>JANVYC010000001.1:0-1323434 GCA_027406025.1 Colletotrichum musae | reverse complement strand
TGAGGCCTTGATGGCGAATGCAATGGTTTGGTGGAAGACAAAAGTAAGAGGCATGTGGAAAGGGATGTGTTCCTCAAAGAGACCTTAATGTGAACACTACCATGACTCTCATAATTGGCTAACACCAGAACCAACATGAACTGGCGTTTTGATTGCTGATTGGTTGAAGGCGAGACCTTCAAGTGGGCGCCGTCGAGTGGGTCTCATGGCCCGGGACACCCCGAACCCCCGAGCCAAGGTTAATGTCCCACGAGGGAACTCGAGTACTACATGGCAGAGCAAAACAGTATTGCTTGTGTAGAGACACAAGCCTCTGAGTATGGCGTGTAAATTAGCTTCATCCACGACAATACCTTACTCTCCTCAGTGTTAGATGCACTGCTTACTGCCCATCACAGCTAAAACACTCGTGCAAAAACTGGCACCTACCTACTAATAATGTCACGTAATAAAGAGGACAGGGGTATTGTTCCTGGATCTTTATACAACGGACATTGTTATGGTCGATTTCTTTTTTTGGCTCCCAAGGCAAGTCAAAGGTCTCCCTAGTAATCTTTATTCAGCGGTGGTCTTGCCCTATCTCCTTGAAACCGACTACTTGCAGGATAGGGGGCCGACGCTTTAAACATTGAAATGAGTGGTCACAAGGAAGCTGGAAGTAGTTGAATTACGAAAAAAAGATCGCCCACGTGGTGTAACTAAGGCACACTCGGGGGCTGCGGTGTAAAGGCCCAGTATCTATCGAACCAATAGTGATTGAGGTCCATCGAAAGCGGATCACCGTGATAGAATCAACGGGCGGGATCTTCTTGGATTGCATTCTCATAGAGCCCCAGACAGGCTGAGGCTCAATCGCGGAATGGTTGGACGTTGTAGATAGCTAGCTAGCTACCATGCAACAAGTGGATGGGGGTGGCTTAGCATGGCCAACCCAAAATACACACTGGAGAGGGGTAATAATCATGTTCATTGAGGTAGAACAAAGTAGTCTGGGGTGGAACAAGGTACATCTGGAGATGATACAAAATGATGGCTAACCCTCTGGCTGGGCTTGATAAGTTCGCAAATTACAAATTATAAGGAGAAATCTTTTGAACATCGCGACGACTCTGCGTCAGCACTATGCACGATATTGAACTGAACGACCTCTAAACACGCAGACCCTTCGAATCTCGACGACCCTACTCTTCAATATCGGACGCCACCGACAGGACACACCAGCATACAAAAATGGGTTCCCTTCGTGTGGCCATCTCCTACGCCTTCGACTGGGCCCTTCTCTTCGGCTTTGCCGTCGCAGGCTTTTTTATCGGGAACCTCTCGCCAAACAAGCGACCGTTCAACCTCGAGGACCCCAACATCAGCTTTCCCCTCCGTAACGATACCGTTTCCGTCTTGAACGCGTTCCTCGCCTGCGTCGTTGGACCCATAATGGTAGTACTGGCAGTCTCGCTACTTATCGCTCCTCGGTCTACGGCGGCACCGGGCACACCCCAGCCCGTCAAATGGCGGAGAAAGATGTGGGAGCTACACGCTGGCCTGCTCGGCCTCGTCTTCTCGGTCGTGGCGACGTGGTTCATCGTGAGCACGACGAAAATCCTCCTCGGAAAGCCTCGGCCGAACGTCATAGCCCGTTGCCAGCCCGATCTCGAAAACGTAGCCTGCTACATTGTTGGCGGCGTCGCAGGAACCTCTTCATCGTCTCCGGCCGGGGGCCAGCTTGTCTCTGCTGACATTTGCAAGAACCCGGATGCCAGCGTTGTGGACGAGGGGTTTCGTAGCTTTCCGTCTGGGCACGCGTCGATCGCCGCCTCCGGGCTTGTCTATCTGACGCTCTTTCTAGCCAGCAAGCTTGGAGTGATGACCCCCTGGGCTCCTCCCCGTACCGACAGCTGGTCAGAGAGTATCAGGGCGGATGAGACCCAGACTTCGGCCCCAGAAACCAGAAGCACTAGGCAAAGAAATTCCGCCCCTCGGCAGGCTGCTGCTGCGCCGCCCACGTATCTCGTCATTCTGACCCTGATTCCGTTCGGAGCCTGCATCTTCATCTGCACCTCCAGGTGGTACGACTTTCAACACCACGGCTTCGACATCCTCTTCGCGTTCGGTATCGGCGCTACCACCTCCTACTTTGGATTCCGACTCTACCACTCGCCGATGGGCCGGGGCATGGGCTGGGGGGCTCTGGCGCCGCGTGGCGAGGACGCAGCATTCTGGGCAGGCGTCGGCAAGCAGGGGTATGAGCACGACTTGGACGAAACCCGGCGAGACTCGTCGTGCTAAACGCAAAACAATACCGGCTTCTACAAGTTGACAGGTGGACTTCCACCAATGGTATGGGTTGTATTTGAGAGCAACTGCGTGGTATTGGTAATTTAATTATGTACAAATGGGGGGGCATTGAATGTTAGAGCAGAATCATCATTACACCTACTGGTCCGTCCTTGGCTCACTCAACCGCTCAACCTGGCTTGTGCCAAGTTAGCTCCGAGGCAGAGATGTAAAGCAGCTCGGATTTACCAACTGAAATGGAACGGAGACCGAGCACGAGGCCAACTTCAATGTTCTGACAGCGCTATGATCACACCCTTTTACAAAGTGGCTAAAATTAGACTCAAAGTCAAAGTAGTCTAACTACATCTTTCTCCATTGGGCTATGCTTCGTTTGTCTCTTCTCAAAGGGAAGATAATGAGGGAAGGGAGAGCCTGGCACAAGTCGGATTCAAAGGGGGGCTGGGGAGAAGAGGTTGAATATGCAATTCAAACATAACATCGCGCGATGTACGCTGAGCGCCGGGAATGAACCCAAGCCGTTCTTAGCTTGCAATGGATGCTAGGTATCTATCACAACTTTCAACAGGGCCCCAGCCACCAAATGACCGCTGCACCACTGTTGTGGTCACCTCTATCTTCACTATTGAGTCTTATTCTGGGGCTCAAGTCCAGCTCCTCCAGGAGTAGTGAGTACAATTGAGCACACTCGGCCTCCCCCCCAGCTTCCTTCCGTCTTGCCTCACCACCCGAATGTTTCGCAGTGAGTTTCAATGCTGCTCGCCGAAGAAATGTGTTGTGCGGCAGCGGTACGCACCAGGTCAGTGAGTGTCTGGGGACCACACGCGGCGATGAGTATCCGCTTGCTGGGCTGTACCAAACTTCACATGCGAGCCCAGACCAACCTCTTTTCCTGACGGCCCAGATGAAGTCTACATGAGTGCCAGAGCTAGAATCGAAATGCTGTCCCAAGCTCGCAGCCAAGCCGAACGTAAAGGTGAGCGCGACCAGAACCACCTTGTGGTAATCGGACGGCTTAGGCAATGCCCTGTACGGACCGTACACGGAAACCCACACAGAAGTCCCGGCAGATATTCTTCCTTAAGGTAACGCTTATATTTTAATAAAGCTATTGAAGTCAAAATATTTCTAGGGTATGTTTTATAACTTTAATTCACGCCTGGAAACTAGGAAACTCGAAAGCGCTATATGAATATTTGTCTTACTCTACTTGACATGCCACAGATCCTCTTCCGTTGCGGCGATACCTCCCTCCTACTGAAAACCCGTCCCTTGTGCCCGGGATTCTCCAACTAACGGTATAAACTTTTCAATCCCCTCAGCGAATTCGCGAACATAGTCCCTGAGATAGGAGGTTTCAAGTAATTGCTCCACGGCATGCTCTTGGCGTACACGATCCTGTTGTTCAAGCAAGGTAATTGTCTGTAACTGCTGTCAGATTAAAACCCCTCTCTATCTCCCTGCGGGCATCCAGTAGGTCACGCTCCAATTCCTCCTTTCTCGGGTCAGTAATGCTATTCTTGCGTTAAAGGTAACAATATGCTCATGGCCCGAGCCCTACTCAGATGGCATAACGGCAGGCTCTGTGTCAGCGGACCTGAGTATCGGAACAGCCTCGAAACATGCAACCAGTTGCCCCGTTTTGTCATTGCTACATGTGGGAGCTCATCTGACCGCCCTGGTCGTGGAATATGGTGCGCGAGCCTCATAACATCTCGGAGGGACTGGAACTGATGAGAGCATCCAATAAGAGTCATAAGTTTCTCGGCACAAGACCGATCTCACCGCATCACGTGCAGGATGCAGATGTAATGTGCAGTGACATGTGGCCACCCTCGTCAGCACGCTTCATTCCCATCACAAGAGTCCCACCATCGGGTCGCCGTGCTCCCCGGTCTACCCTACCGAAACAGCCACGGTAGCCGTCAATCGCGGATGGACGTCAAGACCTGCACCGCCAACGGTACCGAAAAGAGCGAGATGGTCCCGAGCCATTCCTGCCGGTACTGCCAACGGTTCACCATCTACCTTTACGATGAGTTCCCTTCGACCGCCACGCTCGGACCCGGCGATGCATTCTACAAACAAGTTGCCCTCAACCCTAGCCAGGTCCGCGTCATGCAGCAAGGCGCGAGCCATCAGCCTCACAGCGTCAGCAGACTCCGCAGCTACCTCGAGAGCGACCTATCCGGCTGCTCATTCTTTGAAGCCTCGTTGGAGGACATGCGCATCTACGCCGACGACGGCTGCGAGTTGGCTCGACACCTCGTGCAGAGGCTGGCGCAGCCCGTTGACCCCAGCCAGCCGAAGCTGGCCTGGGCTCGCGATGCCCTGCCGGTAAAGTACGCCCTGGGCGTGAAGAGGCTGCTGCCCGAATGCATTGTGTTTGGCTACGTCGACATGGCGCGCATGAAATGGCACGGCCTCAACGGCGTGGCCAATCTGCAGCTCGCCCGCCATCTTCCCAGCGCGTACACGCCCATCGCACTGCGTCAGGACCCGGCGTCCCAGGTCGTCGACAACTACCCCATCAGCCGAGATGCCGCGTCGCCCGGGACCATGGCCAGGGTAAGGGAAAGGCTGCTGGAGTGTCTGGAGGGCCACGGGGAGTGCGCCAAGCCGAGACGGGACTATACGCCGACCAGACTCGTCGAGCTGGCGCAGGAGGGCAGCGACGACGGTTTCTGCCGGCTACGCGAGATGGGATCCTGCGTTTTGCCGTATTGCGCGCTGTCGTATTGCTGGGGAGGCGACCAGACGTTCAAGACGACGTCGAAGACGCTGCGCGGCTACTACAAGCAACTACCAAGAGAGCTGCCGCAGACGCTGCTCGACGCCATGCTCGTCACCAGGCGGCTGGGGCTCCGCCACCTTTGGGTCGACGCCCTCTGCATCATCCAAGACTCGGACGCCGACCGGGCCCGCGAGATTGGCCGGATGGCGCGGGTATACAGCAACGCAACGGTGACCATCGCGGCCACGAGGGCCACGGCCGTACGGGACGGCTTCCTGGGCCCCCGGCCTACCCTCGTAGACGAAGCGGCGGCCGGCCATGCCTACACGCTGCCCGCCCAGATGGAAAATGGCGAGGTCGGCGAGGTGACGCTGATACCGGGCAGAAACGCCGACAAGTGCGAGCCCCTCGACGAGCGCGGGTGGTGCTTCCAAGAGCGCCTGCTCTCCCCCCGGTTGCTGGATTTCATGACTCTGCGCACCGTCTTCAGCTGCAGGGAGGCGGCCGTGAGCGACGGCTGGAGCGACCGCGCCCCGGACAGTGCCTACGGCGAGGCGCTGGACATGAGCTCTTTGGACATGACCCGGCTGCTCGCCAGCGGTGGCGGTGGCGGCGGCGGGCAGGACCTGGAGGACGCATGGCTCAAGGTGGTGACGGCGTTTGCGGGACGGCACCTCACGTACTTTGCGGACAAGCTCCCCGCCGTGGCAGGGCTGGCCGAGAGCTTTGGCAGCCAGATGGCGGACGACGACGAGTACTGCGCGGGCCTGTGGCTGCGCAGCATGCCGGCGAGTCTGCTGTGGAAGGGCTCCAAGACGGCGGCCCCGGACCTCCGCAGTGACGCCGTCCCTTCTTGGTCGTGGGCCTCGGTGCCCGGGCCCGTCTGGTCGCTACCGCCGGCGGACATGGACGCAGGCATGGACATGGACGCGACGGTGGGTGGCTACGCGGCCGATCTGATAGATCCCCGGGTACCGTACGGCCCGGTCCGCAACGCGAGGCTGACCATGACGGCGCACGTGCGGAGGGCCCAGTGGCTGCGAACCAGCTGGACGTGCGACTTTTTCGTGAGCCATGTCTTGCTCCTGAGCGACGAGCCGCCATCCACAAGCCCCGTCCACGACCAGTGTGAAGGAACCTCGGCGGCATCCGAGAATGGACACGTCGGGCATGACGCGGGCCTGCTGCACTTTGAGCCCGACGCCACAGGGGAGTGGGCGGCCGAGGCTCTGGCAGCTGCAACAGACGTGCAGCTTGTCTACTTTGGCACGATCAGTGTTGACGGGAGACCCAGGCTCGTCGGGCTCGTGGTCATGGCTTCCGAGGGCTGCGGCCACGTGTTTGTGCGAACCGGGACCTTTTACTGCGACAATAACAGACACATGCCGAGGGTTCGTGCTTGGTTCGTGGCCGCAAAGCGGGAGTCCATCATCCTAGGCTGAGTGCATGGGCATTGAGCCGGATCACGTTGGTAGAGGATCGCAAATCACTTGGCAGACATGAATGGTTGCACCTTTATGCCTAGAACTCATAGTTAACCGGGGATCCCGGTAGTAGGCTTCAAAAGACGGACACATGCTCGGTATTGCGTTGTAGACTCTACTGCTCCGACTGTCCACCGTTCCCCGATCCTCCCTACTGCACTATACAGTCATGCTGGCCGCTACCTGTGTTGCCACCACTCCTGTTTCCTCAACCTCTGCCATTGCTGCTTCTGTTTCCACCACTTCTAGCGTTGTTGTTGCTGCTCCTCGTGTTGCTGCCCCTCGTGTTGCTGCCCCTCGTGTTGCTGCTCCCGGCGGTGCTCCTCCCGGTGGTGCTCCTCCCGGCGGTGCTCCTCCCGGCGCTACTGCTTCTATTGTTGTTGCTTCTTGTGGCGCTGTTACTCCGGACGTTGCTGTGGCTTGTAGTATTGCGCTGCGCTCGACTCTCCCTCCCGGGGCTTCTCTGAGCGCGGCGGCTTCCCGCCCTCTGGGCACACGACGGACAGGTTCCCCCAAACCTGTATGGCCAACGCTTGTCTGTGATCCCCGGACAACTGCTCGCACTACATTTGATGCCTCTGGCAGGCATTGTCTCGATCCATGTGTTGGGGCATGTGGAGCATTTCATCTCTCGACTCGTGTAGCGTATGCACATGGCGAAGCTCGGCCGTTGGCGCAGACTTGCAGTCTGTCTTTCCCTTAGTTGATATCGGCTGGGTTCGAGACCAAGGGGCGGATAGTCGACTGACAATGACGGGCACAAGGTAGCTGGCGTTGACAGGTGAGAACGCCCATAGGCCTTGCGGATAGGGAGACGGGGTTGATTTCATGACACTCCATCCATCCACCCAGTTCTCTTTCCAGCTCTCTCCCTCTTCCCCTCTGTGCCCTTTATACAAACTGATAGGCGTGGTGAACGATGCGGGGTAACATGATCAGTCCACCACATGTCGAGATCGATCGTGTCTTGACTTGATTCGTCGCCGGACTGCGCGAGCCAGTAATCATTCAGCGCCGTACCTAGACGACTCACAGTTGGCACAAGATATGACGCATCATAGGTGGAAACTGGCAGCCTGCTTCCGGTGTGGCTGAGCTAAAATCTCAGTGACCCCCTGTAGATACAGGCTGAGTGTCTAGGTAGCCGTGAAATCTGAGAATAGCGAGCCAAGTCATGACGGCGATCCAGTAAACGTTGTACGAGATGTCGGAGCCGTAAGTGGCAGAGTTGTTCCAACTGAAGGTTGCGTTCAGAAGGTTTCAGCCGCCGCCATCGTTAAGCTGAGGGCTGCAGCACTACAGTGAGGGTCGGTCAGCCAGCTGCTATTAGAGTATTCTGTGTGATTTTCGAAAGAAACGCGTCATGTTTGTACTCACGTTAACGTGCCAGACGCTCTGGTAGATGTCGTAGGATCCTGTGGGAATAACTACATTGGAGTCAGCCACCCGTGGCTGACGGCGGTGTGGCGGGGCACGGACCTAGCTCCGCCGTCACATAGGCGTCTCAAGCCCCTCACTAGGAGGGCTCTAAATCTATCCATCTTCAACCTCAATTACTAACTCCTACGTTTTATAATTAATTACTATTTATTTACCCTATATAAACTAATACTAATTAGTAGTTAATATATATAGTTACTACTATTTTATAACTATAAATTAGTAAAGTTTTATTTAAAAGAAATATTGTTGTAAATGTAGTTAGTTTAGAGTTAGTTAATTACTTATTAATAAATAATATTAATATATTAAGTCTTTATTTAACGGTTAAATAAACTTAAAACTATTTTATTAAAAAAAGTATCTGTTATATACTTAATTTATTAAAAAAATCTCTTTATAACTTTATAAAACTATAATTTACTCTTTTAAACTATTATATTAACCCTTAAAGACTCCTTAAGCCTTTTTATAACTTCTAAAGCTATTTTGATACTCCCTTTCCTCTTTTTACTATATAACTATAGAGTTTTTCCCTAAGAAGCCCCTAAGGCTAAGTTATACTTTGTAATAGTACTTAAAAGTAAATTAAAAATATTACTAGTTATTTAAAATACTAGTAATATATACTGTACTTTAGAAAAATTATAAAACTACTAGGATATTTTAACTACTAATTAAAGACTTTAATATATTAAAGATTACTAGTAGTAATTCGTTATATAAGTAAATACGCCCCTAAGACTATAGTTTAAAAGAAACACCTATATTTAAAGCGTTATTAGTTTAATAATCCTTTATTAAAAGTTTTTTTAATAATAAAATTCTTAGTATAAAAGTAATTTTTAATAGTATATAGTATTAATTAGTAGTTTATAATAAAAAAAGTACTTAAGTAATTATAATAAACCTTTACTAAACTATAACTAGTTTATAGTATAAGAACTAAGTAGGGAAATACCTTTAACTATATACTCTATATATTATAAAAAACCTTTTTTTTATCCCTTATTTCTATCCCCTATTACTATTATTTTATCCCCTCTAGTTAATATAAGATAATAAAATATAATTACTTAATAACTATTAATATTATTATTAATTAACTATAAAAACTTAGCTAATTTTTAACTATAACTAGTATTTTACTATATTTCCTACTAGTACGCAATATACTAATAAGTCTACTATTATAATTAGGTTTTTAAATTTAGATTTAGTATATAAAGATTCTATTTTATACTCTTAATTTACTTATAAGTACTAGGAAATAAAAAGATCCCTTTTATTTAAATTACTTAAACCCTACTTATAATACTTTAAAAGTATTATAATACTTTAAAGTAAAGTAAAACGTTATAGTTTAACTATAATAATAATAAGGATTTATAATAAAAATAATAAAAATATTAATTAACATTAATATTATTTAAAAACCTCTTTTTTATTTATTATCCCTATTATTTATTACCCTTACTATATTCTTACTACTAAATAATAAAAAAGTAATAATAATATTCTTAATACTATAAGGACTCTAAAAGACTCCCCTTAAGTAACTCTAACTATACTATTAATTAATATAGTTATAAGTAAAAAAACTTTTAAAAAAGTAACTATAGTTATAGATAAAAACTAAGGAGATTTATAATATTTTTATAATATTAACTCTAGGGACTAACTAGGGCTTATTACTATTAGAGTTAATAGATTAATTAAAACCTACTACTATTACTAGTAGAACTAATAAATCTATAAATACCCTTATTTTAGTACTTTTAACTATTACTCTTTAAGTTATTAATATATTAATTTAAGGCCTTTAGTATAATATAAACTTAGTAATAGAGTCTAGAATTAAGAGACTTATAATAGCTATAGTTTATTATATTAGTAACTATATAACTAATAATATTATTAGTATAGAGCTATATAACTACTTTTACTTTAATTTTATTAAATAAACTATTAATATATTTAAATATATAAATAAAAACGTTTAGTACTACGTTAGAGACTTCCTTATATACTATAGTATTTATATTAGTTATATATTAATTAATAAATACTTTTTATATAAGATTTATACTTTACTAATATTTAATAGGTTCTTTATATAGTTTAAAAATTAAATTAATACTATAATATAATAAAATCGTATATTTAGAACCTTTATAAAGTACTTTAGGTTTATTAGTAAAATTTTAGTTTATAACCTATAAATCTTAGTATAGAGGGATTATAGTTTTATAGAGTTTTAGTTTTATAAGACTCTAAGAGCTTTTAGGGATCTATAACCCCCTCTACTACCGCCCCTAAAACGTAAATAGTACAAAACCCTATTATAAAATACCTATTAGTATCCCTTAGTATAGTAATATTAATTTTATACTCCCCCTCTTTAATAACTTATTTTTAATTAATACTAGGATTACTATAATAATTATAGAAAAAATAACGTTAATAATTATAGCTTTACTCTAAATAACCCTTTACTAGTAAAAGCACTTATTAACTTTATAAAGCTATATAATAACTATATAAAGTATAGTAGTAGTTAATTTAATATCCTTACTATAAAGATTAGGATATTTTATTAATAGTATTAGTTTATAGGTATTAATTAAAAATAATATACTATAACTATATTAATTATACTTAAGAATTAAGCTTTAATATTTTATTTTTAGTATCTCTATAACTCTATAAAACCTTTTAATTAAAATACTATAATTAAAAAGCTTTAAAGATACTTTAAAACTAAGGAAATATATTAATAATACCTTTCTAAGTAGTAATAAACTTCTTTTACTTATATAATCCATAAGAACCCTATAAAGTTAAAGCTTAAGTTACTTAATTTATTAATTAATTAATTAATAAATATCTAGTCCGTACTATTAAATAAATTATAAACTAAAAAGGCCCTTTATAATTAACTTATTAATATATACTAAAGAGTTAAAAAATATAGCTTTTACTTTTTTAACTTAACTAAGAGCCTTACTAGGATTATTATATAATTAAAAAACTTAGTTAGTACTTCTAAATTAACTAAAGAAACGCTATAATACCTAACTAAGGCTATAAAGCTATATAGTACCTATATTATTAACTGAATATATAACTATAGTAATAAAGGCTAACTAGGGTAAGGGAGGCTATAAAAATTATAGTAATAGAAACTATAAGGCGGAGATTACTATTCCTAGTACTTTATTAACTTAGTAAGTAATAAGAAGTACTATATTTATAGTAAACTTAACTACTACTTATAAAAATATCCTGCTAGAAATTAAAGTAAAGTTTATAACTACTATTATAAAGCTAATTACTTTTAAAACGTTATAATAGTATCCTTTTAATAATTCCTTATAGAGTATAAGAGTAATAAAACTTTTAATAATACTTAAGAAATTAATAACCCTATAAATAAATACCTTTTAAATAATAAAAACAATAGCACTATAGTAACTTAATTAACTATATTTATAACTACGTACTTTATATTAGAATAAATTAATAGCTCTAAAATAATTACAGCCCTTATAAAGTAAGTAATAGCCTATACTATAATAATAAAAAACCTAAACTATATAAAATCTATACTATATACCTATAATAACTAATATTTTAAAACTATTTTTTAAAGTATTATACTAGATACTGGAGTAGTAGAGTTTTCTATAGTAGGCTATAGTTAATATATAGCCCTTAAAAAAATAATTTTTCCTAACTTTAAACTTAATACTATAAGTACTAGTAGCGTCTTAATTTACTTTAGTACTAGTAATAGTATTAAGTCCTTTAAATTAATTAAAATCCCCTTACTATTTAAAAACATTATTTTCTATATTATACCTACTAACACACTATTCCTACTATACCTCTAAAATATAAACTACTTAAGTATTATATTTAATAATATTAATAATATCTTATATAAAAGAAATATTACTATATTAATTATTTAATAATAGGAGTATAAATAGCTACTATTTAACTATAAGTAAGTAATAGTATACTACTACTTTACTACTATTAAACTCTAACGCCTCTATTATTAGTTTAGGTACCTATCTATTATAAAACTCTATAGCCTTTTTAAAAAAGCTAGTTATTAACTAAACGTTTAAGTATTAAAAACCCTAATAAAAATATACTACTATTACTAACTCTATAGTATAGTACTTTTAAAATTTTAATTTATATTATAGGATAAGTATAACTTTAACTATAAAGTTATTATAAATATTATATACTTTAATAGTAAGCTAGTTATCTACTTTATTAATACTATAACTAAATTTACTACTATAAAGTTCTTTAAAAATATATTTACTAAAGTAGTATAAAAAGGTATTTATGCTACGTAAATTAACGTTTATTAGGGACCTTTTAACTTTTTAGTAATAAATGTAACTATAACGTTTAAAACTATTAAGTTTAAGAGATATACTAAAAAGTAAAGAATTACTTTTAAAATTATATTAATTAAAGTTTACTACTCTATTAGTAAAATTAAAAAATACTATACTATTTTAAAATAAGTCTACTAAATTTACTATATTAAAAACCTACTTATACTACTTAAAATTATACTTTAAGTTTATATTAAAAATATTAATAATACTATAGGCCTTAATAGTATTATATTAACCCTCTTTATTTTTAAAGTATACTTATGGATTAATAACTCGTTTTTACTAACTCTAAATATTACTAAATATACTTAAGTAGTTAAAAGGGCTACTAAGGAGATTTAGTATATTTATATAAAGTATAAGGTTAATAATACCCTTAATATATATAACAAACTAAGGATATTTAAAATACTAAAACTCCCTTTTTAATTAATAGTTAGGGTATAGTATAAAAAAGGTAGTTAATAAGGCCCTTACTAATTAATTTTAATAAATAGTAAGGAGTATATACTTACTTTTCTATAAGGCCCTTAATCCTTTTAATTAATATCTATTAAGCCCTACTACAAAAATATTAATAATATAAACCTAAAAATTCCTTTCCTTTTAAAAAACTTAATAACTATAAAGGATAAGACTAAAAATATAACTTAACTTAAAAATAAAACTAAAGAAATTCTTAATAAAATTATTATTAATATAAACCCTTCCTTTATTAAAAACCCAGTACTAGTAAAAGCCCCTAAATAACAATAAAACTAACCTTAAAAAACCCTAGCTACTATATTTATTTTAACTAAAAAGGAGATTAATTTTACTTTTACTATTAAATTAAAAAAGTAAGGGATTATTACTACTCTAAAAAAGCTATTTTAGAGGTTAATTAAAAAAGAGATTTTAGCTCTATAAAACTATAGAGTCTTTAATATCGTTCTATTTAACCCTAAAGTTTATAGTAGGTTTAAAAAGTTTAAATCTTATATTATTAATAAAATTAAAGTAAAAATAATAGATTAGTTCTATAAAAAGTCCCGCTTTATTATATAAAGCTATACTAATAATAAAAAAGTAGTAATCTTAATATAGTCTCCTACTATTTAATAAATTAATTAATAATTAATTCTAATACTAACTCTAACCCTTATAAAAATTAAAATAAAGTTATAACTTTAAAATATAATATAAGTATATATATAATTAAAAATATAGTTAAACTAAATAATTCTTATATATTTCTTAATTTAAATCTATAACTAATACTTAAAAGACTCTATTATAGTTGTTAAAAGGCTGCTTTATAGTATTATAAAGGCTAAGATATACTAATAAGTAATGTATTATAAGTATTATAGAAAAAAACTTAAAATAAGTACTTTAATATATAACTTATATTTATTAATATTATTAATTAATAACTTAGACTTTGCCCTAGTTAGAATATAAATAAATAATACTTTTAGCTTTTTAATAAATAATTTTTTAACCTATAAAACCTTAGAATTTAAAAAAGTAAACTTTATAGCTAAAGTAAAGACCTTTTTAACCCTAAAAGAGCTACTAATATTTAATAGTAGTATCCTAATACTTAAAGGGGACTCTTTTATTTTTTA
Source organism: Colletotrichum musae (assembly GCA_027406025.1). Lineage (NCBI taxonomy): Eukaryota > Fungi > Ascomycota > Sordariomycetes > Glomerellales > Glomerellaceae > Colletotrichum > Colletotrichum musae. Next base: position 1,309,450 of record JANVYC010000001.1, on the reverse strand, counting down.
CTAAAAGGGCTAAAGTAAAAGACTTATAATTATTAAGTTTAATAAAAATAAGACTTAATATATTTAATAACGCGCTTAAGGGGTATATATTGTATTAATCTATTAACTTAAAGTATTATATAACCTCTTTATAGTAGCTTAATACTAAGAACCTATAGAAGAAGATATTACTACTCTTAATAGGTAACTCTACTAGTAAATTAATAACTAGTAGTAAGGATTAAAATATATTTTCCTTAACTTTAAAAAGAATAAGTTTTTTATTTTTATAAATAAATTATTTATTAATAATACTAACTTATTATTATAACTAGGATTTATTATTATTCTTATAGAAAATTAATTTATTAGTAATAATATATTTAAGATTTATAGTAATATTATTTACTATAACTTTATAAAAAATAAGTAAGTTATATAGAGTATTTTAGTATTAAAATTCTATACTATAACTACTAGTATTAATATAGTTTATATTATTATAATAACTCTTAAACTTATTATAAATTACTTAAACCTTTCTTTAATTCTATTTATTATTTATACTAACTCTTATTTACTTTATAAGTACTTTATTAAACTAAGTACTACTAAAAAAAAGTACTTAATAATAGATATTATAATATTATAATAATTATATAAGTACTAAAAGCTTTAAGAGATATAATAAATTACTAAAAATAGTAATATTACTAATAACTTTATAAAAATAAAACTAAACTATACTCTTAAGGACTTTATTTTTATAAATAAAGTTATAATTAAAATAAAAAGTTAAGTAATAAAAGAAGAACGAAAAGAGGGTATTTAAGTAAAAGAGATTTATAAATTTAATAAAAGGGTTAAAAGTACTAGGAAATATAAGGAAATAGTAGTTTATATAACTATAACTAAACCTTTAATTAAAGTTTATAGCTTTATTAAAAATAAAGCTATTTAGTTTTAAAAAAACTAGTTAAAAAGGAATTAATTAAAGGAGCTTAAAAATGTTATTTTTAAGCTTTTTTTAATAAACCTTTATTTTAAAGAAATAGATACTCTAGGGACCTATAATTAGAACTTTAGGTTATAAAAGAAAAAACTACTAGTATAGGAATAACTATATTAGAGTTAGCTACCTGTGGCTAACGGTGGTGTGGCGGGGCATGGACCTAGTTCTGCTATTATATAGGCGTCTTAAGCCCCTTGCTAGGAGGGCTCTGAATCTATCTATCTTTAACCTTAATTACTGACCCCTACGTTTTGCAATCGATTGCTATTTGTTTACCCTGCGTAAACCAACAGATCCAGGGCCGCTTCTAACCTCTGCGGCATCACTGCCAACGGCGTCGTTTCACTTTTGTGCCTCGAAGAACCAGACCGCGCGGGAGAAGAGGCCGGCGGCAACAACGTACAGCAAGCCGGTGGATGCGACGAGGAAGAGTTGTAGTTTGGAGGTCGACCCGCTCCTGGATATCCACATACGCATCAGCTGGACTTCTACGTGTTTAGTTGGGGGATCAACGGGGCCTTACTTTTACAGAAGTAGCTGACCAAAACACTCACGAGCAGGCTCACGATCACAGGGAGCGAGACAGAAGTAGCAGGCGCAGCAAACGTGACGCCGGCGAGGAAGACGATGGCCTCGATGCCCTCTCGGAGAACCGTGATGAACGGCAGGATGAACATGACGTATTTCTCCTTGTTCTTCTTCCAACGCGACTGGCTAACGGACGACGAAGTCTTTGGAGACGGCTCCATGGCCTTGGCCAGCTTGGCGCGCCATTTATCCTGCAGCTTTCCAACCCGGAGGAGTGCGACTCCCATGAGTGTGATTATGACGGAGGCGAAGAGGGCAAACGAGGTTTCGTAGTAGTACTCTTGGGCCTGCCAGCTGTCTCTGCCGACGCCATAAAAGACGCCGAAGATGGCTCTGGCGACGATGAGGCAGACGAGGAGGCCGATCGCTGCCCCGAGCCAGACCTGTGTGTTGGAACAGAACAGTTAGGGCGATTCGCATTTTAAGCGGCAAGACGGCAAATAAAGCGATAGGAGCGTTACCTGTTTGCGCATGGCCTTGTAGGCCTGGGCATCTTGTCCTGAACCGCCGAGGGTCTGCTTCAGGAAGGCGAGGAAGACGGAAACAATGATGCCAGTCTCCAAGGACTCGCGGAAGACGACGAGAAAGACGGGAACGGAAAAGACGTTGACAGTCATCGTGGCTCAAAGCCGTGGGCGTGATGGGTGTACCGTATCCCTTGTGAAGCTTCAGAGATCTGAGGAATCATGTCCGCAATGGGGCTGCGGAAGGTTTTATCGCTTTGCCAGCCCAAGGCATCCCTCGAGGAAGAATCGAAGACAAGAGAGCCAAAGACAATCTGGACTATGCTGCATCCATCTTCGTCCGAGGTCAGGATCGGAGGACTCCGGGCACATAGTCGAGTGATAGACAACTAAGTCTTGACCTGGACCTGGACCCCGTGTATGGTCCCTTTGTCAAGCTCGCAACATGGGGCTCGCAACAAGGGGTCAGCAAACCTCGACAAACTTTTCAATCGTACCGGTACTGTACAGATACATTCCAGGGTCTACACGGTAGATGCAGGAATGGGCCGATACTAGCCTACACACCCATTGATTGTGGCCTGGTGGACGATGGTAGTGGAGGGTGGTGGCTGAACCTGGACCTTTTAGCGTCGAATCTTGGTCCCGATCCCCAGTGAGCGATTATCAGATGGATTAGATGGCGAAGTAGCACTGGTGCGTTTCCTATCGAGGACCTATGGTATCCCCGAGCGAGACAGAACTGGCTGATGAGGGAGGCGGGGAGGAGAACTGACTTCAGTCAGTCCATACACTACCGCCGATTACTTTCTTTGAAAAGCTTTTCATAGCACCAGTTTACGCGTCCTTTTCTCTTCTCGCTGTCGGCAGACACAGGTTCGTCCCATCTTTTTCTCTTGTGGACAAAGTGAAAAGACTCCCGTGATTCCTGCCGCTGTCTCTCGTCTTGTCGCTTTGACGCTCTCCAATTGCTCTGCCCCCTCTTCTATTTCAAGTCATTGTTCGCTCGGTTCGCTTTGTCTCCGGGTTTGTGTGTTTATTTATTCCACCACCTGCCCTTCGTCGAGTATGGCCGCGGGACTATCCATTGCGCTGCTCGCGTGCTCAGCACTGCACCAGGTCTCTGCCGCAACCATCACCTACGACTGGTCTATCGGCTGGGTGACCGCCAACCCAGATGCCGCTTTCGAGAGGCCCGTCATTGGCATTAACGGCCAATAGCCCGTCCCGCGCATCGATGCCAACAATCAATGACACCATCATCATTAACGCACGGAATGACTTGGGTAACCAGTCCACCTCTCTGCATTTCCATGGGCTCTTCATGAACGGAACGACCCATATGGACGAACCTTCTCAAGTCACGCAATGCCCTATCCCGCCAGGGCATTCCTTCACCTACAACTTTACGGTATGTGTCAACATCCCCGTCTCGAATGTTTAGGCACAAGTTTCCAACAACCAAGGAAAGCTCTGACTTTTGTGTCCGACAGATAACCCAACCGGGCACCTACTGGTACCATTCTCACACGCAAAGCCAGTATCATGATGGTTTGCGGGGACCCCTCATCATTCACGACGCCAACAACCCTTACAAGAAGGACTACGATGAAGAGATCGTCCTGACGTTATCCGACTGGTACCATGAGCAAATGCAGTTGCTGATCCCGGCATTCAGAGCAAGACCAACCTAACTGGAGCCGAACCCGTCCCCAAGGCTGCCCTCATGAACGAGACTCAAAACCTCACCATCTCTATGCAACCTGGCAAGACGTACATGTTTCGCGTCATCAACATCGGGGTCTTTGCCGGTCAATACCTTTGGTTTGAAGGTCACAACATGTCAATCGTCGAAGTTGACGGTGTCTACACCCAACGAGCCGAAGCAGAGATGACCTACGTCTCAGCTGCCCAGCGTGTCAGTTTCCTCTTGACCACGAAGAACGACACTAGTCAAAACTTTCCGATTGTTGCCAGTATGGATACGGTAAGCTGCCCACGGCGTCATAGTTGTCTCAGTAGCGGACCTTTGCTAACCGTCCGCGATCTCTCTCTAACTATTCAGACCCTCTTCGACACGCTCCCCGACGACCTCAACTAGAACGTCACCGGCTGGCTCTCTTACGACCAGGCAAAGCCTCTGCCGGAGCCAGCTACCGTCGACGAGCTGAATCCATTCGATGATATGGCCCTGGTTCCCCACGACGCGATGGAACGCCTTGGCGAGCCAGACCAGACCGTCGAACTCAACGTCATCATGGATAACCTAGGCGACGGCGCCAACTACGCCTTCTTCAACAACATCACCTACAGCCATCCCAAGGTCCCCACCCTATATACAGCCCTCACGGCCGGCGACATGGCGGAGAATCCCCAGGTCTACGGCACCTATACCCACAGCTTTGTGTTGAAGAACGACCAGGTCGCACAGATCGTGGTCAATAACCTAGACTCAGGACGGCACCCTTTCCATCTGCATGGACACCACTTCCAAGCCCTGTATCGCGGCGAAGAAGAGAGCGGCCCGTTTGGAGACGCCAATATTACCGAGAACGACTTTCCCAGCGTTCCGATGAGACGTGATACCCTCGTCGTTTGGCCGAACGGAAACATCGTTCTTCGATTCAAGGCGGACAACCCAGGTAGGTCTCCAGTTCCCAGCGGTAGCCTCGTGGGTTGTGGATTCCGCTAACGCAAAGGCCTCGGTGCTTAGGGGTCTGGCTGTTCCATTGCCACATCGAGTGGCACGTCACGTCCGGCCTGTTGGCGACCTTCGTGGAGGCACCTCTGGACCTCCAGAAGACGCTTACGCTGCCGCAAGACCACATCGACGTTTGCAATGCCGGTAATATCCCGGTCAAAGGCAACGCCGCCGGCAACACCAAAGACATGCTGGACCTAACCGGACAGGTCACAGAACGCGCCACCCTCGTCTCTTCCTGCTGGGTAAGTTTATCTTCCTTCTTCCCTGTTTTCCACCTTTCGCGTAAGGACCGTCTTGGATTGACTGCCACTCTCAGATTCACGACCCGTGGCATCGTCGCCTTCGTCTTCAGCTGCATCACTGGCTTGTTGGGTGTCATCGTCGTCTGTTGGTACGGCATGTCGACGTCGAGCAGCCACGATGACAGCAGCGACCTGATGCCTACTCAGCAAACATCTACAATGGTGGAAAGTCATGGCAGCATTGCGGCGGGTGAGGGAAGTGGCCCTGTGAACGGGAGTGGTTCGAAGCGGGTGATATGCGTCGTTGGGAGAATGTCTGAGGAAATTCCAGCTTTGGGCGTCAGCCACTTCAATCTCTCAGGCTCGCAACACAGGACATGCCCTAATAGATGATGTCATATCGGGGGTTATGTTCTGTTCTCGAAGGGGGAAGAGTACATGTAGGACACGTCGTGGGCTTATCTCAGGCAAATGAACATTTGGTGCGGGTCTCGTGCCACGTTAGCGGTAATATACGACCTTTTGGTGTTTAGATAATGCAAACCCGATTAACCTTTTGGGCGGGCGAGATTCTTCTGCCATAAGCAGACGGCATAATTGCAGCAATCGAGGCGGCAATCCCGCGCGCCAGCGAAATCATATCGGACCGGGCCAGGTGTGTGACGGGAAGGCCCCACTCTCGGCCGGAATTAGGGGTCAACTTTGAGTTGCTCAAGGAAACGCTCTCGAGTAGGTAATACACCATCCCAGATCTCGGTGCGAATCTATCCGTACGCTCCTGCCTGCCCGCCTTCTTGGGCTGCCCAGACTCTCGGCAGCCCACCTTCTTGGGCCGCCGAGAGTCTGGGCGGCAGGCGTCAATGTGGGAGTTTTGCCTAGCCGGAGAATCTGGGCACCGTAATGCACCGAGTATTACTGCTTGTTCTTGTGCTAGGTACCTAGGTACACTACAGCGCCTCAGTGCCGGTTCTTGATTGGCCCGGGCGGAACGGAGAAATTTGGTGGATCCCACGTTCCCTGTGGGTCCGGGACTGCACGGACCACACCTAGAGCGTCGGTATACCTTAGTACACTACCTACCCAGTGTAGACCATTCACAGTGTTGCCTTCAAGCCCCAATTTTCGACCGATCATGAACCACGTTGCTCAGGGGTACGCCTTTGACATGCCCAGGGGGAGCCCATAGTCTTGCACCGCTCACAAATCAAGAGACAAGAGGAGCGGTACTGCAAGCTCATAACACGTTCGTACCTATGTATGTGCATACATCATCCCCACGTCGAGCCAGGGTAAGCGCCCGCCAGTGCAAAACGAATCAGGATCCCCAGAGTAGAGAGAGAACGCCCATCCTGATGCCATCTGTCCATATGCGCAGTTCTATCTCGGAGCAACAGTTTTCAATGAAGCTGTCTCATACGCTGATGCTCAGCATGTGGATGGGCCAGTTCATCCCGTCATTCTTTCCCCTTTCCCCCGCTTAAGTGTGTTGTCTCGGCTCAGTTGCTGGCCCTCCAGAGACCTCTTCACGGATATATATTCTCCATGTCCCCTCCTACAACCCTTTCCGACTCTAAATTAGCCTAGTCCCTCTCAGCTGTTCTCTCACCGTCTTACTCGCAAGCGCTGCTACTTCCGCCCGGACACCTTGGATCCCGAACCTGAGCGGCGAGCCACTGCCACACCAGAGACCGCCATGTCCTCGTTCGACGTCACTCACGCCGAAGCAGGCGCAGAATCTGGCTCCAAATCACCCTCTGTTAACCAGTGCGTCTTCTCCAAAGTCTTCCCTTCTCTGACTTTCAACACACACCCATTCACACTGTCCTCCCTACCCCTCACCTTCTTCTCCATGTGTTGGTAGCCGCTAACAGCGTCTGTTGGTCGACAGACAGATGAAGACTCACCAGGCTGGACCCGAGCAAGACGCCACCCAAAAGATCCACCTATGTCAGAGTGATGACATCGTTCAACCGCAATCGACAGATAACCCGACGTGTATTTGCCGCGCGACCCTCCAGCTCCATCTCCAAGGAACTCAACCACAAGGGGACATCGTGAAGAAGAATACAAATATCAACGACGCCGTCATCCGAGGACTACGATCACTCAACGTCGAACTCACTGGTGACACATTTGAGAAGGTGGCTTCCACTTTCGAGGGTAGGATGCCGATGGACAGATTCCGCGCCGAGACTCTCGGAGACCACGGCTTGGAAGTTCCATCGATCACGGCTGTTCAAGACGCCGAGACTTGCACCATCTGCGAGGAAACGAACGGCCCTGGGCGCCAGAAAGCTACCTGAGTGTGTGTTTGTATCCGGCACAAGTTCAGGAGAACTCTAGTAGAAGATACCGCTGTTCTACTTGGAATACAAAAGATTTTGTCATAGTGTGTGACTTCATTCCATTTCGTCCTGTTTCATTCGCTTGAAGTGTTATTCCCCACTACAGGCCCCTCCCTCCCGACTGGGCTGCGATCATACGACATACCTGCCTCAATCCGATCACGGTAAGGCTAAGGGGGCTCCTGTCCACAGATACCAACAGCACACCCTTCGTAGGTTTTCAGAGCCTCCCGCTGCTCTTCACACATCTTACTGCGCGCTCAAACAGCGAGACTGACAGCTGATCAAGAAATGGGTTCTCCGTCTTCCTGGCTTCATCCGCGACATACGGTCGTCGACCGTCCATATTTCCGAAGAACATCCAAGCGTCAGGCATGTAATGCGCGATTGGAATGAGCGAGCTCAACTCCCTAATCTGCCTGGCCTCTCCCAAAAACACGATGGCCGGGTCGGAGTTGCGGACCCACTCGTGAGCTGCGAGAGCTGGCGTCGTGCAGACGATGCCCTTGAAGTCTCTGAGCATGTCAGCGTAGAGACTCTTCACGAGTCCTCTCAGCTTCATGGAATCACTGCGGTCGAGCTCCCCTATCGATCGCAGCTTTGATACGAGTTCTTCGATTTTCGAGAAACGTCGCTTGCTGTCCATGTCATAGTGTCGATAGGCCGCCTCGTGAATCGTAAGGGTCCCGGCAACGCGCGCTCGAATTGCTCGACGGCTTTCAGCGGTGGTGTGGAGACCGAATTCCCAGAGGAATTCGCGAACGATATCGTCGTTTTCAATCTTGGCAGCCGTATTGATGGCGTCTTCGCCCAGTTTTAGTGGGCGCATGCTCTCCGATGGCGACGAATGCGCGATGTTTGCATCTCTGTTTGAGAGACGGAGAACACCAGGCGGGTTTCTCATGCCCGCATACAGCGACTCGAAGAGGCGGCCCGCCTTCTCCGCAAACTCGTCTAGGTTCTTGTTCGCAGCAGAGACATACAACGACGGACACTGGCCTCGTTCAACCCCAAGAGTGGCACCTGCAATGAGACAGAGAATGAAACCAGTAGCATCAGTTTCTTCATCATGCGTCACGAAAGACAAAGAAGCCTCGACTTCGGAGAGAGACTTGATGAACTTCATGCCACGCTTTGTAACCGATTGGATGACTAGCTGATGCAGAGCAGGGGGGAACGCTTCCCAGCTCGTCTGATAAGCCAACTTTCGAAGACCTGGCAGCCTTTTCAAAAGGTCCACGACCGGGGTGTCTGTGCGGCGGGCGAAATCCATCAGGTACTCAAAAGCCCGAAAAGAAGGCGGGTTTGGCAGTGAGAGTCCCGTGCTGTAGGTAAAGCGCTCGAGAGCATCCATCTCTGCGTTAATGGCTTGGTTAGATTCGATTGTTCTCATCTGAACCTTGAGGTTGCGTTGCTTTGGGTGATTCATCAACTCTTCGAAGCTGTTGCAATCGCCTTCAATAGTGTCGAGTGGCAATTCATGGTCCTCCTGATCGATGTCGCTAGGGAAATCAACGATATAGACCAGAGAGTCGTTCGGGATGTTTGGAATCGCGTTGTCAAATCTCCTTGCCAACCACCACAGATGTTGCCGCGGCCTCACCTGATGATCGCCGTCATTCTGGTACGAATTCTTGTCGACAGCACCTGGCAGTGACTGAATTGCTGCTTGTTGACGTGATCAGCATCTTCTCATGAGTATCATCCTTGGATCTTACCTCGATTCTCTTGCCCGGCTTCTCCAACAACCAGTTTGACTTTGCATTGTTTTCTCATTGCAGGTTCGACTGAGCCCTTGTCGTGTTTCTGCGCCGCGTTGTTGTTGTCTTGGCCACGGATGAGAAGAAAGAACTGGTTGGCGCCAATAGAATACTTGGAGTGATTGAAGATTCTGGCCTCCAGTTGTAGGAAAGAACCCTTTCTCCTCAGCCCCGAAGCAGAGAAGTGCTCGTTAACAGCCCCAACGGCATGGGTAACAATGTAATGGTTCAAGTCGACGAAGCAAGCTAGTGCCTTCTGAGGCGGCGTCCGCGGGAAATCCTTGCCGAGACGAGGAACATTGTCGAAAAAAAGGCGGCGCGTGTCCGAGTTGGCTCCAGCGAACCACGGCGATAGCGGCCATTTCTTGGCCTTCTTGCTCTTGTCCGCCTTGACTCCCTTCTCTAGCGAGTGGCAGAGGCTCAATGTTTCGGTTCTCATGTCGTCAGTCTCAATGGGAATAAAGATTTCCATTTTGATGAGGCCGGCGATGGCATTGTCGAAAGAGATCATTTCGCGGAATTGTGCGGTGCCACTCAGATTACCCGTGTCTTTGCGATTGGTCACATCAAGGTGCATCTGATGGGTAGTGATGACGAGCTTCAGACAGCCCGAAGTGGGATCGACCTTCGTGTCGATCCTGGCGAGCTCAGCCCGAGCATTCTCCGTGTCACTGAAATCGTATCCGATGCCCTTGATGTCCTTGAGGAAAATGATGATGCTCCCAATGAGCCAGTTCTTCGACGGAGGCTGCCAGCCAGGATCGGACCGGAGGATCTTGAACTGTAAATAGCCGTACATGTTCGACAGGAAGTGCGGATGAAGAAGGAAAGAAAGACCCTCTCTGACGAATGCCTTTTTGCCGGCTTTTCTGGGCTTGATTTCGCTGGCATCCGGGTTAGATGAATATTGTAAGATGGTAGTGCCATCCTGGTTGAGTAGCTCGACGCCAAGTAGAGCGTGATGCTCCGCGAGAGAGGGCTCGGTCATGGCTGAGGCTCTGAGGTGTTGCCAGGAAGTGAGTCGGTTGCGAGAAATTGAAAATGATGATTGAAGGGTAAGGCAAGACTTTGGAGAAGTGGCAAGAACAAAGGCGGTCAGCCAGAGAAAAAGAGTTGTTGAGTTAGGAAGGTGCTATGTAGGAATGTGTGCCTATGCAGTATACATTCGGGAAAAGGTTTGAGCGTGCGCGTCCAGTACCTAAAACTTCCTTGTAATCTTTCAGTCTCAGAATAGGTAGCGGTCATGAGCTGGGCAAAGGATCAAAAGAAGCAAGATTGGTAGTGGTTAATGAAAAGGCCACTCATTGGCCTTGATGATGCAGAACAAAGGCGGTTCAGACGTGCAATGCACACATTAAGACAGTCTACCTATGGAAAGATCATTCCCACGTTTGGTAAATATCCCGAAGTTCAACGACCAAACAGTTTTGTCTTGAAGCCATCTTCAGTCATTAAACAAAGTAAAACTCAAGTATGCTCTAGTATAGGACCTCTTCCTTCCATCCCTAGGTAGATGTCCAACTCAAGCCTAATGGGGTATCATTTCGGCCGCATGGGTTGCCGAAGAAATATCTACGCACTTTCGTGGTGCTGGTAATTCTCTCCCTTTACAACTTTGTCGAGGGCGGCGTCAGTGACCCTGGCCGACTCGCCGTCAAAAATGACCGCCATCTCTTCCAAGGTATGTCCCTTGGTCTCAGGGTAGAAGAAGTATATGACGAGCGAGCCGATGATGATGATGACGACAAACACCAGATAGTACTTCCACCCGATGGCCTCCAGGGCGATGGGGTTCACGAAGACGTTGAAGAAGATTCCGAGGTACGTGGCCATCTGCGTCAGAGCCGTGCCGCGGGCACGAAGTTGATAGGACCAGATCTCAGCCGGGTAAGAGACGATGAGGGGAGTGCTGTACGGGAATAGTCAGCATGAGTCAACCTGGGGGGTAATCCCAAAGGCTTACAATGCGATATCGTAGAAGCCGTTGTAGATGAACAAGAACGGCACAACAGCCACGCCGATGGAAGCCTTCCCGGTGGTGTCGAAGGCACCCGACAGACCCGATATCACGGCGTAGCTCACCAGCATGCCGCCGCAGCTGATCAGGAACAGCGGCCTGCGTCCGAGCTTATCGACGGAGACGGCGGCAGAGACGGCCATGATCAGGTTCCAGATCTGCAGGCACCCGCTGATGAGCGTCTGGTCGGTGACGGACGTGATGCCGACCGTCTCCAGCACCCTGGCGAGGTAGTACGACACCACGTTGACGCCGTTACACTGCGTGAAGATGCCGAGCGATATGGAGATGAGCGCGCGGCGCCTGTTGCCGGGGGTCTTGAACATCTCGGCCCACGAGGAGCTCTGGCTCGCGGCGCGGTCGTCCTCGATGGCGCGCTCGATCTCGGCCATCTCGAAGGCGACGAGCGGGGAGGCCTCGTCGCCGCCGCCGTGGAACTTGGTCAGCACGGCGCGCGCCTCGGCCGTCCTGCCCTTGGAGACGAGGTACCGCGGGGACTCGGACACGAGGAGCGCGGCGGGGAGGACGGCGAGCGGGATGGCGATCTGGAGGAGGGAGGGGATGCGCCAGGCCCAGGTGCTGGCGTAGTTGCGGGTGCCGTAGGTGACCCAGGCCGCGAGGGAGCTTCCGACGAACCAACCGCAGTTGTAGAGGCTGTGTTGAGGGTGGAGTGTCAGTCATGGTTGAGTATTCAGGAAGAGAGAAATGCTGATAAGGAGAGTTGAAAAGGGGCGTCAAGGAACAACGAAAGGAACCGGCTGTCTTTAAGCCACAACGTTTATGTTTCGAAACAGACAAGATAAACGCGCCCAGCGTCATCAGTAGTATGGCTACTGTGACTGAACAGAGCTCGGATTTACTTACGCCGTGAGAATACCTCGGTGCGTGGGATACGCCAGCTCCGTGATCAGCAGAGGCGCAAGCCCGCCCCACCACGCGCTCGGCTGGCCGATGAACAGCCGGCCGAGGATGAAGGCCGTCTTGTTCGGGGAGAAGGCCTGCAGCAGCGACCCGAGGAAGAGGAAGAAGTACCCGACGAGCAGGCCCCTCTTGCGGCCCCACCGGTTGGCGAAGTACGCGACCGCCGGGTACGCGAGCATCGTCGACAGGGACTGGATGGCGTTGATGAAACCGAGCCAGGCGCCCTTGGGCTGGTCCATGAACTCGAACCACTGCGGCAGGGCGAGCAGGCCGTTCATCATCGACCCGTCGTAGCCGTTGGCGGCGCAGAGGAGGGCGAGGAAGATGCAGTAGGTGTTGAGCCAGACGAGGTGGCGCTGCTTGTACCAGGGCAGGCCGTGCTGGGGGAGGACCGCCCCGAGCTCGGGGCTGATGCCGCGGCTCTTGGCCGAGGTGTCCTTTGGCTTGCCGAACATGTTGGTTCTGCTGTTCGGGCACGAATGGCGGGTTTGTGGGAAGCAAAAGACTGTAGAACCGAGGCGGTTCGGATGACTGGCGTGTTCAACTCCGGAGTACAGTTAGAGAGGTCCAAGCTGATCACTTATATGCCTGTTCAAGTTGTCGAAACTCCAGATGATGATCTGATTGACGTCAATGGGAGGGAGCCGCAAGCGCGTCGTGGGGAAAAGCTCCGGCCGGCATGGACAAGTCTGGGGTATCCCCCGGCGGAGTATCGGAGTTGAACTCTACCACTGTCAAGTTGCAGACAGGGTTGCGGCAGGCTACTTCGCACTTCATCGATCGTGTTGGCCAATCCTCGTATCATTACGCACAACCTCTAGAGAATAGAGTTGCATCCTGTGCGAACCAGTGTTGCATATATGTCGGTTTAGGATCTTCGGATATCTGGTGTAACGTCTTGGCCACAACCTCTCGATTATGGTCTGATGCATGCCACAGAGTCTACTGTCCTACTCAGACCAACCTCATAGAGACGCAGTAAATCAGTCCTATTCTCGATCTCGATACGGACCAGCCTACTGGAAGCCAGAGCCATTGCCCCACTTGAAGTTGCGGGTTCAAGTCTTTGATTCGAATTTCTGATATTGTGATCAAGTCCGACAGAAATCAGTACCCCTGTACGACTCACGAAACATCCTCAAGGTGGAGAACGTATGCCGGGGAGTATCGGGGCATGAACACCATCCCATGTTACCGCGCGTTACGCGGACCCCGAAGCGTACGACACAGCCGTAGCCATCCAATCAGCCATCTCTTTACATCGCAGATGCAGAGCCTCCGTCGGAACATCTTCGGGAGATGGATGTGTATGCGTTCCTGTAAATCCCGGCCGGGCGGGTTCGGCGGCCCGACGCTCCCATTTGCTCCATCATGGCCGTTGAAACGGCATACGATTCGTTATTGCAGAGTGATTTCCGTGATACTTGGCAAACAAAGCTTGATGATGGGCAAGTGCAGCCTCGGCGGCTAGGCTTTCCTATCTGATCGTTCACAAGACGTGCTAAACTATGGGGTTGTAGAATCTCATCCGGTTCTGAGGATCCCACTTCCCCTTCAACTCCCGCAACCTCTCCAGCCTCCACCGATCCCACCCATACACGGCCTCCAGCGACTCAATCCCGTGCGCGTAGTTGACGTACGCCCTCAGCCGCTCCGAGTCCTCGCTCGCCTCCAACAAGTGCCGCCGCAGCTTCTCCCCGTGCCCCTGGGCGATCGCATCCAGCGACGCGTTGGGCTTGTACATGACGTACGAAGTCACCAGAATCTCATCATCACGGTGCGGAAACGCCGAGCCCTTTTCGTCTCTGGCCTTGACGCCGTGCGTCGAGTATCCCTCCAGCAGGAAGAACGACCCCGCGAACTCGGGCATGCGGTTCGACATGTCGGCGATGTCGTCGAACACCCTGCGCGTGGCCGCCAGGTCGTACGTCTTCAGCCCGATCGGGTACCGGAGGCCGGTGTAGCCCTTGGCGCAGCCGATGCTGTCGGCGCCCATAAAGGTCTTGTCGGCCAGGGCCGGCATCGGCGCCGCGCCGGACTCGGCTGTTACGTGGATTATGTCGCGCAGCGGGCGGGCGTACTCGCGGGTTTTGTCGAGGGGCCCGTCGTGGATGATTGCGTACCAGATTACGGGCTACAGATGTCAGCTATTGGGGTTCACTGGCAAGTGACTGTGAGCGAAGGCCTCACCCTCTTCGGATCGATCTCGGGAATGTTGACAAAGTACATCCAGTGTATGATCTCAGCAGGCTGGGTCTTCATCATCCGGTTCGTCAGCTCGAGGACCTGCTCGAGCTGATCTCCGAGGTAGATGAAGATCTCGAACGACCACTCCGTGTTCTTGACGTCGTGCACGCGGTACTGCCACTCCGTCACGATGCCGAAGTTGTGTCCGGCTCCTCGCAGCGCCCAGAAGAGGTCCGGGTTGCTCTCCTCGGAGGCGGTCACGGCCTCGCCGCTGGGGAGGACTACTCTGGCCGAGACGACCTGGTCGGAGGCCAGGCCGTATTGTCCCTGGAGCCAGCCGTGGCCGCCGCCGAGGGCTGGGGCGGAGATGCCGACGCATTCGCAGATTCCCGTCACTGTTGTTTGAGTCAGCTCTGGTGTTGACGTGTGGGTGGTCCGACTCACCGGTCTGCTTGCCGGCTGCCCAGAGCTCGTTGACGACCTTCTTCACGTTGGCGCCTCCTCCGATGGTCGCAGTCTTCCCGTCTGCCGCAACGCGGACTTCGTTCCGACCTCTCAAATCAACAACAACGACACCCTTCGCAGAGTACAACGACTCAGTGGCGCCGTGGCCGCCCGACCTAGCGAGGAATGGTAACCCGAGCTCATTTGCGAAACGTATCTATGACGGTGTTCATCAGCATCATGCTGCGCAAGCTTCAGAGCGCTGCTTACTGTTGCTTGGACGTCGCTCTCGGTGAAGACGTTGACAACGGCGCCCACGTCTGGTGCGTGCCACTCTCGCCATCTGCTGATCTGGCTCTCGAAGGAAGACTCTTCGGGAAGCACGATTGACGCCTGGGATGATAGCTGCGCAGATAGCTCTGGCCACGGAACGGCGCTCTGCGTGGCGAGAAAGGAGAGGCCGAGACGGGTCAGGAACTTTTGCGTCGAGGGCGCTTGATTCAGGGCCCAGGCCACGCCGGCAGCAACTACTTCCATTTTCCTTTTTTGGCACGTTTCGTCTTCTCGGCTCGAGGTTGAGATCGTACTGAACCGGTCGCGGGGTTGAGGTGTTGTCTTTGAGACCCGGTACCACGGTAATGGTGAGCAGCCGTTTACAAAGCAACCCCTCCCCTCTATCAGACGAGGCGGCATTTGGCGGGTATGCTGACGTGAGACTTTAGTTCTTTGTTCAGGCAGTGGAACAGCTCCGTGGTGAGTATCGTAGCATTGGAGCCACGTCGTCCCGCATTTACCAACATATTGTCGGGTTTCAGCCAGGGGTTTGACGTAAGCAACAGGAGAGTGCAATGTTTGAATGAGAATTAACATTAAAGCGTAGCAAATCGAAGCGCAGGCTGGTTCTCGCGCAGATCTGACTCTATATACACATAGATTTGACAACTAGGTGTCCATGACTGTTTCGCCCAAACACTTTATCCAAAATACGACTCGTAATTAGCAGGTAAGATCGAAAACGGGCGTCGAGCTGCCCGCGGGCGTGACGCCGAACGAAATGTCGGTCTGCGCGGTGTTCGCGTCGAGCAGGGTGTACCACCAGACGTTGCGCTGGCCGAAGAGCGCGCATCCGACCTGGGACCAGTATGTGCGGGCGTTATCGACGGAGGCGACGGCAGCGCCACTCTGGGGACCAACTGAGACACTCAGTGTTAGCTTTCCAAGACATTCCGACACTGCGGTACCGTAACGGTAAGAAGATTGTGCAACACTTACTATGCGGCCACCCGGTCTCGGTAACGTACACGGGCTTGCCCCCGGCGACGCTCTCGGTGTTGCCAACGGCGGACCAGAAGTTCTCGGCGGCCTGCTCGATGGCGTTGGGCTTCGTCGACTCGAAGTAGGGGAACGAGTTGTGGCCCAGCCAGTCGACGCTCGCCGCCACGCCCGCGTTCTCCGGGCGCACCCACGCCGTCCACGTGTCGACGTGCCCCACGGGCTTGCCCTCGAGCGCGGTGCCCCTGAGCCAGTCCCTCAGCCAGCCGATGTAGCCCTCGATCTCGGCGCCGGTGGCGCCCACGCCCGCGTTGGCGGCGACGCCGTCGGGCGAGCTGCGGTAGAGGTCCTCGGAGCCGACGGAGATGCCGACGACGCGGTCGGCGAAGGCCGGGCCGAGCTCCCTGGCGGCGCGGAGGAGGGCGTTGAGCTCGTTCTCGTAGGCGGCGCGGCCGGCGGAGGCCCAGAGGCCGACGAGGATGGAGGTGTCGGTGTCGATGGCGGCCTGGTAGGCCGAGATGGGGTCGTTGACGGTGCCGCACTGGATCGAGGTGTAGAGGCGGGCGGAGGCGAAGCCGGAGGTGCCGGCGAGGGACTTTGCGGTGTTGAAGTAGCCGAAGAAGTCGTCGTAGCCCCTGCAGGAGCCGTCCTCGTTGGTGGCGCCGTAGTTGAAGCCCTGGATCTGGGCCGCGGCGGCGGTGGCCAGGCTGGCTGTGAGGGCACCCCTGAAGAACATTTTGGAGAGTATTTTATGGATTAAAGATACTAAGGTAAGGGGGAAGAAGGGTGAAGGGTTTGAAGACGGTGTTCTTCTGGAAATCCGGTCGAACAACAACAAGATGATCGTGGAGCATTGCACAAGTATTTAAGGTCGTGCCATCGTGTTGGGTACGTATTAACAAAAATAGCAGCGGCCGGATCGACACGAGAATGCTTGCATGACGTCGCTCGGATTTGCGTGGAGCTCGTATTCCTCTCCGCCTCTAGTTCTCCTCCGTCGCCTCCGACTTTTCCAGCCAAGAGCTCGCGTTGCCCGGCTTGCCGTCATCCTGTTGTTTTTCGATTGGGTAAATCGTCCAATACTGTGGGCGGAAAACTCGACTATCCCAGTTATGTTCTCGACTATCCCACCCGGTCGGTGATCGGCGGCTCAGCCTACATCTCCACTTGCACCGTCAGTCTAGGCCACGTCCGAACTCGTTTGCTCGTCATTCGGGGCCACCTCGCTGATGGGGCTCTTTATTTGGGGACGTTGCACGTTCTTATTGAGCCCCATCGAGAAACCTGTGTTGTTAAGGACTTTGAGCCCCTGAATGCCCTGGTCGGCTTGCGCAACAGTCCCTGGGGCTCTCAATTCTTCGCTGAAGGTGGACGGTCTGGAGATGAAGGACATTCCGGGGGATGTTCCGGCATGTGCAGACCCTTGCTTCAGTAGCTGGGCTGCCGCGATTTGGTGTGTTCTAGACCGGTTTGCATCTCGGCTGTGCCAACATCCCGGGCCGCTGTGGGCTGAATACTTGGAGATGCGTCCCAGTTTTGTGGATCGGCAATGAATGTTCAATCAAGGAATTGAGTCGTGTGTCAAGATTGAAGCCGAAAATTCTCAATGTTGCGAACGCTGGGCCTCTTCCAAAATGCCCTGGTGTCGAGGTTTGGGTACAGGTCAACATGCAGGGTATCGTTTCCATCTGTCCATGTTGCTGAAAACATAGCTCAGTCCGAGGTAGTCAGGTCGCCTTGCTTCTTTTGAACTGAAGCTGGCCAGGAGTCAATTCAGCGGGATATGGGAAGCCTCACGCTGCCTTCTTGGCTTACTTCTGAATGAGACATGCTCTGGCAGGCCTTGTTGGTCAAATGCATAGAGAACAACAGGAAATAAGCTTAAAGATTGAGGACAACCAGTGGGGGAGAGAAAGAGCAAAGTTGCACACCTAGCTGAGCTTGGGGCTGATGGGGAATCCCATGTCCAAGACTTTGCAAAATACCTTGGAAGGCTGAGCTAGAAAGAACAAGACACCAAAAGCCATGCAAGTATATGTTGAATCAATGGGATTCAAATAGCTGTTCACTGCACTGTTAGATGTTTCCAGGTACTTGGTACCCAGTGTGCCAGTCTCCTAGGTGCAGGTACCTGCTAACCAGCGGTTGAAAGGTTCCAGTGTGCATAAGTAGCTTGCTGACTAAGGTATTCTCACCTGGTAACGGAAGAGCACCTGCCCAAACCAAGCGCAGGTGAACACGGCTAGTCACGTGTGCAGCCAGGTGACTTGGTGTTCCTTTCGCGTCTGGTCAGGCCAGACACCTCCCCCGGTCAGCTTCCTCCCCGCCTCCTTCCTCTTCACCCCAGCCTCCATCGCGAAAATCGTCACTTTCAGGCTTCAGTACGACAATGAGCGATCACAATGGCGACCCCAAACACCCTTTCAGCAGCCGAAAATACGGCTACTGAAGGCCGAGATGAGACGCAAGACACCCAGGCGGTCCTCAATCACTACGTGACGGTGTATGGGATCGGCGTGGTACGTACGGCATAATTGCTTTTTCCTGCGGCGCTACCCTCCCCTCCCGCCAAATCAATTCAATTCCAGGGCCTGAAATCCGCCCAAGTGGAGGCGCTTCTTTGCAGGCCCTGGACGCGTTTCGCGGCAATCAATCAAGCATTACTGGCGTCGCGTGGAATTGACTGCAACATTGCATTTCGCAATCGGATCGTTGCCAGTGCGTGTTTTCCCCACTGTCCTTACAGGGATGCAGTGCCTTGTGTTTTTGCCAGGATGGCACTGACTGGAGCAGCTACCCCAGCAAGACTCGGATCGCGAAAGCCTATCGGTCGCGTCGCCTGTTCCTCCCGCTGCCGCTGCTGTTGCCGCTACGGGTGCCGGAGGCCAAGATCGAGGCCCAAACCCCGAAACGATCGCTGCGATTCCAGCCCCGACCGAATTTTTCGACTCTGCGAACCTTCACACGTTGCCTCCCAAGGAGGACGTCAATGGCGACGCGATAAAGCCTCCGACCGACACAAACCCCGCACCATGCACTGGCGACTACTTCGCAAGGCCTCCGCAGAAAGCCACTGTCTCGCCTCGATCCTCGCGTCCTAGACTACCCTTCACGAAGATCAAGATGAACGTCTCGCAGCAGTCCCCAACGCAGGACAACGACGACCGCGACTACGAAAACTACTACGAGCAGCCGTCCTTCGTCGAGACCAGCCCCATCTCCCAAGGTGCCACGACCCAAAACCAAAGCCCCCCCGACGGCGATTCGCAAATCGTGACCTTTGACAACATTGGCCCCTTCGAGCCCCCGTTGGAGGACACACAGAACGACGACGAGCCGTCCTCCGTACCTGAAGATGCCGCCCCTACCATGGTGAAGGGCTCCTGGCGTCGGTCCAGCTCCCAGCAGCAGTCCTCACTCCAACGCCCCGACGGCGGATTTGAGACTCCTCTTCCGCCGACGGCCCCGCAGCCCCAGACTCCAGCGAACTCGAAAAATCCCTTCGCCGGCATGAACAAGCTTGGTGATGCCGCCTTGGTAGGATCCCAGCTGTTTGGACAGACCCAGTTCTCCTCGGCCGTCAAGCGCTTCAGCCCGACATCCTCAAGACCGTCACCACACGTCAACAACTCCATCTCGCCAAACATCGCCGACACTTCTCCTCTGAAGAACCGATACAACATCACGTCTCCCCCCGATGTACCGTCGTCTAGTCCACAGATCGCGAGATTCGAGCCGGCCGAGACGAACGGCAGAGCGCGCAGCCTGAGCGACAGTGGACCGCCCGAGGACGGCACGGTGCCCGAGTCCCCGCAATATGCTACGGCCAGACCTCGGTCAAGGCCGGAGCCTACGTCCAAATACGAGCAGAGGGGGGATTCGCACAAGAGGAAGCTCAATAGCGATGATGCGCAGGGAAATACGTCCGGGGAAGAGTCGGATGATCTGGGTGAAGCCTTGCGGCGGAAAAAGCGTGCAGCGTCGAAGAAGCGGGCAGCAGAGAAGGACCTCGAGAACATTAGCGTCGGCCGGCGCCACGCTCCCGAATCTATCGAGGTTCCGTCGACAACCAAGAAGCCCAGGACGACATACGCCGGTGCCGGTCGATACCGAACGAGGCGCGTCGACAGGACTGTGACTACCTCGGACGACGCCGACGAGTTCACCGTCGCGGATTCCCAGGGGCAGACTACGACAGAACCTGACCATGCGAAGGCGTCACCTGACCTAACCGACTCTGCTGCTGCTGCGAGACAGAGCCTTGTGTCAAGCAACGACGCAGTGCCCGACAGCGCCGGAGCCACTCAAAAGTCTGTCTCCAATGGAGTCATACCGGCAACGGAAAGTTCGGAAAACAGCTCGCGCCAGAAGGATATGATCCCTGAGACGAGCCCGAACAACACGCAGTCACGACCGCAAGCGAGAAGCAGGTCATCTTCAAACGAACCCTCGGCCGCATCGAAGGCCGATGCCATTACAGCCCCAGACGTGCACACAGATGCACCCACCGAGATTAATCAGGTCGCAGATGAGGACACGATCATTGAGACCCCTCCACCCGCCCCCGCACCCTCGAGGAGGTCGAGCCGCAAGCCACGCCCCACCCTCAAAGCGCAGTCACTCAACGCTACAGCTGCCCGCGCCGCCGCTTCGTCGGAGGCTACGAGTGCCCCAGACACTGCGCCTAAAACCAAGACGAGCGACCGCAAGAACACCGCTGATGCACAGTCGCAGCCTATGGTACAACCAGAAACCACCTCGCAGCAAGACCTTGTTCAGCCAGGCGTACCCGTCCTAGACGAGGAACCCCCCATGCCGTCGTCGCCTCCCGTGCCGAAGTCACAACCCAGGACCAACGGGGCGTCGGCTCTTGCGGTTGATGATGAGACGACCTTCAAGGTGCCCTTGACGCCAGGCGATCGCGCGTCTCCGACTGCAGGAGAGCCGCCGGGTTCTACATCAACACTGAGTGTCCTCACCACGACACCTGTCCAATCAGTCAAGGCATCTCCGGCAAGCCAGGAGTCGCTGGAGCTTCCTCCCCTTTCGCCCGAAAAGCCCACCCGGGGACGCAAGACCACAAGGTCACTGCCTAGACTCACGACCGAATCGCGAGTTGCCAAGTCTGGAACGAGAAGACAGGTCCGCAGAGCCACCCGCCTTGACTCGGCCTCCACGGATGAGCTTACCCGATCGCCTTCGGCCCATGGGTTCGAGAATAGTATTATCCAACCCCCGAGGACCACCGCCAGAGGAAGCCGGCTGTCCATGCTGTCACACGCCTCCAATGGCAATCTCCCGGGTCTTTTCTCAGGAATGGCCTTTGCGATTTCCTTTCAGTCGAAAAAGGATGGCGAGAGAACAGACCAGTACGAGCATCGCCTCGAGCAAAGCCGCGAGGTGGAGAAGATGATCACCCAGTCCGGCGGCCACCTGTTAGCCAACGGCTTCGACGAGCTATTCGAACCGCACGCACTGAAGAGCAGATCGACCAGCCCAGCTTCGGAAGGCGCGGAAGACATTCCCTTGGCTCTGACGCCCTGGGCGCAGACTTTGGGCTTTGCGGCCTTGATTGCCGATGGTCATTCCCGCAAGGTCAAGTATATGCAAGCTCTGGCGCTTGGCCTCCCCTGCATTTCGGATCGATGGGTTGCCAACTGCGTCGCCAAAGGAACTGTGGTGGACTGGATTCCATACCTTCTCTGCGCTGGACAGTCTACCTATCTCCGCGATGCAATTCGATCTCGATACCTGGCGCCCTACCCTGCAACGGAGGCACGTCTCACAGACGTCATCGGGCGCAGGACCAAGATGCTCGAGGGAAGCAAGATCCTGCTGGTGATGAAGCGATCCCCGAAGGCCGAGGACAAGAAGATGCCCTACGTGTTCCTGGCGCAGGTCCTCGGAGCCACGCTCTCTCGCGCCTACAACCTCGACCAGGCGAGAGACGCAATGAGGGAGCGCGAGCAGTCGGGCGACCCGTTCGACTGGGTCTACGTCGACGAGCACACGGGAAGCGAGGAGGCGTTGTTCGCCACGGCGGGCCCCCCGGCCCCTAGGACGTCGAAGAAGAGGAAGCGCCCGGCTGCGTCCGCGAAGGAGGAGCCGGCGCACCCGCCGAAGAGGATCAGGACCCTGAGCGACGAGTTGGTTATTCAGAGTCTCATCCTGGGTCGGATGATTGAGGAGGGCGAGATGGAGGCGTGAGCTTGTGCAGCGCGTGGTAATTGTAGTAGATAACTTGGGATACCCAAAGAGCCGGATTCCGGCCGGATCAGGATGGTGGAGTTTTACGGCGTCTGGTTTTTGGGGACCGAGATGTGGGATGATACCTTTTCTGGGAGAGACGATTGGTCTCTTTTCTTGCGCCGGATGGAAAACTGGCGGTTGTGTATGTGTAGGATGCTGTAGGAAAATCAGGATGGAAAACACTCTTAGTCTGTTGCTTTCGCTGTGAGACTTGGTCTTGTGACGCCTGCTGCCCGTTAGCGCGTACCTAGGGTTGTGGTCCCACTTTTTGTCGACATCGCGACTTCGTTGTCTTGGTCTCTATCAGCACGGTCCACGTCGGCGTCCTCCCCCCGTTGACCGCAAGCATGAGGGCTTATGCAAGCCCTACGTGAATTGTGATACGAAACTTTCTAATTGTCTCCCGTGCGTCGAGAACAGGAAAGAATTTGCTCTCTCCTGCGCAGAAGGAGAGAAAAGTCTGTTTGTCTCCTGTGAGGGTGCCGGGGGAGAGACTGCCTTGCAGCGAGTCTCCCGCCATCCTCGGGGAAGAGCACTGTCAAGTTGTAACGGGAGACGGGCAATGATGGGGTGGAAAATATCTTGTGGCGCAGTGGGTAGGTAGCCTGATCTTGAAGTGACACGCGGTGAGGTACTGCTACTCCGCCGGCATCATAATCCAGTTTCAGCACTGTCAAAAGATTCACCCGTGTTGGGAAAACGTTTCGGGGCAGTGTATGAAGACCCGAGTATTCCGTATGCGATATTCATCACTTAGTCTTTTTGCCTGGCGGCTGAGATAGAACAGCTGGAAACCCGCCGCTGTCGGAAGGATAGTCAAGTATTTAAGCTGACAATGGCTTCTCTTTCCAACGCTTCCACGCACCGCTGTACGCGATTCCCACCTTGCAGAGACTGCAAGGGGGGATCGGCCTTCTCAACCCCTTCCGCGTTGATGCGGTTGGTTAGAGTATAGAGCAGGGGGCTCTTGTTCGTGACGCAGTTCGGCAGCCGAAGAAGGATGCTTTCATCTTGCTGCTATTCACTGCCACGATAGGCAACGGGCAAGGACGGACGGGAGACGGTGTTCGCGATTGTGTAGGTAGAAACGTGCGTAGCAGCGCGCTGTTGTGTGCTTACTGGGATCACTCACTAGAAATCTGCGGTACGTATCAGACATCGCATGGAAAGATGCGCAGAAAGACTGGTTCGTTACAGTTCTGACGCGTGCGAGTGTAAGTATATATAGGTAATATATAACACCGGCTAGGCGTTCTCGTATATATGGCCATGGGCACTCGTGAAGGGGTTGCCGACGCGAGGCGTTTTAAGGTTCTCGGCGAGCAGGGCTTCACGTGTCCTGGCGGCGTTGGGTGCGTGCTTCCGGTGTCCATTTAGCGAGCTGGAGCGAGCATGAGGCGCGTCTGTCTTTTTAGTGTTTTTCTCTGGGTTGGCTGCGGCATCAGCCTCGTATTCATAATCACAATAGGCTACTGATAGTCACGGACGGATACTTAGAGAAGCAGATGCAAAGGAACCGAACTTTGAGGCCACGTGGGTAATTGGAACGAAACAAATGGAAAGGATGGAAATGATGGAATGGATCCAATGTCGGGCTGCTGGCTGACTGGTCTGGGGTTGAAAAGTGCGGTGCAATCTAGAGAACCGCCATAGGGGCATGCGCTGAGGGGATTCTCTTAGAACATCTGCCTAAAGTGTGTCCCAATGTCACATTACAGAGGACATATAAAAGCAAGGTTTCCTCCCCCCTTTGAAGATGTGTCCCCAGCGATGGGCACCACGAAAGGACCACGGCTTGCAGATTGGCTGTTTGGCCGGTAGCCATGGACCAACCAGACCAAAGAGAGCGGCCGGGCGAGCTTTTGCTTTGATAGTGGTCCCTTGATATACTGGCATTGACCTCGTGTTGATTCGGGATAACCATCTCTTGTTTATCCTGGACAGTAATATGTGGGAGACAATCACGGACGGGGAAGAAAGAAATCATCAGCCCGATCACCATGTCCATCATCGCTACCGGTGCCACCGCCGCCAGTAACCCTGGATGGGTCAGAAGTCTCTCCTGTCCTGAAGTAGATAGTATTATCTCATAAATTGATATTGTCTCGAGGGGGAGGACTGCATGGATAAAACACTTCTCACGTCCTGAAGCCTTATAGGGTAGTGGGCATGACATCGCGAGATAACTGGGAAGTGAATAGATGTGCCAACCAGCCCACACGCACTAAGACTGTTCCCGGTGGCGCTCTATATAGGACCAACAACACGGCTGGGGTTGAGCGGCCCTGGTGGCGGCAGCAGTGGCAGGGGCGATAGGAGAAGTTGTAGTTACGGGTGGGCGTGGGTGTATCGTTCGACGAAGAATTTCTCGTCGTTGGCGGGAGCACAACAGACAGCACAGCGGGCGTCAGGAATGGCCGGCCGTTCTCGTTCCAGCTCAAGCCGGGGGTTCATTAATGCATCGGCTGTACCTGAACTCCTCGAATGACGGCAAATAGAAAGACAATCACAAGACAGTCACAGAATAAGACGAAAAGGAACCAAAGATTGGGGGTCGGAGCGGACTCCTCCCCCCCGAGACAGTTTATATTAATCAGAAAACTGTCTAGGCGTCCACGACTTTTCCACTCCTCTCCCTTTCCCCTCCCCCCCCCCCCCCCCCCCTTCAGACCTGTCCCCTATATTCGGGGCTGCCACGAGAGGATCGCGGCTTTGTCGCCAGCGATCATGGACCAACCAACCAAGAGGGCGGGCCGCGCGAGCATCTTAACGGCTCGCGCTCTTGGCGGCCCTCCTGGCGGCGTCCCGGGCGTCGCGCTCGACCTCGAAGGCACTCTTCTGGTCCTTCAAGGCGGAGACGGCGAACAGCATCTTCTTCTCGGCGGCCTCGGCCCTCGACTTGGCGGTGACCCTCTTCTGGCGTCTCGCAGGGGCGGCGAAGACGTTGACCGGCTTTTTCGCCGGTGTCTTGCGGCCCTTGGTGGTGGTGGTGGTTGGCGAGACGCTCGCTGGGGTGACGGCGCGGGCGGAGGCGGCGGAGGAATTGTTGTTGTTGTTGTTGGCCGCGGCGGCGGCTGCGGCAGTAGAAGTAGAGGTAGCGGCGGCCGCGGCGGCTTTCGTGGGGGCGGGAGGGGTGCCTCGCCTGGCCCCTGCCATCTTGGAAACCGACGGCAGGGCTGGGGCCTTCTTCACGCCTGCCTTGACTGGCTTGAGAGCGGAGGAAGACCCCGAGGCGGGACGGCCGAGCTCCGAGGGGCGCTTGAGGATAGGCATTGCGACCTCCTCGGATGACGAAAACTCGGCTGGGGTGGAAAAGTCGGTGGTGGTAGAGCAAGCAGCGGTGGTAATAGGCAGCGCCAGGATGGGCGGTGCCAGTGGAAGTAGTTGTTTGGTAGGGGGGGGTGAATACTCGATGAATGACCAGGGAAACCGGGGACCAGAGAATAGTTCAAGCCGAGAATTTAATCACTTCGATCGAGGGTGCTGCTATGGTTGCTGAAGAAGAGAAAAGGGAAAGGGAGCTTTGGGGGACGCTGGAAGCGGTTTTATATGTCCTCTTGGAAATAGACTCTGATCAGGAGGGCAAGGGGCTTCCAGGCGACTTGGAACTTCTCAAGCCTCTCAGAGGAAGCATCCTGGAAAGTCTTGAGAAACATAGTTTTGTTGACGTAGTGTTGACAAATCTGGGTATACGAAGACGTACGCCTCGTGAGGCTGTGATGCTGGTACTTGGGCATCAGCTTCATAAGGTTTCAGGCGTAATAGACAGTTACGTAGAGTCTGGACGGACTCACGGGTACATCTGACCAATATTTTCATCATCCAACCTTTCAGGTTGTAGAGAATCGACAAAGAACTCGGAATGTGGCCAGGGAGTCACGGTTGGGTTGGCGCTGTTGGCGTTTGAAAAGTCTATCAGACTATCTCTGGACGTGGGAGCAACTGCGAAACGACTATGGGAACCAGGAGCATGAAAGAATCCGTGGGAAAGAGGGCACATGACTGTGGGGGCCGCTAGGCTGGTTTCTGTGTCGACTTGGGCACCGTTTTGGCACCAGTTGCTCATACGACCCGGAAGATCTTTCTCTTGTATGCCTCTTGTATTCTTCCAAGTACGCCCGGTGGACGAGATACAGACAAGGACTTGAGAATAGTCTTCGACCTGCAGACCAAACAGTAATAGTCTCTTGGAAGAGACTTTCTAGGTGACGAGAGGACGGAAACTTGTTGGGGTGAAGGGCTTGATGCAGTGAATAGGCAGCAGCTGGTTTGAGAGAAAACGTATCTTTTCTCTTACCTTTGGGTCATTGGCCTGTCATTTTACTACTCCTGCACCCGAGAGACTTGTTGGTCTTGTGGCCATCCTCCAATATCCATTCTGTTGTGTGAGAGAGGGAGAGGGGAGACTGATCAGTCAGATTAGCGGCATCACGTCATGTTCCGCTGGCAGTGGTTTACGGTCTTGTGGGAGAAAGCTATGTTGAATGGTTGTTTGGTCTAGAACGGCACATAAAAAGCGTACATTGACTTTCCAAAAGGGTATCATCATGATTAATAACTATGCAAACCTCGTATCCCGTCTGCGTGCTGCCTACTTGCCTACTTCGACTTACACGCCACCGCGATTCCACTCAATGCTTGGCCAGCACCCCGACGATCCAGTCCATGGCCTCCTTGCTCTCCTTCATCCCGTATCTGAAAGTGAGAGGGAAACAATGCATCTGCCCGTCCCACGCCAGCCACTCTCCCGCGACGCCCTCGTCTCTGCACTTATCCCTGAACACAACGGCCTCTGGCTCCAGCACGTCATACGATCCCGTGAGGCCGTGGACGCTGACGTTGTGGCGGACGAGGTAGCTCAGGTCTGCCTGGATTGGAGATACCCTCGGGTCCTCGAATGTCCAGTCTGCAGGCAGCTGCCGCGGAGCGTGACTCTCATCGTCATCACCAACGTCGCCCCCACCGCCATGCTCTGGACACCACGTCCTCGCCGTCTCGCGTATGCACTGGTGCGTGTGGATGGGATCGCGTCCGTCTGCCCTCGTGATGGCCTCCATCTCGTGGCGCAGGTCCGTCGTAGGGCTGAGGACGAAGACAGCAGCGGGCGGCTTCGAGACCTGTTTTTGCTGCTCCTGGAACCGCAGCGCCCACGCCGCGAGGCACAGCGCGATGTTGCCGCCGGAGCTGTCGCCCGCCACCACCACGCTCTCCCCTGCGCGCGCCGACTCGGCCATGAGGCTGCCGTACGCCCTCTCCATCTGCGGGAACGCCACCGAGACGGGCGCTTTGGGCGCCAGCGGGCAGGATACGAGGGTGACCCTGGTGTGCGGCAGGCGGCGGGCGAGCTCGGCGCAGAAGGCCCAGTGGTGCTTGCTGGGGGGCATCTGCCAGCCTCCTCCCGCGAAGTACAGGATCCTGCGCGCGTTGGGAGCGACGTCGGGCTTTTCGGTTGGTCCCCTTGCGGGCTTTGGGGTTATGTTGTACACCCACAGGCCGTCGACCTGGTCCTCGACCACGTCACAGAGCCTTTTCGTCCGCCTCGATGCTGTGAGTCGCGTCGCGTTTGGCGGGAGTTTCCCGGGCTTCATCAGGGAGGGCTTGAATGGCTTGAGGACCACGTGGACCAGTCTGGTCAAGATGTGGCGTTCGTTCCGCTCGTGGCCGATGAGCCTGTTTGCCGGGGCGGTCGTGGGCTGATCTGCCGGTGTATCCATTGCATGGCGTTTCTGAGTTCCACGACGTTGGGATTAGGCAGGAGTGGAGACTTTTCAGATGAGTAGGGGACCGGACGACATTTGAGTTCCGGAAGACCCTGCGTCTCTTTTTGTTTGTTGGTTCCGGTCTTAGCCTCCCTTGGTGCAAGACGTCATTAGTCTCTGGGCGGGTCGACGTCATGGCCAAGACGTGGCGGCACTAACGTACCATTGTGAGACTTTTTGATCTTAGTTTTGCCGTACGCACCGACCGCGAATGGAGGAAGAAAACATTTCGATTACTGCAGAGAAAAAAGTTCGAAATAGTGCTGCCACGGTATCTGAACATCGCCAGAAACAGGTTAGCGGGCGGTTGCCACAGTATCGTGGTATCAAAACTCAATTTGATCAACCGTGGAACAGGCAGCCTGGTTAGAGTGGAGACTGCCATGTGAGCCGCAACCCAGATCGTTCAGCCGCTTCGGATACGACCCCGACGGAACCTTCATCAGACAACAGGTGGAAAACGTTGCTTTGCTTCGCTTCGTTCGAGGGTCAGGCTGGCTTGCGATGCAGGTGGCGATGCTGCCCTGATTGAGCAGAGTGTGCATTGAACTGGTGTCATTTGCAAAATAAGGTTTTTCTTCTTCTTTTCTGTATGCTGCGTAAATTTCCAAAGGAGTTAGGCCCGTGTTTCGACTGCCCTATAATGCGGCCCGGGGCTTGTGCGGCATGCTGTACTCGGGGCCGGATAATCCGAGACCCCGCTCGAGGCCTCGAGCCCGAGAAAGGGTCGGTAGACACCGTCACTTGAGACGCCGAGAGCATCGATGGATTCGCCGTCCACCTTGCGGCTCGCTACTTGTCACATCTCCAGGTCCCTACAACACGTGGTGTTCTGGTCAGGAGGCGAGGTGTTGTGCTTTACCATTGGCAGTCAGTACATGGGGTCAATAGCCTCTCCACTTTCGGCCCCGGTGCTGCCGGTCGGTGCGGGGTTTTGGTCCCCACTCGGCCCGAGGTTGTGGGTCTCGAATCGGGGCTCCGGTCGCTGAAGCAGAGGGAGATGCATCAATCACTAGAGCACACAACGTTCAAGCGCATGTTTCCTGGACCAAATTAGGATGTCATGAGATATGGATCTACGAATATAGATTCACTGTTTATCGTGATATATCCCTCTTGGCCCAAATTTACTTGGTGCGATCGCGGTCATCGCCGACTCGGACGCTTACCGCCGCTCAGGAGACCGCCATCATCGGCTGCCGGGGCTCCGTTTCGGAGGGAAATTTGCAATACGTCGGTGGTTATGCTTTACGTCAAAGACGGGTTCGCTTCTTTTTGTTCTTCGGGTTCTTGTTGTGGGCACTGTATAACAGCGGTATTATTGCCCTTACTTTTTGGTGTACAGGTCCGGAGAATTTGGATAACCTTGTTATTGACGGGACCACGCGAAAATGAAGCAAGGAGATTAACATGAATATCCCTGTCCCAAAGAGGCATCGTATCACGATGGCAAACCAAGAGTTCTGCCTCCTCTCACGACCTGCCATTTGCAGCAATGACAGTGAAGATGGACGATGACGACAGGAGCCCCCTTTCCTCTCCAAATTCCCACGTTCCACGAGAGGCAGTCGCGATTGGCTCCGTCCCACCCCTCCATCCCGGGAATGCCCCTCCCCGCACCACACCTCGACGTCCATCTCATCAACTTCCCGATCCTTTATGCATGAAATTTCCATCCTTCGTCCAATCTTCTCGTCGTTTTGGTTCACGCTCGCTCCCGCCCAGCTTGGTGTCCCCTGTCGCGGACCTCGAGGCCCGCCCGCCACGACCTGCCAATGCCAACGCATTCGGCTGCGACTGCCCTGTACTGTGTGGCAGGGGGTGGGGGTTCCATTCGCCACAGAGCAATTGTTACAAAATACGTCAACATCGCGCCTTTAACGACTGAGGATCGTTGCGCTTCTTCACATTCGTCAGTCTCTATCAGCCGAACATACTCGAAAATGGCCACCAAGACATATCTCTGCGCAGCCACAGCACTGGCGGCCTTCAGCGACTTCGCAGCCGCTGCCGCCGGCTCAAAGGGCTTCGATTACGCGTCTCTCAGCCTGAGGGAAGTCGGTGCGCGAAACACAAAGGTAAGTTGGCCTACAATCCTCACTGTTCCCTTTGTCGTTCCTCCCCGCTTACACATCTCCCCAGGATTGGCGCATCTGGCTGGAAAAGGACGGCGACCCCATCTCCTTCTGGCACGACGTCCCGACGTGGCCGGACGAGAGCGACAAGCAGATCGTCAACGTCGTCATCGAGATTCCGCGATGGGCGGACGGCAAGATTGAGACTTCGAGAGACGAGCCCCTGAGTATGTTGGAAATGGGACGGACCCCGGACGAGCTGGAGAGCAGATGCTGACCTCGTCGCAAAGACCCCATCCACCACGACACGCGAAACGACGCGCCCCGGTTCGTCGAGAGCGTCTGGCCGCACAAGTCGTACCCGTTCCTGTACGGTTCGATCCCGCAGACGTGGGAGAGCCCAAACTACCTGCACAACTTTACGGGGCTGGAGGGCGACAACGACCCGGTGGACCTCTTTGACATTGGCCAAGAGTACGTCAAGACGACATCAAGAGGTTTTGACGGCGTGCTGACTGCGACTATAGCCCCGGATATGTCGGCCAGGTGAAGCAGGTCAAGATCCTCGGGGGCCTTGCCCTCGCTGACGTGAGTATTGGTCATGTGGGTGTCTCGCTCTTTCGTTCTGACGATGTGGTGCACAGGGCGACGAGACGGACTGGAAGATCATGGCCATTGACGTGAAGGATCCTCTGGCTGCTCTCGTTAACTGTAAGTGCTCCAGGCTCCCAGCAATATCTTCCGAAAAGTAACACGTTTGCAGCTTTGGAGGACGTAGAGAAGTACCGGCCCGGGACGGCCAAGACATTCAGAGACTGGTGGACAGTAAGCACTCATCCAAACACAATATTTCCATCGAGCATCCAGGCCTAATCTTCAAATAGTACTACAAGGTCGCTAGGGGCGACGAAGTCATCAACATCGTCGGCGACACGTACCAGAACGTCACCTTCATCCAGTCCGTGCTGGAGGAGAGCCACCACACTTGGGAGGAGCTGATCCGGGGCGAGGTCGACTCGAACGAGATCAACTACAACCAGACCTCGCGGCCCGACGTCTCAAAGAGCTTCGTGAAGAGCAAGGCCGCGACCAAGACGTTCAAGCTGCCCCGCAAGAGCCGTATCGAGCCGGCTGCCGAGAAGCCGGCCAAGTACAACGGCTGGTTCTACCTCGATGGGAACTACACGCTGCTCGAGGTCCCTGAGCTGCAGCGGTTCGCTTTGAACCGTCAGATGGCGTAGGTGCGTGTAGCACTCGGAGGTTGTGCTTGGTGTTGAACACCCTGCGACCTTCTACGGCATTGGGCCATTGGCAATTCTTGATTCCCACCTTTCGTTTAGCGGTCCAGAACATGGAAATTTGAAACTTTACGACGCTATGACAAAAGCTCTCGTATTCAGCTTCATATAAACATACGCGCTCCTTTTTCTTCTTTCTGATTCTGCCTACTAGTTTCCGGGGGCTTCCTTGGTTGCCTAGGTATTGTAGCACGCCCCGACTCTTTCGACTGTTTTACTTGCGACTTCATTTTTGAGTCGTTACCGACATCTGATAGCGCATTGCTATCGCAGGCAGGAACGAAAACCCGGAATTGTCATGTGACCATAGCTTAAACTATAATCGCAGATACTGGTAAAATCAAGTTTTGCCACCGCCACATTCGAATGCAATGGAAGCTGACACCCAATGTGCTGCTTAGGTCTGAGAAATCTCGTGACACCGTTCCCCTTGCTGACCTCTCGTTTCTGATTAAAAGTCTCGCCCATCAAGGTTGAAGAGGCTGAACCTTTTTGTGAAGTGATTTCTCTTTTTTTAACAAGACTGATCCTACAAGTAGTCATCTGTATAGTAGAGATTGCTCATGGGGGTTATTCCTGCCATCTCTCGTTATCATACCCAGATTATCACTCGGGGAGACACCAGAGGCTGTAAGGAACTGGCTATTTGGCAGAGTGTTCATCGAGGTTGCCCCACAAAACGCATCAGCCCTAGACAACCAGACAACGACCTTGTTGGCAACGAAGACTGCCTTCACCTAGATTTTTGTTTTTCCTATTGGGAGGGACATAAAACATACAGAACTTCGAACCTGTTCATCCCAATTTTGTTCCCCGTCTGCACTTCAACACAAGACGACGCAAACCATCATCGACATTACTTTGGTCGAACCAGACTACCAACTCAAACTCTTTTGACAACAATTCTCTTCGCATATTTGCGAGCAATGTGAGTAAACCTGACTCTTCTTTTTCTTCGTCGGTACGGCTTTCTGATGCTTGGCCAGAGACAAAATGGACTGGATGATCCTCACACCTGCCGACTACGCCCACCAGGCCGCGGCCAACGGCGCCAACGGCCAAGATGTCGACATGAACACGCCGACGAACTTCGTCAACAGCAGCACCGACGCATTTCAGAACGTCAACGACGCCGCGACACAGACCGGCCCCGACGCGTTCGGGACGTCGCTGGCCTCCCTCGACGGCTTCGCCTCACTACAGCGCCAGGCTCCTACCAGGTCCATGTCGATGTCGTACCTGCCCGCCGAGGGCACGTCGGCGCTAGACGCTCTCTACGACTCCTACGTCGCGATGAAGGCTGCCGAGCAGGCAGGAACCCCAATGGATGTGACCAGGGCTGCTTGGGGCGTGGATGCCGGCACGCAATGCAGCGAACTGCCGTCCTCTAACAACAGCGACACTGAGAAGACGAAGAAGGACCGCCGCCGGGGCGGCAAGCGCCAGGCCAAGAAGGACAGAAGGAAAGCCGAGCAGAGCGCCAACAACGGCGGGATCAAGAAGAGCAACGCGGAGAAGCGCAGCGAGAGGATGTGCAACGCCAGGCTCGCCAAGGCGCTCGAGGACTTTGCCTTCGAGGACGACGACGTCATCGAAGCCGGATCCTCCTCGCAGCAGCAGCAGCAGCAGCCGGCCGAGAAGAACGGGCCCGTCCTCCTCCAGCACCCCCTCCGCCGCGTGCTCCGCAGCCTCCCCGGCTTCTCCTACGGCCCCGAGCTCGACGCCGTGCGGTTCCGCAGCGCCAACGTCGTGCTCGCGGGCGTGGCGGCGCTCGCCCCCGCGGACGGCAGCGGCGACCTGCGCGAGGCGAAGCGGTGGCTGGCTAGGTTCCTCCTGCTCGCGTTCCGCACGCGCGCGGACTTCCTCCGGATGAACCCGGAGAGCGGCGGCGACGTGGACAAGGTGCGGGGCGGGTACGCGGTGATCGGGATGCAGGTGCGCGAGGTGGTGATGAAGTACCACTTCGGGCACGGGCTGCGCCCGCGGCACGCGCCGTGGAAGAGAGGGCCCGTGGAGAAGATGGAGGTCCGGTGCACCAACGGCACGGAGCTGCGCAAGATCGTGCACTGGACCGTCGAGGCGCGCCGGCGGTTCCTGGAGGAGGTGGAGCAGGGCAGGGCGGCTGCGATGGTGGTGCCCGGGTACGGTGCCTTTGGCGGGCAGCAGCAGGTCGGGGCCGGCGAGGAGCCGAGCCTGTCGGAGAGGCTGCTGTGGGAGATGATTGACGGGATGGACACGTCGGAGGTGTCGAAGGGCTTGGAGGATGTGGCCTCGGAGGAAATGGCCGTGGACGAACTGACTCTTTGATTCTGTGGTGGACAATTTGCTTGCTGTTTCCTTCGGTCAAAGATGAGAAATATCCCCAGGCATTTGGAGACAGGAGTTTAGGGTGTTGTATAAACGTAATAAATGTTGATGTTTCTGCTGGCTTTATATCCTCTTTTCTGTCTCTCTATTTCTTCCCTATTTCTGCACCGACTCGTTGCTCCTGATCCTCGACTTCTCGACATCGCCCGCGCCAAGACCCCCAGAAACCGTCCTCCCAACACACCGACCAGGGTGCCACACGGCAAACAGGATCACAGCCAGAGCGACGGGCGCAAATTCCAGCACGCCAAAGAAGACCTCGTTGGAGTACAGACGCCCACCAAGCCCCTCGGCGGTCTCGGCGAGGCGGAAGCACGTGCGCAGGTACACGAGCAGCGTCGCGGCGGCGAACGCAGCAACGAAAGCCGTCAGCCTGCTCTCCGCCACGAGCTTCCTCGAGCGGAAGAGGAAGACGGTCGTGGCGATGACGAAGCACCCCATCGAGAAGACCTGGTACGCGAGCCCGCCGAGCAGGATGTTGTTCGCGGACGTGGGGTCCTCGCGGCGGGACTGCCGCACGCCGATGAGCGCGGCGCCCGAGACCTGCGCCAGCGTCGCGACGACGTCGGACGTGACGAAGAACCACAGCACCACCTTGGGCGGGAGCGGCGAGAAGCGGCGGCCGAGGCGGTGGATCAGGGCCGAGAGGACGGTGTAGATGCCCGCGGCGAGGAAGACGGGGGCGGTGACGATGAAGAAGTAGTTGAGGATGAAGTAGATGAGGTTGTAGGGGTTCTTCCTGGCCGAGAGGGCGCGGGCGACGTAGCCGACGACCTCGAAGAGGAGGCCGACGGGGAAGGTGACGAAGTACCAGCTGCGGAGGCGGGCGACGTGCCAGGCGTGTACGACGAGGAGGACGAAGAAGAGGGCGGCGGCGAGGGCGGCGAGGGGGAAGGACGGGGTGTAGCCGTAGATGATTACGGGGGTGTCCCATTCACCCGTCGGAGGGGGGAAGTTGGGGTCGACGTGGCCGAAGCTGCCTTTGAGGTTGTCAGTCTCGCTGTCAAGGGCTAAAAGACGAAACAGATTGTTGTTTACCTCTTTGTGGTGAGCTCATTGTCGCTGTGTTCCGATGGTCGTCGCCTAAAAGCGGTGATGCGATGCTTTGCTGACAGGAACAAGATCGGGACAGGACTTGTGTGTCGTGGTATTAAAGATTTGGTTTAATAAACAATGGCAAGGAATGCCGGCTTCTTATTATTATGGGAGTGGTTGCTTGTCAGAGCTGGGACCGGGGTCCAAGACACACCAATGACTGGACGATCTCGCCAGGGAGGACACCAAAGCGCAGATCGACAAAACAGGGTTCGGGAACGGGATCCAAAGCCTCGTTGGCTGTTCCATCCCTTTGACGCGTGGGCTGGTGTGGGTACCAAGCGGCCGGGCCTAGTTGCTTTTTCACATGTGCAATCAAAACATCAGTCTCTGTCCCGTCTCTACGGACCCATGCTAGCGAAGCCGCAACTTAATCCGGACCACACACCATAAGCCTGGCCTCCAGGGGGTAGAGAACAACGCGAGAGCTGACCTATCAGGCGCAGAGAATACCTCTCATCGAGATTACTACGCCTAATGGCTGTGTGGTGTATTCAGCTAGCGAGCTAACGGCTGAAGTCTATGAATCATCGTTCCACGTGTCTGGGGTGACACCACGCTTGTTTAGACGTGCCTGCAGGAAGACGCCATCCCATTTCGGGCTGTAGGTAGATAAAGACAAGGACCAAACTTCTACGAACGATATTTTCTCGGCCGATACTAGATACCTATCGGCCGCAATGCCATTGGCTGCTTGATCCCCTACACCTCTCAGGAACAAGCATGAGGCCGGGAGGGCCAAGAACTTTAGGTAGTATCATCAAGAGACGAAGCTATGAGGCTGCAAAATCATTCAGGCTCAGCCTGGTGATTCCCCTGGCGTCTTCTGTGTCTACTTCTCCCGAATTCCTTGCCGTTTGTGTGCCGTCCTCCCGGTCGTCGACCCGCACCTCGGCATTGCCAAGAAGTCCGAGGTCCGGGTTTTTGTGGGGCAATCGTCCGAGGCGGCAGCGGACCGTCGATGGCTGTGCAGACTCTCGATTTGCGGTCTGTTTGTCCTACAAAGCTGTTGTTTCGTCATCGTGATATTCATTTTATTTTCTTCCAACTGGTGACTTCCGCAATGGCTGTATCAGTGGCGCAGAGCATGCTGAGAGATGGCTGTGCATTGTCAATGGCCTTGTACTAAGTCTAGGTATTTTTGCCAGCGGATTATTCCTCGTCAACTTGGAGCTCCCGAGGCATCATCTGGGTGATCTTCAGGGTCTCTCTTTCTACCTGACTGTCAGGATCTTGTTCCAACTCTGGAACAGCAAAGCTTGTCTCCAATCAACTTCCAGGTACTGTCCAGAGGGTACTGAAAACGTTCAGGTTGAGGCATCTAGGTAGACAGCTCGCTTGGCTTACACATCAACAAAATAAGCAGAGCCTGAATAAATACAAGACCAGCACGTACGAGAGAATAGGGAAGTAGGTAGGGACCTTGATGGGAGATAGAACATCAACCGGGGCTCTTGCCTACCTACCTAGGTAGGTAGGCAGTAGCTCGCGAGTCCTTAAATTCCTTCTTAAAGGACTACTTACAGTGTACCTACCCAGGTACCCAGGCAGAAGCAGAGTACCTGCCTTTATAGGCAGTAAAGTGTTTGGAAACAGGCAGCGACGCGACCTCTTGAACAGAGAGGTCAAATGCCTAGCTCCCGGCTCCATGGCCTAGCGGTGTAGCTGAATGCAATGGGTGAAATCTTGGATGATACGCTGAATAAGCGTGATTTCGTAGGATTCGAACCTCGCAAGTTCGAATCTGAGCTTTTGCCCTTTTCTATTTATCCTTTTACTCTTGAAAAGGCCAATTGTTTGGGGACGACGGGTGGAGACACCAGCACCGCAAATCTCTACTTTCTCGGCTTCCGGCCAACGACCCTCCTATAATCAGGTTGCTCCTCAAGCAAACTTGTAACCTTTGAATTGCCGATACTCTGTGTCTCGTGATAGCCGTGACTTCTTGGGCACCTACTTCGCACTCTGTCTGGCAACATAGACCATAAGATACGCTTCTTCTCTGCATACTCGGTGTGACGCTGACTAAAGCGGAACCGGAACCCATTGTCAGAGAGGCCGCTTGGCCGCATAAAACCATCTCTTTAGCGAATCTCGGAATGACGGTTGAAGGAGCCGCCTTTCTCTCTCTGCCGCAGCGGCCCGGCGGCTGCGATCCTTCGATGGAACCCTTCTCATCCCGCCAATGCTGCCCGACACCTCGGTCGGGCGTGGGTTGTCTGAGGGGTAGAACCGACAGGAGCTTACAGGATCGCAGAGGTTTGGTAGAAAATCAGATCTCGACATGTTCAATCGAGAGTTTCCTCTAGCTTGTCGAGAATCTCAATTGACTGCATTGCTGCTCCAGCTCGAAGCCCAAGATGCCTCCCAATCGCAAGATCCTCATGCTCACAAACTCCGAATATGGCCAGGCGAACGTCTTCCTAGCCACCGCCCGCTCCATCCTCGAAGCAGATCCGACCGTCGAAATCCACATCGCCTCCTTCAAAGCAATCAAACCGGCGGTCGCAGAAACCGCCGTCGCAATCGCGCACGACAACCCTCACGCGACGCCAATCACGTTCCATGAGATCGACGGCATGAGCAGCCTCGAAGCGTGGTTCGAGAACCCGGACGTCGACGTCTCGCGCCTCCTGGAGATGGCGCCCACGCTGCGCACACGGCCGACTATCCTGTCCATCCTGAGCAGGGCGTCGATGCCGTACACGGGTCCGCAGCTGGTGCGCAACTGCCGCGAGGTGCGGAGGATCGTGGACGAGGTCCGGCCGGACTTGGCCGTCGTGGATAACCTTTTCACGCCGGGGCTGACGGTGGTCCGGCATATGGGAGTGAAGTTCGTGATTCTGTCGCCGAATACGCTCAAGGAGTTTGCTGCTCCGCTGCAGCCATGGGCCGCTTTTCTTTGGAAATATCCCTGGTGAGCTTCATCTCGCGAAGTTCCCTAGGAGGCAGTCTGTCTAACATCGTCCAGCCTCGGGACCGCGTTTCCGTTCCCGGTGCCGTGGTACCTCATCCCACTCAACATCTTCTACACATTCGTCTTCATCTTCTTCATGGTATTCGACGGCAGGGCCCGCGAAACACGGAAACACCTCACCGACGAGACGGGCGCTCGTATCTTCGACCAGGGCGAGCTCATCACCGCGCCCCCGAAAGATCTCAAGATGCTCGTCGCCAGCAGCGCCCATCTCGACTTTCCTCTGGCATACATCCCCGACAACGTCATCCCTTGCGGACCCATCGTCAAATCCGTGGCCCCCGTCGGCGACGTCGACCCGGAGCTGCACAACTGGCTCGCGCGCGGCCCGACGGTGCTGATCAACCTCGGCAGCCTGTCGTACACGACCGAGGACCAGGCCGTCGAGATGGCGAAGGCGGTGGCATCGGTGCGGCGGGCATGGAAGCGCTCGGGTAAGGAGGGCGATCTGCAGGTCTTGTGGAAGTTGAAGCGCAGCCATGGCGGTGACGCATACGAGGTTCACGAGAAGGGCTGCCGGGTGGAGGAGATTCTCCGCGCCGACTTTGACGCGGACGCTGTGAGAGTGATGGGATGGGTCAAGGCGGAGCCGTATGCGGTGTTGCAGACTGGGAACATCGTGTGCTCCGTGAACCACGGGGGCGCGAACTCGTACTGGGAAGCATTGTGGTGAGGCCCTTCATCCTCTTACGGCGTACCTTGCGTGGAGACTCGTGCGCTGACGTGATCATTCGAACAGCGCCGGCGTCCCTCAAGTCGTCCTGTCCGTCTGGGCGGATACCTACGACTTTGCCCACCGCGCCGAGTACCTGGGCATCGGGAGATGGGGAAGTCGCCGGTCCGCTCCCAGCGTCGAGGCGAACGAGTTTGGTGCTGCGTTGGAGCACGTGCTCATCGGGTTCGAGGCGGACAAGATGAGAGTGAGGGCGAGGGAGATTGCCGACAGGCGGACGCAGGAGGGGGAAGGTAGGGACGTGGCTGCGAGACACATTCTGGAGGTCATGGGTGCTGGCGGTGATGTTGATGTAGATGGACGTACATCATCGTGAAGGGACGTTCGAAAAAGCCATGGGCCGGAAAAGGAGGCACCATACTTCTCAGAGCGACGGTCAACGACGCCCTCCTGCTAATCAGTGAAGAAACGCTAATAAAAAAAAGGTTACTTGTGATAAAAATCTCCTTCCGTTTGATTTCTACCAAGTGTGTACTGTCATGTCGTCGCTTGCAGCCTGCTTTCAACAAGTTACTGAGTGACTAGAGCGTAAAATTCGCTCTACACAAAGCGGGATTTGGCCATCAAGACAGGAAACTTGCCCTCACAAGCACTTTGTCAAGCTAAGAGAAAATGTATTGAATAGCTAAGAGTTGTCGCAAGTCAGTGTATGGACAGTTGCCCTTTGAGCTTTCTCCGACTCCTTAAACGGCACGATGTGAGAACAGCAGACGTGATACCGAGGGCCCGCAGGCAGAGGGCAACGAGTCTCTTCTTGATAACCCGTTAATCCCGCCAGGCACTCCAATTTGACCCCTTTTCGAAGTTAAGTTTCTACTCGTCTCTGATCTGACCATTATTCCTATCTGCACATGACCTTCGAGCTTGCATGCTGAAGGGTATCGTTTGTTGCCGATTGGGCGCCTCGCGTGGCACAAACCCTCCACCAATCTCCCCTTTGCTCGCCTTATGGGCACCCACGGGCTGTTGTTTGTCCACGTCGCAGCGACTGAAAGCCCTTCCTCGCTGAATCGAGCGTGACGACTCGGGCTTGCATCTGTAACGGGCGCATTGAGACGTTCTAGGCCGACGTCCACACGCACTGCTGCCCGAGTGCTGCCCGCCGGCGTCGATCTCGTTGGCGAACGACGCGCGTGCTCTTCGTCTTCTTGATATAACAAGTCGTAGTTGCCAGTTTTGTGCTGGCAAACTGCGCACACCGGTCCAGTGGCATTCACCTTCGACAATCTTCCTGCACCCTCCCCTCCTTTGAAAGATTCGCCTTCTGGCCACGACCTCCCCCGCGAACTTCAAAACCCGCCCCGTGAAAGGCCAGAACATCTCGACGTTCCCTACACAAGTCTCAGCTGAGAGAACCAACGCCATCAACATGGTCGCGGTAGTCAGCACGGGCGGGGGCGCGGTCATGGGCCTGAACCTTCTGGGCCAGGCCGCCGCGATACAAGGCGCAGTCGCCACCGCCGCCTGCGAGGCCACCCTCGCCCTCGTGGGGGTCGCCGAGGCCGTCGGTCTCGGCGCCGCCGCCAACGCCGCCCTTGCCACAGCTGTCGCGGCCTAGTCTGCAGCCACCGCCGCTGCGGCCGTGACCGCGGCCAACGTCTGGAACCCGGTGGGCTGGGCCCTCGGAGGTGTCCTGATCGGGGCCGCGGCGGGCGCGTCTCACGTCGTGACCTGGGACTGCTACGAGCCCATCATCGGCGGCGGTTCCCGCTCGGACGGAGAGGCGCTGCCGGCTGGCCCGATCACATTTGCGGAGCTCGTCGCGCACCCGGAGGTCCGCCGAGCTGCCGTCGCGACAGAGACGGCGTCCGCGGGCCTCCCCGAGGTCAAGGTTGAGAACAAGGCCGGAGAGCGATATTTACTTCGCGGCGTCGTCCTGCCGTGGGGTTCGTCCGCCTACCATGCTGAAAGGATCGAGGAGGATCCCATGTGGCCTCCATCCCGGTCCTAGGGACGACTTGGTCTGCGACGGTCGAACAATCTGCAGAATGTGACAGATCTTGGGGGCCTATATCCTTGGAAACTTTCGGAAGCACAACCTTGTTGTGCTCTGCCTGTTGGTGCAGTTCAGTTTCTGGGTCAGGGTGAGGGTAAAGATTTTGTATTTGTTGCGTTGATGCTTGAACACAGATTGAAGCTTCTTCTTTTTGACTCATGGGCTCTGCTCAATGTCCAACGAATATTCCGATGCGATGGAGTCCATCGTACCATCATGTAAGCGTTATTGACGAACGAACCAGCTGCTGCTACTTATCTGGATGAGGGCATTGGAGTTGTTCGTGCCAACAGGCCGTACATGTCGACACGGTGGCACTCGCGCTCGTCAAATTCCCCAGCGTTCTTGTTGAAGACTTTCACCTTCTGGATTAACATGAAACCAACGGCAGCAAAATAATATGACTTTTCATTTCTTTCCCATAAACGAGGCGTATGGAGGTGTAATAAAGATGTGTTCATCTTGGTAAGCATCACCATCGCAACCACTATGTGGGCTTCTCGGCTGTCCTAGGAGTCGAAGAGTTTTTCTCCAGCGGCTTCCGACCGACGATGCAGTACCTGTAGTTGTCAACACCATGCATGTCAGGGGTTCGTCGGGGATGGATGGGGTCACTCACGAATGCCAGTACGCGTGTATGCTCCGGTCCTTCAGATCCTTCCTCACATCAATCAGGAAAACCTCGACCTGCGGTCGCGACCATTCATGCGCGCGCGTCAGGGGCGCCATGCTGAACCCCTCGAGCCCCGAGAGCATGTTCTCGCTCTGCCACGACCCGAGCCACTTCCACTTGGGGTCGCGGGGCCACTCGTTCGAGGGCCACTTGTACGCCTTCATACTGACATCCACAAAACCAGCGTCTTTCAACAGGTCGGTCAGCGTCGGGATCTGGATATACGGCCGGCCGAACTTCACGGAGGCGTCGACGAGGAGGTTGGCCCAGCGCATGAGGGCGCTCTCCGGCTTCAGCGTGCCGTCGTCGGAGCGCGGGACGAGGTCGATCTCTTGCAGCTCGACGTAGCCGCCGGGCTCGAGGTTGCTGTCCAGGGGGGTTCAGCCGGGTGTTTCGCCCGTCGGACGGTGGGAAAGCTTACTCGTAACATCTGCGTAGGTACAGCGGCCAATCGCCTATGCTCGACGTCATGATGCGGCTGTGGATGTACTCGAACGGCTCTGTGTGTGTCCACTCCTCCTCCACGTCGTCGATTTCGAACGTCACGCTCGGGGGGACGCTGGGTGTTCGTCCGGTCAGCGTTTCTGGGGGTGTCTTCAGCGTAACGAACGGGTAGACACGTACAAACCGGGTTGGATTGGCGACAGGTCGTTGCCGATGACCTAGAGGAAGCCCTCGTTAGTACATACTCATTGACTGAATGATGGGATTGAGGAGCCTTGCGAGAACGACGCACAGTAGCCTCGGGATGCTCGTCTCCGAAATTGAGCGCCCAAATGCCCGTCCCAGTGCCAACATCCAGGACACGACCGACAGTAGTGCCCTCGGCGCATGGCGGAGCAACCCCCAGTCTGTCGTCGAGGGCGTGGAGCCACATCTGATGTTGCATGTCTGCACGCGTTAAAGTCCGTCAGAATCGAGCAAGCAGCAGACATCAGGAAACCGTTCACAGTCCGGCGTTGTGTACCTAATCTCTCGTTCTCCCGCTCATCGTTTGGAAGGTTGTATTCTGTCGACTAGGGGTCAACAAGGGACCTCGCGCCAGCTCCTCTGTTGTATGCTTTTACTCACTGCCGTCTTTATACCGGTGATACGTCCTCCCGTTCTCCACCCTGTAGTCGAGCAAGGAGTTGCGTACGGACGTGCTGGATGAGGCGAGGCTCTTCGCGAGAGCTGGTTAGCGACACAAAACATGACGTAGGGAATCGGTGGGCTCACTCTTCCGGCCTCCGACCGGCCGTCATCGACCTGCAAACCGCGTTCAGTATTTTACCAGAATCATGCTCCGACTGTCAGAGTTCACCTCATCGTCAACAACGAGGACCTGCTCATCGAACTCTTCGCGAGACATGGTTGGATCGTGCTTTCTCTGCCCGGTACCGTTCTGCTGGTAATTTTCGTCGAGACAAGAGGGGCCATTGAAGGATACATGGAGGGATGCAGAATGCCGCCGACTTTTATGTGGACGATCGGGGATAGATTCCGAAAAGGAGAACCAAAGCAACCCACCCCCTCTTCTTGGCTGCGAAAAAAGGCATGCAGGCCGCCGCGCCACCGGGCCGCACCAACCTGCATACAAGTCCTGCGGATGTGGAGAGAAGCCGGCCTCAGCGGTCCAGTCTCCTGCGGAGTGTATGAATCGCCTTCCTGTTTCGAATGTGGATGACGCATCTACTGCTGCTGCGCGTCCAGCGCAGCGGATTTCGGTGTAACCAAGATTGGTTCCAATCCCCTCCCACCACAATGACGCATATGTACAAACAGGTAGTTCAGGTTCAGCAATGTAAGATAGAAGGAAACTAGCAGATTCGGGGTTGTACTAGAGATTCGATCGCCAAAGGGGTGTCCGAACCTCGACAACACAAAGCCCTGCGCCAATTCGCAGTTCAGGAACTCTCCGCCGTTCCCTGCTTCTCCGGCTTCCGGCCAACAATACAATACCTAGTTTCTCCGCGTCAGGTTCAAGATACCCAAGTAAGGGAAATGGCATAAAGGAAGACTTACGTCGGCCAGTACGCATGGATCCGCCTATCGTTGATGTCCCTCCTCACGTCAACCAGCAGACCATCAACCTCCTCGCGGGTCCAGCCGTGGGCGCGCGTGACCGGACCCATGGTAAAGGCCTCAAGGCCGGCCGCCATGTTTTCGTTGGACCACATTCCCAGCTCTTTGTAATGCGCGTCCCGCGGCCAGCTATTTGTAGGCCACTTGTAGACGTCCAGTGTGACGTCTTCGAAGCCAATCTCGACCAGGACGTTCTTCAGCGAGGGTATCTCGACGTAGGGCCTCCCCAGCTTGTACGTCGCGTCGTAGAGGAGGTTGGTCCATTTCATCAGAGGACCGTCGGGTTTGAGGGTACAGTCGTCGGAGCGGATGAAGAGGTCAATATCTTGTACTTCGACGTAACCGCCCGGCTTGAGGTTGCTACGGCGCGGGTCGCGGGAAAAGGTAAGATTTCTAACGCAGCAAGTACAAACGTACGAGGGTCTTGAGAAGGACACTCACTTGAAGCAGTTCTGCAAATACGCCCGCCAGTCCGCTATGCTCCCGGACATCATCCGGCTGTGGATGTAGTCGAACGGCCGCGGGAAGATCCACTCGTCCTCTAGATCGTCGACCTCGAATGTCACGTTGGGAGGCACGCTAGAAAGTGGAATGATCAGCAGTCTCTCAACGACAAGGGCAGGAGAGATGACCGGGGCGCATACAAGCCAGGCATGACGGCGGAAAGGTCATTCCCAAGAACCTAGAGGAAGCAGTCAGGTTGGTATAGCATCATGATAATCTGGCCGCTTCGTACCTCGGCTTCTGGGTGCTCGTCTCCAAAGTTGAGCGCCCAGATTCCCGTCCCCGTACCGACGTCCAGGACCCGGCCGACCTTGGCGCCCTCCTTGCACGGCGGTGCCACGCCCAAGCGATCGT
The DNA here is from genome assembly GCA_027406025.1 of Colletotrichum musae. NCBI lineage: Eukaryota > Fungi > Ascomycota > Sordariomycetes > Glomerellales > Glomerellaceae > Colletotrichum > Colletotrichum musae. Next base: position 1,265,371 of record JANVYC010000001.1, on the reverse strand, counting down.
CGAGTGTGAGGAGCCACAACTGGTGCGTGAGATCTACAATATCATTAGACCCTTTCCGAGAAACGATTCAGGAGAGTTTGGACGTAATCACCCAGCCTATCCTTCTCCCTCTCGTCATTTGGTATGGCGTATTCTGGCAAAAGTGTTGATGAAAGGTTACGCAATTCAAGAAGGGCTTGAGGCAGAACGTACTGCCATCTTTGTAGCGATGGTAGGTCCTCCCGTTCTCTACGCGATAGTCTAGCAGGGAAGATCGCAGGCTTGTGCGCGACGAGGCAGTGCTCTGTCCGGCTTTTGATTAGCGATAGGTCAGATCTGTCGATCAACTCCTCCAGGGACTCTAGGGAAGAAGGGGGTGTGCCAGGCAAATAAACTTACGCTTGCGGTTTGTGACTGGGTGTCATCGTCGTCGACATCGATCACGACCTCGGCGTTGTCTTGCTGCATGTCGGTCAGGCTGGGTGGATTCAATAGCCAGGCGCTGGTCGGGTTGTAATGTAAAGCGCCAGAACTGGGTAATAATGGTGAGCCAGATGGCCGGAGATGAAGAAAGAGGAGACAAGTTATATGGTTTGCGAGGAAACGATGTCGGAACGTGGTAGAACGGGTGACCCCCTCTCCTTGGCTCCCAGTTGCCAGAGGGGTAGGCTCGGCATCGCTTGAAAACTGGACCGCAGATGTCTACGCACGAATGATATGGAAACTCACTGTCGAGGTTCAGTTTGCTTTCTTACCCCCCTGCTTCTGCAGATGCACCGTCACAAGCATGGTTCGGGCATGGAGCCCGCCTCCGTACATGCTGCCTCGAATGTATTCGTTTGAACAATTCATTGTCTACTACAAAAAGACGAAATCCTCCGTGAAATCAAGGTCTATAAACAACTTCAAGGCTTGACAAAAGAGAAATTATAGCAGAAAGAGTCAAGGAAAAATGGCTAGTCTAATCGGCAATGTATATCATTCCCAAATAACAAAAGAAAGATGCTGCCAAGTATGTGTGTCCGGAATAGTACAATGCAAAAGAGAAGATTAAGATATATATCAGTCGTGTCCTCAGAACCAGTCACCCAGGCCTGAGATGACGTGCTCGCGCCAGTAAAAGAAGGCAGACAGTCCTGCGCCAGGTCCAAGGAGCAGGCTTCCGGCGGCTGAGGCCAGACCTCCGAGCAGCGAGTGCTTTGTCGTGAGGAAGCCCCGAGCGCGCATGTCCCAGGTCAGCCAGGAGGACAAGACGACGGAGGCGAGACCGTAGATGGCGGTGCTGCCGCCGAGAGATCCCGGCGCCTCGAATCCGGCGTAGATGGCGCTCGCAACGTGGGCAACGGCACAAACACCGGCGGCGAAGGCGTAGGTGCGCTTGAGCGGCGCGACATCCTTCTTCTGGTAAACGTCCTTGAACTCGTCCTTCTCCTCGTCCGCGAGTTGCCTCGCGGGCGGGGGGCTGACGATGTTCCTGACGGCCTGGATGGCGGAGGGGAAGATCTTGAACAAGGCGGTGCTGACGACGGGGGCGAGCGTCGCCGCGATGTCGACGTACTGGCGCAGCACGGGGTTCTGGATTGGCAGGGATGCGAGGACGGTCGGAATGGCGTATCCTGCGATGAGAGATGGCAGAATCGACCTCGCGATGTCGGTGCGAACGTGTCTTCCCATGATGTTGTTGGATCCCATCAGAATGGTGGAGAGGCCCAAGGAGGGGAGGAGGGCCTTGGCGCCGAAAAGAGAGTACGCGACTGCGCAAGTAGCAGGCCTGGTCAAGATCAGCATCGTGGTCATTTTGAAGCGTTTCGCAGGGTATAGTGGCTTACCAAGGCAAAACTGAGAGGCGGTTGCCCTGCCGGCTGCCTTCGGCGAACCACACGGCGAGAGTCGAGAAGAGGTTGGCGCGGAGGCGGATCGTCTCGATAGTGTTTCCCGCGGCGGGCGCGCCCAGTCCGACAAGCCCTCCGGTTGCGACGCCGGTCGTCGCTCCATGAAGGAGTCCCTGTAGGGCATTGAGGGAGCGGGAAGTATTCTGTAGGCTCTCTGGCTGCGCCGTGTGGTATAGCAAGACGCCCAGCGATCCGACTGACAACACCCACGGGGCCCACGATGCCACCTTGTTCTCGATGGGCCGGGCGGGGAGCTCGTCGTTGAAGGGGACGATGCGAAGCCTCTTGGGCACGGGAAGCCTCTCGATGCGGTGGCTGGCGGCGGCGATGGGGACAGCGACCTTGAGGAAGGCGTCGTCGCCAAGGATGGGCATCAGGAATCTGGTCACGAGCTTCGAGATGGGGGAGCGGCCGGTCAGGATCATCTGCAGCTGGTGGGCCTGGCTCACGAGCGCCTTGGCTCGGGCATGGCGGTTCTCGTGGACCTTGGACAGAGCGCTGATAACTTCAGTTTCAGTCGGGTTCTTGGGGTTCTTCTCGAGCATGTCGGCGAGGGCATTGACTAGCAAGGCGGCGGCCTCGATGGCGCCGTTGCCACCTTGGCCGGAGATGGGGTCGATCTGTTGCATGGAGGTTAGCCTCGGCTCGCGGACGCTCGAAGCGAACTCGTGATGCTTACCTTGTGGCTGGCGTCACCAATGGTAATAACCCTCTTGTAGTGCCACTTGTCAAACACATACTCCTCCAAGGGTACCAGCGTCGACATGATGCGGTTTTTGTAGATGGTGCCAAAGGTCACGTCGTCGTAGATGTGGTCGTCAAGGTGCTCCCTGGCCAGCTTCTCCAGGTCATCCTTTGAGTAGCGCGGAATTTCCTTTCCGTGCAGCGTCTTATCGACGCCCTTGAACAGGAACCAGTAGGTACGGTTGCCGGGGGCGTGGACGATGAGGTAACTCCGGCCTGCGTGGTGAACCATTTGTTGGCTGCAGTCGGGAAGGCCAGCCGGACGCTTCGAGATGCCGAAAATGCATTTCGTGTCGACGGGGACGCCTGGTGAGGACAAGCTGTCAGCGAATGAAGGCTGGCTAGGCCGAGCGGGTGATATGGCTTACGAGATTCTTCGTCCGGGGGGAAGTATCCGGGTGATTGTTCGTGGCCGAGGCGCCACATCTCAGATCTTACCGCACTGTGGATGCCATCTGCGCCGACGACGATATCTCCCTCGAAGACGGATCCATCGTCGGTGTGGACTTGGACGCCGCCTTTGACAAGGTCGACGCGCGACACCCTCTTCTTGGTGAGGACCCTGTCCTTGTACTTTAGGTTGTCGTAGAGAACTTGCAGCAGCATTTGCCTGTCGATAAAGATGGAGGGGTATCCGAGCCTATCTAGCGGTTAGCATTGCAAGTTCCGTGGTTGGTCACGCCGCCGTGGGCAACATACGTATGCTCCAGGTGGTGTACCTGGGCGGTAGAATTCACCGCTGTGGCCTTGCCGTTGGGCCCGCGGATGCTGGACTGGAGGTAGAACTCGTTGGAAATGTCACGGATGGGCTCGTAACAGCCGATCTGGTCGAGGATGCGGAAGCCGTTGGACAGCAGGCCGATGCTGGCGCCGACCTGAGGGGCGACCTCGGGGTATGCTTCGAGGAGGACGTAGTCAATGTCGAACTTCTCGAGCATGTTGGCCAGTGACAGGCCCGACACGCTGCCGCCGGCGATGATGACTTTGAAGCCCATGTCTGTGTGTGGTCAATGGGTGGGATGGTGAGGTGCTAGAGGGGGTGGTGGTGATGGTTGTTTTGGTATTGATGCAGAATGAGTGACGAGGACAGGTTCCAACAATCTGAACTCATGGCGATGCACATGGTCGCCTTTAAAGATTAGGCGGGACGCGAAAGCCAAGGCGGACGGGAGCAACGCGTAACGCACGACTTTGGACGGCGTTGGATGTGGTCTCCCGTCCAACATTTCGGTAGAATCGGGTCGTACAAGAGACCCGAGCCGGTCTTGACGTTGTCGGGGTTAAAGACGAGACGGCGGCCATTTCCATGGTGGCCCAGTTCGTCGGGACCCTGAAACCCGTGGAAGTGGTCGCAGGGGAACGGCCCTGGGCGCGAGTCCAGACGTGGAAATCGGTCCCGAGGTTGGGCCCACCAAAAGTCCCGAGGTCTGGGTGTGAGGCCCTGAAGGGGGGATGCATCGTGGTGATGCCACTGCATCCATGTTCCTGGGTCAGGATTCTGCCCGTATCCTTCGTCTGACAGTCCAGGGTGACAGATGTCTGTCTGTCGATCGCGGGGAGGTGCGTGTTGCCAAGTTCGTCCCGCCGCGATACCCTCCGTGCGGCGCGGATATCAAGGCAGCCCGATCTACCGTTAGCTTCGGGATTTCGTTTCGCGCATACCTACTGGGTTGGTCAGATCTGTCAGCAGTTTTCTCCGCGTCGCCGACGACCATGTTGCCGGGGCCCAGCCAGAGCGTCTTCCAAGTCAGATTCGGGTCCGGTGTCGAGGGTCTCGGCGGCGGTCCCGGGGTCGTGCGGCTCAAATGATCAACTGCTGTCAACCCGCTCCCCAGTCGAATCAAAGTCGTCTGGGTGGTTGCATTCGGGGTGTCAGACCATTGGTTTTTCTGTCGTGATTGACGTCAGTGTTGCGGGCAATGTCGGTTGAGGCTATTCACACATCTTCCCTGGTTTTCCCGACTGTGTACCAGCGTTTTTTAGACGCTGCGAACGTGGCTTAAATTGAGTTGGAATCCGCGTTTTTTGATCCGCCGTCGGTTTAGTTGTTGGGAGGAATAAACAATGGCGAGAAGTTGTCCCGTATTACGTTCAAGCCCATGTCGCAATGCGGCGCGGATCAGGATAGCATCGACTGGGAACTCGACGGGAGTCATCGGAACCAAAGATCCATCACCTGACACATGTGTTCTCGCTCCTCCCATTTTCGATTTTTGCGTCTCTCTTCTTCCACTTGTCGTTCCTTCCTTTTCAACATCTTAATTCTCACATGGGCCAATTGGTACTTAGGTACAAATAGGTAGTTACAAATACAGCAGGAGCCCGAGGTCAACAATGGCAGCAACAGAAACAGCAAGAGCAACAGATGACCGAAACGGCAGTGGCGATGGGAGGGAAGGCCTGGTAGCAACCGTACCAGCCACGACGGATGCCCCAGGCAGCACCAAGCAGACGGATCTTGCCTCGGACTCGCAGCTTCACGGCTTCAAGTTGTACATGGTCCTTATTGGCGTCTGCTTTGGCGCCTTTGTCATGGCACTCGATGTCTATGTCATTGGAACGGTTTGTCACATACCTCTGTTTCTGTCTCTGACCTATTCGAAAAGCTGACTTTGGTCTACCTAGGCCATCCCGTCCATAACGTCCGACTTCCAAAACACATCGCACATATCATGGTACCCAGCAGCCTACACCTTGGCCGTCTGCTCGCTCACCCCGCTGGCGGGTAAGATGGCCAGCGTCTTCTCCCTCAGCTGGGTCTACCAGGGCTTCTTCTTCGTCTTCCTCGTCGGCAGCGCCATCTGCGGCTGGGCCTCCTCGAGCGAGGTCTTCATCGTCGGGCGAGCCGTCTCCGGCATCGGCGCGGCCGCAGTCACCAGCGGAGGGCTCACCGTGGTCCTGGTCATATCCTCGCCTCAGCGTAGACCCTTGTACATCGGACTGTGCAGCAGCTGCTTCGCCCTGGGCCTGATCCTCGCCCCCATCATCGGTGGCGCCTTCACCGAGAAGGTCACCTGGCGCTGGTGCTTCTGGATCAACCTTCCCGGAGGCGCCGTCACGCTACTCGCCATGTTCTTCTTCTTCAAGGTGCCGTCGCGGGCGGGCGAGCCCAGGAGCGTCATGCAGAAGATCCGAAGCCTGGACGTCGTCGGGTCTGTCCTTTTTGTCCCTGGCATCTTCATGTTGATCCTTGGCCTGCAGTGGGGCGGGAACGCGCATCCGTGGAACTCGTCGACTATTATCGGGCTTCTAATCGGGTCGGTCGTCGTGCTGGGCCTCTTCGCCCTGTGTGAGTCGCGCCTGGGGGACTCGGCCATGATCCCTGGTGTTCTGGTCACGAGGCGCACCGTCCTGTTCAGCGTCATATTCTCCTTCTGCCACCTCGGTGCCCTGTCCGTCTCGTCCTACTACCTCCCAGAGTGGTTCCAAGCAGTCCAGGGCGCGACCCCCTTTGAAAGCGGTATAAGGGTGTTGCCGTCCATCATTTCGCAAATCGTGGGAACAATCAGCGCAGGCGCCATTGGTACGTCAAGTTATCGTTCATTCCGTTGCAGCCTTCCTAACTAGTGTCGTATCAGCCCTTAGAATTCGCTTCTACAACCCTTGGTTCTACATCGGGCCAGTCCTGATGTGTACCGCTGCAGCTCTGTATACCCAATTCACCGTCTCCAACACCCCATCGAGGGAGTGGATCGGATACCAGGTCATCCAGGGCCTGGGCGTCGGCTTCTCCATGCAGATGCCCTCTCTGATGGTTCAGCTCGCCCTCAAGGACCGCGCCGATCTCTTGCCCATCGGCGTCTCGCTCAACATCTTCGCTCAGTTCCTCGGAGCTACAGTCACTCAGGTCATCGCCGGCGCCATCTTCCACGCTCGCCTAGAGAGACAGCTTGCGAGTCGAGCTGCGCTGAGCCACGGCCAAATACAGCTTCTCTACCGCGGCGGCATTGCGAACGTGAGGGCCGTCGTGGGGCAGTACTTCCCTGATCAGCTCGGCCCCATCATGGAGGCGTACAACTCTGCCATCGCCCGGACGCATGTGAGTTTCCGCATCTCTATTGAGGCCTGAATATGCGTTTCCGGGATCTCGCTGACGTGTTCGACTCGCAGTTTGTCGCCGTTGCTTCGGCCAGTGTAGCTTTCTTCCTGGCCTTCGGGATCCAGTGGATCAGGATAGAGGGGTCGCCTATCAAGCTGGGCGGCCAGGACGATGTGGAAGCGGCAAACGCGAGCAGCGGGGAGAAGCAACCAGAAGAAACGAGGCGCTGAAGTCCAATTCTCCTTCCGGCCTTAGCAATACGTCCTCTGTGCAGGGGAGCGGAGCGAAGCTTGCTCCAACATCTTACTTGCGACACATCTACCTGGCAGTGCTGTTTGGATAGAAGCTGGCCGGATTTCGCGATAATCTTTAGACATGTGATGCCCTTGTTGTACTAGGTATGTAATGTAATATGAAGCCTTCTGACGGGGCACATCTCCCCTCAAGCATGTCGCACACCGGCCTTCCAAAGTCCTGCAGGGTTTCATTTCTGGGAAAGGGTTGTTATTTGTTTGTTTTTAATGTTACAGCTACTTTTACTAGTAGAAATATTTGAGACTTGCACAGTAGATCGTTCCAAGTAGAACATAAACAATAGAGATACTATAACCGATATCGACAACAGTAGAGGAATATGCTGTGATCGTAGATAGGGAACAGTCTTTGATCGCAACACTACAAGGGTTGTTATAAAAGACGTCTGTTTGAAATGAGCGATACGACAAGGTTGACTTCTTTCGTATCTGGGATGCCTCATCTTTAGTGCGTGGGGTGCATTTGACGGGCTTTGCGCACGAGGCCTGCAGGCGCCAGTCGGCTAGGGTCTTCCCAATGTACAGAGAGCAGGCCGAGCTTTAATAAGAGAGTGGAAATAAAAGATCTTACTGAAAAAAGGAGATCATCTTGTGGTAGGCTAGTTGCAGTTGACATCTCGACGAGGTCGTCTCGGGACTGTGACGCCCTTGGTAGGCCAGCCGGCATTGCCTGTTGGAAAACCACCACTCGAGGTCGTCGCGCCAGTCCACCCCGAACCAAGCATCGCAGTCCTGCGAGGCTGGTTGCTGCGCGGCCAAAGTGATGTTGGATACCCGGGGCCTGTCGTCCGCCATGCAGAATCCGAACCACAGCCTGCGGGCGGAATCGACGTCCAAGGCCTTTCCCAGGCAGTCGAGTCTGACTTGACCGACGCAGGCATAGTTTCCGTCGGCGTAGCGGAGCAAAAGGCCGATGGTGATGAGCTTTCCCCCTTGTCGACGCTGGCACGGCACGATCCGAGCCACCCTGCTCAGCGTGGCTTTGTTACAGGCAAAGTGCTCGTTGGCGATCCGAGAGTAGGCCGGATATGCCGAGGTTGGCCAGTCAACTCTGGGCGTTGGGCACAGGTGCCTGTTTAAATGTCTGTCGAATTCTAGACCGTGCGTACCGAAGGCAGAAGGTTTCTCGAGGCCTAGCCTGTGTATACCACAAGGTGTTATCTCGGCGTACATGCGGCTCGGGGCCTTTGTCGGCCGGCCGACGCGAGTCCAGCCTTTTCGGCCCCAGTTTTGCCGCGGCTGCGCTCCAAGAAAACATGGGCGGTCATGGCTCGTCACCAACTATACGTTGTGAGCAGATCTGGAAGTCACCCGCGAACTTCGAAGAGGACGAAAACGTACCAGCAGCGCAATCGATTTCATGCAAGTGTCATCCAGCTTCCAGATTTCTGTCACCAGCTCACCGGCACGAAGCGGCATGTAGAACCACAGGGCGTCTTCGCCCGTGAAGCGCGAGCTTTGGTAAAAGTCAAGCTTCTCTCCGTCGCGGTGTGCGTGCAGCACGTGGATGCCCCTGTTCCAGCAGAGCGAGTATCCCGTGGTCCGAGGATCGTTGCACGGCTCGACTGACATGTGGTGGCTTGGCTCCCCGTAGCGCAGGCCCACGAACCAGAAGCCCCCGAGCGGAAAATGTGGAAGTCCCCAATACTCCTTTGGCAGCTCTGTTGTTTCGCCCGAGAGGTCGCGCATTTTGAGGCCCTTTGTGCATAGGCTTAGCATGCGTATTGAAAAGCCACTGGATACCGGGCTTGCACTTACATCACCACGGCACTGGATAATGCCACCAACACCAAGGCTTTCCAGTTTTAGTGCTCTCCACCAGATGCCCACCTCTTGGTCGGCAATACATCGTTCTGAAGAGTCGGCAAATAGGAGCCGCCGGATACCAAGATGATCGTTCGCAACGTATAGGCTATCGATGGAGTTTGGTAGAGTTGGATCGAACAAGAGGGTAGTATCCTCATGGTCATCGGCTTCATTCGTCAAGTAAGCCACATACTGAACACCCTCGAATTCGATTTGCTTGGCATAAATCTTGTCTGAAGTCTTGACGGAAGATACTGTGGTTCTTTCCCCCGCACATGTTTCGTCGTTGTAATGGGCGGCGAAGCGTTGGAGGTTCTTTTCATCGTCTAGCGCCAAGGATGCGATGCTGTGACGGACCTCCTTCGGTAAATAGGGAAGTCGGTGAGTTGCTGTCTCAAGGATTTCAGCTACGAAGGACTGCAGCCAGTCAACGCGACGTCTTTTCGAGATCGGGGTAGGCTCGAATTCAACCGCTCCCACTTCGAGAACCCTCGCGAGTGTTGTATCAGACGTGATGCCAGCACAATCGACATGGCAGCCAATCCTCTGTTCGTCGTGATAACATGAGCCATAACGACCCATTTCATGGCACTGGCGGTATTCGACTCCCAAAGCAGTGTCTTCAAAGCCTAAGATGCTGTACTCGTAAGGTTGAGAAACGTCGATGTCGGGTCGCCGTACTAAGGCCGCCAGAATGTCAGAATGGCGGACAGAATGGGGTGAGTTGAAACTGACCTGCAACGATGGTATCGCCAATTCGAAGTCGAAAGCGACAAATTCCGCACAGTAGCGGCACGCAAACAGATTTCATGATGGTATGGGCATCAGCAGAGCAGCGTGTCCCCGGGGGCATCTGTCGGAAGCCTTGCGTCGCCAAATCTCACGGCCACCTGCATCCAATGTCTCGGATTATCCTTTTTGCCAGACCGGTAGGCCAATCTACGCAGCTATCCATCATAAGGAAAGCATCAGATTGCAACCCATTCAACACAACGCCATCAATTACGGCGAGCGAATAACTGCGCGGCGACAAATCGCGGGGCGAGCACGATATCGCAATGAGGGATTTCCAGGAACAAGCCATGTTTCCCAACAGTGGAAGGCTTCCTGAAATCGCGAGATCATCACGACAACCGAAGTCATCTCAGATTCGACAGAACAGTTGCCGAACCGCAATGACGCCCTGCTGGTCTTGTTAATAATTATCGGGGTCGAGCAGCAGGGATGTCGGGGATAATAGTAGTACTCGGAGATAATTCGCTGGTCGGATGGACGCCAGCCACTTGGACACTAGCCACAAGCTCAGCCACGCCATCTACGTACCCACGGGCCGGAAAAACACCCCCCCCAGCTATCCCCCCCCGAGGCAGCGGCCTCACTTTTCATCACTCCCACCACCAAAAGCGCGATCGCGACCCCAAGCTACCAGCAGCCGTATCCGCCCCCCTCCACGACAGCCTTATCCCCGAACGCACCCGCCCGCAAACCCGCCACGATGACTTCCACGATCGGCATCCCTATCAAGCTCCTCAACGAGGCCCAGGTACATCCCCATTCCCGATCAATCGGTCCTCCCCCCCCAAAGCTAACGCGCGCGCGCGCAGGGCCACATCGTCACCCTGGAAATCACCTCGGGCCAGACCTACCGCGGCAAGCTCCTCGAAGGTACTCTCCCTCCTCCCTTCTACTCCCCGTCGTCGCATTGAATCCTCTTCGCGCAATCAATCGCTAACGCAACTCCCAAACAGCCGAGGACAACATGAACGTCCAGCTCAAGGACATCACCGTCACGGCCCGCGACGGCCGCGTCTCCCACCTCGACCAGGTCTACATCCGCGGCTCGCACGTGCGCTTCTTCATCGTGCCCGACATGCTCCGCAACGCGCCCATGTTCCGCTCGCGCAACGTCCGCGGCCGCGGCGTGGGCATGGCCCGCGGACGCGCGACCGTCAGCAGGGCGCGCGCCAGCGGCCGCGGCGGCGGCGGCGGCCGGTAGGGCGGCGGCAGCCCGCCGCGGCGGCGCACCGAGGCCGGAGGGAGCGTGAGCGTCAAGGAAGAGGGTGCAAAGGTCGAGAGGCGCCCGTGAATTCGAACGACCCCCGAGAGTCGAAGAGCGCCCGAGGTTTCAGAGATCAGAAGCAGTCGTACGGAGAGCAGGATGTGGGAGGAAACGTTACGACGGCGACCCTTCATACCCGGGGCGCATCCCTCTCGATTCTTTCGGCATGGATAAGAACATCTTCACGAGTATGCGACTTTGCCCACCCGACTCGAAGAGAGGACACGATTGTATCAGAATACCAACCGAGACGAAGTGGGGAGAAGAAGAAAGCTTTATGTGTTTTGTTATTCTGTTCGGGACGCATTGACGAAAAAAGGTTCCTGGCGTTTATTTTACGGTTCATTCAGTTAGGAGGAGTAGAAGTAAGGGCCTCGAGTCCCTGCGGGAGAGAGAAAAGGGGCTTCGCATTCGCATGACGGGGATGCCAACAGAGAGGCTCTTGAGAGGAATCACGCGAACGGAGGTTGTGCCAGTCTTCGGGGTATGCCTCTCTTCCCCGAGTGGATGGGAAGAAAAGCCCACGTTCCCAGCTGACACCAGCCGAGGCATACCAAAACCAAGACCACGATAGAGCGGAAGCAAAATAGAACAAAAGACTGCCACCTCTCGGCGACTCCTCCCAAATCTAGACGTTCATATCTCTCTCTTTTTTCTCTTTTGGTGATGCGTCGTATGTCTAATGCTGTGTGTGACTTTGTGTGTGCGTTTCCTTTATACATTATACATGATGATGGTAGTACAGCCGCAGACGAGCAACCCTCACTTGAGCCGCCGGAGCGCGTCCTCGGCCTTCTCGACAATCTCCCTCGCCCTGCGCAGCTCCTCGGCGCCCTCGACGGGCACGTCCCTTCCTCCTCCCTCGCCTTGGCCTTCGAGCGCCTCCGCGACGCTCTGCTCGACGCCGCGCACCGCCTTGCGGCCCTCCTCGCGCACCTCGCCCTCCCAGTACGTCCGCGCCGCCTCCCACCTCTTCTGCATGTGGCGCAGGCTCCAGACCACGCCCAGCGCGGCGACGGCGCCGGCCTCGTACGCGGACGACGCGTACTGCGAGACGTGCAGCAGCCCCGCGAGCGCGGCCGTCAGGGCCGAGGTGCTCGAGGCCTGGAGGACGAGCTTCTGCGCGAGCGCCTGGAGCGCGGGGACCGTCTCTGAGTGGAGGTAGCGGCGGGTGAAGGAGATGTGCGTGGGCCACTTTGGCCTCGCTGCTGACTTTTGTTGTTCTGCGGCGGACGTGGGTTGGGAGTAGGTAGGCGCCGCGGCGGGGGAGGCGACGACGCCGGACTCGGCGATGCGGCCGGCTAGGAAGACCAGGTCGCGCTCCGCGCCCGGGAGGAAGCGCTGGCTGAGCATGTCGGTGGTCAGCGCGCCCACGTCGTCGACGCGCCAGAACAGCTTCCACCAGCCCAGCTTGCGCCAGCGCGCGCCGGCGAAGGCGAGGTCGAGCTGCTGCTGAAGCTCCTCGTGCGCGGCCTGCGACCACTCGGCGAGCCGCTCGTTCATGAGCGCCAGCTTGGGGGATGCCGCCTCGGCGGGGAGGCGGCCCGAGAGCAGCTGCGACTGCTCGGCGTCGAGCTCGGCGAGGGTGTTGCGCAGCAGCGATGCGATGTGCAGCCGGACGGCGGGCTTGGTGGCGTGCGTTGCTTCGTCGTCCTGCGCGCCGGCCTTGAGCCAGCGCACGACGGCGGGGAGGTTGCTCTTGTGCCAGGCGCGCTCGTACTCCATCGCGTTGGCGATGTTCTCGCGGATGCGGTCGAGGCCCTTGCTGCCGGACGCCACGTCGATGGGCTGGAAGCTGAGCCGCTCGCCGTCGGCGACGGGGTAGTTGGGGATGTTGACGGCGCCGAGGACGGCGTCGCGGTACTCGGCGAGGGGGAGCGCCGCGACCGAGGCCGCGCCCATGATGCCCTCGGACACGACGAGCGCCTTGTGCACCGGCGTCGTGACGGGCGTGTACCGCCCAGCGGCGGAGGGAATGTCGACCGTCGGCACGAGCACCGACTCCTCCAGGTCCTGCAGCGGGCTCTCTCCGGGGGCAGCAGCGGCGGTAGCAAACGGGTTGACCTCCATCAGCAGCAGCTCGATGCCGTGGTCGTTCAGCGCAGGCGACGAGACGCGCAGCTCGTGCAGCAGGTTCGTCTTGGATATCGTCAGCGTCGCGCCCCTGTCCTCCGCGGCGTCCTCCCCGTTCTCCCTCCCGACCCTGACGACCAGCGGCTGCGAGGGGTCGTGCCGCGCCAGCTCCCTCTCCCACTCGGCCTCGTCGCCCAGCGGGTCCGCGAGGAGCAGTTTCAATAAGTCCCGAGCCGCCTTGCCCGGCTCCGCGGCCTCGCCGAGCGCGAGGATCGCCACGCGGACGCTCTCCCTCCCGGGCTCCTGCCGCAGGCCCTGCAGGGCGAGCTGCAGGCGGGACAGGTTGACGTGGTTGACGGCGTGCTTCTGGAGCTCGAGGAGGGCGTCGATGAGCTCCGCCCGGGGGTTCTCCGCGGCCGAGTCCGAGGGCGGCGGCGCCGACGAGTGTATTGCGTGCGTCGAGGACTGGAACCGCCGGCGCTGCTGCTGCTGCTGGTGGTTTCTCTTTGTGACGGCGTTTGTCTTCCGTCGCGAGGGCGAGGGCGAGGGATTCGGGGCGGCGGAGTGCGAGCAGAACAGGCACACGGCGCGCTTGTTGCTCAGGGCCAGCGGCGAGGCCGCGCGGCCGGCGATCGGCCTCAATGGGATTCGTGGCGGCATGCTGCGGGAGGCATGGGGGTTGGCCTCTCTGTCGTGAGGGAAGTTGGTGAAAAAGTCGTGATATTCTTGGTGATGGGCAGTTGGGTGGACAAAGCTCCCGGACGGCGGACCTCCAAATGTGGTGGGTACGTACTCACAGCGATTGAGGGGCAAAACCTCGGCGGAATAGATACAAGTTACAGCACCTCTACCGTTGGAAGGTCCGGCCCACCCCCGCCAACCACCCACTGTAGCTCGGTAGGTACCTACCCAGGTATCGCTGCCGCTAAAGCGCCGACGCACCGACAATCGCCTCATACCTACCAAGGTACCACGGTACCTAAGATCGACGACGGTGTCTTCACCTTCACCTTCACCCAACCTCACCGTCCTCCCGCAGACATCCCCTCTCTCCCTTCCCTCCCGCGCATTCCTCTCCGAGCCGGCACGACCAAACACACTCTTTCAACACACATCCCGGCCCATCCGATCCGAGACGAGCTGCAGCCATGGCCCAGTCGACCGCCCACCGCCGCCTCCTCCAGGAGTACCGCGCGCTGACGAACAACCCTCCGGAGGGCATCACCGCCGGGCCCGTCTCCGAGGACGACCTCCTGCAGTGGGAGGCCCTGATCCAGGGGCCCGAGGGCACCCCCTTCGAGGGCGGCGTGTTCCCCGCCGAGCTCAAGTTCCCCAAGGACTACCCGCTCGCCCCGCCCACAATGAAGTTCCTCGTCGACATGTGGCATCCGAACAGTACGTCTCTCTCTCTCTCCCCTTTTTGCCACTTCCTCAAGATATCTACGAAAGAAGGAGTGCATGTCGCTGACACCCCCCAGTCTACCCCAGCGGCCTCGTCTGCATCTCCATCCTCCACCCCCCCGGCGACGACCCGAACCACTACGAGCACGCCTCGGAGCGCTGGTCCCCCATCCAGTCCGTCGAGAAGATCCTCATCTCCGTCATGAGCATGCTCGCCGAGCCCAACGACGAGAGCCCCGCCAACGTCGAGGCCGCCAAGATGTGGCGCGAGCGGCGCGGCGAGTACGAGAACAAGGTCCGCGACGGCGTCAGGCGCTCCCTGGGACTGTGATTATGGCAGCACCGAGAAATGTTTTGTAGGCAAGCGTATCAGACGGGAGAGGACCAGCGGCCCCATCGTGGGTTATATATAGGACGGCAGGAGAGTAACTTTGCATAGCATGGGCGTTTAGGGGGTGGGGGGGAATCGAAATATCGCTTTGTTCACTTCTATCAATGCTTTGTTCCACGGCGGACATCTGCTTTTCCGTCCTTCAAAACGTGACTGCTCCACGCAACTCCGCCTCCATGCTAACAACTCACAACCCGTTCTCGGCCTTGAACTTGTCCCAGCTCTCGTTGAGCGTCGCAAACACCGTGGCGGCGATGAGCCTGACCTCGGTGCTAGCGTCTTGAGGAAGCTGTTCAAATAACCCATTAGTCACACAAGTCCACCAGGAGAGAGGGGGGAGGGAAAGACATACCTTGTCGGGGTGGCACTTGGCAATGGCCTTCATGTAATTAATCTTGACCTTGTTCGCCATGACCAGCTCGTGCAGCCCGACCTTCTTCCACCCGCTGCCCTCCCAGAGCACCTGGTCCAGGCTGCCGATCAGCGCCCGCAGGTTCTCCCGCTTCCCGTCCCGCCACGCCGCGATCCGCGCGTCCACCTTCTCCGACAGCGCAAACTTCTCGTCGTCCTCGGCGGCGGCCGCCTCGTTCTGCTTGCGCAGACGTTCGACTGCCTCGGAGCTCTTCGCAGGTGTCGACACTGCCGGACGCGCAGCAGCGACGGGTCTGGGCTTGGGCTTCGGCTTCGGCGCGAGCGCGGCCTGGCACCGCTGCCGCCCCGAGATGGCCGCCGCCCCGCCGACGCCGCTCTTCACGCACACCGACCACACGGCGTGCGCGTCGCCCCAGCGCTCCATCTGCTCGAGCGCCTCCGCCTTGCGGCTGAGCGCCTTGCCGTACAGGTCGCGCATGTCGCGCTTCTCCTCGCCGCCCGAGCCGCCCACCACGGCCACGTGCTCGCCCTGCCCGCCGCCGGGGCCGATGATCTTGAGCGCCGCGTCGGCGTCCTCGACCGCCTGCTTGGGCTCGCCCGTCTTGAGCGCCGTCAGCGCGCGGTTGGTGAGGATCACGATGGCGAGCGGGTGGGAGCCGGGAACGGCGGCGAGGGAGGACGTGTACGACGCCTGCGCGGCTGCGTAGTCGCCGCGCTTGAAGTGCGCCGTGCCCTCGAGGCGGTGCTTCGCGGACTGCTGGGCCGACGCGGGGGACATCGGGGGGATGTGACGCGCGGGGCGGGGTGCGGGCTTGGGGGAGGGGGGTCGCCTGGCTGGCTGGGACGTCTGCGCCGGCCGCTGGGGCAGCGTCTGGGGCTTGGCCGGGGCCTGGGAGCCGAAGAGCAGGTCCGGCTCGTCCTGTCGGGGCGGCGGCGCGGGTTCTTCGGGCTGCGGGGTGGCCTTCTTCCTCCTGTGCGGGCTGACGTAGGACGCCGAGCTGTCGTCGGCCATCGCCAGCTTGCTCGCGCGCGTTCTCGAATCGGGCACCGCGGGGGCGGATTGCTGCTGCCACTTGGGCACGGGCGTGCCGCGGCCGCTCGAAGGCGCAGACACGCCCGGAGAAAAGTCTCTTGGGGATGCGGTCCGGTGGGGGGGAGCCTCGGGCCTAGGCGACTGCGACGACTGCCCAGCTCTTCTCGGCGGCCGCCCGCCCGCCTCCAGCATCATGGCCTCGTCCGTCGCCTCGACGCGGCGCTGCTGCTGCTGCTTCTCGCGGGGCGCACCCGGGGCCTGCGGGCGTTGTTCCTGCTGGTGGGCGTTGCGCATCCACTTGGGCTGGTTCGGGTCCCCGCCCTCCTGGTTGAAGTCCGCGACGGCCTGGGCGACCTGCTTCTTGCCCGTCTTCCACAGCGAGTTGGCCGTCTTGAAGAGGCTGTTTCCCACCGAGGCCGCCGTCTTGGAGAAGTCCGCCTCGCCGCCGCTGGCGGGGGATCTCGTGTCCGCCCTCCTCTGGCCGTCGTGCGGCCGCCCGTCTTCGTGGCCCCTCCTCGAGGCGGCAGCCGGGTCTCGTCCCTGCGCCTTGGCCTTCGCCTGCCGGTGCGCGTCGTCGAGGAGCCAGTTCGCGGCGGCCTGCACGTTCAGGCCGGCGCCGCTCTCAGTCAGGCCGCGCCTGGCGTTCTCGGGCGTGAAGCCGTAGTCCACGAGCTGTGCCACGGCCCGGTCGAACTCGGCCATCTCTCCTCTGGGCGCAGGCTGCTCGTCGTCGTCGGAGCTGGAATCGGACTCTTCAATCGGCTTTCCGGGCTCGGGCCGCGCGGGTTGCGGCGGGGCGGGCTGCTTGCGCTTGACCTCCTCGACCGGTCGGCCCAGGTCGCCGAGGAAATCGTCGTCGTCGTTAATCGTAGGCTGGGGCGGTGCGGGGGACGCAGACTTGGGCTTGAGCTGGTTGAGACCGAACGGGTCGTCGTCGTCCCCGAAGCCACCGTTGTTTGCAGGGGCCGCCGCGGGCCTGTCCCAGGCGCTCGGGTTGCTCAGATCCAGGGCGGGAGTGCGGGCGGGCGAGGGGCTCTTCTGCGGCTGCGGCGGCGGGGGGTAGTGGCTCGCGTTGTCGACCTTTGTCGACGAGTTGAACGCCGCGAACAGGTCGTCGTCGTCGCTGGCCTTCTTCCCCGTGGACGAGCCGCCGGCGGACAGCATGCCCGGCGACGCCGTCCGCGACACGGAGCCCGAGCCGAGCGTGTCCAGGAACCCGCCGCCGAACTGCGCCTGCGCCTGCCTCCTCTTCTCCTCTTCCTTCTTCCTCTTCTCCGCCTCGAGGCGCTGCTGCTGCTCGCGCAGGCTCAGGTTCGCCGTCGACTTGGGGGCGCCCGCGAAGGCCATCAGGTTGCCGAAGCTGTCGCCGGCGGGCTTCGCCGCAGCTGGGGCTGGCTTTGCGGCGGCGGCGGCGGCGACCGAGCCGGAACCTTGCGCGGACAGAGGCGTGTTGCGACCGGAGGGAAACGGGGACGGGGTCGAGGTCGTCGTGGGCCTCACGGAGCCAAAGTAGTTGGCGCCTGAGGGGTTCATCGGCGGCGGCTTGTTGGCCTGCTTGTTGGCCGACGCCGTCCAGTCCAGTCCCGAGAGATCATCCATCGTTTCGTGTTGGGGAGGTCGAAAGTCCAATCGCTCATGTCATCAGCTTCGTGAGTTCGTCAAGGGCGTCAAGTTGCTGCTCAATGCATCGTTTTCGGAGCTGTTCCAGACGTGCCTCTGTGCTGTCTGTCCCCTGTTCCTGGATTGGGTTGGCTGATTGCGGTGCTCGGGGCGGGCAGCGTGCGTGGCATGTGGCATTGTGGCTGAAGCTTGGGCCTGGGGCTCAGTCGCAAAGAAGAGTGAGCCTTGCTGCCTTAGAGTGAGACAACAAGACGAGGCATCAACATTGTTCGGTGTTATCACTTTCGGCGTTTAGATAGACAATCGGATTACCTGCCTCCCCGCACACACGCCCACACGGCCCAGGAGATTTTACGGCTGGCGCCGAATGCAAAAAAGGGGGGAAACAATTTCACCATGTGGGATGATCGCTGCTGGTCACATCTCGATTCCCAAATTGCTTCGCTCATCCCGACGACCGCGAGAAATATTCCCTTTGCGGGGATCCCTTTGCAAATCACTTGGACACACCCGCACGGCGTCGGCGGTCACGAGCCCCATCGCATGAAATCATTCTCCGTCCCCCGGGCTCAGCCACCCGACCCTCAGCCCGGGGGGGGGGGGGGGGGGGGGGGGGGGGGAGGGGGCTTGGTGAGGCACGCTTGGGAGATCACACAATGCACGCCTTGTCGAATCGTTGCGCCGTCAGTCTCCTGAGTCTGAAGCCCGCCACCTGGGCGTCAGGCACTACTCCTGAGACTGGCGGGCGCGCGGGTGGTTGGACGGAGATGCAGCTCAAATCACTTCGAAACCTCCGGCTTTCAGGCTATACACACGCATCGCGGCACAATCGGCCGAGAGGTCCCGCCGTAATTTGGCCTTCTTCTGGATTCCATCTCTTGATCGAAGGCCCCTGATCTACTATGTACGGTTGGATCAAGTGACGCATGAAACTGACGGGTCAACTTGTGTACCATTTCATGAGAGATGGATGGATCGTAGGCTGCCCCTCCGTTGCTTGCGGGAATACAAGGCCATGAACACAACCACTACAGACCAAACGCCTGATGGGCAAACGGTAAATTCTAGCCTATACGTCGTGAGGGGCGTACAACGTAGGATGGCTTCACGGGCGAGACGTTGTACACGGAATAGAGTCCGTTTCATCGCCCAACGGCCGAACAATTTTGCGGCAGACATCCTTTGACCCTCCAGCCACGGTTTATCAATGGCGAGCCATCTGCGTGCCTTCCGTCCAGATGCATGGCTGCAAACACTGTTTCGGCGGCGGAGAAACAAGCGGTCTAAGGTTAATTATCGAGAACCAAAAAAACAAACGGTTCCTGCCTCTGGGCGACATGTTTGGCAGGCAGGCGGCGCATGTGGCGGAAATTCCCTGCAAATCGCCACCGGGGAAGGTCGACGCATTGAAAATCCATGGGACGACAGTCCTTGGCTAGCTGATGTGAGTGATGGTTTGGACGGACGAGTTCGGATAAGTGGCTGCATTGCCTCCGTAAGTGATGGGCTGAAACCCGTTTCAAATAGGGTAGCCCGGGGTCTTCCCAGGAAGTGGGCGATCAGGGGAAGCCTTGGGCTTGGGCGAAGCGAGGAGGAGCTGACAGCTTGACAAGCAGAGAAGCTGAAAGCCTGAATCGCGGGACGGCTCTAAAATTGCTGTGTCCACGTCAGTCTGGATATCCAGCAAATGGGGCGCCCCGTATAGCAGATGACGATAACCGCGAGCGCGACTCGTGCATGACCAGCGACGACATTGTTCGCGGCGGATACGAACGACGTCGAGAAGGACGGGGCCGGGGAAACGAGGAGGACAATGGCTGTCGCACATTGTAAGACATGCTGTTCGTGTGAGGAGTCGCAATCAGACCATGGTCGATGGGGCCAGACGGTGGTATGGCGGTCTGACGATATGCCGAGACTGCCGACCGTTGAGGAGGCGGGAGAGGAGAAGGAATGCATCTGTAGACGAAGAAGAAGAGTATGAAGCGTGCGAGTGGCGCCGGCAGTCTAGAGAATGCCAGCGGCATCGTGGCACGGCTGGAATGTTTGCTTCTTCTCGTGCGATTCTTTCCGGGCCCCGCCGGCCACTGAGGGGCGCGAAGCTCCGTCTCACGAGGGCGCCAAGCGACGGCCGTTGCTTCGAGTAACATCACGGGATACGCATGTCCGCCGGGTGAATGGTCGGCAAGAGGCTGTTGTGTGAAGGAGCTGGAGCTTTCGCGATGTCGACGATACGACGGGCTGATCCGTCTTGTTCTCGATTCTCGTGAGGGACGTCAGCTGGTCGGGAGTTCTCCAAGCAAGCGCCTGCGGTGCGAGGACCTGTAACTGGACTGCTGTGTCCGCATGTTGCTTCGTTCCAATCGCGGGCGACGGACGGGATATGCTGTTCAGCCCGTGCCACATCAGCATAGACGAGAACCCGAGTGGCCGTTCATCTCACTCTCGGAATCTAAATGATGCAGGGCCACTCCGCAGCCTCTGCTGGCCCTGCCTCTGCCTGCCCTGGCCGTCCGGTCGGAGCATTCGCGGGGGGCTGCCTTGTCTCTTGTTCCTCGACGACGCCGACCGCATGATGGAAGTCGATCGGATGAAAAGCCAAGTCCCGCGGGAGGATGGTTGATAGACCGTAAGACGACCGTATGACAAGGAGGAAGATGCTGGGAACGACGTCGTCTTGCCATTGTTTCTGCCCGGCGCAATCTTGTTTGCAGACTCGCCGGCGCGGGTCGCCCATCTCAATGCGCGCCAACAGCGCAAATGCCATGCCGCGGGTGCCGTGGATTGATTTCGATGTCCATGAAAAAGAGGGTCGACAGTGCGCCGGCTATCATTATGATCTGGGGGTGGCTTACGGGGCGAACGTCTGTGGGATGTTCAAGAGGAGGTCCATGACAGTATCTTAGTAGCAGGGTAGGCAGATGTTTTACGAGTCCTCCGTAGCAAATCACATGGCCTCGTCGTAGCCTCGTAGGTGAGGCACCCTGGAGCAGATGAAGTCACCGCTGGGCCTCTCCTTCTCGTTCGGAGCCGGCGCCTACCTTTTCTAGGTGCATAGGGCGCGCTGTTGGTGGCGGCGGTGCCTGCTGTAATTTGCAGGTGCCTGACATTAGCGCAGATCCCAGCCGCCTGCTCGGCCCCACCTGCTCTTCTGTCGGGTGGTGACAGTCTCATTGGCCCCACGTCAAATAGAAGGAGCAGGGACGTGTCGTGGGGTTTGGCAGGTACGTCCAATCAGCAGCACGGATTGCTGCAAGATCTCCCCCCTCCCGCCCCTCTCGGACCCGTAGCTTCGAAAGGGGGCACGCACTTCCATGGTACCGCGGTACCTGTCCCTGAGGGAAGGAGAAGAGGAATGCGCCTGACCACTCAGCAGTTAGCATTTTGGACCCTCGGGGGGCCACTCAGGGCCCCTCCTTCCCATTTCTGGTGACCCCTTTCCTCCGCCCACACCGGAAGGACGTATCCAACAGTGCTATTGGCCGCAGATCCTCGGACAGAAAACGAAGGGGCGTCAGACTGCGCCGGGGGGGCAGGAGCGAGGCCAAGAGCGCTCTTGTTCTTTCCTTCCTCTCGGCTTTCCGTTTTTGTTCTTATTTCCAGAGTGCGGGCAGCTGGCAAAGACGAGAGAGAGGGAAGGGCCCCCAGGTGGTATTTGGAAATCCCAACGGCGGGCTGGTACCTGCATCTGCGCGTGACACACCGAAGCCACTGGCGCGGCATTTCGACACGGCCCTTTCAACCCGCGCCGTTGGTGCTAATTCTTGTTAGTGGCAACCCAATCTCCGTGGCCAAACGTGCTAAAAGAAGGCCTTCATCTCTGACAGGAAGGCGGACGAGGCAGCTTGAAGTAGCCGCAACAAACTGGGCTGTTGCATATAGCGAGAATTAGACTGTCAGAGGCAGCAAACGCACTCTCTACTACTTGCCTACGGTAGGTATTATTAGACATTGTCCATCCAGTGCATCTTCACCACGTCACCTCCAATGCCACCGCCATTCACCCACTCACATCTCATCTCATCTCGTCCATCTCATCTCGCATTGCCGGTCGGCCCTACGCATGCGCAAAAAGGGTACACACTCGCACAGCGCGCAATCTGCCATGCTACCAGCCTAGGGGCCCGGACGCAGCGCAGCACACACACGACAGCACAATGGCTT
Source organism: Colletotrichum musae (assembly GCA_027406025.1). NCBI lineage: Eukaryota > Fungi > Ascomycota > Sordariomycetes > Glomerellales > Glomerellaceae > Colletotrichum > Colletotrichum musae. Next base: position 1,243,484 of record JANVYC010000001.1, on the reverse strand, counting down.
TCTGTTTCCTCCTCCTCCTCATCCTCCTCCGCATTTTTAGTTGGCTCCCGTTGTTTGGTGTACGCACTTACACCAAACGGCGTGTCCTTCATGAGAAGAAAGTGTGGCGGGTGACATTGAAAGGGGCCAAGCGGCAAGCCTCCGAGGATGAACTGCAAGTACGTACCTCGAAAGGTACAAAGCACCTCGCTGCGTGATAAAAGACAGGTACACGCCACGGTACCTAAGTTTACCCTGCGGGCAAGTATTTTGGTCGTGTACCACTTCGGCACCCCCGTCACACACTCTCAGCCAGCGGCATCCCTGTCCCGCCGCGCTGGCCCGGCCCCTTGAAGCAGTACCTTAATCTATTCCAACCCACATCGTGAGCGATCCCTCCCACACGGTTCGCCCGACCGCTCGTCTGGGGGCTCCTCTTCGTCTTTCCCTCAGAGAGATGCCGCTGGCAGCGACGTAGCGTGGTAGCGTTGCAGTCGCTGCACGTCGGAGACAGGAGGCGGCTGTCGTCCACTGTCAATCCGAGTCTATCAGAGGCGGGAGAAGCAACGAGCCGTCTTTCGGATCGCAGGCGAGCAGCTGGAGATGGACCGAACCAAACCAAACCAAACGCTGCCACGCCAAACGCCGAGCTGGAGGATGAACACTGGCTGATTATCCCCAGCTCTTGGTGCGCGATTTGTCTGCCCGGGCCTTGGCTGTCTGTTCCTCAGATCAACACGCTGATATCCATGGATGGCCCATAAGATGACAGCATACTATACGGGCTCTGACCTTGTGCAGTAGTCACGGGACTGGCAGCCTCTACCTAGTGTAATGGAGTGCTCTGTGGTTCTTGCATTTTCGGATTGCTCCCGGTGGCTAGGCACACTATTAGGTGCATACTGAGGCGAGGTGAGGATGGAGGTCGTCGAAGGAAGGGTGCAACTTCAAGTCTACGAACCCCTGTCCAAAGTACCATGTAGCATGTACCTTCGTACCTTTCCCATCCTTCCCTGTCCCTTGGGTGCTGCCCTTGATCCAACCCCTCCCCAGACACCCGACACCACTGAGCAGCGCCAGCACCCGCACCAAGAGCGCTGTATCGCACGGCGCCTAGTGTATTAGTGCAGTGCACTCACTGTACAGTACCTGCCTAACCAATTACCACCTACCAATGTGACCCCCCGGCACTCAAGGGGGCGAGAGGGAAGGGGGGGGCCGGTGCCGCCTTCCTTCGAGCATCCACACACCCCCCGGTACCCCCCCCCCCCTCCCCAATCCCTCACCCTCGCCCTCACCTCTAGCAGAAATGTGAATTCGCATATCCTCTAGCCATGTCTCTCCATCTCTCTCCACTTGCCGTCTCGTCTGTTTCTATCTCTTCTTCCCGGTGCCCTTTCTGCATCATCTTCATTCCTGTTCCTCTTCTCTTCTCCCCTCCTTCCCACCCCTCCTCCTTCCATCGCCTCACGGGGTTTGTCACTCTTTGCTCGTTAGCTCACGCTCATTTTCCCGACTCTCCGTCTCGTGGTGTCCTGCCCTTCCAGCTCGTCGCCCTCAGCCATTCTTTTTTGCATCTCCCAGAACAACGTCCCGAACATCGGAAATCTCCCGCTCCTTTCTTGGCCTTCCTGCTCCCGCAGGTCCCACACATTCACTTCTCTTGGAACCCCCCGTTGCGTGTGTTGATCGCATTCGCTCGACTCCTTCTGTTTTTTGACAAAACAACGACTGGTTCGGTGATCGACGACGAAACGCGGTTTTATCCTGCTTCGAAATTCTCTCCAGCCTCCGTCTCGCGCGCACGCCCCGATTCCTCAAGGTTGCTATCGCCCCGACCCAGTGTCATTGCCAGACATCGTCTTACACGACCCCCAGACACACCGTCATACCGCGCACCCCACCCGCCGCAACGCAGCCTACCGACACCGACGTCAACCGAAATTTCGTAAACCGTCTCTGCTCGTAGAGTACCAGGTCGCTTCGTAGAGAAGTAGAGAAAAAAAGAGGAGGACTCGACGAATCTGTGTTTCGCCATCCTCGACTAACTCGTCCCGCCGACGTACGCATCACATCGGACGCACCGTAAAGCAGTAGACGTTATCGACCCAACTTTTGCACTCTGCCCGAGGTGCTGGACATCGAACGTCGAAATCTAGTATTCGTCGTGTGTTGCAAGACCAAAATTCGCGTAGCCAAGGCTCAAAGTTGCGAACGCCGCCTCTCATTGGACGATCTCGAGGTTGACCACCACCGCCAACTTCCATCCTCAAACCGCACCTGCCACCGTTGGACAACGTCACGTGCTGGGAACTTTCAACCTCCAGAAAGCAGGAAAATCAGTCCCAGAAAATTCAGCTCTCTCCAGTGCCCTCAGAGGACTCATTGCGGCTATCCAGACCCTGAATCTCAGTCCTGTTGTGGAAATCCCAAAACGGAAGGCACAGTCACCAAGACCGCTCCTGCTGTTTCTGTTGACAACTTCACCACCACCACAACAACCACACCTCTTGCTACTGTGTGCCTCGCTTAGCCCTTGCTCTTGCCCTCACCCTCAGACTTTTCGCCTGCCCGTTGACGCGTCGGTGGTTGTCAACAAAGACTTGCCCTCTTCTTCTCCCCGTCAACACCAACCTCGACTTCTCCCCCAACACCTCCCCAAATCACAACTCTTCACACATCGAGAGACTCATCAATATCGTTTGCACTTGGCGCGCCATCACCACAGTCGTTCCTTATCCAGCTTTTCTTTTGAGAATTCAACTGGACTTTGAACTTCTTGGAACCCTCATTCAACATTTCATTGTTTGAGATCCGTTGGCTGCTCAGGTATTGTTTTGGTTCTTTCCAACCTGCAACCCTCACTTTGACTGCTCTCATTTTGGACCTCAGCCGTCTTTTACTTTGATACCCCTTCTTCGTATCATTTTTCACCTCATTCTCATAACCAGCATCCTCATCCCAACTGCAAAGATGAAGCTCTCCAACTTCAACGTCTTCGCCGTTGCTGGCGTCACCTCCTACCTGGCCGTTGGTGCCGATGCCTTCTTCCGCATGGAGTGCCAGGGTCGTGTCGGCCTTACTCGCGTCGACCCCATGATGTCTCCTGGCGGAGCTGCTCCCCACGTCCACGCCATTCACGGCTCCAACGGTCAGTCCCTCAAAAGAAAGTCGCACTAGCATTGCAACTGACACTTGACAGGCATCTCGCCCACCGCCACCTATGGCGACCTTGTCGCGGGTGACTGCACCTCTTGCCGTGTCAAGCAGGATCGCTCTGCCTACTGGCACCCTGCCCTGTACTTCCAGGATTCCGCCACTGGCGAGTTTGAGATTGTTCCGCAGGTCGGCGGAATGCTTGCGTGAGTTGCCTCTTTCTTGTGTCTTTTTTTTTTCTTGTGTTTTTTTTTTTCCGCGTCGCGCCTGGAACACGTCAACTGACCCATCTCCCAGGTACTACCTTCTTAATGGAAAGGATATCAAGGCATTCCCGCCTGGCTTCCGCATGATTGCCGGCGACACCTACCGCCGCAACTACACTGCTGGCGATCCCTCCAAGCCGGACCCTGAGAAGTCCATCTGGTCCATCCTGGGCGAGACCAAGCAGTCCATCCTTGAGCAGCGTGCTGTTGGCTTCAACTGCCTCAACTACAAGCGCGCTCCTGAGGGCACCCTCTACCGTCACTTCCTTCCTGACAAGGACTTCCTCGACGCCAACTGTGCTAATGGCATTCGGTTCGAGATGATGTTCCCCTCGTGCTGGAACGGCAAGGACGTCGACTCTGACGACCACAAGTCCCACATGGCCTACCCTGACCTCGTCATTGACGGCACTTGCCCTGATGGTTTCGAGACCTCCGTCCCCAATCTCCTCTACGAGACCATCTGGAACACCTTCGCTTTCAAGGACCGTGCCGGTCGTTTCGTCATTGCCAACGGTGACACCCAGGGCTACGGCTACCACGGTGACTTCATGTCTGGCTGGGACGAGGGCTTCCTCCAGCAGGCCGTCGACACTTGCACTAACCAGTCTGGCCGCATCGAGGACTGTCCCATCTTCGACCTTCAGGATGAGAACACAGCCCGCCAGTGCGAGATGAAGATTCCCGACATCGTCGCCAAGGAGAACGTCGACGGCCCCGTCAAGTCTCTGCCCGGCAACGTCGCCATCACCTATGGAGACGGTTCCTCCGAGGGCGGTGCCAAGCCCGTCAGCTCTTCTACCATTGCTGCCCCCACCGTTCCCACCCTGACCTACAAGCCTGGCAAGACCGCCACCGCCAACCCCCTTCCCGGTCAGGTCTTCCACGAGAGCGGCAAGGCCACCTACGGCTACGGCTCTCCCAGCTCGACTTCGTCCGAGGTCGCTGCCGAGGCGGTCCCCACCCCCGTGGTCACGCCCTCGCCCGTCATCGAGTCCATCACGAGCGCTCCCACTTCCGCTCCCCAGTTCGTGTCCACGGAGACCATCACCAACGGTAACACCGTCTCGGTCATCTACTGGGAGGAGGAGATCGTGTACGTGACCGAGTACGAGGACATCACCTCGACCATGACGGTCACGGCCTCGGCGACGCCCGCCGCTCTGCGCATGCGTCATCTCCACAACCACCACCAGCGCCACCATTTCTAAGTGGCGCCGCCGGGTGTTTTCTCAATTCTTTCTCGGGAGGTCGGCGTGTCGGCCTCCATTTGGGTCTCGTTTGCGGTTTGCGGAAACAAAAATGAGGGTTTGGGAATTCGTTTGTGCGGGACATGCATCTGGGTGTGAGGTCCTCTTTCTCTCCTAACAATGGAACTCTTACCCAAGGAAATGATTTGGCTTCCCATTGGTTCTTTCCGTATCTTGCTCAAGGAAATTTTTTTGTCGTCTGGACATTCGGGACAGGCACGGATTTCTTTTCTGGAGGTAGCTAGCAAGGTATGGACATGGTATGGCCTGCGTCATGAGATATGGTGATCATTAGGCGGCAAATCAGCAAGCTCAGTTGGTCCTTGATTTTGTTTTGGGTTTCTTTCGTTTTTGCAGGGTGGCGGTCGCGTCGGCTGCTCAATCTCGTAGCTCGTAGTCGGGGCGTGTCGTCGCCGGTGTTTTGGTTGCATTGGCGTCGCATCGATTGCGTCCCATGTTGTAGGCGTTGTAACTTGTATGCTGAGATACCTCTTGATGTCTTGATTGAAGTTATTCCACGGCCGTGTCTCGTTTGTGACAATCGGTGACGATGCTGCCCGACCTTGAGTAAACAACCCCAACAGTTCGTCCGGTCTGCCGGTCGTGATGATCTGATGGGATCGGATGGCACGTCGAGTCGAGCTGTGCAAGGTTCCCCGCACCCAGCTTCTGCCATAATCCCGTCGTTCCGACAAGCGACGTCGTCGAGCCAAGCATCAGGCCATCTGTCCCGCCGCTTTTCCGCCAGGCGGTGCGGTGATTCTAGGCCTCATCCGGCTACCCCCAACGGCCGACGTGCATCGACCACGGGGCCTCGATCGAATCACGCGACGCCATTCCCGACGCCATGGAAGCGGGCCATCGAGGCCGGCGACGTCCTTCTTCCGACTTCTTTGCTTGCCGGACCTGGAGCCCGATTGACGACAGCCTGCTGCGGGCTTTTGTTCTTTATGTTTCCTGCCGTATGTCGTGCATGCCTTCGTTCTTTTTACCCCTCACCTGCTCGCGGCTCCATCTTTCCTCGGACGACGATCCTCCGCGCGACTGGGCTTCGCCGCTCGTGGGGTTGCATTTCTCCTGGGGAGCGAGGTCTGCTGCCACCAACAATTGACGAGCTCTTGTTGTCTTTCTCCTCATCGAACCCCTCACGCTTACGCAGGCACGCACGGGTTTTTGGACTTCCCCTCACGCTATCTGCGCCGGCGGGAAGACTTGAGAGGGGTGTTGCATCGACAGACAGGAGCGGGTAAAGGACGAGATGCGTCGAGGGGGGACGGCGGGCGTCGCCGTCGTCGCTTCGTTTTTGGTCATTGCGGGGATGGTCGCGCGGCGGTGGGACTGGGATGGGCTTGGGGTATGTTGCATTTTCTCTGTCGATGCTACCTGAGGGGATCTGAGATGGAGGTGTATATGAATGGCCTCCTCCCACCATTTGTATCTCCCATCCCACCGGCTCAGTCTTGTCCCTGTCGTACTCTTGGGGAAAGCTCGGGTCCACACATTCTTCGACAACCCACATCTGACCCCGAGTCCCACAGACCTGCCAACCCGGGAACGTCCTCGACATGCGCAGCAGCCAGGTCGTCCTCTCGGCGGCCTCCGCGGCGGGCCTGGCCTCGGCGCTGGTGAGCCCGGACGGCACGGGGCGGCTGCCCGCGCTGGGGTGGAACTCGTGGAACGAGTACGGGTGCGACATCAACGAGACGGTGTTCCTGAATGTTGCGCGGCTCATGGTGGATTTGGGGCTGAAGGATCTCGGGTACGAGTATGTGAACATCGACGACTGCTGGAGCGACAAGGAGCTGAGGCGGGACAACGTCACGAAGGAGATTGTGGTGGACAAGGAGAAGTTTCCGCTGGGGATTAAGCATACTGTGGACCTGATCCACGATATGGGGTTGAAGGTTGGGATATACAGCGATGCTGGTGAGTTCTTTTCTTTCAGGTGTTTGGAGCAAGGGAGATGAGAAGAGGGAATGCTCGGGTTGCTAGTGTTTCGATGATGATGGGATCTGACACAGGTTGCAGGGACGTCCACGTGCGGCGGTTTCGAGGGATCGCTGGGTTATGAGGAGATTGACGCCGCGACGTTTGCGAAATGGGGCATTGACTGTGAGTTTCTTCATCTCATCCCTCATGTCACTACTCACGACACATGTCACCTCTCATATGAAACTTTACCTCACCACTCACCTTATCCCTCACCTCACCTCAATTCACCCTCGCAAAAGTCTCACCCTCTAACACACCACCACAGACCTCAAGTACGACAACTGCAACGTCCCCAAGGAGTGGTTCGACGACTGGAAGTACGTCCCCGAGCTCTGGCTCGGCGGCCCGCCCAACGAGAACCAGGACAACGGCGACCCGGTCAACTCCAAGACGGGCAAGCCCGCTCCCCCGGGTTACGACTGGTCCACCTCCGTCACGGCGGAGCGGTACCGCATGATGCGCGACGCGCTGCTCGCGCAGGACCGCACGATCCAGTACTCGCTCTGCGCCTGGGGCCACGCGCACGTCGAGGCCTGGGGCAACGACACGGGCCACAGCTGGCGCATGTGGGGGGACATCTACCCGGAGTGGTACGGCCAGCACCAGTGGTCCTGGGGCCTGATGCCGATTTTGAATCATGCCGCCTTCTGGAGCGGGCCGGACGTGAACGGGTTCTGGGGCCACGGGGACTGGGACATGCTCGAGGTCGGCAACGGCAACCTGACGCTGGCGGAGAGCCGGAGCCACTTCGCCTTCTGGGCGGCGCTGAAGAGCCCGCTCATCATCGGGACGAGGCTCGAGGGCATCCTGCCCGAGGTGCTCGCCATCCTCGCCAACGCGGAGCTGGTGAGGTTCAACCAGGACCCCGTCCACGGCGGCGCCGCGCAGCCGTACAAGTGGGGCGTCAACCCGGACGGGGCGTGGAACCTGACGCACCCGGCCGAGTTCTGGGCCGGCGAGTCGGTTGAGGGAACGCACGTGTTCGTGCTCAACACGCTGGCCGGGACGGAGGGCAAGACGGTCGTCTTCGCGGACGTGCCCGGGCTGAAGGAGGGTACGAGGTATGTTGTACACGACATGTGGACGGGCAAGGATTTGGGTGTGTTCGAGGACGAGGTCACGGTCGAGCTGGAGAGCCACGACACGGCGGCGCTGCGGATCAACGAGGTCAAGTGCGTCAAGAGGAGGGCGTGAGACGGGTCTGGTGTGTCTGGGTGTCAGTCAGATGGGGGCTGGGGCTGGATGCAAGGGAGGGAAGTGATGAGCAGATGAGATAAAACGAGGGCACGACTGGTTTTTTTCTAATGAAATGAAATTCGGAGCAAATGGGAAATAATAACATCAAAAACAAACTCTTGTTGAGTTACTACCTAAATCAGCCGTTGTTGTGATTTTCCACTCTCCGCAGCATGCATCTCATCTCGACCGGAGACGAGCCCGCGTGCCAGACCCTTCTGCCTCTGTGAGGCTATTCCTTATGCGCCACGGACGGGACCCAGCCAGGCCCGCGAACTCATATTACATCACGTTCTCCCCGGGGCTTGTGCTAGACCCTTTTCTCTCTCTCAGGCTTCTTTTCCCTCCGCGGGAAGAGAGAGAGAGGTTGGATCTGACGGGTTTCGCCCCAGTCCCTCCCTCTATTAGGAATGCATTCTCCGTGGCGACGGACTGGGTACGCATTCCTCGGGGGGCTGATTAGACTGAGACCTGTCGTTTGACAGGAAAACAAAAAACTTGCCGCGGCAGCCTTTGATCATCATCACGGGTCATCACTTGGGCGGGAAGGGAAAGAATGTGCCAGCCATTTATTATTTTTCAATTTCGTACTCGCGCCTCAAGTCACCGAAGACTGCCTCGTCGGTGTGTGTGTGTGTGTGCAGACGCGATGTTGACAGCTCGCGGCCAAGGTCACGCTGGATTCACCACTTTTCCTCTTTTGATCTTGGAAAGCATCTTCTTTTGATTTTGATTCATTCTTGGGGACGAGCGAGCCTTGTTTCCCCAGCATCGGTTGCCCCGAGGTAACCTTGACATTTCCCGTCTTTTCCCTCCTCTCATCATTACTCCCTGACTCCATTCAAACCACAAGCCAAGAGAGAACGAGACGCAAACTGGAAGCAATACGCAAGATCATCGAAAGAGGCGGGAGGAAAGAAGGAAACCACCAAAGCCATCGCATCATGAGAACTCCCCGTCACGCCCACGCCACCACTCGTCCCTGATACCAAGTCCATCCTGCCGCACCCGCCCCGACACCAAAACACGATGGACAAGATCCTATCCTCGCTCCTCCCTCGCCAGGACCTCGCCGGGGGAGGAGCAGCAGACGCCAACGGCGCCGACACCACCCCGACGTCCCAGACCACCGGCGGCGGCATGAGCCTCCCGCTGCTCCTCGCCATCGCCATCGGCGGCGGCGTCCTGCTCTTCATATGCCTCGCCTTCCTCCTCGTCGCCTTCGCAGGCCGCCGGCACCGCCGCGCCGCACGGTCGTGCTCCTCCTCCACGCCCCGGGGGTCGCCGAACGCCAACGCCAACGGATGCCACGACACGGAGACGGCCTCGACGAGCCCCTCGCTGCGCACGCCCAGCCCCCGGCCGCGTCGGCTGACCAAATTCAAACGAGGCAGCGGGCAGCAGCAGCAGACGTACATGGACATGATCGAGATCCGGCAGCAGCAGCCGCACCGCTCGCTCGCGTCGATCATGGGCGTGCCGCGGAGCAAGACGTTCGGCGTCTTCGGGAGCAGCAGCAACGCGAATGAAATCACGTCGGAGAAGAGGGGGGGCCACATCAGGCAGAACAACAGCTGGATCGACGAGGACGCGATCCACGGCCCGCGCGTGCAGCGCGACGGGAGGCGGCTGAGCGTCCGGGACAGCTTCATCCTGCGCACGCCGACGCTGCCGGACCTGCTGGGTTATGATAAAGAGACGGGCGCGTTCTCGGACGGGCAGTTCATGGGGGACCACCAGCAGAACGGGTATCCGATCATAGCGCACCCGAGGCCCGTCAGCATGCCTGCGCAAAGAGGTCCCGGCGGTCCGCCGCGCGTGCCGCTGCCACGGACGGCGTCGTACGAGCTCGCGGAGAGGCTGGCGGCCGCGGCGAGGGGCGGGGTGCCGCCTACCCCCGCGGGCCCGCGGCTGGCGCCGGTCCCGCCGCGGGGGATGCTGAGGCACAAGAGCACCGAGTCGGACCTCGCGGAGATCCTGCGGTCGACGGAGGAGAGGCTGCAGAACGGGACGCCGAGCAACAGCCGCCCGACGACGAGGCAAAGGGGCACGTCCGCGTCCGCGGGGTCGAGCGTGAGGACGCCGCGGGGGTCGCCGACCAAGGCCTCCACGGGGACGTCGCCGGTGAAGGTGACCGCGTCGCCGACGAGGCGGCAGGGCTCGCCGGTGCGGATGAGGTCGTATTCGCCCGTGAAGGAGCGGTCGCCCGTGAAGAGCGTCGTGATCAACCACGTCGGCCAGGCGTTGGACGTCTCCGCGCAGCAGCGGCAGTACCAGCAGCAGCAGGAACAATACCAACAACAGCAAAGGACGCGCACGCCGAGCCCGCAGAAGAGGCTCGTCGTGCCGGTGCTGGCCCAGACGCCGGTGCACCACAAGCGCACCGTGTCGCACTCGTCGGCCGCCTCCGACGCAGACAGCCTGTTCGGCGAGACGACGCCCGAGGCCGAGCACGTCCTCCCCACGGGGCTGTCGAGCCCCAGCCGGCGGGACAACGACGCCACGCCGCCGGGGAAGCCGGGGGACCGGTGCATGTCGATGGGCTCGCTCGGCAGCAACGCGTCGTCCTCGCTGTCGACGCTGTACAGCGTCAACGAGCCCGAGGACGACGGCAAGACGGGCGGCGTCGGGCGGGGGGAGGGCGGGAACCACTACCGCGGGCGGAAGCCGAGGGGCCTGGTCATCGACACGAGGATCCGGGACGACGATCCGTTTGTTACAGGGCCGCCTGAGGTCCCGCCCCGGAGCCCGAGACGTCAGGCGTCCAGCCTCCCGCCGCTGGACCGCGTGTCGCCGACGGACGGCGGCGACGCGTCGTCCGTCTCCAGGTCCGCCAACAACTCCCCCGTCCCGCGGCCGCTGGACGTCGTCAAGCGCAGCGGCGCCGCCAGCCCGACGCGGCTCTCCCTCGCGCACAACGCGTCGCCCGAGACCACCCCGCGGCCGCGCAGCGTCGCCTCGCAGAGGCCCGTGTTCCTCGCCTCCCAGGTCAGCCCGGGGACGTCGCCCCCGGAGGACAGCAGCAGGAACAGCACCCAGCCGGGCCACCGGTCGACCTTCGGACAGAAGGTCAACGTCTTCCCGCCGCCGCTGAACCTGCGCCCGGGCCAGGGGTCGCCGAACCGCGAGGCCCTCGTCATGGGAAGCTCCGAGGCCGGCGGGCCTACGATCCGCGCGTCCCCCGGTAGCAGCCGCTCCAACTCGCCCTCGCGCAGGCCGCTGCCCAGCCCGCAGCTCCTCGGCGGGTCGTCCCCGGGGCGTTCCGGGGGGTCGCCGACGATAGGGCGGTACAAGCGCCGCGGCATGGCGAGCCCGATCCGCGAGCGCGTGATGGCGCGGCAGCCGGCCGATCCGCGGGACAACCGCGCCGACCGTGTGCTCTCGTCGACGGACTGTCCCGCCATCGTGTTAAAACCGTCCCCTGACGACGCCGACGAGGACGAGGACGAGGACTGCTTCTCCGCCTCGCCGCCGAGGAAGCAGCACCGCGACTTCGCCATCGTGGGCCTGCAGTCCACGGTCGCGCAGCTGCGCCGCATGAACAGCCAGATGAGCACGCTGAGCGCGGCGTCCTCGGTCTCGGACCCGGAGAGCCCGACGGTGCCCAACATGCGCGGCGGCGGGTTCAGCCCCGAGCGGAGCAGCAGCCGGGTGAGCAGGATGGGGCGGCAGAACTACCTGTCTCTGGGGCTCAGCCCGCGCGCGAAGCGGAACACGATCCGCAGCGCGCGGAACTCGATCGCCGTGATTAAAGGCCGGCCTGCGACGACCACCGTGAGCGGCGCGAGGTTGGATACGCTGAGGGCCGCGGTGGAGGAGAAGGAGAACGAGGGTGATGCGGTGGTCGGCGTGGTGCGCGGGCCGAGGCCGTTGAACCCGACGCCGAGGAGGGGGCTGAGGGGAGCGGAGGCGACGGCGAGCCCGACGAGGGCGAAAGGCGATGCTTGCGATGGCACGACGACGACGACGTTGGAGGTGTACGACAAGGAGGCGGCGATGCAGAGGCCGCTCTCCGACAGCGGCGCGATGGGGGTGAATAGGGGCGGGACCAACTTGAGGATCTGATGTCCTTTTCTTCAAATTTCCCTTTGTTTTTGTTTTTTTTTCTTTACTGGTAATTATAATGATGGATGTCCGGGTTTCACAGCGCTTGGTGGAGGAACGGTTCTTGATTCAATATCCTGGGGTGAAAAAGAGAGGGCGTCGATGGGTTTGCCTGTTGGACGTTAGCACGGCTTGATGTCACAAATCACTACTAATACACAAATTTGAAAATGAACCGAAGGACCAGGTGCGGTGTGAGGTAGGACGGGAACACGGAAAAAGGATAAAGTATTGGACCCCCTACCTCGGATTCGGGATCCCGGTGCCTAAAACCATGGTATCATATCGTTTTCTCATAACGCCTGCTCTTCTCTTTTTGTCTATGGCCCATCCACGCGCGGCCTCTTGTTATCCGGGTCGTCGTGGCCGTTAACGCCGTCGTTAACCTCGTCGCGGCCCCTGACCCGTCCCGCGCCCTCGCCCAGCTCCTCCTCCTCGCCGTCCTGCCCGCCAATCCAGTTCCCGTCGGCGTCGAAGTGCAGATGCACGTTCTCCGCCGTGATCCAGCCGCCGCTGCCAGGGAACGCAGGCGGCAGGCCGCCGTCCGAGGCGCCGTGCAGGACGCCCGTGTACCCCTCGACGGGCTCGTGGTCGCCCTCGAAGACGATGCGGTCGTCGTCGTCGTCGTCCTCGTCGGCCGGGTCCGGGTGCAGGTCGGAGCAGGCGGAGATGGCGTCGTAGAACTTTTGCACGTCGGCATTGGTCGCGGCCGCGGGCACGAGCGTGAGGTCGACGGTGTCGAAGTCTTCGTCGCCGTCGCCGCCGTCGGAGAGCTGCAGCTGCATCCAGATGGCCTGCAGGGGCGTTCCGTCGGAGGTGGTGCTGCCGACCTGCTTGACGGCGTGGATCGAGATGGCGGGGTACGGGATCGCGACGCCTGCGCCGGCCGCGGCGGAGAAGATGGTGAAGTTTCTGTGGTTCCAGGCGTTAGCAACCTCTCTTCCTTGACTGTATCTGGGGTGATTGAACGCACTCCGAGTTGACAAACACCGAGACAACCTGCTCGACAAGCTCCTCCGTCTGCCCCCTCAGCGTCGCGCCCTCGGGGGCGGTCGCGGGGTTCGACAGGTCCGCGGGGAACAAGGCGAGGCTGCTGCCCTTCTGCGAGGCGGGGATCCAGGCCTTGACGCCGTCGAGGCGGTGGTGCAGCACGGGCTTGCCGCCGAAGAAGGTCTCGGGGGTCTGGGCCTCGTACTCCTCGATCGGGGTGTAGTCCGCGGCCGCGGGGGGCGAGCGGATCGTCGTCGGCAGCATGGCGATGAGGCGTGAGAGGTCCGTTAGGGGGCTCTGCTTGGGTTCGTCCGTGAGGGTGTCCATGGCGGGGCGCGCGCGCGATCGATGGAAAAGAAAGCGACACAATTCAAGAGCTCTTATCGTTATCACCACGTGATGATGGACGACCCCCGGGCCGTTGAAGGATGATGTAACTTTGTGGTTGTCAGTTGACGACCGAGAGTTGGCAGAAAAGAAAAGAATAGAAGGCGGTGAGCCTCGACGGGCGATCTTCCTCAAGGGTCCGGGCGAGATTTCCCCACAAACTCACGTAATTGAAAAAAAGGTACGTACCCCTAGTGTCTTACGGCATAGATTCGAGGTCTCCGCTGCGGTTGCTTGCTGCTACCGGTCGCGAGGACGACTCCAGCAACTTCCCGACCCCCCCAAATTGACTGAGCGCAACAGACGGAGCGTTTCTCATTCCGCAACCCGCCCACGGACGACAAGCACGCCTCGAAAGGCTGTCGGAAAGGTGCCCCATGCGACTCTAAACCCCAGCTGATCGGCCCCGAAAGAAGGCATCACTCTCCTTTACTGTGTCTACCCAACGAGTCCATCACCGAAGCAGACCGCCATCATGTACAACAATCGTAAGTATCAACAACCACTCAATCCTCTGCCATCTTCCTCTAACAGACCCCGAACCGCAGGCTCCCACCCCCTCCTCCAGCAGGTCCCCCTGACCGTCTCGCCCTTCATCTCCCTCCCGACCGCCACGACGCTCTCGTACAACTACAAGGCCATGCCCTCCGCCCTCCCTCCCTCGGCGCTAGGCGTCCCCGCGGCCGACGAATCCAGCAGCGACGCAAACAACCCCGAAGCGGCGGCGAAGCCAAAGTACGTCGTCTCGCAGTCCGGCCACGCGGCCCACCCGGACGACATCATCGCCTCGTGCCGCGCGCTGCAGGCGCACATCGCCAAGATGCAGGACGACGCCGAGCGCGACCTGCGCGAGCTCGAGGAGCGCATCCGCGAGAGGGAGCTCGCGGAGAAGAGGCGCGTCGCCCCCGGATGGCTGGACAGCGAGGCGAGGCTGCTCGAGCCGGAGAGGGTCGGCGGCGGGAACGGGAACGGGAACGGCACGGGCGAGGGTGGTGTGGTTGATGCAACGGCCGGCGCGGCGGAGATGCCGGCGAACGACCAGGGGGCGGAGTTGGACCGCGTTTTTGGGGGGTTGAGCATGAAGTGAGGAGGGATGCATTCATATATATGGCTGGCGCGACGGGCTACGATGCGTCGCTGGGGGTTTGGGATGGCGTTTACGAGCATGGGCATTGGTTTGTTTCTCTTGGTTTCGTTGACATTTTCGGTCGGGGCTTCGTGATGTTGCGTTCCGCTGGAGGCTAGGTAGCTAATTCAGCGGTATGTCATCAACCTGCATTTTCAATCATTCTAATTATCCCCTCTATCTGTGATGATCTCGTGGCGGGCCGGTTATCTTCAACCTCATTCGCCAGCACCTCATACTAAGCAATCGGCATAAAAAAAAATCAGCTGCCAAAAGAGAGAATCAAATTAGAGAAGGTATGGTCCTGGGATCGCTCGAGGGTCTGGGGCACGTTAACCGCCAACCTTTACCTTCTCGGCCCATTTCCCCCTTCTCCTAAGTTGAAAAACCAAGAGCGAATTGGTTCTGATGTAGCCTTCTCGGCTGCCTGGCTCCTTCCTTCCCGGCGAGGCTGTTCCTTCACGGTGAGCCCAGCTGGTTGCGCGCGAGGCAGGGGCACGTGACGAAAACGCATGGAGGTACCTAGGTAGGCGGCCCAGGTGGGATAGGTGTTTGGGCAGGCGGCCCGGGTACCTCGCTTCATGCGTGAAGCTGACCGTCGGGGATGTAGGTATTGTGTTTGTTTGCCCCGTGGCGACTCAATGGAGGTTCCCGGCTAGAACATGTAAACGACACGAAGGCACATAGATGTAAAGAGAAGGAACCGGTGTATCTCAGATAACATTTGGCTTCGCTACGTGATAACCTCAAGGTTAAGTGGACTTGCTTCGTGACAGTATTACTCATTATGTTCCTACTCTAAATAGAACAATATCTACAGCAGAAGTGACGAGAAACCTCGCAGCGGCCTTACTCCCGCCCAAAGTCGAGGCCCTCGCTCTTCTTGCTCCACTGGTGCACCAAGCCCTCCCCCTCGCGGCGCCTCTCCCGGTACAGCGCCTCCGTCATGTACTTGTACAGCCACGCGCCCGCGCCGTTGTACGTGATGCCGTGGTCGCTGTCGGTGAAGGCGAGCCAGTTCATCTTGCCGTGCGGCACGCCCGCGCCGACGAGCATGTCGACCAGCGCCGCCGCGTTCTGGTAGTGCACGTTGTCGTCGCCCGTGCCGTGGAGGATGGTGAACTCGCCCGCGATGTTCCTGAAGCCGTCCGGCTTGCGGACCGCCGTCTCGTTGTAGCCGTCCTCGTTGGCGGCCAGGGTCTTCATGTAGCGCTCCGTGTAGAGCGAGTCGTAGAAGCGCCAGTCGCTGACGGGGGCGACGATGAGGCCCGACGAGAAGACGCCCGAGTCCGCCTCGAGGACTTTCGCGGCGAGGTAGCCGCCGTACGACCAGCCGAAGATGCCGATCTTGGCGGCGTCGACGAAGGCGTTCTGCGACGAGAGCTGCTCGGCGGCCCAGATCTGGTCGAGCGGCTCGAGGCGGCCGAGGTGGCCCGCGACGGCGGAGCGGAAGGCGCGGCCCTTGTAGCCCGTGCCGCGGTTGTCGACCGTGTAGGTGATGTACTCGAGCTCCGGGTCCGAGGCGATGAAGGCGCGCCAGTTGATGGACTGGTAGCGCTTGGTGACCTCCTGGGCGCCGGGGCCGCCGTAGGGGGTGAAGAGGGCCGGGTACTTCTTGGAGGGGTCGAAGTTGGCGGGCAGGCGCTGCATGACGTTGAGGGTGTAGCCGTCGGGGTGGGCGAGCTCGATGTAGGTGATGTTGGGCAGCTTGTAGTCCTGCAGGCGGGCGACGAGGGCCTCGTTGGAGGTGATGGTGCGGACGGGCGCGGTGGAGTTGACCGAGTAGAGCTCCTGGTAGGGGACGTTGGGGCCCTGGTAGCTGAGGATGTAGTAGCCGCCCGAGGCGGAGAAGGAGGCGGACCAGTAGCCGGCGACCGAGTCGTCGACGAGGGCCTTCTTGGTGCCCGAGGGGTACGAGACGGAGTACAGGTGGCGCTCGGTGCTGTGGTGCTCGGTGGAGAGGTAGTAGATGAGGCGGCGCTCCGTGTCGATCTTGAGCACGGCCGTGACCTCCCACTCGCCGCTCGTCAGGGGGATGGCGTCGCCGCCCTTGACGGGGTGGAGGTACAGGTGGTTCCAACCGGAGGCGTCAGACATGTCGAGGTAGTAGGCGTCGGTGCCGTTGGGGAGGGGGCCGAGGTACTCGATGCCGAGGTTGTTGTCGAGCCAGCCGTCGGAGCCGTCGCGCTCGCGGACGGTCTGGGACGCAAGGCCCTCGACGTCGACGCGGACAATCTTCTCCTGGTCCTGGACGCGGTTGAAGGCGCGGTAGACGAAGCTGGCGTGGGCGTCGGTGACCCACTTGAGCTCGCCGACGACGAGGTCATCGGCCGGGAAGGCCTCGATGGCGACGGGGGTCAGGATGCCGGAGGCGACCTCGAGGACGGTCAGCTCGACGGTGGGGTTCTTGCTGCCGACCTTGGGGTAACGCAGGTCCAGCTCGACGGGGTACGGGGGCGCGACCTTGTCGCCGCCCATGAAGTAGGGGATGGTGAAGGTCTCGACGCCCGTCTCGTTGAAGCTGAGGTACGCGACGTACTCGCCGTCGGGGGAGAACCAGAAGGTGCTGCGGCTGCCAAAGATCTCCTCCTCATAGACCCAGTCGGGAACGCCGTGGAACATGTCGGGGCCGCCGTCGTTGGTGATCTGCGAGACGGTGCCGTTCCTGCTCAGGAAAAGGTTGTTGCCGCGGACGAAGACCTGACCGCGTTAGTATTATACCTGGGTATTGAGAAGGCGCGCAGCAGCACTTACAATGGCATCGCCGACGGGGGAAAACTCGGCGTACTGAATGTCGCCGACCTGGTCGGCAACCAGCGGCTCCAGCAGGCCCGACTCGACGTCCAGCACGGAGTAGTCGGCAAAGTACGAGTAGCGGTACTGCTTGGTGTAGTTGGTCGCGAACAGGACCTTCTTCAGGTCCGGGCGGATCCAGTACTCGGCGTAGTCGGCGGGGATCTTGTCGGCGGCGACAAAGGTCTCGTTGGCGCCCGAGACGATGTCCTCGATGACGAGGGCGCTGTCGGACAGGTAGATGAAGCGGCCGTCCTCGGCGCCGGAGAGCCAGCTGACGGAGCGGGAGCTCGCGCCGAAGCGCGGGGAGACGACGGTCTCGTTCCAGGTGACGATGCGGTCGCCGCCTCCGACGGGCTGGTGAGGCTCGCGGGGAGGGTCGATTGCGGCGACGGAGCGCAGGAGCAGCGCGGCGGCCGCGGCGGCTTTGAGGAGACGCGCCATTTCGACGGAGGGCTCTCGGGGACTCGACGATCTACTGCGGGGGAGGCAGAAGAGTGGCGGAGGAGGTCAAGAGGCGAGGGGCGGACGGGACAAGCGAAGACTCTGGAGAGGTGTGTGATCCTGGCCGGCTTTATAAGTCGACAGACGAACCCCGGACGAGCAGCGGTGTAACGGTACCCGTCGATGGAGACTGAGAAATGGGGAACAGCATGGCCTGCGGTAGCACATCGGGCAGGTCGCGGACGAGATCGCGGGTCGGTGTCGGTGATTCTCTGCGCTCGGTGGGACGAGACGACGCTGCGGTTCCGCTGTGCGCACACTGACTGGTCCGTTGCATGTCGTGCTCGGGACGCCAAGCGTTGCTTAGATTGGAGCTTTGAGCTTCGACGGCATCATCGGCCTCGGCAGCGGCTCTTGGTGGCGGTACTTTTGGTGGTGTAGTGACGGGAGGCAAATGATCCCTCCGGCGGAGATGGGCGCCGATAACGACCTGCCGAAGTTGGACTGATGTTCCAACGAAATCGCCCGTCCGGCTCGCGCAGTTGGTGCGAGATCACGTCAAGAAATTGAAATAAAATAAAGGCCAAGACGAATTCATAGTGGGCGACTCCCCAGCTTGATGCCCTTTAGGGAAGGTTGCAACTGAACCGGAGGAGGACGGGACCACCGGGTGGGGAACACCACTGGGGCTCTGTGGTGCTTTGAATGATACACGGATTATTGCATAAACATCAATCACATACTGGCTTGATAGATACCTGGATACTTGGCTATCTGTCTCACTGCGATACATCTCCTATCACAATATCTGCCACTGAGAACTCGAGAACTCGCCCAATTCGTAAAAACCGGCAGCAAGGACAAAAAACAAGCAGCAAGGGTCCCATGCCAGTTCTGCCCATCTCGCCGCGTGCTGCTGCCGACTGCAAGGCACTCGCCCATCTCGCCGCGGTAGCACAACGCAACGCGGGTACCGTGCCCCGTGCCGTCCGCATGCGATGCGATGTCACCCGCGCACTCTCTTTCCATGCTTCGCGGTGCTCCATGATCTGACATTCAAGAACTCATCACACCGATTGCCGCTATTGATTGTGCAACCCGCAGATTGCACCCGCTAGAGAATCGTTCCCTCCTCCAGTGTCGGCCCTTTGCGTCCCCCCTCCTCGGCCGAGTAGGCATCTGCGTCCCCCGCCAAGGCGGATGCCCTGTGGCGCTTCCCCGGACCGCTAGTGGATCTCTTCCTTCATTTGCCCCACCGCCGCCGCCGCCGCAGGCCGTCACCGTTGCCGTCACCGTGCGCCGGCGACAGTACGTACCCAGGAGACAGCTTCCCGCCAATTGATGTTCCACCAGCATTATCACAGTCACCACTACCGTTCGGGACTCAGGTGAGGCAAGCAGGCAGATTGGCAGACCTTTCTCGTTGGCGCGGTCTCACCTTCACCTTCGGTGTGTGGAGACCCCAGAGACATAAATGTCTTGGTACGTCCTGCCCCCTGTCACTTCACCTCATCCCCCTTTCAGATGGATCAACAAACACCACACCTTGTTATCCAACGGCCCAACTCGGACGAACTCGACAACTTGGTTCCGTCTTCGATGTTGCGTGTCCAGCTCACCAGGGATATACCCATTCTCCCATCCAAGAACCACACCAGAGACAACATAAACAGCAACGACAGGGGTGGGTAAAAGGGAATAGGCTAGCGTACATTCCCACACATCACAGGAAAAAGAAAGCAAACCTCCAGCGACCGCGGTCAATAAATCCGAACCCTTGTCGCCTGCACTTTTTCACTTTCTGCAGTGGCCCTCCAATGGCGGCGGCCCGGCTCTTCACCTGCTCCGCCTCGTTCCAACTACCACCCAACGGACCCCTCCCCCCCAGGCACATCGAGATCGGCGCCGACTCGCCTTGCCGGGCCAGGTCCGCCCTAAGCAGGGCTTCCCTCTCTCCATTAGGGGCCTGCTGGTCTTAATTCCCGTGGTCTTACGTCACAGCCCTCTGCCCGGGAACTCCGTGATATGTGACTGACTACACAGTCAAGTCGCATCGCGACTAGGCCGCTCTTGGATCGTCTTCCTACGCTGCGAAGCCACCGTAGCGTTCATCGACAGCAACGTCCACTCCCCGATCTCCCGCCTGCATGACCCGCCTTGCCTCTTTCGAGAGCCCTTGCCTCGTGCCCCCTTGCCCCCGAACGAACCACCGAGGACGGCCTGTGGCCAGCGATTCGGTGATCCCGCCAAGGACCGTAGCATCCCGCATCTATCAGATATCGATTGTGAGCGACGGGACGAGACGACGCGCTCCGCCCATCGAGAGCAGCATCTCGCACGTTCTCGCAGAGGGTGTGGTTTGCCCACCAATCACCACCGGACCTGTGGCATGCATCCTGCCTAGGTGCGGTTTAGCTCTGTGGGAGGGAAGGTAGGTTGTGTAGGTAGGTGACGATGGCGCCCGTGATATCATCTCACCCCTTCCTCCCACCATCCCGCCTCACTTTCCTGGGGAGGGAAGCACGAAAAGGAGGCTGCGGGCTTTGGTCATCTGACCGACCTAGTAGGCTGGGTAAGACAGGCATTTGACGGCAGTGAGGAACGATGACAACTTATCGCAGGGGGGGGAGGGGACTCTCACCTGAAGGCGATAAAGCCAAGAGCCGGGTGGGATCCATCCGGTGATGTGCCGTATTTCATCACCTTCTCGGGAATCTCTTGCGAACACTAAGTCTCACCTGTCAAAGAAAGGGACCCTCCTGGACCCTGGATTCTGGATTCCCATTCCGCTCATTGCATCCCCGCCTCACATCTCTCCCCGCCGAGACTCTTTCTTCTGCTGCATGGGCTGCCAGATGTCCGAGTCCCATCCGTCGGGTAGATCAGACTGAGGGCAGGCATACCTACCCTCCTCGGATCTCCAGGCATGCAGAAATAGACAGCTCCTATTCCTATCTCTCTGCACGGTAAACAGCAGGTGTTTTCGTCGGGGTCTGACGCCGGAGCATACCCTCCAGGAGATCGCAAAGAAGAAACGACCTAAGGGACACTTCGAGCCATGGTTCCATTCGTTGGCATGGAGTTTACAACTCTTGCTAATTACAGATAACGACCAATCACGTCTGTCCGTTGCCCCCTTCAAGGTCGATGCCAACTGATTGATGGGTACCTGCAGAAGCAGCAGTAGGAGAAGTGGCAGAAGCAAGAGCAGGAAGAGGAAGTGCTCTGTATGTCGGCCCCTGGTCCCCTATTCGGTGCCAACTAACTCATCTTAGAGGGAATCTTCACTGTAGTGCATAACTGTTATCACTACTTCGTCGGTGTGTCGTTGTTGCTGTTGTCGTCGTCGTCGTCGTTGTCGTCGTTGGTCGTCGTTGGTCGTCGTTGCTGTCGTCACCTTCGTCCGTACCTGTTGGCGGTTGGTACTGTTCGGTATTCTTGTCGGTCGGTATTGTTAGTCACCATCATCCGTCACCTTCGTTCCTGTTGTAGGTCGCTGTCGTCCAGGGATAATAGTGCCTGCCTACTCGTATCCTTCCTTCCAGAAATGGTTAGCTGACTCTGAATAGGGGACCGGGGACTGCCGTATATGGTGCGTCGTACCTGCCTGCAGCAGCAACAGGAAGCAACAGAGGCAAGAGCGACCCATCAGTGATTTGCTTCGCTCCTTCCGCAACTTCCCCTACTGCGTGTCTGGTGAATTACGGCAGGTGCATCACAAGCACAAGGGGTATAAAAAGAAAAAAAGGAATGTGCCAAGACACTTCTTCGACTCCCCACCTCTATCGCAAGCAACAAAAGTTATCTAGGAACCTACCGAAGATCACATAAAAGCCACAGAACGCACGCACCCTGGAAGAAATCCAACCAACTACAACAGCATCATGACTGCGGAAAGCAGGTCCCCTATTAGGGAGGACTACATCCGTCAGCTGACGCCGTACGCCGACTTCACGTCGACCCTCTCCAACGCGGACTTCTTCAACATCGTGCCCTTCGCCGCCCTCCAGAACATCGGCAGCCTACCCGGCAAAACCGGTGCCCGACTCGTCTCCGTGGGCATCCCAGTCGAAACTTCCCCCCGCTTCGTCTTCAAGGGCTTCGACTTCGAGCAATACAAAAAAGACCCCGTGGACTTCAAGGAACACCAAGAGAAGACGCTGCTCCACGAGATCCGCACCCTCTGCGCCCTCGCACCCCACCCGAACATCATGCCCCGGCCCGATATCCTCGTCGTCGTCAGCGGGGCCGACTGCATCGAGCGCATCTGCGGATTCCTCCAGCCCGCCATGGCCAACGGCTGCCTCAACGAGCAGATCGTACGCGCAGCCGGGGCCCGGATCCCGCTGACTGTCAAGGCAAAGTGGTGCCTCCAGATGGCCCTCGCGATACGCCACACGCACCGTGTCTGCGGAACGTACCACATGGACCTCAAGCCCGGCAACATCCTCGTCGACGACGAGTACAACCTGCGGCTTATCGACTGGGAGCAGAGCGGCTTCTCCATGTTCACGCACCCGCCCGAGGTCACCATCGACCAAGAGGCCGAGGAGGTCAGCCATTCCGCCGCCTCCTTGAACGTCATGCTCGGCTTGGAGCGTCCCAGGATCATCTACAAGCCTTACGTCGGCCCCCCGCGAAGGAACCAAAAGTGGGGATACCCGGAGTGGAACGTGTTTCCCGAGTGGAAGCGCACGTGTCCGCGCGCTGCAGAGCTCGCCGAGGTCTTTAGCATTGGACGGACATCGTGGATGTTGCTGGAGCAGGTGGAGCAGTCGCCGGACGGAGCGGTGTGGACGGCGGCGGACGTCCCTGAGACGTGGAAGGACTTGGTGAACCGGTGTATGAGGGATGATCCGAACGAAAGACCCGAGCTGGATGAGGTCGTGGCTTTCTGGCGCCGAGAGGCTACGGGATTTTAGCTCCCACCAAGGGGAGCCAGTAGAAGAGGGCAGTTTATACCCACAGATACCTACAAGTCTATTACAGTTCAGTTGGCTTTTCCGAAGTGACATTTACGACAGCAGCGCTAGCTAACGGTGTTTTTAGAGTGGGGGTATGGGGCTTATTGCACAAGAAGGTTGATTTTACTTGCTTTTCTCTTCATTGCCTACCTATGTAAGCCAAGGCAACAGGACTCCCGGACGGCAGAGGGGGACAGCAGAGGGGGACAGCAGAGACGGACAGTAGAAACGGACGGTAGAGACGGACAGTAGAAACGGACGGTAGAGACGGACAGTAGAAACGGACGGTAGAGACGGACAGTAGAGACGGATAGTAGAGACGGATAACAGAGATAGATAGTAGAGACGGACGGCAGAAACAATAGAGACGGACGATAGTGCCAGCAGCGACGACAGCGACGATACAGAGCAACGATGGCGACGATAGATAGCTGCAAGTGAGGTCCATGAAGAAAGGGGGTCTCTTAGGAAGTGTCAATTAACACCGGATAGAGAGCCGACTACAGCCGTGTAACAACACCTACGCCGTACTAACAACTCCCGGAGACTGGAATCCCCTTGCATGCCCCCCCCGGCGAAAATCCCGTACTGATGAGACACACATGGGTATCCTTGCAAGGAAAGTAGATGGGCAACCGTCCCAGTAGACTGCGTGACTGCGTAGCTTGTTCGCCTTCGAGAGTCCGAGTGCACCGAGAGACCCGGCCGAGTAGGTTCCTAGATCGGGGATCGGTCATGTCTCTGGAGCATTTTTGTCTTTTCGGGCCGATGGCTGACTTGCAGCCAAGCATGGAAGTTTCTGTCTTGCCTGTGTCTTTGAGATGCCAAGATCAAAGGGTTTATTGGCATAGGACACGTACTTTCAGGGTGGGCATGTCATCGCGAGGCTACCTACCGAAGTACCTACACTGGCAGGCAGTGATGCAGACCCGAGAATTACTCCGTCGAACGGCATGTGCCGAATGGCGGCAGGA
This sequence comes from Colletotrichum musae, assembly GCA_027406025.1. Lineage (NCBI taxonomy): Eukaryota > Fungi > Ascomycota > Sordariomycetes > Glomerellales > Glomerellaceae > Colletotrichum > Colletotrichum musae. The sequence goes on along the minus strand of JANVYC010000001.1, from coordinate 1,219,823 downwards.
AGCTCTATCGCTCGCTGTGGGTATCAAAGTCTACATGTCACATTAGGGGAAAAAAAGAAAAAAGCGGGTGGCAAAAGGGAGAATGGAACTCAGCGAGAGGGTAGGAACCGAGGCAGGCGGGTGACAGAATAAGACGCACACCTAAACTAGCATACTAGATTCTTAGCAAGTCTACTTTACTTACTACCAAAACCTAGCTTAAGACAAGGTATTACCAGCTAAAACGAGGCTCTAGGTGTGCGTGTTTTTTGTCACCCGCCTGCGAGGGTAGGAACCTGGGATCGCTCGAGGGTCTGGGGCACTTACGCCTGACTTTAACTTCTCGGCCAGTTGACCTCTACTTCGCTGGTGACTACCTACTTTGAACGAAACGTTCTTTATGAACCTCAAAGAGGAGTACGTACCTGCCTGAGCACCTGGGCATCTGAGAGCATTCACTAAGAGAGCACCCGCATGCTAGCCGTAGCGACTAGCGACCTGCCTCCCACGGCTGCTATTTAGGCTGTATGTCTGCCTGGGCTCGTCAGAGTAGAGGACCGAAGTGTCTTGGAAGTAATCAAAGCCTACATGCCTCGTCAATACCTTGACCACGACAGACGTTAGTCGAGTCCGAGATAAATATAGAGGAACCAAACGGGGCCTGTCCAAGACAAGACGAGCCCTGCGGGGACCAGCCACACTCAAATTCGACGCTTCTCTGGGAAGTGCCAGTACCCAAGATAACGGAAAGGGGCTAGCCGTCGACCTCTTGCCGCAAGCGGAATACGCCACAAACGGTCGAGACGTACTTGCCTCTTCTGAACCTGAACCCCCCTGCCCCCGTACCTCTCTGAACCCCAGCCGTAAACCCCCTTGCATTCGCCGGGGCAGGTGAGAGGACGGAACTGTGAAATCCCGGGATGGGGACGAAGTTTAGTTTGCCTTGGTATTCGTTGAGGGACTTCGTATCTTGGCGACTCCTAGTCGATGTTTGGCTTTCGAGAATCTAGACCTTTGATGATCTTGCGGGGTGAGGGGGTGACTACGGCACTGCTCTGGGCTCCTGCGTCGAGCTTGTCTCTCGAGTAGGAGTTCTGGCCGGTAGTTGAATGTTCCGACTGTGCTCTGAACTCGAGAGATGTTGAGCGCGAGCTGGTCTTGCCGCCAGCAGGCCGGATGAATAACACGGGGGAATGGAAGAGCTCCGCGAAGAAATGGCTGATTTATTTGTCTCGAGAGAGACTGGGTATCTAGTTCGCTGCAAAGAAAGAAAGACCAAAACAAAATCAAAAAAAATCCCGCCCAATAGATATAGCACGCCAGCCTCAAAAGCCGACGTCAAAAAGGTTACTCCAAAATGAATACCTGCTCCTCAAAGTGTGTAAGCACGTCGTCCTCGAGAAAGTCGTTGAGGTACTCGGCCGACCCAACCCGCTTAAACACCGGAACAAGTCCCTCTCCCCCCTCGACTTGCTCTGACTCAACTCTCTCCATCACGAGCATCCGCGGCTTGTGGTGGCTGTCGACCAGAGCCCAGTAGGTGGGGGGTTCCAAGTCCGAGCTGCGGGTCTTGCCCGTGAAGTCGCGGAGGACAGCCCGCGCGGAGGCCTCGCCAGGAAACTTGAGCCCCGGCTTGTCGCTCAGGGGCATCGCAATGTCCCTCTCGTTCTTGCGGATGTGCTCCGTGTAATGCACGGGGCCCACTCGGCCGCGTATCTCGAGTGCCGCACCGCCCGCAGTCGGGGCCCGGTCCGCGGACCCACGGCCGACGTCGTCGTCGTCGACCGTCAGGATCTCCAGCAGGGAGTCGCCCGCCGCATAGTCTTCGGCGGCCTTGAAGTTCACCTTGACGCCGACGCTGGCCCAGCTCCACGTCGGGAGCCGGAGGGACGTCTTCCGCCCGGCCGGCCAGGGAAACCGCAAGGGCTTGTCGGAGTGACACGTCCAGAAGAGGCCCCGCTCGAGGTCCTCCGTCCAGTGGCCGGCCACGTACCGGCCCCCGACGCCGTCGGCACGGAACTGGCTGGCGATGCCCGCCAGCGCAGGCAGCCTGTCGCTCTCGTACGTCAGCGCGCGGCCGCTGAAGTCCTCGACGAGGACGTACCAGTCCCGCGTGCTCCTCGCCCCCGTCAGCCCGAACACGCGGCGCGTGTCGGTGAAGCTGTACTGGAAGCTGTGCCGCGGCGGCTCGAAGGGCAGCCCGTCCTCCTGGCGCGTCACCGACCGGCACTCCCAGTACATCTGGCCGCGGCCGAAGTGCAGCAGCGCTGGGGCGAGGAAGCGCTCCTGCAGGCACCAGCCGCGCCTGCTGAGCGGGCTCTCCGACACGGCCGCCTCGAAGCCGGGGAGGGGCCGGTGGGCCGCGAAGCCCGGGGCGAGGACGACGCGGGGCTGGTCCCTAGGGCCGAGGAAGCCCGCCGTGCTGCGGTCGGAGCTCAGGGCGGAGAGGGTGACGGCCGCGTTGTTGTATATGCTCGCCATCCGGGCGGCCTCGGCCTCCCAGTCGGCTTTGGAGTCCTGGACGATGCACATCGCGTCAATCCACAGGTAGCGCAGGCCGAGCTCTCGCGTGAAGGATATCGCGTCTTGAAAGTTGAGCGGTAGCAGGTCCATCGGCAAGGACTTCTCGTACTCGCTCAGCGTTGCCGAGGTGGTCTTGCACGGCAGGTTGCCGCCCCAGCAGTGCGTCAGCGCCGCGTACCGGCCGGTCTCCCCGCTGGTGACGTGCAACGCGACCGCATCTTGGGACCCGCTTGTCTGGACGTCGATGACCCTCGTCGGGAGGGCGCTGGACCTGCTCTTGCACTTGGGGTGGTTCAGCCTGCAGCCGTTGAACCAGGAGCGGGCGGTCTCCAAGGCGTCGTCGGAGCCGGCACTTGGCGGAACAGTCCTCTCGAAATACCATTCGGTCGATGGCTGCGACCACCTGAGATAATTGTAGGAGGCACCCCCCGAGCTGGGTCTGATCCTGTCAATCAGAAAGGTATGTTTAGGGATGGTGTCGATGTGCCTCCCCTGATCATCGAACGAGGCGACGAGGATCTCGCGCCTGGGCGCCCTGGGGTCCGTCCAGAAACTGAGGGGGAAGAGGCCCAGATGCCGAACGCGGCGCTTCTGTCTCCTCTTGAAGCCATCGAGAATCAATTGGCAGAGGTCGCACGACGCGGCGCTCGCCGAGAGGCTGGCGTGGTCGAGACGGTGATGGAACCCGCGGCCCCACGGGCTCGGCCGACCGGACAGTGTCACGGAGCTCCAGAGTCTGCCGAAGTAATAAGTCTCCAGACGCCCGAAGTTGGATCCTATAATGTCGATGGTGAACAGTAGGCAAAAAGCGCACAGTGGATCTTGTGGAGGTTGCTCCTCCGTTTTTTCTGACATGGCGGGTGGCCGTGGGCGGAAGTTGTTTCGTGGTTTGAAGGGCGTCAGCAACGTCCAGCGATTTTGCGAGACCTTCGTGTTGTTTTATCCTGGTGAGGTACTGAAGTGAGGCTTGCTTACCATTTACCTACCCATTGGCTGCTCATGCACACAGCCTGGGCACAGCCTTTCAGCCTGCTGCCGGAGCTGTGGCGGAGGCTCAGCCGCATGTCATCGTCTTTTCTCCCACGATTAGATACGAGCTTATGGGCTTTTTTTCCATTTTAAACGTTTTGCGAAAATCAACTGGTGTTCGATGTTATCGGACCTGGCAAAGGACTCGGCCACCGGATCGGTGGGCCGGGCGGGGTGATGTGGGTCTCGATACACGGAGCACCGGGCCGACCCATGTTCGGCCGCCGAGAAGATCTGATACATTTCAAGACTGGCTTTTCTTTTTCCAGGCGTGACACTAAAGCGGACCAGGTGTCTTTCGGCCTTGAAAATGGTTTGTCTAGATCGGACATGACAGAGATTTCGGGGACAGGCTTGATGTCTTGAAGCATTCGATGACCATTGTCCGAAGGGAAGAGTAAGCACCGGAACGCGCGAAAGAAGAGCTTTATTAAATTCGCCGCTTCGGAGAAACCAGGGTTCCAGTGATCAACTGAGGGTGTAGGACCGACTCCCGCTTCGCCTTGCGCCTTTGCCGCACAGTGTAAGCGACTTCTACCCACTGACCACAAGCATTGATGTATGTCTTTTCATCGGGGGATTATGGTGATTGGAATCGCGGGATAGGAGCGTTGAAAATGGCAATTGGTAGAACCTTTCCCCAGCAGGACCATACTGCCGGGTTAGTCGGAACCGACAGCGCTATCTTCGGAGACGTCGTGCCGATCGGCATCACCCCGGACGGACGGTGGGCGCTGGTCGACGCCGCAGCCGAGCACACTCGCCATCACCGGCCGATCGAGCAGGGCGCGCGCTGACCCCTTTTCCACTGACATTCTCGACTCTGTCACCACGCATCGATTCACCTGCCAACATGCTCTGGTCTCTTCGTCGGCCCTTCCAGAACAAATCTCAGCCTCGACTTTTACCGAGAAGGACGTCCATAGGGGGTCAGAATCACGGCATGACCATGATGAGGAGAATTGCGTATCAAAAGAACTTCAATCTGGGCATTTCCTTCCACCGATCAGGTCTCGGCCAGAGGATCGTATCGGTTCTCCTTCCTCGTTCGCAGCCTCGTCTTCTTCCGTCTCTACGTCAGCACGTTGGCGAAAGGCATATCATATTCGCACTTGACAAATCCCGCATGCCCTGGGATTTGACGCCAGTGAGAGGCACCTGATGCAAGGCAAGTTTGTACGTCTGGGTCATTGAACTCATTTTAACTCATTTGAAATTTACTTCTCTTCTTCCTGTTTCGAAGGAGGATTGACCAGATACCACGTCATTACCCCGAGTCCCACCGCCAGAGAGACCCCGGCTGCAATCACCCCGCTCCTGGCCGTCGTCAAGGACGAATACCAACTCTGGGAAGTCTCCGTCTGCTCCGGCAAAGCCTCGACGTCTTCGGCCAGACGAAGCCACCGCTCCTCGGGCTCGGGCCGCGCCTTTGGCTGCGACTCCGGCTCCGGGTCCGGGTCGGGAAACCACACTTGGCCAGAGGCCACGCAAGCTGCGCGTCTGGCACGGTAGTCCTTGAAGAGGCATTAGAATCCCAATCTGGGGAGATAATGATAAGGGAGTCATACCTCTAAACATTCCATCATGTCTCCGACGATGTGGTGGGCGGTCTGCGGGGGGATCCCCTGGGAGATGAGAGATCCGAAGATGTGGTTCGGATGCAGCGAGTGCAGCTCGGCGCCGTTCCACAGGCAGACGAACGCCTCCGGCCCGTTGACCAGGTTGACGTTCCGGTTCTCGATGTGCTGGAGGAGCCACTGCCGGACCCTGCGCGAGGTGGCGTACTCGCTCGGGACGTTGGTCTTCAGGACCTTGAGGTGGAGGCTGGACCCGGTCTCGACGGTCGTCATGGTTGCGGTTTTTGGTGGGGTTATCTCGGTAGGCTGGATGGAACTTGACGCTGTTGTTTCCGTGGCTGTTTGGATTGGTGGATTGGAGATGTTTGACAGTCTGCCCATGTGGTGTTTCTTGTTCTGCACTTGAAGCTTATGTATGTTCAGGAGGTTGTTATTTTCTTTTGGGCCGGGAAATAGGGAGATGCCGGTGTGCCCAAATGCCAGCAAACAAAGTGGATATTCCAGGTTCGCTGACGAGATGGATTGTCGCGCAATTAGCGGGATGCAGGAGGCGTTCAGCGACTCCTTGTTCCGATTGGTACGTCGACCTCACCGCCACGCAGTCAGAGCCTCTTAGGATCCTTCTCGCGGTGTCAACTCCACTCGTCCGCATTCAACCCTAAGTTCTAACAATACCCCGGCACACGACAGCCCATTTTGCTTCCGCTGGAGGCGACAGCCAAGATCTTATTAAGTGAATGCGCGTTATGGGCCTTCTGCGCTACCCCGCAGTCTGACTGCAATACTACCCGTTGAAACACCAAAGATAGCACCGACTATAAGTCTTGTTTCATTCATTCTTTACCGACTCACCATGGGATTCTTCAGTCGACTGCATGAAGCTCTGGTTTGAGTCACTCGCCGACCGTTGAATCGGAACGAAATGACATGCGCGGCGTTCAGATCAGACCTCACTGGAGGGCCCACACATTCACGGAGCAGCGGTTGCCCGCTCCCGGGCGCAGGAGTTTCTATCCAGATAGGTCGTCGGGAACGGCGTGCCGACGGAGGTACTCGTCAACAACGCTGTCGCCTGAGCCAGAAGTAGCGGTGGTGACATTTACTGGAATGAGAACCATCGTTCTCAGTACACCTCATGCGCAAGCAACCTCGAGCTCTGTCCACAATTCTGCCTCTCCCTGAGCTTCGTCTTGGGCCCTTACTCGATGACAAGCAATATTGGAAGAGAGTAGCACTCAGAGAACCTCTGGGTTAGTTCAAGTGTGAGCCTGGGCTCTGAACGAGAAGAAGGAATGAGTAAACAGTATAGTTATTGTAGATTGAAGTGAAAAACGCAAAACCCATGTGAAAACATTGTAGAATTGCTGGTCTCTGGGTAAGAGGATACGTGGTTAGTGTCCCTAACGAATCATCTTACACCCAGTGAGACAACAGCTTGAACGACGAGTAAAACAGACAGTGCCTTAAATCATACACTACTGTCGCAGACCTTGAACCTGGGCGAGTGTGACTAGAGACAGTATGTGTAGTCCAATTATTGAATATATTGCTAGCCATCTCAACTGGTTTCATACCTAGGGACTGGAAAAGCATCACCCATCATCGACCCAAAGGCGTAGGCCGAGTTCGTAAAAAAGCGGAAGTGCACGTATTTTGGAGAGGGCCTGCTTCAAAGGGTGCTGTGATAATTAGTCATCGATATCCTGTAGGTCCACCAGCTCACTCACTACCCGTCCCTCCGTTTCTCATGACACTGTTTCAAAGGTCGTCTGGCTACCTGAATGCGCATGAATATTGTCAGGCTGCGAGCAAACCCTCCTACTGTTTTGATATTTCAGATTCGGGAAGTGTTGATCGTGGCTTCCATAACGCGGCAGTTACATGCGTGCATCGAATGCAAACAGAGCCTCGGATGAGCTCCGGAGGCTCGGGCCAGACTTGGCCACAGCAAAAGACTGAGATCCGATGCGACTTCATATCGCCTCGTCCCTAGAAAGAGCTACCGAAGCGGCATCACGGAAAAGGAAAGAGAACCCACGGTCATCGGTGGGACTGTCTCCAGCCAGGGCTGGCCAGCCACTCGGAACAGACCCGTCGCGTCGGAGACGGGCTCCATGTCCGAAATCGTCAACCCATGCCAACGGCATGAGATTAATGTATAATGAAAGCGGAAGGCGCGTTGGAACCCTGCGCCTCTCATCTTCGTTTCAATTCGTGAGTTGCGACCTCGTCTCCGCCGTCAAACATCATATGGGCGCATTCGCATGCATGTTGGTGCACGTCGGTGCTCCCGATTCTGTCGGCCAAGAAGAGGGGTCAACAACAGAGGCTACGATATAATTGTCGTCTCTCTCCCCCGTCATGTTCTTCATCTGATCTGCAAAATTGTTTTCTTTTTACTTCTCTTCAAGCAGAAACCTCGGAGAGAACGAGTCTCAAGCGCCACTAGTTGCGGCATCATGGCATCCTCAACCCCTGCCCCGGCAGCGCCAAGCCGCACCGAGGCAACAATCGCCGAGTCCCAAAACAACGCCGAGGTTGTTCTTGACGTTGACGAAGGGGTATTGGAACACCTCCGTAACACGCATGTACCGAGATCTAACGTTGACGTCCATAGCCCGATGACGATGATGCCAGTTCGGCATTCGCCAGCGTAAGTTTACGCTCGTATCGAGTACCCAATCCTTCATTTTCAAGTCCTTTGTATTTGATCTGACAATTTCCCTCTCTCGGAATGTAGAGCGTCGCCTCGTCCCGAACCAGCCTGCGCAGCTCCCTCCTCGACTACCGCCAGGAGAACGGCAGAACATACCACAAGTACAAGGACGGCAGTGAGTGTGATCAGTCTCAAAATCTCTAGTGATATGTGTTTACGTCCTGATCAGAATACAACCTACCCAACGATGAGAGGGAGAACGACCGGCTAGGTGAGTCAGCGCTTAAGCCCTTCCCGCTGCCCAAGACTTCACGCCGCTGACAGCATCTCAGACTTGCAACATCAGATTTGGCTTTTGAGCCTTGACGACAGACTCGGAGTCTCCCCGCCTTGCAAGGAAGGCTCTAAGGTCGGCCGCGTCCTTGACGTTGGAACCGGTACTGGTATCTGGGCTCTCAACTTCGCAGACGAGCATCCCGAAGCAGAGGTAAGTTCCGTCTAGGCTCGTCTCACGCTGGCCGGGGCCGATCGCATTTCTCTTCTTTTCGTTTTATCTTTGGTCAAGATGTATGATGATTGACACTCTTACTTCCAGGTCATCGGTAACGACCTCTCCGCTGTCGTGCCAGGCTTGTGAGTACCGTACAATCAAATGCGACAGGACAGGCCGAAGTGCTAACAAGTTGCTGCAAGTGTCCCCCCCAACGTCACATTCGAGGTTGACGATGTGGAAGACGAGTGGCTGTTCTCCCGCCCGTTCGACCTTATTCACAGCCGAATCATGACTTCCAGCATCAACGATTGGTCACTGTATCTGCGCAGGTGCTTCGAGTGAGTCCCCTGTTTCTCACAATCCGGGACGAATGCGCGAGTCTGTCTGTGCTGGTTTGCGCACTTGAAAACTAATAAACACAAAATGCAGAAATCTCAAGCCTGGTGGGTATATCGAGCTTCAGGAATTCGACCTTTTCCCGAGGTCCGATGACGACACACTGAAGCCTGACAGCGCTCTATTGAAATGTTTCAACTTGCTCAACGAGGCCTCCGAGAAGTTCGGTAGACCTTATATCGAAATCCCAACGCTTCAAGGCCTCCTACGTGAAACGGGGTTTGTCGACGTCACTATGGACGTCAAGAAGTGGCCGTCGAATAGCTGGCCGAAGGAGGTCAGATACAAGGAGATAGGGATCTGGCAGCAGGAGAACATGTTGGCCGGCCTAGAAGCGTTCACTATGGCCCCCTTGACCCGCGCCCATGGTTGGACTGCTGAGGAGGTTCAGGTCCTCCTCGTCGATGTCCGTAAGGATCTTAAGGACAGATCTATCCATGCCTATTGGCCAGCGTAAGTCTCCCAGATTCAAGGCCAATACGGGCAGGATGCTAAAGACTGCTTCAGGTACTGCATTGTCGGGCGGAAGCCAGAGAAGGAAGACACACGAGCCCCGGCTTGATCTGAAATCAACTCATTCACCGTGGAGACAACCTTTGCAACGCATCGATGGTAGAGATCAGTCAAATGACCTCACATTGCTCAGATGTAGAAGGGGACGAATGAGGTTTAGGGTCAACGCAGGAACAAGGACAATATGGTAATACAAATTACAATTACGCTTGAAATTCATCTATGTACTTGATCTTCATCCACGGACAGTCGCGACTGTAGCCCAAAGCCTTTAAACAAACGTCTCTCCGTAACCGGATCCCTCTCCGGCCAGGACGTCCATCTCGTAGGGCGCCTCGAAAGGAGCTCCCGACGAGGGGAAGGCGCCCTCGAGAGCCTGGAACGGGATGTCCCTCCAGGTCTGCTGGATCTTGCGGGCGCTGCCCAAAAAGCGCTCGCGGACGTCCGCGTAGCCGGGCACAACGAGCTTGCGGTCCTTCTTGACGAACTTTCCATCAACAAGGACGTGCTCGACGTCACCGACGCTGGCGTGCAGAATGACCGCGGCGACAGGGTCGATCCAGCCGAGAAGGGCAGGGCTCTCACCGTCCCAGACGACGACGTCGGCCTTGGCGCCCTCGGCGATGACGCCCAGGTCCGGGCGGCGCAGGGCCAGGCCGCCGTTGCGGGTGGCCATGAGGAAGGCCTGGTTGGCGGACATCGGGGTCGAGGTGGGGATGCGCCAGCGGTCGAGGACCTGGGCGTAGAGCAGCTTGCGGGTGCTCTGGAGCCAGAGGCGGGCCTGGGTGAGGATGTCGGTCGAGAAGGTGAAGTGGGTGTCGACGCCGAGGGAGCCCTGGTCCTGGACGAGGTGGGAGTGCGGGTGGGTGTGGCCGTAGTGCATCTCGGACTCCGGGGTGATGGAGACGTACTGGTTGGTGGAGCGCAGGAGGTTGGCGCCGCGGTAGGTCAGGAACGAGGCGTGGGAGAAGACTACGGGGATGCTGGTATTGAGGGCGCCGACGGCGTGGACGTCCTCGGGACTGTTGGTGACTGGGAACGACGTCAGATGTAACCTTGCCGGTCTCTGATGAGCGACGACTTACCTCCCCAAGGTCCTTGCAGACTGTGAGTGGTGATGACGGAGACGTTGAACTCCCTGCGGGTGGTTAGAAGCTTTGTCAACAGCGAGAGGGCGTATCAGAATACTCACTTGGCAAGGTCAACCACTGCATTGACCTGGTCCAAGACGGGGTCAGGACCAAAGAAGTCGCAGGCGACGCCGAGGCTAGTAGCAGTGCCGTCGTACTCCGCACGGGTGGCGATGTCCCTGAAGTTCTCGAGCTGCTGCGAGACGGTGTAGTTGGTGACGTTGTGGAAGGCGTACGACCAGAACACGCGGGCGCCGCTGTCGATGCTGGCCTTCAGACCGGCCTCGGACGTCTCGTCGGACCACGTGTGGTGGGCGTGGTCGAGCGACGTGGTGACGCCGGCGGCGAGCGCCTCGTACAGGCCGGCGAGCTGGCCGATGTAGACGTCGTTGGCGTCCAGGAGGCCGGCCGCCGCGAACTCGCCGTAGCGGGTGAAGTACTCGGCCAGCGACGTGTTGGAGGCGATGGTCTTGAAGGCCGTCTGCCAGCCGTGGCGGTGGGTGTCGACGAAGCCCGGGGTGATGATCTTGTTTGTCACGTCGACGACCTGTGTGTCGTTGCCTGAGAGGCGGGGAGCTTGGTCCGCGGTGTAGATGGACGTGATGCGGTCGTCAGTAATGAGGAGGGAGCCGTTGCGGATGACGCTCAGGGAGTTGGACGCCTCGTCGAAGCCCACGATCGTGCCGCCCTGGAGGAGGATGGAGGACGCGCTGGCCAGACCGGCGGTGGCCGTCAGGGCCGCAGCCAGGTTGAGGGAGTGCATGATGATGATGAAGACCACACAAAGAGAGCTCGGGGTTACTTGACGCTAGCTGCCTGAGAGATGGGGGTCACTTGGGTTCCGGGCAGCGACCTCTCTTTAATATACGCTCAGGGTAGCATCGTCCCCATGACGACCTGAGCTGATGTGAGAATTATGAGAAACTAGCATCGGACCTGGCACCATTATCCAGCGGGACTTTGGTGTGGATATCTAAGCAAACCCATGATGAGGATCCCGGTGTGCCCGGGATAGGCTATAAACGACTCCCATATGGAGGTGAGATCTGGCCAATGAGAACTTAGCAAGACTTCGGTTCGTGCTGTGTGTCAGCTTGGTCTAATGGAAGAACGGTGGAATTTGGCGACTTTTTGCTCTCGTGACGTGGAGCGGGAGGGCTGACGATGTCGTCATGGAGGAACTTCGGAGGATTCCGCGGTGGGCCCAGACCGAAATGTTTAAGTGGGTGCCCGGCATCGTGACCGCCTAGAATCTTCAAGTGCCTTGGTTCCCTCGGAACCGGCGTTGATCCTTGGACGTTGCGGGGACCAGTCAGCGATGACAAGTCGGCCTAGCACAATGATTGGGTTGAACTAGCCAGGGGTTTTGGTCTGTTAAAGGAAAAGTCAACATAAGCCCGGATGACTCTGTCAATAGTCAGAATCGCACTAAGGATACAATATGGATGAGGATTGATAAGCAGTCTCCGAGATTCCCACGGCCAATCAAGATGAGCCTCACGCGACAAACATCTCGAGAACAGCACACCTCCGATTTGGAGACAGGCACACTAAGTTCGTGTCCTAATTTAACCTTATTAGATGCTGTTCATCTCAATTATCACAGGCACGTCACCAAGTTTCGGAGAGCTCGGATGGCTTGACTCGGTTTGCTTGGCAGTTCTGCCATAGTGTCCTTGTTCAGTAAACAGCGCTCGTCAAGTCCCCACAACCGTCAGCGCTGACTGGAAGTGGCCCCCCGCAACCGGTTGGCTAAAAACCACATCATCATGAGCCGGTGGGAGCAGACGCGGGCCCTTCTTAGCGTGGTATCCGTGGATGCGGGTGGGTTCGGCGCTCGGGAGAGACCCGCCACGGCCCCACTCCAAGCCCGGCTTCCGGGGTACACAGGTGCGCTAGTTTTCCTAGCGGGCGCGGAGCAACAAACCCATTTTCCCAACTGCCGACGGGACGGAATGCGAATGAGGAATTCTGGAAGACCGGAAATCCGTCTGCTTCGTAATCAGCGTGCGGAATCCAAGCTCTGCCTCCCATCTGCCGAGGCCAAGTCTTGCCCGTGATCTGGATGATGGGAGAACGGTCCGCCTGCCACGTGCTGGCAGCAATCCGGCAATCTCGTGCAGCGACGATCCAGTGACACACAGAAAAAACTGATCTGCATGCTTCTGCCCACAGAAGACGAGATAATTGAACGGCTGAAGTCGAATAAGAACAATTTTCAGTTTGTCAGAGCAGCTATTGTAAACAAGGCGCCATTTGCAAAGTAGAGTTTTCGTTTCGTTGTTTCTTTTCACAAAGGAGGCATTTGTATCATTCGAGGTGGCTTGCGCAGGACGTGACATTCCGACGTAGTTATCACCTTTCGTGAGGGGTCCTAAAAGCCTATATGCAGTCCAGATCATAGTGTGAGCGCCATTAGCCACCAGGTATGGAAGTCGACGGGACGGCCAGCTACCTTGTCATGGATGGAAACTGCACTTTCCGAGGTTGCAATTAGCTAGGATGGTGGAAGAGGCTATTTTTTTTAGTGGACCACGATCCGAATTTGCGGACTTACGGAACAAGACAAGACCCCGGCCGTTGCACGGCTAGCGGCTTCCATCGAAATTTCGAGTTGTCGGTCAAAGTCCGGTGCAGTCGTCATGGGAATCTCGAAATATGTGCTTCTTGGAGCGCTCATTTTTGAGAGAGCGCCTCAGATGATATTTTGGGGGGGGGGGGGGTTTTTCTTTCTCTTTGGGTGTGTGTGTGTGGAGGGTTTGCCAATGTAAAAATGTTGTTGAGCCAACAACTTCTGGTTCCAAGTGTTGCTGTGAAACTCAAGTCCTTTCCAAGTGAGACTCAGCCTTATTGGGTCATTGCTTGCATACGCATGTTCTCTTTGTAACTAACTCAGCAAAAGTCTAAAAACCCTTCCTAGGCATCACTACAAGACGAGACCCAACTCATGTGACGTCGAGTTGTATTTCACGTTGACAACTCAGCTTGCGGAGAAGCGCGATGATTGGCCTGAAACTCGCCTGCGCCTGCAAGTGTGCAAAGACTGATTCGCCTGGTCAAGGCCACGATCCGAGGTTGTTAGTCACCAAAAGCTTAGTTGTTTGAAATCAGGTGCTACATACTCAACGGATAAAAAGCATCAAAGTGTGGCGCTCTGAAAGTTCCACTTCCCGCCCTCTACCTGCGGCTACATCAAAGAAGCTAGGCAGACGGAGAACTTTATCTTCGCAACAGAGGCTCAAGGACACCCTTGAAGTTTCGAGCTGGCCGGCGGCGACTAAGTGCGAGTTGTAGTAGAAAAATCAGTTTTGGTCCAGCAGTAGACGCAATGTCGAGTGCCTATTTTGCGTGAGACTCCTCTCAAAACCTAAATGAAGCGATCAATCGTGCGCACATGTGTGTTATTTCCGCTCGTCTATTAACGCCTCTGTCGACGATGACGACTGGTATCCGAGGCATCAAAGGCTCAGAAAAATCAAATACTCAAAACCTGAAGTGGTGGGGGTTTTCTCAGCCACCCATCAGCAGCTGATCGGCTGACTCTTGATGTGCGGTTATGGGCGCTGTTCTCAATGAGTATGAGGAAATTCCAGGGGACTGCCAGGCTTGGATGAAAAGGACGTTCGGACTTCGGCTTGATTGAAGATTTCCATCTCACCGAAACCAGTCCGGCTCGAGACAAACAATATTCGGCGCTGACCGGCCGGCCGATTCGGCCTCGCGACGTCAGCATGTCAGACCCAGCCTCAATAGCTGCACTAACTATCAACTTCTGCTGCGCCCACCAGAAAGATGGGCCAATCATGCAACACAATGCCATCGACTGTAATTTGTCATTCCTAACATCTCGGGCACCCGTCAGCTTGAGTGAACTGGGCAGTGTCTAAGGGGCAACGCTTTCGTGGGCATCGAGAACGCATCGTGGGTTTGGGTGTCCACATGGAATGAGACGATGACAGCTTCAGCTGTTGTCAAGAGAGAATTTGGAATACAGGCCGAAGGGCCTCAAAGACGAATAAAGAGCTATGTTGAGAGTATATATAAACGGCCAAAGTGCTGTTGATCATGAATACGAACTCAACACCAGCACAGAATATCAATAATCAACCCTTAGGTAGACTCCAAGACCCAGATCATCTTCACCATCAACAACTCCAATCAGAAACATGCGCACCAACATCGGCACCGTTTTCTCGGCCATCGTGGCTTTGTCCACCCTCAGCGCCGCCGCTCCTCATCGCCGAGACAACACCTCTTCACCAGGTCTCAGCCTGACGGCCCAGCTTCAACTCGCGGACAGGCATGCATATCGAGACAGATCTGTGTAGAGCTCATGTTCTAACAGGATATAGCGCGACCGACCGTTACAGTCTTCTGCCGAATGATGAGGACTTTGTCTTCGACTTCAACAAGACCCAAGCCCCCTTCGCCGATCGCAAGACGTTTCCCGCTCTGACCGGCACCGGTGGCAGCATGGCAGCTGCTGCTCTTCCCCGTGAGTGCACCATCGACAGCCAGATTCAAATATTTCGCTGACTTTACAAAAGCCTGCAGTATCGGCTTTCTTCACCTCCACCCCCGCGCCGCCGAACTCTTCGTTGTCACTTCGGGTCGCATCCTCACCGAGATGGTGCCCGAAGCCGGCGTTCGCGGTCCTGATGGCAAGCAGCGCGTCATACGCACCGAACTGGGACCCAACCAGATGACCGTCTTTCCCGCGGGTTCATTCCACACCCAGATCAACCCCGACTGCGTCCCGGCTACCGCCGTTGCGGCTTTCACTTCCGACGACGGCGGTACGAGCGTCGTCGCCAGCCAGACCTTCGCCCTGAGCGACGACGTCATTGAAGCTACCTTTGGGGGCAGCATTGCGGGCGAAGACATCGAGAAAGTGCGCAGCGCTATCCCGCAGGCCTTGGCTTTCAAGGTGGAGGAGTGTCTGACGAAGTGCGGGCTTGAAAAGCGAGCTGCTTGAGTCAAGGTGTAACCTTGGTCTCTGGTCTCGCCGAAGTCAGAGATCGCATCTGCAAAGACCCGGCGAATTTTCCTCTCTTATGTCCTGTCACCGAATCAATCTTGTCTCTCGTTCTCAAAGTCGAAATTTGCCTTTCTTACACTCTTTCAATCAATTCATATTACATTAGATAGCTATCAAATAAACCAGCTTGCATGCAAGCACGATGACGAATAGATATGATCGGGATGTTGCAAGCAATGTTTACCTGCCTTTTCTTTCCGGCAAGCTCGCCGTAGGAGGGTGTCATTTTGCCAGTCGTATGGCGTCAGAACGCAAAAAGGATGCGGTGATGTCAATGCAGAGCGCAGATACGTAATTCGTGCACTAAAAACTTGGAGACGACGATCCCGAACCCGGCCGTCCTCAGGTCACTCGGAAAGCGGAAGCCTTCCGGCGCCAAGCATGCGGAAGCGGATCTGGTAGACGGTCGTCCGATAGCCCATACCTGTTCTCGAGACGAATCTCCGGGGGAACATTGTCAGTCCTCGGTCGAAGGGGAAGAGGGTATCTTTTCCGGTCCTTGGCTTGGGATCTGGGAAAGGAGGGGCAAGGATATGTACGAACCTCAATGCGGGTTGCGTTATACTTGAAAAGGTAAACCATCCATGGGTGTGCCAACTGCAATGTGACCAACGTGCATCGTGGCAAACGTCTTACTGTATCTACCTACCTACCTCGGACTCTGTGGGGGCCGACCAACCCGAATGGACGGGAGACATTGAGACGGGATGAACCGGTGGATTCTCCGAAGGAGTGGCTGGCCCCATTTTCACGATCCGCCTGACGGGTTGAACTTGTTGGTGCTAGCAACATCAAGGGTCGTTTGATCGGGCGCCCTGTCACTACTGGTTTTATTCCCGCGAATTCCAGGCCGTATTGAACAGCCTTCTCCACACGACACGCCAAAATATGCAGTTTGGCGGATTCACCCCTGAATGACCCGATTGGTAGCCTCGCTCGATATACGACCGGGCACGCATCCCGTCCCGTCCCAGCCACTTGGCGGGTTGGCCAGTCGCAAGATGTGAGACATTGTGATAGGATATGTACTTCGATTGGTAGGAAGCTCCTCACGATAACAAGGCAGGTCATCTTCGCATCTATGCAGAGGTCCAGTAAACCTGAATTCACCTGCGGCTCATTGGTCCAGACCAAGTCCATTTCACTGCCTGCGCCGTGTGCCTACATAGACGATCATCCAAGGAAAAAAAGGGGTGTTGTCGGAAGCCAAGAACAGTGACAAGAGAGGTAAGGGCATGCGTAAGCCGCGCCAACACCGGTGACACAATGCCTCGGGTATGCGAACCATTTCAAGACAAACATGCAAGAAGCCGTCTAGACCCCACAATGTCGCGTATGCTGTCATGCTGGCACTCACAAATGAGGCATCGGATGCGATTTCTCGTCTAGAAGCCGTGTGCCCGGCTTGCGGCTCCGAGTGGTATAAAGTAGACAGTGTGTGTTCGTCTTGTGTCACGTCTGGTAGCTAGTTGATGAGACCTTCGTTTTCTTTCAGTTTGGCACCCAACTGGAGAACCTTTTTGCCAAATTTCTTGATCGCAGTTCCGCCGAGGACAATGAATTCTGTACTAGAGAACACGTCTCTGCGGACCATATGGCCCTTTCTTTGGATCATCCTTGCTGCAGTGGGATTGCGGTATATCCTGAAGTACGGTAGCAGAGAGAAAGACCTCCCTCCGGGCCCGCCTACCATTCCCATCATCGGAAATATCATACCCCAGACAGGATTCTACGCCAAGTAAGCTTCAATAGCGTGCTGTGCTCATGTCAACGTATGGACTGATTATCTCAAGGCTGAAGGAGTGGGCCGACGAATATGGCAGCGTCTATTCCCTCAAGATCGGACGTAGCACTATCATTGTGCTCAACGATAGACACGCACTCCATGAGCTGCTGAGCTTACATGGCTCCGAGTACAACGATCGACCTGTGGACGAGCAGTTCTTTATCTCGCTTCGGGAAGAGAACATGGCTTTCGTTCACGATGGCCCGAGGTGGAGGTCGCAGCGCAAGATCATTGCCTCCTGGCTCTCGCCTAAGAACCTGGACACCGCCTTGAAGGATGTCCAAGAAGCTGAGTACGCTTGGTGTTTGATTACGTATGAGATGAGCTTTTGATTAACATCACGTAGGACAAGTCGTTTGCTTTTCGATCTTTTGGTCAGGCCAGAGCAGTTCCGTTCGTGCATCAAGCGGATGACGGCGTCCGCCGGGAGCATCATGATGTACGGTCACCGGGCGGCTGAATGGGAGGACTTCTGGGCCTATGTGGGTTCAATTCCGGATGAGCTGCGATGCATACTAACCTTTCTTTTCACCTACGTGTAGTCAGTTTACGACGTGATGGAAAAGGTACGCACCACTACTGGGCTTGAAAACATGCACTAACAGCTGCGACAGTTCTCAAAGGCAATCGAGGCTGGCACATATCTGCCAGTCGATCAGTTCCCCTTCCTGAGACTTATCCCCGACAGCTGGTGCGAGTCGAGGAAGCGCGGCAAGGACTTTTACCGCGTCATGACCGACGTCTGGACGGAATCCCGTCGGCGAGTCGAGGAGAGGCGGGCCAGAGGGGATAGGAGGGAGTCTCTCATTGACAGGCTTCTGGACGAGGACATCAAATACGACGAGTCGCTCGCGGACGCGCAGTTCAACAACTTTCTGGGAGGGATCCAGATGGGGGCCGCAGACACTACCGCCACGGCCATACTGTCCACGATTCTCTTTCTGGGAAAACACCCCGAGTTCCAGGACAAGGCCCAGGTTGAACTCGATGAGCTATGCGGAGTTGAACGACTGCCGAACTGGGCCGACTTCAGCAGCCTTCCGTACATCAATTGCATCATGAAGGAGGGACTTCGCATGAGACCAGTGTCAGTATTCTCTCCCGTTTTGCAATATCAGTTTTGCTGACCTTTTGATCCCCAATAGCGCTCCGATGGCTATTCCTCATAGGGCGAAACAGGATAGATGGTACAACGGCATGCTGATCCCGGGAGGAAGCTCCATAATCGTCCCAGTTTACGCCCTGAATCACGATTCCAAGCACACGGTAGACCCCTCCACATACAATCCCGACCGTTTCCTCTCCCACGCGCACAAGACGGCGCCCGAGCTCGCGGCGTCGCCCAATTTTGAGGAGCGGGACCACTACGCCTACGGCACTGGCAGACGCATGTGCGTGGGAATCCACATGGCCGAGCGGACGCAGTGGCGCGTGATTGCGCAGATGCTGTGGGCCTTCAGAATCGAGAGGGACATCGACGAGAACGGCGCGCCGGTCGAGCTGGACACGTCGTACGCCAACTACGACGACGGGTTCTTGCACACTCCGTTGGATTTCAGGGTGCGCTTCGTACCCAGAAGCCCTGCGCATGCTGAGCTGATCCGAAGAACGTATGGGGAGACGGAGGGCTTCTTGCGACAGTGGGAGTAGATGGTGGCGGAGTTCTGTTGCCGCCACGTAAAACTTTGATTTTGCATGGCGTTTTCTGCCTGTTTCTCGTTCATTCTGTTTGGTAGTTAGAGACGAAAGAACCAAGTTCCAGGTCTAAAGTGACTCATATCTATTAGCCAAAATGATTAGGCATTGGTCCTCACCTGGTGTAGGCCACGATTATGAGGTAAGACTCCAAATACAGAGACGGTGATGATCATGTTGGTCTTCACCTGTTGGTATCCACATTCGCGTTGGTAGATTTCCTCGGACTGGGACACCGACCCCTTGGAAAGCGCCGGGGAACCGGCTTCAACCCCGCAACCCTGCTTCTCGGGCAACTGGGAGATACGACACCAACCGTCGAATGTGTTATCTGATTCGCTATCTAGACGAGTAAGGGTGTTGGTATGCACGACTAGTGGGAACGTGTTCAACGTTCGAACTTCGAAGCAGCTCAAGCCACGCGGCCTAGAACGGTTGTGAACAGGCACGTTTCATTGGAAGCTGAGATTCGGTGACGGAAGAGGCTGAAGCTTATTGAGAAGAGATTTCATTGCCCTAGGCGAAGTATACACACCATGAGTCACCTAAGTCAAATTTTCTCTTGCCCTTTCTCGCACGCAAGCAGCCAGGCGCAATTACAGCCAAGAAGAATGGCAAACCTTCCGTATTAGTATCAATTGATCTATCAAGCATCCGGGGGTATCATGACCGACAGAAGCGTTGTTGACAAGTCCAGGAGATAATGTATATGGAGTTGAGGCCCTCGTTGATGCGGCAACATCATGGCATCCCTTACGGGGAAGGAAGGTGTAGTAACAATAATGCAAGTTTTCAATGACTGTGCTGTTGACTTCCATACCGCTTGGTGATTGGGCAGAGGGACAACAGAATTTGTGGAAAAGAGGAAGAGTATTGCATGGTCTCCGGTGAAGAACGAAAGCCGTCGTTAAGTAGACTAGGAATACGACCTAGAACCAGCTTTGGAAATCAGAGATGTCGCATTCTTCAGGTGACGTTCCGCAGCACGCCGCATGAAGTGAAGTTGCGAACTGATGATTCTGGAGATCCGTTGGAATACTCTCAGCGATTTGATGATACCCAAAGCCGCATGGATGGTGGGGCGTTGCATTGGAGATTGGTGGGTGAGTGGACCAAGTCTTAACCATGAGTCTGGGTGACAGGCTGACAGCGGGTAGCATCGAAACCCAAATAAATCGGATCTCCCGCAACGTGGCACACGTGGGACGAAACAATTCTAAAATCAACTCCCCGTTTGACTGTGCTAGTATGAGACGTCGAGATTTGAATGGCTTCGTACGCTGATGAGAGCCATCGAACTTGAACACGGTCCAACTCAGAGAAAAAAAACGGCTGACGAACGGTGAGGGGGGTAACACACCAAGGCGAACACCGTCACTGGGTGGGAGAAACTCTGCCGGGGTGTTCTAGGCTCGGGAGGAGGCGCCTGGGAGTTCAACGAAGTGGACATCCGCAACTCCTTCAACGTCTCAGTTGACTTGGTGTTTGAACAAGTTTCATTGCAAGTATTTCATGCTTCATCAGAAAGGCTCAAGGTCACATTGTCACAAGAGAAAGGGAGAGTGTTTTCGCGTTTAGGGAACCCCAAACCAGGGTCTTGTTTTATTTATGTAGGGCGCAAAGGTAAAGACTGTAAATGTCGGGTCCCGCGAGGGATAAGCCGACCGCGCAAATAAAACAACACCACACTTTTTTATCCTCGAGGGCCTCTGGCTCGGTGCCCCCACCGGCCTCGTCAAACCCCCACTTCTTCGAGAGGTGGGGGAAGAGTACCGTTGTTTGCAGGGTCTTACCCGGCCAAGCGCTCGCCGCCATCCTTCACCCGCCCCCCTGACGACCGTCCGCCATTAGACGTCGGTCATCTCGATGTCGACATCTTGTATGTCGTAAGTGTCGGCATCGGCCATCTCAACATCTTCGTCCGCTTTCTCGGGCAGGCTAGACTTGTGCCTGGACCCGAACGTGGTGCCGAGGTGACCAGGGTCGGCCTGACGCGCCGAAGCCTTGTCTTTGGCATCGGCGTCGGTCATAACCACGTCGCCATCCTCATCGAACGTGATCTTCTGCAGATATGTGTTAGCCAAAAGAAAAACAACAACAAAAAAAAAAAAAAAAAAAGGGAAGAAGGAAGTTGCTTACGCGGAGATTATTCTTTCTCCTGCGGCGCTCCTTTTTGGAGGAGCGGTTCACGTTCTCGGCCTGTTGAGGTTGTTTGCGGCCTTGAGGATCGGCGGCTTTAGAGAAGGGATTGCTCGTAGATCGGGAGCAATCCTTGCCGCGGGGCAGAAAGGGGTTGACGTTCGAGACGGCGGGGACGTTGGTTGCTTTGTTCGACGGGGAAGGATTTGATCGGCGGAAAGGATTATAGGAAGTCGATCCGGGGGTCTTGTTCCCGGTCGACTTCTAAAACGCAAAAAAAATCGAGTTAGCAACGAAACAATCTTGGCTTTGACAAAGGGAAGAGAGAGAGGGGGATTCTTACCGAGGTAGAGAAGGGGTTCTGACGGAGAGACATCTCAGCGGATTTTATCTCAGCCGGGGCTCCAGACGGAGTTGTTTGGTAGTTAGTCGTCTGGAGGGGCTTCTGTCCGACGGAGTGAATGCTTTCGATGTCCCTGTATCAGCGATCTGTGTCCCACAGTCGCAAGGCAAGATTGGATTTTTGAGCGTTGCAACTGTAGAACTGGAAGTAGATCGCTGAATGCTTTTGCATAGGGAAAAAAGAAGAAGAGAAAATCCCTCGAACAGAGAGTGAACGCGTTTATGTAGTCTTGGGGGATGCCCACGATCAAGCAAGTGGATTTAGCAAACCTAGATTTCCCAGGCATCATGGCCATTTTCTGAACACGAGGCTGAGAAGAACGCCGTGGCTTGAGTGTGTGTCCTCTTGTTGTCCAGGTTGACATTTAGACCATCAGTAACATCTACGACCTTTCTTCGGTCCTGTTCAACAACTCAACGTGTTGGGCACGGCAGTATCACGCTCGCCCCTCATTAGGCATGTCAGTAACCCGGGAACTAGAATAGGACCACATTAGAGTGTGCCCACTGCTTAGAGTTTTCTTCAGCCTATTCCTTTGTTCATGCAATTGCCGTTTCATTCAACGTGGAAGCAATAGACTTTTGGCTGCCCATCGTGGCGTGTTTAAGGACGGCAAGACACGAGATCGTGGTAACGGGAACGGCTCTTCGGCCACAGTAAAAAGCGCCAGGCAAGATAGAGAGCAACGTGGTGACTTTCCCTGAAGCTCTCATATCTATGGGCCGCAAAGTACCATCCTGATAATGGAACCTTTCTCCCAACAGGCAGCAGACAGAAGCAGCCTGGATAGAAATGATGTCGATGCGGTACGTGACCGCAAGAGATTGGGCTTGCATAGTTCTTGATGGTTAATGTACCTTTTTCTGAATATAAGGCAATCGTGGAAATAATAGTGAACGAGTCAACACTGCTGAAAAATATCAGTGTCATGTAACACAACTGGAGACTCATGACTAACATAAACATGGACAAAACATGGTGCATTGCATTGCCACCGCAATGGAGGAGAGAGCACTGGCTTAAGCGGGCTGGAGACCACAGACTACGAGAACACACTTCAATTTACACCGGGCCTAAAACTGCGTGATGATTGACTATACTAACATTTCCAAAACATCCTTCTCATGTCGAATGCGCCTTATATCCATCCTACATGGACACAAAGCCAGTCTTTCGAGGTAGGTATCTAAGAAGCCAACTTGATAGTCTCACCCCTCAATGACACAAAATCACAGCGCCGGATGGATAACAGCGATGGGAAGAGAAGAGTACTCGAAGTCTACTCCATGCTTCGCGATGGCGTTGTGCATGGTTCCGACCTCTTGATCAGGCATGCCAACACTGCTCCACGTGTGCAGCTCGATCTTTCGCAGAAAGGGGAAAGCTAAACTCAACCCGGGCAGCTGAGAAATTGTTCTGTCTAAGCTCTCGCGGGTCACGCTGCTGCTGTATAGCATCAACTCGTATGCATAGCTCATGGTTGTCAAGCGGAACCTCTCGATCTGAAAGGGCAGGAATTTGGAAAGCTCCACCCCGCTGGGAAGACACCAGGTGTCGATCTCTAGGTGCTTCAGGCGCTGAAAATCTTGAAAGTCTACCGGGGCAGGTGGCAAGCTTCGCTGGTGCGCGCTTAGTGTCATCAACCCGAGTTCGAGTGTCTCCAAAGTTCCGACGTGGGACCGAAGCCCTTGCAAGATGGCCGCGAGGATGTCGTCACGATGATCATGGTGGATGTATGGTCCGTTCATTTCATGGCACCACTTGAAACTGACCAGAGAGCCGCAAGCAGAGATAAGGTCCGCGGCGTCTGTCGGATCCAGCATCGCGGATGTCAGATTGAGGTTGGTTACGCGGGGAAGGAGAGACTCTGGTACCATGCGAATGCCAGCGTACGGTTGTCTGTACTCCCCGGTCCCCTCCACCCTCCACGAGCGCATCCCTATGATAGTCTCAGGGCCAAAGGGTACCCATACGGACGGTCGCCAGAGATCTCCTCCTGCCTCCAAAGTATCCAACCTGGGCGCCACAGGAGCAAGGGCCTGGAGAAGGTGGGCGAGGGCCGGCCAGGCTCCTGGGGCCTCTGAGTTGTATCTGACCGTTCGAAGATGTGGGAAGATGCATTCGCCCCGCGGCAGACGAGCCAACTGGTTCCATCTGTAGCTCAAATCGAGATTATTGAGCAGAGAAAGACGATCACGAACGATCAGTCTGAGGTGTTGTACTTTTGTTGTCCGCATGAGCACCTGCTCCACGGTGAACAGGAAGAGAGAAATGGCGTCGGCCAGATCCAACCGGGTTTCCGCCAGGGGAACGACCAGGTCGTGGGCGGGACTACCTGCGAGGCGATAGACGTCATGTATCAGAGCGACATCGGGCTTGCTGAGCCGATCCCATCCCCACTTCCATGTATACGACAAGTCGATGCTCTTGACATGACAGGCCAGGTGCGGCTGCGCTATCAAGCTTCGCAGGAACTGTACTGGTCTGGTCGTGGCCTCAGTGGAGTCTTTCCTGGTCATGCTGCTGTCGAAGTGGCGGTAGAGGATCGGAGTCGCCCAGATTTTGAACCTCTTGGAGACCAGGCAGAGGTTGTAGGCGGTTTTCTTGGAGTCTCTGCGGTGGTGCCAAGGGCCAGATGCCTCCTCCAAGATCTGCGCCAGAATCTCGTGGGGCGTTATTCCGAACATGGTTGGCACTTCGGCGTTTGGTGATTGCATCTCCAGAAGGTCCACGTTTTTGGCTGCCATGATGGCGATGAGAATTCGGAAAAGACGTCCTGCGGGACTTAGACAGGCGTGGGTAATTGTGTAGCCTTGCAGACGATGGCTTCTCGACAGATAGGGCTGAACGGCTGCGCCTCGTGACTTTTCAATCGTTTGTTGGGAAATCTGAGGTGAAGTTACGTCAAGACAATGCAGGTGTGCGGAAGTGGTTATTGGCAAGTAAGTGTGTGTCTACTGAAGAAGATGAGGAGAAGCAGATTCTAGTCTAAATAGGCCCGCCCATCTTCGCATTCATCGAAAACCGCTGTGAGTCAGAATAGAATTTTCTCACCTGCAAGAACATAGTTCACAGGAATCTCCACCGCAGAGTACTCTCAAGGTTGCAGTAGGGCATCTGGTGGCGTATCTGGCCACGTGTTGGACAGTAGAGACAGCCACCTTGATAATCTTTGGTTGTGGTTTTGAGTTGAGATGTCACAGACCATCCTGACGTCACGTGGAGCTGGTGTCTGTTTTCGACACAGCGAGGGCTAGAGCTCAGTAAATCAGGAGGCTGAAGTTTATTAGGAAGCCCTTTCATGTTTCTGGCATACGAGGGGCCATTATGAAGGAGACGTTTTGACTTTTCGTATTTACTTCTAACAATTACAGCTGATATCTCTAAATAGGTGTCTGCTGTTGTTCTCGTCCGTCGTTGTAATCGTCGTCGTCCGTGGTTGTTATCGTGAGAATGAACTGCAAGACAGCCAAAGGAACCGCAGTAACAGTTAACGAGCGGGTCAACAGGGTGTTCGTTTATAGGTGGGTCCGAGTCCCGACTACCTTGGGGGCAATAATACACCGTGATGTCAGACAGGTCACTGAAAACCCTGTTGCTTTTCTTTTCTCATTCTTTCCTTTCATCGTGATTTATAGATTTCTCTTGAGACTTGACTTGCATGAGCCAACGTCAGTAACGCGTCGAGACTCTGCGTATGCAAAAGAATCGCAATGGCCGACAACACGATGGACGACGGCGCTTCCGAGCGCGAAAACGGTTCCGATCATCAAGAGTCTTCCAGCAACATGGAATATCTGAACCCAGTCGTAGGCCTAGAGGTCTTCCGCAGACCGGACTCTTCATCTTCCGTGTGCGAAAAGTCAGAACCCCCGGAGCATTCGCCGCTACTCTCGCTGCCGCCGGAGCTAGTCATCAGAATCCTCCGTCAGGTCAACAGTCTCGAGCCACGGGAGCTGGCCGACTCGAGCCTGTCGTCCCTCTGCAGGACCTGCAGGACCCTCGCGGGAATCGGCACCCCTATTTTGTACAGCCACTTCGAGAGCGACTCGAGCCCCCGCGGCATCAGAAAAGTCGTGCTCTTCTGGACCACGCTCTTCGCCCGTGAGTGCATCTCGTCCGACGTGCCGGGCTCGCAGCACCTCCCCAAGCCCAGCCCGCACCTCAAGACATACGTCAAGAGCGTGTCGATTTCGCTGCCAGACGAAGTTCCCGGCGAGGAAGCGTACGGCTTCTTCGAAATCGGGGACAATCTGTCGGTGGCGCTCGGCCGCCTTGCCGTCTTAACGTTCCAGCACCGAACGTCGCCCAGAAGGTCGGCTAGCGTGGACTCGTGGAAGAGAAATTTAGACAGCGCCCGGCGCTTCGGCTTCACCTATGAGATCTTGTGTATCCCGTTCACCGTGGCGGCCATGGACCTGTTCACCGAGTGCCCCAACGTCGAGTCGGTCGAATACCGCAGCGGATATACCAGCGCCACCGCGCTCGCCGTCGTGACGCGGTGGAGGTTTCCGACGGCGATCAGCCTTCCCAAGCTACGCACCCTCTCGATCGCGCAGGAGACGGACCCCTCGTCGCGGGGTACTATCGCTGTCACGGAGTCCTGGTGGGTCGAGTTCGTCACCCAGATCGTCGCCAAAGCCCGGAACGTCAGTGTAGGCATCAGCGCCCTTACGGCCGCGTCCTGGTCCTCGTCGGACCCGAGGGAGGCCCTTCCGCTGGGGGACCGCCCCGGTCTGGGCAACCTGACGAACCTGAATCTCCATCTATCCATTGTGTCCCCGGATGCCCTGGGTAGCATTCTGGGGTCCTGCGGGCCACTCGCGACCTTCGTCTGGTCCCCCGCCGACAAGCTGACAGCCAACCGGGCCGAGGAGCTCTACTGCCCCTCGAAGCTCATCATAGACCTCCTCCGTAGGCATAAGGATACGCTGAAGAGGCTGACCCTCGGGCTGTTGAGTTTGCAATTCGCCTGGGGCATCGACCGGCAGCCCATGGGCTCGCTGAAGGACTTCACCGCTCTGGGCAACCTGATACTCGACGACGGCTGCTACGGTGACAACGAGTATCCGGTGCATATCCTGCCCCCGCAGCTGGAGGTGTTCACCCTCTTCGGGTGGTACAAGACGAGAGAGACCGACCTTATCCACCTGGCTCGGTACTGCAAAGTGGCCGGCAAATCCGGCAACCGGGGGCTGAGGGACGTCGCTCTGGCCCCTTGGCCCGGGGGCGATCCGAGTGCGGAGGAGGCCGCTGACATAAAGATCGTGGCCGACTGGCTAGGCCACAGGGGCGTCAGCTTCGCAATAGAGAGACCGCACCGGACGAGCACGAGCACGGACTTTGGGTCCCCAGTCTCGGAGCTCACGCAAGAGGAGACGGATCGATTGAACGAGAGACGTAGAGCCATGGTCGTCGAGGGCCCCAAGCCTGAGAGAGCGAGACAGCTTAGAGCGTTCTGGAAGAAATTCCAGCATGATATTAATGGGGACGACGACGACGGACGACGACAACAGCAGGAGCAGACAACAGAAACAACGAGAACAGACGACGACGACGACGCAGATAATAACAACGGAGATCAACAACAGCAGCAGCAGTAGTAGTAGTAGTGAATAAGGTTATCTAGTAGTAATCCTAGATACTATATCGGGACGCCCAGCTATGAGTTTATAGCCAGAGGCAGTGCTATATCGTCATTGGTGTATAGGCGTTGGTTCCTATTGAGAGGAGGAGCAGTTAGCACTGTGATAAATCATATTCCCCTTTTGACTTTGTATCGTTTCACGATGATTTATCCTTTTTCTAAAGTTTGATAAGGGTGATTTTAAGGGCCAAGAAGCTGTTAGTTGTTGACGTTGTTGTAGTCACAATATAGTTTTTGCTGAAGCGCGCAGTGTGGCAAGTTGTGATGGTGATTCCAAGAGAAAGCGGCACAGGTAGTCAACATACCAAAACAGATAGAGTTTTACTATGACGGCCTTCTATTACTACTTATTAGGTTGTTACCTAGGATGTCATAATCGAACCTAGTAACAATGATACAGCCTAGTAATAACAACAGGGCTAGGTAATAACAATAGAGCTAAGTGACGACAACAGAGCCAAGCGACGACAACAGAGCCTAGTGATGATAACGGAGCCGAGCGTGACATACCACACAGCAGTGCTATCCATTGAGATGGAGTCAATGAGTTCAATAAGTAGCATGAGCACCCAATAGCAAAACTGATGATGGGTGATTGACTCGTTGAATCAAAGGTTTTGGGATGACATTATACGGTTTAGAATTTTGAAGATCTCAATGAGCTTTACTATGGTTTACTTTGACCAGAACTCGAGCTAGAACCCCTCATCACTCTCCCTTCCTCGCAAACCTCTCAGTCGCTAGTGTAAGCCCGCTCCAAACATCGACAACCCGCCTCCCCCCAACGACGTGAAGCCGCAGCATAACCTGCAGCCCGTCGACGAGCAAATCAATCGACGGCTCTCCGTCCTCCCCGCGCTCCGCCGGCATCGCGACCGGAACAAGCCCCAGACCCTCAAAACCCCCAAACCTTGCCCTCGGCCCTCCCTGCTCACTCTTCTCAATACTCCACCCGCCCTCCCACTCCCCAACCCACCCCTCCCACCTCCCGTCAACATCTTTACCAAGATTTTTCACCGGCACGGAAATCTCCTGCAACTGCTCCAGCGTCCCGACGTACGGCCACCCCTTGACGTGCGCCACGGCGTGCACGACCTTGCAGCACACGTCCGTCCCCTCGAGCCCGTTCGTCATGACCGCGACGCCGCACCCCTCCGCGAGGTCGCGCTTGTCCACCTCCCCGGCGGTCGGGTCCGCGAACCCGACGACGTAGCACCGGAAGCAAGGGGAGTTCCCGCCAAAGTGCCCGAACACGTTCCCTTTTCTTCGGGAGACGAACCAGGACACTGCCACGCCGGTCTGGACTTGGGTTAGCATCTCCCTGGCGACGGCCTGCGGCAAGAACCGCTCCGTTTCGGGAGTGTCATCCTTCAGAGAGCGTTGAATCCCGCGGATGAGCTTGAGTAAATCGGTAGGCGTGGTCCACAGACCCCCCGAGGCGAGCTCCGGGTGGTGGTGCCACGGGGTACCATGCGGCTGCGTCCCCGTCCACCAGGACCTCGCGTACCTCCCCTCGTTATCGTCGCGATACGACGGCGCGTCGTACGTCGAGTCCTCCATCCCCAGCGGCTGCAGCACCAACTCCCCGACAATCTCCGCAAACGGCTTTCCCAGAATCTTCTCCAGGATGATCTGCAGCATCGCGAAGCCGCCCCCGCAGTACGCGTGCACCTGCCCCGGGAACCCAGTCAGTCTCTCACGCACATTATGCCCGCCGTTCCGGTCCATCAGCGTGTCCAGCGCAGAGGGGTACTCCTGCCCGTCGTACCCGGAGTACGCCGCCGTGCGGAACCCGGCCGTGTGCGTCAGCAGATGCCGCAGCGTGATCTGGTCGAGGAGGGCCCGCGGGCCGAGCGCGGACAGCAGCTCCTCCGGGAGGTGCCGCATGACTTTGTCGTCGAGGGCGAGCTCGCCCCGCGCCACGAGGCGCATCACCGCGGCGGCGGCCGTGGGCTTGGAGATGCTCGCGGCCTGGAAGCGCGTGTGATCGTCGTCGCCGAGGGTCGAGAAGCAGCGCGCTTCGATGGTGCCTCTGTCGAGGACGGCGACGGAGACGGAGGGCACGCCTAGGGAGGAGGCGAGGAAGGTTTCTGGCGGGACGGGCGGGGTGGATTGGTTTGAGAAGATGTCTGCGAGTTTGTCGAAGAAGGCCATGGTGGAGTGATGCCGGTGGTATTTCTTGGGCGCGGGTTGATGTCTCTTGGATCAGTTGAGCTTCGGATGTTACAACTTCCTGGACCTGGCTACCGGCGTTTTATATTCTAAGGTAGAATTTGTCTGTAGTTTGACGTTGTTTCTAACGTGCCTTGAGCGCCCGACGTACGCTGACGCGCGTTAGTCTTGCGAACCCCCGCCGATGACGACGCGGAGAGATCGATGCAGACACGATGGTCATCAGGATTCGTAAATCCTTGCGCTGGTGCTTGCGCCCTATTACCCGATGGCCCCTCAGCTGCCTATTGGGGCATCGCCAAGCCATCTTCAGAGGAACTTGGACACCATCCGTCGTCATCCCCGTCCTCTCTGTTGGCCATGTTGTCTGTCGTCGTCGTCGTCTCTATCGTCCGTCTCCATCGTCTCTGTTCCTATTCATGAATATGACGGAGTCAAAAGGGGTTAAATTGACACCACATACGAGTCTACAGGGCCACTGAATATCCCACCTAGCCATTTGGCGACGAAGTCCAGTGTCATCAAAAGCACCCCCAGAATTTTCCATCAATTGGAGTCGTCACTCTCCGCATCCTTCGAGACCATGGGGTGTTAAATCACGTAAAACATCCATGTCCATAGGGGAGTGTTCGTAAGCAAGGCAATTCCCAATCAGGGAATTACAAGTACCGGTATACAAAGCACAACTCCAAACCAACATCTCTTCCCCTAAACCCACAAGGCAAGCAGAACAAGGAGACACTAGACTGGGGTACCATTTCCCTCGCGCCTTTCCCGGTCCCACTGGCACAGCCCCCCTGCCCGTTCTCACATACACCTAGAACTGTTCCTCTCCAGCTCTTGTTCTTTCTATCCATCCCCGAGCGGGCTGTTCGTATTCACTTACCCGATCGATCAAAGACCGTGATGGACATCAGTGTTTCTATTAGCTCAGAGCCAATCTTGACCACGACTGTTGGGGTTTAGAACAGCAAGACAATGCCATGGCCGTGGAAGCCTTTTATACCCCCGTCTGCAGCACCTATAAAGCGCGTCAAAACCTTCCGCACCTACACACTCGTCACGCCGGGGTTTTGTGAATATGAAGACCCGTGAGAAGCTGGTTGTCTTTGTTGAACCCGGGAACTGGGCTTTTATCAAACACTCAAAGGTCAACATGGCCAGACAAAGTGCTCATAATATGTATCAGAATTATGTATCGGAGTCTGCTCTATATATGTATCCATGCAGACTCCCCTTCTCTAATTACACCACATAAACATTACCATTTTCCTAGAATCTGCGCGCGACAGTCCTGTTCTGGCTCTCGAGCTCCTCCAGCAGCTCGGTGAGAATGTACAGGCTGATCCTCGAGCCAGCACCGCAGAACTGCGTGCTGTTGCCCGGGCACGTGAACGAGCAGTCGGTGCCCGTCTCGTTGGCCGCGGGGCGCGTGTCGTCGGCGCCGCCGAGGCTGAGCGCGTCGCCGCACCAGCACTCGCGGCCGTACTCGACACCAGCGTACCTCTTGTCGTAGCAGACGCCGAGGCACTTGTCGATGGTCATCTCCTCGCCGTCGTTGAGAACCTGCGTGGGCAGGAGGCGACCGACCTCGGGCTCGGAGAAGCAGCCGTAGTAGGTGAAGTTCTCGTTGCCGGGGACGATGACGGGGCCCGTGGGCGTGGGCACTGCGGACGTCGTGAAGGTGGTCGTCGAAGGGGACGCGCTGGTCGTTGTGTCGCCTTCAAGAACGGGGCCGGCAGTCGTAGAGGTCAAAAGAGTGGACGGAACAAGCGTGGTCGCGGGCTTCTCGGTTGCGGAAACAGTGACGGCAGTCTGAGAGCCGGCGGTGTCGCTAGCAGCCTCGGTAGCAGCCTCAGTGGCAGTTGCAGTGGCAGTCTCAGTGGCCGCCTCAGTCGCAGTTTCGGTAGCAGTCTCCGTAGCCGTTCCGGTGGCAGTTCCGGTGGCTTCCTCGGTAGCAGATGCGGTGGCAGTCTCGGTAGCAGTCTCTGTAGCCGCCTCACTGGCAGTTCCGGTGGCTGTCTCAGTAGCCGTCTCCGTAGCAGAGACCTCGGTCGTCGGGGCCGTGCTGGTGGCGGCACCCTCGGGGGAGTACTGGTAGACCTGAAGCCTGTTGCCGGCACCGCACTTTTGCGTGTCGTCGCCGGCGCAGGGGAAGGAGCACTCGGACAGAGGAGCCTCGAGGCTGGTGGCATCAAGCGCGGCGCCACACCAACCTGTTGCTTGTTAGTATTCCTGGGGTTCATCGTGAATGCGAATAATACTTACACTCTCTGCCGTATTCGGTACCAAAGTACTGGAGGCCTTCGCAGAAGGCACCGCACGACTCGAGGGTCATCTCGTCGTCGGCGTAGGTGCGCGCCGGGAGGGCGCGAACGCCGTCGCCCTCGGTGAAGCAGCCCTGGAAGAGCCAGTCGCCGACGCGCTCGTTCGACGGGGCGGTCGCCGTGGGAACAGCCGAGGTCGCGGTGCCCGTAGCGGCAGCGCTGGTCGTCGTCGGCTCGGGGAAATCGCCCTCGAGCTTGTACAAGTTCAGCCTGGACGGTCCGCCGCAGTATTCGGTGCTGTTGTCGGCACAGGGCATGCTGCATTCGGCGGCGTTATCAGCGGGAACGGAGCCCTCGGCGAGAATGTTTCCACACCAACACTACACTAGTTAGCAAATGCATCTGTAAGCCTCCTGAGGAATCTTGGGTGCTTACCTCTCCGCCGTACTCCAGTCCGGCGTAGGTGTTCCTGCGCGCGGAGCAAGCAGCGACACAGTTGGCGACGGTCTTCTCCTCGAGGTCGATCAGGTTAGGCAGGGCGCGAGTGTCGGTAGCCTCGGTGTAGCATCCTTCGCTCACATACCCGCCCACGCCGGGGTTGACCTCGGGGGCAGTCGGGTTGGGGCCGGTGCCCGGGCCTGGGATCGGCGTGGTGGTGTTGCCGTCCCACTGAAGCGAGTCGGCGAAGAGCGAGATGAAGGCACCGCCCTCGAGCTCGCCGAAGCCGTTGCCACCACAGACCTGGTTGAGGTCGCCGCCGCATTCGAAGTTGCAGTTGCGCGGGTCGACCTGCTGCACGGGGATGTTCGGGCCGCCCCAGCACTCGGTGTGGTACTGGGTGCCGCAGAAGACGGAGCCGCGTTCAGCGCAGGCTTCGATGCACATGGCGTTGGTGTTGTCGGGGTTTCCATAGAGCTGGTTGGAGAGCTGGCGGCCGGGGTTGTTCTCCTTGTAGCAGCCGATGTAGCGGTAGCGACCCTGGCCGTCGGGCAGAAGGGGCGGCGCCTGCTCGGACACGGCAGTGCATTCGAAGGTGAAGAAGTGCTTCTCGAAGTTGGGGTCGTTGGTGTTCATGGTCCAAGGAGCGGTGTTGGTGTAGGGGTCGACGTTCCACTGGGACTTGGGCACGCTGCAGACCATGGTGGCGTCGGCGCTCTCGCCGGGGGCGAGCGAGATACCCTCGGCGAGGTCGACCTGGTTGGCGGCGGAGATGATACCGGGAATACCGAAGGGCGGCTTCGAGACGGTCAAGGTGAGCTTGACACCACCCTCGGGGGCGGCGTTGGTGACGCGGAACTTGAGCGACAAAGAGGTGTTCTCGGTGACGTTGCCAAACGTAAAGTTCTTGTCAGCATCGTACTCGACCCAGCCGGTGCCATCGGGGGTCTGGAACTCGACAAGCGCGACGGGAGCAGGACCGGCGGATCCAGCGATGGTGAAGGACTTGGTGCCGCCGTCCGAGACGACCCTGAGGTAAGCGCCGTAGCTGCCGGCCTCGGCAGAATCAAAGGCAATGCGCACCGTGGCGCCCGAGTTGGCAGCGATGGTCGCTGGGATGTTGGAGAGAGTGAACTTTCCGACGGTCAGAGTGGCAGCCGATCCATCCCAGGTCTCGAAGGGTCCCTGGGCACTGGTCGTGGAGTACTGGACCTCGGTCACGGCAAGCTCGGAGTTGCCCTGGTTGGAGAAGATGATCTGCTCCTCCAAGTTGCCCTCGGAGCCGGCGATGACGCCCTGGAAGGTGATGGTCGGGGGCGTCACGGCCAGCAGCGGGCCGGCGCTCTCGCCGGTTCCCGTCAGCCTGATGTGCGTGCCCTGGCTGTAGCCCTCGGCGGAGTTGGTGGTGTTGACGACAACGTCGGCGGAGATCAGGCCAACGGTGGTCGGCTTGAAGGCGACGTCGACGGTGAACGTTTCGCCGGCCGCAAGAGTGAGCGGCAGCGTGCCGACGCTGGAGAGGGCAAAGTCGTCAGTGTCGTCGAGGCCGATGTCCGAAACAGTCACACCGATGATGGCAGTGCAAGTGATGGTGCGAGGCTCGCCCTCGGAGCCGACATCGGCGGTGCCGAACTCGTTGGGGGAGGTGCACTCAATCGGGGTCGTGACGGGGGAGCCAAAGGCGTACAGGTAGCCCTGGGTGGTGCCCTGGTACATGATGCCGTCGCCGAAAACAGCTCTTCCGAACTTGGTGGAGCCGGGGACGCTGAACGACTTGATGAGGTTCAGCACGCCGTCCTTGGGGACGGCCTCGAAGATCTTGAGCTGGGAGCCCTGCACGTCGAGCGTCCAGAGGAGACCGGTGCCTGGCTGGCCGTTGAGGGAGGTGACGGTGCCGTGGCTGACGCCGAGGATGAAGGCATTGTCCATGGGACTCTCAGCGACCTTGGTGAAGGAGGGCACGCCGTTCTCGCAGGAGAACTTGAAGACGTTGGTGGGGTGCTGAATGACTTTTCAACAGTTAGCATGAAACTCGCGGTGAACATGTCTGCCAGTCGAGACGTACCATTGATGTAGACGTAACCGCCTTCCAGCGGGTAAACACCCGCACCGGCGTAGACGGAGTTGTCGTTCTGGTAGGTCTGGATGACGGCATCGAAGTTGTTGGGGCCGTTGCGGTAGCCACCCATGTTGTCCAGGTTGATCCAGTACGTCTTGCCGTTCTTGCCCGTCACGACACCGATTCGGCGGGTGTCGCCGCAGGAGAAGGTGCTGCTGGGGAGGATCTGCAGAGGACTCGTTCCCAGGTCCTTGTCTGCGCCGTCGAGAGCCTGTTTTTCCCAAGGCATGAAAAAGTCGGCCACTGTAGTGCTTCCGTCGTCGTTGATGATCATGTGGACGGCGGCCTCCTCGAGAGCAGTGGGCGGGTTGCGGCCGTTGACGGGGATGTTGCTGAGCTGAGAAGCGTAGCCGTTGCCGCTGGCCCAGAACATGGAGCCCGCATTGTCGGAGGCCAGGCCACCGCCAGACATCCAAATACCGGCGCCGGGAATGTCGGCGGGAACACCATCACCCTGGAGGGCGAAGCGCTCGACGATGGCACCGGTAGTCTTGTCCCAGCCAATGATCCAGCCGGTAAAGTTGTACTGGACGCAGTGAGAGGCGAACCCGGCGTAGATGTACTGGCCGTAGTGCAGCAGACCAGGGCGCTGGTGGTGGATGCCGCCGCCGAAGGAGCGGATGGGGTTGTTGCGGGCGACGGTGCCCTCGAGGTCGACGGGGAAGTTGGGGCGCTCGCTGAGGTCGTTGACGTCAAGGGCGTGGAGGAAGTAGCGGCCGGCGGGACGGCCCTGGGCGACGCCGATCTGGGTCTGGTCGGCGTAGGTCTTGGAGGTGAGGTAGAGAGTGCCGGTAGCCGGGTCGATGACGCCGGTAGCCGTGATGCCGACGTGAGGGTTCACGTCGACGCAGCCGTCGAGGTCGGCGGTCAGGAAGGGAATGTGCAGGTTGCGGGAGGCGATGATCTCGCCCGTCTTGGCGTTGAGCTTGTAGACGTTGTTCTGCTGGGTCGCGACGTAGACGAACTGGGTGCCGTCGCCGCCTTCGGGAGTGTAAACGAGGGGCTGAGAGAAGATCTGCTCGGGGACGTTGCCGTATCTGCCGGGGAGGAGGGTCCGGAAGAGCTGGCCGAACTGGGAGCTCCCGACAACGGAGGGGTCCATGTTGTGGTTCTCGAGGTAGCCGGCGCGGGAGTTGTCGCCGCCCCAGGTGATGGTGTCGGTGGAGGCCAGGCCGTGAGCGAGGCCGGCGAGGGCCGTCAACAACCACGTCTTGAGAGCCATGGTGAGAGATGGCCTCGAAGCTGTGCGGTCGTCAGTGGGGGAATCGGAAACGAGGGAAACCCAGACGGAGAGGGGATGGAGAAGGAGGAGAACTCACTCCATCAGCTGGGGGAGGGGACGGGAGGGCGGCTCCGCGGTATTATCTATGAATTGCATCTTCGCTTCGTGTCCGGCCGCGTCGGTCGGCAGCAACCCAAGACGCAAGCCCCACGGTGCCACTCGCGGGCGACGGAACCACGACGCGAGCCATGGGCCATGCAGACACTGGGCCATGTAGTATGCAGACGGGGGCCAGGGTCAGGGTCGGGGCCTTCTTGCCCGCAGCCTGGCATGGCCTGGCATTGGCATGGCATTGGCATCTCGAGAAGGCTAGAAGGGCAGGGGTGACGGGCACCCCCGGACGGTCGGTCATGGGCCGTGGGCCATGGAGGCGGGAGGGCCGGGGAGGCCAATGGCCAGTGTGTTCGAGAGCATCTAGTCGGCTGCGGGAGAGGCAGGCTGGAAAGCTCTGTGATGGTGTGGTAGTATGAGAGAAGGTTGGCAGGCAGGGTTATCCATCGTGATGAAGAGGTGTAGGAGGAGGAGGAGGAAGGCGGCGAATGGGAAAAGATGAAAAATTGAACAAAAGATACAATGTACAAGAGACAGACAGGTACGAGGAGGAAGGAGGGCAGGACCTGGCGATGGTCGAGGCTGCCGTGCTTGGGACGTTGGGGCGATAAGATGATTGGCTTGGCCCTATACCAGCGCACTCGAAGGCCAATTACAGCGCGTTAGCGTCTCTGGCTGGGCAGAGAGTGGACCGGCATACCCCCTGAAGATCGCGTCGGCAGGGCCTGAACCACCTAGGCATCTCCTAGGTAGGTACGTAGACATCCATGGATGACAGCGCGCAGAACACGAGCATGCGGTGCAACCACAACGTGCAGATGCAGTTGGCTGCGACAGAAGAGTCACACACGGGATAATTGATGTGTTGGCTATTTGGGGAAGTCTTGGGGGGATCGCCATTCTTTGATGGTGATGGACTGTTTTCTCTGCTGAGTTTGCACAGAGTGAACGGATGGGATTTGATTGGATTCATGGATTTCTTCGCACTTTCCTCATCGAGTAACTGGGCGAGATACGGTTAAAATGAGATGCTCCACACCGCCACCGACGCACCTGCGAGAGTGGCTCGGTTTATTCGCCGATGACCCGACCAAGGTCCATCACCACAGGGTATCCGTAGGCATGGCATTGGCAGGTCTTTTTGTTTTGCTCCATCTGCCCCTGCGTCAATCGGTGTTGACGGGCCCATAATGTTATCAAGTGGAGGATGAAGAGGAGATGGATGATGGAGACGTTCGTCCGCACTTGTGTTGCTCCTCACGGTCCATCCTGCCCTACAGCCATCAAAACAAACACCAGATGGATCACCGCAAGACAACGCAGGGTCGCTGAAGAAGGATAGTGACAGATGGAATCCCAGGGCAAATCACAAACGGCTTTGCCAAGCAGCGCCCAAGAAGGAATACTTGAGGTAGGTATATGCCGCCATGTCACCCACCGGCTTACATTTGTGCTGTCTTTGGGTGCGTGCGTGTATACGTGCCCAAGGCTACACCAACAGGCTCCGGAAATAGCAGCCGCAGCAATGTAACCTGCAGCACCTTCTAGTCCTGCCCGAGTTAGCGCCATATTGAGTCCTTTTTTTCTTGCTTCTTTCCCCCGTATGTCTCTTCCGTTTTTTCTCCTGTTCCTGTCAACCCAAGCCAACCATATGTTTCAGGGTGGCAGAAATAACGGTACACCAAGAGAAATCGGATCCAGGAACAGGAACAGGAACAGGAACAGGCCCCGATCTACTAGCCAGCGCTGCACGACCTCGGACTCGCCTTACCGCAAAGAACCAAGACGACAGCTCACTAGCGGCCTCGTATCGCACCGCCGAGACGTCATCTCGTGCGTCGTACCGTATCCTCTCGAGTCTCTGCACCTGCGTCCTGCATGAAAATGTCCTTCCAGCAGTAGCACCCAACAAGCCGCATCTCGTCTACCTAGGTATCCTACGGAGTAATACTGGATGGCCCATCTCCTATTTCCATCGCGAGTCGACCCTTTCTCACTGGCGCCCTCGCTCTCGCCAGGCCGCCAAGGTGTCGACAATCCTGACCTGCAGGAAACCATTGAATACTCACATGTCTCCCCTGTCCCGTTAGCAACCAACAGGTCCCAGAGAGCCTCGAACGGTGTGTCGCCACCCACCCGTCCCAAGCGTCCTTCCGTTTCCCAGGAACAGAAGTTGCTTCGCGTCCAGGCTCCCATCAGACCACCAACCTACGATCCATCACACGGCAACGTCGTCTCCCTCCCGTCCCGTCGCCAGAGATTGAGAAAATGCGCCGTTTTCCCAATACCATAGCCGACAGGTAAGCGACGGCAGAGACTGCCACTGCCACCCCTGGATCCGCGGCCCGGACGGCACGGCGCCCGGCACGCAACCTCGTAAATTTTTCTTAGCCGGGTACCGCGACCGGACGCACGCCAGGCCTGTCCAAGACAATTGGAGACGTCTGTGGGCTCTTGTTGTTGTTGTCCCATCCCATTGTTTACGAACGCCCCGACTCTCTCTCTCCTGCACTGACGTCCCAGAGGCACGGGAATGTTTGCCTGCCAGCCTGCGCCATCTCCCAAGAGGTGCCCACGCCAATGCCACGCTACGTGGGCTCACCGATAAAAGGCAGAATGCACCAACTTGGCATCAGTCTACCTGCCTGACCGCCTTCTGCAAGAGAACTGTTGTATCTGCCTCCCTGCTATTCCCATGCCCCCCCATTGGCCGTCATGCCGTAAGACGGACGCAGGCACGTTTTTGGTCCCGTGTGCGTGGTCGCCGCGCATGGCCCTTGGCGATGAGGCGCCGTTATCATGGCGTGCCATCGAGTGCTTCAGCGAGAACAGTATTACTTGTTAACAACTACCAAGGAGTACGTTTCTAGCATGCCACAGATACTAAGTTTAGTTATCCGTATCTAACTGAACCTAGGTATCTGAGATATCTATCTAGGTATCTCGGTACCGGGTAGCAAGTAGAGATTGACGGGCCAGCAGGGACAGCTGAAGCCACACGTCGGCGGTACGTACCTCCCTTCCGGCCGGTGGTTGATGCCTTCCCGAACAGACTGCGGGTGGGTCCCGAGGTCATCACGATAGTAGAGGAGGCTTCCGCCACGGAACGCCTCGTTCTTAACAGGCATGGGTAGATCGAGAGAGCATTTACATACTGCAAGAGCCCTCTTGCCAGCTTGCCACAATACGCCTTCCTTCGAGGTTTTCCTCGTCAAGTACTAGGTAGATATTAACTTTTATCGAGATGGATCCTGCCGTGTCACGAACATGAACTACCGTTTCTGCCCACTTCCTGGCGCAGACACGCCTCGGAATGTGACAGATGAACCTACCTCCCAGGGACTGAAAAAATAATCGAGGGCTGAATCTTAAACCTACAACTTTGCGGACCTTGAGGGCCATCATGCGCATCGTCAGTCGTAAAAGACATCCATCCGCCAGCGAACATGTGATATTTCCACTGACAAAATCCTCTTCCCGCAAACTATTCCGGCAACCGATACCTAGGAGCGAGTGTCTACCGACAGTGTTCACAACATCGATTACTTCCTACCGAAAAATCACCGGATTACACGGCCAAGCGGAATCATACCATCCATCTAGTCGGCACATACTACGGCCGCTCCCACCATGACAGACTCCAAGGAGCAGTTGGGGCTCCTCTTCCTCCCGGGAGAGCTGCGCGACATGATCTGGGCCCTCGTCGCCAAAGGAGGAGAAAGCGATGGACGGGTCACGAGGGGCATCATCAACTGCTGCACCCAGACGGCCAGGGAGATGATCCCTCATCTGGTCCCCTTCAACGATGAAGGAGGCCTTGACAGCGTCACTATCGAAATCGACAATAGCCTCGCCGACAACGTGTGGCTGTCCGTCTGCTTCTCCAACGGCCTCTATCCCTACAGCCGCTATTCCTACGACCCCAATCTCTACGACTCCTTTACCAACCTCTATTCCTACAACCCCTATAGAGGACCGCAGTTGCTGATCGAGAGCATGGACAACCCGATATTGCACGCTATACGGGAGGCCAAAAACGTCAAACGCCTTTCCGTCGTACTCTGCGGGATGACAAACTGGAGACGAGTCAATCGACCCCCGCCGCCCGTGGACTCGTTCGCCATGTTCTCTCGCGCTCAACAGCCGGGGTCCGACTTCCTCATCCACTTCGCTAAGGCTATGGACGCCGCCCGCCTCATCGGCTCCCTCAAACACGTCGGGAATCTGACCATCTTCATAACCCGCATCAGAGACTTGGACACAGGCGGATACTACGGTTCCACACCTTTGGCCCACTACAAATTCGCGACGGCTGCGTCCCGTGGCCACGGCCCGCCTCTCCTCGATGGCCGCTCTCCTCTCCGTGCGGAATCGTTCGCCGAGAACGTCCGGCCGTTGACCGCCGTCACCGCTTCGGACCTTCTCCTCGGCGCTTTCGTTCTCGAAGGGAACTGGCCGCGGGTGATGATTGCCGGCGCCCCGAATGTCGGCTCCGTTTCCCTGAAATACCACTTCGGGACGTGGATGACGGGGCACGTAGACGAAGCCCCGCACCCGCTGATGAACGGTTATGTCGAGGGCATTGAACGCGAGTCACTCAAGGGCGGTGGCAACGCCCGCTACCTGGATCTCCGCAGACTCGGGCAGTTGCCTGTCAAATGGGAAGGCAGCTACATGAGCCTGCGCGAATTCTTGCAGCCTTGTCTCCCCCCGGAGGATACGGTGGACGGCGCGGTCCATCATCTCGTCGACTACAAGCATGTTCTCGACGTGTACGCCTCGGCGATCAGCAAGGCTGATTCCACTAGAGACGCGGGTCCGAATACTCTATCTCTCCTGCAACATCGCGACGCGACGAGAAACACGTCGGAAGCCAACTTTTTCTACCGCCTCTCGCGCCGGAATACTAAGGAGAGCCCGGCCAGTGGTGTGAAAAACACCTGAAGGGGGATCCTGCTCCCGCCGGGACGATCTGGCCCGGTCTTCTTCACCGAGGGCCTGCACAAGGCCCCCGAACGGTCGAAGAGGACAATAGCAATAGGGACAGCTAGTGATGGCGACGGGGATGGACAGTGACGGCGACAGCGACGGACAGCGACGGCGATGGACAGTGACGGCTCGAGGGTCACCTGGTAGCTAAAGGGGGTCGCCCCAATAGCAAAACTCTAGATACAACTCATCCCCGCATTTCACGTCGCCGCATATTCTCAGTGTTCACCCCGGGCCGGTCACCACCCTGGGACCGTTGTCGATTCTTCATCCCGTTCA
Source organism: Colletotrichum musae (assembly GCA_027406025.1). NCBI lineage: Eukaryota > Fungi > Ascomycota > Sordariomycetes > Glomerellales > Glomerellaceae > Colletotrichum > Colletotrichum musae. The sequence continues at coordinate 1,179,222 of JANVYC010000001.1, read as the reverse complement.
ACCGTGTGCGGCCGCTGGGCGACCAATGGCATCTGACGTTGCACAACATGTTTGCTGCAGTTTGAACACAACCAACAGACCCGAGAGCTCCCGTCCAAGGGTCCTTTTCTGAAAGCTGAAAGGTAGCACTGCATCCTGCAACGTCCTCCCTCCCCTCTCGCCCCTCCCCTTGTCGGTATGCGAAGCAGTCTGGACGCCACATGAGGGGGTTTAAAGCACGGGTTCCCGAGGTGTTTACCTGTTTTGTCTTCTTCCCCTTTTCTAAACAACGGCTTTGTTTTGCAGAACACCCCGGACGGGTTCGTCTTATCTTTGTTTGCTTCCTTCGACGCACAACCCTTTCGAGATAGCTCATCCCGGAACGTGGTGTTTTTAATTGAACTAGACTCGGGACGGCCAAGTGGCATATGAATCCCAACATTCTTCCCTTTGGTGTGAATAATTGGTCTCAAGACTGCTCTCTCTCCAACTCTCACCGCTCGTCATGGACCCGACCAGCGCCGCCAACGCCTCCACGGCGATCCCATCGTCCAACGGCCCGGGCGGGACCATCCTATCGTGGAGGAACGCCAGCGCGCTGCTCTGCCTCTGGCTCGCCTACGAAGCCGCCCGTATCATATACCGCCTCTCCCCGCTGCACCCGCTGAGCGGGTTCCCCGGCCCGCGGCTCGCCGCCGCGAGCTTCGCGTACGAGTTCTGGTTCGACATGGTGAGGAGGGGGCGGTACACCAGGGAGATCAAGAGGCTGCACGGGATCTACGGTAAGACCAGCACACGACCTTTGCTGGTTTGAGAGAGATGGCTGACGATGTTGTAAAGGTCCGATTGTCAGGATCAATCCGAACGAGCTGCACTGTAACGACCCGGCGTTCATTGACGAGATCTATGCCGGTGCGGGGAGGAGGAGGGATAAGTCCACGCATGCGATGAAGAACGTCCCGTCGTCGTACGTTCTCTCCCCCTCGTGTTCTGTTTTTCAAAGGTGAGGACAGCTAACGACTGGCGTTTGCTTCAGACAAGCCGTCTCGCACTTTGCCACGGTAGGCCACGACCTGCACCGCCGGCGCCGCGGCGCGATGGGGAAATTCTTCTCGAGGGGCCAGGTGCTCCGCCTGGAGCCCAAGATCGAGCGCATGGTGCAGCGGCTGTGCGACAAACTCCTCCTCTGCGGCAGCGACGACAAAGAAGGCAGAGGGGAGCCGTTCGACGTCGCCGACGCGTACAGCTGCTTCGCGAGCGACCTCGCGGCCGAGTACGCCTTCGGCGAGCCGTTCGGGTTCCTCGAGCAGGACGGGTGGCTGCCGAACTTCCGGGCCGCGACGTATGCTGCGCTGAACGTCACGTATCTGTTCCGGTTCTTTCCGTGGTTGAAGGGGTTGGTTGACGTTGGGCCATGGTGGGTTGCGATCGTCCCCTACAGGGAGAAGGTTGGTTGACGTGTTGGGTAGGATATCGAGATTTCTGCCTTCGGATATGGCTATTCTGATCGACACTTTCAAGGTACGTGAAGAATCTGCTCAGATGATTTGAGTGTGGCACTGATGGAAATTTCCCAGGTCACGATCCCGAAACGCGTGGAAAAGGCCCTCCGCGACAAGAAATCGGGCGCCACCGACGACGACAAGAACCCCAACATCTTCGCCGCGCTGTACGACTCTAACCTGCCCCCGGAGGAGAAGACCATCTACCGGCTCACGGGTGAGGGCACGAACGTCATCTACGGCGCCACGGAGACGACGAGCCAGTCGCTCGCCGTGCTGACGTTCTACCTCCTTTCCGATTCAAAGATCCTGGCGAAGCTGACGCAGGTCCTGAAAGATGTTGTGCAGGACCCGACGCGGCTGCCGAGTTTTGCCGTGTTGGAGGCGCAGCCGTACTTCTGGGCGGTGGTGATGGAGGGCTTGCGGCTGTCGTACGGCATGTCGGCCCGGGCGGCGAGGGTTCCTACGGAGGAGGACCTGGTGTACCGCGGGCGCTGGGCGCCCCCCGGAAAAGAAGAGGTCGAGGTTAGTCATGTCGTGCCTAGGGGGTACGCCATCGGGATGAGCTCTGCGATCATGCACCAGGACGAGAGGGTGTTTCCGGACCCGCAGGCCTTCGTGCCCGAGCGGTGGCTCGACGGGGAGGGCGGGCGGAGGAGGGACTTGGAGAGGTGCATGATGACTTTCTCGAGGGGGTCGAGGCAGTGTTTGGGAATTACGTGAGTGTTTCACGATGATGTTGGTGAATGATTGCTGAAGATGGTGGCTACCTAGGTTGGCGTACGCTGAGGCGTATCTCGCGCTGGCTGCTTTGGTCCTGAGGGTGTTCCCGCGGATGAAGCTTTACGAGACGACGAGGAGGGAGGTCGAGTATGACTACTGCATGACGGTGGCGATGCCGGTTAGTCACAAGGGGATCAGGGTTACGATCTCGTGAGGGTTGGAGTTGATGAGAGATGGTCTAGGAGTGCAGGTGAACCTGTCTCGCCGCAGACGTACTTTGACGGTGTTTGCTCATAATGTCGTCGGACTACGCTGATGCGCCGATATGAACTGGGTACTCGAACAACAGATTCATCCGACGCTACGTCTTGATTTTCAAGCTACCCCCGTCTCTGCTTCCTTCACTTTCACAAGTACTTCGTAGATGTCTGATGGATCCTGTGCGCCCTCCAGCCGGTGAACGCCTTGAATGATAACCGTCGGAACGCCCGCTCCGTCAGCTACCTCTCTCGCCATCTTCTCCTCTTCATCAACCTCATCGACCCCAACCGCGGAGTCGAGAAGCTCCCCGACCTCCACAGCGTCCATCCCAGCAGCAACAGCAACATCCCTGAGAACCTCCCTCTCAGAGATATCCCTCTCAAGCTCGTGATACGCCTCAAACAACCCCTCCACCAACGCTTCCTGAACCTCCTGGCCTTTCGACCGGCCCATCCTAACAAGGCGGTGCGCATCGCGCGTGTCGGGACCAATCTTCCCGCCCCATCTGAAGCTGATCCCCACGGAGCGGCCGACCTGCTCCATCCGCCTCGCCAGCGCGGCGCGCCGCTCGGGCGTCATGTCGGCGAGCTTCGTCTCGGAAAGATCGCTCTTGTCCACGCTGTGAGGGTGCGGGTTGTAGTTGAGGTAGTAAGGCCGCCATGTGATCGAGAAGACGTCGTGCTTGCCGCCGGGGTAGGTCTTTTTGTAGAGGGAGATTGCGTGGTCTTGTTGGCGTTTGGCGATGTAGCACCACTGTTGGTGTTAGCACGAGAGTGGGGGGTTGTATGGGGTGGGGGTGACGGACTGCGCAGATGAAGTCGAAGATGACTTCTATTTCGAACACTGTCATGGCTTTTAGAACAGTTGCGGGTGGTTTTTTTGGTTCTGTGCAGTTGGTACTGGTCGTGAGTTGTGAGTAAAGCAGGGGGAGAATGAGTCTAAAATTGCGGGCAGGTGTCACCGAGGGCGCGATCCCGCCCGCAGGGCGGTATTGCGCCACACAAGAACCAAACATACAGACCGCCTCTTTGGTGACACCACAACTAGCCACACCGGCTAGCGCAAGCTTCCCGCCAAGTCGATCTATGGGGTTGAATGGGCTTTCTTCGTCTTGAATGACAAAATCAAGATTCCCGGCTGGAAATCATTGCTCATGATTTGGAACGGCTATGTCACCTCACCTGTGGTCGTTCTGACCCGACGACGAAGGCAGCATTGAGAGTTTCTCTATGCGCCATGCATGAAACGGTCGGGCTTGGTGTAACTGTAAATCGACAACGAGAGCTTATGGGTGAACCCTTGAACTGCATATCAGCAATTTGAGCGACGTCAACGAGTCGCAAGCAGGCACCGCGTCTTGAAGGATATCCCTGAACGTTTTATTCACATAAGATGGCATAGTACTTCAGCAACGGCTTCGTCGTATTTAAATGGCCAGAAGCTCCACAACCCTCGCCGTACTAAAGGTACACGTAAGGGGCTATGCGGAGACCAGTCCAAGTAGGACTTCATCTCACAAGCACATCATGATCCTTTAGTCGCATTCCCTTTTATGGCATGATAATGACGAGAGTTAGCGAAGGAAGTGGCTCTAAAGCACTGCTCGTGTTCAACTTGTATGTGGATGCGGACGTAGATTCGACGATACTGGACGTCGATTAATAGCGAAAGTTGACTCCACTGCAACAATTTGAACAACTGATATAATCTTCATCAAAGTGTTTTATTGAAAATGGCGAGTGGTTGTCTGCGAATCTTCCTTAGAAATTATGCCGTTGGATATCTCATCGACTTTCGCTGCCTTCAACACCGCCGAACCCGCCCCATTCAGGTGGGCATCGCAACTGCTCAAAAGTCTCAAGACTCTTTGGATTCATAACCCCCACGATGAAGCGCCGACGATGCGCATGTGAGAAGCTCTAGATGTCACTTGATCACGCCCGAAAACGGCTTCACACCATCCACGTGCCGCATCGCGCTAGCGCTGGACACCACCCAGCTGAGACCTCAGCCCCCATGATTTTCTCCCCCTCAGAGGATTGGACTTTTCCCCTCCCGTTTCCTTTCATCGACACCCGGTTCCCACGAGCTCTTCGCGTGCCTATCCCGCGCGCCCGTCCGATCGTCGAAACCCAAAAAATGATCACCGTCGCTTTAGTCGCCCTCGCCGTCGGCGCGTTGCTGCTGGCGCGGGAGTTCTGGCTCTGGCTGCGCTTATCTCACGTCCCGGGTCCCTTCCGCCATGCCCTCACGGGCTTCTCGATGGCGCGGACGGCGCTCAAAGGGTCGATTCATGAGCATTACATGGAGCTTCACGAGAAGTACGGTGAGTGACGTTCGTTGGGCGTCTGGATGGAGACAGCAAGCTCAAGTCGGTAGGCCCTCTGGTCCGCATCGGCCCAAACACCGTCATGTTCAGCGACCCCGACACGCTCAAGAGGATTGCGGCCGTCCGGAGCGCGTACACCAAGGGTGATTGGTACGCCGTCGGAAGGACGACGCCGGGCGAGGATCACCTGTTTTCCCTACGCGACGAAGAGAAGCGGAAATATTTGAAGAGCAAGATGGGCCCCGGCGTAAGAGACGTTGATAAGAACCGCACTCTGGCTTCAAAGACTTATGAATGACAGTACTCTGGTCTCGAAAACGGAGGCTTCGAGACGGGCATCGACAAGCACATTGCCTCCTTCGTCGACCTGATCGAGAGCAAGTACCTATCGACCGCTACCCAGTTCAGACCGATGGATATGGCCAGCAAGTCGACCTACTTCGCCCTCGACGTGATCAGCGAGCTGGGCTTTGGTCACGCCTACGGATTTCTCAAGGAGGACCGCGACCTGTACCAATACGTCGCCACGAAGGACGCCTTCTTCCCCGTCATGATCACGATGGGCAACGTCCCTTGGCTGGCGAAGCTCATGCACAGCTGGCCGCTCAACCTCGGCCTGCCAAAGTCGGCGGACTCTGCGGGATTTGGGGCACTAATGGGGTGAGTTTCAGCGATACCGCGGGCATTTGGGTTTCTTGCTGACGTTTGCAGGTTTGCAAAGACCTTTGTGGACGGCAGACTGGCCCCCGATACGAAGCCGGGGCGAGACATGATCCAGAGCTTTATCAACAACGGCCTAACTCGAGAGGAGTTGACGCAGGAGGTCTATGTTGAGACGTGAGACGCGGCGATCACCTCCCCTCCAACTAGTCTAAAACTGACGCTTCTCCAGTATTGCCGGGTCCGACACGACAGCAACCGCAATCCGCATGATTCTCCTCTCTTTGCTCTCAAACCCGCCGGCATTCGCCGCCCTACGCGCAGAGATCGACAGCGGCATCTCCAAGGGACGAATCAGCTCCCCAGTCAAAGACGCAGAAGCTAAAGCCATGCCGTACCTCCAAGCCGCCATCCGCGAGGGCCTCCGCCTCTACCCGCCGTCCACCGGCATCGCGAGCAAAGCGGTGCCGAAGGGCGGGGACACGGTTCACGGGTACTACCTGCCGGCTGGCACGCAACTCGGCGAGAATGTGTGCAGCATCGGTCGAACCAAGGAGGTCTTCGGCCCAGACGCGCATCTCTTTAGGCCAGAGAGGTGGGTTGAGGCCGCCGCGGGCGATCAAGACCGATTCAAGACGATGCTGGCCACGATGGACCTCGTGTTCGGGTTTGGGAAGTTTTACTGCATGGGCAGGAACATTGCGCTGATGGAGCTGAACAAGATCTTTGTCGAGGTAAGGAGATCGCTAACGAAGAGTTGTAGAGTTCGCAACGCTGACCCGATGCTACAGTTGCTACGAAGATACGACTTTGCGATTGCAAAGCCTGAAAGCCCTCTGAAGATATGGAGTGCCGGATTCTGGATCACTCATGACTTTTGGTTGCGAATTTCAAGGAGGAATAACCAATGAGAGAGTATGGCATTTTATGTAGTTGTTTTTGTCGTTTCCAGTTGTCTGGAATGACAGGTGGAGTGTCCTAGGCCGGCATGGAGATTCCCTAAGAGCTTAGACAGAAATATGAATGGTAATAGAGCCCCCAGGACTCTTTCAAAGACGTCTGCACCCGGGAGGCTCTCAACCGTCCTCCAGTCATGCATTCATGCTCTCATAAGAATATGATACGGGGGTGTCGTTGAGCGGTGCCAGTGCGAACTCTGCATGTAGGTATGCCGTTTTGCCCTGGTGCCTCGCACATCGGATCGCCTCATTCGTCTTCATGTTCGTAGTGGGTTGTCAATATTGGTCTCGGCGTTCTGTCCCGGCCTCTGGGGGCTGCATCGTCCCCATCATGCACGGCTTGTGAGTCGACAGCAGTATTGCTCGTCTTTGAGGATATTGCCGTCCCACCGTACCCCGGCCCATGCTCGATAAAATCGCCCGACCTTGGCCTTCTCTGTCTCCTCCAAAGGACCCATAGCACGAAAGCCGCGGACAATGCGGCAAGGACAGAGCCGGTGACTATCCCAGCCACAACGCGGCCTGAAAGAGGCATCCTCCGTGGATTCGGGAGATTCGCTGCTGCATAGGCTGATGTGTAGCGAGAACGGTGTAATGGCAGCAGGAATTCGAACGTGTTTCGAGTTTCGAGTTTTGTTTGTTGTAGGAAAAGTGAAATGAGCGTGTGCCGTCGTGTCGCATGGGCAGTGTTGCAGATTCCTGGAGGAGCTTTCGGAGCGAGACTTAGTTCTTTATAAGTGGAAGAGACTGGACTAACTACTAGCTTAGGTGCCCATCATGTTGACCGTCTTACTGTTGGCCTTCTTAGCGTCGATCTAAATCTGCAGTCAACCCCCAAAGGGGGAAACTGTCTGACTTATGCGGTTGACCTGCACCAACCCGACATACTGATCAGGGGATCTCCCAATGCCGGTGGCTTCGTGACCGAAAGATTTGTGGCTGGTGACTAGGCGGTGTGCTGTCGCTCAGCTGTTGAGCTAGAGGTAAAACGGTTTACGTGGTAAGTGTTGTCAAAGCCGCGGGAACTAGCCCTGACCCTTCTGGTAGTGGCAGATTGGTGACACACGATTAGGTCGAGAACAGGAGCTGAGCTAGAGTTGTGCTATTATGAATGGTCAGGTGTCTTTAGAGAACGCACAAATACATGAGACCTAACCTGTTAGAGCCCCTTAAACCAAATGCTTGCAAAAACCACCTCAGAGAATCTCTCTGCAACCTTCACGGCTTCGAATCCCGTTCTTCAGTTACTTGCTTTGATCCTGTCATACCCCTGTGACGTCTCTTCTCAGGGTGCCAATGATTCATCTAGCAATAGCGGATTCCAGTCAGACTTGACATTTTCTCCTCTGGTACTGCCGGAATGGGCGGTTTTAGTGGCTACCTAGGTACGACAACGAACGATAATTGTTCGGGTCTTCCGAAGTTGCTACTCACTGTGATAATAGCGGGATAGAGATAAATGGACAGCAATTAGCACATGTTCAGGCAGAAAGGAATCTCTGGGCATTGACGCTCACCGTGGAAGCGTGCTTATTCGGACAGTGTGAATGTTCGCCATGGAGTTTGCACCATGTATGTGGATCTTGGAGTTGGAGAATCATCCGGCGATCCGGACGTCTCGTTGGCCAGTGAGTCCGAGGCTTACATAGGCCAGGGTCTGCATACCAAATCACACCGAACAGCGACGATGGCGGATGGATGCTATTGGAGGTTGGGGAACGGCGGCATAGTGGAATGTTACCTGAACTGCAGCTTCACGCCCGGGGTTAAACCCGTACCGACTTGCCGTGATGGTGGGTAACTCATATCGACATCTACCAACAGTGATCCTGGGCGTCTGTTGCGTGTTTGCTACTGCAGGGCGATCGTAGCATGCTTGGTTATTTTAGTTGGTAAAAGTGACAGGTTCCCAATCCACTCAACAATGCCTCGACATTACAAGCTTTAGCAAACCTCCAACAACACCCACTCTGATTTACCCATCGCCTGCACGATGACATCCAAGCTCTCACAGCACTATGAGGTGCTCATGTTCAAAGCCAATGAGTATCATCGGAAGGCACTATGGCAGGAGAAACTGCGCATCCTTCAGGAAGGCCTTGCCATGTGTAACGACCCGGACTTCCCAGAGGGTCAACGGCATAAGCAGGAGCTGTACTATGAGGTAGCAGGTATTTGGCAACGGCTGGGTCAGTACGGCCGAGCTGAGAGAACGCTCCAACAGTCACTTGACGCGTTTTACGGTGCGAGCTTGCTGTTCAGGGCGTCTGTTCTTGGTGTGTAGCCCGACGTATACGGCGTGGAGATGCGGAGGCATAGACTGACGCTCTCGCAGGCGAACTCGGCGTCATAGCCAGACACAGCAGGGAATATCGTAAAGCCCACGAAGCCTTCCGAGAGCAGGGTCGCCTGGCTCGCGAAGCACCCCATAGCATCGAGTCAGACATCGAAATATGCCGCGCCGTCGGGAACGAAGGCACTTCCGCGTTCAACATGTGGCAGTAGAGTGACCCAAAAGAACCCAAGCTGCTCGCCGCGGCCGTCAAAAAGCTCCAGGAGCGCATATCGAGAGCTCGAGAGCTGCAGGAGCGACTCTCTTCCGAAGCCCCTGATTCCAAGTTCGTGGCCGTGGCACACGCCAGGGAGATTATCGGGATGGACCGCCTGGCGCTCTGCCATATCGCCGCCGGGGAGCCCGGCGAGGCGATCCAGATCGCCGAAGAGTCGCAGCGGCGGCAGACCAGGGAGGACCCCACCGTGACCGCGTTCTCCCGGTTCTTTTATGGGAACGTGCTGTGGCACAACGGACAGCAGGCGAAGGCTCTGGAGCAGTGGAACGGGCCTCCAGGGACATGTACGCCACCGATTGCGTTTTGCAAGGAGCCCGGGGTTGAATACAACGAGTATCTCAAGCTCATGGCCGGCGCGGGCGTCAACTTTGACGCGTACGACGAGCAGGGGTTCAGCGCCCTGGAGCACGCCGTCCTCAGCGACAGCCCGAACGCCGCGGATACTGTTTCCATTGTCGAATCAGCCCTTCATGAAGCGTTCTTCACAGAACTCAGTCGCGATAATCCGGGTATGTTGCATCAGGATATCTGCAAAATGGTCGACGAGGAAATCTCTATCCGCAAACGCCAAGCTGAGCTCCGCCGACAGTATAGGACTATCTTACAAGAGCATATCCGTCCTGAGCTCAGGAAGAGGTCCGGCCAGACGTTTACGGAACTCAGGAAAATCTACGCTAGGTTTCTCTCCGAGGAACCTGAGGAGCGCCGGATGTTCAGCACCTTTCACTACGTTAGATATCGCGACTTCCTCGACCATGGGAGACTGCCGATTTCGACGGCGGGACTCACTAAGCAGTTCAGCCACCGCACCGGAGACGTTTCGCCAGTTGAGCAAGAGGACTTTGTCATCTTCCTCTCATACCGACGGATTGGTGGAGACGTCCCAGATGACAACAAGGGCACGCAGTGGCTTCGCATGAAGGCTGCGGTGGAAAGTTTCCTGAAAGACAACCCCGAGGTTCAACCTGAGCGCCTTTGTCTCTGGCTTGTGAGTGTGATGAGACCTTATCCTGAAACTATGACTTAAATGGATATATAGGACTATGCTTGCATCGACCAGGCGAACCGCCAGGAAAAAGAGCGCGGCATCGACGCGTTGCCTCTTGCGGTGACACAGTGCAACGCCATGATCAGTCTCATCGACGATACTTACTATGAGAGAGCCTGGTGCGGAGTGGAGGTTATGCTCATGAGATCGCTCGTAGAGTCATATGGTCTTCACCAGTGGTGGGGGCACACAAAGGGCTCGTTGAGAAAAGAAGTCGATTTCGGGCTTGGGGGCATGAAGCTCACCAACGAGAAAGATCGGCCCAAGATTGATTTCTTGGTAAGACAGAGCAAGTTGCTCGGGCGGGACAACGCCGAAACTTTACTATAATTCCATTTTTTCCATTTACGTAATTTGAACTATCTACCAGAGTATGACTCGGTCTCATTTGTAGAGTGTCTTGTCGAATGTTAGTCAGTCATGAGAGAGGCCGTGGTTGACATGGGCATTGGGAATTATGTTACGGGAATCCAACTCTTGGCTCATGTAGTTCTCCTTTCAAGAAAGACGAAGGACTATGACGCCATCGCAAATCTGTGGATTGAGCTGACCGCATGCTACAAACCCTAGCGCTACTCTGTCAACGTTATGTGTTTCTTGACATTATAGACAATGATTAGGTTTGAATGTGCTCGAGGAAAGTCTCTTAAATACATGCAATGGACCAAAAAAAGAAATGCAGGCCTTATCGATTGAGAATCGCCGCGAGTACCAGCTCAATATCACAGTCCTACTTGATATAAATGAGAAAAGGTAATATAGCTCAGGGGGCTTTCGTCAGCGTGCCCCTACTCAATACAAGGATGAACCCTAGAAAGGGTTCCGGAACCTCGGCAAGTTGTCCACCTCCGAGCGAAGAACTCGTATCTTCTCTCGAAGCTCCTCCCGCGTGTCGTCGTCTTGATTGGGATCGGTGCCTTCCAAAACCCTCTCAATCACAGGCATCCAGCTCGTGAGGAAGACCCTCAGCTTTCCCCCGGCCAGCTCCGTGCGGCCCTTCACAAACCTAATCCAAATCCCCTTCATCCCTTGAATATCAGATTTGCCCGCATCGCGCAGCATTTCCTCCATCTCGTCCATGCGATCGCCGACGCGGTTGGCCTGCGTGTACAGAAGGGTCTGGATGTCACTGGCAATCAGGTACTTGTACGTCATGATAAAGACCTTCATGGTCCGGATGGCCCTGTCGACGGTGTTCTCCGAGGCGGACAGGCCCTGCATGTCGTCGTTGCCGGGGAGTCTATCCTTGAACTTAAAGGCGAACTCCTTCATGACGTTGACGGACGTGATGACCCGTACAAATTCATCCTCGCGGTGCGCTGGGTAGGCTGGAGCTCTTTTGCCCTCGCTGTACGGATAGCCGTCCACGATGTACTGCCAGGGAGACTGCGCGACCCCGGTGGCAGTCATACCCCCAGGAACCGCCTGGCTGTTGAACCAGTCCGACGCGGTCATGTCCTGGCAGATATCGCTAAATGTCGTCTCATCTGACGATTTCGCCAGGAAATCGGTCAATAGCTGACCTTCATGCCCGCAGTGGCCACGGCATCAATCTGTGCCTTGAACGCACCGCAGGTCCATTCCTCCTGCAGGATGACAGCAGAGACCTCTCCTCGTAACTGTGTCCCTTCTCCAGCTTGACGTAGACGTGGAGGAGTTCTTTCGGCCAGTCAAGAACACTCTCACCAAACCATCGCTTGTGGAGATCTTCTCTGCTCAAGGCGCCCCGTGGGTAGTCGTCTCGCCATTCTTCCTCTAGCCAACGACGGTGATTTCCGCCAAAGTCTGACAGTTAGCGCTTCCTCTTCTTGTTAACGGGCGCGTCCACGATCTGGTCCTAGTGGCCTTCTTGGTTCCTGAATTGGCACTGTTAGCGATCCGGACAAGCTAAAGAGAGGAGCCGAGCGGGTCCAAGACATACGAAAAGTCAATACGGAGCTGGGTGTCTCCAAAGTCTCGCGGCACACCCTTGAAGTGGTAGTCGAATGTCAGGTCTTGCGCCGTCGCGGAAGCCGGGAGGTCTGTCTTGATCGCCGACTGTGGTCACAGGGCTGCGGGGAAAAGGGGTTCTAGACGGAATCTCACCGAGGGTAAACTATCCCCAAGACGGGACGCGCCGTGAACCCGAGATTTCTTTCCCGCCAAGGCTGGCATGCAGGGTTCATGTCGAACATCCGCTATCGGGGGCCGTCTCTGTGTTACTCCAGGCTGATTACTGAGTAGTAGTTCATTGCTTAGCTCCTTCCTCATAGGTTATTGCTCGCAACATCAGTCTGACGGTAAACACTGATTGTGTCTAAGTCGATAGACCGGATGACTTACTTTCAGGGGTACAAGGTTCACTGCTGACCCAGCTCCGTGCTCGTGTCGACCGTCATTGACGACAACCGCTATTGAGCAACCGTCAATCGTTGAGAGGACATCGGGTGCCAAGATCCTGCTTCAGGGGGAGGGGCAGGAAAGGAGCCGACATTCCGTGGGGAATCGAAAATGAAATTGGCTCGCTCGAAATGGTTGCCTCCTCATGAAAGTGATCTGGTTTCGAGGCATCATCTTCATCAAATGAGAATCTCGACGCGGGGACCGAGTTCCGATCTGGCTGTCATTTTGCAGCTGTTCTGCCGGGCGTCGGACTAGAGGATCTCGAGATTTGGAAACCTGGGTAGTAAGTCATAAGCCCCCTCCCGGCGCCCGACAGAATCTTAGAGACTGAGTAGTGCATGTGGCTAACTCTGGGTCGCACATAGGCTTGGGCAACGCTTCTAGCCCAGACTGCGCCTTAGACACTGCTCTGCGTTACTGCGGGAAGTACTACCCCGGCGATGGGGTTATGGACGAAAATGACAAGGATGAATCGACCCTTCCAGGGCGTGTAGGTCTTCATTTTGTCTCGTTTGCCTGACTTCCATAATCCGGCCCCAAAGAAAATCCCGACTTCAAACCCTGCAGGACGGGCAACACGAGAACTATACAGTTACTGTCGATGTCCACCCGGATGGCCTGCCGACTTGCCAGGACATCCTGACCGGCTGGGAAATCACCATCGCGGATTTCTTCGCCATGAACCCAAGCGTGGGCGAAGATTGCGGCGGCATGTGGGCTGGATATCACTACTGCGTGCGCACCTCTGACTGGGAGCCTCCGACCGCCGTCCCGTCCGACCCCGGTCCGACTTCGACGTCGGCGCCTCCTCCCGGACCAACGGCCCCCGGACCGGTTCAGGACGGCCAGCCGGCGAACTGCAATGCCTGGCATCTTGTCGAAGGTCGGCCCCCTCTTGACCTGTACATTATATAATGTGACGAGGCCATCGCCAACCAACTATTCTAGCGGGCGATAACTGCAACGTCATCACGTCGACGTATTCCATCACCTTTGAGCAGTTCCGCGCCTGGAATCCTGCCGTGTCGTCCGACTGCGTGGACGGTTTCTGGGGCGGCTACGCGTATTGCGTCGGCGTCAGTGGCAATGGAGCCACAACGACGACGACGAGGGCCACATCAACTTCAACAACCAGCGCCGCCGCTGGTCCAACTGATGGGCCGGTGCCTGCGCCAGAGCCGAACCAGGCCGGCAATACCATATCGACCTGCAACAAATACGGGCAGGCGCAGGATGGCGACTGGTGCAGTGCCTTTGCGGACCGGCACAAGGTGGCCTACTCGGACTTTTACGCCTGGAACTCGGTGCTCGGCGCCAACGGGGCGAACTGCGGTTCTTCTTTCTGGGGTGGTTACTGGTACTGTATCGGTGTCGTGGGGTAGATGTTTTTCACCTTAGGCAGTTTCATTTTGGTCGTTATATGCAGACTACATGCGTGTATGAAGTTGGCAGAGCTTGTGTGATTGAAGTGAAGTCGGGCCTCTGAGCCGTTCAACCCGTCATTTGTGGGGCTGCCCCGGGTGGAACCGGTTATGCCGGGACGGAGGAGATCCGGCTTTCATTCCTGGGGTACCTAGAGCTTGCAACGGCTGGTGAGGCGGTACGTGCTATTAGTGAATTTCTTGGGGACCTGCAGCTACTAGTGTGCATGGGTACATGTAGGTGACATCCATTCGCATGTAAACCATGCCTTGCCCGCTCCCTTCCTCCTTCAAACGCGACCCTGCTTTCCTTACCCTTTACTCTCTCCCATCGAATGTTTCAAGGCTCGCATCCTGTCATTTCAGCCACTTCCAATCAAAGCTCCTGAAAGTCCAGCAGCATGACTGATTCCGAGCTTCTCAACTTCATTGACTCGAGCAAGGCTGCCCGGCTGTCCCAAGTGTTGATCGACTGTGTTGAGGCGCGTTCCTTCAGCGCAGTGCGGGTCAACAGCGAACCCGAGTCGTTGCGTCAGTTTGACCACGTCTTCAAAGATGAGAGTCTTAGACCCCTGGTCAGGTCGATCGACTTTGACGTGGTGCTACCGACCGTCAGCGAAAAGCGCCTGAGGAAATACCAGAGCACTGCCGAGGCGCGCGCCAACTCGGTGGCCTTCTCAGAAGTCATCCTTCAACTCTTCGAACGACTCAGTACATGGAAGTTCGAGCGGTCGCATGGCGGTGTCCACCTAACACTGACGGCGACTTCGCCATCAGATGATCCCGATGCAAGCCCGCAGTCCACCATCGCAATAGATGACCGAAACGCATTCAAGTACATTACCGTTGATAAGACTCTACTCGGAAGCCACCAGGCTCTGCCTTCCATCCCATGCATCACGTCACTAGACTGGGAAAGGTTCGACGAAAGAACGAAACACTCCTCGGGGCGTTTGTTGCATCCCGAGGCCGTTTCTGCCATGATATTGGCGCTTCCGTCTCTCGAGAAGTCTACGGGGCACATCACCATGCCTCCCCGACGTCTCACGCCACTTCGCAGAGAAATCCGAAGCGCTCTTGCAGGAGCCTTGAGTCATTCGAGCTTCCCTGCCCTCAGGTCGCTGGCCATTCACCTGAAAGACCGGCAACCTCTCAACGAGCGTGCTGAGCCGGGAAGCTATGTTGAGCAAGGCGAAGAAGACCCCTTGAGCAGAGGAGTGCGAAACGTCTGTCAGCTTCCGAACCTAGCGAGACTCGAGGTCCGCGGCAGCTGGATCCTGTCAGCGGCAGCGTTCGCAGGCGCCCGACTGGGCTCCTCGCTCGAGTACCTTCTCGTCGACCTCGCCGCCACGACCCCGGACGGCAGGTGGCACCTCGCCGAGATAGACCCTGAGGACCAGGACCCCGACCCCTCGAACACAGACTCGGAGTACTACGACGACTACAACCTCGAAAGGGAGCCGAGGGAGCTGCCCGACATCGACTCGGAGGACTCGGACCGGGAAGACCCCGAGCTGCCGGAGAAGGCAGTGGACATCGCCAACCTCGACTCGCCAATGATCCAGATCCGCGGTCTCCCTGGCCCCGACACCCTCGTGCCGCTTTTGAGCTCCTTTGCCGAGGCCGTGGGCAGGGCGGGGTCGGCCCCGGGGGCCTCACTGCGGTCGGCGGAGATCCACCTCTCTGCCGAGATGCTGATGGCGCAGCCGAACCTCGGATACATCGCGGCAGGCCAGGTCGAGAAGGATGCGTTTCTCAACTGGCCACGGCCGGAACAAGTCGGGACGACGGGGCAGCTCGAGGGGCCGAACTGGTACTGGGCCGCCGCTGGGCCGTACGGCCCGTGGAGCTTCCCGGCAGAAGTGAGAGCGTTCATGCGTGGAGAGATTCATGAAAACTCTTGAGTTGCGACTGAATAGTCGGGAGCAGAGCACTTGTGGACGCGGAGGCAGAGCGGCAAGAACGCTACGAGCTGACGGGATTCGCAAGCAACGGACGTCAGTGAAGAAACGCAACACTTGTCATTCGTTGTCTGAGAGCGTCTGCAGCAGACATCAAGTCTGGGGACGAGAAAAGTGTGGAAGAGAGAGTCCAAACGAGAACAGAGCCAAGAGGATGAAAGAGGGGAGACGGCGAGCCGCAGACACGTTACGATGGCACGATGGTGGTGGGATACCGGCTGCTTAGGCAGAAGCAGATTTCCGTGTCAACTGAGCCCTGCATGTTACTTTTGCGCAGGGTCCTCATTTCCGTCATGAGCTCTGCTGCTGGGAGGGGAGAAGAAGGATATGATCTTTATGATATCGACACTTTATAGTCTAAGACTACATACAACTTTGTAATTCCGAGATTGACATTTACTGGCAGTGTATAGTCCTGGTCCGATTGTCTTTCTCTTTCTTTAGCCTCAACAACAAGGTTTCCGTTTCAACATGCTTGAGGTCAGAGGGCTGTCTTGTCAGGACTCGAACTTCACTTCTGGACACTTGCACTAAACTCGAACTCAGTCCCTAATGCCCCAGAGTCTCGAAGCTGACAACACCATCATCTCCCCCGGGGCTCATGCATCAGTCTGGGAGCCGCCGGGTGCCTCGAGCGGCTTCCTCCCGTAGACAGCATACCTAAACACACATTAGCCGGGACCAAGATCACCCTCACCCCAACAGAAGAAACCCCCAACTCACACGTTCCAGTAGGCATGGATCCGTTTCTCCTTCAGGTCCCGCCTCACCTCGGCGCAGAAGACGAGCACCTCCTCCCGCGTCCACCCGAGCATGCGCGTGAAGAGCGCGAGGCACGAGGCCTCGAGGCCGGCCATGCAGCCGGAGTGCACCCAGCCGCCGCGGAAGTACAGCTCCTTGTCCCGGGTCCAGGGCCCTATCGGCCAGACCTCCTTGCGCTCGACGACGTCGACGAAGCCCGCGTCGCGGAGCATCTGCTTGAAGCGCGAGGGGGCGTCGATGGGGCGGCCCATGTGCCGCGCCGCCTCCATCAGGAGCGAGGACCAGCGGGCGACGGCGGTGCCCTCGAGCGAGCCGTCGTCGGAGAGGATCGGGAAGGCGTTGTCCTGGAGCTCGATGTAGCCGCCGGGCTCGAGGTTCCTGTGGTTTTGTTTTCACGGGTCAGAAGTTGATCGAACGGGGGCTGTTTGTCGCAGGGGGGAAAAAGAAAAGGGGGGCGGCGCGGGACGTACTCGTAGGCTTTCTTGAAGAGATCCTCCCAGCTGGCGAAGCACGCGTTGCCGTGCCGGATGAAGATGAAGTCGAACGGCTGGGACCACGTCCACTCCTTCTCCACGTCGTCCACCTCGAAGCGGCAGTTCGGGGGGGTGCTACGTGCAGCGGAAGCATGTCAGACCTGCCTCGTCCAACAGGTGCAGATGCTAGGTACTCACTCCTGCGGCTGGATGGGGCTCAGGTCTACTCCGATAACCTGCGTCTTGGTTTAGTCCTGCGGCTTGCAACTCCGAAGTCGGGGATGGTGAGGCTGGTGCTGACCTCGGCCTCGGGGTGTTCGTCGGCTGGGTCGCTGAGAGTCAGCCTCTGTTGACGGTCGGGAGACATGGATTCGCATCATACCGTAGTCCATGGCCCAGATGCCGGTTCCCGTCCCGATGTCGAGGACCCGGTTGGCGCTCTTGTCCTTGGGACACTGGCTCAGCTTTCCGTACCAGGTCAGCAGCCACAGGTGATGCTGCAAGTCTTTGGAGAAGAAGCACCGGCCTTTAGTACGTGATGCCTGGGATCGGTCTTGCCGCGCGTGTGGTGTGTAAACATACCGAGACGGTCTTGCTCTTGCTGCAGGACGAGCGCGTCAGAAAACGAGATACACTCGAAGGCGGGAGCATGATGCTTTCCAAGTCCTTACCTCATCATTTGGCAAAACGTAGGCTATTGGCGAGAAGGAAGGAAAAGTGAAAATGTCAGATCTCGACCGAAACGAAAACTCAATGAACGAGAAGAGAAAGGGAGAGAGTCAATCTCACTGCCTTCGCTGTAGACGTGGTACGTGCGTCCGTTCTCTCGCCGATAGTCGAGGATGCTCGACCTCAGAGACGCCGTCGACTCGCGGCCGTCGGACTGCAATGGTTGGAGCGGGAATGATCAGATCCGGGACCCAATGCTGGCCGAAGAAGAGTTGGAGACGGGACCACGACATACCAGGTCGGCGACCGACGTTCCATCCGAGAACTGGTCGTCGTCTTGGCCCAGGGCCGCGAGGGGCGTCGCCGCCGGCTGTTCCGGCTCTCCCTGCGCCGGCGGGGCCGTGCCGGCTGGGGTGGCGGCCTGCGTGGCCAATAAGTCCTGTACGTCCATTGCAACTCTATGCGGGATCGGGCACGTCTATGTGTAGGGTCTTCGTGGGCGCTCAGGTTCCAAATCGTAAAATTTCACGAGGGAGGAAAGGGGGAAGACGGGAGGACGGAGCTGGGACGCATCGCAGAGGGAACAAGTGGGCAAACGACGGGTTAAAGAAAGCAAACGAGGGGGGGGGGGTTGCATCTCCCCCCCGGTCAGGCCAGATTCGCTCGCTTCACTGAGGTGGACTCTTGCCAATGTGGTATCCGCTGACGATGATTGGCACTTGTCCTGCAGGAGACTAAAATCGGGCAGCGGCTCGAAGAAAGCAGTTTGGTAGGTCGTTCGATCTCGGACCGCTTTCGGGGATGGACGCCCGCCTATCCCCCTCCCTCTCGCCAGGTTAGGTAGATTGAAAATCCAACGGTGGATCTAAGTTACATAAGCAATTCCTTCCCGGAGATCCTTCGTGTTGTACGAGCATGTACAGCCATGTAATTACATGTTTTGGTGTTGCTGATGAGCAACTCGCGAGAAATGGCGTTAGGAAGCTCACCCAGGTAGTATACCTAGGACACCAAATGGGCAAACTCACGTATGTAGCCTGTCGGCTTTGCACCAGTAGGTATGGATTGACAAGGAATGGGCCGGGGTATTGTGCGCTCTCTAAAAAAGACAAGACCAGAACGACAACAAAGGGAGTAATCCACTGAAGCATCACCCGTCTGCGAAAATCTCCTTCCCGTAGAGCTGCATGTCCTCAAACGGGTTCCCAACCCCGAGGACCCTAACCCTCGGCCGCCCCGCGTCCTGGCTGGTCACGAACCCCTGCCAGTTCGTCTCGTTGAACCGCGGCCTGCCCCTCCCGACGGCCGTGAAGTTGGGCACCAGCGCCGGCAGCTTCTCAGGCTTCCCGTCGCCGCCGCCGCCGCCTCCATCGAGGCACTGGCCCCACGTCTCCCTCTCGATGCCCTCCCTCCAGGCCCAGAACCCCTCGTCGGGGTCGCAGGGGAAGTCGATGACGACGCGCCCGGCGAGGTCGGGCGGCACGTTGTTGTACAGGTCGCGGAACTCGGTCAGCAGGCGGCGGGTGAGCGGGCACTCGGCGTCGAGCCAGATGTACAGCCGGCGGACGGCCATGCCGGACTCGCGGATGAGGTGCCACACGGCCACCGAGTTGAGGTACAGCCAGCTGCCGCTGTCGCGGCGCAGCGAGAGGTTGATGTACCGCGCGCGGGAGAGGTACGACGGCCGGGGCGGCTTGATGATGCGCTGGAACGTCGGGCCGTCTGTGATGTTGAGCACTTTGGACTCGCGGAAGTGCTCCACGCTTTCTTCGTATCTGATGGCACGTCAGCTTTCTCTGCTTTCAGGAATGAACCAGAGACTCACATCTTCTTGCACGATAAGAGCAGCCCCATGAACCCCTGATTCGTACCCCGGTTGTAGTCCACCTCCCGCCCGGCCTGTATGTCCTGCCAAAGCTTCTCGCATCGCCAGTGATTGCACCACTTCGACTGTAACCGGTCGAACCACTCCGGGTGGTACTGCACCTCGTCGTCCGAGTCCTCAAAGTCCCGTGCCAGCCCCAGCTGTCTCTCGTCCGGCGCGTCGTGTCTGGTGATGCACGGCGAAAAGTGTATCCGAGCCTTGATCAGAAAGACGTGCCTCTCGACGCCGCTGGCGACGAAATACTCCCGATAGATTTGGTCGCGGATCTCGGGCGGCAGCTTGCGGAAGAGGGTGGATTGGCTCTGGTGGTAGTCCGGCGGTGACTCTCGTTCCGGGTCTTCGGGTATGGGTTCGTCGACGGGTTTATACTCGTCATCGTGCTCCGTTATTGTCGTCGTGGTCGTAAAGAGTGATGATGCTAGTGTCGAGAAGGAGGACCGGCCGGATCGCTGGCTGATACTGGACTTGTCGTCGCGCGTGCTCCACGTGTCTCGGGATAGAGACCGGCGTAGCTTGCAGAGGGCCTTTCTTGAGGCCCGGCGGATGAGGCCGGGCTGGTCCATCTCCACTTTCGGTAGCCGGGCCGGGGCCGGGCCGGAGGTGTGGTCGGGTGGCTCGGTATATCGCGCACACGGTGTGGAGTCGATGTTGAGTCAGGCAACCAGCCGTGAGCAGGTCGAACAGAGAAGGATGGGAATCTTCAAGGTAAAGAACAAAGACCTGAGGAAGGGGACAGGCCAGAAGAAAAAGTCCGAGAAGGGGTCGGTCCCGTGGGGGTGTCAAAAAGAGAGGGGGGAAGGGGGGAACGTGACAACAAGGGCACAAGCTGATATAGATGAATGTTTGCTTCACAGTGTCTCGGCTACATACTCTGTCCTCGAGGAAAGGACCGCATGTAACCAATCACGGCTGTGGAATGTTGCAATCACGGTCCCGACAACTTGGTAGAGTGGTGATGTTGTCAGCCAACCAACGATGCAGTCGCCACCAACTGAGAGTTGCCAGGGGGGCCTGAACGAGAGCCAAGCCGAACCCGCCCGCTCCAACACGGCCCCATTCAGAAATATGAGCCGATTTGCACATTGCATGGTGGAGAGGAGGGGCGGCGGACCTGGGGCAGGCAACGGCTTTATGGTGTTTGCTTGCCGCCGCCTTTCTGCCTCGAGGATGGAGTACGGAGGCCAACGAAGGAACGCGAGGGCGAGGCATTCCACAACGGCGCAGTCCATCCACCCTCACCCTGCCTGCGTAACTGGACAAACACCACCCCCCTCTGGTGCAGCTGAACGCACGTGGGTCGATTTGCAGCCTTGCTGTTCCAGATTTGGAGATGCAATAGAGGGCGAAAAGGTCCGGCCGCCCGAGCCATCAAATGTGACGGTGACGGAGGTGTCCAGAGTGGGAGTGTTTGCTTCTTTTCTCCTTCTGGAAGAAAAAGCAATAAAATACCTAGGGGTGTGGACGGTGGATAGCTGCAGCATCTGATCGCGTGGCGCTGATGGCGTTTGCTGCTGCTGCTACTGCTACTGCTGGAAGTCGACCCGTCACAGGATGTGAATTCTGAAATCGTGCGCCCTGCTCGAGGGCTCTGGGGAGACACAAGACAAGGGCCACAGGGGGGCCGGAACGAGGGGCTCACGGCGCGGTGCGCGAAGGGAGAGGCGCATGCGGATCGTTTCCCGTGGTGAGACAGAGATCATCTGTTACCGTCTTCTTTCTCATTTGTGAACTCGTGGCTGGTGTCACCGGGGAGGCGGACACGAGTCCGGGGAGTCGCATCCGAGGGGATGAGCAGGGAAAAAAAAGAAAGGGTAGGAAAAAAACTCGAGGTGTTTGCGTAACTCCACAGTGAAAATGGGTCGATCCAATATCCCCTGTATTTCTGTTGGACCTGGACTAGAGGATGTTGAGCTTGCGCGTTGTCCTGGGAGCAGGGTTAGTCACTTTTACCGTACGTACGTATACGGAGTACCAAAACACAAGGCTGAGCTCGCTGATCTGACTTCCTGCAAGTGTGTCCTTTTGGAAGTGCGTAAATTCTGGTCGTCGGTTGGTTGGGTGTCGCACATTTCGGCCGGGGAATGTACGGACGATTCACCCTCCCAACAGGGGACGGCATGTGTCTTGGGTTTATCCGCTGTCATTCTCGCGCCATAGGTAGCCCTTTCGTCTAGTCGGCAAATCAAGCAGCATTCCTCCCGCTCAGGGCACGTTATCCCATCTGGGAACTTGAATCGTGCAGGCGTTACGAGTGGGATGGACAGGCGAGCGGACGGCGCGGATGTTGGCCCCAACGTTGTCCACAAGTCCGCTGCGGGCACTTCTGAATGTCATCGTCCAGCCCGTCAGCCAGACATAAGCGATTGGTCGGGGTGCGAGGGACAGACAGCCGGCCTGCCTTCTTTTCTCCTCTTTCTTCTGGTTGCCCCCCTCTCTCCTCCCTTGCTCCCCACCGCCGGTCTGTCTGCTGTCGCCTTTCCCCACGCATCGTGGGACTGTTTCGATAAGGCTCAGCGCCGAACTGGTGCGCTAAGCCGTTAGCTCCCGGGGAACCGGGTTCCAGCGCCGGCCGATGGGCGGCTTGCCCGATGCAGCGAAGGGCAAAGTGACCACCACTCCATGCCGTCTCCGCCCGGCTGCATCGGCCAGACGAGAGACTGGTGGTCCTGGTGGGGTAACATGATGTAGGGGTCTTTTTTGCAACGGTCGAGGCGACAGAGTCGAGGCCCATCGACCCGTTTCTCGCGGACGGTTCGACACGGTAGACGACGCAGTTTGCGGTTCCATGTCTGCCAAGCTTCGGTTTCCTGGCGGCTGTAGAGTCTTTGGGAGAAGCCGAGGCAAAGTCCCATGAAAGCGCTGGCGACGGTAGTCACGGGACCGGGTTCATGGGTGTGCGGAGAGAGAGTTGCATCTATTGGAAGTTTTGTTGTCGACCGTCACATTCTTGGCGCCATCTCGCTAGCGATGGCTTCGCCGTGACAACTGACAGGCCGACGGACTCGGCCGGAGCTAAAATTTTGACATGTGTCTCTTGTTCGTCGTAGACGTCGTCTTTCACAGGCACTTCAATCGCGGGTCGTGGCGTGGCGTTCCGGGACTCGTGGCGGACCAGCCCGCAGGCTAACCTTGGAGCATTAGCGAAGGGTTAGAGAATGCGTACCTGACAGGCAGGGAAGATTGAACTCACAGGATAGGTACTTGAATACGACCGGCGGGCAATTCGACCGAGGGAATGAGATACCCTGCATTCGGATTCGGACGTGAAAACATGGTGAAATTGTAAACTGCCGTCCGAAGAGGAGGAGGAAGTGGGCGACCACAGTGCAGAGGGAGAGGAGGCAGGTATGCGTCGCTTAGGTAATCCTGCCAGATGTATTGTGTACCTCGCCGACTGCCGCGCTGCAGCAAACCTTTTTCAAGGGAAGGTGCCTGATCTCAAGCTTGATGGGACCTACCGAGTCACCGAAGAAGTGTACTGATTAAGGAAATGCCTACCTTACGGGTAGTGACGCAACTGTGATACAGCCCTTGAGCGTTCCTTCCATTGATGGTCGGCAGTCGTCATAGGCGGAAGGCGCACTTCAATGCCGGGCCCAGTTGCAGTTGCAGTTGCTGTAATTGACTTTCAGCAGGTGCCAACGAGCTCTGTTGGCAGGCTCTTACCCCGGGATTCCCAGCCAATAAGTACCCACCAAGCTTACCAGATACTAGCGGTAAAGGAGCCGGACAGTGGGGAAAATACAGACGAAAAAGAAACAGATGCGGGCCCTTATTGGCTCAGAAAAAGAAGCTTGGCGAATGGCGGCGAACGGGTTACGGCGCACCTCGAGAAAAAAACAACAAAAGAAAGAAAAGCTCAGACCTGACAGGAGCAGGAGCGACCACAGGGCGTCCGTCCACTCGAACCTTCCCCCTTTGGAATTCGATCCATCTCCCCTCGCTTCCCGGTAGTAAAGTCTCGTCGTACCGTTCGACTTCGGACCGCGCAACACCAATCTCGAGGGATACGATACGAACCTCCTTCAAGAGAGAGAGACCTTGCTGCATGGCGAACGACCGTCTTACCCTCCGTTAACGCCGTCGCTCGCTGCGCCCCTACGTCATGAAGTTCGCAAAGCAGCTCGAGCAGGACCTCGTACCAGGTGCGACTGCGACACTCTACGCCCCCACGAGACACGCCTGTCTCTCTCCCTCCTCTCAACACTTTCCGCCTTGTCCGTTGCTAATTGCTTCTTCTCGCAGAATGGCGCATCAAGTACCTTAACTACAAGGCCGGCAAGAAGTACGTTAAGGCCGTCTCCCGAGCCATCAGCCGCGCCAACGGCACCCCCCTTACGAACTCGAGCAAGACCGACCACCACCGGATCACACCCGGCTTCTTCCACGTTCACTCGCCCTTCAACTCCCACAAGCATGGTGCCGCCGCCGCGAGGGGCGCCCTCCAGCCCGACGAGCGCACCTCGCTCCGCGAAAGCCCCGCCCCGGTCGGGTCGGCCCGCCACAAGCCCACGACTCCTGCGAGGACGATACCCGCCCCGGCCAATCAAGAGCACCATGGTCTGACGAGCAGCTCGGGAGATATGCAGTATGGAAGCTTCGTACATACCCCGCCGAACCAGGAGGGTGCGCCGCTGGACCGGAGGCAGACCTTTGAGCTTCCCGGCCCGGCCATGAAGGTCCCCTCCAACGTGAGCGACCCGAGTCCGCATCCTGCCGCCGTCCCCGAGACCTCGACGAGACATACCCTGCAGAGGAGCGCGTCGATGATCGCAGACGTCTCTCGCACCCCCCACGGCCCAACGGCGGAGCAGGCCCATACGCCCTCCACCCTGAGGCTACCTCACTCCGCGACCATCGGCCCGGGATACAACGCCTCCCCCCGCGGCGGCCTCCGCAGGCTCTTTTCCAACGCCTCCCCCCTCAACCGGGCGGGCACGAACCCCGAGTATGGCATGCAGGGACTGGCCATGGATGTCGTCAGGAAGAAGGAGAAGGAGTTCTTTGAGTTCCTCGACTCGGAGCTGGACAAGGTGGAGACTTTCTACAAGATGAAGGAGGACCAGGCCGGCGAGCGCCTCCGCGTGCTCAGGGACCAGCTGCACGAGATGCGCAACCGACGCACCCAGGAGCTCCACGCCCAGAAGCACCAGGCCGAGATGGAGTTCCTCAACGGCCAGGGCGGCGACGGCGACGGCAATAAGGGAGGGCCACTCGGCTGGATCGATCCGGTTAAGTCCAAGATCTTCCGCCCGGGTCCGAACTCGAGGGCGCTGCAGAAAATGGCCCGGACACCTGTCATGCGGCCCGCCGAGGGCGACGCCGGCGGCCGCGACGCTCGCATGGACTACATCCGTCGTCCTCCCGAGCACGAGGTCCCCTACCGCTCCGCCAAGCGCAAGCTGAAGCTCGCCCTGCAGGAGTTCTACCGCGGCCTCGAGCTGCTCAAGGCCTACGCCCTCCTCAACCGCACCGCCTTCCGCAAGCTCAACAAGAAGTACGACAAGGCCGTCGGCGCCCGCCCCCAGTACCGCTACATGAACGAAAAGGTCAACAAGTCCTGCTTCGTCACGAGCGACGCGCTCGACGGCCACATCAGCGCCGTCGAAGACCTGTACGCGCGCTACTTCGAGCGCGGCAACCGCAAGATCGCCGCCGGCAAGCTGCGCAGCATGAGCCGCCTCCCCGGCGACGAGTCGGGCAGCGCGTTCCGGTGCGGTGTGCTCATCGGCACCGGCGCCGTCTTCGCCATCCAGGGCGCCGTCTTTGGCGGCCAGCTGCTCTTCGACCCGGACGACGGCGTCCGCGAGCAGACGAGTTATCTCATGCAGATCTACGGCGGGTACTTTTTCATGCTGCTGCTGTTTTGCATGTTCTGCATCAACTGCGCGCTGTGGACCAAGAACAAGATCAACTACCCCTTCATCTTTGAGTTCGACACGCGCAACAACCTGGACTGGCGGCAGCTGGCCGAGTTCCCGAGCCTGTTTACCCTCATATTTGGTCTCTTTATCTGGCTCAACTTTAGCGAGTATGGCACCAACGAGATGTACGAGTACTACCCGGTGGCGCTCATCTTCATCTCAGTCTTTATCATCTTCCTGCCCGCGCCCATTCTGAAGCCTAGAAGTCGAAAGTGGTTTGCATATGCTCATGTAAGTCACCCACCTCGACTGTGGAACGAGAACTAACACGATTGCAGTGGCGTCTCCTGCTGGCCGGTCTGTACCCTGTCGAATTCAGAGACTTCTT
Organism: Colletotrichum musae; assembly: GCA_027406025.1. Lineage (NCBI taxonomy): Eukaryota > Fungi > Ascomycota > Sordariomycetes > Glomerellales > Glomerellaceae > Colletotrichum > Colletotrichum musae. The sequence goes on along the minus strand of JANVYC010000001.1, from coordinate 1,153,386 downwards.
CCTCGGCGACATCTACTGTTCCCTCACCTACGCCATGTGTGTAAGTAAAAGACTGCCAAATGCCGCCAGCCTGCATGATTTCTGACCAGATCACCCGCAGAACGTCGAGCTCTTCTTTTGTATATACGCCAACGCCTGGGACAACCCTTCTCAGTGCAATTCGAGTCATTCCCGCGTGCTCGGCTTCCTCGGCGCTCTTCCCCCCATCTGGCGCTTCCTGCAGTGCCTCCGCCGCTACCGCGACACGCGCAACATCTTCCCCCACCTCGTCAACGGGGGCAAGTACACCATGTCCATCCTCGCCGCCATGTCCCTCTCCATCTACCGCATCCACAACACCCGCGGCAACCTGGCCATGTTCATCACCTTCTCGACCATCAACGCCGTCTACACGTCCATCTGGGACCTCTTCATGGACTTCTCCCTCATGCAGCCGGCGCACGGCATGCTGCGCGAGGTCACGGCGCTCAAGAAGCGTTGGCCGTACTACGCCATCATGGTCATCGACCCGGTCCTGCGCTTCGCGTGGATCTTCTACGCCATCTTCACCCACGACACGCAGCACTCCACCATCGTGTCCTTCCTCGTCGCGCTCGCCGAGGTCTCGCGCCGCGGCATGTGGACCCTCTTCCGCGTCGAGAACGAGCACTGCGCCAACGTCAAGGCGTACAAGGCCTCGCGCGACGTGCCCCTGCCGTACCGCATGGAGCCTCCGTCCCCCGACATCCCCGCGGGCAAGGACAAGGCCGACGTCGTCGAGACGGCCTCGGCCGCTGCGGTCGGCGGACAGCCCTCGGGCGCCGCCGCGACGTCGACGGCAGCGGAGGCGGCGGCGCTGGAAGAAGGCACGGTCCGCCAGCGCAAGAAATCCGTGGCGGCGTCGCCGGCCGGCCCGCCGCAGCGCAGCTTCAGCAAGATCCTCGCCGAGGCGCACCGGCAGGACTTTGAGAAGAGGAGGAAGCCGATGGGGACGCAGGAGGAGGAGCCGCAGATGGAGGAGGCGGGCGGGATGGCGAGCGACGACGAGCCCTCGGATGAAGACGAGGACGACGAGGACTCGGGGGAGGGCATGCAGTCCGGCGGGTCGGAGGCGGACTCTTTGGAGATTCGCGAGGCGGAGGATCTTACGAGAGATGGGAGGCAGGGGACTACCTCGGGGCGGAGGTAGAGTACATATAATGGTAATTTCAAATATTTCTTCCGCCAACGGTGGGGAGCATCTTGAAGGCATCTAGGTAGATACCCCTTTAAGGTGCAGGCACGTGATCTGGTGCAGGTGCTTACATCATCACTCCATCCACTCTCCGTCGCTGTCATGCATCACTTCCTCACGACCAGATGACAAAGATATGAAATCAAAGACGGTGTCTAATTGTGCTACACGCAGTCTACAATCATAAAGTTCATGCCCACTCCTCTCTCTCGTACGCCGCGCTAGACCAATCCATTCTCTAAGCACCCCTTAGTGCCACTCCCCGTCAACCTGCTCCCAGCGGTCCAAGAACCCCTTGAAGAACCGCACCCCCAGACCAGGGTCCAGCGCCCCCGTGGTGGCGCGGATGGAGTGCATACTCAACTGCGGCAGGCCGGCGTCTGCGGCCCTGACGCCCATGGCGCTGCTGAGCGCGGGGCCGACGGTGCCGCCGCTGCGGGTGTCGTTGCGGATCTGGAACGTCTGGGTGGGGGCGCCGGCGAGCTCGCCGACGCGCTGGAGGATGGCCGTCGAGACGGCGTCGGTGGTCATGTGGCCGTTGCTGTCGCCGCAGATCGCGACGCCGACGTTGAGGCGGGGGACGTGGTCGTCGAGGTAGTACCCCAGGAAGTTGGGGTTGCCCGCGTGGGTGACGTCGGCGGAGACGAGGAAGGAGGAGGCGTAGGTCTGGCCTATGATCCCGGGGCCGAAGGGGACGTCAGACGTGGATGCTGACAAAGACTCGACGGCGCGCTCGATGGTGAGGGGGAGGAAGTTGGCGCGGGCGCCCTGGCGGAGGAGGGAGCCGATCTCCTCGTCGTCGAAGAGGGCGACGAGCTTGATGACGCCGTCGGAGGGTTCGGATTCCGCGGCGAGGAGGGCGGTGAAGGCGGCCCAGGAGCAGAGCTTGTCGTCGATGCGGCCGCCGAAGATGAACTCGCGGTCGAGGCCGCCCGTCTGCGCGGGCTGGGAGTCGTAGAGCTCGAGCTCCCAGTTGACGATCTGCGTCGGGGAGGAGAGGCCGAGCTCCCTGGAGATGAGCTTGACGAGCCTGGGCGGCTGGGTGTTGACGAAGGAGCCCTTGGGGCCGAGGGGCTCGGCCGCGGCGGCAGAGGAAGCGTCCGGGTTGTCGAGGCCGATGATGGGAACGGCCTGGGTCTCGGGGTTGTTCTGGCCCATCATGCCGACGCCGAAGTGCGGCGCGAGGGTGGGGATGCGGGCGATCGGCCAGTCGAGGCGGACGAGCTTCGTGCTCGTCTTCGCGGATCCCTCCTCACGCACGACGACGCGGCCGCCGATGGCGAGGTCGCGGTCCCACCAGGTCTGGTTGAGGGCGCCGGCGTAGGGGGCGACGCCGAGCTGGACGTAGCCGGCGCGGTTGGGCTTGGAGCTGACGGGCTTGAGGCGGGCGGTGAGGGCGTCGATGTGGCCCGCGATCATGGCGACGCCGTTGCCGGGCTTGTAGGCCTCGCCGACGGTGAAGGCGATGAGGCCGGAGCCGTTGCGGGTGGTCCAGTACTTTCCGCCGGGCTTGAGCTTGGAGGCCCACGAGTCGCGGGCGGGCAGCTCGGCGAAGCCGGCGGCGGCGAGCTTCGCCTTGAAGTAGGCGACGGCGTGGAAGACGGTGGGGTTCTCGGTGAGGAAGTCGACGAAGGGCTGGGTGAAGGCCTCGGGCCTGCCGGCGGCGACGGCGCAGAGCCTGCAGGCGGCGGGAGAGGGCGCGCGGACGGTCTGCTTGACCTCGCTGTAGCGCAGGGCGTTCCAGCACGACTCGCAGACGGGGTTCGAGGACGGGGCGCGGCCGTCCATGTCGGCGAGGAGGAAGGGCTTCGAGGCGGGGATGTTGTTGTTGTTGCTGGGCATCGTGGTCGAGGCGGCCAGGGACGGCGCGGGGGACTGCGATCGCGAGAGAGCTTCGGCGGCTTCCATGGCCTGCATGCGGAGGGACATGGCGGAGACGCGGGAGCGGAGGGATTCGGGCGTGTGCTTGGTCATGGTGTTTTGGTGTTTTGTTGGTGTTGACTCGAATCCGATGCGCGGGCAAGGGATGGAAAGCGAGAGGCAGAGCGGGGCCAATTGGGCGACCGTTTCGATGAATTGGAGCCGATTGACGCGGGGGAAGGTGGGAAAGGAAGCAGCCGAGGCAGAAGCAAGAGAGGAGGAGGAGGAGGAGGAGGAGGAGGAGGAGGAGGAGGAGGAGGAGGAGGAGGAGGAGAAGAAAGAGGAAGAAGAGGTGTGGTTGAGGTGGAAGTTGAAGACAGGACAGATGGAGCTTCCACCTGCCTGCCCAGTGCGCCCAGGTACCCGTGTACCTGACTAGGTACCTAGGTACATAGCGGAGGTACCCTGTCGCCACCTTATCTTATCGCGCCGCCGTTGCTATGGGGTCGGAGGGGTCACTTGACCACATCAAGAGAGGCGCTCTATTCGGCTATCCCCAGTTTTATATCTAGCTAGCATTTAAACCCTTTAGAGTAATTAATGGGGTATTAAATTAAGTATTAGCCGGCTTTAGTAGTTACGTTAGTAGCCCCTAAAAGGAGTAAGTATTCCGCTTAGTTGACTTAATACACTTACTAAACTTTTTATTAATACTATAAACTACTTATATTATAAATAAAAAAAAAACGTTATATAAATACAAACTATATATATTTATAGCTAAAAAATATATATAACGGTATATTAGGTATACTTTATTTATATATTTTAATTAAAAAGTATAAATAGTTATATTAAATAAAAAGTATTTTAGTATATAGGAGAAAAAAACACAGTACACTGTAGTAAAGTGACTTTTTAACTAGTTAGTTATATAAAAGGTAGGCCCTCCTTCTAAAATAAGCTTAAATACTAGCTAAATATAAAACTAGGGATGGCTGAATAGAGCGCCTTTATTAAAAAGGTCACAGGCGCACAAGAGGGCCAAAGGAGCAAGACACTGTCTCCAACGCCCTTACACAAACCTGCGCTATTCCGTTAACAATAGTGCTATCTATTCACAAGAGTAGCATTAGCAATAATTAAGCCAATTCCATACACAAGTACACCTCGACATAGTGTATTCACCGTTAGTAAGTATGCAAGTACATGTGGATATCTTGAATATTGATGCCTTATATAAGTAGTGTGATTCTGTTTGATATACGCGAGTACGTACCTAACTAGGTAGTATCGAAAAAGCCACTAGTAATAAGGAACGAACAGGCAAAGGATTAATACATATAATATTAAAACACACAGCTCCACCAGCGTTACGTAACATTAGATAGTAGCCCGTACCTAGCAGACAGTCCTCCTAGGGTACTTAGGCCTATAGATCTTTTAATCCACTATAACTAGCTTCTTCCTAGCTACATCTACTCTAATCACTACTTTTACAGTACCTCATTAATCCTCTATAAATTATAAGCGCCTTTAAGGGTATTAAATCCTAATTATTATAATAACCCTTAAGTTTTTTACTTTATTTTAACTACTATTACCCTTCTTTACTACGTACTAGTGCCTTTTAGTCTAGTAATACACTTTTAAAATAAATAAACACAGTTATAATCCAGTACATACTTTTAAAAAGGCTCTTACTAAAAGTATCCCTTCTAAAGCTTCTAAAACACTATAAAAGGCTTTTATTAAAAAACTCCCTTTTATTTTATTACTTTACCTTTTACTTAAAAAGTATCTTTTTAAACTTTACTTCCTTTTATCCCTTTATATACTTATTTACTACTTATACCATAATTTAATATAATAGCTAACTTTAAAACAGTCTTTTTAACACTACCGTACTTAAAAAGTAAAAATAACTAGTCCTAGTAATTAGTTCTTATTAGTTTAATACTTTATATTAATAAAGTTAAAAAGTATATTAATAAAAATATTCCTTACTTACTTACTACTAATAAAATAAAGTTAGTAAAGTAGGAATTTAAACATAATACTATATATAATCTTTTTATTATATTTATTAAAATAATAATTAATAAGTTACTAAATACAGACTAAAAAAATAATAGTAACCTATATAACTTTATATAAGCTTTTAAAAAGTACATTCTAAAGGTTTTAAAGGACGCTATTAGCGCCCTTATTAATAGGTTTACTAAGGATAAGGCTAATAACTATAAAACTCTTTACTATACTCTTTAACACGTATAGTACCTTAAAAAGCACATTACTAACTTCTATAGTACTAATAGTAATTACTTCTAGTTTATTATACTACTTAACTACTTTAAGTAGCGCTTTTTTAATATATATAAATAGTATACTAATAGTTATAATAAACCCTCCTAGTTAAAAATTATTAAAACTATTTATACCCTTATCTAAAATAAAAAGTAAAAGGCTGCCCTTTTAGTACATAAAAAAGCTACTCCTACTACAGCCTTATTATTAATATTAAGTAGTTATAAAATTAAAAAATTATTAAATAAAAAAACGTATAACTACTATAATTAAAAGTATAATACTAAAAAGTACTACTTAGTATACCCGGATTTTATTCTAAATAGCTTTACTAATAAAGACTCTATAATTAAAAAAGTAAAAAAGTACATCTACTCTAATAAGTATAAGTAAAATAAACCTACTACTATTATAAAGATAAAGTAATTATTAGTCTTTATTAAAGGCTCTATAAGTATTCTTAATAGATTAGTTATTACTAGCTTTATAATAAAGTCTTAGTCTCGCTTTATAATTAATTAAACTATCCTTTTAGTAATTAAAAAAGAGTATATCTCCCCTAGTAATATTATTTTTAACTTTAAATATACTATATCTATTTTTAATAACCTTAACTTATTTAATAAGTACTCTAAGTAATAGAGTCTTACTCCTTTTACTACTACTAATAGTAACTCTATTAAACCCCTAAGTATTAGTATAGTCTTTTTTTAAACTAAAAATCCTTTTAACCCTTTTAAGGTTTTAAATTAGTTTATTTAAAGTATTAAATATAGTCTTTTAAGTCCTACTAACCTTTTTAGCCTTAATAAACTTTACTATAATAGTATTAAGTATAACTATATAAACTATAGTTTTATTAATACTTTAATAAAGTAGTACGTAGCTAAAGTTATATAGGTAGCTAATATTTATATTATCCCTATAAAAAAAACGCTTTAGTCCCTACCCCTATAGCTATTACTTTTACGGGTATTAAACGTAACCTTAAGCTATTTTTTAGTTTTATATATTATAAGTTAATTTATACCTACCTCTTTTGTATAATTAAAGTATACTACTGCATTAACATTACCTTTTCTTAAACTAAAATTAACGCCTTTTATTATAAAGTATATTAGTTTATTAAATTTATAGAGATTATAAGTAGGTCTATACTTCTACTCTTAACTTAAATTAGCAAGGAGATTTATATAGACTTTATTAAAGTAAAGCTAATTTTTCGTAATAAATACTAGTATATTCTTTATAAGCTTAATTACTACTCTAGTAACTATTAAGTTACCTTCTTAGTTAATTATTAGTATAAAACTATTACTAATAAGTTTATTGTATTTAATAAGTAGTTTACTAACTCTATTAGTCTTACCCTTAAAGTATAAACTTATAATAATATACTTAAGTTTAAAAAGGCTCTTTATAATTTATACTTTACTTATACTTACCTAAACCCTACTATAGTATATACTTTATTTATAAATAGCTCTATTAAGTACGCTAGACGTACTATTATAGAGGTGGCTTATACTTAAGTTATTAATATAAAGTTTTTAAAAGATCTTTAGAAGTATACTATTAATATATTAATTTAAGTTCTAAATCTTTTTTTATTGCTATTTAAGGGTAACTTTAGCCTATATAAGATCCTTATATATAAGCTTAACTTTTATATTAATTAGGAGCCTTTTTGGATTAAGTACTTATGTATTTAGGGATGTATTACGTATATCTATAAAAAAGGCCTTTAAAAGCCTTTTTACTCTTTAAAAATAGAGCCGCGCGCTATAAAGGGCTACCTTATTAACTATAACTCTTTATAAGGTTATATTTACTATATTTATATCCTAAAAAAGGGTAAGGTTTTTTACTACTGTAATGTTTAATTTTAGAAGGGTTTAGAGAAAACTGTACTCTGCTCCTTTAGTAATACTATTAAGTTAGCTAAAGTTAAGTATAATACTATATTTATAAAGCCTAATATTACTATACCCTTTCCTATTACTAACTATAAAACCTTAACTATCTTTAAGGAGACTAAAGATTTAACTCTATTTAATATTAATACTAACTCTATATAAAAGCAAAATTATTGTTAATTTTTTATAACTCTATTACTAAAAGAGCCCTTTATGTCCTTTTAAGAATAAGGTAATACTTTATATAATATAGAAATTACTACTAAAACTCTTATTTCTTTACTTAAAGCTATTACTAAAGAGGAATCCTTTTATAGTCTTAAGAAAGAAGAGGCTAACTATCTTTAACTTTGTAAGCTAGAGCTAAAGCCTTGCTTTAAGGCTACTTTTTCTAACTGCCTGCACTAAGTAAGTACTGTGTGTGCTCTGGGTTATTATTATAAAGTTAGTAGTATCTATATATATAATAAAAAAAAGGCCTACTTTACTACTAATATTAAAGTTTATATAGAACTACTAATACTTATAATTACACAACTTACTACTACCTCTATTAATAAAATCCTACTTAATAGTATTATTATTCTAACCTTTTATAAGTAGGCTATATAGGGTCTATAGTAAGATAAGTAGGAAACGGCTTTTGTTTATAAGATATAGTAGTTTGTGTCTAAATAAGTTTACTAGCTAGTCTACTCTTTTTATAGAGCTAAAGTACTCCTTAGTAAGTAGGTTTTAAATATTAAAACTAATGTAGGTAATAAAATTATTAAATATAAAGTATAGTAAGTAGTATATAGTAACTTTAAATATAGAAATTAGTCTTTATAAAAAGTTTATATAGCTGTTACTTCGTTAACTACTTTATACCTCTTTTTTACTATAGTAGTAATATAAGATTTTAAGTATAAAATATTTAATTATAATACTACCTTCTTTATAGTATTAATTCCTAATAGAATTAATATTTATATATATTAGCCTATTAAATTTAATACTAGTAATAGTAAAGTTTAGAAGTTTAAGTGGGTACTTTATAGTTTATATAAAAGCCCTATTTAGTAGTTTAATATAATTAAAGGTAAGATAGTATTATAGTTAGTTTTTTAATAGTAAGGTTTGTATTAATAGAAGCTAAGGTTTAATACTAATAATAGTACTTATAAGTACTAAAGGGATTTTAAGGGTTAAAGTACTTAGGTAATTAATTTAAGTATTTAATAAAAGGGTTGTAGTAGTTACTACTAAAGGGTTAAAAGTATCTAAAAATTAATATAAAGTTAATAACTAAAGAATTATAAAAAAGAGGACTTAAAGGTACTTAAGCCCTATTTATATATAAGTCCTATTTCTTTATTTATACTATAGTAGTAAGTATAATACTAGTTAAGTAAGTGCTTAGTAATTACTAGTAAGTACTTAGTAATCACTACTAAGTGCTTAGTTTTAGTTATAACTACTTAGTGCTTTATTTTATTTATATATAACTTATATTATAGTTTTTTTTTTTTTAGGGAGTTATTCTGTATTCTGTATTAATTATATCTTTTATTATCCTTTTAACTACTAATCCCCTATAAGTAGGGTTTACTACTATTTATAATTAACGAGTTATAATATTAAGTTTTTCTTTAAAGGTTTTATTCTTAAGACTTAATATAAGTAAATTGTAGTTTTTAGGTTAAGGGACCTATAAACTTACGTTTTAATTATTTTAATACTAATATTATATTAAGTTATATATAAAAGTAAAAAGTGTTTTTTTTTTATACTATTATTATTATTTTTTAGAAATTACTAAAAAAGGTTTTAAAGTTATACTTTATTTCTATTATTATACTAAGGGGTTTTATTATAAAATATTATTAAGTTCTTTAATTTATAGTAAGTGCGTTACTATTAGTAGTACGTAGAAGTTTTATAATGTATTTAAGAATATAATTTATACTTGTAAGTTTAGTGTTTCTTTTTTTTATTATTTAGGTTTTAATAGTTTTTAGTTAAATATTTTATAATAAAGTTATGTTGTTTTAATAATAAAAAAGAGGAATTCAAAGAGTTATTTAAGAAGTGAATAAAGGCTTTAAAAAAAGCTTAAGATAATATAAATAAGGTTTTAGTTTATTTAGATTGTATATAGTGGTAGAAATAAATAGTGTTTTAAAAGGGTTGGAATTTAATAAATATAGTAGTTAAGGAGTTTATAAGTTTTTTTAAAGCTGCTTAAGAGGCTTAATTAGTTAGTACTTTTAGTATAGTAGACTTTAATATAATTTTAGTGGACTGGGATTTAAGTACTTTTAGTTTTTTATTAAAGAAGGGTGCTGTTAAAGCTGTAGGGGGTTTTAGTTTTATTTTAAATTAAGTATTCTTAAGTGTAGAAATGTTTTACTAGTTTTAGGTTTTTTAACTAGCTTAAGTTTAAGTTATAGTTATATTATGCGTAATTTATTTACTAGTATTTTTGTAATTTAAGTACGTTATCTTTTTTACTACTAAATTTAGTACTTTTATAGTTTGTTTTATGTATTTATAAAGTTTAAAGTGGGTTTTTATATATTATTTTTATAACTATAGTTTTTTTATTTAATTAAGTACTTAATTTCTGTATTATTTTATTAATTAATATAATTAATAATTCTTTTAATTTTATAGTTTTATTTTAGGTTAACTTTAATATAGTTAATTATACATAATCCTTATAGTATGGGTTTAAGTAATAAAATATAGAAGATTAAGTGATATTTTATAGTATTTAGTAGTATAAGTTTAAAGTTAACTTTTAAGATTTTTTTAATAATTTTAAAGGGTCTAAGTTTTTTAAAGTTTAATTTATTACTTAGTTATTTTATTTTAATATTACGTTAAATAAAGTACGCGCTATTTTCTTTTTTAAAAGATAGTTCTTTTAATTTTAAAGTATTAGTATATTTATATATATATTATTTAATAAACTTAAAGTTAAGTTAGAGTTATTTATAGGTTTTTTTAATTTTATTAATATAAACTTTAGTTTTAATAGTTAAAGGTCCGTTTTTTAGTTTTTTATAAGTAGTAAGTTTAAATTTATAATTAAGATAAAAAGGTAAGTTTTATATACTTTTTTTTACTATACTATTATATATAAATTAAGTAGTTAGTAATAGTATTACTTAATTATTTTATTAGTAGTTAATATAGTTTTTTAAGTATATTTTAAGGATTTAGTTAATCCGTTTTATTTATTTATTAATTTAAGGGTAAAAAGTAGTAAATAGTTATAGTTTAAATTTAAGTTACAAAATTAAAAATTTTTAAAACTTTAAAGTAAACTACGTTTTTTTATTTAATACTATTTTTAGTAGTAGACTGTATTAGCTAAAGATGTACTTATTAAAGATATAAATAAGTTTTTTAGCTATACTAGTTTTAATTTATAGAATAAAGTAGGTATACTTAGTAAGTTTATTTATAATTACTAAAATACTATTAAACTATTTTTTAGTAAGTAGTTTTTTTAATTATAGTAGTTTAATAATAAAATTAAGGGAAATTAATTACTATACTTTTTTAGGTATAGGGAGTAGTTATAGTTTTTTATATAGTTTATAATGTGCTAACTTATTTTTGTTATAAATATTATAGTACTTAATAGCTTTTGCGACTTATTCTTTAGTAACTTTATTACTATAGTATTACTTAATTCTTTTTTAAGTTTTAGTAACTCTTTAGTATCTATATACTTTTATACTATAAATTGTTTTAATTATTTTATTAGTTATTTATTTAAGTATACTAGTACTAATTTATTTAGTAATTATTAAAAGGTAAATAGTTAGTATAAAGTTTTTATTTAAATCCTTTTTAAGGATTACTTAAGTTTTATTTAAAACTATTACTTTTAAGTTTAATTATTTATTAAAAGTATTTATTCTTCTATTTTCTAATTCTTTTTTATAAATAATATAAAAGTTAAATTCTAAAAGGAATTTTAACTATTTAATTTATTATTTATTAAGGTCTTTAAATATAGTAAAGTATATAAGGTTTTTATAATCTATATATACTATAACTTTATAGTTAGTTCTTAAAAAGTATAGTTTTTATTTTTTAAATACTTTAATAATTATTATAAGTTTTTTATTATAAATTTAGTAGTTAAGTTTTAGTTTATTAAGTTTTTTTAAGTAAAAAGTATATAAATATAGTTATCCTTTTTTATTATATTAACTAAATTATTTACTAATAGTATAGTTTAAAGTATTAGTTTTTATTTTAAATAATAAATTAGAGTTAAGTATTATAAGTACGGGTTTACTAAAAACTTAGTCTTTAATTTTTTAAAATACAGTTTTTTATTTATTTATCTAAATCTATTTAGCGTTTTTTTTAATAAAGTTAATTAAAGTTGTAATATTTTTTAAATATTTATTAAAAAATTATTAGTAAAAGTTAATAAATCTAAAAAAAGACTAAATATCCTTAATATTTTAAAGCATCAGCTAGTCCTTAACTATAGTAATTTTTTTATTTAATATTTTAATAATTCTAAATATAATAATAAATCTAAAGTAGTCTACCTTTTAAGTATAAAACTTACTTTTTTTTAGTTTAATAAAGAATTTAGTTTTTTAGAGTTTTTAAAGTACTTAATATATATATTATTTATATTCTTTAAGGGTTTTTAAAAAAATAAAGATATTATTAAAGTATATAATTATAAAGATATTAAGTTTTTTTTATAGGATATAGTTAATTATATTTTAAAATATTATAGGGGCATTAATAAAATTAAAGGGTATTATAAAGTACTTAAAATATCCTTTATAAAAGTAAAATACAGTCTTTTACTCTTCCCCTTTTTTAATCTTAATTAAGTTATAAACTCTTTTAAAGTTTAAAACTATAAATTAGTTAATTTTATAGAATAGGTTTTATAGTTCTAAAATAAGTAGTAGTAGGTATTAGTTCTTAATAGTAATATTATTAAGTTATTAGTAATTAATATAAAGTTATAGTTTACTGTTCTTTTTTAGTATAAATAGAATTAAGTATTTTATTAGTAATATTAATTCTTTAATATAACCCTTAATTAAATATTTATTAATATATTTATTAAATACTTTTATTTCTTATTAGTTTAGCTAGTAAACTCTATTAAATACTAGTATTTATCCCTCTTTAATAGGGATTTTATAGTTAAAAGTACTATACTTTAGTAGGTCTATTTTTAGTATTAGGGTAAATAGCTTTTTATATACTCTGTATTTTTTTAGAATAAATAAAAGTTAATCTTTATTTATAATTAGTTCTTTTTATATTATAGTAAGGTCTTTTATATATAACGGCCTAGTAACTACTTCCTTAACCTTTAAATAAGTAATATATTATAATATATATATTATTAGTATTTTATAATAAAGTTTATTTAAAACTAGTAGTTAACTATATCCTTTAATAACTAAACTCTTTTTATAGTCCTAATAAAAGTAGTAATCCTTTTATTCTATTTATAGGTTTTTATTATATAGCTATAGTAGTTTTAGAATAACGTTTTAGTATTTTATATCTATAATATTAAAGTAATAGTATATTTTTTAGTTATAGTAGTTTAAAGTAAGGGGTATAGTCTCTTTATTAATAATACCTCTACTATACTATACTCCTTTTCTTTTTATATTATAAATTATATAGAAGTTCTTTTTTTTATTTTATAGTAGTTATAAGTTATTTATAACTTATAGTAATATAAAGTTACTTTAGGCGCTACTATTAATTAGGGCTTAAACTTGTATTTTATTTACTATTAAGTTAAAGTAAAGGTATTTATTATTTTTACTTATTTTTATAACTAAGCTAATAAATTTTATTATAATTACTTATTATAATCCTACTATAGTAGGCGAGTCTAGTTTTTTAACTACTTAAGCTTCTATTCTATATATATTTCGTTATTATTAAAGTACTTAACTACTCTTCTTTTTTTAAGAGTATCTTTAATATTAAGAACTAGTAGTATAAAGTTAGTTCCCTTTTTTTTTAGAATTACTTTTTTTTTAAAGTTTTTACTTTTATAATATAATAAACCTAGTACTAGTTAATATAGTAGTTTTATTAATTTATATTATTATTGTATAAGTATTTTATTAAAAAATTAGAATTAAGTTTAAAAACTACTTTTTTAGTTCCTTTAAATTCTTAAATAATCTATATATAGAGTTTTTTTATAAAGTAAATATTTTTATATAGTACTTCTTTTTTTTAGTAAAAAAAGAATTATAAATTAAGTTTTTTTAGAAAGTATATTTAATATTCGTTCTTAAAGTACTATAACTAAAAAATGTTATAGTATTTTTTATATAGTATATTTAACTATTTATAGTTTTTTAGTATATACTTAAGTAGCTATTTTTTTATTTTTTTAATAGAATTAGTTTTATAAAAAATAATATATTATTAGTTATTATTTAGGGGAATATATAGTAAGTATTTTTATACTTTTTTTTATATTAAAAGTTCCTTTTTAGAATTTAAGTTTTAAGTATTAAGTTAGGCCCTTTAAGTAATCTTATTTTAAGTACGTTATTAAGTAACGTTATAAGGTTCGTCTAAGTTATAGAGTATATTAGACTTTTATTTAATTTCTTAAGCCCTAAAATAAACTATAATCCTTTTTACTCTTTTAGTATTTTTTGTATTAAGTTATTTAAGTTCGGATAGGTTAGTATATACTACTATTCTTTTATTCTATTAAGTAAGTAATATTTAGATATACTCTATATAATCCTCCTTAGGTTTTATATTAGTAGTATATTATAATCCTTTAATTAACTTATTAAACTTTTAAATAATTTACTTATTTTTATACTTAACTTCTTTATTACTAAGTATTATTAAGTTATAGTATACTTATTATAGACTTATACTATTAAGTTATTTTTAAGCTTTTTATTTTAGCTTTTAGTAAAGTACTTTATAAGTAACTATAAGTATTCTTTTAAAAAAGTTAATAATATTATAACTAGAATAACTAGTATTTTTAGGGTACTATCTAGCGTTTTCCTTACTACTTTTATAAATAGTATATTTATTACTATAATATACTATTTATAAGAATTTAGTATAGTTTTTTTTAAAAATAGTATTAAGTTATTTACTTTTTAGTACTAGTTACTATTACTACTTCTTAAGTTAGTAGTAGTTTTTAACTATATATTCTATTTTATTATAATTATAGTACTTAAAAGTACGTTCCTTATTAGTTTTTTATTATTTAGTAGTACTAAAATCTATAAAGCCTATATAGTATTTATAAGTAGTACTTTACTAGTTATTATTTTATCTTTACTAGTTATTCTACTAAAACTACTATTTTTAATTATAGTATTAAAATTATTAGAGTTACTATTAGTACTTTTTACTAAAGTTAATATTAAGTTATTATTTTCCTTTTTTATAGTATCTTTTTTAAAAATAGTTATTAATTTTAATTATAAGTTTAATATACTAAAGAAAGTCTTTAGAATAGTTAATTTTAATAAGTTTATTCTTAACTTTATCCTTTAAACTTTAGTAAAATATAAAAATTCTAAATTCTTTAGTAAAGTTTAATTAAGTATTAATATATTAGAATTTAGTAGTATAGTAAGTTATAGACTTAGTTTACTAAAGTATAGTAAAATTATACTTAGTTTATTATTTTTAGTTAGGGTTTTAGAATAGAGTTTAAAAAGTATATTTAAATCTTTTAAAAGTTAAAAAAATATTTTTAACTTTTAAAGTATAGTTATTTAAGGTTTTAGTTTTAAAAAATTATTCTTAAAAGGGTTTAATCTACTAAAAGGCGCACTTTTAAAAAAACATAGTAGTATAAATAACTTATTTAGTATTATTTTTAAAGCTATTATAGTAAAAGTTTTAATAGTTTTTAACTTAAATTAAAAATCCTTTAAGTTATTTAGGGGTTTTATTATAAATAACAAGTAAGTTTAGTTTAAGTTTTTTATAACTATTATAAATAAGTGTTTTAATAATATTAGTAGTAGTATAAAGGGTTTTATTTTAATTTTTAACTTTTTAAGTACATTTATTAACTTATTAAACAACTTATTAAAGTTCTTCTATAGTACTAAAATTTTTATTAAATAGCTTTTAAAGTTACTTAATATTATAGTAAGTCTATTTAAACTACTTATTAGTATTATTATTACTAAACTTATTTTTATTATTTTTTATACATTATTTTCTTAGTTTTTAAGTAAAGTTACGGACCTACTTATTAAAGGATTTAAATAAAGTAGGAGTTACTTTAAGTATTTTAACTAAAAATATTATAGAATACTATTTAATTAGTATTAAAAGTTAATTTACTAAATAAAAGTTATTAAAATATTATAATTAGCTTTTTAATAATAAGGTTTATATTAATAAAAGTTAAAGTTTAATACTAATAATAGTACTTATAAGTACTAAAGGGATCTTAAGAGTTAAAGTATTTAAGTAATTAATTTAAGTATTTAATAAGAGGGTTATAGTAGTTACTACTAAAAAGTTAAAAGTATCTAAAAATTAATACAAAGTTAATAACTAAAGAACTATAAAAAAAAAAACTTAAAAGTACTTAAGTTCTATTTATATATAAGTTCTATTCCTTTATTTATACTATAGTAGTAAGTATAATACTAGTTAAGTAAGTACTTAGTAATTACTAGTAAGTGCTTAGTAATTACTATTAAGCACTTAGTCTTAGTTATAGCCGCTTAGTACTTTATCTTATTTATATATAACCTATATTATAGTTCTTTCTTTTCTAGAAAGTTATCCTATATTTTATATTAGTTATATTTTTTATTATCTTTTTAACTACTAATCCCCTATAAATAGAGTTTACTACTATTTATAACTAATAGGTTATAATAAATAACTAAGTTTAACTTTATCTCTATTAATAGTAAAGTTTATTTATTCTATAGTAGAGAGTATAATATATTTGTATTAATATATATAAATAATAACGCAATTGCCTTACTTAGTAAAGCTATTATTAAGATAGTTTATAAAAAGCTTAAAATAGTATACCCTTTTAAAAAGCTTAGTAAAGTTATTAATTTTTTAAGTTTTTAAATTACCTATAACTATAAAGTAAAGAAGATCTTCCTAAACTAAGTTAAGTATATTAATAGTATCCTTTAATAGTTTAGATATACTAATTTTAACTCTATTAAAACCCCTCTACCTATAACTAAACAACTCCCTATATAATAAAATACTACTAAGTATTTTAAAGAAAATAAAAAGGTTTATAATAAAAAAACGGGATTTATTAATTAAATAGTAACTAGTATTTAGCTGGATATCTCTTTTTTTATTAAAAAACTCTATTAAGTAAATAACGGTCTATTAAAAGCCCACTAGATAGTTATTAAGTATCTTTTTTAATACCTTAAGGGTACAAAGTAGCTTAGGTTAGTTTTTAGTAGTTTAGATCCCTTTTATAATAAGGTACTATATACTATAGCGGACGCGTCCTTTACTAATAACTACTTATTTTATATCTTAACTAATAACTATATAGTTTTCTTTAGTAGTACTCCTATTACTTAAAAGTTAAAGTAATAGTCTATAGTTACTCTAAGCTCTATAGAGGCAGAGTTTATTAACCTAACCCCTATAGGCATTACCCTTAAATAAATTTAACGCTATATTAAGTAGCTCTTTAGCTAAGAAATCAATACTCCTATAATCCTATTTATAAACAGTACTAATACTTATATAAATACTATAAATCCTTTTAATAAGGCCTAAACGCGCCATATTAACGTCTAGTATAAGTAGATTATTTAAAAGGTTAACTAAAAAAAAAGTATTAAGCTTTACTTTATTTATAGTACCAAGATACCGGCTAATAGTTTTACTAAGGCGCTAAATACTACTAAGCAGAAGGATTTTATTAGAATATTAGGCATAACGAACGGATTAAATTAATTACTTTAGAGGGAAGGTATTTAGGCTATAGAGTATAGATTTTTTAAAGAATTAAGTTAATTAAAGGCTATAGGCCCTATAAAAGTTACGTACTTTTAATTATTTTTAAAAACTCCTTAGTTTTAAGAGATTTAAAGCCTTATAAGGATTTTAGCTATTTATACGTATTTTTGCCCTAAGTGGCCTAAGGGGGGGTGTTAAGGCACACAGCCCTACTAGTATTACGTAACGTTAGATAGTGGCCTGTACCCAGTAGGCAGTCCTCCTAGAGTACTTAGGCCTATAGATCTTTCGATCTACTATAGCTAGCTTCTTCTTAGCCACATCTACTCTAATTACTACTTTTGTAGTGCCTCGTTGATCCTCTATATATAAGACGTACATAATCTAACAACTATACTTAAAATCAATTTATGTCTTAACAAGCTTCAGCCTCATTAACATATTTGATTGTAACTGATACTATATACAGAAACGTGTCCACAAGCGTATGATAAAAGGTCTGAATATGGCCACGTGAATCGACTTCATGAGACCCGATCGTTAAAGACCTCTTCCTGTAAGTAGGAAAAGTACGTATCTCTTATTCGTCGTCTCCGGAGTCCCGATACGTACTCCGGGTGGGGCCGAGATATCCTCCGGTTGGACGGCAGAGAGGTGAGGCTGACCCGAATTATCGAGCCGCATCCACCATCCACCTCAGCACTCCATCCTCTCCAGCACCTCGCTGTCTGGCCTCTGCCACGGGAACCTCTCCTCGAGCGAGCGCACCAGCTTCTCGTGGTGCTCCGACCTGGGCTTCACGCACGTCTCGAACGGCGCCAGGTGGCTCAGCGCGCCGTTCAGGTGCTCGACCCTCGGCTCGACCTCGACCCCGTCGACGACCTTCTTGCTGATGCTGAACGCGGCCAGCGTCTGCGCAAAGTTGACAAACAGCGAGTTCTGCGCCAGGATCTTGCCCGCGCACACCCTTCTCCCGAACCCGAACACGAACCGCCGCGGGTCCGGCTCCGGCTCGTGCGTCGCCGTCCGGATGTGCCGCTCCGGCCGGAACGCGTCCGGGTCCGGGTACGTCGCCGGGTCGTGCGTGAACCACCACAGGTTGGCGAACATGATGGCGTCCTTGGGGATGCGGTACCCCGCGTACGTCGTCTCCTCCGGGGAGGTGTGCGGGAGGCAGATGGGGATGACGCTGTGCCAGCGCAGGGACTCCTTGACCACGGCCTCGACGTAGGGGAGGTTCCGGCGGTCGTCGAGGGTTGGGAGGCGGTCGCGCCCGACGACGCGGTCGATTTCCTCCTGGGCTTTGGCTTGGACCTCGGGGTTGAGCGTCATGGCGAGGAAGAAGGCGCCGACGGACGAGACCGTCTGCAAGACCATGTCAGCATTCAGCCAAGAGGAGCCTTCCGGGGGAAGAACTTACCGTGTCCGCACCACCGCTGTACAGAGACTGCGCCGCCCACTTGTTGCTGTGCTCCTCCTCGGGCGTGTCCCCGCTGGTCTCGATCAGCCGCGACACGTAGCAGGGTATGTCCAAGCCCTGGGCCCGCTGGTGCTGCACGAAGGCGTACGGCTTCTCGACCGTCTCCGCCAGCTCCTTGCGCCACTGCTTGACGAGCTGCTTCCAGCCGGCGCCGGGGAACCACTCCGGCACGTAGCGAACTGATTGTGTCAGAAGGGCAGTTTCAGCTTTGCCGTTGTGTGGAATTGCGAAACTCACGAATGGGAAAGGTGTCAACCAGGTAAGAGCCGGGCGCGGCGTACTCGGCAAAGTCGTCCATCGCCTTCTGGATCGTGTCGATGAGCTTGTCCCGCTTGGTGGGGGTCTGCTCCGCGTTGTAGCCGTAGACGATCTTGAGGATCGTGCTGCCGGCGGCTCTTCAGCGTCGTCGAGCGTTAGTACTCTCCTCCTCGTCAATTTCCCTTTTAATAGATGCAGGAACTAACCTCTTGATGTGGTCCGTGAGCTTCTCGGGGCTCTCGAGCAGATGCAGCAGGAAGTGGGCGGCCTCGCCCTCCAGCAGCGTGTCGAACTGCGAAGCCGCGGCGTTGGAGCCGATGATGCGGCCGAAGCCCTTGCGGCGGTGGCGCAGGATGTCGCCGTCCGGCATGAAGGCCGTGGTGTGCTTCCATCCGACGCTAGGTTTGTCCTCAAGTTAGCCTCAGAGTCGTCAAGAAGAGCGGGAATCATCACGTACAGCTCACCGCCGAGGAAGGGCTGCGATCTCGACGAGTAGGTGGCCCGCTTGTCGAGGATGTCGACCGCGAGCTGGGCGTCGTTGATCAGGACGATGGTGATGCCCATGACCGTGATGGAGCTGAGGGGTCCTGGCCACGGAGGTCAGTCTTTCCCTCCATTTCAAACGTCTGATTGCGCTGCCCGCACACGTACCGAATTCATTTCCGAGCTTGAGCCAGTGCTCTGCTGGAAAGGCGTCGGGCGGGGGAAAATCCTTCACGTTCCCCACGACGGGGAGGCCCTTTGGCCCCGGCGGGAGCGGGAGCAGCTTCGCGTTCCTCCTCGCCTGGACGAGTTTGTCGATGACGTAGACGAGGACGAGCACGGCTCCGAAGCCGAGAACGAGCGACGAGTCCTTCATCCTGTTTGCGGGGGCGTTTGCCTCTGCAGACCGTGGGCGATGTAGAAGGAGGGAGGGGAAGTTGACGATGGAGGCTTGCAGAGGTTGGAGAACAGTATGAGCGGTTGAACGCTACGCCTTAATATCCCCTGATGCTCGGGAATGCTAATCCTGCGAGGGCCGGCAAGCCTCGGCTTCGCCAATCGCAAGGCCCGTTATTCCGCATTACGCTGTCCCCCGTACCCTCACAGGGTGGGGAAAAAAGTATCCGCAAAAAATGCCCCTGTCAAGACTTTTTGGCGGTTGGGTTGGTAGGTTGGCCAAGACCACCACGGAGTCCTGAGCAACAGCGAGAAAAACAAACGGGCCACTGTTGGTGGCCGTGTGCGCGGGTTTTTGGGTGCGTCTCTACAGTCTCTACACCACCCGCACCGGGGTGTTGCAATTGTCCGTATCCATGGGTTTGGGGGAGACAATATAGAGTTCTGACGTTGCCAAGAAAAAGGGCGTGTAGTTTGAATCTGTATCGTCAATTAGAGTTTCGGAATGGTTAAAGATGATTAGTCAACAAGTGATCGTAACTACTCTTGTCAGATTGTGATGCGACGTGCTTCTTTCTACTGAACTTCTGAATCGCTACAGTGTATTCCCATAGGTCCCACTATTCTATCCACCAACATCAGAGCCTGCATGACAAGACAGTATTTCGATGCGAAGTATCCGAACGGAGCATACGCAGAGCAAGTCGTCGCGGTGAATGCAAAACGCAAAAAAGGCGAATGGGGTAATGTTATAAGCTCCAGATGACCAAAGATATCGACGTTGGCCTGATTCGAACAGACGCTCCCGAAGGAACAAGATTTCTAGTCTTGCGCATTAGACCACTCTGCCACAACGCCCGGATCCACTGACAGCTTCGCCAAGTTGACGGAGTATAGTACCAGGGTGCGACGTGACTGACTCTTCGTCGGATTACTTCACGGCAACAGAGAGTTGTGGTGGGGAGATCTTATTCATCAGCCCCCTCTTCTAGTATTTAACACCCCCGTATGTGACTTGGCTCTTCTCCTTTGCTATGTAAGAGATAACGGACAATAATGACGGACAATAACAACAACAACAATAATGACGGACGATAGTAATAATGATAATGAGAGACAATAATAAGCCAATATAGCCCTTAACTCAGTGACGCCTAGCCACGTAGTTGTGGCTAGAGGGGTTGGCGGATACTAGAGGAGAGGTTGACGAACAAGATATTCCTTGTGGTGGCCATGGAAACCTCAAGAGCTATTCCGAACCCAGACTGGGTGGTGAAAAGGATCGGATGAGGGGTCCGCTCGAGTTCCTGACAATGGCTGGATGAAGTTCGTGGAAGGCGCGTACTAAGCTGCTCAAAGTGAAAAGCGAAAGAAGCTGAAGCTCCTTGTTGCGGAGACCGAAAACAGTCTGGAATATGCGGTCAATATTGTACCGCCGCGTGCCCTGACGATCTTTTGAATAGCTTCATTTTCAGGGACTTATGCTTAGCCACGAAGGTCTTTCTTTCAGCCGCGGTCCTTCCAAGGCAGTATGCATCGCAAAGTAGTGTACATAAGACAAACTAAAATAACGAGAAGAACGATGGAGGCTTCGGCGCACTGCCGTACCCTGGTTTCCACTCACTGGGGAGGCATTTCGCTTGAATGATTCCTCAGCTCGCGTCTCTCTACAGGATGTTGCCGGGGATCGTGATCGCGACTCCTTGTTCTCACTTCTCCAACTCGCATGGTTCCAAAAGCCATGCGCAGCCGGCGCGGCCAAGACCAACTGCCGAAGAACTCCACGAGCTGAGCTGAGAGCTGTCTCGAGGTTGCCATGCAAGTGCCATGCCGAAAAGCCCACGCATGGGAAACCCCCCCGCCCTCTCTCTTTCTTGCGTCTAGCTCCCACGCTCTTCTCACGAGGAGAGCCCTAGCCAAGACTTTTACCACACGACCAAAAAGCATGCCGTCGATAGTCGGCTGGCTTGTGACAAGAGCTTGGGAGGTTGAATTCTAGCGTCGAGGGAAATGCTCCCAGTGCCGAGACCCTCGGCCGAATTGGAGACGGAGCAGTTGTTCCCAAAAGTGTCACTATTCCCCAACCGGCGGGCATCGCAAAGCTAGGTCGGGCATGGCATTTGCAAGAGAGAAAGCCATCGGCGAACAGAATTCAGCCCCAGCTCTTCTAAGGCTAGCTTGATGATCCCTTGTGCCCATGTCTCGAAATCATCGCACTTACCAGATTCCAATCTAAGATGAAAAGACTAGCTACCTACTGTTTCTAGTCCCAGCTGCCTGACCTTGGGTAAAAGTCTCCAAGGCATCAATCGTGAGACACGGCTACAGGTCGCGGGTGACCTCCAAATGCAGACGGTCGACGCCAGCCACACGCAAGAGAAGCTCTTCCGCGCTACACTAGGTAGGTAGCAAGGGAAGAGCTAAGGTAGACTAAACCTTAATCAATTAACTGCAAGATCACACTAGCGTTACTTCCTGCCTATCCTATCTGCGTTTGGGTCGTTGGAGACCGTTGAAATGGGAGTTTCCAGTAGGTACGGGGCAAAATATGCTATCTGGGCTAAATCGGTGGTGGGCTTTGAGACTAAGTATGCAAACGTGCAGGCCGGCAAGACATTCCGCAACACCACACAGCTAGGTCGGCCGTAGCTAGCCTACCATCGCTACGGGTCGCCTAGGTAGATCAGCTAGCGGCGTGATGAATGGATGCTGTCGCAATCTTGGGTCAACGGAGATCAACAGATCTGCGTGTGTGAGATGCATGTGGTGGACAGAAAGAGCCGGCAGCTGATCTCGCCTTTTTTGACGCAGACGTTATTTTGATCTACTCGCGGCAGAATCTACGTGCTTGTGCGGGGAAGAAAAGACCAAAGTAAAAAGCGCTGGTTGTATAGAATCTACTTTGCGAAAGGTCTGAAGAAAAGCTGTGCTTCATGTAACCCCTCTAAGCGCGGTAGAGAGAATACAGGCTGGCCTTTTGGGGCTTCAAGACGAGAATGAGAGGGACTGATTGGAACTGAAAGTTCAAAGTTGCATTAGATGGGAGTTGTGAAGTCAAAGTGGCCCTAAATCGTCGCTCGCTTTTGTAACCCAATACCAGGAAACAATAATCCAACGTGCCGCCAAGTAATGATTCAAACAACCACCCCCCGTAAACGCCAATCACACAACCCTCTCATTGAACCAAGTTGAACAGTACCCAAAACCCCACAAGACCAAAACACAACGGGCCGCGGTGGATGCGCGGCACCTCGAAATTCCTGGACGAAGAGCCCGCGAAGTGGACGAATCGCGGAGGACCATCGCTCGTGGAAGAAGATGGCGGATTCACCTGCGTTCTCAACGTGGACTTGGGGTTGTTGGCGGTTATATCGGCGGTTGTGCGACTCGCATCAGTCGGCAGGCCTTGTCCGAAGTTGCCGGCTTCAAGGGTCCTCGTCGGGCCGCCGGTGCTGGGTGACACCGCAGCACCGGGGCCGATGGTGTTTGGTTGGTTGGATCCGCCGTCTCCTCCTGATCCCCCAGGCAAGTCTCCAACGGCGGAAGGCCCGCGGCTCGTACCGTCTGGTGATAGATCCGACGGCGCGGGGAGCCCGGGTATCCAACTACCTGTGACGGAAGGACTGGAACCAGCTGGATCGTCGGAGGTTCCATCTGGCTGGGAACCGGCCAGTCCTGCTGGGTCGAATGACCCGTCTGCTGAAGGGCTGGGCTGAGCCGCGTGCCCGGATTCTCCATCGGTGTTTGCTGACGAACTTGATGAAGCATCTATGTCGAGTGCTCCATCGGGGTTTGCTGGAGGGCTGGGCTGTAGTCGCTGTCCTTGTGCTCCGTCGGCAGCGCCTGTCCCAGAATTTGAAGCGCCAGCTGATGTCATGGGAGGCGATAGAGCAGGTTGATTTGCGTCCTTGAGCCACGGGCATCCGTCCTCTTGCGCTCTGTCGATCATGATCGTCTGAACAGGGGCCATCACAGTGTAAGTGACCGAAGGTACTGACGTAGCTCCGATGGGGCAGCCGTCTTCTCTGGGGCTGATACGAGGGGCTGCAAGTACCAGAGGCAGAAAAACGAGAATGAGGATCACATATGGAGTATTCATCTTTGCTGTGGTGAGGAGTGAAGTTGTCGAGGATTGGAAATCACAAGACCAGAAGATCGCATCATGAGATTTTGGGAACCAAACAGTCTTCTTGCCACCAGTGGGGGTATTATATTTCTTGGCTGCTAAAGCTTCCTCTCGAGATATTGAACGTCATTGTTTCGTTACGATTCTGGAGTCTCTTGATTGCACACCAAAGGCATTGGTCTCTTCGTAGTTGTCTGCATGCGGGTTTAACCTCAAGCTCAGCACCCAAATCGGAGCTATCACCCCGGAGGTCCTCACAATACACAAACGTCACTCAAAACAGGTTCTCAACAATGGCAATGCCTCGGCACATAAGCCGAAGCTACTTGATACCGGCGAGAACGGACTTGACTGTTCAAGCCACGAGATGCCGATCTCTTTAGCGCCCGAGACATCGCCATCTATTCTCAGCAACTCGGAGCCAGCTCCTCAGCCGCCGGCACCCAGCTTCAACGTCCACAAGCTCTGTGCACTGATCACAGGTTTAAGCGAGCAATCGAGAGACCAATAGTTCTCTGCACAAATGTCTCACAGGTTTACCCCAATTCAAGCGCTGGGGGATGGGCCCCGGGCCCCCAACAAGCTTGAAAGTGAACAGCTTCACGAGAGCCAATGAGGGCGGTATTCCATCAGCCGGCGCTAGGCTTTTGTGTCTCGGGCCGGGTAGCCACTGACTTTTTGATCGCCGACCTGCCTCGGCATACGTGATCGTCGTGAAGTCTCTTCACAGTTGGCTGCAGAGTTGAAACCATCATGTCCCAGGAACCAGGTGTTCGGAACTCTCCGCATGATTGATCGCCTCAAAGCTGTCTATGAACCCCACGACGTGAAAGAGGAAGACGATGATGTAGATCGTTGAGTCTCCAAACCACAGCTTCTTAAACTTATTGAACCCAACCTTTCCTACCCCCCAAGCTGTCCTAGCTTCCCCATTATCTCAGGCATTCCTTCGCATCATACAGTCACCCACACACAACCGACTTGGCGTAAACACATCGAGAACGAAGATACGAGTTGCCCGCGACGCCATTACGTGAAGTCAAGATGCAGACTTTACACCACAGCAGGTGTGGCGGGCAGAAAATAACTGAAGCCGTCGCTGGAAAACGCACTTCAGCTGCGATCCAACCGTGCCTCGAGCTCAGCTTCCGAACGATTTGGCTTAGACCGGCTTTTAGCTCCCCGTCCCGGTAGCGCAAAAAAAGTCGGAAATCCGGTTTCGGTCAAAGAAGTGCAGATCGCGATCTCGTTTTGGGAGCTTCTTTTCGACCGTTGTTGATTTGCGCTCTTCGCCGTTTGCGTACCGCGACGATCGGGTCGAGAACACAGGCCAAACTGAGACAGCTTCCAGAGGGACCCCTCCAGGAGACGCTGCACCCTGAATGTTCTGTTGCACTTTTATCAGATTGAGGGTTCTTTCTTGGCATAACCCACGAGCTGGGCCACCCCGCAGGATGTCATCGCCCATAACCAAGGGTCTTGCCTCATTATTCGACGATAATATTCTGTATTCTTTCGACATCTTTCCGCATGACCCGTTCTTATTGTACCTACTTGCCAACACCAGCGGCACAAGACAATGTCATATTTGCAAAGCATTCCATATTGCAGCCTTCTCGGCGTGCTCTTGTTTCTGCCATGGCTTCGCCTGGCGAGCGCCGAGTGCGTGTATCCCAACGAGCAGGGGATTGTCACGCAACACGTTGTGATCGTCGACCGGATTCCAGTTCGCCTGAGCGCTGCTCTCTGCTCAAATACCACGCTCACAGTCGCCGGGACGACTGTGCCGGTGACGAATGCCCCGACAACTCTGCTCTCCGACTTCATCGTCGAGACCACGTATACTTCAACCTTGTAAGCAGATTGCGCAAGGGGTTCAACACTAAACTCCAACAGCCTCCCCAAAGTTTGTCACATCGCCGAGCTAACCCCGAGGTGAACAGAAGCTTGAATGCCATATTTGACGGACCGTTCACAACCATCACTCGAGGAGTGTCGCAAGGCTCTGCTGCTTCGACAATCACCCTTGCTCCTCAAGATGGTTCCGGCGTAGGAACCAAGATCATATTTGAGCCGTTCCCATCCGACTGGCAAGGACCGTTCGGCCCATCTCAGGCGGGAATCACAGACCCTTCGAGATTTCAAACAGCCTCGCCTCCCTCAGGACCTGCTGGTCTCACCGCTCTGCCTGGACGGTTCATTGTCATCCCCGCGCCATGGACTGGCGTTGAGACTTCAACCATAATACTCGGCCCTCAACGGGCAGGCGAGCCTGGTACCCAGATCATCTTGACGCCCACATCCGGCGGCTCTGGTCTCTTCACAGGACCGTTGACCGGCGCTACGATGCCATGGACTGGGACAGCGCCAGCCACAATCACTCTGCCACCCGGGGGTACTGATACTGTCGGAACCCAGCTGATCCTGACGCCCACAGACGGTTCTGCCCTGGCGGACGTACCTCTCCCAGTGTCCTTGACGACCATGACAGGTATTTGGACCGGAACGGTTTCGTCAACCGTAGACTTGCCACCGTCCGGCGGTGATTCAATCGGAACCCGGATAATTCTCAGGCCAACCGCCTCAGGAGACGAAAGGTTTCTTGCGCCTTCTCCTGGTCTCTTCTTCCAAATTACGGCCACTTGGACCGGAACTGCACCGACCACCCTGACGATCCCGCCGGCCGGAACGGGCGATGTTGGGACTCAGCTGATCCTCAACCCGGCTACAAATCCAGCATCCGCCACTGGTGGAAACAACGACGGTCCTCTCGACGCCGTTGCCCGGCCCTTTACCACTGTCACAGTCCTCACAACTGGCACGGAGACGATCACTATGACTCTGACGCCTTCGGGCACCGGTGGTGTTGGTACTGAGATCGTGTTCGCCCCATTGATACCCACCTCTCCCGCCGCATCGCCTTTCACCGGCCCATTCACCACCATCTCCGCACCAGGCAGTGGTAGTCCCGTCACGACAGTCACTTTACCCCCTGCTGGTGGTGATCTCACTGGTACACAAATCATCTTTTTCGAGTTTGGTCTGACGTCCGCTGGCGAGGGATCTTTCACCGGGCCCTTCACCACCGTCACCGCACCCGGAACCGGCACGGCGCCAGCGACGGTCGACATCCCGCCAGCCGGTACCGATGGAACCGGCACTCGGGTTGTACTTGCCCCGACGGTGCGGCCGAGGCCACAGAATAGGCTGTTCATCGCAGTCACGACGACGACGACTGTCTTTGGCACGGTTGTCACGACCGTGACTATTCCTCCTGCCGAGACTGACGGGACAGCCACGCTCGTCGTCTTCGACACGATAACGATTACCACGTCGATTGATGGAGATCCACCGGTGCCGCCAAACACCGGGTCGGGTCCCTCTACCACGGGTCCGGGTCCGACGGGCCCTGTCAACCCTGCGGAAATCGTTGACCCGCCAAGCTCCGCAACAAGCAGCGGTACCGGCTCAGGAGTGATCCCTACAGGGTCTTCAGGCGGGCCAGGGTTGACGGGTACGACCGCCACTCCATCTCCGGATCCAGCACAGCTACTGGGAACCAGCAGTTCCAGTGGTCTTGTTTCCTCGTCCACCACTCCTTCAACCGGAACGTCGGGAGATCCGAACGAAGCGAGCATAATTGTCCCACCTGCCAGTATCACCTCATCAAATGGTCAATCGACCACATCTCCATTGCAACCCAACGGCGGTAGTACCGTCCCCGTCACTCCCACTGATGGCCCGGTGTCAAGCTCTCCGTCAAGTCCCTCTGACGATCCGAACAATGCCTCTTTACTCACGCTCAGTTCTAGCATCTCTTCCACGTCCATTTCAGAGGGGCTCCCTGACTCTTTACTGACCCCCAGTTCCCGTGTCTCTTCCACGTCAATTTCAGATGGTTTCCCTGCCTCTTTACTAACTTCAAGCTCTGGAATTCTCTCCGCGTCAGTTCCGGAGGATCCCTCAGCTTCCTTACTCACATCCAGCTCAAGTGTCCCATCCGCATCAACCTCTGGGGATTTCCCAGCCTCTTTACTCACTTCTAGCTCCACTGTTCCCTCCACATCAATCCCGGATGGTTTCTCTGCTCTTTCACCCCCTTCCAGCTCTAGCATCCTCGCCACGTCAACCCCAGGGGATTTCCCAGCCTCGTTGATCTCGACCTCAAGTAGTAATGGCGATGCCTCCACCGTCACCTCCACAATCTCGTCGGCAATCTCCCAAAGCTCAAACACCCCGGTCACCTCTACGACTCCCCCGGCGACGGGGGCGGATAGTTCCACGACAGTTTCAACCTCTACCGCAAGTGGTGACCCATTTCCCGATACCCTGCGTTCTCAAAGTAGCAGTGGGACTGCGAGCTCAAGCACAACCTCCAGCGCGATCCTTGACTCGACCGGCCTCTCACTATCAATATCATCATCCGCGACAAACCCATCTTCGTCCCCTAGCATATTTCCAGATTCCATCATCTCCACGTCCACGATCTCCCAACCCGGGTCATCCACAACATTTGCTCCCTTCTCGTCAGAGACTCCGCTGTCAAGCACTAGTCTGTCAAGCACTAGTGTATTTCCCAACTCCATTATCTCGACATCCACAGAGGCCACAGACCCTACAACATCGGTGTTCCCCTCGTCAGAGACTTCTGCATCAACTACTAGCGTCTTCCCTAACTCAATTGCCTCAACATCAACGACTTCCACAGAGTCTACATTCTCCGCCTTTTCGTCTCCGGCGACTTCGGCGTCAAGTACTGAAGAATTCCCCAATTCTATCTTAACATCGACAGCGACAACTTCCACAGACGAATCCACAACATTGGCTGTTACATCTTCAGGGAGTTCAACTTCAACAACCAGTGTATTCCCCAACTCTATTATCTCAACATCAACGACCTTCATAGAGTCCACAGTCTCTGTGTCTTCGTCTTCGTCTTTGACTGTTTCGGCGTCAAGTACCGACGAATTCCCCAACTCCCTCTTGTCAACAACGACAACTTCGGCAGAACAGTCTTCAACTTCAGTTGTTCCGTCTTTGAGCAGTTCAGCGTCGACAACTAGTGTATTTCCCAACTCTATCATCTCATCATCAACAGCGTCCGGAGACTCCACAACCTCAGTCTCGTCCTCGTCGTCGTCGGAGACTTCGCCGTCAAGCACTGGTGTATTTCCCGACTCCCTTGCATCGACATCAACGACCACCACAGATGCGCCCACAACGTCACCGTTCTCATCTACAGGCACTTCCGCGTCAAGCACCAGCGTATTCCCCAACTCGCTTTCTTCGACGTCTACGGGCCCCTCGCCAGATTCTACGGCTTCCGGGTCATCATCCACAGAAACCTCTGCGTCAACATCCACTGGCTCTGTTGATCCCACATCTACAGCCTCCTCAGCTAGGTCCTCTTCAACATCGGCGACCTCATCCTTAGAATCGACAACGAGTGTCTTCCCCAACTCCGTCATTTCCACATCCACAGTTTCCTCGACTGTTTCCTCCACTGGGTCTTTGTCGACACCGGCAGCCTCATCCTCAGAATCGACAACCAGTGTCTTCCCCGACTCCTTTGTCTCCACATCCACAGGTTCTTCAACCGGGTCCTCGTCCACCCCGATAACCTCATCTTCGGAATCTTCAACTAGTGTCTTCCCCAACTCTCTTCTCTCTACGTCTACCCTTTCTTCAACGGCAGCCGATTCGACCAGCACCACAACCAATTCGGCTTCCCAAACAAACTCATCACCTGGAAGCACGTTGCCCACTGATCCGCCGATCCCCGAACCAACCTCCACAAGTCTCTCATCTACTACGGCGACTGTCTCCTCTACCCCATCGACGAGCCAGACCACTGGAACGGAAACCCCGACTTTTCCCTCGTCTTCCACGGGCACCGATACCGTCGGGTCTTCAACTGCTACAGAATCCACGCTTACAACGGGGGATAGCAGCACTGGCAGCACTGGCAGCACTACCGCCACTTCTTCAGTTCCCACACCTCCGGCCAGCGCCACCAGCGGGTCATCTATCTCGTCGGAATCCTCGACAGTTAGTTCATCGGACTCGGTTGCTAGCTCATCCACAACACAGGCCACACTTTCCACTACCAGCTCGCTTTCGGAAAGTCAATCAGCCAGCTCTTCCACACAGACTGGTACAGGCTCCTCTTCTGGGACTGTGTCGGACAGCTCATCCTCAGTGCCCAGCACCCCGTCTACTAGCTCAAACTCGGCATCCATCACCAGCTCACCCCCGCCGCCCCTGCCACCTTTTCCCACTTCGACTGTGGTAAGTTCCTCGACCATAACTTCGTCGGCAACCTCAACCGCTGGGCCTGCTTCCTCGCTGGAGAGCTCATCCACGTTGTCCAGTGCGACTGGGTCTTCCGAAAGCTCAACCCAGAGCTCCCCCACCGTGCCTCCCACTACATCGTCGGTAACTACGGCTACAAGTTCAATCACTGATTCTTCTTCCGCGCTTCTGTCAACGAGTTCTTCTACCACGGAAATCAACCCATCTTCTTCGGCCTCAGGAACAAGCTCTTCTGCTTCGTCCATCGGGTCGTCTTCAGCCAGCTCTTCAGCCAGCGCTTCAGCCAGTTCTTCAGACAGCTCTTCGTCAGCAAGCGCCTCGTCAGCGAGCTCTTCATCAGTCAGTTCTTCAGACAGCCCTCCGCCAGCTAGCTCTACTTCAGTTAGCTCGACTTCGGCCAGCTCGTCTCCGTCTAGCTTGTCCTCGGCTACATCTTCCTCGGACATATCTTCTTCAACCACCTTGTCTAGTTCAGCTACAAGTCCATCGTCCGAAAGCTCGACAGAAACTACAAGGGCATCTTCAGACAGCTCATCAGGAAGTCCAAGCTCAGCTTCAAGCTCATCGTCACCTGTGTCCTCGATCACCTCATCAGGCACTATCATAGACACATCATCTGAGACTTCAACAGCACCTTCGACTACAACAGCTGCCAGCTCTTCCGACATCGAGATCACAAGCTCGGGTTCAAGCTCGTCGACACAGCCCCTTAGCTGGTCCATAACTTCGTCAAGCATCTCATCTGATACCCTTTCTGGAACTTCCTCTGGCTCTAGCATATCGTCAAGCACCCCATCTGCCACCTCATCTGCTACCTCATCTAATACTTTGTCTGGCACTTCCTCCAGAATCCCTAGCACGTCATCAACTCAGCCCATTGCTCCTTCGGAGAGTACGCTATCAAGCTCATCCACAGATCCGACAAGCTCTCCAGAAAGTGCAAGCACCAGCTCTCCGACGGTGATCTCTACTTCTTCCCAACCAGTTACCGATATCACGTCCACGCCATCCATCAGCTCCTCCAGCAGCTTGGCGTCAGACTCATCCACGGAAACAAGGAGTAGCTCTTCCGGAACAACAACAGAAAGCCCGCCTGTACCACCCTTCAGCACTTCAACTTCATCATCAGAAACTCCTTCGGGAGTTTCGAGTACCACGTCGCCTGCTTCTCCTCGGAGTAGCTCTATCTTGACCGTGTCCTCCTCGACCACCACTGAAAGCAACCCCACTTCTGCGGGATCTAGCTCCTCGGCCACCTCTTTCACCACCCAAGAAAGCAGCTTCACTTCTTCACAGTCGAGTTCTATCTCAGTATCGAGCTCTTCGTTGTCAAGTTCCATCTCGCCGTCAAGCTCCCTACCGTCTACTTCTCCGCCATCGACTTCACCGTCATCGACCTCTTCGTTATCGAGGTCCCCGGCCTCAAGCTCTCTGCCGCCTAGCCCTACGCTGTCGAGTTCTTCATCGTCGGGTTCTTCATTCTCGAGTTCTCCAGTGTCGAGCTTTTCAGCATCGAGCTCTGCACCGTCGAGTTCTTCAGTGTCGAGTTCTTCGGTACCCCCCACCTCCGATACCCAAGACACGAGCAGCTTCTCCTCTTCCAGTACGGAAACGTCTTCAGCCGTTGCATCCTCTTCAACCTCCGCCTCTTCTTCGACGTTATCTCTGTTCTCAACTCCTTCTGCTTCCTCGACAAATTCCCCTTCCGCAAGTAGCTCTTCCACTGCTCAGCCAACCAGTTCCTCAACGCCTCTTCCACCCAGCTCCTCTTCGGTATCCCCATCTTCTGTCACCACAAATACCTTCTCATCCAGTTCCTTGGTACTCAGTCCGTCATCCACAATCTCCCCATCAAACAGCCAAGAGACCAGCACTTCCGCCACCGAAGAATCGAATGTCTCTACCAGCGATACTACCAGTTCTTCTAGTTCATCGCCGGCGTCGCTTTCTTCAACGGCGGCCGGTACTTCCTCGCAGCAAAGCAGTTCCTCCGTTTCGTTGACATCGTTGATACCAAGATCGACGCCAATCACACCAACAACTACCATCATCCGACCTTCATCATCATTCACCGGTTGCGTAATAACTACCACGCCCACATCCACCCCACAGTGCGCTGTCACCCTTCCTGGGAGATGCGCCTTACTTCCACAAACTAATGATTTACTCTCTCTGGTCGATGTCACGGCGGCGTGTCTCCTGGATCTCGGCCCTTTGAGCGCGCTACCCATCGCAACTTGCCTGGTAGTCAATCTCGACGTCATCCTCAACCCACGAGGCCAACCGATGGCGGACTGTCTCCTTCGCACGCTCGCGGCCTCTTGTCCAGGATCACTACCTCAGCCCTGCCTCGATCTCCAGACCAGCAACGGTCTCCAATTGCTCCTCGACCTGCCTATATGCGCCACCGCTCTCGGACCGTACAGTGCAGGCGCAGCCGCAATCTGTCTTGCGTTGAACTCCATTACGGATCTCACGACGGGAATAGAGATCTTCGGCTGTCTTCAGAACTCCTTCGGCCTCGGTCCTCGGACCGTCACGGTCACTGACCCGGCACTCTGCCCCACTCCGACACCGGCACCTCCCAATTGCGTCGTGCCCTCGCTGCCGGATGCTTGCCTGGGTCTCTCCACTGTGAACGGTTTAGATATCCTCGTCAGCCTTCCCGCCTGTACTGCGGCACTTGGAGTCGTTGCTACCTCTGTTGCCGACGTCGCGAGCTGTCTGGTAACCGGGCTCGTCGGCGTCCTCACTCAAGGACAGTCGATCGTCACCTGTCTGAGTCGCGCCCTTGGCACCGATTGCATAACAACCCTGCCGCAGACATGTCTACAACTAGGCGTGGCCAACGATGCAGCCAACGTTTCTCTCTGCCTCAGAGCGTTGGGACCTTTTGCATTGGGTGCTCCCTCAGCATGTTTCTCCTCGGGTATCACCGATGGAAACCAAATTATACAGTGCTTGAATTTGGCCCTGTTTGGGTGAGGACGTCTGGCGATAGTTGGGAAACAAAGTCGGGGGATCGTAATTCCGATCTCTGCATTGTCCAAAAGAAAGGTTTCGCAGTTGCTTTGAAGCATACTTGTACATAAGATCAATTCACTTTCTGCACCTTCGAAGATTTTATATCACTGTTTCAACTAAGACGAATACCGTCATGCTGCTATTACTTCAAGCATTTGGAATCAGACCTTGACGCCTTCGAAGCTCTTTATTTTTCGCTGTCAATCCCCTGTATGTCTCCTGCATGAAAAAACGCTGGCGTTCTGCTGGACTGTAGAATAATAACCTCCATAATTGAGTCGATCCCAAACAGGCTTCACCATTGGAAAAGTGGCCCTTAAATTGGAAGTTACTGGATGGCTTTCAAATCATCGAAGGAAATACGACTCTACGACAAGCCAAGGCTCGGTCATGTTGTACTACGAAGCGGTCTCCCCAGAAGCCCTTCGAGGTGTCAACAGAGCGCATCAGGCCAGGAGACAGTCACGCTTATTTGCGGCAAAGACGATCCGTCTGAAGAGTAAGCCAGTCCTCCTGGCGAGCAATGTACCAGTCCTCGCTACCGACGGCAGTGGGCGCATAGAAGACGCCCCAGGGATCAATCTTCTTCTTGAGCTCGTACAGCCGCGGGTAGTTGAACCCGAAGAAGGCTTGGCCGAAGTCGGGCTCCATGACGTCGCCCTCATTTCCGTAGCCGCCGCCGCCGGGGGTGATCTGGCGGAGGCGCTCCATCCAGCTGTGAGTTATGCGGACGTTGGTCTCCTTGATCTCCTCGGCGGACGCCGTTGACGTCCAGCCGCCGCCGATGATGGCGAACATGAGGGCGTCGCGCCAGGCCGGGTTGGCGGCGCTGTCGGTTGTGTCTTCGGGGGCCGGAGCGTTGATGTTGTAATGGATCAGGGCGGAACCTTCCTCGACGATGCTGCGAAGGGCGGCAATAGTCTCGTCGAGGAGCGCCGGGTCCTCCCAGTTGCGCGCAGGAATGAGGCGGGACGCAGTGCGGAACAGGGGGTTACCGACGTTCTCCATCGGAAAGTAGTTCTTCCAGGTGTCGTAGAAGTCGTCGCTCTCAAAGAAGTCAGGCTCGACGGGGAACCCGATAGCTGCCCAATCTTCGAGAAGGGGGGCTACCATGTCCCTGAACTCGTCGAGAGCCATGTCGGGAACGAGCCAGGGGCGCATGTTCCAGCGGTGCCCACCGTTGCCGGGGAAGAGTTTTGAGTAGCCATAGCTCTTCTTCGCGGAATATTCGGGGAAGCGGCGCCAGTAGGCCTCCATGGCATCGAAGAGAATTTCGGAGGAGACGTTGGCCTCGGTCGTGTTGAAGTTCCACGTCAGGCCGGAGAACCTAGTCTTCGGGTAGACGCGGACGGTCATGGAGGTCACGACGCCCCAGGTGGCACCGCCGCCTCCGCGAACGGCCCAGAAGATATCCTTGTTCTCTTTGTCGCTAGCGGTGATATGACGGCCATCAGGGGTGACGATGTCGACTTCTAGGACGTGGTCCGACCCCAATCCAGCGATGGGACTCATGGGAGAATGACCGCCGCCTGCGAGGTAGCCACCGGTGACACCGACCGTCTGTTCAAAGGTTAGCGGGTAACCTCTTTTCAAGGAAAGACTGTCTACTTACACGGCACTCGCCTCCGACGGCAGTGTAGCCCTCCTTGTCAGCGGCCTCATAGAGCTCGAAGACCTGAATGCCGGCTCCGAGTTTGAAAGCCGGGCCATTGTAGCCCCCAGCGGACTCGTACTCTTTGATGAACTTGAGACCTTTCAAATTGTGAGTCCAGATAGACAGCGCACCGGCACCGGTGCTCTTGCCAAGGAAGTCGTGGCCGGTGTTGTGGACGACAAGGCGCAGGTTCAAGTTGCGAGCGAAGTTGACAGCAAGCTGGATCTGAGCAACGTTGGTAACCTTGAGGGAGTAGGATGGGAAACCTCCGATGCCGCAGGTGCCGTTGTTGGCGGCGTTCTGGGGCTGGCAGGTCGCGCCCTGGTAGAGAGGTGACATGACCGAGGTAGGGTCCTCATCGCTAGCGGGGTCAGTCGGAGATTTCAGCTCAGTCATTTAGCTATGAGGACTCTTACTGAGTATCGGAGTTGTTCCAGTTGTCTAGGATAAACTGGCACTTCTCGGCGTCGTAGTGCTCGCCAGGGTAGCAGGCAGCTCCAATGGGAACGGGCTTGGTCAGGGCACCGCCGGTCAAAAGGTTGAAGACCTTCCAGACGAGCTCATTAGGGTATTGAAGGTCCCCAGGGAAGGTCTTGCACTTGTTATTAGGAAGGGCACGCTTCTGGGCCCTCTGGATGTCGGGGAAAGCAAAAAGCGAGATATTGCTGAGTTCGAGCTGGGTGAGGTTGGCCAGCACGGAGTCGGTCAACTGGAGATTCTGCTCCGGGATATC
Organism: Colletotrichum musae; assembly: GCA_027406025.1. Taxonomy (NCBI): domain Eukaryota; kingdom Fungi; phylum Ascomycota; class Sordariomycetes; order Glomerellales; family Glomerellaceae; genus Colletotrichum; species Colletotrichum musae. The sequence goes on along the minus strand of JANVYC010000001.1, from coordinate 1,117,658 downwards.
GGCCCCGGAAAACTCCTCGGCAGCCGGAGCAACCGTGAGCTCGGTAGCCTCTGAGGGCTATGTAAGCCGAAGAACTTTCTGAGGGGGTTTAAACATGATTACCGATTGTTTGGCCATCGACGACGATGTTCTGTGCACCCACGAGGTTGGGTAGCGGCATAGCCGCCGCCAGCAGAAGGGCTCGTCCGACGGAAGGCATCTCGATGAGATGGGGAGAGCGGCTGGGTAGTCGAGATCCTGTCGGTTGAGGCACGAGAAAGATGAGGAGGGAGAGGGCGGAGGAGAAGAAGAGAGCCCTTAGTGATCGGCGCGCTCATCGCACCCGGATATATGCATGTACACGTGCATGCAGAGATCACCACCACGACCACCACTGCACAACGCGGCGGCCGACTCTGATCTCCACGCAGGTGGCTATTCGTAAGACATTGGACATCGGCCGCATCATCACTCCCGTCGTCGCGGGCCCCCGTTTCCCCCACGAGAGAATATGGAGTTCACGTTGACTCCGAAATGCAGTTTTTGTCCGCGTCAATGTCATATGAGGACCCATATGCAGGAGCATCATCGATAAGAACACCACTTCCAGGACAGAAATAGGAATCTCGTCCTAGGGTGAGTTTCCCCTCTTCTTTGCTGCGGGGAGGGGAACAGTGGAAGGACTTCGCTATCGTCTTGCAGGGATCTTTTCTAAAAGATCTTGGCAGGACGGGGTCGAAGAGTGGGATTTGGGGGGTTGCAGATGGTTGATTTCACTGGAAAACCGCTGTTTCCGTCGACGGACAGCGGCACTTGAGACAATCTACTACGGTAGTTCTGTGCCGAAGTATGTGTACTTTATTTTACGGGGAGCCGAGCTTTTTCAATATCCAACATCGTCTCGGAAGACTAAAAAGGTCAAGCTTTAAGTATCCCCTTCGGAACTATTCGAAGTCAATCAGTTGAATTTATTGTTTGAAAATTAGGCCAGGCCTTTTCACATCCAACCTTGAATACCGTTGTAGGCCGTAACGTAAGAAGAACTCCATTCTGTCTCTGTCGCGAAACCATTGGCTTCTCGTCAGGGTGTGATATCCCACTGGCTCTGCATAATCTCAGGGGTCGCCGGAGCGGAGGGGTTTACGCACTAAGTGTTATTCCCTTGCTAGCCAAGCCGCCTACCTACTTTAGAACCCAAGTCTATGGCAACTCGGCAGCCTGGGAGCCTACGCAAACCACGATCCGGGTGGGAAGCAAACGCTCGCAGGCCCATGGTTTTATCGATCCGTTTAAACCACCGTGATAAAGCTCACGACCTAGCAGTTGGCGGCCTTGATTTCCCCCCCCCCCGAAACTAGGTTCCAACTATGCCATTGTTTTGTTCGAGTCTGTGGTCTTTGGACACGCAGACGGCAACCCGTGGAATGGCTACAATGCCGTGCGAGGCCCATGCTGCTGTGCCGCTCAACCGGGTTTCTCAAATGCCTCTCACGCCCCTCTACACCGCTTGTCCAGTCGTCTTCTTCAATGGAACACTACACATGCATGTCAGCCTCGGCAGAGCTAGGATATGGACGATTTTGCAACCGCACCAGACCTCGGAATGACCGCGTTTGTCTTTCTCTTAGAGGTTTCGATTGTTTCCCCAGACGGTGTGCATGTTTGGCTTACTCTCGATAAACGAAACTTGAATTTGAAAAATGACCGTCTGTCCATTGCCTGCTGCCGCAATATCGCATCCCTCAACCCCACATCTTGACGATTTCAACTTTGCCACTCCTGCAGAGTGCGGTCTTGATCTTCTTGTTCTTCCCAGCTCTATCAATCTTCACGAATCTGCTACAGGGATAAAGCAGATCAAGCAACCCGCAATGGCAATTCGGTGCGTCGATGTTGCCAAAGCTCTCAAGACAGGCTTTATGGATCTGCAATTGCCAGGAGTCTGTGGCATGGCTGTGGAATTGATGACATTAGACCAATTGAGTTTGTCGATCAGTCAGTGGTTTTCAACAAGCTTGCTGCAAACCTTTTGGCTTTGTGCCTGGCCTATAACTCCGCCGGTATCTATATGTAAGTCGCCGGCAATAGTGTCGCTACACTTCCTGACTCGCAATCAAACTGGAAATACTTCGGATGGCGCACCGTCGAAGTGTCAGAAGTCCACGACGTGAAGCCGAGGTTGTGACGGAACTTCTCAGAGATGCTCTATGACCTGATGCTGGGCCTTGTCCAGGCCTCGGTACTCGTTTTCGTACTTAGGCTCGGTTCAAGACGGAGATCTTTCCAGGGATATGCCCTTTAACGAGATCGACGAAGATGTTCAATCTCGGAGTACCGACAGCGTGGATTCGGCACCGAACTGACACGCCAAGTGGCAGGAAAGGTCCGCCGGCAACTAATAAGAGAATAGCCGTATCAGCAGCAGTTTTCTGTTACCCGGCTGGCGGACATCAACTCTTGAGGAAGGCAAGCATAATTGATATTTTACCCAACGGATGCGATGTATGCCTCTTAATGTTATTACTAGAATGATCCCCGTTGCTCCAACTCTGATCGCAGGATAAATCTCGAAATCTTTTCGTCGCCTGTGGTAACGACCAACGCCTTTGCATTCAGTCCGGGACCAGTTGAGGGATTTAGGGTACATTTATAGCATGTACAAAACTTTAAAATAATCTACTAATTTCTTGAGACGCTTATAATCCGACGGTCTGGCACGAATAAGTCAGTGCGACCGGCATCCCACAAATCTAATCGAGGCGATCACCCGCACCACCGTTTCAAGGCCGCTTATTGCTGCTCAAACCTAATAGGCGCAATTTGGACGGTATTTCTAAGTTCGGTCCCTTCCGAGCAATTCGAAGATGCAGCCACACGTCCGGGAAATCCTGCCGTGACCAAAGCGGCTGGGAAACTTTCATGCACCTGACAAATCAGACTACATATGTTCAGTGGCGGCCTCTGATACCACGCGGTATCCGAAGCTTGTAGGACATCCGTGAGCTCATATGCATATTCAACTTCACACCCTGCACCATTGTCAACAGGGCTCTATTCACGCATATTTGTCACAGCACGTGGCCTTCACAAATAGTGCAAAGGCGAAACCCCAAGACTACGGGTCGACGAACGAGAGCAGCTGAGAAGGAGCTGAGAAACTGCGCCTCGCGACTAGGTAGCCTTTCTAAGGGTCGTCTGAACAGTGAACTATGCTTATCGGATGAAACACCTCTCCGAATTACCATTTATGGACTTTCTCACCGGGCGACTAAAGCATGGTGGAGACAACTCTTTCTAGAAGCTCATTACACGCGGCGCAGCTCGGTCTCGGTCCTTCAAGTAGTGACGTACACCCAAAGCTTCCTCCAATTACACTCCAATAGCTCTCAGGGAACATTTTCGCCTTCCCTCAACGTCTACCCTCTCCGCCCATCGTCATTGTCTCCCCTACAGGCGGAGTTCTCCAAGCTTCTTTTACCACTCTGGCTTTAAGGCAGCTCTCGCTTGAATTGAGCTTGGTTTAGTGTAGCTATGTTGCCCTCTCTCGTCAGACAGCACTATGACTCCGAAAGTACGGGCGGTCGGCACGCGTACGCCACTTTGAGAGATTCCGACTCGAGCAAGGAATTCAAGCCCTTGGTCGATGAGACGGGCGACGACTCAACGTTGGAGGCAGAAGATTCGTTCCCTTCTGTTAACACACGACGTTGGGATGTGTTGAGAAGAGGGTTGAGAGCTCTGTCCTTTCTGGTCCCAAGTTTCCTGCAACCAAAACAAAATGAGACCAAACCTCTTCGCCCCACGGCTTGGCTAGGTAACAAGATCTACACTCGAAAGTCTCACTTGTCAGGCTAACATGTTGTCAAAGACGGTTTGCGAGGTATCGCAGCGCTATGTGTTGTGTTCGTTCACTGCGGTCTGGTGTGGTTCTCATGGGACATCCAGTTGGCGTGGACGCCGAACCCACCCCGGCGATGGTGGCTGTACCAGCTTCCCATCCTACGGCTCGTCGTTTCGGGACTCGCTCCCGTCTGCGTCTTCTTCGTCGTATCCGGCTACACAATATCGCACCGTTTTCTGACGTTGGCTCGCCGAGGAGACTTCGAGAAAGCAGGCTCGTCCATCGCATCGTCCGTCTTCCGCCGGCATACCCGGCTCTTCCTGCCAGCTGCCGTAGTCAGTTTCGTCGTTGCGATCATGACCCATCTCAACATGTTCCCCGAACAGGGCCTACCCGGCGTGGCTTATCCAACAAGAGTTCCGCCGCGCTTCGACTCTCTATGGGGCCAGCTGCAGCACTACGTTCTGGCCGAGGTCGCCATCACCGATCCCCTCGGCCAGCCTCACGTTCAGGCCGATTCGGAAGTGCCGGAGCCTATATATGACCCCCATCTCTGGACGATTCCGCTCGAATTTATCAGCTCCATGGTGGTTTTCATGTTCCTGACGGCCTTCACCAGAGTACACAACAGAGTCAGAATGCTCTTCGCGCTATGCTTGGCGATCTATCTCGAGTTGGTCTTTGTCTACTGGGCCATGTTCTCGTTCCTCGGCGGCATGTTCTTGTGCGATCTGCACATGGAGCTCGAGGACATGCAATGGCGGTGGTCAGCGCCGCGGTCTGAGCCACAGTATCGGGGCATGTCACCCTTGGATGGAGCTGTACGTCGGACAACGAAGCGAAGCAGCATGCCTTACCGCGTTCTCGGACGCGGCGTCGGGCTCGTGTCGTTTCTGATCTCGCTGTGGCTGCTGAGCATGCCCGAAGAAATGGAGCAGGCAGCGCAGGCACCCGGATACGTGACCCTGGCATCCTTGGTACCAGCGAGGTTCCGAGAGTCCCTCGTCATACCGATCGGTGCGGTGCTAACGTTACTTGTTGTGGACCAAGCCACGTTCCTGCAGATTCTGTTCACGAATCGTTTCTCTCAGTACATGGGCAAGATCTCGTACTCACTGTACATGATCCATGGCCCGCTCCTTTATTCGTTGGGCTTGGTCCTGGCTAAGTGGACAGTTGGTTTTGTCGGGGGTGGAAACACTGACACATCCTATTTATTTGGCATCTTGTTGGCGTTCATGCTGTGGGCGCCCGCAGCGTTATACGTTTCCGACCTCACTACTACCTTTGTAGACGCGAAGGCGATAGAGTTTTCTAGGTGGGCATACGGGATGCTTTTGAGAAAAGAATAGTAGAGTAGAGACCTCAATTAGAGAGCTGCTCAGTCTGAATGAGTAAGTCAACTGGAACTTGCGTGTCAAATGACCTTAACAAGAAGCTATCCAAGGGCATGATTCATAGCACTACACTCGGCGGCATGTCAATTCCAGAGGAGATTACGGCTATTGTGCGTCTGGAGTTGCGTCAATGGGGCTGGTATCACAGCTGATAGTGGGACTGTGCCGAATGGGCGGCCCGAAGCCGGGACAGAGCCGGGGCGGGTCGGTCAAGTGGAGAACACGGACAGGGATAGAAGAACGGCAAACGATACTTCCGATGGTGTATGTAGGATTCGAACTCATGTGTCAAATTTGTTCGTTTCGTTGTATCTCTTTCAGAGAAGGGACACAAGTTGGTTCACCCCATATGCTGTCTTTTGAACTGTCAATGTAATCACTAAAACGTATAGCATAGAAGAATTGATCTCACTTGAACGATTTCAAATGAAGTCCCTGTCTATGATAGACGTACATTCACCAATTCTCTACTTCCAAGTTCTAACTACGTATTCATTTACACCCCGTGACCCCTCCTATGCATCGTGTCCGTCTGAGGGGCAAGTTTGGATGTGTATGATCTAGTATTACCGAGTCTCTCGGACTATGTATGTGAATTAGAGTGACTTTAATCTGGTGTGAGACTCTCTTGTACTGCGTGGAGACATGCTGCTTGAAATGGTGGTCTTAATTAAGGTGAGTGGGCACATGAATGATAGTGAATGTGTCCATAAACGTAGCTGAGTTATTCACTGACACACAAGATACTCGTTTAAGGGTATTTATACCACTCAACCTCAAAAGTACCTAGATCAATGATCACCTCTGCAAATACAAGATCAGGGGGGTGGCATCTCAACGGATCAAGATGTCGCGCTGGCTACCGGACTATGGCGACCTCAATGGGCCTCAGCCTATTGAAGTCGACCACGGACCTTATCCCGAAGTCGACCCCAGAGGCTATCCCAATCGACCCCGGCCAGCAGAACGTCGACCTGCACCCCCGGCAGAGCCTCCGCGGGTTCCTCGATACCCAAACCCACCAGCTCCGCCGAGACAACCAAGTCCACCCAGACATCAACCGGAACCCAACAATCCCAGAGATGCCTTCGACTACCAGAGGATGCCTGACGAAATACTAAACGACCCCACCAAGGCGCAGATCGAGTCCATCATTCTAAGCAAGGCCCAGCGCCCCGACGAAACAGTTTCCCTGCAGAACAGCGGCGCGCCCGCCCGCATCCTGGCCGCCATTACATCACTCGAGGCGCGCGCAACAGTTCGGTACGGCAGGGCGACGTACGACGTCCACGTCTCCGGCAACCGGCCCCTGCGCGCCGCGACCGGGTCCTGGCTGGAGAGGAACATCCTCGGCCCGCTGAAGGACATCCTCCGCAACCCGAGGGCGTACCCGCGGCCCGCGGAGGACCCGCAGTTCCAGACGCTGATGGACCACCTCTGCCAGCTGATCCTCGGGGGCTGCAACAAGTGGATCTGCCCGATCATCAGCAACGCCAAGAACTACTCGGACCAGGTGCAGCTGATCGAGCCGCCGGGCGGGATGACGGACGAGACGCTGGTGCCGTACCCGATGACGGTCTGGCTGGACCACCGGCTGTACGAGGAACTTGCCGAGGTGGTGCCCAACGGGGGAGGGTACGATGTGAGGTTCTTCCGAGGGAACGAACCGAGCCGTGGATTCGACTTTGTTCACAATGCGGATGGATTTGTTGACCATAATTGGACCAACAGGCCTGATAGAGAATATCCTGTAGATCCCCAATTCCGGGCTTGGATTTAGGGGAGTCGGATGTTTATAGTCAATCGAGTTGGTTTACACAAGTAGAAGACCTGCCAAAGTTAACGGCTGTAGTTCGGGAGGCCGTATGATAGAAGAATGTGTAATGACATAACTGCCCGGGGATTCCTACCAGCCCTTCTTGGTTGACACCGAAAGGACGATCTATATCTGAACAGAAACAAGTAGTCTTTAAATTATAGACATTATCCGTAACGCCTAATACGCTAAGTATGCTATGCTTAACCTCGTTACCCATCTAAAGCATCATGCCCAACTCCCCTTCAACACCGCCTGTCACCCCCTAATTCAGCACCTCAGAAGACCTCCGACTCGATCTCGTCCACGATCTGCACCTTGATGCTGCCGTTCCTGGGGTCGGAAGCGAGGGTGAGGGCGTCGACGGCCTTCTCGAGCGGGAAGGTGTGGGAGATGAGGCTCTTGAGGTCGAGGATGCCGCTGGTCAGGCAGGCGATGCCGGCGGGCCAGGTGTCGCGGTAGCGGTTGATGAACTCGAGCTTAATCTGCAGAAAAGAATCACCGTTAGTACTGGTCACACTCAAACTCCCCCTCAGGAAGAAAAGACTAACCTCGGCCAGGGACAGGTGCATGAAGGGCAGGTTGTTCATGATCTCGCGCCCGACGCCGATGACCATGACCATGCCGCCGCGGCGGGCGGTGAAGGCGGCCGTGCAGATGCTGCTCTCGACGCCGGTGCACTCGAGCACGACGCGCGGGGCGCTGTACTCGTCGTCGCCGAAGAGCTTGCGGATGGCCTTGCCGTTGGCCTCGTTGCCGATGGCCGGGTCGACCTGGTAGGTGATGACGCTGGGGACGAGCGTCTTGGCGAACGCGAGGCGCGAGGGCTCGATGTCGGTGATGACGAGCGGGTGGGCGCCCGACGCGCGGGCGGCGGCGAGGGTGACGAGGCCGATGGGGCCCGCGCCGCAGACGACGGCGCCGACGCCGAGGGCCAGGCCGGCGGTGCGGATGCCGTGCATGGCGACGCTGAGGGGCTCGAGGAGGGCGCCCTCGGCGTAGGAGATGTTGTCGGGAAGCCTGGGACGCCTCGGTTAGTATCACAAGTGGTGAGTCTTTTGGGAGCAAGATCTGGATCGTCGACTCACTTGTGAAGCCACTTGGCCGGGTGGCACTTGTAGCGCTGGATGGTGCCGTGATAGGGGTAGACTCCGGCAAACTGAACGTCCTCGCAAAGGTTGTAGCGGCCCTCGGTGCAGAGGAAGCACTCGCCGCAGGGCACGCCGGGCTCGATGGCGACGCGGTCGCCGGCCTTGAAGTTTGTGACGCCCTCGCCGACGCGGATGACGACGCCGGCGGCCTCGTGGCCGATGATGCAGTCGCCCTCGAAGACGAGGGTTCCGATCTTGCCGGTCTTCCAGAAGTGGATGTCGGATCTGCGGAGGAGACGGTGGTCAGCTGAGGTTCTCTTGTTCCTGGGAATGAATCGTGGTCGCGATGGAGCGCATAGCGAGACTTACCCGCAAACGCCGGTCGCCTTGACGTGGACCAGGACCTCGCCCTTCTTGGGCGCCAGAACGGGCGCCTCCTCGGCCTTGAGGCGGTGGTCGGCGGTGACGACGAGCGAGGGGTTCGGCAGCGGTGCCTGGAGAGTCTCGGGGGCGGCGGTCTTCTCGACCTCGGTGACGACGACGACGCCGTTCTTGGCGGGCGCGACGCCGTTGACGGGCGCCTCGGGGGATATCGTCGCAGCAACCATCTTGAGATGCGTGTGTGGTCTGGGCTTGGACTTCTGTCGAGAAGATGAAACGAGGGAACCGTGGGTGAAGAAAGACAACAAGTCAAAATCAACGAAAGTCAACTGGGGTATCCGCGAAACAAATGATGGTTTTGAGAGCTATGGGAGAGCAGAGGAAGGGAGGGAGATGGAAGCTGGTGAAAGAAAGAAAGAAAAAGTTATTAAGAGTGATAATCTACTCCGTTTCAATTCGTTGAGAGCTATCCAGAACCATGTAGCTCGCATGCCGTCCCGTCCCGCCAAACAAATAATTTCTCGTCGTGTGATCCCTTCTTCCCGGGTCGGCAGTAATTATCGACTGTAAGCGCCTAAGGGTCCTTGAGCAAAGGAGGGGGATTGGAGAGAAGGGTGTGAGAGCGGGGAACTGACCGAAGCTGTCTTGAAATGCTTCGAGATGCCGAATCGGGAAGTCCTAAGCACCCTGCGAGTTCTAGAACACAGACTCCGGAGAAACTCCGGTTGTTGGAGGGAAGATGTGAGAAAAGGTTTCCGGGTTCCGGTACCCGTTGGCCGCACCCCGGCCGAGTTCCGAGCGTGATTGGAGCGCGTGGCCGTGAAGTGGGACATTGCTTTTCATGCGGTGAGGGGGAGGAAGATGAAGCTCTGAAATAGCTCAGAAGCTCTCATCTCTAAAGTTTTCTTGATGTTGTCGCTTCGGTTGAAAGCACAAATCACTTGCTGGTGGTAAGACTGAAATGTGTAGCAGTAACTTTTCATCAATTCATGGCCGCTTCTATGGTAACCACTGGTCCTATCCAGGTCCGTCTAAAATAGCATGTTTGCCACCATTACATCCACGGCTTCCGTTCCTCTTTTCCCATCCAAAAATCTCATTAAAAGGCTGTAGACTGTGCGAGCATCCTTAGGCGAAGATGCGGAGGGGGTACTGGGGCAGGTAGAAGCCGGGGTCGTTGAAGCGCAGGCCGCGGTCGAGGTCGGAGATGGCCTCGATCTCCTCAGCGGAGAGGTCGAAGCCGTTGACCTCGAGGTTCTGCTGCAGGCGGCCCTGGCTGTTGCTCTTGGGGATGACGGCGACGCCGCGCTGGGTGGCCCAGCGGAGGAGGACCTGGGCGGGGGTGACGCCGTGGGCGGCGGCGGCCTTCTTGACGGCGTCGACCTCGAAGAGGCCCTCGGCGCCGATGGCGCGCTTGTTGGAGATCTCGAGGAAGGACTGGGGGCCGAAGGAGGAGTAGGCCGTGACGGCGATCTTGTTCTCCTGGGCCATGGCGATGAGGTCGGGCTGGACGAGGTAGGGGTGGTGCTCGATCTGGAGCGAGGAGATGGGGTGGCGGGCGTAGGACTGGATGTCGTACAGGGACTGGGCCTGGAAGTTGGAGACGCCGATGGACTTGGCGATGCCCTCGTCGACGAGCTTCTCCATGCACTCCCAGGTCTCGCGGATGGGGACCGGGTCGGGCTCGACGATGGTCTGGGCAGCATCGGTCCACCAGCACTAGGGAGGCTGTTAGTCGAATGTCGCAGAGGTGCGAGATCTCTCTCAAGTGAGGCATTTGAGGCAACTTACGGGGTAGGGGATGACGGCGGGGTCGATGTACTTCAGGGAGACGGGGAAGTGGATGAGGAAGAGGTCGATGTAGCCCAGGCCCCAGGTCTCGTTCTGCTTCTTGGCCATCTCGACGGCGTGCTCCTTGCGGTGGTAGTTGTTCCACAGCTTGGTGGTGATGAAGATCTCCTCACGCTTGACCAGGCCGTCGGCGATGGCGCGGCGGACACCCTCACCAGCCTCCTTCTCGTTCTGGTAGTCGTAGGCACCGTCAAAGAGGCGGTAGCCGGTCTTGATGGCCTGTTTTCGTCGTTCACGTCAGTCATGTTGCATCTTTTGAGGAGTTGTTGACGATGAGCGAAGGGGACGAGAACTCACGTTGTAGACGGTGTCGGCGCAGGACTCGCGGGGGACCTTCCACAGGCCGAAGCCGACGAGGGGCATCTCCTTGCCGGAGGCCAGGGTGATAGTGTTCTTGACCATTGTGAATGATGTTGTGTTGGTGGTTAGGGAGAAGAAGAGATTGTGTTGTGAGGAATGAGGAAGAGAGAAGGAAGAGCAAGAGTGAGCCGGGACGAAGAGGTGCTTGGTCTGAAGCGCAAGTGTAAATATTTCAGAATTCTTTTCGAGCTACCCCGCCTCCGAGGGGGCAGAGTCACAACGCGGAACCTCAATTTCCTCGCATCGTCATGGAGGGGCATCTTTGTGGGTGGTTAGCATTACCCGATACGGCAAACGGAACCGCTCTGGTCAGAAAAGGGCAAGCATCCCCGCGCTAAGCGGCCCCCTGTTTGACTCGTGTTCGACCGGGTTCTACGAGGGGCAGTGAAGAACCGGACTGACCGCCTACGAGAGAACAGTGGGATGGCTGACGGCGACTCTGTTGCATAACATGTGCCTTTGAAGAGCGTCCGGACGTTGGCCGATATGCTGTGTTAGGTCTGGTAGAAATGGTGATGCTCTTGAGTCGGTTCAATAGTTTACAACTGATGAAGAACCGCAGAATGAGTGAATCAACAGCCATTCAACCAGAACAACTCAATGACAACTCCTCGGCTCATCAACCCCGTCTCCATGTCAACGCCCACCTCCATCGCTGATCCCGTCCAACCCCAACTTCGTCCCAAAAAGTCCCACCACACCACACCGCACCACTTTGACAGCGACCAAGCTCACGCGGCGTTCCCCCCTGCTCGCCCGTTCACCCACCTCCGCGTTCCTCCACTATTTGTTGGGGGCGACATCCGCCTTCCCAATCCGACAAAAATTACCCCCTCTCCCCTTCCCGCAATGCCAGCAGAGAGAGAAGAGAGCCCGTCGCGAGGTCTGAGCCGCGCGCACGATGGCCGACGACACGGAATCAGTATCAGGAGCCGCTCCAGCTGCTGCCACCGTAATAAGCGCTGAAGCTGGACCCGGAGTGGGAGCTGGGGGATCTGGAGGCAATGCGTCAAAGGCGAGACACAAGAGGACGCGGACGGGATGTCTGAAGTGTCGAATCCGACGACGCAAATGTAAGTCTCTGTTTTAATTGAACTTCCACCAGTTTTTGAACTTCTTCTCCACTGGCCCGTTTCGCATTCTACAGCCTCGGTTATATGCGGTGAACTGACTCCGCAACGGCAACACAGGCGATGAACGCAAACCACGATGCCAGCGGTGTATCGACGGCAACTTTGAGTGCCAGTACGGCCCGCGATTGACTTTCTTAAACAAGAATGCGTTAACCCTATCACCGTCGCCAAAGGCGCCTGAGGCGGCGGCGGCGACTCCGAGATACTCGAGGCTCCAGGTACGCATGAACCCGCGATCCTAACATCAAAATGCCACCGCCAACTTACAACATGAGTAGTTCGTCGGCCCAGGATCATCGAAGCAGCAGGCCGCGAAAGAAGCATCACCGGCCTCGCCGGCGCCAGATCCGAGACTTCACATCGCCACCGTCACGAGTCCCGGCACAGTCCTTTCGCCCGGGCAACAGACGCCAACGGTGCTCACGTTCCAAGCACATCCGCAGCCGCAACCACCAGAACCGCCGACCCCGAAACCGCATCCCATCGAGCCGAGCATCGCGCCGAACCACCACCCGCCGCCGCAGCAGCCACAACTTCACCACTGGCGGGCGCAGAGCATCGGGCATGAGAGCCTCTCGTCCCCGGTGCGCAACCTCGACATTGCAGGGAGACAACAGCAGCAGCAGCTACCTGGCGCGTCGCCCAATAATGACGCTGCGTATGAGACGGCGCTTAATGTCCTGCTCTCTCTTGGGAGTGAGGGCACGCCGGCGGCGATGGGGCAGACTCCCGGCCCCGGATCCGCCGGATCCGGGCCAGCATCTCTACCGATGAGCGGCGTCGAGGGGATGGGAGTGAGTCCGAGGGATCTGATGTCCGTCTCGCCCAACTCCACCAGGGAACACCGAGACTCCAGCGTAGCGCGCATGGCGATGCCCGGAAGCATGTCGCAGGACAGATTACTCCAGCTCTTACGACACTTTAGATACCAAGTCGCGCCATGGGTGAGTCTCTGCCGCTCCCGCGCCGGCTTCGCATACATATCGGGCCGTACTAACACTGTCTTTTCCTAGCTGGACCTCTGCGATATGAGTCAGACCTTCGGCCTCTACGTCCCTCGTCTCGCGATCGAATCTGAGGCGGTGCTGCACTCCGTGATGGCGCTCGCCGTGATATCCTCCCAGGCGGATCCGCGGTTGGCGCAGCCCGGCGACGTCGAGTACGTCAAGGCTCTTGTTGAGACGGCGCCGGTCGAACCATCTAGCCTCGGTTCTTTCAGCGACAGCGATCTGTCACAACTTACCCTGTCTTCCGCGTGCCGGTTCATACTGAACATCCCTGGAAGTTGGCACGAGCTACCCCTGGCCATAGGCGACGGCTTTTGGAACATGGCCCTCGCAGATGCAACGCCAAAGACAATCTCGATTCTCTCAGTCTTAATCAGACTAGGTACAGTCAATCTTCCTACATCTTGACTGACAAGTTGCTGACTCTTGTCTCAGAACTAGCAGCAGCCCTCGTTACCGGCTCGCCGATATCCGTCCCGGAGCAACTAAGCTACAACCCGCCCATATCCCAGCACTGGTCCTCCTCCTCCTCCGCCGTCGCCGAGACCATCTTCCAGTACACCATGGAGCCGCTGCTCCTCTGCGCCAAGGTGGCCAACTTCTGCGCCGGCGGCTTCCCGCCCCAGACGCCCGCAGACGTCCCGCCGGTGCACCGCTGGACGATGCTCAGCGACGCGCTGGGCGCGTGGTACAGCACCCGGGCGCAGGAGTTCCGCCCCATGGTCGAGATGGACGGCGGCGCCGACGGCGACGAAGAGGATAAGAACCTCTTCCCCGTCATCTTGTTCACCAACGGCGCCGCCGTGTTCGCGAATCAGCTGTACCACACAGCTATGCTTCTGCTCCTGCAGAACAGGCCGCGCACGCTGCAGACGGCGTCGACGACCGGCGCGAAGAAGTCGTCGTCCGTGTCGCCGCTGTGGCACGCCCAGCGCGTCTGCGGGATCGCGCTGAACAACGACCGCAGGGATAGCTGGGACCTGTGCCTCGTCGCGTCGCTGTACCTCGCGGCGCAGCGGATGACGTACGAGCCGCAGCAGCGCGCCGTCTTGGAATGCTTCGAGCGCGTCAGGACGCTGACGGGGTGGAACGTCGAGGGGTTCGCGGCGCGGGTGCGGGAGGATTGGGGGTTTGTGTAGGGCCGGGTCCTGTGGATGATGATGATACCTCGAGGCAGTAGTGAATAATACGTGATGTGACACGAATATGATGAACAGCATCTCATCTCGCCATGTCGGCCACCTTGAGCTCCTTGCGGACTTTGTACCCCCACGCGGTCTCGAGGTCGTCGATGCGCCAGCATGTGCCCCATCCCGTGACGGCCTCGATGCTCCGGATCAGCTTCACGAGCAGCGCGTGCTCGGACCGGTGGCTCAACAGCCGGCCGGCAACCCACAGAGGCTGAATGGCGTTGTTCAGACAGCCCTGGTGCGGATTCGCGAGCGAGATGCCGCAGATGCACTTGGCATGCCAAATCGCCGACCCAGCAACCCCCAACTTCCCCAACCCCGGCCCCGGCGTCGGCCGCGGCGCCGAGCCAAGCAACAGCGTACACGCCGTATGATATAATTGGTTAGATGAAATGGCCGCCCAGTGCAGGAACAAGATCTGCGGGAACGGGCTGCTCTGCACGGTCTGCACCGGCAGCAACTCGGGAGGGCGGTCGCGCGTCCAGGCCTGCAGGTCGTCCCAGAGCCGGACCCAGCGGTCGGCGAGGTCGTCCGGGCGGCCCGAGTCGACGTCGCCGAGCTCGAAGTAGCGCGTGCGGTCGGCTACGAGCTCGCAGACCTTGGCGCAGAGGTAGACGGCGTAGTTGGCGTGCATGTCCGGGGTGCCGGACTGGCGGAAGAGCTCGCGGGCCTCGTCGTGGGAGGCGCCGGCGGGGAGCCACTTGGAGGGGGTGAGGAGGGTGCTTTCGGTGCCGTCGGATATGAGGGCGCCGCAGAGGTCTGTTTGGGTGTTAGTGACGGGGATTGATAAGATGTAGGAAGACGTGACGAACCCATTCTGGCGTAGCACCAGAAGACGGCTTGCAAGAGGCCGCCGCTGAAGCCGTGGACGTAGAAGGAATCGAACAGGGCGGCGCACCCTTCGAGGTGTTTCCTCCAGTCTTGGGCGCTGGCGGACATCATCTCCAAGCAGCACAAGATGGTGCAGATGGGGATGATCTTCTGGTCTCGGGACTGGAGGAGGGGGGTCAGAAGGCGGATAGCCTCCTGGTAGAGCTCTAGACTGTCGAAGGACGTCTGCTTGCCCTCCTTGCGTTCCATCTGACGGGCCGAGAGGGCTAATACAGCATATAGAAGTGCTGGAGAACTGCGTGCTAGGACGGGTACTTGGATACCAAAGGCTCGATCGCTGTCAAACATGTCGAGCTATAGGAGGTCAGTCTCAGTCTCACGTCCGTGTATATATCAATGGCATGAACTTACCCATGGCGCAACCTCGCCCACATAGTTCTTCAAGTACTCCAACCTTCTCCCCGTCCCCAGAATCTGCCCAGCCTGCCTCCTTGCCGCCGCCTCATCACCCAAGATGGTCCCTGGCGCCGCAAATCCGCCCGCTGCGAACCCTCCATCAGCAGCTTCGGGGGTACCCTCCCTCGTCGGGGCGGCGGTCTGCGCGGTGTTGAAGATGAGGCACCGCAGCTCCTCCTGGTAGGCGAGGTAGCCCGGGTCGGTGACGAACTCATCCAGCCTCCATGACTCGGCGGGAGATGTGGAAGCCTCGGAGGAAAGGTGCTGCGGGTCGCCGAGGCCCCATGTCGACGAGGCGCCTGGTGTTGCGGCGGCGAAGTGAGATGGACCGTGTGAGTGAGAGTGAGAGTGAGACTGAGTTTGAGATTGTGGATGAGACTGAGTATGAGAGTGAGAATGAGAGTGAGACCCGCTGCTGTCGAGAGGCGTCGCGGTCGAGTCGGTGTCGTTCACCGTCGTCGGCGAGAGCATCTTGCCTGACGCGCAGCCGCTGCTGTCGGATGACGCTTCGAGATATTGTTACGCATACGAGAATCGCAGTAGCCTTCGCTGATGTTGTCGCCCTCCTCCTCCAATATGTCTCGGTCGCGATAGAAGGATTCGGAAGGTCATGCGTGAGGAAGGAAAAAAGACTGGATCGTTCCCACAGCGCCCATCGTCCCAGGGGCCTTCAGGGGTCCCAAGATATCCGGACAGCGGAGACCGAGCAGACCGACCGCCCAATGGCCGCCCGGTGAGGCCCATGGGGAGGGGCGCATTGACTGCTGCGGGGAACCCGAATTAGCGGATATTGCGGGGTATATAGGCCTCTCTGATTGGTTGTTTGTGTTTTTTCTGCTTCGTCGTTTCGCCGAGGCAAACTCCACCGACATCCACAATGCGAGCGAGACCGGTCGATGGCCCGGTCGCCGAGGTGTGCTCGGTGGGTTTCGGTGAGGGGATCATCTCGTGAGATCCGCTATGTTTCTCGGCCATTTTCACAACGACCAGCTGGACCAGAACGATATTAAGGGTATGGCCGTAAGTTAAGGCTGAGCTAGAGCCTATGAGTTACTATAGTCTTACTTGAGCCGGAGTGTGGGACCTGAACGGTATAAAAGGACTAGTTGAAGAGTCGGACGTAGATATAAGTATTCCAGAAGTCCCACGAGAACCTTGTTGATTGGCATATTTGCGAGGAAAGTTGTGTGGAGAAGGAAGGAAGATCTCAGCACAGAAAGCCTCCCGGATACAACCCTGACTTACTTGAATAGGGCTTCCTCGGGTGGCCTGCCGAGCATGAACAACGGTCTGCCAAGTGTGCCATTCTCCCAAGACTCTTTCATACATACATGTTCGCCTTGGTAGAACGTCTAGGTGCTCACAACTCTGGCCTGACAGGCAAGCGAGGCCACGGCGTTTGCCCGACCGCGGAGGAACCCCGCTTCCCGGACCGGATGGATCCGACGACTCGACTCCGAACCTCACCTGTCGGTCAACGTCGACGCAGCAACGGGGCCTGAAGTGAGGCTTGGCAGCGTGTGAGAGATGTTGAAAGAGGAAGCAAAAGGTCGAGGAGCCCAGATTTCTGCTCCGAAGATTGGTCCGTCTGACAGGCCATCAGACCAAGTGCGACGGAAGTCTTCCGATCTGTATGCGGACAGCGCTCTGCCGGGGGTACAGCGTGCATGCCTCCAGAGCGCTTCCTCGTACGGCTGTCCAACGTGGACTGTGAGTGCGACCAGGAGGCCTCCAGATTGTTCAGGAAAGCCTATACACCCGAGTCTGAAGGATAACGAGTACCTCATCGAAGCATTCTTCACTCGAAGATGAACGCAGTTTCCTGTTCTGCCCCCCACAAGTCTCCACATATCTCGACAAGCACTGTCTTCCCTTCTCGAGAGGCGAAACCCTCTCCTCGTTCCGAGGTTAACGATGTCCATGGTGTCCATCGCAGTATCCGAGGGGCACGCAAAGAGGAACGCCACCGTCACCCATTGCACAACTTCTTCCAGCTTGGCGATGTCCATCTCATGATCGAAGAGCCCATCGGGACAAGCACGTCTCCCCTGTTTTCCATCCAAAGCCAATACGTATTACCTTAAACCGAACCATGTTGTGTGAATAAGGCTAGTATCCATTGGCGCTATGAGTCGATATCCCCACATACCCCAGACCCAGTTATGGCGCCATGCAACCTCAGTTCCCGACAATCTCGCGACCCCTATGCTTGCTTCGGTTTCCCCAGACTCACCCCGACTTGCGGGGAAACTGGTAACCAAGCCTCCAGTAGCTTAAATGGTTTTCATCAGCATACACATATACAACATTCGGACAGACCCGGACCACGGGAAGCACATTTAGACGCCGGTCAAGATTATAAGATGGCAGGACGCGCCGAGTATGGGGAAGAATGGTTCTCTAAACTACGAGATCAAACAGCCCATCTTGAAGTTGATATCTTGGTTGCAGTGGAATCTATCTTGTTCTACCCCTTTTTATCCACTTGAAGACGCAAAACTTGCGAAAGACACACACGAGCCGGAGCCCTCGACAAAGTAGCCGACGATGGGTTGTTTCAGTACCCACGCCGCGGGGACCAAAGACCCCCCGGAAGTGCGTAACTGGCGGATTCACTACATTGCCATGGTAGCTTCCATGTCGGCCCTAGCAAGTGGGTTCCCATCCATACACGTCCACCCTTCAGATCACGAGCAACAACAAATGCTGACTGACTGTTTTGTGAACAGTGGGGTACGACAGCGCCGTGATTGGGGGCACCATGGCCCTCGACTCTTTCGTGAGAGACTTTGGTCTTTTGGATACCGACCAGTCCAACCGGGACGCGGTCCAAGCCAACATCGTGTCCACCTTCTATGTAAGTCTTCCTTTTTTTCCTTATGAAGCGACACCTTTTTCTGGTCCTTGCTTTGCAGAGGGACTAACCACCGTGAAACTCATTAGGCCGGCTGCTTCTTCGGATCTCTTTTTACCTTTCCCATCGTTGAAAAGCTCGGCCGGAGAATCGCAGTCCTCATCGCTTCTTGCGTCTTCCTTCTAGGCGGGGCGGTCATGACCGCCGCCAACGGCAACATGAACATGATCATCGGCGGGCGTGCCGTCGCCGGCCTCGGAATCGGTGCCTGCGCGCTTGTCGTGCCTATCTATATCGCCGAAACCGCCCCCCCGTCGATTCGCGGCCGTCTGATCGGCATCTTTGAGATCGCGTCGCAAGGGGGCGGCATGCTCGGGTTTTGGATCAACTACATCACCGATCAAACGGTCCCCGTCGAGTCCAAGGCTCAATGGATTATTCCCCTAGGGTTCCAGCTCGTCCCCGGTGTTCTGCTGTTCACTGGGATGATCTTCTGTTCCGAGAGCCCACGCTGGCTGGCAAAAGGGGATCGCTTCGACGATGCTGAGAAGGTCCTGACCGGGCTCCGGGGTCTACAAAGCAGCCACGCCTATATTAGGCACGAGATGTCCGAGATCCGTCTTCAGATCGAGGAGAGGAGCACTACAAAGATGAGTAAGAGGGCCAAGGTGAACAAGCTGTTTCAGAAGGGGACCCGGAATCGGATGGGTATCGGCCTGGCCTTGATGTTCCTTCAGAGCTTTATGGGTGTGAACATCCTGACGTACTACTCCCCGCGAATTTTCGAAACCCTGGGCGTCACGCGCACCTTGACGAAGCTCTTTTCCACTGGTTTCTACGGGGTCGCCAAAACCCTCGGCATGATCGTCTTCACCGTCCTAGTCATCGAGAAGGTCGGCCGGCGCAATGGCATGGTCTGGGGCTCCGCCCTGGGCTGTATCCCGATGTGGTACATCGGCGGGTACGTCATGAAGGCCAACCCGATCGGGGCGGCGGCGGCCGGCCGGGAGGTCTTGCGGGACGGCTGGGCGTACCTCGCCATCACCTGTGTCTACATCCACGGGTTCATCATCACGTCCACGTGGCAGGGCATCACCTGGACCGTGTGCTCCGAGATCTTCCCCCTGGACATCCGCATGCTCTGCGTGTCCCTCACGACGGCCGACACGTGGGTTGGGTCCTTTATCATTGCGAGGACGACGCCGTACATGATTTCCGACTTGGGGTACGGGGCGTACTTCTTCTTCAGCGCTATTCTCGTCTGCATGGGGATCTGGGCCTTCCTGTTCGTTCCGGAGACCAAGGGTGAGTCATGCTATTCCTTGTCGGAAATGGGACGATTTGCTGACTGGCTTCTTTTCAAAATCTGCAGGTGTCACTCTCGAGGAGATGGACGCCCTCTTCATGAAGCCTACCCATAAGATGGTGTGGGCTCAGCTTCGACGGAAACCACTACCTCTTGAGGAATCGCGCGCCCAGTCTAACGGAAAAGAGGTGATTGAAGTTGAGGAGATTGAGAAGCGATGAGTCCTTTCTCCATGACAAGAATCGACCGAGAGCAGAATAAGTTCGGCCAATGGCGATGGATACCCGGGCGACGTTTGTCGTGTTGCAAAATGCACTCTCAAAGACAGAGGCCTATTTCACATGATACAACCCTTTCTTCAATTATTACCTTTGGGCAATATACATCACGTTTTCGCGGGAGAAGCCACCCGAGTCTCAGTCGCGGATGGTAGTCGTAGACTCTGTGGCCCCAATGATGGGTGCTGTCAACATGAGCTCCCATGAGTTTCGCCTTGTTTGCTGACACTGTAAATTGACTCCTGCGGGGAGCCCGAACTAGCTGAAGCTCTGGGGTATCTCGGTCTCTGTACCTAGATATTCCTTCTGGTGTACGAGCGAGACCGGTCGATATGGCTGGTGGAAGGGTCGCCGATAACCTCTCGGTCAGATTCGGTGAAGGGGTCACGTTGTGAGCTCTACATAGTTCAAGTAGTTGCTTCCCAGTAGTCCTCGAAAAGGGCAAGGGGTCGAGCCGGGCAAGAAAATCTTGTTTGGGCATTGAAGCTGATCTAACCCCAAGACTGCATGTGCTATTTGGCAGTTTCCGGCTTTCTTGAACTTGAGCCTATGAGAAGTCCAGACTGCCGCCTCTCTCTGACGTCCCAGGTCACACAAACAACCCCGCTAATTCAGCTGCCAAGTCTCAGGCATCCAGCTGCCTGACTGATCATCAGTGACTTTCATTCCGCGATAGCCCCCTTGGAATTCTTGAGACTTTAGGCTTCCGTTTTGGGTTAACTCCATAAACCCATACTCCATGAGCCGATCATGCGCCGCTGCCGGTCTTTTCGGGCTTCCAGCCAGTTGAAAATCCACTTTAGAAGGAAGGGAGAAAGGGGCATGATACCGAGTTCGGGGGATGCGGATCATCTGAGGCAAAGCTCATCTAAGCCTTCCTTCGTGAGCCACCGCTGGACTTGACGCATCTCTTGGTATCTGTAAGGCATCCCACAGCACAACATGGCTTGTGATCTGAATTAAGCCTCGGCGGTCTTCCCTGACGGTTAAGTCAAGACACATAAACTTCTCGCCGTCGGTGGCTCTCCCCACTTCATATCATCTCAAGGTCCCTTTGGAGACATTGCCTACTGAAAACAGTCCTGATACCAGCGTCCAGAATGTGTATACGCCAATCCCCTCCCAATAGCCCTCTGTGACGCTGGGTCGCCAAACCTGAACAGCAGGCCAAACCACATGAGAATCCTCCAGGTTACCAACTTCGAAGTGAGCCGGCATATGTGAACGGTGAACCTGACTACAGGGGCGCGCAAAAGTCTACCTACCTGTCAGGTAAATGCTTTCGTCCAATGAACCAATATCTACCTACCTAGTGCGCCGAGAAGTGCCCGGGAATAAGCTTGCATCCTCGTTTATGTAGGTAGGCAGCAGGCAGGCAAGCAGGCTTGAGAGCTGAAAAGTCTGTCAGCATCCCTTAGAAAGCTGAAGGCGGAGACCACGAGTTGTTTCACGGCCATAGCTTTTAATAGAGACATAATGAAGAATTTGACTGCTTTCGGTTACACAGGCACCAGCCACGTCATGTCGCCACAGAACGTGAGGAATACATGTAGCCCCCGTCCGCCCCGCTGCCCGAGGCAACCAGACCGACTTCCCCACGAACAAAGCCCAGGAGAGTTCTGTGCATTGAAGACTGCAGCAGCCGGCATAGAACGCAGATGTCAAACGACAGAGCCAGCCTTCCTCGATTGTGTGCTTGCCATCTTATATTTGCTCCCTCTTTCCATCGAGATGCTGCGATCTTTCCTTCGGCTGCCGCCATTACTTTCGATGCCGCCATTGTCCTCAGTTTTATCTCCTTTTACTTCGTCTCGACCCGTTCAGAGCATTCGACGACGTTTCAACACCCTTTCCGATGGATGGCTAAGGTTGGCGTTTGTGAGCGTCATACTCATGTCAACAGCGCTACTGCTACTTGCCGGTATTTTCATAGCTGCTGTCTCGAAAACCGGGGGCGACTTCAGACAATCATGGAAATTCCACGAATCCGACTGCGAACGAGGCACCGCAAAAGCTATAAACACATTCCTACATCTCCTCATCAACGTATTATCAACGATTGTCCTGGCGTCATCAAACTTCTTCATGCAAGTTCTTAATGCGCCCTCTAGACAGGAGGCGTACACTGCACACGCCAAAGGAGTTTGGCTAGATATTGGCATCCCTTCCTTGCGGAATGCCCTTCGTCTCTCCCGTTTCAAACTAGCTATGTGGTTATTTCTTATCTTAACATCACTTCCTATTCATGTGCTTTTTAATAGTTCTGTTTTTCAGATGGATAACCGTATGGAAGATTTTCATGTCACAATTGCGACAGAATCATTTCTTGAGGGCGGCGCTTATTATCAACCAGGAGCAAGCCTCTACACCGCAGATACTTTCAACCCAAGCGCACTAGGCAACCGCTCCTCAGTACCCAGTTTCGAAAGTCTTGTCAACCAGAGTTTCAGGAACTCAACCTACAATACCGACGTCTCAGTAGCAGCTGTCCGGGGCTCGACGTGGAAGCGATTGGAAGCCGAGGAGTGCAGGACAATTTATGGCGGCTCTTGTGTCGGTTTGAAGGTTTATCGCAACCTTGTGGTGATAGCCGAAGGCCCCGGCTGGAGGAGATCCGATGTTTGGAACCAAAACGCCACTGACGATGAGCTCTGGGAACCGATTGTTCCACGGAGCGAGTTGAATACTCTTTGGTTCTCTACGCAGTGCGTAATGAACGGCGCACTGGAACAAACTCGTCCGATATGCGATAACAACTGCAGACATGCTCTTTCCAATGCCTCAAATGAGGTGAAACCAGGCGAACCATGGTTCATTCCTCTTAGACCCTGGTCCGAGACAGTGAGCTCGTCAGCTTCGAACAAGACTGGGACTTACCCGCATCGTGGGAAAATCGCACAATCGGCTTTCAGAATATCACATTGCCGAGCTGAGCTGCGGCATGCGGTGTGCGCTGTAGCACTTTCGAAGCCGCTGCTTTTTGCCGTCGTTGTATCGATTTTCCTTAAGGTAGTCGCCTGTGTCGTCGTCATCCGAGTTCTAAGATCCCAGGAGCCGCTCGCCACTCCGGGAGACGCCATATCCTACTTTATTTCTGCCGAAAGCGACGGACCGCTGTTATCGGGTCTCGTGACACAAAAGTATCTTCGACTCAGAAGCTTTTGGAGAGCATTGGAGAATACCCAAACCCCTGATGAGCCGGTTGGTCCGCAGCAATGGATCACACAGCACCATCGCAAGCTCGGAAAACGCCATCGAAGGGCTTGCGCGGTTCCTCAAAGTGTCTGGAGTCTCACCTATTTGATATTCTTGATCGGCTTTTCGGGGGCAACGGCTTGTCTAGTTTTGCAAGTTGTGTCCGGCATACCACTGTAAGTACAGAATCAGAAAGAACTCAGCGCGGAGAAATTGGGATTTCAACATCGGGTAGGCTGACTATTCTCATGAAGGCAGTGGATAAATTTTGATTCCACCGAGCTGAAGAACATCATTCAACCCCCTGTGTCCGACATGATCTTTCTATACTCGACGCTCATTGTGAACTCACCGCAATTGGGCCTCTCTTTCTGGTATCTTGTGTACAGCTCGGTGATCACTCGCCTGGAGATGGCCCGGGAGTGGGATCTGTTTTCTGTCAACTACTGCCCACTGCGAGTAACTCGACCGAAGTAAGTTCCCCTCAAATCCAGACAAAGCTACATAACCTAGCGGCAAAGAGCTAATACCGTACTCCAAGGGGCCAGCAAATTGCCACATATCGTCTTCAGCTACGGTATAAATATAGTATTAGCTTGATTACAGTCAGCGCTATGAGTCATTGGCTACTTTCAAACGCGTTTTTCATCAACGTCTCTACAGGCAGTAAGTATGTTGGGTCAAACACATCTTTAACTGCAATTAACACATATTTCAACCAGCCTACTACAAAGCAGAAAACGGCTTTCTCAACGACCCCGTCAGCCTTCCTGACGGTGCCACCGTTAACATTGGCACTGCATCCTTGCCTCTTCTAGTCCTGACTATTATATGTGCAATACTGATGGGTACGCTATGGGTAATAGCACAGAAAGCACTTCCTGGGTATATGCCGGTTGTCGGATCCAACTCTCTGGCCATTGCATCCGCTTGCCGAGTATCGTTACTAGCGAAACTTCCTACTGGCATTCAAGACAGAAGAGACGAACAGGACACTGAACTCGAAGAGCTGGTGCCTCCTTGTAACGAGAGCTCGGAATTTGAGGAAAGTCTGGAGAGTGGTGATTCAAGGACTATGGCTCATTACCAACTGAAGTGGGGGAAGGTCGAAATGCCAGAAGACTGGTATGGCCAGCCGGAGCATGCTGAGACTCCGGAGCGGGTGGGGCATCTCAGTTTCGGGACCATTCTCGATGATCCGAAGCCTCCTGTGGAAGGTCGCTGGTACAATTGAGGGAAGCCTGTGGCAACTTGATAACGAAGTAGCTTCGACTGCCCGGACGAAGTGGTTCCCTTTACTCAGTTTGGCGACGACTGAAAATGAGTTCGATGGAGCTTTGTTACAAGTGGAGGATAATCCATAGCGAAAACATCTTCTACAGCCCCCGTTCCGGGAGAGTTTGAGAGAGCTATCGATACGCATAAGCTGATATCGTATCCATCTCAGATATCGTAAGCATTCATGTATGCTCCAACACAAGCCTTATGCATCATCCAGCCTGATTTGCCCACCCTCCATGTCAGCTGCCAAGTCTCAGGCGCCTGACCCCCTGGAGCCTGATTGTTGGCCGCATTGAAAATAAACCTGGTCGCCCCCTCATTCTCGACTTGTTTTGCGAGATCCCCGAGCATTCAAGCGTCTTTCGCGAATTTGCCCGGCCTGCGATTGGGATCTTTGCCTACTCCAGGGCCATCCTAGTCGGCTTCCAGCCATCCTCGCCATCCAGGACCAGCTTCGCCTCTGCCGATTTCAGCTCTACTTCACGTCTTCAAATTCCGTCATGAGCACTGCGGGAACCAGCGGCGGGAAGACGTTCCGCATCCGCGGCGTGCCGACCGCCTGGGACGAAGGTCGCCTGCAGTCCTTCCTGGCAGCCCACGATGGCTGCGTCGACCCGGTCGTCAAGTCGCTCGCTATCGAATATCATAATCGAACGAAGACTGGAACCGCCACTTTCAGGGAGGTAAACACCGGGACGCTTGAAGGAACCGGCCCCGATGCCGCGACGCTGGAGCTTGATGGCGACTTTTCCGGGCTTACGACGCTCCACGCACCCCCGACCGACGAACACAAAGTAGAGTAGGCAGAAGCTTCCCAACGAGCTCCGCGCAATGCTAACGAGGGTAGCATCGTTGCGATACCCGGCCTCGGCGGGCACGCATTCGGATCGTTCAAAGAAAGAGGCGGCCAGCACATGTGGCTACGCGACGCCCTGCCTCACCATCTGCTCTGGGAGCACACCAACCGTCCGATGGCGCGTGTCATGATATACGGCTACGAGTCTACGGTGTCCCAAAGCGAAAGCTTTCAGAACTTGGAAGACCTCGCGACGGCTTTCCGTGATAGCCTTGCTCCGCTGATGTCTTCCCGGTCAGCTAGGCGGCCTTTGATCATGGTGGCTCACAGCCTTGGTGGATTGATCGTCAAACAAGTCAGTACAAACGTACACCCGTTGGACGTCACGCTGATTAGTGAACCAGGCCGTCATACAAATGGCCAAGTCTCAAGGAGAAGACGACCAACGCATCATACAGACCGTCTACGGAATCGTCTTCTTTGGAGTTCCCCACGCCGGCATGGAAATAGGTCATCTGATCCCCATGGTGGGAAACAGCCCCAACCGCGAGCTCGTCGGATCACTCAGCCGCGAGAACTCCCAGGTTCTCACTATACAGCAGCGAGAGTTCCATCCGGCCCTGGGCCCCGAGAAACATACGGAGGTTTTCTGCTTCTACGAAACTCAGCGATCGGCCACAGCTCGACAGGTATGCCACCCCGATCCCGTTTCCACAGCTATAGACTGACAGATAGAAAAGGACGAAAATGGCGTATGGCGCATGGACGGACCGAAATTGGTACTCGTTACCAAGTCCTCGGCAACTCACTGTCGGCCTTGGGAGGATGGACCGCAGCACATCTGCGCAATCAACAGGTCGCATTCGGACATGGTCAAGTTCGGCAGAGAGGACCACGAGTACGAACGAGCACTGCAAAGAATTGGAGGGCTTGCAAAGAGGGCTCTGAAAGCGGGCGACCGGCTCAGAAACTCTAGCGTGAAATGTACGTAGTCCGGTCCAATTCTGACCTCGAAATCGAACGCTGACTTACCTGGTGCAGTTCTTGTGCCGTATCTCGAAAATGCGGATTTTGTCGGCCGCTCCGACTTGCTGCGTAGAATTCAAGAGTACCTTGGATTTGGTCAATCCCTCCAACGCCAGGGGCCGAGGATGGCGCTCTTCGGTCTCGGCGGAGCCGGGTGAGCAAATCGGATTCACTCTGTTTCGGGGCCAACATGCTAACGGCGGTTGTTTCAAGGAAAACTCAGATTGCAATTACGTTCGTCCACTGGATTAGACATCACTTTCCAGACGTCTCTGTCTTCTGGGCCCATGGCGGTAGCGCGGAGCTATTCCGAAAAGCCTTAGCCGAGATTGCGGAACACTGTCAGATTCCAGGACGCGACGATCCGAAATCAGACGTTGGGATACTGGTTCGGAAATGGCTCGAAAACGAACGCCGCGGTCGGTGGATCATGGTCATCGACAATGCCGACGACGAGCAGGTCTTCTTTACATCGATGGCAGAGGAGACCGACGCGGACGTTGACAACAAAGCGGAGCCGCCGAGCCGCTTAAGCGACTACATCCCGGAGTGCAGCCACGGATCGATCTTAATCACGACAAGGGACAAGAAGTGCGGGACGAAACTTGTTCGGGCACAGTCCCTTGGACAAACGCTTGTTGAAGTACCCAAGATGAGCGAGACAGAGGCCCAGCAGTTACTACACAAGGTCCTTGGTGGCGAGTCTCCATCCGCGGCAACAGCAGCTCTCTCTGCCCAACTCGAGCATCTACCACTGGCAATGGCTCAGGCGGCTGCGTACATCCAAGCAAACGGCATTTCAGTTGAGAAATACCTCCAGCTCCTCAACGAAAGCGACGATGCATTTGTGAATCAGCTGAGCGAGCCATTTGAAGCAGTCGGCAGAGACTCAAAGACACCTCATGCACTTACTACCACGTGGATTATCTCCTTCCAGCAGATTCAAAAGCAAAACCCCCTCGCGAGCGATATTCTGTCTGTGGCCAGTCTTGTAGACCGCCAGGATATCCCCGAGGACTTCATCAAGGGCTACTGCAACGAGAGAGGCGATAGAATGACCAATAGCGAGATCACCAAGGCTTTGGGCACGCTCAAGGCATTCTCTTTAGTGGCGAATGCCAAGGACAACACCATTAGTATGCATCGGCTCGTACATCTAGTCACACGGAAATGGCTTGCCAGCCAGAAGAAGTCGGCCGAATTCAAAGAACCTGCACTGAATGCCATGGCAAGCATATTTCCATACTGCAAACACGAAACCCGAGCCATATGCCGAGACTATTTCCCGCACGTGCAGGCTCTCCTGGGTAATGTCAATGCCAGCGTACAAGACGGCAGCCTCCAGCAAGCAACCCTTCTGTATTGTATGGCAGGATACCTCAACTACATAGGTTCCTGGCCCGAGGCCGAAGAGTGTTTGAAGCGAGCTATCGCATTACAAACGCGATTGCTTGGAAAAAAACATGACGACACGTTGACGAGTGTCACCCTGTTAGGGCGGGTATATACCAGTCAGGGCCGGTTGAAAGACGCTGAAGAAGAACTGCATTCCGTAATGGAAATTCGAAAGAGGGTGAGTGGCGAGGATGTCAGCACAGTGCGTTGCATGAATGACCTAGCAGTGATATTATTGGAGCAACGCCGATTGAAGGAGGCAGAAGAGTTGTTGTCGCAAGTGCTAGATTGGCACCACAGGCAAAGAAGTGACGACAACGGGTTGAAACTAAGAGCTACCAACATCCTAGGCTTCGTGTTGATGTTACAAGGTCGATATGATGAGGCCAAGAAGCTCCAAATATGGGAAATGGAGGCCGAAGCAAAGATGAGCGGAGACAAGCACCCCAATACTTTGGCGAGCATGGACTGTCTGGCAAGAACGAACAGGCATCTAGGACAGTGGGAAGAGGCGGAGAAGCTAATGTTGCAGGTAACAGACGGCCGCAAGCAGATTTTTGGAGAAGAGCACCCTAGCACCTTGTCTGCAATAGCCGAACTGGCGACGGTCTATCAAAAATTGGGACGATTGGAAGAGGCCGAGGAAATGCTCACGCAAGTAACGGCGACAGAGCAAAGAGTATTGGAAGAAGAGCATCCCCAAAAACTCATCGCTCTGAGCTACTTGGCAAATACGTACTTTGATCAAGGTCGACTGGATGAGGCAGAGAGGTTAAACACCTGGTTGCTGGAGAAGTACAGCAAAACGTTAGGGAAGGAGCACCCGAACATGCTGTTTATCAAGTGGAGCCTGGCTGATATCTGGAAAAAGTGCGGCAACCGGGAGGCCGCAATTCGGATGCTGCGCGACTGCCTCAGAGGTCAAGAGCGTACTCTTGGCCCCGATCACCCGAATACCATTAAGGCATCTTCTACTCTCGCAAAGTGGGAGGAGGAGGATAGTCGCGAGATAAGCGAGCCTCGAGGAGTCCCAGACACCCTAGAGGGAAACGCATCGAAGGGAAGTGTACTGGAAGAAAACGCATCGGACGAAAACGCATTCGACGAAGAGCCTGGTCAACGCAAAGGAAGGCGACGCGACAAGCTCTTTATGGCTTTGAGGCAGCGTTTCGGACCTGGAAAGTAGCGCACATACACTTGGTATTCATGCCCGTGGTGGCCGACTCGAACTTCACACAAGTATTTGTTACGTAAAGCAATCTAGAACATAGCGCAATTTTTCTCAAATCAAGTGCTTTTATTTCAGTCATATCCTAACTTTACATGCCGTTGGCCTTCTCCTCCAGGACGGAGACGACATTGGACCCGTCTTGGGAGGCTGCGGGCTTAATGAGGGGGCTGCCGGGCCTGCTCGTGACGAACTGGAAACAACAGTCAGTACTCAAGATCCTTACAAAGAGTCAACGATGGGAAAAACAACTAACATTGCTGGCGGCACTGAGCAGGGCGATGAGGGAGCTCTGGACGACGTCCTCGTGGATACCGACACCCCAGACAGTCTGCTTGCTGCCGGCAGGCTTGCACTCAACGTACGCGGCGGCCTTGACGCCGCGTCCCTCGCCGATGGCGTGCTCCTTGTAGTCGTTGACGTCGAACTCGAGGCCGACGTCCTTGAGGGCAGCGACCATGCTGGAGATGGGACCGTTGCCGCGGCCGCGCAGCTTGACCTCCTGGCCGTCGACGAGGATGACGCCCTGGAAGATGCGCACCAGGCTCTTGGTGTCTTGCGTGCGGCCCGCGACGGGGGCGGGCGACCGCGAGCGGTCCGGGGCGATGCTGTAGTCGACGAGGCTGAAGTGCGGGTTCTCGTTGAGGAAGTAGGTGCGCTCGAAGAGCTCGGTGATCTCGGTGGCGAGGAGCTCGCGGCCGACCTCCTCGGTGCGGCGCTGGACGACCCGCGAGAAGGCGATCTGCAGGCCGCGGGGGAGGTCGAGCTCGAGCTTGGCCTGGAGGATGAAGGCGGTGCCGCCCTTGCCGGACTGCGAGTTGACGCGGATGATGGCCTCGTAGTTGCGGCCGATGTCCTGGGGGTCGAGGGGCAGGTAGGGCATGCCGTTCCAGGGCTCCTCGGCCGAGAGGCCCTGGTCGCGGCGGTTCTGGAAGCCCTTCTTGATGGCGTCCTGGTGCGAGCCGGAGAAGGCGGCGTAGACGAGGCTTCCGCCGTAGGGGGCGCGCTGGTGGACGGGGATCTTGGTGCAGGACTCGACCATCTCAATGACCGAGTTGAGGTCGGAGAAGTCGATCTTGGGGCTCGTGCCCTGGGTGTAGAGGTTCAGGGCAAGGGTGACGAGGTCGACGTTTCCGGTTCTCTCGCCGTTGCTGCAGATAGTCAGAATCATTGGCGTAACCTTCAGGGGGAAGAGTCTACGAACCCGAACAGGCAACCCTCTACACGGTCAGCGCCGGCCATTTGGCCCAGCTCTGCAGCGGCGACACTACAGCCGCGGTCGTTGTGAGGATGCTATTGATGGTCATCAGTATTGTTGCAAACAAATCACGACGAGAATGACTACTCACCAGAGATACACACACGTTCTCCCTCTCGCCAATGTTGTTGCAAAAGTACTCGACCAAGTCGGCGTAAACGTTGGGCGTTGACAGCTCGACGGTGGCGGGCAGGTTGAAGATGATCTGATCGTTCTTCGCCTTGTCCGGGCCCCATGCCTCCTTAACAGCACGGCACACCTTCACAGCGTAGTCCGGGTCGGTGTCGGAGAAGCACTCGGGGGAGAACTCGAACTGCCAGTTGGTGCCGGCGGTGGAGGGGTCGTCCTTGGTGAGGGAGCGGACGAGCTTGGTGCACTCGACGGCGAGCTCGAGGGTCTGCTCCTCCGAGTAGCCGAAGACGACCTGGCGGAAGCACGCGCTGGTGGCCAGGTAGATGTGGATGATGGCGTTCTTGGCGCCGCGTACCGACTCGACCGTCCTCCGGATGAGGTCGGGGCGGCAGGGGGAGAGGACCTGGAGGGCGACGTCGTCCGGGACGACGCCGGGGGTCTCGATCAGGCGGCGGGTGAAGTCGTAGTCGATCTGGGAGGCCGAGGGGAATGAGACCTCGATCTCCTTGTAGCCGAGGTCGCACAGCATCTTGAAGTAGCGCCACTTCTCCTCACCGTTCTATGCCCGTGTCAGTACAGTGTCTCATCACGAGTTACTTCATCTCATCCGTGATGATGAATAATTAAAGACTTACCATTGGGTCGGGCAGACTCTGGTTACCATCGCGGAGACATGATCGTTAGGGACGTTAGCGTCACACCCACCCATGAGATGAGAATGTGGGGAACGTACGACAGCCAACGCGGGGCCTTCTCGATGACCTTGTCGGGCCATTGCCTGTTGGGCAAGCGCAGAGGCTATATAGAGAGTTAGCAATTGCAATACTGTAGCATTGGAGAACACATGAAGAGATGTTTGATATACCTTGAACGGCTTGTACTTCTTTGACGGATCCTTGAGGCTGTGGACAATCGACTCTGTTAGCCCCTCCCCCGCACCCAACGGCGAATGCTCCATCAAAAACTGAGCAGGGTGTCATCTCGCGAACATACATTGGCATCTTGGCGGGGTCTGGACGGTTCTCGGCCGGACTCTCTGAGTGTTGAGTGACTCAATTGGAGTTGCAATTGAGTTTGAAATCGGTCGCTGACGTTGAATTTTTTCTTCGCGGTCGATGAGCGGCTCCGGAGGCTAACTTTATGTACCGGGGGGGTTGAAGGGCCGGACCGGAGGGGAGAGTGGAAAGGAGTCATAAAAACTTTTGAGTCACGAGTGGGGTCTCTTCCGGCCGGATCCAGAAGGCGGTGAGAGCCCCGAAGTTCCCCGCCGGAAGAGGGGCAACGATTGACCGACGGTAACCGCCAACCCCAGAGTCTTGGTGTGTCAGAACTTCCAATATTCCCATCAAAGCACGTGGGCTTTTTCTTCTCTCTTCAGCTCCACTATTTGTATTTCAAACGAGTTGACCAGACAGAAGCCTCGCAATTGCGGATTTCCGCTCATGTGCTGACTCGGACGTGAGTTCCCACAAGGCGGTATGACGTCACATCGTCAACTCGAGTTTACTGCCGACTTAGTCCCGGCAACGATGGAAGAGAGCCGATAACGTCCCGTTGCTGATATCGGTTCCACTAAACTCGGGTTAAGAGACAACGGTCTCACTTAAGCCGGTTGCAGTGACTCACCTCTCTGAGACAACAGCCGTCAACTTAGTGTCCTTACAAGAGCAAGGGAGAGCTGTCATACTCGCGCCCTATTAACCTTGGCGGTTGTCACCAACGCGCCCTGTTCCACATTACGTGCAGAAAGCACCGGCGTTCACTTTCAGCAATGGTGCAAGGGTTCGGGGCTCAAGCAGAGTTGCAGAAACATCCCGACGAGGTTTACGATTCGAAGAGAATTGGTGAACATGAACTCGTATTCCTCATGTCCTCTGAATTATTGCTTGACAGAGCCCAAACAGGCAAAGAACACACTCAAAAGACTAAAGAGACGGCACAAGAACCAACTACAAATGATGGACCAAAACCTCAAAAGCAAGCACAGCAAGAGCAGTCTGTATCCAATCCAGCCCGCAACCAAGCCGACACCATCGTTCCACGTCAACTTTATCAGATCTCGTCCTCCGGGTCGCCTACCAAGGGCACCCAGCCATCCGGGCCAGGAGGGTCGGGTCGGGTCCTCGCGTCGCCCTGTTGCCACACAATGAAGTCATGGAAGCCGTACTGTTTCATGTCTGCACGTCCGGCCTTCAGGTCGACCAACAAATCCTTCTTGGGCTTCAGCGCCAAGTCGAATGTGCCGCGGGAGGCGGCTCCGGTCTCGTAGTACCAAGCGTGCGTCTTCTTAGTCAAATAGACAGGGGAATAGACCACAGCGGCGGCAACGGCAGTGGCCCCCTTGACCGTCTTCAAGACGCCGTTGGCGGTTCTCCGCACGGCGCTGAAGACCCCGTTTGCCGTCCTCACAATGATGTTGGGGACTGCGGGCTCGTACGGGAGGTACACCGGCCCCCGGTTCACGATCTCCATGAACTGGCGCTCCCACATGCCGATGCGCTCCTCGTGGAGGGTTATCGTCTCCCGGAGCCAGTGTTTGCACCTGCACGCCCCTTGGCACTTGTGGATCGGCGACACTCGGTGCCAAACCCACGTGGAGACCGATCCGGACTGCGCGTCTGTATCGCTCCTCCACTTCTCCGACCTGTTGTGCGTCGGCGGCTTGTTCGTCAACTTCTTAACCAACTCCGGTCTCTCCGACACCCTGTGTGGCGGCGGAATCGCGGACGGCTTGTAGAGATCCTGGTCGTAGGCAAGCTGCTTCGGCACCACCGCGTGCGGCTTTGGCGCAGCCGCCTGCTGCTGCGCACCGTCCTCGTCGTCGTTAGCGGCTGCGGCTGCGACATCGAAGCTCGTGCCGCCGGGGATGGAGGTCACCGTCCCGTGCAGGGTCTTGAAGGTCGACGAGTGCCCGTGTGGCCCGCCGGCCCACTCGGCCCTCTCCTTGAGGACATTGTCGCCCCCTGGGTTTGGAAATCGCTGGAGCACGTAGTGAGCGTCGGTCAGAGCCTTGCACGCCCAGTCCCCGGCATCGTCCGGACCCTTCCCGTCGTACATGTAGCGTATCCGGACCGAAGGATGGATGAGCTCGTGGGTGTTCTCGAGTGCCGTCTCGGTCCCCGTGTTTTTGCCGTCCTCCGTGTTGATGCCGGGGGTACGCCTCCCCTTCTCACCATCCCAGTCGATCATGTTGTTGACAGTGCCCGTCCAACCCTCGGGGGTGTTGATACGGCCGAGGCCCCAGCCTCCCTCCCAGCCGGCGTTGAAGAAGATCCGCTCCATCTCTGCCGGGTTGAACTCAACCCCGACGGACGAGAGCTGGTCAGCCATCCCTGGCGTTGGGAAAGAGAATGATTGTCAGCCGCAGAACTTGACATAGCATGATGTTGGGTCACGTAGGAGATTGTTGGGTGGTTTGGGTGGGTCTGGGTAGGATGGAACTTACAAGCAAGTGATATCGTCGCGATCTGCTGTGTGGCGAGCCCTCCGCCCACGTCGCTGTGGTTGCCAGGAAACCAAACCTGGCGAAGTTTGGTTGCGGGCCCATTTGTTCTTGTCAACACGTCCCACATCTCCTCTCCTGCTGTCGCGTCCTCGGTCGATTTCTCATCAAACTTCATACCGGTCATGCCGTCTCTCGTTCCCGTGCCCAAGCCGGCCTCAAGCTTGTTCCACAAGGTCGGCTTGAAGGGCCCACGCGTTTCGTCCAGCGCAAGCGCGTGGAACGCGTGTTCGATCCGAGGATCGACGTGGTGGCTGGCGAAGCGAATCTAAACGTCAGGGGGCTGTGGTCAGCCCTTCCGGTCGTTCGCAGGACAGCCTCGCGGGCTGGGTTTGGAATTACCTCGTTGTCGCTGCGATCCTTCGTCCTGGGATCGTAGGGGATCCCGAGACTTCCCACCGTGTCCCAGACACCTGGATAGAAGAAAAGTCGTTAGGATAACGGGCAAAGAAACGAGCACGGTGGCAAAACGTAACTTACCCACGGCCTTGACCCTAACCTTGCTTATCATACGTCCCGGGTTTTCCGCCTCTTGCTGTAAGATCCTATCCCAATCGCTGACCTCAGGGTTCTTGTCATCAAACGGTTGGTCGAGAGCCATTCCATACTACAAACTTGTCAGCTAATCCTATGTGCTTGCTCGGCGACGAAAGCATAAGCAGAATTGGGGGTTGTGAATAGGGTGTACTTACATCGTAAAGTAGAAACTGATAAACGTCCGACAGGCGCTTGATTCTAAGACTGTCCGGAATCTTTGCACGTGCCTGGGGCGTGTCTTCTTTGACGCACATCATGTAGGCAAGTTTTATGATTTCCCTGAACATCTTTTCTCTTATCTGCTGCGTTCGCTTCTCCTCCTCTTCGGCACTCTTGAACGTTGGGAACTCGTAGTCGGCATTCTTTCTCCTCTTGCGCTCGAGACGCTCTCTCTTAGAATGCCATATGTTGGACCGGGTGAACCACAGCAGGTGGATCTTCTCGTCGAAGGGGGTGTCATACTTCCAGTTGGAGAAGTTGGAGTAGTCCTTGAAGATGGCCCCGAAGTTTGCCAGGCCGAACCCGTTCAGCAGGCCGATGCTGCAGATCATGCCGGCGACGGACCGGGCGGTGAAGGCGCCGCGGGAGAACCCGATGAAGACGATCTCGTCCGAGGAACTATAGTTCTCACTGACAAAACGGTAGACGTCGGCAATGTCCTGCGGGCAGTTTGACACCGTCAGCTCCGTGCCCTTGCCAACCCCCAAAGAACGATGGAGACATGTTTTCGCTTACCGCAACGACTCCCTGGCCGAAGAGACCTCCGAGCATCCTGGACATCACCGAGCTGTCGGTACCTGCCCCGCGATGGTAGTAGACGACCTGAGCCATGCCCGAGCAGCACTTTTGGGCGAAGGCGGTAGACATCCGGCCGACGTTGGTCGAGACCTTTCCCGCATCGTTGCTGCGGAGGCGCCCCCCGTTCGTCAGCAGTGTTTTCCAACATCATGGCGGTACTTTGCTGTGACTGGAGTGGTCTTACGAGTTATTCCAGGTTCCATCGCAGCAAACGATGAGTCGCTTGTTCTGATGCCCCTGGCGGACGCGATCCTCGTGGTGAGCGCAGGGCTCGAACTCCGTGTGGTCCGGCGTGTTGTGATGGGCGAGTTTGCTGCAAGACATGATGGCGGCGTTTCTGACAACTTCGGCAGAACAATGATTTGCGCGATAGAGGCAACGGTAGGGTGCGGCGGATGTCGTAACTTCTCCGTACTGATCAAAACTACGGGCTGGCCGTTGGGTTATACCGATCCCATGTACTCAACAAGAGTTCGAATTGCCGGCTCGCCCACTGGACGGCATATAAAATCGTGCAGGGAAGACGCACATCTCTCTTGGTTTGCGTCAGTTTCAGTTGGGAAGAACGCAACGACATTAGGGGTCTTGGTGAGTCAAGCACCTTAATCCGTATTCGGTTTTATCTTTCTGGTCTGTCTCACGTCCCAGGCCCCAAGATCGTGGTGCATTTTGAACCGCTGCTCTGCCAAAGACCGTTCCACTCGGCTCGGAGTGATGCTCACGTGGGTTTTTCGGCGCTCTCCCAGTAGAAACGCGGGCCGCCGAGACCGACGGCTCCAGGCGTCGCGCCCGTCCCTCTCGAGATTTGCGGAGACGCGATACTTCATTCTGCCTCTCCCTCTGCTCAATGTCTAAGACCACCGCGCCATCATTGCTCCCCAATGCCAGAGTGTCTGTAGATGAGAGGGCTGCGATTGGCTACTCACTCCCCCGCGTGACGGGCGACACGAAAGGCTGATCGTTTTGGGCCTGGTTCATTAGCACAAACCGAACGCGACTTTGATGAGATCGTGCCAGCTGCGGATCGTTCAGCTGGGTGGCTGGCATGTTGATCACCACAACTCGGTGCTGAAAGTTTTGACACCATCACAGCAAATCAAAGCTGTCCAATTCAATCCCTTCTGTCTTGAACGAACCTTGGCAGCCAGCCTCAGGCGTGGAGGCGCGGCCCGAAGCGGGAGGATCGCTAGGGATGCTAGGGGTACTTTGCAAGGGACACACGTGTCTCAAATACCGGCTCAAAGATTTACTGGCATAGGCAGGTAATACGTTTGGGGGTGAATTCAGGATACCTAGTTCTTTCCGATTAGGGGTCACTTTTCGGTTCTGTAAATGCCTCGATTCGTTCTTGGGAATGTCTTTGGAGGTCATAGATGTCCCTCATCTACCCTTTCCCCTTCCCATGCACTTCATGTTTCTCGAATGAACCTAAGAGTAACCGAATCGCGCATCAACTGCGTTGCATCACCATGGCCAGCTCCCCCAGGGAGACTAGCCATCATCCTTGACGATGGTGCTCTATCCCGGCATAGGAATACCGTCTGGCGTTCATTTCCTTGGTTCCAAGGAGATCTCCGAGCTGATGGGACCCTGCCTGACATTACCCCGCGAGTCTTCGCCATGTGATTCTCAGAAATGGCACTTAACCCGAACCGAATTACCCCAAATACGTCGAACCGCGGTGTCGGGCGAAAGCGAGCGGAGCAGCTACGAAGCCAACGTTGTGTCTCAGTTATGAGGATGTTCGATCGGTGTCTTGGACGCGGCGTGTCAAGCAAAGGTGTTGCCCAAACGACTGGAGACATGCAGGCGGCGTCAGATCGACATGTGATGCCTGAGGTCCTGCGACCACGACGAGCTGCGTTGAGCAGACCTTCTCAAAGAGGAAGATAGAGCATCTGATAGAAGCGGCGGGTTCCCGATGCGCGTGCGTGTATGTACACATACTGATGAAGTTTAAGCATTCGATTTAGTGGAGGCGGCCCTTGATATCAGCGGGCCCCGCCGAAGATATCCGTTGTAGGTGCGGTCGTTGGCCGTGAGGGGTTGATCACCAGGTAGCCGGCGGAGGTATGGAGGGCCAGGAAGAGACGATTTGGCCGAGGATAAACCTCGTTGCGTAGTCGCTCTGGCGGAGTTGGGTTGTTTCCGTGGCCGAACCACTGGAGGTGGAATTGCTTCCAGGGACTGTTCGCGGATGTGTGCTCGATCGTCGGGCTCGGGTTTGATGTTGAAACGACGTGAATGGCGATGCCGCAACGCGGAACCCGGACGTTGAGCGGATGAGGGTTGATGATCCTTGGCGTCGACCCCATGATGCAGTCGGATATGCGCTGGCTCCGGGGTTTTTTCAAGCTGGGGGATCCGAGCCGATGTCGAGTCATGATCAGGAGACAGGATTATAGAAGAACTGATGATGGAAGGGTTCGGGGTCAAGGGGACTGGGTACGATCGTGGATTTTGAAATTGATCGCCGGTAGCATCCAGTGGTGCAGGCCTCTTAGGCCTGGTCGTAAGCGGAAGCTCCAGGGGCGGGACTCGCCGGCGCAGTCGTCGCCCCAGGGAAGCAAGCATCCCAGACTCTCGCGCACCTTTGCCCTTAGTATTGTCTTTTGAGATGGTACTGTGAAGAAAAGGTCTTGAACCAGTTGTGGCTTCGGCCCGAGGCCGAACGCGCGGCACGGCTTTGAAGTCGCCCACCGACGGCGACTTTTTCAATGCCACGATTTTCCTCTTCTTCCGAGGGCGAGGAGGCGAAGGAGAGCGTCGGCGGCGCTTTCTACCCAGCACCGGCGGAGGACCGGATTCCTCGGCCTCTGTATAATGTCGTTTGAGAGGTCTCCGAGTGGGTTTAAGACTGGAAGCATATAAGCGGGAACCGATGGGGTGAGGCGGTGTCAATCCAAACGGACGTTTTCAACCAGCTTAGGACTGGCGAGGGAGCCTCGGAGCCGCCAAGCCCCAGCCTCGCCATGAGTTCCGCAA
Organism: Colletotrichum musae; assembly: GCA_027406025.1. Lineage (NCBI taxonomy): Eukaryota > Fungi > Ascomycota > Sordariomycetes > Glomerellales > Glomerellaceae > Colletotrichum > Colletotrichum musae. The sequence goes on along the minus strand of JANVYC010000001.1, from coordinate 1,079,754 downwards.
GGGCTCTATCATCATCTAGGCCCCTGGACTTTCCATTACCATCCGTGGTTGGGGGTGGAAGCGGCCTGCCGGCGCTCCTCGTAGCTTGGTTGGGCGCCATACTGCCATGCAAGGAACACGCGGAAAGGTAGTGGATGAGGAGAAGTTATGAGGCACTCTCGGCAACGTATCTTCATCATCATCCAGCAGGTGAGAGGCGCAAGCGGTTAAATTGCGGAGAAGTTGACGAATCAGCTCGCCATCATGCTGGTACATTCGCCGTAATACGATGGGACTGACGCGGCAGGCGATCGCCGTTGTAAAGGACCAATATCTGGTTTAGCCATTAAATATGTATACCCAGTCGTCCTCGCGTGCAGTGATCACAAACAGCCGTTGGGTTCAACCCCCGATGTCGAATCGGATGACGACTCGCAACCGCAGTGCATGGCAAGAGTGCAGGTGAGCATGTCGATGAACATTTTAAGGCGGGTGAAAAAGTAAGGTTTAAATTCGCTAATTCGAACTAAGAGGCTTTTACTCTCGCCCTCGGTCTCTTCTTGTCTTCTCCGTACCAACAGCCAAGCGCTCACGTCCCAACCAGCCGTTGCATGTGCGATGTTCTCGCGCCACGCACACGAGACTTGGCTTTCGGCGGAAGCGACCACAAAGTGGACTCGAGTATGAGCGGTTATTCTGAAACTGTTGTATACATGCATGTAAGATCTACAACCTTCGACTAGGGATGGCTAGAATTGGAGCCAAAGGGAAGTCTTGAATAACCTCTGAAGTCGTCATGGACTAACACAAGTTTTGCTTGCAATTGGCAGTCCGCAACCCAGCTAGAGAAGAAGAAAATAGGTTAGCAAAACTGACTTGCACAACGCAGCAGTAGTCTGAGCTCAGAAGCATCAACTTCAACCCGCTCCAGGTCACCCCTTGCGGGCTTGGAGCTCGGTCTTAACTCCTCCGGGTCGGTGGGGGCTTCCCTCTCGGTGTTTCGGTGCTGATGACACCGGCCGCGGGGCTTTCCCCAGACCCTGAGTCGAAATAGGGAGCCGAAACCACTTGCCGACCGGTATGTTGTGGATCAGATCTGGCAGGATCTCACATTCTGCATGGGAACCCAAGATCCCCTTGAAAGACGATTTATACCCCTGGAACCCTTCCACTCATCTTTCCTGCCGCAGCCTGGCATACATCTTCGCGCAGCATGTCGTTTCCTCTACGAGTCACGTCCCTCCGCTTCGAACATCTGGCAACCGGCCTCGGTGTTCCTTCCGCGACTCCTCGTCTCTCCTGGCAAGTCGCCTCGGACTCAGTCCCGAAGAACTGGCATCAAACGTCCTACGATGTCGAGATCACACGCACGGGAAGAGGATCCAAGACTTTCCACGTGGACAGCAGCTCTACGGTGCTGGTATCATGGCCAGACACCCGGTTGTCCTCAAGCGAAGCCGCAATAGTCCGCGTCAAGTCCAACGGTGTATCCGACGATGGCGAGGCAAACACAGACTGGTCTGAACCAGCAACCGTCGAGGCAGCACTACTGTCCCAGTACTTGTGGACATCCCAGGACTGCTGGACAGCAAAACCCATTGCGGCACCCCCGCGATCAGACCTTCACCCCGATGAGCGGGGTATCCGGCCGGTCCGGTTCCGCAAGACTTTCAACGGCCCCGAACTCAACGGCCGCCGGGCGAGACTATACATCACCGCCCTGGGCATTTACGAGGCCTACCTCAACGGCGAGAAGATCGGCGACGAGTGGCTCGCCCCAGGGTGGACGGCGTACCAGCACCGCATCCAGTACCAGGTCTTCGACGTTGGATCCCTCCTGAAGCCGGGTCAGCCCAACACTCTGTCCATCGAGGTGGGCGAAGGGTGGTACGCCGGTCGCGTGTTATGGGGCGAGGGTCTGCCGTGTTTCTACGGCGATCGAATCGGCGTTCTCGCACAGCTGGATCTGCTTGACGGCGACGCGTCGTCAGCTCCGGGATTTAGGCTCACCACGGACGAGACTTGGGAATGCCGTCCATCCCCCATCGTTGGGAGCGGGATTTATGACGGCGAGACGTACGACCTCGGCCTCGAGGTGGAGGACTGGCATCATCATCAGACCGGGTGGTCCACCGTCGAGACGCTGCCATTCCCAAAGGCCTCTCTCGTTGCGTCCTCTTGCCCGCCTGTCCGCTCCACAGAGACGGTCAAACCTGTCAAGATCTTCACCGATCCTTCTGGAAAGACGCTCGTCGATTTTGGCCAGAACCTCGTCGGCAAGCTCGTCATTCCTTCTCTGTCTAAACCGGACGGCCACCGCCTGTCGATCCGCCACGCCGAGGTCCTCGAAAACGGCGTCCTCGGCGTCCGACCGCTGCGCTATGCAAAGCAAACCGACACAATCATCTTCGGCAACGGGCGCGCCCTCAAAAACTGGACGCCGCGCTTCACCTACCACGGCTTCCGTTACGTCGAGCTCAGCGGCTGGGCCGCGGACGAAGTGACCCTAGACTCCCTCCACGCAGTCGTCATGCACACCGACATGGCCCGGACCGGCTTCTTCTCCTGCTCCAACCCGGACATCAACGCGCTGCACCGCAACGTCGTCTGGAGCATGCGCGGCAACTTCGTCTCGATCCCGACGGACTGCCCCCAGCGCGACGAGCGGCTCGGCTGGACGGGCGACATCCAGATCTTCGGCCCCACGGCGTCGTTCCTGTACGACTGCGGCGGGATGCTGGCCAACTGGATGCGGGACGTCGTGCTCGACCAGCAGGACGCCGAGGGCGTGGTGCCGCTCGTCGTGCCGAATGTGATGAAGGACGGGCCGTTCCCCTCGCTGCCGCAGGCTGTGTGGGACGATGTTGTGGTTCTTCTGCCGTGGACGCTGTACCGCTGGTTTGGGGACGCGCGAGTCCTGAGAGAGGCGTGGGATGGAATGAACGACCATCTCGAATCCATTCAGCGAGGCGAGGACGAGCTGTGGGATGAGGAGCTCTGGCAGTTGGGCGACTGGCTGGATCCGAACGCGCCGCCTGCCGAGCCCGGCCTCGCGAGGACTGATGGCACGCTCGTCGCTGACGCCTACCTGGTTCATGTCACGGGCGTGGTCTCCAAGATCTCGGGCGTCCTCGAAGACCTCGAAGGAATAGAGGACGCCAGGAAGTACGCCTCCAAGAGGTTCGCCGCCGATCACGAGCGGTTGAAGCAGCTCTTCCAAGACAAGTACGTCACCAAAAGAGGTCTTGTCGTGGGCGACTCGCAGACCGCCCTCGCGCTGGCGCTGCTCTTCGACCTCTACGAGACGCCCTCGCAACGAGAGGCGGCGGCAGCGAGACTTGCGAAGCTTGTGCGGTACTCCAAGTTCCGGGTCTCGACGGGCTTTGCAGGTACGCCAGTGATACTGCACGCGCTCTCAGAGAATGGTTACGCACAGCTTGCCTACCGCATGCTGCTTGAGACGGGGTGTCCCTCGTGGCTGTACCCGGTCCGGATGGGCGCGACGACGGTTTGGGAGAGGTGGGATAGTATGCTCGAGGATGGGACCGTCAACCCTGGCGAGATGACGAGCTTCAACCACTACGCGCTCGGAAGTGTGGCGAACTGGATGCATTCTAGCATCGGTGGGTTGTCGCCGCTTGAGCCCGGTTGGAAGAAAATCCTTGTCAGGCCGCGGCCGGGTGGTGATTTGAAGCATGCCCAGGTCGAATATCTGAGTCCGAACGGCCAGGTGAAGTGTCAATGGGAGATCACAGCCGATGATAGGTTTGTTCTGGAGCTGATGGTGCCGCCGAACACCACTGCCGTCGTTGCTCTGCCGGATGGGAGCGAAGAAACGCAGGTCGGATCTGGGACGTACAAGTTCGAGAGTGAGCTCGGCGCTGATACGAAGGGAGAGTGGCCGCCACAGGCGCTCTTGACCCAGTTTGGACTTCCGTAGATGTGATAAAACTGTGAGAATCCATCTCGGTTCAGATTGTATTCAACTCTGGTGAGCACCGATGGTGCCACTGGAGTCTTTAAGTGAAAGCGCTGTTCTTGGCGACGTTCCCGGAGCCGGCGTTCTCGGCCCCCGATGAAAACTCACGATAACTCGCTCGGCATTTGACTTAGTCACGGACTACTCCGTACGAACTCGGCATCGGGGCGGGGCGGTCTAGCTTCTTGCCACTTCTCCCACCGGGGTTTGATGACGAGATCGATGACAAATGCGGGGGGGATGGAACGAAATGGCAAAGTGCGGAGACTTGACCGCCAACTCGTGAGAGAGTCGAGTGTCTCACAGTCCCAATCACGAACTCATTCACAACTCATCACCCTCATCCACCGATCTCATTCAACCTCCGCATCCACCACGTAAAACCCCTCAAAATGGCATCCGCAACTTCTTTCCGCCAGATCATCGGCGCCCCGCCCTCGACCGCCACGCCCACCGACAGCACCCTCGTTATCATCGACGCGCAGAACGAGTACGCCGAGGGCAAGCTCGCCGTCGCGGACGTGGCGACCTCGCGCAAGGCCATCGCGGCCCTGCTGCAGCGCTACCGCGACGCCGGCGGCAGCGTCGTCCACGTCGTCCACGACACCCCCGAGGGCGCCCCCGTCTTCACGCCCGGGACGCGGCTGGCCGAGGAGTTTGGGGAGCTCGCCCCCCGCGACGGCGAGAAGGTCGTCCACAAGAACTTCCCCGGCTCGTTTGCGGGGACGGACCTGCAGGAGCACCTTGATGCGCAGGGCGCGCGGGGGAAGAAGATCGTGTTGACTGGTTACATGGTAAGCAGGAAGCCGATGACGTGGAATGTGCTGGTGTTGACTTTCGTGAATAGGCTCATGTTTGCGTGTCTACTACGGCGAGACAGGCTGCTCAGCGCGGCTATGACGTGCTCGTCGCTGAGGATGCGGTCGGCGATCGCGATATCCCCGGCGTTGACGCTGCTCAGCTGACCAAGGTTGCCCTGAGCGAGATTGGAGACGCCTTTGGAACTATTGTCCAGAGCAAGGACATTGTTTGAGCTTTTAGAGACTCGTAATGAGCACTAATTGAATAAAAGACCCTCTGAGAATCATTCACAGTACCGTCTCATGTGTCATCCGGATCCCGCTGGGCTTCTTACCTCAATATCATTGATGCCATACTCCAAGCCGTTCTTTCAGGGCCGGCGCTGATGAACCTAGATCGTTGACGATCTGAGGGACAACTATTCGTAATCGACATTGACATTCTCGAGCACTCCACAGTTGCCGTGGCAGCTGCCTGATTCCTGCCGGCGCCGGACACTCGGCCCCACAGCGGCCCGGTGCCGATTCGGACTATGCCGGCTGGTACATGTAGGGCCGGCTCAGGGGACTGACGAGCTTGACTTCGGCCGAATATTTGCGCAGGAGTTTGTCATTGGTATGAGAAGACTCTCTTTAGAGACAACAGATCAAAGCCGAAGACGCAAGACTGGTTCGATCCACACACCTGGGGCCGCCAATGACCAATGAAACCCATATGGAAGACTGTCTTTCTTTCGTTTGTCTCTCGACGATATCGAAATCAACATCGATTTGTTCCATCCTCAATTGAGATCGCGGTCTGGGCAACATTCTGGAACGGGTGATCGCCAACTCCAACAGAGTGAAGAAGACCCTCACCACGTCCACGTGGGCAAAGGGGCAGAATTCCATCGATAATTCTAGTCCCATTGCCTCGGACATCACAAAGTGACAGCCCTGGCACTCGTGGACCTGTCTCAGATTCAACGCTCAAATCGCCGATTGGCAGCCCCCGGGATCATGAGGATCGGCACGGCAGTCCCGCAGCGGCCCAGCCTGTCTGTCCACCTAAAAACAGGGACCGCCCGTCTCTCAAAGCGCTGAATGGACAGTTATTCCAGGGGCCACAGTGGACGTACAGGGCCACGCAGCCAACCGACTTGGCGAACAGCGAGCTCGTAGCCCAAAGAGGGATCAATGTCGTCACCACTTTTGGAGAGGGGGTAAATAAACATAGACAGGCTAATGAGCTCTCACCGGGGAGAAAGGGGATTAGGTGAATACCTGAGTCGAATAATAGTGGGTTATTGTACGTTGGCTTCGGACCTCGGACATCTTGGACTTGCGAGCTCAGCATTGGCGCGTTCATCATTACACAAAACAGCATGGTCATGGGGACGGTGAGGGATCAAGTCAATATAGTTAAATAGACACAAGAAGATGGGATGAACCCCGTGATGGCATCATCTACCCTCCCACCTACGCAGCCTAATTGAGACGAACTCCTCAAGGTCACAACTCGAGACGATCCGCAGAGTTATTAGACTTGTTGAAACTACCGGGGTCACGAATCACTAAAGCCCCCAAGATGAGACTCTCGGCAGCCCTCCTCTCCTTCGCCGCCCTCGCGGCCGCGGCCACCAACGAGACCACCGCCCCCGAGCCCGCCGTGCCGAACGTCGTCCCCTCCGTCTGGGACGGCAAGTGCTTCTACCCGACCCCGGACGCCGCTTTCGACGTCCAGTCGTACCTCGGCCGGTGGTACCAGGTCGCCGGCACCGTCGCGCCCTTCACCGCCGGCTGCAAGTGCATCTTTGCGCAGTACTCTCTGAATGTGGGTATCTCGGCATACACTCTCGACTGACATGAGTGAATCTTCATGTGCTAACTCCGACAGGACAACGGCACCGTGCTGGTGAACAACACCTGCCAGGCCCAGGACCGCCCCGTCAACATCCTCGGCACCGCCGCCCCCGCCGACCCGTCCTACGGCGCCAAGGGCGTCCTGCGCGTGCAGTTCCCCGGCCAGCCCGGCCCCAGCTGCGCCGGCCCGAACTACATCGTCCAAGGTGAGTCGGATATTCTTCCTTGGGTGAGGTGTCGTCACTAACGAATCGTGCCAGACTACACCCCCGACTTCGCCATCGTCCAGTCCAACAACTTCACGACGCTGTTCGTGCTCAGCCGCCAGCAGAACCCCGCAGAGGAGGTCCTTGACGTAAGACCACATCCCCCCTGACCGTTTGACGATGAGGAAATCGGACGCTAATTACCGTGGACAGGCCTGGATCGCGCGCGCCGGCCAGCTCGGCTCGAACCTCGACGATGTTATCAAGATCGATCAGACCGGTTGCCTGTTCACCTGAGACAGTTGATATCCGGGGTACGTGAGACCGCTGTGCCTGACGCATATCGTGAGACACGACGACCGACACCGAAAGGGCCCAAGAGCGGTCACCAAATCATCTAGATACGTTCCATAGAACAAACTAATGCGCACTAAATTAATGCAAACAAGCTCCGACCTAGGGCAAATCTAAAAATGCCATGGCGCGGACCGCGAGTTGAGTGACAGCCGATGACAACTTCCAATTGGCATTGGGCTCAGACCACCGAGAAGCTCGCGTTTGACGGGGGGCCATTGACCAATAATCGACGCCATTGTAGAGCTTTAGAAGCTACATTCTAGCTCCCATGCCTTGACTTTTGTGACGGCACAAGTGCCTAGATAAGCTTCATTCGATCGAAGAAGAGGGGAAAGAGAGAGGGGGTTCAACACCAGCGCGTCACCGGAACCAGCCACTTATGCAAGGGGTTTTTCCCCAGTTGTGCAAGCCGGCCCCGTCTCTATGACGACACCACCTCACCCGAGACATCATGACGACTTGGCCGCGTGCGGACAAGGTCTGTGGGCGCGTCTGTGGGCACGATTGCTCTTTGAAAATGTGGAGGAGGCTGGAGAGTGGTGCTTGGGGCCGGGTGAGTCGTTGGGGAGGAGCCGAGACAGGATGAGGAAAAAGAAAGGAAAGACGCCAATTGAGTTTCCCTCATATAGCTCCCGGATCTTCCTCGACAAGCCGCAAGGAGCTCCCGTGTTCATCTTTCCCTTCCCTTCTGCAACATTGACTGTATTCCAAGACGCTTTTGAAATAACTAGCTCCTCATCATAACACCACTACCACATCACCGGAAGTCACATCTCGAACCACAGAAACCGCCAAGATGAAGGGCAAGGAGGAGGTCATCGCCGAGTTCAACGAGTACGTCAACATGACGGCCGAGGAGCTCGAGTCGTGGCTCAAGTCTGGCGACTCCAACAGCGCCGGGTGGCCCAAGGACGACGCCGAGGGCGACGGCGAGACAGTCGGGCACGACAGCGGGCGCAAGATCGTCGAGATCCTCAAGGAGAACCCCGAGAAGAAGGAGGACGCGTACACGGACGAGCAGGTCGAGCACATGCGCAAGGTCGTGGCGTACTGGTGAGTCATGCCTCAGTCACGTCGGCAGGCTGTTGGTGGGAATGCTGATGAGGAATTTGTAGCAAACGGCACCTCGCGCAGGAGTCCAAGTCGAACAGCGAAAAGTCCGAGGAGGAGGTCAAGAAGACCAAGTCGTACGCGTCGCTGAAGAACTGGGGCCACGACTTCCTCAAGGCTCAGGGCAAGGAGTCCGACAGCAAGGACGAGGGGGAGAAGAAGGAGTCCAACGGATCCGGAAAGCAGAAGAACGGCAGCAGCAAAAAGAAGGAGGAAGAGGAGAAGGCCGACGATGAGAAGGAGGAGGAAAAGGCCGACGAGGAAGAAGACCAGTCCGAGGAGAAGGCGGGCGACAAGCGCAAGAAGGCCGACGAGGAGACTGGAGCGAACAAGAAGCGGCAGACCCGGCAGGGCGAGGGCAAGAAGTCTGATGAGACGGGCGACGATGCCGAGGAAGAGGAGGCCAAGGAGGACGGCGACGAGGAGATGGAAGATGATGGCGAGGAGGCTGATGACGACAAGGAGAACGGCGGTGGGAAGACGAAGAAGGGTCCCAAGAAGGGTGATACCGTCAGCTGGAAATGGGGCAACGGGAATCCTGAGGGCAAGGTGCTGGACGTCAAGGAGGAGAAGTGAGTTGTCCCGAGGTATCATCTTTGATGTTGATAAGTGCTGACACTGCGAACCAGGACGACGATTGAGACGAAAAACGGGAACGAGGTGTCTCGCGACGGCAAGCCCGACGACCCGGCCGTTGTGTTGGACACGGGTAAGTCGAAGGCCATCAAGTCCAACCACGAGCTTGACTGAGCGAGGGTGTGTTCGGATGCTTATGTGGAATGGCAATGTGCGGGTTGGGAACGGTAATGCGAGAACGGTTGGGTCCGGGTCGGTCGTCGCGGCTAAATAATTTTTGATAACGAGGCAGTCAAAATCCCCTTAGATGGGTATTTGGCACACAAGAGGCATTTCGAGCAGTTGCCAACGTCCAACATAAGCGAGTAGGTAGATTTTTGCTTGTTCAGCAAATGTCCAAGTCTTTGAGAAACGACAAATGAAGAATAACAAGCATCGCTGTTTCCATCGTCAAACTAATCCTAGGTATTGTACATACAATTGACGCTCATTGTACGCCATCGGTTTTGTGCTTGGTTGCTATTTACAACTCGTCAGAAGCGCCGTCCAGAATCGACGAACCACCCTTGTTGGCATTCGTCTTCTGGTACTTCGTAATGGGATCCTTTTGAGCCTCCTTGACCTCCTCCCAGAACTTCTCGCCATTCTCCTTGTCGTCCTTGAACAAGTGGTCGATCACGAGCTTCTTAGGCGTCTCTCCCATCCACTGGAACAGCGAGAAGTCGCGGAACTCATCAGCGCGGAAGATCTCGAGCATCTCCAGCGGCTCGTCGCCGATGTTCTCGACAAAGTGCCCCATATTCTTCGGCACGATGCCGACGTCGCCGGGGACGTAGTCGAACGTGCGGGCGGTGCCCTCGGCGGCGAAGATGGTGATGCGCGCGCGGCCGCGGATGAAGAAGGACCACTCGTCGGCATTCGGGTGCCAGTGCATCTCGCGCAGGGCGCCGGGCTGGATGACGAGGTGGGCGGCGGCGACGGTCTTGGAGATGGGGAAGTTGCGCGAGTCGGTGATGCGCACCTCGCCGCCGCTCGTGAGCTCGGGCTCCTGGTCGAGCATGCTGTGTACGAAGTTGTACTTGGACTTCTTGGCGTGCTTGCCGTTCGGGCGCTCCTCTTCGATGGGACCTGGCAGGGTGCCCTGGAAGATGTACTTCTCGCCCTCGGGGATGTGCTTGAAGATCTCGGGGTCGAGGTGGAAGTTTTCGGCGATGACGCTCTTGGGGGTGTGGGCTGGGAGGCGTCAGTCAGCCTTGGTCCACGATAATAGAGAGATTGAGAGAGAGTAAGAGGGGGCAGAGGGAGGACTCACCAAGCCAGTCGGAGAGGATAAAGGTCGACTCCTCGGAGAACCGGCCGTCGTCGAAGATGAGGAGGAACTCGGTGCCGTTGGGGCTGAGGCCCTGCAGCGAGTGAGGGACGCCGCTGGGGAAGTACCACAGGTCGCCCTTCTTGACGTCGGCGATGAAGTTGCCGCCCTCGTAGTCGAGCGCGGTGACGCGGCACTCGCCGTCGAGCACGTACGCCCACTCGGCCTCCTTGTGCCAGTGCAGTTCGCGAATGACGCCCTCGCCGAGGCGCATGTTAACGCCGGCGAGCTCGACGCTCGTGGAGAGCTCGCGGACGGTCGTCTGGCGCGTCCAGCCTCCCTCCTGTGGATTGTCAGCATACTCACGATCCCAATTGACACATCAGGAGGAGAGCTTACCTCAATGCGGATGTGCGAGTCGGCAAAGCTCCAGCGCATGTTGGCCATGTTCCCGTGGTCCGTCGACGGCGGGCGCACGAGGTCCGGGTTCTGGCGCGAGCGCTCCTCGTTCCACGGCCCGAGGACGGACGCGCCGAGCCCGTTGCGGTAGGGCAGCGGGTCGAGGCCGTCGCCGACCGAGTCGACGGCGCCGTCGTTGGGGTCCCGGAACCCGGGCGTGTACGGGTTCTTGGCGCCCGAGGCGTCGGCGAAGGCGCTCTTCTTGCGGTAGCTCGCGGGGATGTCCATGCCGCGCAGGAGGCGCTCCCGCGGGCTGTCCGAGTGCGGCGCCGCGGCGCAGAGCTGGCCGACGGACGCCCAGAGGAGGAGCAGCTTGGCTGCCGTGGGTTGGGTTAGATGCATGATGGCGGGGGGATGTGACGTTCGGGGAGAATGGAGACTTGTTGCCAAGATTCACCAAGACGCAGGGGAGGGTGAAGAGGAGGGGATCAAGGAGAGTGGGTTGACGAGATAAGCTCCTCGAGAGACGAGGAAAGAGGGGGGAGAAGGGGTAAAGAGTACGGATGGCGAGGGCTACAGTCAGTAAGCTTCAAAAAGCCGAGGTTTGTGGCAATGGGATGGATGTGAATTTATACCCTCCAGTTCCTCATCGTCCAGTCCTTCGTTTGCTCCCGCAACTCCTCGGCTGGATCATGTCATCCAGGATGCAATGTTATGCCAGCCTTATGTTGCGTTGCCCTGCCTGGACCTCTCCCTACCTCGGCCAGGCCATGCCGGTGCCAATGCCAATGCCATGTCGCAACACCGGCAAGTCGTGGTACGTAAACAGACGCAGCTCGCAAGGAGTGTTGTCGTAGTCATCGGTGCATCACCTCTCTCTCACTGCTGCTGCAGGCCTCACACACACACTCGCATATCCCGTACATCGACAGCACATGCCGAACCCCCGAGCCACACCCCTTTAAACAAGAGAAACAAGAGCTCCCCCGCAGCGGGCAGGGTAGCAGCTCTAGGGCCACCAACCAGCTGTCATTATTGCTGCTGTAACATAATACCACCTTGTCGGCTTTATTCTCTAGTTTCTACAGTTCAAGCTCGTAGTAACTCGAGCTGTAAGTGGTTGCCTATAGAGCTGAGCTCAACTTCAACCCCCCGTCTCTCTCCACTGCGTGAAACACGGCAACGGCTTGAGGGGTGGGAGCGCCGCTCATCGTGCGGGGATGAACCACGATGCACCACCCAGCTCGTCCCGTCGAGTGACAATCAAGCGCCAGGGGGCATGAGTAAGAGACCCTGAAGAGGCATAGCTCCAGCGCTAATAGCTGCTGTTTGCCGTCGCTCTCTCCTGGTTGTGCTGTTGCTGCTGCAGCCGTATGACGCAGGTTCCTGCGGATTGAGCTTAACTCCAACGGGGAGAGACGGCAACTAGAAACAATTGGACGGGGAATATGTCGGCGATCCTGGAGAAGAAGACCGGGATTCAGTGTAGAGAGAGGGGAGGGTTTCACTGCAGCAGTGCGTTCTTCTGCACATCTCTCGTTCTCTTCGTCCAATCCCTCTTATTGAAACCAGCTATGGGTTTCTCCAACGATTGATTTCCCCCCTTCTTTGCTTCCTTGAGCTATCCTAGGAGCTTCCCTTTTCCCATCTGCCATCTGAGACCCCCCCGGTTCAAAACCGACCAGCTATCCATCAGGGCGGGGTCGACATCTTGGCTTTTTTTTCGGCATTCATATCCGCGGACCTTGGACCTGCTCCCTTGGCCGACTTGGCTCCCCTTGGCCCATATAAACCAGGCTGGAAAAAGAGGCAAAAGACTCGAAAACACCACAGAAAAAACTTGGAAACTCTTGCCGGGCCTTGGTGTTTCTTTCTCTCTCTCGAGTGGACCACGGCAGATCCGGCATTGGCAAATTGCACGTCATCCCACCCCGGTCCGAAGAAGTTGTTAGTTACATCGACCTTATTTTATTTATAACCGCAACTCCGTCGCCTGGTCCGAATCGGTGTGGGGAACTCGCCCGTATTTTATTGAGGTCATAGCTGAGGTGTCGCTGGTCGAGTGAGCCTTCTCGTCGGTCACATCTCAGGCCATTTCCTCCTTCCGATCGCGTGGTTGGTTTGTCGTTGGACACACACTTTCTCCCTCTGTCTTCCTCTCATCCATTCCATCTGCATCTTGGCCCTGCACCCCAACTCGCTGCGCAGCAAAATCGGCCCATCATGAGCTCCCCCGGAGGCACCTACGGCTCCGTCACCAACGCGGTCCCGGCCGTCAACGGCGACTCGACCGGCCGCCCCGACGAGGAGCAGCCCCTCCTCGGCCTCGGCGCCCGAAAGCCGCCCGCGGGATCCCTGCGGAAGCGGCTCACTGTCGACGTCCAGCGCGAATGGGCCGACCTCGTCCTCCTCGCCTGCTACGTCATAACCGGCCTGCTCGACAGTTCCTCCATCTCCATCTGGGGCTCCTTCGTCTCCATGCAAACGGGTAAGTAACCCGAAGCCCTCCCTCTCTCGGTCCACATCGTGAGAAACCCCCTCCCTCCCGGGTACCATACTCACTCTCCACAGGAAACACCGTCTACATCGGCCTCGGCCTCGCCGCCCCCTCCGAGTCCACCCGCTGGATCAAGTCCGCCACCTCCCTGGGCTCCTTCTGCCTCGGCTCCTTCGTCTTCAGCCGCTTCCACCGCTTCTTCTCCCCCAAGCGCCGCTGGGTCCTCTGCGCCTCCTTCGCCCTGCAGACGCTCCTCTGCGCCGCCGCCGCCGCCATCCTCACCTTCGGCCCCAAGGCCGGCAAGGACGAGATCGCGTGGAACGTGCTCGTGCCCATCGCCCTCATCGCCTTCCAGAGCTGCGGCCAGGCCGTCACGAGCCGCGCCCTCAAGTACAACGCCCTCACCAGCGTCGTCCTGACGAGCATCTACTGCGACCTGTTCTCTGACGCCGAGCTGTTTGCCGTGCGCAACAGCGAGAGGAACCGTCGCGTCGGCGCGCCTACGTTGTTGCTCATCGGGGCCATCTTTGGGGGCCTGTTCGCGCATAGTTCTGTCGGTATTGCCGGTGCGCTGTGGACTGCGGCCGTTATGAAGTTCTTCATCGTCGTGTCATGGTTCGTCTGGCCTGGCGAGGACGACGCGGAGTAGACGGACAGGTGCCGAAGACTGCGGTCGGATTTGGAGTTGTCCTATAGACAGATAACTCGGCTCGGGGGGCGTTTCTATACCTTAGACTCATAGTGTTGAGCCTGGAATACGATTTGTTAATTTGGCCATGCGCTTAGTACAAGTTCAGCCCATGCTTGTTCTCGGACCCTCGACAAGCAGGCGACATGACATATTACCGCCAACAGTCAGTTGGCTCGTCTTTTGTCAACCTTCCCTGGGACGTCTGTATGCATTCGGCGCAACACATTCACGAGATGATTTGAGGCAGCCTTTTCTGGATATTTACAGAATCTCCAATGCGCCAATTTTACACGTATGTACAGCGTCGTTTTCTGAACTCATGCATCAACCTGAAAGCCAGCGTGCTGAGGATACGCCGGGAACCCCCACGGGATGCTCTTCTTCAGCAACACCTCGTCCAGTCCCTCCCTTCCGCCGTTCATGTACATGAACTTCGTAAACGGAACCGTCGCGTGGAACGAGAAGCTCGTGTTCCCAGGCACAAAGGCCACGTCTCCCTGCAACAGACTAGCCGTCTCGAACCCGTCGACGGAGAAGATCAGCTGGCCCTCCTGCAGCTCCAGCGCGAACGGGTGCGGCAGCGTAGCGCTCGTGGCGGTCTCGTTGTCGAGCTTGGGAGACATGATGATGGTGCCCATGGTGAAGTTCCCCCCCGTCTGCGCCGCCGTGACAAGCGGCTGCACGACCTTGTACCCGACCTCCGCGTTCAGGTACGCCGGGCCGTGGTTATTCGCAACAAAATACGGCTCCGTGGGGTCCTCGGGCAGCGTATTCGGGCCGTCGTGCCACGCCAGCCCCGCGTCGCCCGCCGTGCCGTTGACCATGTCCCTCCTCGGCTTATACTCCTCCGCCGGCACGGCAATCAGCTCCAGCGCGCGCAGCTGCGCGTCCACCGCGGGCGTCAGCGGCCCGAACGGCTCCGGGTCGTCCGCGATCGGAACATACGGCGAGCCGACGGCGGACTCGTACTCGCCGATGCTGAACTCGGCGAAGAGGCGCTCGAACCCGGCCGGGTGGAACACGTGGTTCAGCTGGCTGTCCGGGTCGATCAGCTGGAACGTGTGGATCGCGCCCGGCGGCACGCTGCCGTAGTCGCCCAGGGACGCGACGCGCGCCTCCTCGCTGGCGCCCGTGGCGTTGCGCTGCGCCCAGAGCTCGACGCGGCCGCGCGAGCAGTAGAAGTGCTCGTGCGTGCGCTCGTGGGTGTGCGGGCGCGCGACGGTCCAGCCGGACGTCTTGCCGTTGTGCTGGACCACGGAGAAGGCGCCGCCGGAGGAGTTGGCCGTGATGGCGAAGCGGACGATGTCGGACTTGGTCAGCATGATGGCGCGGCCCTTGAACCGGGGCAGCACGTAGGGGCGCGGGTGGTCCGGGGCCACGTCGACGAGGAGGGCGTTTGTCTGGCGCGGGCTGGGCGACGCGGAGGCGGCGAAGCCTAGGCTGAGAAGGGCGGCGAGGGCGGTCGACTTCATGATGGGCGGTCGAGGACGGAGACGGAGGCGCAGGAGGATGCGAGGCGAGGGAGAATTTGGCAGAGGTTTCCGCTGGCGAGAGACACCCTCGAAGAAGAGGGACACGGCCTTTCTATTTAGACGATTCGGACGCCAGCGGGTAAGCCATTATCTCCCCGAGGGTGTTGACTGACCCTCTATTTACCCAGCTCGGTTCCTCGTGGGAGCCGCGCCAAGGCTCGCGACCACGACGTTGTGGTTGTAAGCGGCCAAGTCCGAAAGATCTCAAGAGGTTGATTGGTCTGGACCCTCCAGTGTGTGGGCGAACGACTCTAAGGTGGAAAGTGGCCTGGCAAGGTGGTTCGGATATCGACAGGCCCTGCCGGGGTTCGCGATCCATTTTGGAAGCTCGCTGGATCGAAGACGGGGGGGCCATAAACCGGATAACTGCTCGTTAGGTTACTTTTTCCCTTTACGGAGTCGGAAGTTCCGGCCTCTTTCCGAGTCTTAGTGGGCTTTATGCGACGTAAGCTCGTTAGCATCCGGTGGGATCGCAAAATTCGGTTCGAGTCCGACCCTGCAACCATCCCGAATCGATGGATGTCAGACATGGGTGTAGACAATACCGGCATGCGTGGATCTAGACAGTCTACTCTACTGACTCAATTCAGAGGTCTTCATGCCTCATCACCTCCACATAAATCGCGTATTATTAACCGTTCGTTCGGTGATGCAAATGGAATCTTGCCAGTTGTAGAGGGAGTGGACATATCGATAACACCCCTGTATTTTAATAGTTCTTTAAACCTGCTTCCAATCACTTGAGAAGCTCTTTTGCTGACTGGAAGTGACTTCGCTGGTGAATAATGTCGACCGCCGTGAGGTTACCGTTGAGAAAGAGAAAGTATGAGCTCAACGCACCAGAATCGCTTAGCTCTGCTTGTTGTCCATCAATTTAAACCCAATTGAAAGTTGCAACTCAACGTTCTTATTTTCTATTTAGCTATGTTCAGTTATCTCTGGTTTGTTCCATCAATCGTCCTGGGGAGATAGAGGTTCGTCGACGACTAGACTCTCGTGACGTGTTGATGAACTAATATACGACCGTGTTGTCAATTGCTGCGTGAAAACAAGTACTAGTTTCGGGAAGACAGAAGAACCGTCTTCATTCCAAATTCAAGACCATGTGCTGGTTCTCGAGGAAACAGTCTATGTGTTAACATGCCGTGATTACACAGTAGCGCCTCATCGATTTCGTCATCACCATTCGACTAATTTAACCAGAATGACACCAAAACTCGCACTTTCAGAACTTAAACATGGAGCTACGTCCTGTCCGGGCCCAGTCCGCTGCCAAGCCGGCGCCCCATGGTGCCGCGCCGTGTTGTTGGAAGCCTCCATTCCGGTCCGTCCTCTCCCGTCCCGCGGAGATGCGAATTCTACCGCGAACGCAACCGGTCGATTCGGCTCCACCCCATGACAAATGGAATTACTGCCAAAGGCGCCGTTCAAGAATCTAAACCTGCCAGTGCCGCTGAGCATGCTGGCCAAGAATCATCGACGTCATGCAATATGCCACTCCCGCAGCTGTCAAAGGCGGATCATGCCAGAGGTTCCAGGTGGTCGGGTCACCAGGTGAAAACCAACCCCAGACCCGGACCCGGTATTGCTACTTGCCTCAAGTGACCTTCATCGAAATACCAACTTCTCCACCACTGAGATTCATCCGCATCAATGGGCGCAACTAGCCACTTCATCGTCAGCAAGAGAGACCACCCCGGGTCGACTCGTCAGGAGATCGAGAACGAGCCGAACTGGGGCTCGGGGCACAACCACCGCGTGGGCTTCAAGAACAAGGACAACAGAGTGCCGGGGTACGTGGAGCAGGCCAAGGGCAAGCTCAGCGCGTACCACGCCCGCGTCCACCACGGCGACCTCGTCAACTTTGAGGACGTCATCAACGCCCAGGAGGACCTGAGCCTGTCGCACCCGGAGAACAGGTCCGTCGGCTGGCGCTACGTGCTCAACACCACCGAGGAATGGGTCAAGTACGGGCAGAAGTGGCCGGCCAACGTGGAAGCCGAGGAGAAGAAGCAGCAGAAGGCGGCGGAGCAAAGAAATGGAGATGACAAAGGGAACGGTGCAATCGACCCGCCCCAACACCAGATCAATGGAAAAGGAGGGAAGAAAACGACGCAAGACGATGAAAAGAGACCCGAAGAGAAGTACTCCCCAGAAGAGCTTGCCCTCCTGCGCGCCCTGGAACACGAGAGCGAGTACATCAAGAACCTCGAGATCAATGACGGAAAGCGAGAGTCCCCGCAAAAGAACCACCAACAGCCGGTCGCCATCGACGAGGCCGACCAGTTCACACCAGACAACTGGCTCCCGCGCAGCCCGGAGCTGATCCGGCTCACGGGCAAGCACCCGCTCAACGCGGAGCCGCCCCTCACGAATCTCCTCGACGCCGGCCTCGTCACGCCCAACGAGCTGCACTACGTGCGCAACCACGGCGCCGTGCCGCGGCTGCTCTGGGAGTTCCATTCCGTCGACGTCGAGCACGGCCGGCTCGTCCTGTCGATGGACCAGCTCAAAAACGACTTCGACGCGGTCAACATCCCCGTCCTCATCGCCTGCGACGGCAACCGCCGCAAGGAGCTCAACCTCGTCCGCCAGTCCAAGGGGTTCAACTGGGGCGCCGGCGGGGCCAGCTGCGCGTACTGGAAGGGCGCGCTCCTCCGAGACGTGCTGCTCGCCGCCGAGACGCTCAACGAGGAGGGCGGGGCCCGGCGGCGCCGCTGGGTCAACTTCGAGGGCGCGGACGAGCTGAGCGAGGGCCGGTACTCGACGTGCCTCCCGCTCGACTACGTCCTCGACCCGACCAACGACGTGCTCCTGGCGTACGAGATGAACGACGCGCCGCTGCCGCCGGACCACGGGTACCCCGTCCGCCTCGTCGTGCCGGGCTACGTCGGCGGGCGCAGCGTCAAGTGGCTGCGGCGCGTGTGGCTCAGCGAGCGCGAGAGCGAGTCGCACTACCACGTCTGGGACAACCGCGTGCTGCCGTCGTTCGTGACGAGCGCCGAGGGCGCGCTCGCGGAGGCCATGTTCCGGCACCCCAGCACGGCGTGCAACGAGCAGAACCTCAACTCGGTCGTCGTGCGCCCGGCGCAGGGGGAGAGGATCGATCTGGCGGACGCGGCGGGGTCGTACCGCGTCCGGGGGTTCGCGTACGCCGGCGGCGGGCACGAGGTGCAGCGGGTCGAGGTGTCGCTGGACGGGGGCGAGACGTGGCTGTACTGCATCCGCGAGTTCCCCGAGGCGCCGATCCGGCACGGGAAGAAGTTCTGGACGTGGCTGCACTGGCACGTCGACGTGCCCGTCGCGCGGCTGCTGCGGGCGAAGGAGGTCCGGGTGCGCTGCTTCGACGCGTTCAAGAACACGCAGCCGGAGCGTCCGGCGTGGAACCTGATGGGCATGATGAACAACTGCTGGTACACGGTGAAATCGGAGGTCGTGGAGGGCGAGGGCGAGGATGCGGACGCGGCGTCCGTGCTCTTCCGGCATCCCGTCGAGCCCGGGACCGGGGACGGCGGTTGGATGAAGCCGAGCGTGGAGAGCCGGGTCGAGGCCGCGGAGCGGGATTCGGGCACGCCGCAGAAGCAGTTCACGAGGGAGGAGATTGAGAAGCACGACAAGGAGGACGACTGCTGGATCGTGGTCGACGGGAAGGTGTACGACGCGACGTCGGTCATGGCTTGGCACCCCGGTGGAAAGGCGCCGATCATGGCGCACGCGGGGCGGGTTCACCAGGAGACTACGGACGAGTACGACAGCATCCACGACGGGTTCGCGTCGGAGAAGCTCAAAGGTGCGTTCTCTGTGAGTTACTATCTGGAGTCTGCTAACACTAATGTTCTTCTCTCTAGAATGCCTGCTCGGGGTCGTCACCGACAAGGCCATGAACTTCATCAAGAAGAACGCCGAAAAGGCTGCGTTAGAGAAGGCCAAGGACAGTACAAGCGGGCAGGGCCGGGCGCTCCAGAAACACAAATGGATCCCGACCAAGCTCATCGACCGAAAGCAGCTGACGGACGACACCTTCGCGTACACCTTCCAGCTCCCGGACCGCCAGGCCGTCCTGGGCCTCGGGACGTGCCAGCACGTCTTCATCGGCTTCCACCTCCAGGACAAGATGCTCGTGCGGTCCTACACGCCGACGCGGCCGATCTTGCCCGCCCCGAAGGGCACACCGGAGCGGGTCCCGGAGCAGAATGGGGACAACGGGAGGGAGCACGGCCCGGCCGACGGCGACGGCACGTTCGAGCTCGTCGTCAAGACGTATCTCCCGGACGCGCGGCAGCCCGGCGGCGCCATGTCGAACATCCTGCGATGCCTGCCCGTCGGCGGCGAGGTCGAGGTCCGCGGGCCGACGGGCGAGATCACGTACGAGGGCGGGGGCAGGTTCCTCGTCGACGGGGAGGAGAAGGTGTACCGGCGGGTGTCGCTCGTGCTAGGGGGCTCGGGGGTGACGCCGGGGTACGCGCTCATCGCGAGGATCGCGGCCGGCGACGGCAACGATACTACTGAGGTGCGCGTCGTGGACGCGAACAAGACGGAGAAGGATATTCTGCTGCGCGCCGAGCTTGATGGTTTCGCGAAGCGCAGCGGTGGGAAGATTAGGATCGCGCATGTGCTCAGCCACGCGGACGAGAGCTGGACGGGGTTGAAGGGCTACGTCGACGAGGATGTCCTCCGGGAGCACTTGTTCCCGCCGGCGGAGGACAGCGCCGTGTTCCTCTGCGGGCCGCCGGCGATGATCCGGAAGGCGGTGCTGCCGGCGCTGAAGGGTGAGTTCTCTGGTTCACGATGCCGAGATGATGTCGCTAACGTTTCCAGACTGGGGTTACGAGGAGGACAAGAACATTTTTGGATTTTGAGCATGTTTTGGGCTAGGATCTGTGTTCAGCGCGTAGTTTCTTTAGCGGTCAAGTGTCCATGAACAATATCTTCCACCCTGAAGCCTCAAAATATCCACCTGCGGTAGACGTCAAACATCTGGTGCATCCTCTCCTCCTGTCCGGGCGTGAACTCGGTCGTGCTACGTATGTTAGTCAAATCGGTCCTCTCTAAAAGAACTCCACAGGGGTAACTCACCAGCTGTCGTCCGAGTAGTCCATGAAGTTGTGGATAGGATCCAGCCCAGGCATATCAGGGCACGAGTTCCTCCCAACAGGACACCCGGTGCTCCCCCCAGCCTGCGCGGGCGTGTCCTCGACCTGGTCGTTGATCACCTCGCAGTGCCGCCCATGGAACGTGTGCAGCAATCCAAACCAGTGCCCGACCTCGTGCACAGCAACATGTCCCTTCCTCTCGACCCCGTCGCTGCCGCTGCGCGGCGTCATGCCCGGCATCGAGTCCCCGTTGACCCAGCAGCCGTCCAGGTAGAACTGGTTGGTGCCCTCCTGCACGACGCCGGCGAGGTTGCAGTGCCCGCCGATGTCCTCGTTCAGGTCGGAGAAGAAGTAGACGTTGAGCGCGTCGTAGGGCCCGCGGCGCGTGGCGGCGCGCCAGGCGACGTAGGCGTCGTAGTCCGGGATGCCGATGCCCTCGTCGTCGTAGAAGCCCTTGCCGGCGACGTCGTCGACGACGCGCGAGACGTTGACGAGGGAGAGCTCGAAGCCGTGGCGGAGGTAGGTCGAGTGGAGAACGTCGAACTGGCCGGCTTGTTAGTTCGAGATTTACTACGAGTCAATCGAGCGAGGAAGTAATACCTGAGCGTCGACGACGGCGTCGGTGATTCTGTCCTTGTTCGCCTCGGTGCTGGTGACGTGGAAGTACACGTCGACTGGCTTCGGAGCGTCCTGCCGCTTGACGTACGGGAGCGAGGTCCGGGGGGTCTCGACCGCGACGAGGGTGTCGTCGTTGATGCACTGCAGGCTGGCGAGCGCCGAGGCCCCGAGGGAGAGGAGAAGCGCGGCGGTGGCGCGCGGCATCATCTTGGAGGTGGTCTCGTTGGATCGGTCTAGGTGAGTGAGTCTCTCAGTTGACGGGAGATGCTGCTGTCCAAAGGGCTCCCTCCAAGGAGGCGGACGCGGTGTCCGCTTGTTTATATGTCATTTGCCCAGAGAATCGAGGATGCCGGCAATGAACCGGCATGAGATGCCAATATGGGCCGCCATCGTGAACACGAGGCCTTGGGCTCTTGGCGGGCAGCGGAAACTCCACCGCGACGGCGACGCTGGGGGCAAGGATGTCCAGCGAACTGCCGGAATGAGCAACGTCCCCGGGTGCCGCTGGCTCGTATCGGCGCGGGTGGCCAGGAAGCTGTCCGGGGTGAGGCAAGTTGTGGGATGAGATGAGGATTGAATGGGACGAGTGAGAATATTGGTGGAAGAACAATGAGTGAGTGAGCGATGAGTGAGTGAGTCAGTGAACGTTGGCGTCCTGAGAACCACAACTCGCGGCAGCAACTCACAGCAAGTAAGTGCGAAGATAGGATTGTTTTGAGTGCCAGCCACGAATATAGCCGGAGTGAGTTTGGATTCCTTATGAATTAGTGAAGCGCTAATTGGGCTTCCGTCTACGCTCCAAACGTCGTAATACCATCCCTCACAATCGCATGAGACATCCCGGTCGCCAAGTAGCAAGTCCCATCAGGCGGATGAAGTGTCCGAAATAACGTTGATATGCTTGATTTACTGACAGTAGGGACAACTAATTATGGGGTAACCAAGGAGCGGGCCGGTGGGATGGATCAAGACCTTGAAAGCTCCGGCACCCGGTAAATCCACGCAATAACTTCAATCCTCGAAGATTCCATCACCACCTCACAGCTTCGACTTCACCTGCCTCTGCCCATCCGCCTCCCGCGCCGGAGGCTCCGTCCCGCTCGTCTCGGCCTTGAGGCTGATCGGGTCGCCCAGCTGCGACGGGTTCCCGGCCTCGAGGTTGTCCTCGGCGACCTCCTTCAGCCGCCTCTTCTCGCGGTCCTGCACCGGCGAGCCGTCCGAGTTCTTCGCCCCGGCGGCGCCTGCGCCCTGCTGCTGGCCTCGCGGCGACGACGATGCGCCCTGCTCGTCCTCCGTCGGGACTAATTTGGAGACCTCGGCTTTGAGGGAGACGGGATCGCCTAGCTGGGAGGGATTTGCGGACGTGGCCTTGGCGGCGACGTGCTTGAGGCGCTCGGGTTGTTTTTGCTGCTTGGTGGGTGTTAGTCGGAGGTAAGTCTTGAATGAGGTTTGGACTTACAGGTGCCATTTTGAGATGCGTTGATAGCTTTGAATGGTATAGTATTGATGTCGTTTTCTGGTATCAATTGAACAGGAAAGGAAAGCCCGTTATATGATGAATTCGAATGTCACTGCGCAAAGACACTACTTCAGAGTGATGGTTGGCGTTGGCGTCTTTGACGCCTTCATCTCAATGACGTGCACGACTTGGGGGAAACATCCGAGGACGGACGATCCCGTCATCGAACCCGCCGATTCAGATCGATTTCGACAAACGCAAAGGAAAGACACATGTGAATATGCATGACCTAGCTAAAATAGATCGATCAAACTAGTCAAACCACCAGTTCATCCCCTAAAAAGGCTTCCCGATACGTGCCAACGTGCTATTGTAAAGATTCTTGTTGACTATAATGTACTACGCAGGACTGAGGTATCTACCGACGTGCTTTCTCACGCACGCGAATGCTAAAATAGAGACACGTAAAAAAACTCCGGCCCCAAACAATCATGATGCAGTGTATATATCCCATTACAGCTTCCCCCCGCGCCTCTGGCGTCACGACCGCGTGGCCCCGACCTGCTGCTGCGCGGCGCTGGCAACGGCCTGCAGCGGCTCCAGCTCGTCCTCCATGTCCCCCTCCGTGCGCTCCACGCCCGCCGCCTCGCCGCCGGGCGGCGCGCCGTCCGGCGAGCCCATGCCGATGACGTCGATCCACTTCCAGAAGCGCACCTTGTCGCCGCCGCGGTCGAAGATGGCCGCGTCGTCGGTGACCCCGTCCTCGGGCCCGTTGTCCGCGTCCTCGTCCGCCGTCGCGACGCCCATCTTGCCCGAGCCGGTGCCTTCGATCAGGTCGCCGACCCAGGTCCGCGCGACGGGCACGCCGTTGGCGCGGAGGTGCTGCAGCTGCGCGCGCAGGTTCAGCCGCAGCGCGCGCGCGGGCTCCTCGGACGAGAAGATCTTCTTCGTGAGCCAGGGGAAGAGCACGCCGAAGTCGGACTGGCTGAGGTGCGCGGACCCCTCGACGTAGAAGAAGCCCGGCTCCGGGACGCGCACGCCGCTGCGCCGGAAGAGCGCGGGCGAGACGACGGGGGCGGAGGGCGAGGGGGAGAGCGCGCGCGCGGTGACGTGGAGGTGGTCGCGCCACTTGCGGAAGGCGTCCGACTCGACGGCCAGGATGGCGGCGCCGCCCGGCGCGGAGGGGGCGTCTGCGTACGCGGGCAGGGGCAGGTCGAAGAGCGCCGAAGAGCCCGGGGCGAGCAGCGGGAAGCACCACATGTCGAGCAGCATCGTCACGTTCTTCTCGGTGACCTGCTTCCGGAGGGCCGAGTCCGGACGGGGCGTGAAGAGCGGCTTGGGCACGTGGGCGAGGGCGGCCGAGTCGGCGTAGTACGTCGTCTTGAGGAACTGCACGATCGAGGCCGAGCCGAAGCTGTGCCCGCCGAAGAGGATGCACCCGGGCTCGTGGACGTGCAGCTTGTTCTTGAACTGGGTCAGGCTGGGCGTGGAGCGGTTGAGGTTGGTCATGGCGAGGCCGAGGTCCATGCTCAGCGCGACGACGTGGATGAGCCCCAGCTCCCAGAGGCGGATGCGCAGCTGGTCCTCGCGGGCCTCGTAGATCTCCGGGCGGGCGTCGTGGTCGAGGCGGACGTAGGGGACGGTGCGGCGGGTGTTGCGGAGGAAGTACTGGTCCTGCTTGCCGGGGATGCGGACGAAGGAGGCCACGGCGCTGCCGTCGCGGTGCTCCGGGCAGATGACGACGACGCCGTGGGAGGCGAGGGAGCCGGCGAGGTGGGAGTAGGTGTTGCGGTTGCCGCCGAGGCCGTGGGAGAAGATCATGGTCGGCCAGCGGCGGTTCGGGGTGTCGGGCTCGAGGATCTCGGCGTTCTTGTGGACGGGGATGGTGGTGTAGTGGAGGTGGCGGGGGAGAAAGCTGGGCAGATGTCAGTCAGGACATGTGAAGCTATCGCGAGACGTAGTTTTAGACTCACGAGACTATGTCCGCCAGCATCGGACGCACGCCGATGAACTGGGTGTACGCAGAAACATGCTGGCGCTGGGGCGAGGGCAGCCAGCTTATCCTCTTGCCGTCGGCCTCAGGAACGGCCGGGTAGAAGATGCGGCACTGGACGGTGTGGATGTCGGTGGCGCTGTAGGGGGTCGGGCTGGGCGACTCGAGCTCGGAGACGGGCACCTCGACGTCGACGGTGCCGACCTTGTGCGGGCCGGTGTAGTCGGGGAAGGCCGGCACGGGGCTCAGGCGGGAGAAGAAGGAGGCGACCTTCTCGGCCGCCGTCGGGGGCGCTTGCGCGGCGGGCGACATTGAGGATGTGGTCTCGGGAGACGAAGACTCGATTATCACGAGGTTTGTTGTTCGTGGTGGTTGGGATGAGATGCGGTGTAGTGCAAATGCAGTGCGGCGGCGGTCGGTGAAGGATAAATCGTATCGAAGCGCAAGACCCGACGATGGGAGGAAAGGAGCAGAGAAAAAAGAATGGATCGATCAAAGCCCCTTTCGCTTGGATGCTTTCGTCAGCTCCTGGGGGTAAGAGACGGTAAGAGTGATGACTCTCTCTCTAGTGCGTGTATGCCCCCTTTACAAGCTTTCCGCGGTCAGATATGCGCGTGTCGCGATGGTGTTTTAAACCAATGTTTCTGCCGAACCAACGTGGTCTGTCTTTTTTATGCGGGATCGAATTTCAATGCGACAGGGAAGAACGAGGGCCGTCCGCCGGCGTGTTTATTGTAGCGTCGCAGCGGCTACCGGGGTCGTCTCCGGGAGAGCAGGGAACTTGCGTGTAGAGACTCAAGAGACTCGGTGACAGAAAGATTCCTTTATCGTGAATAACCGTGACAAGCCGGCGAACTCCGAGTTGTCAGGTGACGATGGATGCAATTAAGAAGAGTGCCAGACAAATAAGTGAGGCGAAGAGGTGCTCAGATGGGCTTTTCGAAACCCGATGGGCACTCAATCCGGGGCGACAGGTTCCCTGCTGGCAGCGGCGAGTCAAGACAGCTCTTCCTGGTGAAGTGTGAGTGAGTGAGAGAACTGGAGGTCAAGGAGAGAAATGTTGAGACGAGCGAGACCTCTGACCGCACGAACGCCTCCAACCCTTATCAAGCAGAGGGCAGAAAGTTGAAGAGGCGAAAGTGGAAGTTAAAGAAAAGTGAAAAAAATCGTATTCTACTTGTGAACGCCAATCAGACCGATGGGCCGAGGCTGGTCTTGTGGCTAATTACCAGAGGCGGAAAAGGGGAAACGTCATCATTGTGAACGCCTCGGTCAGCCAAAAAGGCTAGACAGCACGCAGTAAGCCCTTCAGTGATCTCTGTAAGATCTGGCACTTCGACAGTGAGCGAGTATTACCGTATCGTATACGGACATCCCGATGGACTCAGGAACAGCACTCCGATTGGGGAGTGGGACAGCGATGCGGCTGGTCCGGGGGGGAGACGTCGCACCACTCTCACCTGTTCATCGTGATGATGCTCCATTGCTTCATTTGACAACACATAACTCGCCCCTCTCCCCAAAAGCCCCAACGTCGGCGCATGAACTTTGCTCGAGCGCTTCATCAACAGGCGCATGGACTCATATGCGATAGCGAGCAGGAGCAGCACCCAGCGCTCGATGTCTTATCGTTATCTCGATCTCGATCAGTTCGAGCGGTCCCACAGGACGAGGTTACAGCGACACTGCAGCAGTCCGTCGCCACAGGGGCGTCCCTGCCGAGGAACCGAGGCAGGTGTGAAGAGGCAGCCCGCCGCAGGCCTGGAACGACAAAAAAAGAAGGGAAAAAAAGAAGAGAATTTCTTCGAGGTGGAGACGCCCCGAACAGGGAATAACGTCATCGTCGGTCCTTGTAGCCTCCGTCCTCCGATCCACCGGGGGCTCCGCTGGGTGGACACGGCGCGCGCTGCTATTGGTCGCCTGGAATTTTCGGCCCGGACCCTCTTCGAGCGCCCCGCCCCGCCGGCGAAGGAACCTTCTGCCTCTGCCCCTCCGCCCCCTCTGCCCCGCGACTGCCCGCGGACGCTACTAAAGTGCAAAACTCACCGCCTCAGCCACAACAAGATGATCAAATCATCCCCACGGAAGGGTGGCCGAGTTGGTTATGGCGCCAGGTTAAGGTCAGCTTAACATCTGTTTCCTGGTGGGGCAACCCGCGCGAGTTCGAGTCTCGTCCCTTTCATCTTTTGCCTTTTTGGACATCACACCTATACCTTTTTTTTATTACTTCCACCTCACTTACTTACACTGACTTCTAGATATTCACATCACATCCTCACAACGGCCGCACCGCTCCCGACCACAGCCTCGGCCTCAATCTCAACCAGCACCTCCTCCCCAATCAACCCCGCCGTCGTCGTGGTGTTCGCCGGCCTGACCCCGTGGCACCCAAACACCCACCCGTGCGCCTCCGACACGGCCACCACGTCCTCCTCCCGGCGGAGCAGGACCCGCGTCCGGACGACGTCCGCCATGCTGCCCCCGAGCCTCCTCACCGCGCCCTCGACGATGTCCAGCGCCGCCACCGCCTGCGACCGCGCCGACGTGCCGCCGACGACCTGTATCTCATGGAGCCCGGGGGGCGGGGTGGCCGTCGTCCCGGACACGCGGATCACGTCCCCGACCCTCACGGCGCGGGAGTACCCGCATACAGACTCCCACTTGCTCCCGGACCCGACCTCCACCCTCTTCCCCGCGGACACAGCCTCCTCCACCCGGCGCACAGCATCGCTCTCCCGGATGTGGTCCGTCAAATCCCCCGAGGCAGTCAGGAACGGCGCCCGCCTGTACTCATCACCACAGTCCCCGGGAATATCCCTTAACCCCTCCTGCGCCTTCCCGATGACAGCCCTATCCTCCTCATCGAGCTGAATCCCAAACGCCTCCATGTTCTGTGTGATATGCCTCTCGCTGTCTCCAGAAAGCCTCGTCCCGACGATGACGGCCTTGACGACAGACACATCGAGCACCCACCTCGTCGCAACAGCCGCGATGCCAACGCCATGCTTCCTCGCAACCGCATCCACGGCAGCCAGCACCCTCTGGAACGCATCCCACCCCCCCGCGGCGCGTATGAAGCGCAGATACTTCCTCAGGCTCCAGTTCATCCCCTCCTCGGTCGGCTCCGCCCTCCCGAGCCACTTCTCCGCGACGAACCCCCCGAGCAACGTCCCGTACGCAAGGACACCAACTCCCCGTTCTGCACAGACACGCGCCATACGGCCACACATAACTCGTCGATCGATGACAGAGACGGAGACCTGGTTCGTGACGACATCGACCCCGGAGTCCAGGACCACCTCCAAATGCGCCGCGTCGAAATTCGTAACCCCAATCCTCCCAACTTTCCCCTTCTTTTGCAAAGTACGTAAGTGTGCTAGATTCGCCAGCCACGAGGGATCGGCGTAGTCCCACGCGTGGAACTGCATCACCTCGACCCTCCCCCCTCCCGTCCTCTGCAAGGCAAGGTCCACAGCAGCTTCCGCAGCGGCGAACGACCCGTCGCTCTCCGCGGGACACCACTTCGTAAACGCGGTGACGGGTCGGGATGACGTGCGGCGGTGCTGGCCGATCACGAGCTCTGCGGGGCCGTAGTGGTCCGCCACGTCGAAGGCGTCGAGGCCGGCGTCAATACTGTAGATGTTAGGAACGTATCTGATAGAAGCAGAGGATTGCCCACAGCGGCGCCATGTTCTCCGCCGCGAGGGCCACGTCGACGTCCCGGTCGTGGCCGCCCGCGAGCTGCCAGAGCCCGTTGAGCATGCGGGGTATCTCGAGCGAGCCCGCGATCGTGGCGCGTTCCATCTGGGGGAGCTTGTTCGGCGTCATGGCGGCTGATTTACGAGACGACGCGATGTGAAGTTGCGTAGACTATGAGAGGAGAAAGGTTGGTAGCTCGATGAGAGACGCGAGTTGGGTGACGGATGCACGATGCGACGTCAACCCCACCCCCTCTGAATCCCCTCACTTCTTCGGATGATTAAGCAATCACCACCACCTTGACTGACCAAACAGGACACCTGCGTTCAGACATTTTACCACATTGACTCAGAACATCACAATTCGCACTGCGAGATCCATATCAAGGCCTTTTCCTATATCTACCAGCCCAACGCCGCCACGTCCCGTGGCCGGACAGCAATTACGTGCATCCGTCTCAAGCAACTCAAATCAGAATTCATACGCCGCCCCTCATGCCCGTCGTGTCATGGCCGCCGGGTGTTGTCCGGCTCGCAACATATCAAGCCTGGCCGGCAACACCGACAGCAGCTGGTACAAGAAAAAACAAACGAGGAAACCCATCCTCCCGAGGCTTCCCGCCTCCGTCAACCTAGACCTTCCATTCCATTCTGTCCCCCTGATATTGACCATGTACGCCCGTAATTTTTGACAAAAGCGAACAGTAAAAACTGCAAAAGAATATGCCCACCGAGGTATCCTCATCGAATCAGAATGGTAAAATAGCAACATCGGACGTCCACATCCCATCTCAGTCGTAGCCGGGCTTGACGGTCCACGACCCAGCCGCGCCGCGACCGGTGCGCTCGGCGATCGCCGCGATGGCCTCCTTGACGTCGTGGCGCGAGACCTTGGCGTGGGAGAGCGCGACGTACGAGAGGTCGATGAGGCCGCCCTTGGTGAGTTTCGGGTTCGCCTGGATGACCTTCTTGAGCTCCTGCAGGTGGTTGCTCTCCAGGATCTTCTTGGGCAGCACCGGGGCGGGGGCCTTGTTAGTGCCACCTATCGCCGCGAAGGCGTTGGCCGGCGCGGGAGTGTCTGCGGCCGTCTTCTCCTTCTTGTCCTTGGGCGGCCTGCCGACCTTCGCCTTGGGCTCGGGCTCCCAGTATTTCGTCGAGAAGGGGTCGATGCCTGTGTGGTGGTCGAGGCTCTCTGCGAAGAGCTTGTTAACGCGGAAATATGAGCGAGAGATGGGGTTCGGCTTACCCAGAATGAATTCCATCCTGTGTTCGCGCATGGTGCTCACTGGCACCTTGCGCTTGTGGTCCTCCCAACAGAGCCCGGTGCTGTCTGGTTCCAGGCCGTTGGCACTAACAAAACGGGCGGGACCTGCGTCTTCCGAGTCGTCGAGGAACTCGTCCATGTCGTCGTCGCCTTCGAGATCCTCGTCTTCGTCGTCGTCAACGTCGACGTCTTCGCCTTCACTCTCCCATTCGGCTTCCGAGTCATGGTCATAGTTGAGGCGCAACTGCTCGCGGTCGGTCGGTTTTCGTGCGAGTCGCCGCATGCCGTCTTTTCCTGCTTGGTAAGGTCTGAGGGTGACGGTGCCTCTGTAGGGGGGGCGCAAGTCTTGCCAGAATCTGAGAGACTTGACGGGGATCTTGCGGAGGGCGTTTGTTGTCGCCGCTATAATAACCTTCTTGTCCTCCTCGCTGATTCCTTCACCCTTTTGAGAGAGCTTCTCTCGCATCCGCTCTATGGTGTACCTGACTGGCGGGTAGATTCTGCCGCGCGGGGCAGGGCGGCAGGGCAGTTTGAACACTTCGACGGGGTCCAGCTTCGCCGTCTTGACCTCTCCCCGCTTGCCCTCCAAGTACTCGTCCAGTATTTTTGACTTGGCGGCGCGCGTGTCGTCGTCCATCTGGAAAGCGTTCTCGGCCATGCGAACGTTGTCGTGCACGAAGAAAGGCTTGAACTTCTTCTCGTACTCCGACTTTTCCACCTTGGCCGGCGTTGCTGAGGCATCCTTGGACGGTGTCGCGTCCTTGGCCGGGCTATCGGTGTTGGCAGAGGCTTGTTCCTTCTTGGGAGTGATGGGCATCTTGGAGGGCGTCGCCTTGGCGAAGAAGGACATGAGCTTGGGCTGGGCACGCTCCTTCTTCTCCTTCTCCCTCTCCTCTTCCTCCTTCTTGCGGCGCTTCTCAGTCTCCTCTTCCTCTTTCTTCCGGCGCTTCTCGTCCTTTTCTGCCTGCTTCTCGGCCTTCTCGGCCTCCTTGGCCTTGTTCTTCTCCTCGCGCTCCTTCTTCTTTTGCGCCTTTTCACGCTCCTCGGCCTCCTTCTTTTCTTCGCGCTCCTTCTTCTTCTGTGCCTTTTCGAGCTCCTCAGCCTGCTTCTCCGCGGCGGTGCGGCGCTTCCGCTTCGCGGGCTGGGCTGCCGAGGGCGTGGACGTTGAAGGATTCGACGTAGAGGTGGCCTGCTTCAGGGGCGAGCCGTTCTTGGTGGGCGTAGGGTTGGGGGAGGGCGAGTTGCGGGCCGGTGTGCTCGTGCCGGCGTCGGTGAGGGAGGCCGGGCTGCTCTGGGGCGGGGGCGTGCCTCGCGTGATTTGGAGCGCGGGGGACATGGCTGACAGCAATCAGTTAGCAGAAGAAGCTTTGGGTAGGAGAGAAAAAAGGGAGGTGCCTACCTTTGCTGGCTTGGACGACGCCCTCGGTGGCCTGCTGCTTGACCCCGGCATCAAGGCCGCGGTCGTCGATGGAGACTTCGTCGCCCGAGAACTCGTCGTGGCTCCGCTTCAGGCCGTTGGCGTCCATTGCCGTGTCTCTCTGGATATTGTGCGTCATCTCGAAAAGAGGCATCGGAGGCGGTGCGTCGCAGGGAGCGCGACCGTTGGTGTCGATGTGTGTGTGGTGCTGGCGGATGGTTTCGATGTCGTCGAGGAGTGCGGTGAAAAGTGAAGACGTGATGACGCGACGAGGTGTGAACTAGGCAGCCGAGCAGGGGAGGGGTAGTGAATAGGACAATCGGTAATTAGGTAGGCCTGCGAATCCCGAAGAAGCCCTCGATATTGCCGAATGAAGCAATTGCGGCGGCCGAGGGGTCGAAAATCGCGGGATTGGGATAAAGTGGGAAGGCGACCGTTGATGGAGATCGGAGGTTGAGTGCTGCTTGCAGAAGGCCGTTGGACGCGAAGGGCACGCGTAAATTTGGCGTTTGGGGTGGCCGGGCTGGGGTCGTGTCTCTCCTGCCGGCGGGAATTGGGGAGATGGGAAAGTGGGAGGGGAGATTGGTGGCGCTGTTAGAGATGGACTCTGGCAGTTGAAGACGGTGGTGTAGTCAGTAGCATCGAAGAGGGTATCCAGCATGCAATGAGTTGGTGACCAAATACCTCAGAGATGTTTTGAAGAAGCAGAAGATGGCATATGAGAGCAAATTGCAATTCCTCGACTATTCTGGCCAGCCAGAAGCTTAAAATGCCGCCATCGAAACATCGCGAGAGCTCGACTGTGTCTCCAGCTAGACGTGTCTTGCACTAACAGAGCAATTACCAGCGACGCGACCCCACTCACTCTGACGCGTAGGGGCTGCGATAAGCCCGATAAGCGATAGGCCCATCTCCCATCGTGGCTGTTATCTGCCGGCAGGTGGCTGCGAATATTCCCGTGTGGCTCGTGGCTTACCTAACCTCCATAGAATCCCGCTCCAGTTTATGTCACCGCCCGCCCACCGATTATTCCCGCTCGGTAAGCGCACACCGAGCCAATCAAACCACAACCATCGTAAACGCAACAGAAACCCACAGCGCCGGTTCACCCGCCAAAACATTTGATGGGGGGGTCGGAGCGCCGCTCTCAGGCCGCCCCGCAGCAATCCATAGGTAGGTTCCATCGCTAAAAAAGGTACCTGCCTCCAGCAGAAATACCACGTACCTAGTCGAGTACCTAGCGCTTGGCTAAGGTCAGAACGTTACATCATGATGCCATACCCACGCCTCGGAGCGAGCGACGGTCGAAAAGCGGAACCTCCCCTGGCAAACTGTCGAAAGACTTTAGCAACCCTTCAGGGTCCTTTTGCGGCTTGCCATGCTGTGGGAACACGAGGTGATCGACGACACCTTTCCTCGCGAGACGCGCGACGGGAACCAACAGGACGCACGTAATGGCACCTGGTGATCCATGTCGGCGGCGGCAGTTGGCTGGGCGGCGGGAAAAACGGCTGCGGTCGCTCAGTGTAATCCCCTGTGTTGAAGGAGGGAGCCAGGAACCAGCGTCACGATACCGCGATTATCCCAGTGTCTTCTTTGCCTTGGAGGGCTCTGGTCAGCAAGTTCAGTCGGGTGGAGAAATGAGCAGCAGAAGAAAAAGCCGTTTCAAGACGGGAGAAGAGAAACACTCAAGACACGTTTGCTAGATTATTGACAACCTACCCGCCCACTGGAGTGGTGAACTTACAGACCTTCCTTCTGGTTGAAAGGAGATACCATCAGATAGTCTTCCCATCAAGCCGGCACGAGGCCACTGACACCGTCGCGATGGTGTCAGATAAACAAACCACGCAAACAAAAACCACAGCCCCCGCGGGGAAATTTCACCCAGCGCCATCCCAGCCCGCGGGTACTATGTTTGGAACAACAGTGGGACAACATCCAATATCGGCAAAAAACCACCACTCTAATCATCGTCCGTCGCACCGCAAGCGGCTCTAAAATGGAAGTCCGCCTGACTCGAGCCAGGTATCTATCTGTGGTGTAGTAGTACCTACTAATACTACCGCCCCCCGAATACGCGCGAGAAAAAGGCGCCGTTCCCTTTCATACAAGCTATTCCCTTCAACAGGTCGTATACCTAAAGATGAGCTAGAAAATAAAAACGGCCCAGGATCACATGAGTCCTCCTCCCAGCCGTCGGAAACGGGCGTCGCGGCTGAGCTGATGAGTGGCATCGAGACTAATCTCACCAAATCTCGAAAAAGAAGGGTACACATCCACCTTTGGACAGGACCCTTGGATGGCACGTCAGCCCAAGTTCAACCCTGTCTCTCTAGTCAAGTCTCTCGTCGGATCCGGGCTTGGCTTAAACTCTCATCCCCGAGAGACATCGCGTCCCCGGGAAAGAATTGGCAGCCATTTCGGCACGCAAACGTCCCGAGCAGCACACGCACATAGAAGATGGACGAAAAAGATCGCGATCAGCCCAGGAATGGCATTTCATATTCGAGCATTTTCAAGCTCACTCCCCCACCACCATCGTCTTCCACTGTCTCACTATCCTCTTCCACACCCCCCAAAAAAGAAGAGTTCCTGAACCCGTGGTATCATCCTCCCTTCCCACCAAACCCTCGTTTTGTCTCTCTCTTTTTTTGTCTTCCTCTCTTTCCAACCCGCATCCCGTCTCCTCCCCCTCTCTTTGCCACCCTTTTTGTCTTTTTCGCCCGCAGAATTAAGAATGGTGTGGTGCTCTGTGACACACAGCCATCGTGTGTGAGGAGTGATCGGAAAATTTTCGAACTCGGAAAAAACAGCAAGCGCAGGAAATCCAAGCAGTGGAAGAAACCCGTAGGTAGCGATCGTGGTGCGACGGAAAAGAGCAATGCTTTGGGAATCTTCATGCCGATGAATCCAAAAGGAGATGAACCGCGGCACCTCCGGAAAACCCGTTCGCATTGTGAAAAGACCTCGAGGAATGGGGGCCCCTTTGTAGTGGTATCATCCCACCCAAACAAAAACAAAAAAGCCGAGGAACGCCGATTGATGCAGGTTGATTTGTAACAGTAAAGGAAAAAGAGACGGAAGAAATAAAGCATCGCTTCCCCTCCCACAAAATCGCCTTAACGACGGTAAACGTTGCCTCGAGAGGCGCTCGTACAATGGATGAAACATGGATTTCGATACGCAGGGAATAGCAAAGAGGTGTGTTCGAGTCTCGGAGTTGTCGGCCGTCGGCAGGCCCATCCCGTGGGCCTCGTTTGAATCGTGGTTCGAGTTTCGCTCAGGTGATTGTTTCGTGCGCGTATGCAGCGTCTGTGTGACAACAGACTCTCTTTAATCGGGGTTGGCGATGTAAAGGCGGCTTACGCCGGTGAGGGTCGAGGTGCGCTCGTCGACGCTGCCTCTCCTGCGGAGGTCGTCGACACCCTTGACGCTCTTCTCGCGGGTGACGTTGGAATGCATCAGCGAGTTGCTGGCCAGGCGCGCGGCGTTGTTGTTCAGCTCGCCCACGTTGTCGGCCCTCTCGGCGCTGCTGCCCGACGACCCGGTCGTCATGGCCTTCCCGCTCGCGTTGTCGCCCAGCGTCGCGTCCTCCTGCACCTTGTCCTCGACGAGGCTGCCGGACCGCTCGGGGGTGTCGCCGGGGCTCCACCTCCGGCCGCTGCCGCTGCCCATTCCGCCAGAGGACCTGTAGCCCGGACCGCGGCGGCTCGCGGTGCTGCTGCGGCCGCTGCTGCCGGTTCGCCGGTGGTGCAGGCGCGGGTCGTCATCGTCGCTGCTCTCTGCCTCGACCTCGGTGGCCGACAGGCGCATGGGGACGCCGCCGACGCCGACATGGTGCTCGCCCGTATAGCCGACGACGCCGGGCTTGCCGTGGTGGCGGATCTTGGCTGCTACCTTGCCCGTAGCAGAGATGCCGGTGCTCGTCCTGCCGGCGGCGGAGGACAGGCCCGAGGGGACTCGCTGACCGCCGATGACCTCGAGGGTGGCGCGCATCTTGGCAGCGCGCTGCTGGGCGAGAAGACGCGGGTCTTCATACTGGGCACGATCGCACCAGACGGTGGCCTTCTGCTTGCGGAGGAGGGCGACGTAGCCGGTGGGCTGGGTGGTGCTTCCGCCTGACCGTGAAGAGGTCGAACGGCGCAGGTCGGTGGTGGGAGAGGTGCGATACGCAGCGGGTGGAGGAATGCTCGAGGCGGTGCTGAAGGTATTCACCGAGGGAGAACGCCGTGTATGTGACTGAAGGCCCCCAGGAGCCTGGGCGAGATGTGTCGGAGTCGGGCTCTGAATGGCGAGGGGGAAGGTGTTGGAAGAGGTCGTGCGTGTGCGAGAATGGGAGTAGACGGCGGACGAGTCCATGTGCTGCTGACGTCTAACTGACGATGGATCTAACATGGTAGGAATGCTCTGCCTCGAAGGCTATGGCTGTGATATGTGGTGGTGTTGTTGATGTTTTTTCTTTTCGAATAGAGGGGCCAGGCAGACTGGGCAGACTCAATGCTGCGGCTGCGGTGCGTATTGACGCTGGTTGAAACGGTGTGATGCTTCCTCCCCGGGCGATCCAGGTTGACTGAATATGGGAGGGAGGTGTCGCCCGTCGGTGTGGGAGGGAAGAAGAAGAAGTTGTGGTGATACCGACGGTGGTGGTGGTGGTGTTGGTGAGAGAGGAAGAGAGAAGAGGTGGGAGGAGCAAGGCAGAGAAAAGAGTCGGGCCGTCGAGGTAATAATACCTGACGATGGGATGGGTGAGGTACCTCGGGGAAGGTACCCTTGTCCTGCTAGAGGTACGAAGTACCTACGACGGGTACCTATGACAGGTACCTTGTCTTGCCCTGTGGGTGCGGTACGGCGTGGGATGTACCCTTGCTCCAGCTGATGCGCCGCACCTCCCGTCAGGTTCAGGCGCTGTTCTGGTGCTGGGCTGTTGCTGGCCCGCTAGCTCGGCGAGTAAGGTACTCAGGCAGGTACTCAGGTACCCAGGTACACCAGGTACACTACCCAGGACAGGTCTCTGCGTCTCGCGCAGGTCGAACGGGGCGGAATTGTTGGGCCAGACAAGTACCCGACGGCGGTAAAACGCACTGAAAAGGTACTTCTCGACCTCAGCTCGGCTCTCTAGCGCAGCGGAGGCCCGACAGTGATGCTATAGCGCGTATTCTCCCAGCCTTCAGGGCGCCCCTCCCCGTCAGAGAGCTCGGGTAATGGAAGGGGACTCGGGCGGGACAGGAACAGGCCGGGGGTGTAGGTACCTACACTGCCTTGCGAGGTACCTTGCTGGCCAGCGCCTGTGCACCTAGTGCAGTGCAGTGCAGCGCAGTCTATCCGTAGGTACGCTAGGTACCTACACACGCCTTCTTCCTAGTGTAGTGGGGAGCACCTAGGGAGGAGCTGGTCGGCTTTCCCGAGAGCGAA
Source organism: Colletotrichum musae (assembly GCA_027406025.1). Classification (NCBI taxonomy): domain Eukaryota; kingdom Fungi; phylum Ascomycota; class Sordariomycetes; order Glomerellales; family Glomerellaceae; genus Colletotrichum; species Colletotrichum musae. Next base: position 1,043,520 of record JANVYC010000001.1, on the reverse strand, counting down.
CAGGCCAAGACCAAGCCACGCCTGAGGAGGGAACCGGCAGGGCGGTAACGATGGACGATGAAGAAGAGAGGCACGTATCGTCGATAGTGTGAAGGGGAAACGAGGGAGGTGAGGTGAGGGATGGACGGGACTGATTCGAATACACGAGGGAGCCGAGCCGGTTGTTTTGATTTTTGGTTGCGGCGACGAGGTGGGTGATGCGATTCCACCAAGAGATAAGGTAATGCAGGCGAGACACACCACCCTCCCAAGACACGGCGCTTTTTTTGCGTCGGATAAGAAGTGTGTGTGTTCGTATGGGGTAGGTAAAAAGAAGCGTGCGTCTTTCTTTCTTCGAGGGCAGCCCGAGTCGTAGAAGTAATAAGCAACCAACGACGCTAGGAATGCAAAAGCAGGTATGGAAGAAGATAGACGCATGTAACTATGTCTTTACAGCAGGGAAGATAGCATAGTATCCCTACGGACGCCAGCGAGAGAGATATCACTCCCAAACGGCCACCGTAGATGGCCGCGGGTGAGATCAAATGGGATGCCGCCGCCATGCGGAAAGAGGGCACCAGCAAGACCGAATTGTGACGACGACACGGTTACGCAGACAAGACGCTACTATAGTAGAGCAGACACGGACAGGGCAGCCAGCGCGAGAGAGTGGGATGGACAAGAAAGAGGGACGTCGACAGGGGTGGGTTTTTTGACAGAGAGAAACATGGGCCAGGGTTCAGGGTTCAGGGTTGGCTTGACCTCGACCGGGTCATTGATGGTGAACATGAACAGTCAACAAGAACAGTGAACACACAACACTCAGGCGGCGTCAGCGCCAGCCAGTCCAGCGCCAGCAAAGACTCTAGCATTCTACTAGAGAGAGCTACGAGAGAGAGGCCAAGAGCAAGGTGACAGGGTGACAAGGGCCCCGGTCCAACGTTGCATGCGCCCGGTGCCGGGGCAGCTTCGTAGAGAAAGTACCTTGCCATAGCAGAGAAGAGAGGACGTGTGTGTGCTTCCCTTCGCCTCTGCGATTGGCCAGCTGCCGCCGTAGCCCCTTGAGTGTTGTGTTGCTAGCCTGTCGTGGTGAGGTGAGTGGTCCCCTCTTCTCACTCACACAAATCTCACTCACTCACTCACTTCACTCTGAAATTTCACTCACCTTCAGTCTGTAGGTACTTTCATTTCACTTATCAGCCCCGTCCTGGGCCGGCCTTCCGGATACTTTGCTCCAGCCCGGCTCTTCTCTTCCATTCCATCGCATTGCATGATCATGACATTTATCTTCCAGAAGAGTCCCATATACTCTCTCTCACTTAATGGAATCCCTCCGAAGAGCAGTGAAAGAGAGACCAAATCTCGATCGATCGTCCCCTAATCCGCCGAGGAAATCCCACCGCGCCCGACCCGTCCGTCCCACCCCCCGGGAACAGGTTGTCGACCGTCAAGAACCATCAATCCATCCGTAGCGTACGACTTTACATTACCCTAGCGTAGTCGACCGCCAAACAACGACCGCTACCGGCCCAATCACCTCGCTCCGCAGCGGCTGTTGATGTAATGCGGTGGCCGATGGTGTAGCCGCTACCAGGGGGTGGGAAGAATGGGAGCCCACTGAAGACGCGCAGCGAAACGGTTCCCGGCAACTTGGGGGACTCGGGAGGGATTGAAATTCGCATCCTCTACTGCCAATGGCAATGTCCTCCGTGGAGGGGGGACCGGGGCCTGAACATCACTGATCTTCGTCGTTGCGTAAAATGTCCGCCTTGCTGCGTGCTGACGATCTCCAGGGTTTTTTCCCAGGCCTCTGCTTCTTGTGCGACATCTTCTTTCATCATCACGGCCAATTCATTCAATTCATCCATGCCATAGCAAAGACTAAACACCGACTATAGTCCTCTATGCCGTCCCGTCCCCCCCTGTCCACCGCGTTCCTGTCCTTGTTTTAACCCCCGCCATGCTCTCTCCTCCGATGCATCACAGCATTAAGGTAGTGGTGCAGCCGAGTCCCTCCCCTGAGGGACGGGATGATAGACGCTGGCTTATGTTGATCACCTCTTGCCTCTACCCGCATGATATGGCTCTGCATTCACGGTTGATTTTCCCTGTTTTCTCAGGGGAGTGCCGATTGAGATCGGATCGATGAGCTCTCCTGCGTGCTCTGTGCTCCGAGCCTCCGTCTCAAGGCGAGGCAACCGTAACCTGTTTTCGAGTGCCCTTACAGCACACTCCGGAATCCTTCAGTGACACCGTGAGACAAACCTCCTCCCCCTTCTCCATAATCCCTCCATCTCCCCCTTGTTTCGTCCGTCTCGCGTGCCATCAAGGTGACCAGTGACACTACACAGGTTCACCGCCGCTCGGCGCAAAGATCATCTCAAAACTGAAGCCCTCTGTTTGGCCGGTTTGCATCATGCCAAATCGACTGCCGAGACGGCGTCGTGAGCAAGGTGGAGAAGACGGCCGTCCAACAGGGCCATCCGTTTTTTCTGTGTCGCCACGGCAGGCCAGGGGTGGAGGGCTACCGTTCCAGGGCAGCAGGACGAGAGACGAGACGGGGAATTATATGATTGTGATGTAAGATGCGGCAATCGCCCGCCTGCATCCCATCCCCATCCCCCCCTTCGCGGGCAGAGACAGACAGAGAGAGAGACAGCAGATTGACAGGACGGATGGACGCAGCAGTTGGGTTTCGACCCTTCCTGATACGCGCCCGAGAAGACTTGAAGCGCCGGGCGCGCAATATCGCCGTGCGATGTGACAGGTGACAAAACGTTCCTCTTGGGTGTTTAGATGACAACACTAGCTGTCGAACCTCAGATCATTATCGAGTCCCCTACGGTAGCAGACGTGGGGAAAGGTCTGACGTGACAGCTCGCCAACCAGCTAACACCTGCTCGCAACAGCAGCAACACAAGCGAGAGTGCAAAGACTCGGCACATGGCCTTCTTTCTGCCTCCCGGGGCTGCTCTCTTCGGGATGCCTATTCGGATTGAACGACGAAATTACACCCGGCCTAGTGCGTAGGCACGACAGCGGGGTAGAGGCGACGATAAGCCGGGGGGTGCTTGAGGGCATGGGCAACGGACACGGGAAAGCGATGCTGTCTGAAGAATCTCATGTTTGCTCTCCCTCTCTCTCCATCTTTCGCACACGGCCTCTCTGCCTTGTATTACAATGCCGGCCGGCTGAGGAGGGGAAAAGGCTGCAGCCCGGTGCCACGATGCAGCGCCAATGCAATGCCAATCCCCAATATCACAATCCCACCCATGCCCACAGTCAGCGAACCCGGTGTGAATGCCGTCCTTTTCGGTTTTAGAGATGGACGCCTCTCGCACTCTCAAAGAATGTAGCTCATGAGCGAGGGGGCCGGAGTAAGGACCATGCAGAACCGCAACAACAACAACACGCAGTGAGCAAAACATGGGAAAAGCCTCAGCCCATCTCTACATGCACCTATCCTCGCGTGCCCGCACCTTACGTGCATGCATTTGCGAAAGCTGCACTCCACAACCAACATGGGTGTTCATGGCGTTAACCAGGGGGGGAGGCAGGCTTCACGCCTCACGCGAATAGGGACATCCGTCTCCGAGCCCGCGCCCGCGCCGCGCCAGCTGGGTCTCCATTCCTTCTCCGGGTCCCCATAGAAGTTTTTTTTCTCTTCCCAGAGTGGCCACAGTGGGGGACGTTGGGGATGGGGCTTTGACGAAATGCTTTCCGGTGAGAGTAAAGTCTACTTGCCTGCCCGTTACTCCAGAGGGGATCAACATGACCAACAGTTATGGGGAACAAGAGAGCCCGGAGGCGAGAACATCAAGAGAATGTTCGCCTTCCGCCAAGAGGGACCCACGATGCCCGGCCGGCCGTCCTCCGAGAAGGGCCTTTGGTCTCGGGGAGGAACTGATTCTTGGCTCCTTGGCTGTCTTGCAGTTTATTTCCACAATTATTCCCCATCCCTTCCAACTGATAATCCGTTTCCCTCCAGGTTTTCCTGCGAGCATTGTAAGAATGCTTACAGGATGATATCAAACCAACAGCAACAGTGACGTCTGAACTGCCAACAAGCCTTCCAAGGATACCCATCAATAATACTACGTCCGTTCTATAGCCCAACCCGCTGTCATCGGCCTCCAGTCGCTCCAGCACATCAAGCCTTCGTTCCAAGGTTTTTTTTCTAACCCTCTCCGACACCCCGGCCGCTGACCATGCCCAGGTGGTGCTGGCGGCGGCTCGGCTCACTGACAACACAACGGCATGGAGGGGGGGGGGGGGGGGGGGGGGGGGGGCGAACCGGGCGGTCCTCTCGGCCGGTTCGCCTACCCCCAAACGTGGAGAGATGCCAGTCGATAAAACTCCACGCGGCTATATTGCGATGATGTATTTCGCCATACCGTCTCGCACAAGGCCCTCGCCGTTTCGTGTGATCAGCGTTCAACGGAAAAGGGGAGCATTCGAAAAACAACGCCATAGAGTCTTCGTGCGACGTTTGAGTGACCACATCATCACCCGTCGTCGCTGTCATTCCCTCACCCTCCCATGTAATATCCGACCATGTCTCGTCGCGGAATGCAGAGGTAGATGAGGTCGAGACAGGGGTCCAGAACTTGGCTTTTTCCTCCGTCAAAGTGAATACCTACCGTCTTCCATCCCTTCTCAGTCAAGCCTCATCTATAGTGTTTCCACGATACTTGGCTTCCGCCGACCGGCTCGTGGTACAGACGACGGAACGGTAGGCTCGATGTTGCATGTAAGGCACGGCACACCATAGCACACAACACAGCGTAACCTCACGAGACAAACACCCCACACCATCGTAGCAAACCCGCAGGCCCCGTGATGTCCGGGCCGGGTGGTTCTCGTGCCTCCGTCGCGTTGTTCCTTACTCACCATCGCGACACCTGAGTTGCCGCTTTCATGCAGGCTCGGGCAGAGAACAGCTACTACCAACCCCCTCCTCGCCGAGTTCGGTTTTCGCAGTGACCGAAAATGGCCTCCGTCAGATCATCATGCCGCAAAAAAAACGCTACCACTGCCCGCATTAAGTCAACGGGCTGAGAAAGCCCCACGGGCTGAAGCGGCCGTGGCGGCGCACCCTCGGGCTTTTCGCATGCGGGTCTTGCGAGACACCGCAGCGACCGGATCAGACACGGCACGGAGGCATGCCAGCTAGGTAGACCAGCAGGCCGCAAGAGAAGAAGAAAAGAAGAGATCTGCTCGGCCACCCGTTCGTGCCTTTTCCCCCTCGGAACGGACTCCAGGGGAGACAAGGGGAGGGGGAAGCTGCGCGCTGCACGAGCACGGCCTCTGCATGAGCACGTACACTCGATGAGAAAAATCTGGGGAAGCACGGCGACAAAGCGGTGACCCGAGCTGCAATGCCTCCTTCTTCTCTTTGCGTCGACGATCCCCATGCGGGCTATTTGACGGCTGGCTCGAAAACTTACACCAAAGTCCCGCCTGCCGCATGCGAGATCTTCGGGTACTACGAGCGTAGCTCGGAAAGGGGCAGAGTGCGCGCGCGGGGGAAGCTCCAGCTCTAGCTACCCTAGGTAGTTTGCGTTGACCCAACATGCCTCCATCGTGAACAGCTCAGTACACGACGGATGTAAAAAGCAACCGGATGAGAGAGACAACTAAGACATGGGCACTCCCCCGACGCACGCGGCAAGAACCAAAAGGAAAATGCAAGAAATCCACATGGAGTAAAGCTCCAGTGCCTCTTATCTGAACCCCCCGCCCGGCGTCAAGCCACGATATCTCTTGCCCACTCTCATATAAACCCCGGACATGCCTGCATTCCAGCTGCCCCTCCACACCTCCTCCGCGGAATGGGTACCGTAACCCCCCATCGTCTTACCTTAAATTCGACGGGTGCGCCATGTCTTGTCTTGGTATGGCCGCGGGATGGGCAGAGGAATGAGAGAGAGAGAGGATGGTAAGTCCGCCCACGCAGACCACCACCACCACCAGGGCTGGGCGGTGGTTCGTGATAGGACGGTCCCCCGTTGGGCAGTCCATCCTTTTTGCAGCCATCGTCGTGGACGCTAGCGAAAAGCTGCGTCTGTTGGGACAGGACGCCCAGCTTGGCAGGGCTACCTATCGGGCTTGGAAAGCCCGAGTCTCTCGGGTGAACTGCTTTCCACGCCATCGTTCTGACGAGATATCGCACCGAGGAGGTCATCACGTCACTGTCCCCCAAGAGAGGCCATCACCAGGCCGGCAAGCCAGGTATGCATACCTATGGAACAACACCCATCCACTCGACCGACGTTGCATCCCCCCTCTGCCGTCCACCGCCCTGCGAGATGCTGCCACGAGGGCTGAAGGGGGCTGCCGCATGTCTCGGAGGCGGGAGAGAATAGCTGGCGCTGCGGACGCCCAAAGCAAAGAAGCCTGATCTCCCCCCGCGTCTGGTCTTGCTATGCTCTACCTGGCCTACATTATGCGCGTCGTCATGGTGCCCGGGCCAAGGATGTTTCGGTCTGATGGCGTCTGCTCTGCACACCGGCGTTGGGATGCCAAGAAGGCATGGCCCGAACGAGAGGCCAAGGCGAGAGAGAAGGCTTGGGGAGCATTCGATCGAATGCGGGGGGGCATGGCAAGCAGGAAGACAGGCAAGCAAGCCACGGCGGGTTTGCGTGGTACGTGTCACCCGTGGACATGTCTCTGTGCGTGCTGTATTGGTGCCACTTGGTAATATGGTATGTGAGCCCCCTTTTTTGGGTAGCAGAGGAGGCAAGAAGAGGTCCTGGGTTGGCTGGTCCGGCATCTCGAACTGGAGTCTAAGTCGGCAGATATCGTGGCGGCGGTGGAGAGGATTGGAGCGGGACTGAGAGGTGCAGCGAAGCCCACGACCGGAAGCAGAGAGCTCCATGCATGCCACGCCATGGCACCCCTACCCTGCCTTGCCTTGCCTTACATGTACCTACGCAGCTATGGGGGGGGATAAGCTGGTGGTGCTGGTATTCTGGAAGTAGTTGTACGCATGATACTTCCGAGCACAGAGTGCAGAGTACATACATGCAATAGTATTGAGTAGAGTCCCATCAGCGGCATTTTTTCAACCACCCAGGTGAGCCAAGTGTCCTTGGCCGTGAGCAAAGTGCACTTCAAATGAGGGGTCAAGAGGGCCAAAAGGCGCCTCACAGCCTGCTTGCTGCAGACGAGAACTCATCTTCTTGTGTGCTTGTTTGCTTGCGTGTTGCCCACGAGGCTGCCGCTCCGCATTCGGGGAGGACGAGCAAAGAAACAGCGGCGGCGGCGGCGGCGCAAAAACCACAAATCAGATCATGCCTTGAATCTCCAGATTGAAAAACACCTCGGCGGTGGGGGAGAGCTGATTGACATCGACATGGGCAGGGGGGAAGCATCACCCTGGTCAGATGTACAATGCCCCATCATGAACTTTTGGAGGAGACGAGATAGAGACGGACGGCGATGGAAAGAGCTGTAGCGTCTAGGCAAGGGATACCTCGTCCTTCTTAGCTCTTCCTCCGGATGCGACTCGGCCGCGTCAAATCGCTCGTCCTCGAGATTGAGACGTCCTGTCACTACAAGCCTTCACTCAACACGGACGGACGCCTTCCCGGAGGCCGCTTGATGAGAGAGGGGAAGCGCCTCGACGGTTCTACATTGCGGGACTCTATGTGCGAACAACAAGGTCGCAGCTTCGCGACAGTGGTAAGCGGCACGTCATGGCGGCGTCAAAGGAGCCAGAGAGGAGGGGGAGGTCTATAGTGGCACCTCATTATCGCCCTGTTCCTTGGCCTTGACAAGCACAGAAAGCAAAAGAGCCATCTGGTGTAAACCCTCGCGGCTATAGTGTGCGCGATATAGGGTACGGCCTCTTCCTCGGCGCCAACCGACTCGGCTCGATTCTTTCCCCCGTGGCATCTCCGTTTGCGTCCGCAGGTCGCCCATCAAGGTGTCTTCCGGCAGGGATCATGCCTCTCCCCCGCAAGTCGTGGTGTGTATCCGTACGGGCCACGGGGGACCGCGTTCGCTCACCGTCGCGGATACATTGAGCAGATATCGCGGCTTGGGTGTCTTGCGCGGCATGTAGAGCGACGAACTGACGGCCCGCCTTCATCAAGTGCAACGGCCACTGTCCGAGTCAAACCATCACGCCCGAGGTCCTCGGGCCTGTTACACTTGTCCCGCACCAGCGATCCAGATTCTAGCGAACTCTGCGACTCTGACAGCACCCGCCGCCGGACGGACTGTGTGATGTGATCCCACCGCCAGAGTAATAGCGGCGGGAGAGGCTGGGAAGGGGAGGCCACCGCCGGGCCAAAGCTCCCCCGCCGGCTTACTTGCAGTTGCATAAGAGAGGTCTTTGACGATGTAGTGTACATCTGGCTCCGGCTTTTGGCTGGGCGATGGCAAACGCACCACAGCACGGTTAACATGGTGCCTAGGTTTCTCGACTACCGGAGTGGCTGGATGGCGTGAGCGAGTCTGTTCGTCCGCCTCCTGTGCCTTGAATCCGGCATCACGGTCCTGGTCCTGGCTAGCCGGCGTCCGCATCGCATTTCCCCCTTGCGCGGACGGCGGCGACTGTCCTAGATGCGGCAGCTAAAGACGAGCTTCTATTCCTTGCCAGCCACCATCTACACTTCTGCGCCGGAGAGGTAGCGCTAGCTCATGTGAGCTCGAGCTCGACAGGGTTACGCTTACATTGCAGCGCGCCGGGGGGAGGGCATGAAATGGGCTCACCGTCCGATGGGAGGAGCGAAGCGACCGCCGACTTGCGACGAACGCAGGTAGGAGGGAAGCTTCCCGAGCGTCAAGTCATGGCCCTGCATCGTGAACCTGAGCTCCGTGGTGTTGGGAGATGGATTGTTCTCGACCTCACGAATGGCCGACGTGGCATCGGGCCGCATAAGCATTACATTCGAGATGGGTTCGGTGAGGGGGGAGGCCAATTCGGTTCGATCGAGTTTGGCGCGTTTTTTTATCTTCTCGCAGCGTTACATCTGTCACCAAGCGCACGCTTCCCGCCCCCCCACCCTAGGACAAAAGTGCGAATAGCTTCACGTCGCCTTCTTGCTAACCCCCCCGCTCGTGCACAACCACGGCCAGGGATCCAGACCTCTTGCTGCACGGCGCTTGCTCATCCACCTCAGGCGTGTGATGTGCTCAGGGATCCAAAGCCGCCTTTTGGATTCCAGTTTCTCCTGTCCCAATGGCACAGTACCATCAGTTCGCCCCCCCCCCCCCCCCCCCCCCCTGTAACGTACCTGTCTCCTTCGACTAGTGGAAGCACCCGCATGCCCGACTAAACTGCACCTAACCTTGGAAAGGGCTCCAGCTCGAAGCCGAAAGGGGAACCTCACCACCAGGCTAGGCCCGTTCTCTACCTCCTCCGATGCCGTGGAAAACTTGATTTTGCTCGTCGGCCGGAAGAGGAGGGAAAGTCGGCAGATGGCCGTGCGGAACCTGAACGGGCTGGAGCCTTCCTGAGATCCCGAAAAGCAGGTTTAAGCTATCAAAATAATCGCTCCGAAAAAAAAAACAAGGCCCCCTCCCCTGCCGCTGCATACCATGGCGCCGTGTCTTTGGGAATAGTGTGTGTTACTAGCAGTCGAACAAGACCGTCTTCCCGTGGCCCCCTGGCAGAGCCTCTTCGCGGTGGGCTTTGGTCATGCAGGTTAGTTCCAGATATCCCTCCCTCGCGCGAGAAGAAAGCATCAAAAGGCCGCCGATCAACAGTTTAGATTCCGATCCGACCGACAGGACACGTCCCACTCCGGCCGGGGGTGTATCCGCTCTGCTGGACACGCTCGCGCATGAAGGAGCTATGGTCTCTTTACCCACCCACCGTCTCGTTCTCTGCCTTTCTCGGCCGGGCCCCGAGCTGAGACGACGACGGTGAGCCTTGGCGAGTCTCCGAAGCGGCTTACCCGGCACCTTTGGAAATTCAACATGGAACAGCTTGGAACTGGGTGATGTAGAGGACGTGGGGGGGGGAAGACGAGAGAATGCGATGAAATGGCACGATGCTTGCAGCGGTCAAGGGACAAACGCCGGGCATCAACGGCGATTACTCAGTTCCCACAAGCCCAAAAAGGTGGACTCGTCGGAACGGAACTGCAACCAACCCCCAGACTCTCCGGCGGATGTTTGCGAGGAACCAACAACCTCCGGGGTTTTTCTCGAGCCATGTCCTTCCAACACATTCGTCTCGCTCCGGCCGGGACCCGTCCGGTGGAGCCCCTTGATCAACCGATATATCGGTCCGGGGGGGGACGTGTTCACGATGCCTCGATTCGGTAGGCATTGACTCCCGTTTTCGAGAGTCTCCGGAGGTTTTACTCCTGGGAAGCATGGCCCTTGTCAGCGCTGCTACATCAATGACAAGGGACCAAAACCCGCGGTATCCGATGTTTGGCATGACTCTCCCGCTGAATGAAACGAAACCACGACAGACAACATGACAACACACGACGACGTTCCGTGTGTTTCCGTCCGTCCTCGCGATGGTCCGCCGACAGAGGTCAAAAAGCATGACATTACAACAGTCAGCTCAGGTTAGGTTGGCTTCTCGCCCGAAAGATACCCCGCCATCATTGCCTCATTTCAAGCTTTCCGCCACGTTCAGTGAACGGGAAGCATGTCAGCAACCCTCGCGCCCCCCGGTTGGATGCGACGTGGGACAATAAGGGCCGAAGACAGCCCCGGGGAGCGCCGTTGTGTGGCTCGCTGTACGCGATGCGTCAAGCTTACTCGCATGCCCTGGTTCCAAGGCAGACTATAGCATTCAGGGCACGCTCCCGCGCATGTATTGGGACGAGTTGGACGTGACGAGCGCAACAAGCATGTGTTTTGTAACCCATGATGGGTGGTGTATGTACTATGGTACATGTAGCCTATGTATAAGCGGCCAACCGGGGATCCCATCCGGCCTTGGACGTTGCCTCCCACCCTCTCCGTCAGCTGCGTGGGATTCAACGGCCGTGGAGGCATCTAACAGGTCGCGGAGGAATCGCCGGCGGCGTGTTCCTGGCGAGGCGAGGAAACTCTATTGGCCTTACGCAGCCTCTCAAGTTCTAGACCCCCCCTTTCGTCCCATGCACACCCTCAACTCTCCAACCAGCCGGGCCCGATTCAGCACATGCTTCCTCCTCGCATCTCAGAAGCCCGGCGTTCCAGACCATCCCTCTCCAGCTTCACCCCGTCACCCGTCTCACCCCGAAACACACCGCCCCCTGCTGCTGCTGCTGTCCCCGCGCGGCCCCATCCACCGCCGGCGGCGCCGGCATCTCGTCCAGCCCCCTCAGCCACACGGCCCCGGCCCCACCCCGGTCCCGGTCCCGGTGCCCGTCCGGCGGCAGGCTGACGGCGACCTTGTGCGCCAGCGCCTCGGGCACGCGGCGGAGCACGTTGGCCGGCGCCGAGAGCCAGTGCCGCTCGTAGTACACGTCGCTGTCGAGCCAGAGGCGCACCGACGCCAGGCCGGGCGAGTCGAGCAGCCGCAGCACCGCGCTCCACGACTCGACCCATTCGTCGAAGCTGCTGCCCTCGTCGACCTGCCGGCGGAACGAGAGGTTGACGCGCCGGGGCGCGTGGCGCGGGGGGAGGCCGCCGCGGCGCCGGATGCCGAAGAGGTTCCGCGCCACGGCGATGTCGGTTATGGTGAAGGTCAGGGACCTGTAGATGGACGCGACGCACTCCGAGTACCTGTCCGTCCGGTGTGTCAGTCACCAGCAAACGCGCATTTGGCGGGAACGATGTGCGTAGAGACTCACATCCTCTTGCAGGTCAGCATCATGGGCATGAACGCCGTCCACGACTCGGCCTCGACGCACCGGCACGCCGCCCTCCCGCGCCCGATGTCCCGCCAAATCTCCCGCAGCTCGCGCGCCTCCTCGCACCGCCAGTGGTCGCACCACGTCGACATCTCCCGCTTGTACCACAGCGGCACCGACCCGCGCGGGTCGGGGGCCATCCACATGGACCCCCACGGCGCGTCCCCTTCTGCTGCTCCTTCCTGCTGCTGCCCGCCTCCGTCCTCGTCGTGGTCCGTCGGCCGGTAGACGACGCAGCCGGCGTGCGCGTACCCGGCCTCGGTGCGGATGATGTGCTGCCCCATGCCCGAGCTGCGCCAGAGCTCCTGGTATATCATCTCGCGGACCTCCGCGGGCAGCGCGCCGAAGAGCTTCGTCTGGAGCTGGTCGTGCTGCGTCGTCTTTGCCGGCACCGGCGTCGTCGTCGTGATTGTCATCGCTGTGGTGGGCGCAGTCTCTTGTCGTCGCAGCTTGGCGCCGCCGCCGCTCCAGACCGACGGAGGCAGCGTCGTCTCCGACGAGGAAGCGCTCTCGTACAGCCGCTTGTCGGGCCTCTGTGCTTCCTCCGCGCCGAACATCGCCTCGTTGAATGGCGCGTGTATGGCCCTGCTCGCGAGGCCACGGAAGAGGTCGGCCGTCTTCCTCGTCAGGGATCGCACGCCGAGGCGGCTGGCCCGTCGGCTCTCGTCCTTCATCTCGGTAAAAGTCCAGAGGGGAGAGAAGTCGGCACCTCGACGCGAACACAGCTTCGGCTCTGCTGGGGTGGTGATCATCAGGGAGGTCGTGCGTCGCAAAGAAAAAAGAGAGAAATGGGCAAGGAATTCCTGAAGAAATGGGGTAAAGGAAAAGGGGGATTGAAGGAGAGGCCTGGTGGATTTTGTTTACCCAAGAAGGCGGAAAACACTCATAAAGCCCCGGCGCGCAGCCGAGCAAACGGCGTGCGATGGCATGATAGAACGGGCGCGCCACAAAGCCGCCAACCAATGTCCCTCCCCCCTTAAGACAAGCAAACGGCCGGTGATCGGCCTAAATAGGAGGAGCTTCTCCTACCCCTGTTGACGTTGGAAGGGGACAAAGGGGACCGGCAAACAAAACCTGGGGGGGCGGACGCCACGTCCAATCTGGGGTTCGCTGTTTGCTCTCCTCCCGACGAGCCGTAGTGTCACTTTTTCAGGGGCAAGGCGATTCCGAAACGAGTATTAGTCTCATTTCCAAGACTAAAGTGGTGGGTATTATCAAAAGTGAGAAATGCTACAGAAAAAGGGGAATCTGAACCCTGACAGAACCAACGCCTGCTAGTACTAATATCCCCCTCCTTGCCTAAATTCCAGATGTCTCCCTAGCGCGGACTTTGACAGCGCGCGTAAAGTTACGCGTCAGATAACGGGACCAACGGCATGCTGATAGAGCAATTTACTTCTGCTCCTTCTTGCCGCCACCGAAGAGACCGCCGACGTAGCCGCCGGCGCCCTTGATGCCCTCGGTGGTCTTGCCGGCGACCGTCTTGCCGCCCTCGGCGACGCCCCCGACGGCGGTGTTGGCGGCGGAGGACCCGGGGACGGCGGTCGGGACGTAGCCGCCGTCGTCGTCCTTACCCTGGCGCTCGGCGCGGTTGATGCCCTCCTTGGAGGCCATGTCGCCGACCGGCTGGAGGAGGCCGCCCTGGCCGACCTGGCCGCCGACGAGGTTGTGGACGCCGTCCTGGAGGGTGTCGACCTGCTCGACGCCGGTGACCTTGGTCTTGCCGAGGGTGTCTGCGGGGGATGAGGCGTCAGCGATGGGTCTATCTCCTAGAAAGATCAAAGCGGAGGATAGTAGGAAGTACTAGGGAGAACGAGACTTACCCTTGGTGGTGTAGCTAGCCTTGTTGTCCTTGGTGAACCATTGCAGGTAGATGTCCTCGAGCCAAGGAACCCACTTCTCGTACTGCTGGTTGTATGTCTGCTTCGTCCACTCCATGCTTGGCTGTGGTAGTATGGAAGAGTCGGTGATGGGATTTGGTATTATTTCGTTCGTAGGTATATTACAGGATCAGTAGAAGGATGGAGAGATCAACAGGATGAACGCCTCAAAGCGGACGAGCACCCTGCGTCCTCATATAAACCCCCCTCCAGGCGGCAGCCTCAGCATACACACACAGGCTTTCGTCAGAGTCGTCACTCGCCCATCCATCCCATCCCTCGCCAGCGTACGCGTGCGTTTGCGCGTGTGGCTGATGATGCTCATGGATACGTCATACGGGTCCGTGATGGAGGCTTCGACGCGGGATGCCATAGGCCATCATAGGCCAGCCAGACCGGGGAGGGAACCCCGTCTGGCCACACGGGAGAGCCAGAGCTGGACCCCTGGCGAAGACATCATCGGCTCAGATAGCAGGGAAGTTGGCAGCCACACTTTGGAGGGTCTTGGTGGCACGCCACGGGGGATGGATTAGGTCACTGACCATATTAAGGACCCTTGATCCTCGTCGAGGTCGACAAGGCTGTGGTATCGAACGGTTAGAAATGCCTCTGTCGAAGAGTCCAAAAGACTGGTGAGATGGGTGGGATGAGAGGTGGCTTGAGTGGGAGCAGATGCCTGGAGACCCCTTGACACCCCCCAAAAAACCGGTCCCAAGATCTCGATTGCGGGCTGCGACGTCATCCCGCTGCCGTGTGGGTTCGTGCTGATCGGCAAGTGGAGACTGGCTGCCGGTCTTTGCCGGCCCGGTGGGGCCCGGCGTCGGCCGCCCCCTCGGTGCCGATGCCACGAGGGTTCGGTGGATATCATGCCGAGGAGGCCGATGATTCTAGAGCGGCTCGTTGGAACATGGTGATAACCGTGAAGATTGTCGCACCTGGACGATGGTGCAGGTGAGCGCTGGTTGCCTCGTAGGCTCGACGCTCCTCTTCTTCCCCAGCGAGCCCGAGACATCTCGGCTCTTCAAGATATCGACCGTAAAACAAATCAAGACACTCATCCCCAACACCTACGCCTATCCCGGAGGCGCCCAGCCCACCTCTTCCATCGGCCACCGGATCCACGGCTTGTGGCCCTCGTCGAGCAGCTCCCACGCCTGCGAGATCAGGTGCGTCGCCCACCCCTGCAGCCACCACTGGCTCTCGAGCCGCTTCAGCACGATGCAGAAGTGCGCATATATCGCGACGGCCTCCTGCCGCTCCTTAGGATTCCGTAGAAGCGGCAGGAAGTCGTCGGTGACGAAGTACTTCCAGATGAACATGTCGAGGATGTCCATCTCAGCCCCGTCGCCGTCGCCGCTGCGCATCGCGAGCGAGAGCGGGTGCCGCAGCTCGTCGATTGCGAGCTCGTACACGGGCAGCAGCTCCGCGTCCGCGCAGCTCTCCGCGACGAGCTTCCTCAGCGCCTCGAGGGCGTCGGGCGCCGCGCAGGGCTGCCTGCGGGCGGCGTGGAAGCGCTCCGTGGCGTGGGTGATGATCGGGGTCAGCAGGCCGTCGTACGTCGTCTTGATCACGGGCCTGCGGGACTCGCTGTAGGCCGTCTCGTTGAGGATCCGGATGAGGGACGTCGCGCCGGAGAGGAGGAACGTCCAGTCCGGGAAGGCCGACTCCCACGTCACGACGGACTCTTTGAGGTACCGCCCGGAGGCCAGGGCTACATCGGTGTCAGCACTTGTTTGAAGAAAGGTCTCTATAGCAGGGCAAGGTCGGGAAGGTGGGGGTGACCGACCGAAGAAAATAGTCAGCAGCGAGAACAGCAGCAGGTTCTCCGTGTTCTTCTCGTCCAGTGAGCTCATCAACTCCATGGCCTCGCGGCTCGCCAGCCGGTGGTACTGCAGCGCGCGCGACACAAGCGCCTCCTTGCGCTCGGGAACGCGGTGCGCAAGATGCAGCGCCGACACGGAGAGCAGCGCGCGCATGACGTACTCGCAGCGCAGCGCCAGACGCACCACGGAGACGCGCCACATGCACCGGACGACCGGGTCCGTCGACAGCGTCTCGTAGACGGACGTCGTGAAATTGTGGATGAGCTCCAGGTCGACGAAGTTGAGGGCCTGGTCCGCGGGCGGGAGGGGATGCGGGAGCGGTGGTGGTGGTGGTGAATGCATGTCCGCGTCGCCGGTGGTCGCCGGTCCGAGGAGGGCGATGTCCATGCCGCCGCCGCCCCGGGCCGGGGATACCGGAGGCGGCGGCCGGGAGTGGATTTTGAGAAAGTCACACGCCACCAGGTGCCGGACGCAGTTCCGACATGCCGGCCTCAGCTCGTCGCACTTGGGGGTGTACGTGTCAGTTCTCAGCCCACGCGTATCGGATCAGGCGACGTTGGAATCGAAATGCATCT
Source organism: Colletotrichum musae (assembly GCA_027406025.1). Lineage (NCBI taxonomy): Eukaryota > Fungi > Ascomycota > Sordariomycetes > Glomerellales > Glomerellaceae > Colletotrichum > Colletotrichum musae. The sequence continues at coordinate 1,027,453 of JANVYC010000001.1, read as the reverse complement.
CATTCTATCGATCCAGGGCCAATAGACGCATGGAGGACAGGGTAGCATGCGCCCTACCGGATCTAGGGCGCCTCGAGGGGGATACGGGTTGGGGGATAGGCACGGCGGGGACGCCAATGCAGGAAACGACAGGACGAAAGGGAGACATTGGACGAACCTTTATCTTCCGTTTCTTGCATGTCTTGCAGCCCAGCTTGGACTTGCGATGGGGCCTCTTCGATATCTTCAAAGTGCTGCTGTCGGCGACGGCCTCCATGGCGGCGCTGTAACCCTGGGATTCCCGACTCTCACCAACGTGTTGAGGGGAAAGGGAACTCTGGACGGGGGATAGTGACGCTCCAGACCCCAGGAATACTCGTATTCGTCGTTTATTTCGGAAGACAGCAAACAGATAAACCGGGTGCTTCGGGAGCATACCAAGACACCGAGGATTCTTGGGGCGCAGTGCCAATGCTGACCTTTCTGGGACGTTGGCGGGAGAGACACACAACGAACAGCCTACCCGCAAATGATTCGTAGTTTTCGCTCCTTGGGAAAGTCGGGAAGCGAGCGTTTAATGAGGAGTCGGGGCTCCGCTCCGCTTCCCTGCGGGCTGTGCCTCGTATCGTTCGGTTCGCATTCGCAACCGGAACGCGAGCTCGGGTAAGGGACTTCTGGGCGTAGAACTAAACATCTTGGCTTACGGCTGTTATTTGCCAAACGGAGAAATATGGATTGCGCGTACGGCATGGCACTGCTGATGGGACTTGTGTGTTTGTACTTTTACTAATGTATGATGCAAGCTGCTTTTTGTTTTCTCTGTTTTCTGTTTCTCTTCTCTACCTCGCTTTCGGTGTTGCTATTCGGTTCTTACGAAGTTTCATCCTTTGAATAGGTTGTTGTTATTGGGAACGATCGGCTCTTTGCAACTCTTCAACAGCACTTTCTCAATTGTTTAATATTTTTAATTTTATTTGCTTTAGGTCGACAAACCAAGAGTCACCCACCATGGACGACGAACACATGTACGAATTCGAGCCGCCCTCCTTCGACACCTGCGACGGCGTCTCGGAGCGGTGCCCCGTCTCGGCGACCCTCTACGGCGACTACTTCACCACCGGCGCCTGCGCCTTCTTCGTCGCGGCCTTCGCCCTCGCGCTGGCCATCCAGGCCTGGTTCGGTTTCCGCTCCAAGGCCTGGTCGTTCGCGACCTACCTCGGCCTCGGCACCATCTTCGAGCTCGCGAGCTACGTCGCGCGCATCGTCCTGGCCAACAACCCCTGGATCTTCGGCGCCTTCGTCGTGCAGATGCTCTTCCTGCTCCTCGGGCCGACCCTCGTCGCGGCCTCCATCTCCGTCACCTTCAAGCACCTCGTCCTGCACTACGGCCGCGAGTGGTCGGTGCTGCGCCCGCGGCTGTACCCCTGGGTGTTTGTCGGGACCGACTTTGTCTCGATTCTCATCCAGGCTGTGGGCGGTGCGGTGGCGGCGTTTGCGACTTCGGGGTCGACGGAGAATATGGAGCTGGCCGATGTCAGTTCTGCGCTGCTGGTTACCGGTGTCGTGTTCCAGGTCGCCAACATGGTTATTTGCGGAGGGTTGATGTTGATATACCTGTGGCGTCGCCGCAGGGGGCTCCGCTCGAGGGCTGTTGGGAGCGTCAGGGAGGACAGCTCGGGTTCCGGGGCCGTCTCGCCCGGGGGCAAGGTGAACCGGACCGGCGAGGAGAAGAAGCTGAAGGTCTTCATCATCGCCATCACCGTTGCCTACATCGCCATCGTCATCCGCTGCATCTACCGGTTAGTCTTCGCATCCTTTGTCTGAGTCAACGAAAATTCTACTAACACCACAAAGCGTCCCCGAGATGGCTGGAGGATGGGGAAACGACCTGCAGAAGGACGAGGTCACGTTCCTCGTCCTGGACGGCGCCATGATCCTCATTGCCGTGTGGCTGTTGACGATATTCCACCCCGCCATGTACTTTCCGTCTCTCGGCAAGAAGAGAGTAGGAGGTGCACACAGAAGCACAGAGCAGACAGACTATGAGATGGAACAGAGGCCTTGATTTGGAATTTTCATAGAGGTGAAAGATTGTTAGATATATGTGGTAGAAGGTGGACGATATGGAGATCGAGTCAATATTAGGTGCCAGTTCCGTTCTCTCCTCAGAAGTAGACAATAGATTCCGACTGAAGCTTCGGCCTAGGGAAGTTGACGACCGTCTGGGCTACCTCGCTTCAGGCTTAAGTTGAGAATCCGATTTCTGAAGTTTGCAAGATTTCGTCACCGTTCGTCATGATAAGCTCCTGTTGTGTCTTTCAAGACGCTGTTGGAAATTTGACAAGCATGTGAGACCTCCCAATCTCAGCGATCCAAACGACGAAGGCATAAGCTGACCGACCCGGCCCTCTCGGTCTTCGGCCTTCCGGCCCGGGTGGGGTGCACGGCGGAGCTGGACCAACGCTGCCAGCAGGACCAGCTACGCTTCCCACTCTCGAAGGACTCACGCCAATCATCTTCTTTACTTGCAAAGCATTCGAAAACGCGGTATCTTGCAGGCGGTCTGGCGGCACCGGGTCGACCGAGTTGCTCCGTGCTTAGCAATCAGTCATTCGACTTCCCCCACTGCCAGCGCAACCAAGGGCAACCCGGCGGATCCAACGACAACACAGCAGCAACAGGAGACGGGCGTTGAATCAGTCGTTCTAATCGCGGATCATCTGAAACGATTGACTTCCCGCCTGCATGAACCCATCCGCTGCAGTGCGGCCCGGGTAGAGCACGCAAGACGTCAGATCCCCCGGAATGCATTTTCCTCCGGCCTGGGCCGTGTTACAGTCAGACAGTGGTAGGGTATGTCCGGATTAGGGGTCCATCGATGCCGGATTACAAGAGCAGAGGTCCTCCTCGGCCGTATGGTTACACCGCTTCACCTCACGCATCCCCGCCTAAACCCCACGGAACTCGAAGACTGTTTACGCTATTGGTGCAAGCCCTCAACGTTATGTTGTGTTGAGAATCGACGCTAGACGTTAACCGAAAGACTTCAAATAAGAACACAACGCCCAATAACCTCAAGATGACGATAAGAAGACCCTCAAGACCACACGACCAGGGCATAACAGCCATGGCCCCCAAGACCATCTTCGTCACCGGCGCCAACGGCTACATCGGCAACGCCGTCGCCCGGGCCTTCGTCGCCGCCGGCTGGAAGACTTACGGCCTCGTTCGCTCCTTCTCCGCGGCGACGGCCCTGGCCCAAGAGGAAGTCATCCCGATCATCGGCGCCATCGACGACCGCGCCGCCCACGCCGCCATCCGCAGCCGCCTCCCGCCGACCCTGGACGCCATCGTCTCGACGACCGAGAACGTGACCGACTACGTCCCTCACTACGTCAACGTCGTTGAGCTGCTTGTCGCCGTCGGGGAGGCGAGCTCCGACGCGGGGACCCGGCCTCTCGTGATCTTCACGAGCGGCTGCAAGGACTACGGCGTCGGGCCGCACTACCACGGCGCGCCCGGGCTGGCGCCGCACACGGAAAACTCTCCCATAAACCCCATTCCGCTACTCGCCAACCGCGCCGCTTATTCGGAGAAGATATTTCAGCATTGGGATGCGTTTGCGCCGGTGCTGGTGAGGCCGACGAATGTCTTCGGTCGGAGCTCCAGCTTCTACAAGGCCTTCTTCGACGTTGCTGTGGATGCAGCTGCAGAGGATAAGCCGATTATCCTGCCTGTGCCGGGGGAGAGCATATTACACGCGCTCCACGTCGACGACTGCGCCGAGGCGTACGTCGCCATCGCGTCGCATCCGGAGAGAGCGGCGGTCGAGGGCCAGATATTCAACATCTCGGCGCAACGGTACGAGACGGTCGACGAAGTGGCGAGGGCCCTGGCAAAGGAGTACGGCGTCCGACGCGGGTTGAAGTATGTTGAGGAGGCGGAGCTGGAGGACGGGGAGAATCCCTGGCCGAACGGGATCATCAACTTCCCGCAGTGGACCGACTCGACGAAGCTCACCAGGGTGACGGGCTGGAAGCACCGCCGGCCACTGTTCTCCGAGAACCTACACGTGTACCGGATCGCGTGCGACGCTGCGAAGGTTGCTGGGCACGAGGGGATCAAGAAGATTGACGGGTACCTTGAGGCTTTTACGAAGAAGGGAGCTTTCCCTGCGAAAGAGGCTCAACAGCAGAGAACTCAGTAATTTATGTTATGTTTTGTCAGGGATACGGGATCTCCTATAGCGTCCCTATTGCTAGCTTTCCGCTCATACCAATTTCGTCACAACAGCAAGGCCTCCGCTGTAAGCACTTGTCGAGATAGATTGTAGAAGAATATCCAAGCATTCTCAATGTCAAAAGATCTAAGTAACACCTCTCGTTCAATCCTTCTTTGGCTGCCACTGTGTCAGGACCTGAGCACATCGCGGGTGAAGGCCGTAGGACGATAGGCGAAAACGGCTGGATGGCAGCAGCTTTCGCCCGAGAGCGTACAATAATGGGGCCATTCCCTCTGAATCCACGACTCCGCATGGAATGCTTTCCACCATTGTCCAGCAAAAGCTGAATGATGTGGCGATGCCCCTTCATCGCTGCGAAATGCATTCATCCGGCATTTCGTCGCTCGTGAGCCGTCAATAATGTCGTTGACGGGAAGTTTGGCGGCAATACAGCGCTGCACGAGATCCTTTCTACCGGCCTCGATAGCACAATGAAGCAGCCCTTTTCTGGGTCCCGGGACCTTCCTTGCTTCTTCCCGGCCGTCTATTCTGGTATCGACGAGTAACAAAGCAATGCAGGGTTGTTCTCCGTGAAGAGCCTGTCCCTGGGCACTGTTGTCCTCATTGCGGGAGTGGACATCTGCTCCTCTCTAAATTTGAGTTGTGACAAGTCCCTGAAATCCAAGAACTGAGCCCGAAGAAGGCAGTCGGTATAGTCATTCTGTTTCCACCAGACATCAACATTACTCTCAAGCAGAGCCTGTAGCATGATTTACAACTTCTTGGCTGGGTCTTTGGATAAGCCATTCGAAATCTTCGCCAGCTCATAGCTCGAGAAGACAACTCACCTTCCGTGCCCGCCCGTCTGAATCAGCTTTAGTCTGCTTCCTGCGGCTCCTTAGAGAGCTTCGCGAGACGGTATTGATGAGGACCTTTGTTACATATGTTTAGTGGTCTGCGACCTCAATGTATTTGCATCTATGCTTCGGTACTCACTCTGCGTGGAAGACTTGCTAGAATGGACAGATGTTCGGCGCGGCCTCAGTACCTGCGAGGTCATAATGCGATATCCTGGTACTGGCTACGCAAGAGAACAAGCAGCTCGTGAGATTTGTTGCATCACAAGTGTACCAAGACCTAAAGTCACAAGCTAAAACGCTCCACTCCCCACCTTTGACTGCATGATACCAATCATTCTTATGGCGCTGAGAGATTCATGTCGTGATGTACGGCATGCGAGGACCCCGCCTAGACCTCCCATATAAGTGTTGTGTTTCCGAATTTCTTGGGGTTCCGCTAATTCCGATTGGCTCGTCTGGATCAGAATTTCCAACTTAGAACAGACAGTTTCAGCTCAGCTCAGCATTGGCATCGGTGGCTTTCTCAAGGGGGCAGAGATCAGGAATTGTTGGCGTTGTGAGCGAAGTAGTGAGATGACAGCTTGGGCAAAGAGCTCAGGTATTTTCCACTTATACTGTCAAGTACCCAGCATGTATAAGAGGGCCGAGGTTACGGCGCCTCATAATGTGACCCCCTGAGCCCATCATCCTCGATTCATCTTGCCATCCAGATATCCATACCGAGTTGGACTATGGCCGCTACTCCTGCTACCAAGCACCCCAACGGGGCTCGCCTCCTGGCCTTGGACGGCGGCGGTGTTCGCGGAGTCATGTCTCTAATTGTTCTGCAGAACATCATGCAACGCATTCAAAAAAGGCGCGGCCTGAAGGAAGAACCTCTCCCCGTTGACTATTTCGAACTCGCTGCAGGGACGAGTACCGGAGGCATCATCGGCATCCTGCTCTTCCGATTCCGTATGACGGCGACCCAAGCTATCGAGATGTATGACGAGATAGCCAAGGATGTGTTCAAGCCAAAACTCTTTGGCATCAGCATCGACTTTCTATGGGAGAGAGTTTCCTCCACCGTCAACAACCTCAAGCTGGTCGTGCAGAATAGTCGATTTGATGATGCGTCTCTCAAGAGTGCCGTCGACAGGGTTGTGGAGCTATATGGCCTTGACAAGGAGGACAAGGGGTTGAAGGGACAGGCGCTGCTGCGGCACCCAGGAGCTGGTAAATTGTAAGAAGTCCAACGAGTGTCAAAGGTGTCACCATGAAATCTCGCGTTGACCTTTTGCTCAGGGTCGTCTGCTCGACGGCTCGAGATAAAGCCGAAACAGCCCTGATGAGGACATACGATCACCCCAACAACCACGTGTTTTCGGCGACGAACAACATCATGCAGAAGCACTACGACAAAATCACGATCAGCGTCGCAACAACAGCGACCTCAGCTGCGCCGACCTACTTTCCAGAAGTCGTATGGCCGCAAGGGGAGAAGGAGACGCTGACGTTCTGGGACGGGGGGCTCCTAAACAACAATCCAATCGATCAACTGTGGTACTCGAGGTACGACCTCGTCGGGCCGGGAGAGCCGGAGCCCAAGGTTTCGTGCGTGATCAGCCTCGGCACGGGATGGAGCAGGGCGGGCTCGCCGTCTGACTCGTGGTTCAAGCTCACCGGGATCTTGTCGACCGTCGTGGCTTTCTCCACCAACACCACCGCCAAAGCCCAGGACTTCTCGCGGCATGTTCGCATGTTGTATCAAAGACCCGAGCACGCCGGAATCGAATACTTCAGGCTTAACCCATCGCTTGGGAAGGACAAGATTGGTCTCGCGGACTACCACCAGATGGAGGTGCTCAAATCGCTTGCAAGAGACTACGTCAATGGTCTCATAGGGGGTGAGTTGCTTTCGAAGGCGGTTGATGCTATCTGTCCTCCGGAGATATCTTCAGAATAAAAGCACTTTAGTGTTAGCTACTTTGGTTTAAGTAGGATGCTGGAAACACGATGTCAGAAGTGCAATTCAATCACGCAAGTCTAGGGAGGAACATATTATTCACAGACTAGAGTACCATCGGGTCATATGAACAAATAGACGACGCAATCCACTTGTCGAGAGTTAGATGACATCTAAAAGCACGTGGCTCCGGTGCAGCCGGCCGTGGCCCAGGCTCAGTTGAAGCCGATAGCGTGAAGTCACACAGGATGAGCATAATGCTCTGGGGTCATACTGCAAGGCTTCCACGTATAGTACTCTTTCTCGGGTATCTCTTGCTGCTCTGACAGTTTGAGTCAATGTACACTAGGACGGAGGGAGGGAGCCATGTCTGCCATTTCCCTTTCGATGCTGGAGAGATATGCCGCGCAGATCGTAGCTAGTGATGATCTGGAAACTGCTTCATTCATCAATGGCTGGTACCCGAGGGGCAGCTGGCCCGAAATCAGACACTCTTTCACTGAGAAGTGGGCAAGTCGGACCTCGATATCGTCAACAGGATCTGTCCGCATCCGCCTTTTCCACTTGCATACCGAGATCAAAACAACCAGACCAGGACAGTAAAGACATATTCCGGCTGGGTCAGACATTCTAAGAGCCGGTACGAACTTCGGAATGTCGTCAACGTTCACCGCAAGAGCATCCACAAGCTCGTTGACTGTGAGTTGCTTATCTGAGAAGGCCAGAAATCGGAGCAACGTAATAGCCTTAGGCTTGTTTCTTTCTGGAATCGACTGGATCATCTTTCCACAAGTTTGAAAGAGACCTTCTGGCAGAGACTCCAGAGCTTCGTCGAGTGTTTCAGAGTCTAGGCAGAGTGCCAGAGATTCGATTTGACAAGCTAGCCAGCGAAACCTGAATCTACGTCAGTGTCTTCTTGGGCTCGTTGAGGTTTCGAAATGAAAAGAAATCTTACATGCAATCGGAACGATCTCTAAGGGTTCCGATGATTCTAGCAACAGTGTCTGGGCGACTTTCCCACCTATCAAACCTACCTACATGTTGAATTTGATAGCTGATATAAGAATTGATATCGTGTTCGACAAGACTTTTCTCGAGGAAGATGGTGTTTTCCACCGGAGCCCATCGTGAGATATAGCGCTCAAGGTCCTCCTCGACGCGAGCTGTGACGAGCACATGCGCGTCCCCGCTGTATTGGCAAATATCGCCAAGGAAAGTCAGACTTCAGGAAGAATGCAGCCTTTCCTTGGGTACAGACTCGTCAAGGGCGTCGATAATTAACCATGTAGGACCGATACCTGAGCGAATGAGAATCCTCATACAGCAGTCGAATAACTGTCGTGACGTTGGTTGGTGCTTCCCCCGGCCGCAGGAGTCCCATAATGTCTCCAAGCACTGAGTGGTTACATGGCTCAGCCCAGAAAGTTGCTGGATCCAACTGCGGAACAAACCTTCCGCTGCCTGCTTCGAGCTGTCGCTGAAATTGAAGTAGAAGTAGGCGAGATGGCCTTGAGGGCAGGTGTTTCCAATATCATCGAATAAGACGGAACTGAGCACCGTCTTCCCACACCCTGCCCTCCCAGAGATCTTCAAAAAGGACTTGGGCGCGGTCTTCCAGGTTAGATACCTTTCATCCTTCAGAAGCCAGGATCCAGTACCTCTGTGACGACTTTCCTGAGCCGAATCGTGGTTTCTCGATGGGTCTGGCGCCCCGAGCCACGCTATCATTCTCTCATCGAGATGATCCTGTCGAGAATCCAAAACGGTGTTACTTACTGAGACTTATCAGCAACACTAGAAAGCAGATGAAGCGCAAATGACCCACCAGACTCAATAGCTGACAGCATCTCAACCATCGTCTTCTCCGACTGTACTCTGCTCACGGGCATCCACCGCAAGAGTCCTTGGCATATGCCGCCGCTGTCATCGCCGCATAACCATGCCATCTGTCGTTCTTGTGCGTGTCGGCGTAGTCGCATATTACCCTCACCACCAGGCAAGGGAAGTGATTCATAAGGCCAGCAGCCTCATCTCAAAACACAGAACGCCTTTCTCAGTAGCCAGCTGGCAACGAACAGTCGCAACTTTCATCAGTTGGTTTGCGGATGCTATGAGGCCGTAGTGGATAGTCGGATCGTCATCTCCTGCCTCGTCGTCTCTTGCTTTCCGGAAGATGATGTTGTACGGCTCAATACCACAAGCCTCCATACAGGATTTGCCCGATTGACAATGCAGAAAGTCAGACCGGTAGAGGACGTCCTCACTCGGGTCCGGTCGTCGATACATTCGAAGCCTCTTGTTCTTGTTAATAACGGCTTCGACCATCTCTCGGATATTATTACCCCTCCGCTCGTAGTGTGCCTGAAGGTCGGTAACTGCTGCCCGAACCAAGGGGGGAGGCTGATCAAGATGTTGCGTATACTGGAACTTTTGATTCTGGATCGTCTTGCCGAAGTCGTACTCAAACACGCCGCTGGAGCCATTCTTTGGAGAGCTCACAACGACGTCTCCGAGGCGAATGTCACTCTTTGCGTGCTCGGAAGGGATCGCTTCCTCGCCGCTGTCGTGCTCCATTATCGGCGCACCGCCCCCAATGCCCACCATCAAGCCCACCCGTATGTTCGGAAATGAGTGAAGCATGTCTCTCGCCACGGCGGCGGCTGAGCTGGTGCCGTATCCGCCATCCGGCAGCACTGCAATGACCACGTTGTGCTCCCCGATCCGGCCGAGGGCGTAGCTGTTGTTGTCGCGCGGGCTGACGTGCGTCGGAGGGTCGTGTTCTTCGTCGAGGAATTCCTGCGCTGCGACGAACTCGGACGTGATGGCGCAGATCCAGCCTATGGTGTAGATTTTCGGGTCGGACATGGTTGCAGTGAAAGCCGGCGACAAGACGGCAATGTCGAGAGTGGGAGTTGAAAGGCTTCGAAAGCCAGTACTTCGACCTGGCAGGCTGATTCGCAATCGTAATGGGGAGCTCGAGTTTGTTTGAATGCTGAATGTTTTGCTTCATGATTGAGCTGTCTGCAGACTGATATCGATGCAAACTTATCCACAAACTCAAGAAAGTCCAGAACTCACCCCCTTCTTAGACCGAATGAAGGGTTGCGGACGGATAGATCACTCTGGTTGCTATGCCGAAAAGGCTTCTCGAGAATCTTCCTTTCTATCGTCGGTGTCGGATCCCAAACAAACACACAAAACAAGACCAACGTGTTCCCTTTATTGGCCCCCCAACCAGAACCTTCGCTAGTCACAGGAAAATCAATGGGTTCAGTGGTCTTCTCAAGGCTCTTTGTTCCTATAGCCTGATTCCAAACACGGTGACGAAGGCCTCCTCAGTCCCTTTACACTGACAATTTCTGTCGCTACTCATAGCCAAGCCCTTAGAAATTGAGCTTGTCACAGATTTCCCCTAGTCAACTCAAACTTTCCCTAATTTCTATGCGTAACGTGCGCTGAGTTCAGCTCTAGTCGGGTTCTTTCTCGATTACTCCAGAAGCCAGTCAAAGGGTGGGATGAGTTGGCTCCATGTCCTGAGAGTTGTCGATGGGATTGAGGAGACAAAGATGAGAACTACCCAAACAAGACGTGTAAGAGCAAGGGAGATCTTATTCGACACCCCCTCCTCTAGTATCCAACACCCCCTCCAGCCACAACCACACGGCTAGGCGTCGCTAAGTGAAGGGCTATATGAGCTTATTATTGTTGTCATTGTCGTTGTTGTCGTCTGTCGTCCGTTGTCCGTCGTATAGTAGAGGGGAAGGCAGGTTGACAATTAGAGACTGGAGCCAAACCATAAAGGGGGGTGTTGAATATAAAAAGGGGGTGACGAATAAGATCTCCTAAGAGCAAAGAATGCCTTGAGCGGCACGCGAAGGAGATTTGTAAGCCACAAACTGCCGCGTACGAGCTTCAGGCGAATGATGGTGCTCGTCATCGATCAGAGACGTCACCGAAACTCTGCATTACAGACCGTGGGTGAAGTCAAACGCGGATTGGGAACACCACCAGTCAGAGTGATCTTGTTGGATCCCTAGCAGATTAACGGCATGATCGCTTGCATATGTTGGTACACTAGCAACACAGTATCCACGTTAATTCCTACCAGCAAGGGGCGTTTGAGTCGCATGTCGTTCTCTGTGAGTGCCAGGCGAATTCTGCCGTCGAATACTTCGGCGCAAGCTGTCCTAGGCCAATCGGGAAAGCCCGTATACTACCGGAAGGCTTCCGCGGCGTTAAAGCCCAGCGCCGGTCCTCTCGGCCACCGGCCGATACAGCAGCGTGCCCCCTTGGCCCCGTCGCAAGGGGGCGGCTTGTATTTGCCAAGCTTCCCCTGTCTGTGGCACATGGCAGAGACGTTGTCACTATCAGCTTGGCGGCCAAGCGTCCCCGGCGACAGAGTTCCAACTGCTGCACGTGGAGATAGGGGAAGACACTGGACTGTTTCGTCTGGGTGTGGTTGATGACGCACTACCGCCGCGCCAGCTTACAATACCCTCCCTGAAAGTTTCCAAATGCAATACCTCTCCACTACCCGTTTACACCTTACCTAATCTAGTAAGAGGTCATTATCTACTCCACACCACTATTAGTACACTACAAAGTCCTGATTTTTACTGGGCTCAGAGCGCTGAAGACCCCTAGTAGCCCTACTAGGACAGAGGCCTGTAGGCTCCGTCCGCCTGCAGCATAGGTACCACATTTGGAAACTTTCAGGGAGGGTATTGTACAAACCTCTTATTCTCCGAGTTCTCTCCCGTAAGAATGTCGTCGTTGACTTCCTTTTCGGACGGAAGCGGACGGGGGAGGGATTTATGCGCTGAAGTCTCGGCGTTGATGGTTATGCGGGGCATCAGTGGTCGCAGGGGACTCCTCGCCCTTCAAAAGGGGAGCGACGCAAGCATTCCGCAGGCATTCCGAGGAAACGAAGGCCGAGCGGAAAACCCGAGAATGGCCGTACATGTCCGTCCGTCAATCTGTCCCGGTGTTGCTTGGGATTGGTGGGGCAGAACCGACAAACGCGAACCGTCATGAGGTGAGATGGGATGGCTTCATTCTGTCGTTTTGAGAGACGAGTTGTCGCAAGTTGCAAAAGGGGGCGGGACATCGGCGTTCGAGATGTGGAGATTTGATCGTTTTTGAGAACCTAGAGGATCCAGCAGCTTGTCGCTTCTGTCTTGGTTGAGACGCGTGAGGGTGAATCAAAAGATCTCTTCAAAGGTCCTTGATCCATTCCATTGGTGACAGGATCGATCCGTCGATGGGATTTTCAACTTCTGACGAGGACTTCTCCCATTCCTTTAACAACTTTTAACGAGACACAGCGCCGAGGAGCAACTTTTAAAACGGCCGACCCGCGCGCGCTTGCTGGCTATCTCCATCGGAATGTTACCGAAGCAAGGATCATAGCCCCGTAGCACGTTTCGTCGGGTCAGGGTGACTGAACTGACTAAGCGGACAGTTGGCCTTGGCCCTTTTTTGCCTGCCGAAGTTTGATGCCGAGCGGAGGATCAGAAGACAAGAGACAGAACAGAACAGACGTCTGTCAAGAGGGCCTGTCACCGATGTGTTGACAAGACCATGGCAGGCTGGGATGCGGAACCATGCCCAGCATTCCGATGGAAGTCCCTTCGCTACCCATTCGATAGGAAAAGAGACCTATACTCTGACAGACGTTAAAGCCGAGAAAGAGGACCTGAAGACGACTTGAAACGCCGTGGTCCAGGATCAGTCCCGCCCACTTCACGCATCTCAACTCGGAAACACAGACTTACGCCATCCCAACAACCCACGCCATTCCATCGCGCCCCTGTCACCGAGGTGGAGAGAAGAGACGGCGGCGATCCAATCGACATGATCTCCCGCCAGATCGCCGCCCACCCGTCGACCTTCTGGCTGCCCGAAAGGGAATCGGTTAGTAGAGCCTCAAACCGTCACGGAACACCGTCAGACATCTTGGCGGCACCCAGCCGCCTTTGAGAGGGGGAGAAAATCACAGATGAGGAGTTCGCGTTGGGATCGTCCAGTCTTTTCTTCTGCCAGCGTCGGCCCCTCTCATCGGCAATTCATCAGGCATTAGTCAACGACACGGACAAGACCCTCTTCCCCTTGTAGTGCGACGCCCCTGGTGAAAAAATGGCTTCTCTTCGAATCTTGGCTATCCGCCTTTTTTCGGATGCAAATATGTTAGCCTCCCCAGATCTAATATAATTCAAAATTTAGAGTTATGTTCGAACCCGAGTCTTGACTCTTTCCTTTCTCCATTCCTTTCTCTTCCCTTTTTCTCTTCTCTTCACCAACCTCCTCCTAGCGAGGACAGAGCCGTGATAACACTTGTTGCCCGGCGCTTACAGTCATTTATTACAACCTTTTTTTAATCCGACTTCCGACGATTTCACTGCTGAGCAGTGCTTCACTTCAGTCACTCCCTTCCATATCTTGGATCTTCAATAGCACCTATTCAACATGAGAGTTCTTCCAGCTTGGGCCCTCGTGGCCGCGGCCGCCGTCAGCGCGATGCCCCAACCGCTCACCAAGAGAGACCCTTTCCCGGCAGATGGCACCGTCGTGGGAGGCACAGAAAAGAGGCCGTTCAGAAGTACGTCCTTCCACCTTTCCTTTCCACCTCTGATCCTCCCCTCGTTGACTAACACCCTCTGCGCAGTCAGGAGACAAGCCCCCGCCCCGGCAACGCCCCAGGGCAACCAGCTCATCCCCGTGGTGGTCGGCGGGCCCCAGGACACCTTCGTGCCGAACCTCATCACCGCGCAGGTCGGCGACGTGATCCAGTTCCAGTTCAGCAACGGCAACCACACGGTGACCCAGAGCGCCGAGAACGCCGCCTGCCAGCCGCTCCAGGCCTCCGTCCCGACCGCCATCCACAGCGGCCACATCCCCTTCCAGGCCGGCCAGGCCATGGTCGGCACCTTTAACATGCCCGTCACGAGCACCGAGCCCATGTTCCTGTACTGCGCGACCGGGCCCCACTGCCAGGAGGGCCAGGTGCTGGTCGTCAACCCGTGAGTTGTCTCCGGCCTATAGTCTCTTGTCTGATAGTTTAACTGACATGGGTTTGTTCCAGCACGAACGCCAACCAGGTCGTTCAGTACTCGAAGCTGGCAGCTGCTGCCAAGGACAACGTCGACGGCACGACAGTTACAGGCGGAGCGGTCGGTCAGATCCCTCTCGCCAACGCCGCCTTCGTTCCCGCCCCGGCAGAGGGCGGAGGTGGTGGCGGCCCCCCGGGTGGTGGAGCGCCGCCGACTGCAGCCCCCGCTGCGCCTCCCGCCGCCCCTCCCGCTGAAGCTCCCGCCGCCACTCCGGCCACACCCCCGGCTGAAGCTCCTCCCGCTGCTGCTCCGCCGGCTGAGCCTCCCGCCGCTGCGCCTCCTGCGGAGGCCATGCCCGCGGCCTAAGGAGCGTGACTCTTGTTTCGGAAAGTGTTGGGGGTGTGTGAGGATATGAGCTCGGGTAGCTCCAGAAGTGGAAAAGAATATCTGTACGTTGTAGCCATGGCATGATGTTCTGTTTTACTACAATCGCGGAAAAGAACAGCGCGCGGCTTAGGTTCGCTTGTCGCATTTGAATATTGGAGAGTAATCCACCTGTAATAAACTTCTGTATATTATTCCCGCAGAAATACAAAACGGTAACGGTATCCAGATTCTGAGGAATGAAAAAGAAGCAGTCGCACTGCGTTCAGTTTTGAATCTGATTGGCAACCAACCATTCCACACAGGCACCATGCCAGAGCTTCGAGACAGAGACATGGAAATGTCAAGGTATTATCTGATTGAATTTAATGATGTTTGAACATGATTGGCCTCTTCGATTCATCGCCGTCCTTTCTCTCTAGGAGATCTTCTTCGTCACCCCCTCTTCAGTATCCAACGCCCCTAAGTAGCAGTAGCTTAGCTCTCCCATAACAACGACGACGACGGACGACAATAACAACGACAACGGACGACAACGACGACGACAACAACGGGAAAAAGTAATAACAACTATAGGGCCTTAAATAATATTAATCCTAGGGAAGGTACTTAGGAACACTAAGCTATACAGCTGTAGCTACAGGAGGTGTCGGATACTAGAGGAGGGGGTGGTAAATAAGATCTCCCTTCTCTCCATGTCTGACCGCCGAACAATGCCCTCTATTCTCTCTACTTCAACCTTGGGTAAGCACTGAGAGCAGGTTGACCCCCGGTATGACAGAACAGAACATTGCTTCCATCAAACCCGCCCGCTTTTGCGGTGTGAAGCAGCCCGGTGAAAGCCTTTCCCGTGTACACGGGATCCGTCAACACACCCTCTAGCCGCGCCAGCTCCTTGATTCCCTCCGCCGTCGCGTCGTCCAGCCGTCCGTACGTCCCGCCGAGGAAAGACGCGTCCACCTCAAAGTCGTCCCTCGAGATCTCGTCGGGCTCAAGTCCGATGTGTGAAGCCGTCGTCCGGGCGATCCCAAGCACGAGATCAGCGGCTTCGTCCTCCGAGGCGTTTAGGATGGAGAATCCCACCAGCCGCTTCTTCGCACCCGGCCGGCCCAGCTTCTGCACCAACTTGAACCCGGCGACCATGCCGCCCAGCGTGGAACCCGAGCCAAGGGCCACGACGACGACGTCGAAAGACGTGTTTAGCTTGGCCTCCTGCTCGAGCACCTCGAAGGCCCAGCGCGCGTAGCCCAGGCCGCCGAGGGGGTGCGTGCTCGCCCCGGACGGGATCGGGTAGGGCCTGTACCCGCGCTCTCTTAGGATGGAGAGGGCCTCATCGTGGCTGGTGCCCGCAGGGAATGTGAGGGCGCCGAGAATCCCGTTGATCTGGATATTGCCGGCATAGTTGTACTCCGCGTCGGCCGACTGAACCGCCTCTCTCGGGTGAAGCGCAACCTACATCACTCAGTCTGAATCCCCTCCCATCTTAATCAGCGCAGGAACTCACCTTCAGACCGAGTCTCGCTGCGGCTGCAGCCGTCTGCCGCATGTGATTCGACTGGATGCCGCCGGTCGTGAGGAGGGTGTCGGCCCCTTGCGCCAGCGCGTCGGCCAGCACGTACTCGAGCTTCCGGATCTTGTTGCCCCCAAACGAGAGACCCGAGTTGCAGTCGTCGCGCAGGATCCATACCGATGCTTTGGAGTCCAGAGCCTTCGTCAGCCGAGACAGGAGTTCGATGTCCGCGGGCCGGCTGTAGAGCAGTTGCACGCGAGGGATGTCGCGGAAGGGTGGCGGCAGGACGACCATGTCCACGTCTGGCTTTGGATGATGACGGGCTGAGGCTGTCTCGAAGTCGATAGGTCAAGCGCGATAGAAGAGATCAAGAGATGTGTGGTCAGCGCGCTGATTCCCGAGCAACAGTCTTATGATGTTGAAAGAGACAGGAATATATACCCCGCATCCCCCACCCACGGAATGGGATGACGTGCGAGCGCTTTCGCTCACTCTTTGCCGACGGCTTACGGGATGCGCTCTTCTCACCCGTTCAACGTAAGCTCGGTCGGCCGCCGTGTCATCTTCTTCTACATCACCAAATTGATTTCTAATTTTCTTGCCCAAAGTAGCTAGGTATTAGGCGGTTTGGCTGTTACAATCGCCAACCTACTTCCCAGAACCACCCAGCCCCGGAGACGTCTAGCCGTATAGTCTACAGCAAACATTTTCCTTTGCAGAATCCAGTTATTGTTGACCAGAAACTCCAGGATGTACCCTTGGCATATGGTAACGAGTGACTACTAAGTTGAAGGCAAGGGAATGGATCCTGTTACCTGCGTAGCTCTTCCGGTAATAATGTGGTAGGATATCGGTTCTACATAGCAGGCATTGGAGCAATGAGGCGACTGAATGTTGTTTCTTCTGGTTTCTGAAGGTTGGTATTGGATTCACAGGCACACGTTAAATACGACTTGAGTCTGGAACCAGAAAATGATAAGTTGGTAACCGGCATTAGATAAAAACGAAAGCTCTCGTTTCAACGGTGATATAATTGCGTGCCACATCTGAGTATCAACTATATTATAAGAAGACTTGTGCTCTATGAAGGGTATATGCATATGTACAACTAAAACAGACAGTCCGTCGGCGGATGCCGAGCTCGCCACTACTTGTGACTCCAGGACTCACTATATCTGCTCGTCAACAGCGTCATGAGCCTGCAGGCTGAGGTACGAAAAGCTGGCGCCAGCCTGCTTCGAGCCGCCGCGCTTCTTGAACAACATCCGGGGCAGCGTCTTGTCCAGACAGACGTCGATCTTCATGCACGTGCCGCCGGCGCAGCAGCTCTGCTTGATGCACACCTCCCCAGCGCCACAGTCACTCGTGCCCTCGCAGCCGGTCTGGCAATCGTTCGGCTGCGCGCAGACGTCCCGGCCCTCGACGCTGCGGAAGCACACGCAGCCGCTTCCGGCGGCCTCGGCGGCACCGGAGCACGCGGGGATGACCGCGTCGCCGCAGGTCCAGGGCTTGTCGCAGGAGGCGCCGGGGCGGGTTGCGTCGAGGATGGTCGTCGTCGAGGCGATGGTCACGGTGGACGTTACCGCGGGAGCCGGCGGGGCGGTGATGGTGGCCGCGCGGGCGCCGAAGCAGAGGCAGGCGCTGCTGTAGGCGGCGGCGTCCCGGCAGGGTGTTGCGTAGGCCGGGATGGGCTTCGCGGGGGTGGGAGCCGGGTCGGCGCGGCGGTCGAGACTGCGTGTTGCTTTGTTTGTTACAGTTTCGATGTTGGTTTCGGTGACGTAAATAGTGCTGGCGACGCGTGAGAACTTGAAAGTCTCTGGGGCTCGGTTAGGAAGAGACTTACGAGGCTGACGGGGTCTCGGTGACGGCGAGGAAGGAGTTGCACTCAGACATGCGGATCTCCATCGTCGCGGTGCCGAAACGGGTTGCCCTCACGGCGCGGAGGCAGTTGTCCGCGTTGCAGCCCTTCTGCCGGGCCTCGAGCTTGTCAACCACGGCAGCAGAGGCGGCGGCGGCGGCGAAGACAACGAGAGACAGCTTCATCTTTGCGGATTATAGATCGAAGGGTCTCCCGGGTTTAGTGAAAGGAGGAGAGTATCGTCTGAGTTGGAGTGGGAGATAGTGGAGGTTGAGATGAAGGTAGCTCGTTGCTTGTCTTTCTCATTCAACAGCAGAGCGCTGGATGCCGAGCCATTCTTATATGAACTGTCTCAAAAGGCATGTTATCGGCCTCCATCGTGATTCCACTCTTCAGAGCCATACCATGCAAGGGGACCGGGTAGCGCCTCGGCAACCACGAGGAAAGCGCAAACCGCTGAGACCACGATGCCTTAGTGCGTCTGCAAACATGGAACCATCGTCATGGGAAGCGTCAATTGGCCTCGTCGGCAGTCACCAGCAAGGGTCGACTCGTAAACAGAATACCCGCGTGAAGAAGGAAAACGTCTGAGCCCACGTGGTCAAGACGGCAAACGAACTGATGTAGTGTATGGTTGTCTTGGCACCAAGCCGGGAAGGACGTGGTGACGATGAGTAAACCGACCCTCGAAAGTCGGTTGCTGCCGTGGTAGCGTGGCGCATCGATGCCCGCGAGCCGGCTCAAGCCTCCCGCTAGAGAACCAGCTTGGCTTCGCTACCCTTGGTCGGGGGCCCGAGACCGGTGCCAGTCTCGACTTAGGCTCTCCCAAGTTGTGCGGCTAGTCCGGGAGGGAGTCCGTGGGCCTTTTTAACACGCGCGTTCCCGCGCAACCTCGTTCGTTCATTCTTCCATCGTCGCGTGTGACGGGCCTGACCCGCGCTGCTAGGGAAACTATCGTCAACTGGCCCTCACCGGAGATGGTCGTGGACGTTGTGGGGCTCGAGTTTGCGGTGTCGTAGGTGGCTGTGATGTGGCCTCGTATCAGTGCTGCAATGAGATCACGATGAAAAATCGATGAGACTAATGATCGGATTTCCCCATTTCGATTGCTCGTAGGTGAAAAATCCGTGTCCCAGTGGTGTGGCTGACAATTCCATATTCACGTCGACGCTTTTGACGCCACCGACAACCAGGTAGTAAGGTGAGCGACAACATCATCCTCGTGCATCCTTCAAGTAATCCAGGCGGTTCAAGTGAGGAGAAGAGATGAACAAGAAAGTAGTTGCACACTTCATATTCATGCGGCCATTGCAGCAGACACACTAACATGCAACTACAAAATTGTCCCGAAACGGACGTCTTCCCAAACCGCAAACTGCGAACTACTGGCTAGGATCGTCGCAGCCGCCGAGCACGAAGTTGATGTTGCTGAGAGGACAGCCCGAGTCGACCGAGTCCCTGCAGGCCTGGCTCTGGCACCTCTCCGTCTTGAACTTCTCGCGGGCGCTGTTTCGCTGTTGCTGTTTTCGTTTTTCGTTAGCACCTTCGCTCTCTTTGATAAAATCAACATTGATGTGGGTTTGCTGGACAGCACGAGACTGTGGTCTTCGGTACGTACAGGCGCGGCCGCCGCGAATTGGCTCATGGCTACAAGAGCGACGAAGATGGATGCGAATGTGATTTGCATTTTGGTCGTGTTGAAATTGCGAGAAGAGAAACGCTGGCCGGCAACGATGGAATGAAGAAAGAAATAGAAGCTTGATTACTGATGAACTGCGGACTGGAGAGTTAAATCGGATAGTTGGAAATCTTCAAGAGCTTTATACTTCAGTTCCACACATGAAGTCGTAAGGCTTGTAGACTTCAGCTATAACAGTATGTCGTAATTGCGCGCGGGGTGAATGATACGATCGCTGGCTTTCTGGGGGCCTTACTAGACCAGTAGTATAGGTTCAATGTTGCTTTGCAGGCCTAATAGGCTCTGAAACGTCTCAGTTGCCAGCTACTGGATGTGTGATCGGCGTCAATCGCTCCAGCTCTTCAATGGTTAGAGGTGCTAAGCGACGTGACTACCCCAAGGTAACCTTGAGGCGATCACCGCCGGATTCCTTTAACGAAGAGGTCAATCGGAATATGTGTGGGTTTACAGTTACAACGTAGTGGCGGAGGACTGGTTTTGATGTGCCCAGTCTTCCACATCCTTGGTTACCTCTCAGGATTGGGAGACCCCGAGATTCTGTTATTCTACGGGACCTATATTTCTCTGGCACTGTGATTCCCACTCGTGTCATCCGCGTGACGTGAATGAAAGGCCAATGCCCACCTGTCACCCACGTTGACAATTTGGGATGGCAGCGGCTTGAATATCAGACCAGACCAGCGCAGGAAGCGAGATCAAAACCTGTTGGTCGGCATGTGAGTCCGAATGGTAAAGTTTCAGAGCTGACGCGAGGCTCGGAGTAGTCCGAGTTTATACATGTAGGTGAGACAGGCCAACCCTGTCACGCTCAAGTGTGCCGTGAAAATGCAACCCCGAAGGTTAGTCACCGCCCTTCACCCCTGGATAGCCTTTTCATAGAGACCCCAGCCCAGGCAACCATGGCTGGCAACGTAGAAACCCCTTGAGGCTGCTTGAACACCACCTCCACAGTAGTACCGATTGGTCACAGCATCTGGGGGCCGAATAAGATGTCAAATGGGCTGGGTAGTTAGGCTCTAGACATGTTGGGTTATGGTTTCGGGAGCGCCGTGGTTGGTCAAGAAACGGTCTCACTATGATAATGGAGGTAAATGAGGACTCCGGTTACTAGAATCTCAACCTAAAGATAAGAGTTTAATCTAGTTGCGGCTTTGCACTACTCTAACGAAGTGTTATTCATGTTTTATACTACTGAGTTCCAAGGAAAGATTACGAAGAGACCTCTAGCAGCTTATGGATTATTTAAGTAACTTAAAATATTAAATAGTAGTACGTTAAAAAGACTTCATTAATATAAACTCTATTATTGTATTTATATTATACGCCACGGCAAAAACCCCCGTCCAAAAGATCTTAGTACAGACCGTAGAACTACTAAGTATAGTACTATCCACAAACTATAGGTTATTGTAACGCTGCAAAAGTGGAACCACGATTACAACGCTAGTAATCGCGTATACGTACTTTTTAGTACAACACACCCCCCCAGACTCTACGGTTTAGTAGTAAAGACTAACTAAACGTTTCTTACTATAGGCTCTTATGTCCTAACCTAGGTATACTAACTAAGTAAATAAGTGTCGTTATATTAACTCGAACCTATAGAGAGACGGGTATAGAGCCGTTTGCCTATAGACGTACACGCATTACTACTATAGCACAGTAGAGTAAAAAGGACTCATAACTGTGACGCTACAAAAGTGGAACCACAATTACAACGCTGGTAATCGCGTATACGTACTTTTCAGTACGACAGTTATTATAGAACCCCAAGGCACTGCATTGGGAGTAGCAATAAAAGGTAAAGCCCAAACACTAAGCAGAACCAAAATGTCAACATAACGTACTACTATAGTACGGCCACGGTCAAACGTAAATACAGGTAACGCTATTAGACATATCAATGCTTGTGTTACAGTTATGCTCACGGCGAATGCGCAAAGCGTTTCGGCTAAATTGCCAGTTCTAACGTGACGTAGAGCCCCAGATATATAAAGAAGAAAGCAAATAGATTGTAGAATAGCTTGAAGGAAAACCAGATGTGTGACACTTTTTACCTCTTTTGAGTATTCGTACTCGATATCAAGAGATTCCTTGATACGTGTATTGTCGACGTTAGCGCCTTCCGGTGGTAGCCCACATTCTCGAAGAAAGACTCTGAAGTCTTCCGCTTGGTGGCTGATTGACACTCTGAATGTATTACTGGAAGCTTGATTCTGGCTGGTGGATTCGGCTGCTGATGAAGAAGTGTTGTGCTGATACACCGGGGCTAGAGTGACCTCTTCTGCGCCTTGCTCGGCGGGGCCAAGAGACTCCATCGGACCCTGGCTCGCCAGTAGCCAAGGATTTAGAGGGGGACTGGAGCTTGATATGTGAGTCATCTTGAGGCTTTCGTTGTGGACGTCCTCGTCTTCGACCCGGGCGGCGTGAAGGGGGGCACTATGCTCTGCAGGGCACGGTGACCTAATTGGGGCTGGGCTCACCGCTGACGACGGATTGCTGGGCGAAAGTCTTTGAACCGTGTCAAGACTTTCGGTACGAAGGCCTTCATCATCCGAGCGACCGGGACAAGGCGAGTGGGGATGCGCAGCTGCAGATGCTATCTCTACTGGTAGGTCTATGGTGGGATCTAATTCGTGTTTACAGGTCAGCTTGCAATAGCTCAACTGCGAGCGAGTCTTGAGACTCACCTGTGGATGCTTTTCGTTTTCTAATTTCAGGCAGCATAGAGGTGGTGGCTAGAATTACAGGGCCCAGAAGAAGAAAGACTGGGAGGATCTGACCAAACTGCCATTCTAGTTCAGATTCTCTAGGGCTTGTTGCCTGGAAGTCTCGAAGCTGTTGAATACGAATTGTCCCCCAGATAGCATAAATGAGTATCCAGTAGACCTGTAGACAGGCGATTAGAAATGGATAAGGACGACGCAGTGTTCTGAATCGCTCACATCTGACAGCTCAGAGGACAGAAGGTCCGCGTAGATCTTGCCCACCAGATAGACCTGCGTGATGATAAAGGTCGGGAACACTATCTTCTTTTCCATTAAGTGTCTAATGAGTGAAAGTGTTGTATTTCTGCACTTTTCTCTCACGAGGACTTTCGCGACCTCAGACCAACTGCCAACAAGCTTGATGGCACGAAATGGGAAGCTGAAAGCCGCGATGAGAAACGAAATGATCGCGTATTGGAATGCTCGCGTTTCGTTCAAATTTAGACCCGGGCAAGGCGTATCTGGTTCGGGCTCCTGTCCTCTGTCTCGCAGCCAATCCCGGTATTCGGCTTGGGAGTTCTCGCAACCTCTGGCATGAAATAGCTCTGTGGCTATGCCGGTGCCGTAAAAGCAGCGGGCATTCGAGCCTTGTCGACTTGCCGTATTTTCTCCAGCAGTCCAGTTGAAATAAAAGGTGGGTACCATTGCCACGAGGAGTCCAAGCCACAGAATGGCCATGATGAAAAGACGCCAGCGCCGGTCGCTCGGGTTGCAGTGAAAATGGCGTCGAAGTACCGTGAGACACGAGAGGTGGGTAACGTTGGAGAACCACGTAGAATAAACGATAAGCTGCCAGTGATAGGAGGATACCGAGTTGCTTGCAAGGTTGATGAAACCGCTGAGCAAAATCCCGAGCCCGGTGAGGAGCTGTGCATCGCAGATATTGAGCAGAGCCTACGGGTGCGCGATTAGTTGTGCTGCAGTGGAAAGGGTTGCGTGCTTGATATCAAGTACCTGCATCAGAATCGCCGACCGCCTTCCATGGCTTCCCAACGGCCGGGCTTCGGGGCGGAACCGTCGAACCTGGAGTGTTTTGAGCGCCACAACATCGATGTGGTTGGGGATCCGGGCACCGGAGCTTGTGGATTCGCTCGGGTTGGCGATCTCATTCGCGAATGGATTTTCGCTGGGTTCGAATACGAAGAGGAAGTGCAGGACGACGAGCAGCACGGAAAACCAGGCTGTGCCGACGAAGCCGATGTAAACCTGCAGAAGCTGCTTAGAAAACCAGTGATTTGGATTGTGTACAACAATCACTTACGCCGATACCGCCGATGTCTGGGTTTGGTTCCAGAGGACCAGGGTCTTCGAAGCACTGCGACTTCCAGTCTGGCGCCATTGTGAAGTTGTGCCAAGCAGGTGTTGTGTCGTGAGCTCTGGCTGTCCGAAAAGGATGAACTAGGTCGACTTTGTTGGTAATTGGGGGGCATGTCCATCAGGCTATATAACCTTCCGACTCCCAACGGCGGCACTGGGACACCTTCCATTTCAGCTTCTCGGGCTGGGCTAGACTTCATGCTGTTGGAAGGCGCAGCTACGCTGATGATGCATACTGGGTAGGTGTGTTGCGTTGCTTATCCTCCTTCCAGTGTCATTGGTTGCCTTGCACAATACCATAGCCACCCCGACGTCATTAAGGACGTTATCCTTGACTCCGTAAATGTTGTACGACGAAAGGCGGACGAATCTCATTTCTACTAGATGATAGAGGAGGGTGCCGGATTTCAGCCACCCCAAAATCGGCAACTGGTAAGCGACTTGGCCAAGAAGGAGATTGGAGGAGCGTCTGCCTACCTGCTTAACTGTACTGTATTGGCTCACCGAAAGACGATGAGGGCTGACAATTAGCGTTGGACAGCATATCCATCCTTGGCAAAGATTTCTATTTGCTGGAATTGTAAGAACCTAAGAGTTGCCTGATTGAGAGTGGTTGACTAACCCACGAGTAGTCAGCACACATGAGTTGGATAAGTGTCGATTGAATGATTACGGATAGTAGCGAGGCATATGTAGAAGCCATCTAATCAAGGAATTTAACCCCCGCATATGACGTGTCTACTATCTGTGTCCTAGTTACTCTTCTGGCTCAGATGGCTCCCCCTCTTCCACCTCTCCCTTGACCTTCTCCTGGCGGAACGCCCTCCTCAACTCGCACTTGCCTGTGCTCTTCCCTCCGGCCTTGCACTCGGCGCAAACCTTGCCGTGCTTGACCAACAAGATATGTAGGCCATACTTGTCCTCGTTCGGGATCCTCACGTCGAGATGGGCATGCGTCTCGTCGCGAGACGCGCCCTTTGGCCGCCAGCCGAGGAGACCAGTGATTCGCCACACATGTGTATCAACAGCAAAAGACTCCCTCTTCAGACAAAACAGCAGCACGCAACTCGCCGTCTTGGGACCCACGCCCTGGAACCCGATGAGCTCGCGCATGGCGTCCTCGTCGGAAGCACCAAAGAGGTGGTCCAGCGAGTACGCGCCGTACTTCTCCTTGACCTGCGTGAGGATGGAGATGATGACGCGGGACTTGACCCCGGCGAGACCCCCGCAGCGGATGGCCTCCTGCAGCTTCGGCACGCCGCCCTCGACGATGGCGTCCCACTCGTCGCTGCCGCCGTAGACGGCGTCCATGCTGCGCTTGGCGCGGGTGGAGTTGGCGTCGCTCGTGTTCTGGCTGAGGATGGTGCGGACGAGGGCGTCGAGGACGGAGGGGGAGTCGCCGCAGCCGGCGCGGGTGGCGGAGGCCTTGACCTCGGCGGGGCGGGTCCGGGCGCCGTGCAGGCCGGCGAGGATGCGGTGGGCGAGGCGGCACTCGTCCGGGGTGGGGCGGGGGAAGTCCGGGAAGGGGGATTTGGCGGCGTACTGGGCGTAGGCCTTGAGCTTCTTGGACTGCAGGGCGCTGGATTTGCTGCTGGGAGAGGCGGCGGTCGTCTTTGACTTCTTGTCTGGGCTTTCGGACTTGACGTCTTCCTTCTTCAGGGGCGTCGTGGTGGTCGACGGCACGTCGGATAGGGCGACGTTGTCAGCCTCGTCTGGGTCTTCCTTTTTGACCTTCTTCGATGGTGTTCCATTTGTGACCTTTGCTGGTGCTCTCTTTCTCTTCTCGGGCTTTGATGAGGCTACGTCCTTGAGCGGACTGCTGCCCTCGGCTCCGGACCCGCCGGCCGGCATCGCAGCGGCCGCCAGACGGGCGCTGGACCGTGTTGCCCTTGCCATTGCAGTGAGACTGTATCGCATTCGGTCAGGGACGACTGAAAGAAGGATTACCGTTGGAAAGGCGGTCTGCACAGGTGAAGTTACGTTGTTAGTTGCCAGTCTCTCGGTTCAGGGGCGAAGCACGACAAACACGATGAAGCGAAAAACCTCACTCTCTCAGTGGTGATGTCAACGAGTCGGGACCCACAGGGAGACCCACCTGCTCTTTCCACTCCCGGCAGGTGGCGCCAAATCATTTGGCCCGTGCCCCTGGTGGCGCTGGAAGGCCACAGCAGATAGCAGTTGCACCCCGTAAGGAGGTTCCTTCTCGATTCTGGGGAATGGAATCGAGGAAGGCGCCTGCCGAGTTGCCTATCTGCAAGTATTTGGAAGCAGGAAGCAGGAACGACGTTTGAATATCGCGACTTCCTTATTCTCCTGCAATGATCAAATCATTTCACGGCAAGAGCATTGGGCCTGCCGCTGCACCTGCCTTACCGCTCCCGTCACCCGTGAATCTCCTGTCCCCCCCTTTCCCCCGCCAAATCTGTGCGCTGGAAATTGCAGCGCAGCATCACGTTGCTTTTTCCTCTTCACCACCACCACCTCCATGCCAGCGCAGCCAGACTTGGCACTCCCTCCTCTCCTGTTCATCAATGGCGATGCAACCCATCATCTCAGGGCTTCTTTTATCTTTATCGCCGATGTCAAAAGTCTCGAGCCAGGCGGTCAGTCCCCAGGACAGAGGCAAACCGAAGCAAACGGCTCTAAAGAGGCGCAGCAGGTTCATTAACCAGCCGCTGGACAGATTCAATTTCGAGTAATCCGTATCTTCACCATTGCCGTCTCGCCCCGGCCCGCCGAATCTCAATCCTCTTCCTCTCAGGGCACACTGAGGCGCACGCTGCAAGCCCTCCCCGCACCTGCCACCCTCTGCATCGGCACCATGTCCACGTGCATATTGGCCCGCAAAGACGGGTCGCCGCTCCAGTTTGTCGGCCGTAAGGTGATACAGGGATTCTGAGACCTGCGACAATGACAGAACAGGAAAGGATGTGCAGACAGGACCGCGAGGATCGCCGTGTTTGGTTTGTTCGAACTTCGATGAACCGCCTGGCATGACGGGGTTCGCAACGGTCCTGACTTCGGACGAGGAAGCCAAGGCGAGTCGTCGTTCAATCTCTCTCGAGGCACAACGTCTGATGCTAATCCAGTGCTACTCTAGACACCACCCACTTGTCAGACAGAGTCCCACGACCGGAGGGTCCGTCATACGCGGCCGGCTTATAGCCTACTACGCATCCGCACCTCGCTGCCGTATCCCGACTTCTTTGCCTACCGGCGGACACCAAGGCCGCACAACCCCTCCCCGACGTAACCTCATCACCTCGACTGCCCGATATTTGAATTGAGAGACGATTTTGAGTTCCTCGCCCTGGGTTGTGCCAAGAGGTAAAGGACCCCGCAAACTATTGGGGAGAGCCTGGACAAGCCCAATCCCTTGGCGTGAAGCTTCGCCCGTGCCAAAAACAAGACTGGCATGTCAAGTGAACACTCCTCTTCAAAACGAGAAAACGGAATGATCACGTTTCGCATCGAAATATCCAATTCAAGACCCTCGAAAATAACAAATTGCTGCAGGGAGATTCTATTTTCAAACGGCCGCCTCTGCATGTCGCAGGCCAGAACAACAACCCTCTTTCGGCCGACTCTTGGCCGACAGCTTGGGTTGCAGCAAACAATTCAACCACGCCCGATTGATTGGCCGGCGCCCGGGGCCTGAGGAGATCTTGTCAGCCACAAAGCCTTTCTCGCAAATACGTGCCCTTGGCGCTGATGCGATGCAACCACAGCGTGTCTTGGAAGTCTGCGGTTCCCGCCTTGGGGCATCGCCAAGCTCTGGAAACGGGTTAGGGTCGCCAGTCAAGACAAGTTAACCTAGATTTGCCAGCGCGAACCGCATGCCACTTGCCCTTCCATCAAAATGCCGCCGTTCCCTCGTGTTCTAGACGTCGTTGCTCTTCAACCAGACACACCCCCTCACCTCACTCTCGGCTCTCCAACAAGGCACACGCCATCTTCGGCATCTGAAGACCTCTCGGCCACGGCTACACCCGCCGACATCTGACCCGTCCGTCCCCCTTCTCCTGGCGTGTCAAAGAGAAATGCCATGTCCGGTCACGACACCATGGCCGACAAGTCTGCGAGTACCGGCCACCTCGATGCCGTGAACAGCAATAGCGCCGCCAGCACCAACTCCAGCGAGCTGGACAGCAACCAGTATGGCCACCTCACCCTGTGGCAGTCTATCAAGAAGTGGCGCCGTGTCGTCCTGTACTGCATGGGCATGACTTCTGCCATCCTGCTGTACGGCTACGACTATGTCATAGTCGGTACTGTCTCGGCCATGCCAAGCTTTCAGTATGCCATACCCCATCTCCCATCTCCCCGTGGGCCGTCGTGACTTGGCACTCTCGACACTTGTCAGGCTAATAGAAGATTTCATAGACGCGACTTCGGCCAGCAGCTCGACGGCAAGTGGATTCTTCCCTCCCTCTGGCTCGGTCTTTGGAACTTCATCAGCCCCGGCTGCTCCATGGTCGGCGCCTTGATTGGTGGCCAGTTCCAGGATCGTTTCGGCCGTCGTTCATCGCTGGCGGTTGGCTCCTTTCTGTCGGCAGTCGGTGTTGCCATCTGCTTCGTCTCCAACCTGTCTTCCGACATGGACACGCGACGTGGCATCTTCCTTGCTGGCAAGGGATTCCAGGGTGGCGCCATCGGCATGGTCATGGCCACGAGCCAGACGTACATGTCCGAGATCCTGCCTCCGAATCTGAGAGGTC
Source organism: Colletotrichum musae (assembly GCA_027406025.1). Classification (NCBI taxonomy): domain Eukaryota; kingdom Fungi; phylum Ascomycota; class Sordariomycetes; order Glomerellales; family Glomerellaceae; genus Colletotrichum; species Colletotrichum musae. The sequence continues at coordinate 999,144 of JANVYC010000001.1, read as the reverse complement.
CCCTGCTCGCTTTCTTTCCCATCTTCACCCTTCTCGGACAGCTCATCGGGGCTGCCGTCATCTTTGCGTGTCTGAACCTGGACAACGGATACACGCTCTGCTTTGCGTCACAATGGCCCTTTTCCGCCATTCCCCTGCTGATGGCCTTCATTGTCCCCGAGAGCCCAACGTACCTGATCCGCAGGAATCTAGATGACAAGGCACACAAGGCCCAGTCGAGACTCGACGCCCAAGGAATGGACCCGAATACCACCCTCGATGTCATCCGCCGCAACATCGAACACGAGCGCCGGCAGACGAACGCGACATACGCTGCTTCCTTCCGCGGTATCAACCTCCGGCGGACCCTCATCGTCATGTTCGCCAACTCCTTGCCGAACATCTTTGGCCTCAGCCTGCTCTCCAAGTCTAGCTACTTCGTCCAGATGGTCGGCATGAAGGCCAACCTCAGCGTCATCGTGCTCATCCTGGGAATCGTGTGCGGCTTGATTTCCAACATCGTCAGTGTCTGGATACTATCAAAAGTGGGACGCAGACGGCTCATCTTAAGCACCCTGTCAATCCTGATCGTCATCTGGACCGCCATGGGTGTCGCAGGGTGTTTCTCGGGCCAGGTCACCGTTTGGTAAGTTTAATCGAATGTTCCCCCGGCTTCGAGATCCGGACTGACCTCTGGCGCCAGGTATGCTGCCGTCTCTTTGATAGCCGTTGTTATCGTCGGAGGTCTGGGAGTCTGGCCGGCTTCGCACGTTGTCGGTGCCGAAACCTCGTCGCTCCATTTGCGCTCCAAAGCCCAAGGAATTGGCTGGTTCACGGCCGGTGCGAACAATTCCATCTTCGGATTTGTGTTGCCGTACCTCTTCAACCCAGACAAGGGCAACCTTAAAGCCAAGACCGGTTTCGTTTATGCCGGACTTTGTGCTCTCGGGCTTGTCATCTCCTACTTCTGCATTCCCGAGATGAAGGGACGGACCCCGGCTGAGATTGATCGCATGTTCGAGGCGGAGCTACCGGCGCGCCAGTTCCGACACTGGACCAACACGTGCTCCGAAGGGGAAGTCAAGAGCGCGGCAAATGCCGAGAGCTCTAGTGTGTAATGTTCTTGGAGGGCTCGTCAGCTTCTCCTACCTGTCAGAAATGCAGAGACCCACGATTCTGGTACCAAACGGCAAAGTCGGAAGCAAGCTGCGCCGTAAGCGCGCTCGTTCCCGTCCGCCTCGCTTCGCGCTGAAACTCGCATGCACGCGCGACCGTGGCGACCAAGTTCGTCTGATGATTTCGAAGCCAAGCTTCTGTAACCGTTGCGCATCGACCTCCAAACACTTTCGTCCGTGAACGTTTGTTCCCTCGACCCAACGGCTTTCCATGCGAATGTCGCTCTTGTCTCTTTTTCAATCTCTAGAAGAATCTTCATTGTCGGGCAAATCTGTAAAGAGGATATCGACTGCTACTGAGAGCATTTCCCTTTACTAAAGATCGTCACTCAATAGGGTCGTCACATCACCCTGCGGCGTCGTGTCGTGTCGTGATGCTCGCCTCTGACAGCGCCGAACCTGCGCGATAGCCCGGCGGACAGCCGAAGATGGGACCAACACCGTACGTGTAGTGTAAAGTCAAAAGGCACGTCGGCCAGCGGGCGTATCGATTCCCCGAAAGTGGCAACAGGCCACTAATCTGCAAGATCCCCTCGCTCGAGCAGCGTCAGTGGCTGTGTATTGTTTCCAAACATACAACCAGTCGTGATGTAAGACCTCCTGGTCGGGCATCGACCATCCTCAGCATGGGCAGCATGCCGCACTGGATATGGAAAAAGCACGCTTATGGGGGCCAGAGACCATTGGCCAACGTGTCATACGTGCCGCCCAGGGTATGATGATCCTGCGGTTCTAGCCAACGACTGACCGCTTATCTTGACGACAATCCCCAGGAAGGACAAATGATTGGTAACAAGTATTTGCATGGATACCAAGGCAGGCAACCATGATGAGCGTTTCCCTGTTTGGGCACAGCCTGCTGCTCCACGCGCGAATTTGCTCAGCTGTGACCCAAGGCTCTGGGAAAGGCGAGATTCGAACTGCCATCGGACCTCTACGACCGGCACCCACGCCCGAGCTGGGATGTCCAACGCTGTCTGTCCGAGATCCCGGCCCGATCGTCTGATGTCACAAAACAGTTCTCTGCCGGTCTATCAGCGAGACATGGGCGAGTTCAGAGAGACCGCCACCCGGGCTGCAGCAGTGAGGCACGCTCGGTTCTTCAAATCGGGTTCGGGTACTACCACACGGCCTATCCGGACAAGCTTCGATGGCCGGAGTCAAGCGGTTGCAACCCAGCGTAGCGCCCGTCTACCCGCCAGGGTGGTCGGGTGTGGGCAGGGATTGTCATCCAGGCCAGCAGCATTCGCTGAGGCTCATGATAATGGCACGGTGCTGTCAGACTGTCAGCACTCAAAGGGGTGGCCACGGAACTTCCGTTCGCCTTGACTGAGCGAAAGTACCTCCTGGCACCTGCGGCTGCTTCTAGGCGGAATAAGCTCAATCTTAACAAGACTCCTTCGACATGTCACTAAGGAGGCACTTTCGACAGTGAGTGGCCCAAGTCTGAGCTGTGATCCAGGGATATCAACGTCTACAAGCCCCACTGTGGTGGATTTGATTCCTCTAGGCGTCATCCCCACGCTCATTCACAGGCAGCATGAATTAATCCACTTCACAGGCCAGAGCACTCACAACCAAACGGGTTTCAGCCCTAGACCGCACTCATGGGCCGTGAGTGGGCGGTACTTCGCACTGATCCTATCCGGCCATCTCCAGTGAAACAGGCGGGTAACTGGTCAGTTGGAAGCCAGCGAAGCATGCGACTACACCCACCATGGGCAGGGTCGAGGATGTGACACTCCGTGAGACTCAAGATGGCTGCAGCCTGCGCTGCACTGCAAGAGGCGTGTAAGCCGTTACCTAATGTACCTCAGCTCCCTTGCGTTGGCCCTGTCCTCGTCGCAGATGCCAACGCACGGCGACCCTTGCCGAAGATGCGGTTGCCACACCCGGCCCACCGGCGAGTTGTGTGTTCGGTTGAACCATCAGAGATACTAAAGAAGGGCGAGCACCTGCAGAACTCTTCTTCTGTTCTTCTTTCTTGCCAGCACTTCCATTTCCCCCCTCTCCGCCGACTTGCACAGGACTGTCAAGATGGCGTCCAAAAGCAGACAACACGACAGCATGGTGTCGAATTCAACGTACGCCTCGACGGCGTATGATCCGGCGGCGTACACGACCCTCAAGGAGACGAAGGAACATGAGCAGCGCGGAGCTTCGGACCCCATGCTGGTGGATGAGTCTCTCATGAACATTCCGGAATGGAAGGCATCGAAGCACCAGATGATCATCATCATCACGCTGTCCATCATGTCGTTTGTCATCGCCTTGGACGCCAATGTCATCGTCACGTCTCTGAGCGTAAGTCGTCGACGTATCCGTTCTCACTTACGACATTTGCTGATCGCCGTTTGTCACAGTCGATTATCCAAGATATCGGCGGGACATCTACACAGGCCTTCTGGGTCGGCACGGCCTACCTGATCTCGTGTGCCGTTGCCATGCCCTTCCTGGCCTCGCTCAGCGACATTTTCGGCCGGCCCATCATCCTCATCGGCAGTCTGATATTCTTCACGGTCGGTACGATTCTGTGCTGCATTGCTGGCAGCATCGGCCTCCTGCTCGTTGGCCGTGTCATCCAGGGCGTTGGCGCCGGCGGCATGTATGTCCTCAGCCTGGTCGTCTTCACCGACATTGTGCCTCTGCGCCACCGACCCAAGCTTTATGGTATTATGTGAGTGCACACTTTTGGTACTTCACGCTTCGCTCGTTACTGACACAGTCTAGCCAAATGGCGTGGGCCGTCGGCTCCCTCGTTGGACCCATCATCGGCGGTGCCATCGCTGAGCACACGACGTGGAGATGGATCTTCTACATCAACTTCCCCATCTGCGGTTACTCTCTCATTGCCGTTCCCGTTCTCCTGACCCTGAAGCCGCCCACGGCCACCTTCGCCGAGAAGCTCAAGAAGGTTGACTGGCTCGGCGGTTTCTTGTTCATCGGCTCCATGGTGACCTTCCTCGTGGGCATCTCCTGGGGAGGCAACGACTTCCCCTGGCGCAGCGCGCAGACTCTGGTGCCCGTGTTCATCGGTGCTGCGGGTCTTGCCGTCGCTCTCTTTTACGAGTACAAGTTTGCCAGGTACCCGTTCCTGAAGAAGATTCTCTTCCCGGATGTCAGCTCCATCACGGTCTATGTTCTTGGCCTCATCCAGGGCTTCATTGTGAGTATCCTTTTCGTTCGCCACAATGCTTGTCCCACCACTAACAATGCAAAAGCTTTATGGCCAGCTTTACTACATCCCCTTCTACTTCCTCTCGGTTGACCAGTACGGCCCTACCAGGGCTGGTGTCGCCATGCTTCCCGTCACGCTTCTTCTCCTCCCCGGCTCCATCATCTCGGGCATTCTCGTCTCGCGCTTTAACGCCTACCGCTGGTCCATCTGGATCGGTTGGGCCTTGATGTCGCTCGCTTCCGGCCTCCTCATCTACTGGGACGTTGACACCTCGGTCGGCGTGCACATCATCACCCTTGTCATTGGTGGTATCGGCCACGGCTTCGTCCTCAACGCCCAGACGTTTGTCACCGGCGCTATCGTCGACCCTGTGAACTCGGGCCATGCCGCGTCCATGTACCTGTTCCTGCGCATGCTCGGATGCGCCATCGGCGTCAACGTGGGCTCGACCGTGTTCCAGAACGTCATGGCGCTCAAGCTCGAGCGCCACGGCATCGCGTCGGACATTGCCCAGCGCGCTGAGGAGTACCTTCTCGTCGTCAAGACCCTGCCCGACGGCACCTTCAAGGATGCCGTCCTCGAGTCGTACGCCTTTGGCTTCAAGGGCGTGCACGGCGTGTACGTCTCGCTGGCGGTGATTGCCTTCTTCCTCAGCTTCCTGATCCGCCACTACGACCTCAACCGCATGCACGAGACGGCGCACACGCTGCAGCAGAACCGCGTGTCGCGCATGTTTGACGGCAACAGGCAGTCGCGGCACCAGCCCCTCCCCACGTCTGACGAGAGCTCTTAGGCTCTTTCGTCTGGCGGAAGTTTACTAGAACTTCCCGGGATCTGCACTACGAATAAGGATGAAGGTATACATGGAGGAACACAGGCAGGGGATTCAACAATGCACTAAGCATGGAGTTTTCGTGGTATAGAATAGGTATTTCATGATGGGAGGAGGATGGTTTGGGTTCTTGGTCTTATCATAATGGCATCGTTCCTTTGCCCGAGGTTGGTCAGTAGCTGAATACATCGCGTTCAATTCAATTGTTTGTTCTACTTGACTCCTCGTCCATATAACCGGTGCCAGGTACGCTACATCACGGGAGTGAGCGAGCAGTTGCTTGGCGCTTTTCATTTCGGGCGCGTGGCGTTGTGTGGCGTGCATGCAGATCTATCATCTGCATGGTGTCGTGTCAAACGGCGGGCGTCCCAGTGATGATGTTTGTCTGGTTGGGTCGCTGCGTGGGGGTGGCTTCTCAGGTAGAGCCTCATTTGACGTGGGAAGTGGTGATCCGGTTCCTGTACCCGGCGAATCAACCTGGTTTCCGAGGGAGTTATTCACACTGATTGAGTATGGGCGTTTGGTTGTGAGGGTGGTAGACGTAGCCTGCCGATAGACACGTGTAAGAACGCCGCTGACGAGGGGGATGTGTCCGGCCAGCAAGATGATGATGATGATGATGATGAGGAGGAGGAGGAGGAGGAGAAAGAAGGCGACGTATGGGATGTGCTTATGGCTCATTGAGGTTCGTGCGAAGTGGATGGTCGTTGGTGGATGTGATGATCTCGAATACGCGTGAAAGCCTGCCTGCCGATGAGTGTCGAGGCCACCTAGGGGTCCTCAGCGGAGGCTGGTTCAGCCTTATCTTACCACACCACCTGTTTTCTGGTCCTGGACTTTTCCGAAGAGGGTATATACTGGCATAGCGTGTAGAGGGATGAGGCAGAGGCATCGGGCACCCGGGCCGTTTTGAGGTTGCTTGCTTACTGGGAGTTGTGTGTCGTAAGGCTCTGGTGAGATGCATGTGATGTACCTATGTGTGCGTGATGAAGATGACGCGCTGGGGGTGTTGATGACTTGCATTTTTTAAGAGGGATTGGAAATGGCCCGTTGGGTTGACTCTACAGGGTCTGGACTTGACCAAATCACTGTCCCTGGGCGCAAGAGAGATGGGATCGTAGTGCGAAAGACTTGTGGTTGTCGATGGAGATAAAAATATCATGGTAGATCGTTTTCCCGATTAGGAAATTTGCCGGGTTGCGGGTCCGGCTTCGGGCTCCGAGCTTTGGTTTGTGACTTCTATTTAAACGCAGCTCCAACTACGGCGTTTACAAGCTCATTTCTTCATGAAGTATTTCCCTATCCCCTTTGAGGCCTTTAATATGGTTGTACTTCGCAGAAGACGGTTTCTTTTCGCAGGAGGGGCGTACTTCTTCAATTGTAGCTTGGACCGATCCGGGCGAGACTCCCCCCGCCGGTACCTAGAGGTACAGGGGGATAATTCGCTATGAAAGCCTGGGATCGATATCACCATGTCGCCGCTTGACTAGAACGGCGGCGGTAGGTCATAGGGTCACAATTCAATCTAGCAGACTCGTGATCTCTTCCTGACTGCTGGAGAGTTGCTCTACCTACCGATAAGAACCGGGGTTCCCCGCTCCGAACCTCGGAGAGACCCGCCCGTTCCCCTATCGTCGCGTCCGGATCCTTGTTGTCTCCCATCCCCTCATCTCATTCCAGTCAACCTCCGAGACGCAAACAAGCCGGGTCCTCAGAAACCATCGGACCAAAATCACCCTCACAGGCTGGAATCTAGTTCTCGTACTATTCTCTCATCATGGAATCGGAAGCCGAGGCGTCGGCCAGACGTCTTTCCCCAGGCACGAGGGCCGGCGCGGGCCGCGACGCGGCGAAGACCATCTCGGCGTGAGTCTCCGAGTTTCCCCCGAAGCGTCCCGAGGCACGAAACCTTCCCCACGAAGAACGAGCGCGAGCAAAAAAGGGACGCCGGATTCGACCGCCGAGGGACGATGATTGCTAACTGCGTCTTGGGTTCCGATAGGTGTCTGACGTGCCGGCGGAAAAAGGTCAAGTGCTCCGGCGACAAGCCGTGCACGTACTGCCACAGGCGGGACCTGGAGTGCCGGTTCCCGGAGCCGGGGAAGAAGAGGGTCTACTCTGTCACGTCGGTCACTCCCTGGAACTTCATGCGATATTGAATGATTTCTGACGCTACGTAGGAGGATACAAGATCTACAGGAGAGGTTGGCGAGATATGAGAGCCAGGGGCTGGTCTTTGCGCCGACTGATGGTGGGTTTAGTTGCATACACGGAAAGGTTGGTAGCTGACGCGCGCAACAGAAGCGAGAGAGACGGACACGGTGAGGGTTGCCGGCTCGGTGGTCTCCCCCGGCAGGCCACCGACGGGATACGGGGCCACGCCGACGGATAACGCGACGCAGGTCAATGCTGCGTCGACGTTGCTGGGTCTGGCGCTTGATCAGCTGGGCTCCCCAGGCCCTGCTACGACGATACATGCGTCGAGGGGAAGCATCACCAACGTGGTAGACTCGTCGCCCGGGTCCGGTGAGTCTCGTCTCATCCTTTGCAAATATCAGTACATCTGACGTCGCGAAGCCATAGCGGCAGACTCGTCCCTGAGCTCCAGCCACGCCTTCGGGTCCCGCCTGCAGAACCTCCTAGAGCACCCGCGCGGCGGCCGGGAGGACGCCTCCCACCGAACCAGTGTCTTCCCGCAGAGGCCATCGGCACCGAGGAACAATGACGACGACGCCCGCCCGCCGGCGCCCCCGCTGCCCTCCGAAGACGAAGCCCGGAGGCTGTTCGAGAGCATGTCGTTCTTCATCGGGTACACGCAGCACCACGTCGACACGCGCGAGTTCTCCGACAGGCTGGCCTTCTTCTACGCCGCCGCGGAGGACCGGGGCCAGGTCAAGACGCCGTGGTACCTGGAGATGCTGCTCGTTTTCGCTGTGGGGAAGCTCTTCTCGGGATCTTTCGACGGCGATGGAGAGAGGGAGGGGATTCCGGGGTGGGATACCTTTCGTCATGTTGAGAAGAGGATGCCGAGCCTGAGCGAGCTTTTTGGGATGGGCGGGCTGGGGGTCGAGATCCAGGCGCTGGCGGCGGTGTATTTGCAGAATGCTAATCGGAAGGAGGAGGCGTATTTATATGTGAGTGAGACTGGTTGTGTTGAGGTGTGTTTTGCTGACTCGGGGGATAGATCAGCTCTGCGCTTAGGCTGGCGATGACGCATGGGTATCATAGGAGGTCTGGCACGAAGCATCTCCTGCAGTCGGAGAAGGTGCATTTGAACCGCCTTTGGTGGACTGTTTACATGCAGGAGAGGTAGGTTGATGGAGAAGCATGGGGTTCTGGTTGTTTTGGTGGATGCTTTCTGACCAAAAGACAGGAGACTCGCCGCGGCGACGGGGAATCCCTCGAGCATATCGGACGACGTCATCGAGATCGACATGCCGAACGACTCGCCTGGGTTCCCGCCGGCCCTTCCCCTGAGGACGAATATCAAGATCGCCAGGGTCACTGGTCGGATTCTGTCGAGTAGGTGCACCTCTCCCGACTCTGCCTTCAGGCTCAATGTTGACGTGTGGTTCTGTCTAGCTATCTACGGCCCCGGAAACCACCCCGAGGAAACGTTCGTGCCCGGCGTGCAGGACATCGTCCAGTCGCTCTACTGGATTGCCAAGGAGATACCCGGCGACTTTACGGGGCGGCTGTCTGGGCTGCCCTCGATAGAGGGCGATGTGTCGATGAGGACGTCGGCGTATCTACACATGATGCTGTACCAGGTATGATGCATTCTCCTCGGTCTTCGCAACTGGGTTGGAATTACTCACCAAGGCCAGGCGATACTCTTGACGATACGGCCCGTCATGCTGCACGTCTCGAAACTCATCTTCGACGACGAAGACAGCGGGGGCTTGGACTTGGGGACGTCGCCGCTGGGAAGGTTGAGCCGGACGTGCTCCGAGGCCGCGAGAAGGTTGTTGGATGTGTTGATGTCGTTGCGCAGGACGAATATGCTGAGTTAGTCCCCGTTCCGTCTCCTCTTACACTCTCCTTTTGAGAGCCGAATCACTGACGCGGTTGGCAGCTACATTTGGCTTCTTCGACCTCGACGCGATATTCTCCGCAGCCTTCATCATGATCCTCACGCTCGTCATCGACACAACCCGCGACGAGGGGCAAAAGACCGCGCCCACGCCGGGGCTGCCGGATGCGCTGGAGATCCTGGACTACCTAGCAGGCCGCGGGAACGGTTTCGCGCTGCAGAGGGCGAGGGAAGTGCGGCGGATGAGGGACCTGCTGGCGAGGTTCCTGGACATCCCGAAGAGCAGCCCCGCAAACGCGGCAGAGTCTAGCCGGCCCAACCGCGCGACGTCGCCGAAGAGCGCCAGCGACGGGACGGGCTCGTCTGCGGGCGCGAGCCAGCTCGGGTCGAGGAGCCTGCTGGACTCGAGCCTGTGGAACGATATCTCGTATCTGTGGATGCAGCAGCCGCCTGGCCAGGTCGCGGGCGAGGATGCGCGGCAGCCTCCCCCTTTCGAGCCGGCTGGCGGGGCGGCGGATGTTTTGATGGACGATACGTACGACTATTATTCGATCTATCATAACCAGGGCCTCGCTCTCACGGGGCAGGATCTGGGGGATTTTGGGGAGTTGGAGAGGCACATCCTCGAGTTTGGGGGATGAGATGAAATGAGTTGGGGCAAGTTTGGATGAATTTTTAACGATGAGGACATTAGCTGCAAAAGCACGGCAATGGGAGCGACGTGGTAGTTGGTGTGTTGTGCTTGGGGAAATTTTGACAACTTGGGAACTGGGGATGTCGCGAACATTGTTGAGTCCCCGGGGAATTCGTGGAACCCGGCTCGGTAGTTGCTCTTCGGGGGCCCCACACCTGGATCCATCGCGGTGGAGGCGGCTCGCGCTCCGAGCAAGACGCGACGTGGAGGCCCGGACAGAGCACCACGTTGGACCGGGACCGTTGCCTGTTTTGAGATGTCTGGCCAGCGAGTGACGAGAAGCGTTGCGGGTATTTGTCGTGTGATGAGGAGGAATGACGAAGAAGTACCTGATGTGGTGCTAAGTTGCGATCGGCCAACAAGAAACTGCTGACCAGTTGTTCTTACAAGAGCCATGGAGGAGGGCGCAACCCCGTAGATTACCTGCAATGCTCGGTTCTTTGAGTCCACGTCAGAAAGCCGCGTGATGCATTTGCGTCCCGTCACCCCTAAGGAACCCGGCTGCAGTGTGAGCTGACGCGTCTCTCTCTGTCTTTATGAAGCCAGTTGTAGGCAGAAGGTTCGAAGCATGGGAATCGCTTACACGCACGCACTTTTCTTCTTCTGTTCGTGCCCGAGGAACCGGATCCCTGTCGGGCAGGTCGTAAATGCAGTTCGACGACCCAGGACCCCGCCGTCGCGCCTGGATCGACGCCGGTACTCCCCATCTCGTGCCGCGCCAAGCGCCAAGTGGTCCTGCTCTACCTGGATTTGCTGCTGGGCGAGGTTGTGTAGTAAGTGGTGTGAAATTTGGATTGGTCCGGCTGGGCTCTTGGAGGGGGTGAGATGAAACTGTAAAGTCATCCGAGCTACGACCGGATCACTCGTCGTTGCGGAGTCGTGGGGGCCGGAAGTTGGCAACATGAGAGTATATAAGACGAGGCACGGTACGTGTATTATGAGTCCTGGAGCTTTGTCTCGCCCAAGAAACCCCTCAGTGATCTCGACTCCGATTCTCGGCAACACGCGTAGACTGATCAGAGATATTTCGCCGCCATGGCTACCACCACCGTCACGTCCGTCGCCCTCAACCATCCCCATCTCAAAGTTCTTGGAGGACCCGAAACTGACGGTGAAATCATGTAGAATGACAGAACCAAACGGCACCGAGGGCAAACTGGGCCTCCTCGGAGCACTCCCCTCAGACCTCCCCCCGGCCCTCGCCCCGGACTTCCTCGCCAGGTTTCCCAAGCTCTCCCGCGAGCAGGCCGGGCACCTCCGGCACTTCCACAACCTCGTGGCGCAGAAGGACGGCGAGTGGCGGCACATGGGCAGCCAGGAGCCGGGGCAGGAGTGGATCGACGCGTACCGCTACCAGCTGGCCACCATGGCCTACGCGGCGGGCGCGGCGCACTACCACCGCCTGCCGCTGCTGCGGTCGCCGTTCAAGGCGCTGCTGGGGGGCATCATCCGCAAGATGCTCCTAAGAGACGTCTGGGGGTACTGGTTCCTGACGAGCCACAGCGGCGTCATGCTCGATCCGGACATTAAAGAGTTGAGGAAGCCGTGGGCGGACCCGGTTGTTAGGGAGAATATCATGGTGAGTTGGCTGATAATCTGAAGGAGATGGTTTTGCTGAGGGGATGGGTGCGTTAGTACTCGGGACACCTGCTGCTCATGGTGTCGCTGTACGCGATGCTCTTCGACGACGACAGGTTCGATAAGGAAGGCGGCATCGCGTTCCACTGGAACCCCGTCTTCTGGGGCATGGGCCCCGAGACGTTTTCGTACTCGAGGCGGACGCTGCAGGAGGCGATCCTCAAGGAGATGGAGCGGGAGCAGTGGATGGGGGTGTGCTGCGAGCCGAACAGCATCTTTGTCGTCTGCAACCAGTTTCCGGTGAGTGTTTTGACTTTTCGTCAGCTGCAATCGGGAGGATGGGACGGGTTTTTTGGCTAACGAGAGTGTCTGTGGTAGCTCATCGCCGTCAGATACAACGACGTCAGGGACAAGGCCGACGTGTCTCCGGGGGTGCTGGAGAAGTACCGCGCCGCGTGGGAGGCCAAGGGCATGGTCCAGGAGGACGGGCTCATCGTCGAGTGGTACTCGCCGAAGCAAGACAGGAAGATTCCTGGGACGGATGTGTCCAACTCTGCATGGTTCGCCAGCCTGCTGTTTCGTTGTTCCTTTTGCTTTTGTTCACGCCAGACTAACACTGGACAAGGGCCATCGCGTTCATGAACTCGTGGAACCCAGAGTTCGCGCGCAAGACGAGCGATAACCTCTCGGTCGGGTTCCTCGCCAGGCCATCGGCCAGCAACCACGTCGTCGTGCCCCATCCCAAGGTCTCGTTCAAGATCCGCGAGCTGGTGGCGTCGGAGGGGGTTGATCCGATGGATCCCGGCACGTTTTCGAGGGCCGCCGAGGCCGTTGCGGAGGACATCGCCAACGAGAAAGCGATGTTCCCCTGGACGAGGCCGCACGTGGCGTACGCTCTCATGTGGATGTCTGAGCTGGGAGATAGCAAGACACTGGAAGGCATGCTCTCGTATGCTGACGACAAGCTCGGTCCGGTGTGGGAGGATGGGGGGCTGTTTTACCCCAGCCGCGACGGGGACCAGTTCGATTTCGAGGCGCCGGGGGTTGATGTCTTGACCGGGAACGCGGCTGTCGCGTATGCCAGGTTGAACGTGCCGGACGGGCAGAGGACGATGTATGAGAAGCCGTGGGGAGAGGAGCACTTTGCGATGGCGCCGTTCATGGAGGGCGTGGATTTGTCGAGCGGCGTGGACTTTTTGAGGGGCAGCTGGGATGGGGAGATGGGTGCGCTGGCGGTCACGGTGAGATCGTGGGATGGGACGAAGAAAAGGTAGGTTCTTCTGGCGTGTCTGTCTTTTGAGTTGTATGGGTTGCTAATTCGTGGATAACACAGCATCCAGCCAAGCTTCCGCGGGCTCCCTAATGGAAGGTATGGCATCTACGAGAATGGAGTTCTCCGCAGGACAACCGATGTCCGGGGGAAAGACGGGGCGATTGCGCTGGAGTTGGAGGTTTCTGGAGAGGAGTTGGATGTTGTCATTCTCAAGGCTCAGTAGGCTAGCAAGACAAGTGGTAAGCTCATGGTTGATTTCGCACCCCAGGGAAGCAATCATCATCGCAAAAGAGGTGCATAGAGGGACAATATTGACAGAGTCATCAGATGAGGCAGCAACAGGGTGGAATTTTCGGGAGGCAACGATAAGAATCAAGAAAAATGGGACTGTGAAGACATGTTGGCTCAGTTGATTTGCGATTGTCAACCACGGTCGGCCCCAAGAACCTGGGGCAACCTGCAGCAGCTAAAGAGACATACGAATAGATGCCTGTGAAAAAAGAGGCTTTGAGTTGAAGCGGCCTTGATGCTTTGGCAGATTGAACGGCAGTTAACTATCAGCTGGTCCTTTAGGGTTTTGATCCTGCGTCCACTGAGAAGAGGAGAGTTCTAATGGATTCTGGATGAGTCATTCCCACAGGCTGCCAAGCATCGATTGTACTCCAGCCTAAGCAAGGCAGACAGAAAGAATTTCAGAGTCAATTCAATTGCACAAGCCACACAGAAAGCAAGGCTTAATTCAAACCATCGAGCAGAGAAAGAGATGTTGTAAGGCGCGATTATTCAGCAGTGATCCAGGCCTTTGCAGAGGTACCCAAGGGCCCCACCTCCTTTCAATCTATTGGCCAACTGTCCGCCTACGGGGAATACGCAGCAGCGTAAAACGCATTGTGGAGATGGAAGAGTGGAGATCAATGGTTGGCCTGATGGAAAAAGCCAATCGGAAAGCTGCCTTGGTCGGCATTGCCGGTACGTACTCAGCTGCCTACTGCTTCAGGCAACAGTTGGGATGCTGAGGGGATCCAATCACAGCTTGTCTCGCTTAATTTTCAGCCCTTTCATTGGATGTTCGCTCCAGGGAGGTTCTGCCTGCTGTCCAGCACCCCTGCAGATGACAAAGACAGTCCATCACCAACAAGTAAGGAAGGAGCAGAGGAGAGGTGTGTAACGTCAGTTGAAGATGGCAGGAGCATCGGGGTACTTAAGGAAGTTGGGAAGACGTCCGTTTGTATCTTGGACTTCATCAACATCTTCCCATCAACAACCACCGAGCAGCATCCATCGAGTACTTCTGCAAGATTATTCTTGTGTTGCTGCCCCATCTCCATCTTCGGCATTCTTCAGTCACACACGACGACGACACACCACCAGCTGGGCGATCCCGAGACCGCACGCGGACCATTTCATCGTCCCCCTTCGACAATCTCATCACAATCCCCTTTGGAGAAGATTGGTATCGTCTCGTGAGTACTATCGTCAATATGACCTTTGGGTCCGCAACTTACCCTTCTGGAGGTCTCTTCGGCGCGACCAAGACCCCGGGTTTTGGCTCGACCTCTTGTTCAACCAACCCTCCTGCCCCTCGCGGCAGCAATCTCTTCGGCAATACATTCGCAGACATGAATCACCACATCTGCGGTCTCTACTTCTTGGACCCAGCGTCCAAGAACCACTGGCACCCTCGCAGAATCTATCTGCCTCGCGTCTCCCAAGCCGTCCACGCCCGAATTGTCGGATGCACCTCGCGCACAACACTCACCCAGACCTTCATCAACCCCTCCGATAAGAACACCATCCCCGAGCTGCGATTCACCTTTCCCCTCTACGATGGCGTCTCCGTCGTCGACTTTACCTGCACCGTCAACAACGACCGCGTCATCCGTGGTGTTGTGCAGGAAAGGAACACCGCCCGCAAGACCTACGAAAAGGCCGTTGCCAAGGGCGAGACCGCCGGCCTTCTCGAGCAACTTCCCGCAGCCAGCGACGTTTTTACCACCACAATTGGCAACGTACCCGCTGGTGCCGAGATCAAGGTCGACATTGTCTACCTCGGCGAGCTCAAGCACGACGCCGAGGTTGACGGCATTCGCTTCACCATCCCGACATCCATCGCCCCGAGGTACGGCTCGTACCCCGGCGAGCTCTTGAGGAAGCCCGACTCTGTCAACAACAAAGACGGCATTCAAATCGTCGTCGACGCCGAGATGCCCGACGGCAGCGTCGTCAAGTCCATCCAGTCACCCTCCCATCCCATCGCCGTCACCGTCGGCTCCACTTCCACCATGACCACCAGCGACGCACCGTCACTCAGTCGTGCGTCTGCCACTCTTTCGCTTGGAAGCGCAGAGTTGGAAAAAGACTTCGTCGTCCAGATCGTGACCAGCGATGCATCCAACCCGGTGGTCGTGCTCGAGACGCACCCCACCGACGCCCATCAGCAAGCCATCATGGCCACTTTGGTCCCCAAGTTCAAGCTCAACTCCACCAAGCCCGAGGTGGTCTTCGTTTGTGACCGCTCTGGCTCCATGGGCAATAAGATTCCCGACCTGAAGAACGCTTTGCAGATCTTCATGAAGTCGCTCCCAGTCGGTTGCATGTTCAACATTTGCAGTTTCGGCAACCACCATACCTTCTTGTTCGAGAGCTCCAGACCGTACGACCAAGACACTTTGAGCACCGCCATGCTGCACATCGAATCCTTTGACGCCAACTACGGAGGCACGGATGTGTATTCCCCCGTCAAGGAGACGTTCAAGCGCCGCCACAAGGACATGGACCTCGAGGTGTTTGTACTCACCGATGGCGAGATATGGGATCAGGAGGATCTTTTCCAGTTCGTCAACCAACAAGTTGAGGACTCCAAGGGTGCCATCCGCCTCTTCACCCTCGGCGTGGGCCGAGATGCTAGCCATGCCTTGATCGAAGGACTTGCGCGCGCTGGTCGAGGCTTCTCTCAGTCCGTCTCGGACCAAGAGAAGATGGCTGGAAAGGTGGTACGCATGCTGAAGGGCGCCCTCACCCCGCACGTGACCGATTACTCTCTGGAGGTCAAGTACGCCGATGCCGAGTCGGAGACGGAGCCGGAAGACGACTTTGAGATCATCAACCCCGATTCCCTCTCCGAGGCGGCCTCGGAGAACACGAAAGAGGAGGCCAAGAAGACCATTTCGCTCTTCGACCCCGCAAGTGCAGACGATGACGTCGAGATGGAAGACTCGAAGCCGGTCGAGGATGGCACCGGCACCGACCGTTTCTCCCACGTCCCCTCGGTGAACCCACCCAAGATCCTTCAGGCACCGTTCCAGATCCCGCCCCTCTTCCCTTACAGCCGGACGACGGTGTATCTCCTTCTGTCCCCGGATCGAGCTCTGCGAACCAAGACGCCAGAGTCTGTCATCATCCGCGGGACATCGCCCCAGGGTCCGCTTGAGCTCGAGGTGCCGGTGGTGTCCGTCGGCAAAGGCGAGACAATCCACCAGCTGGCCGCCCGCAAGGCCGTGAAGGAACTCGAAGAGTGCCGGGGCTGGATCTTCCATGCAAAGGCCAAGGACGGCGAACCTCTCGAGAAGAAACATCCTGGCCGTTTCGCCTCCATGGTCGAGCGCGAGGCCGTCCGTCTGGGCGTCAAGTTCCAGGTCGGAGGCAAGTGGTGCTCTTTCGTCGCCGTGGAGGACAATGGGGACAGTTCTGGAGATTCCAGAAGGCCACAGTCCCGCCAGGCCGACCCGCGTCCGCAACGTTCATCTGCCCGGCCGCCCGTCACGATGATGAGACGTCGGACCCTCGGGCGCCAGTCTCCCCCCAGTCCAGTGCGTGGCTGCGCCGGCAGTCTTGCTCCGAGCTTCGCAGGACTTGATGAAAGCGATTCCTGGAATCCGGAAGTCCTTGGTGGAGGCCTTTTCGGCCAGTCTGGAAGGCCAGCCTCTGGAAGACTCTTTGGGGGGCCGCCGACTCCTGCAAGAGCTGGAGGACTCTTTGGAGGAGCGCCCCGGCCATCGGGTCTCTTCGGCTCTTCGCGATCACCGCAAACCGCTTCTCCCATGGCCGCCGGAACAGCCTTCAGCCTGCCAGCTTCACAGCCATCTACGACGCCTGGCGGTTTGATGGGGAGCACTTTTGGTACCTCTAGCACCGGTGCCTTCGGTCAAACAGCTGCATCTACGGGAAGCACTTTTGGTGCCCCTACCACCAGTGCCTTCGGTCAAACAGCTGCATCTTCGGGAAGCACTTTTGGTACCACTAACAGCAGTGCCTTCGGTCAACCAGCTGCATCTTCGGGAAGCACTTTTGGTGCCTCTACCACCAGTGCCTTCGGCGCACCAGCTGCATCTTCGGGAAGCTCGCTCTTTGGCGCCAGGCCTTCTCCCTTTGGCAGCCATAGCGTGGGCTCAAACCAGCAAGCTCCGCGGCCTTTTGGAAAGGCTCAGCCTGAAGGGGCCTTTGGTAACAAGGCAGCGACTCCCTTTGGTCAGCAAAGTGCGTCTGTGCCTGGAGGCTTTGGCAGCGCGAGTCAGCAGAATGTCCAGCCAAACTCTTCGTTGTTTGGAAGCTCAGGCAGCACGCCGCGAACTCCAGCCCCGCACGGGTCCAAGTTCTCGATCCTCGTGCGCCTCCAGCACTTTAGCGGCTTTTGGACCTGGTCCGCTGAGCTTCTCGAGGCACTGGGAGTCGCGGCAGACGATGTCAACAAGGCTCTGGCCGGAAAGCGTGCGACCCGTACTGCGGAGGCTACGGCCCTGGTCGTCGTCTTCCTGCGCAAGAAGCTGTTGGCTGAGCGGGACAGCTGGGAGATGATGGAGGAGAAGGCCATTGCTTGGCTGGAGGGAGAGGTTGGCAAGGACCACGCTTGGGCGCTGCTAGCTGCTTTGGAGACTTTGTTCTGAGATGATGGATCGGCAAGGAAAATCGGAAGGAATCGTTGAGTTGTCTGGGCCCTCCATGAGAAACGGAGGCTGTGCTCTTAAAGCATCACATGAATAATACACTGTTATGAAACTGGGCTCCCGAATGCATTGTGAATCCTGTATTCATGTTTAAGATTTTCATCCTTGTCAGCGAACTACACCTTACCAAGACTAACCACCATCACCGCCGCCTCCGTTCTTGGGCTCCGCCCTGGGCGGGGATCGTCGAACCAGTACCGATACACCAACTCGAACCCACACCTTTTGTACGTCTTCATAGCCGGCTCGTTGTCGTAGTCCAAAACCAGCGACATCTGCGCCGCCTCGCCGTCCCATGCCACAACGTACTGCTTCGCAAACTCTATCATCTCGGCGGCCAGACCGTTGCCCCTGGCCGAGGGTACGACGTACATGCCGCCTAGAACAAACTGTCTTGCTGCGACCAGAACCTCCGGCGGGTCTGGGAGGTAGAGCTTCTCTGCTAAGGCTGTCCGGTCGAGGGGGCCGGAGACTACGAGGGAGGCTAGCCAGGGGTCGTCTCCGTCTTCTGGGGTTGTGTTGGCAGGGTTGGTGGCGATTATTGTCGTCGAGGATGGACTCGTGAGACGGGATAGCCAGGTTTCTTCGGTGAGGACTGATTCGGAGGCGTGGGTTGCTGCGAAGGAGGAGGGGGAGAGGAGGAGGGAGGTTAGGCGGAAGGATTTGTAGCGGGTTAGGAGGGGTGGGGAGGGGTGGGACTTGGGGAGGACTGTGAAGGTCGCCATTGGTTATTTGGGAGAGCTTTGGGGGAGGGAAATGTTTGTTTTCTTGGGCTGCGAGTTGGGTGTTGATGTTGGTGAGAGGTGATGGGCTTGGAGATGGTCGTGAGTCACCTCGTGTAAGATGGTGTGATTACCCCGCTTGGGAACTCTTCAGAGCGACACTTACTATCACGTTGCTTAACCTTTCAAGGTCTTTCCCCCCCTCATCAGAGCTATGGAAGATTCAAAGTTGCCAACAGTCGGCGATATCTGCTGTGTCTGTATTGGTTCAGAAACTTTGACCTGGTGGAGGCTTGCCTCAGCCCAATCCCGGAGCCGAGTTGTACCCACCCCACCTTCCGCGTGTCCCCGGAGCCGGCTCGGCCCGCCAACCCCCACTCTTCCCCAGCCACCCCACTAACTGACGTCGCGAATCGCGACCGCATCGACGCTCCCTCTACCATGCTGGAGTCAATTAAGACCTAATCCGCGCCGCGATCGGTCCTGTAAGCCATGGTTTTTCGTGCGATTCCCCGGCCTGCGGCGTCGGCTTTTCGCAATGCCGCGCGTGTGCGAGTCAATCCAGCGCTCCGCAGATGTGTCCACACCGAGGCCTCCGGCAAGTCCGGCCGGTTCGTCCCGCTGCAGCTGCTGGTCCTCGGGGCGATGCCGCTGTTTGCCGGGTACCTCATTGGGAAGTCGAGTTCTGAGACTTCTGGCCAGGTTAAGCTGAGCCAGGTCGAGTTTGCGGATAAGAAGCACATGCTGCTGGTCAGTTCGCCTTCTCCTCCGGGATATCTCATTGTTGACTGTGAACAGGCCGCTCGGGAAATATCGACCGCGCTGGGAGTGGACGCCGTCACCTACGATGAAGATGTCATCGAGGCCCATGGGCACTCGGACTGGTCCACGTCGAACTCGAGCGGGCGGCCCGTTGCGGTCGTGTACCCCAGGACGACGGAGGACGTGTCGAAGATTGCGAAGATTTGCAACGAGCACAGCGTTCCGATAGGTATGGCCGTTGTTGATTCCGTTTTGAAGTCCCAGGGCTGACGGGGATAGTTCCCTTTGGCGCTGGGTCGTCTGTCGAGGGCAACTTCTCGTCGCCGTACAGCGGGATTTGCATCGACTTTGTGCACATGGACAAGACCGTCGCCTTTCACCCCGACGAGTATATCTCTTCCCCACTTTCTCCCTTAGTTTAGCTTCAAGCTGACAACCTTCAGCATGGACGTCGTCGTCCAGCCCGGCGTGAACTGGGTCTCCCTCAACAACACAATCTCCCCCTCGGGCCTCTTCCTCCCCCTCGACCCCTCCCCGACGGCCACGATCGGCGGCATGGTCGCGACCAACTGCAGCGGCACCAACGCCTTCCGCTACGGCACCATGAAGGACTGGGTCGTGTCCGTCACCGTCGTGCTCGCCGACGGGCGCGTCGTGCGCACGCGCCGCCGGCCAAGGAAGAGCTCCGCCGGGTACAACCTCACCTCCCTCTTCGTGGGCGCCGAGGGCACGTTGGGGATTGTGACTGAAGTCGCGGTGAAGCTCGCCGTCTTGCCGAGGGATACCGGCGTCGCGGTGGTGTCGTTCCCGGGCGGGGTTGGGGATGCGGCGAGGGCTGCGGCGGGGATCATTCGCGAGGGCGTGCCGGTTGGCGCGCTGGAGCTGATGGATGACGTGCAGATGCAGGTCGTCAATCGGCATGGGAGCGAGGCTGTTAGGAGGACGAAGTGGGATGAGAGCGCGACGTTGTTCCTCAAGTAAGTCTTTGCTGTTCTTACTTATCAATCCGTCCAGGGGGGAGACTGAAGGTGTTTGTGACGCGACAGGTTCGTTGGGACGACGGAGGGTATCAAGGACGACATCTCCCGAGTGAGAAGCATCGTGCAGCCCCACGGGCCGGGGAAGATCTTCTTCGCGCGCGACAAGACGGAGGAGGCGGACCTCTGGGCCGCGCGGAAGGAGGCGCTGTGGACCATGACCTCGATCAAGCCCGAGGGCTACGCGCTGTGGTCCACGGACGTGGCGGTGCCGATTTCGAGGCTTGCTGAGATCATCTGTACGTGGGATACATCATCCAGTGGAGTCTCTGTCGAGATGGTTGAAAGACTGACGGGAGCACAGCCAAGTCGAAGGAGGATTCTGGAAAGTTGGGACTTTTTGCGAGTGTCATTGGGCACGTCGGTGACGGGAATTTTCATCAGGCTGTCATGTATGACCCTAAGGACGAGGGGCAGCGGAAGGCGGTGGCCAAGTGCGTGCATGATATGATGAGCAGGGCTATTGAGATGGAGGGCACTGTTTCGGTGAGTTGAGTAGGCTTTATATGCGGCATTTGCTGATCATGAAATTACAGGGCGAGCATGCAATTGGCATCGGAAAGAAGGTAAACTTGGACTGCGAAATATCAATGCCTTCCCATGAGACGACTGCTGACGTTTGGTATGCAGGACTGTCTCGTGGATGAGCTGGGAATCGACACGGTCGAGGTCATGAAAACGTTCAAGCAGGCGGTAGACCCAAAGTGAGTACACAAAACGTGGCCAAACACTCGAAGTACATGACTAACTAACAGTCTCCAGGTGGATCATGAACCCGGGAAAGGTCTTTGATCTACCAGCCGGCTCCAAGGCCGTAGCTGCTGCGTGAAGGCTCGGTTGCCACATTTGAATCTAGAACAGACTCAGGAGCGAGGATGGGAGGGGATTTCAGAATTAAGAGACACTTCAACTGATATGCTGCTGCGCAGTTCTATCAAGAGGTTGGCAACTGTCACAACAAAAACAGACATCTGTGATTGCTGCTCCAGCAATTGTACCTACCTACCCTCGAGTGCCTCGTGACAGTAACCAATAGCAAAGCAAGTCATGCAATGGGCCCTATGGCATGACGCAGAGCTACCCTGCACTAGGTAGTTTGCCTTCACCCTCGAAGTTCGAGCCCTAGGATACTATCCCACATGCGGCGCGGACAGCACCTAACACGCCGACACAGATGGCAAAGCCCAGCCACAGACCCTCGCAGCTGGTTCCCAGCGTCGGGTTCCAGAGCAAAAGAGTAGCGTGGTTCACCCCGTACGGCTGCTGGATATCCCAGCATCCGTCGCCAGACACGACGAGATACCACTTGTTTCGTTGACGGAGGGATCGAGGAAGAAGAAGTCGCGCATCTCTCCGGCGTTCTTCATAGAGAGGAGCTGGCAGTAGTCGCCCGTCTTCACCTCATACCAGCCCGCGCAGCGCTCGTGGGACTCGGCCCGGGGGTTGGTAGGTATATGTCCTCATACTATTGCAGACTTGCACGAGTCCATGGTGCAATCTCACCTAACAGTCACGTCTATACGACCCCGTAGGCCGTTACGGCCTTCCTCACGCCTCTGCGCGAGCTGAGGGCCGTGTATGTGTACTTGCGGGCGCCGGACATGGTAACTGCCATAGACGGGGCCGCGGCGTTGGTATTGATGCAGACGCAGATCATTGAGAGAAAGCTCGAGGGCGGAGAGGGGCTACCGGGTCTTTGGAGTGAGTTTCTTGTGGACTACTTTGGAGACGTGGGCTAGTTCGCGCGCACGTGGGCGAGGGACAATGTCGCCCAGGCGAGGCGGGAGTAACCAAGAAAACCCAACGCTAGTCAACGCGAAGAGGTGGAGAAGGCACTGAACGAGGTCCAAGACGACATTCCCAACTGGAAGCACCCGGCTGAGGAATAGGACTAGCGGTGTTGTGATTATTGTCCGTCGTTGTCATTTTTGTTCGTTGTTCTTGTTGTCGTTGTCGTCCGTCGTCGTTATTGTTGTCGTTGTCGTCCGTCGGCGTCGTCGTCGTCGTCATTGTTGTTGTCTTCTGTCATTATCGTCTTTATGAGCATTATTATTAATATCATTAGCAGCAACAGCAGCAGCTGCACTAGTATAGGGAGAGGGAGGCTGACAATCGTAGAGCCAAGCCATGGAGAGACGATAAGTATCAAGGATGGGGTGATGAATTAGAAAGGAGGCCAAGGATGACATACCTAACTGGAAACCTCTAGCTGAGTAGGATTGATAAGATTGTTGGTCAGCTACGCACACAGGATAAGAAGGAGCACGAAGCCCTGCATTAGGAGGTGCTGACTCCAGAAGCGGTTATGAAGGAGGGGAGATGCCAGCCGAAACTGGAGACAGGAGGAGGCCAAGGAGGCCGCAAGGAATCAAATAACCAGGCTCCTTCACACAGGATTCCCTAGTTTTTGATGTCGCATATCTTGCATCGACAATGTGATCTTTTGTTGTTCGCGTTGGAAGCTGGCCTCAGTCTTGAGATGCCGAGGCTTTAGTTATTCACATAGATCGCGATGACTTCAATGATTCCTGGTCTCAATGATAGCAATGAAATACACGTATCTCTCGGTCCATGCGACCAGGTACAATACCTCGCGAAACTTAATCTGGTCCAAAGGACAGACGGCCCCACCCGGCCCGGCCGAGCACTAATATCACGGGACGGGCAACGGGCTATCGGATTCAAATTACGCCAAGGTCACCCGATGTCACCTTCGTGGTTTGCCGAGGCTTTTTTAGCGTTGGGAGCAGGGTTTGGTGGATCTGGGCCAGCTCCGCTACGGCCTCGTACCCCTGAGCCAACACCATTCTCTCCAACAGCTCATGCGATGGTCAAGGTTGCCCTCTTCATACATCAATCGACCTTCCCTCCGTTCGTTTCTCATAATATTGCACAGCAGATGCCAATGACTGCCGTCCTGTTGAAATGATCTTAACCAGATTCATCCGCCGCAGCGTCAATCGTCGTTGCCTCACCCCTCACACCGCCGTCCGCATTTGTCGTCCAGCCACACGGTCGCTCGTCACCGCCACTCGCCTGATTCCCCTAGAACAACCGCAACCTCGCAAATCATTCTCAACGAGCGCAAGATCCTACAAAACGCCCTCCATGAGCGAGCCAACCGCCCCAACGGCCTCGCCTTCGCCTCGAGAGTCGGACCTTTCAGAGGAGGAGGACGACGAATTCTACCCGGATCGCGACCCTGCGCTTGATATCAGGGACTGCGAATACGACAAATGGGGTCTCGTATTCTACCGCACGACCTACGACGAGGGCACGGATGAGCTGTGGGCCGGCTTCAAGGACCACGTCCTCGGCCAGATGCGCACAGAAATCCGCGCCTCACGCGCGCCCGAGATCCTCGACAACATGGACATGATCTTCGTCGACGACCCGGCCCTCAAAGACGCCTCCTTCGGGGAGCTGCAGAGCCGCTTCCAGGACTGGGCGCGGGAGGAGAAGGGCGAAGACCCCGGCGAGGAGAGGGTAGAGGAGGGCGGCGCGAGGCACGAGTTCTTCTTCAGGGTCGACAATGCCGGGCTGATGGGGCCGTATGTCAGTCTCGTGCACGGCTTTCCCGATATGTGGGACGAGCAGGACCGCGAGCATTTGAAGGTCTGGAAATTCGCCCTCGGGATCGAGCTGTATAACGAGCTGGGCGATGGGAACGCTGCGTGGAGTGGGCGATACTACAGGTTTCTGCCTTCCCACATGATTGCCGACTATCCGTGCTGACGGGAAGATACCGGCACCAAAGGGGACATTGTAGCAACACACCGTCTTGTCTTCTACCGCGGAGGCTTTGGTCTCCCTCGGGCCCTGTGTGAAGAGTCGCTGCTGTAGTGACCTAGTTACTTCGCAGTATACAGGCAGATCCAACACATCATTGATGCGATAAATGTTTACCAGATAATATCGAGAAATAAACAACAGTAGCTTTTGGAATAACTGAATGAAATAGAGTCCTAGTGAAGGAGCACTTAAATATCAACAAACCCAGAATCAGTCCTGCCCCTGCCATCTCTTTTCCCGCCTCCTTCCTGTATCTCGGTAAGAGCAATGGTCTCATTTGTATCCGTGACCCCAAACAGTTCCCCTCTGTCTCCAACAATGTGTCGCAGCCAAAAGAGTTCATGCATTAGTATGATCCTGCTCGCCATGGCCGACGCCATGTACCGAGCCAACACAGTCAGGCTGTCCGTTGCAGAAATGAAGACCAAGCTAGAGAACAACATACTCCCGTATATGACGTGACATGTCCCCAGCAGAGACGTGAAATACGACAGAACCATAGATAGGTACGTGTCGTCGTCCTTGATCTCTATTTTGTTCCAAACATTGTGATCAAGAGGCTGGAACTGCTGCCACAACACCTCCTGGATGTATTCAAGTCGCGTGCCAGAGGTGATGCGGGTTCGAGCCCACAAGCTCAAGGCTGCGCTGAGGTGGATGGAAACACCGATGATGCTCCAGAGAAACTCCAGATAGGTCAGCTGGGGGGCGAGCATGCTCACGACCATGACACCCAACTGGTTGCAAAGAGTGTACGTGTTGACGATTATGGCCACGGCAAAAAGGTATTCGACAACTAGGACTGCCTTCCTGGATGCCTTGGAGGCTAGTGTGGCTCGTAACCGGTAGCGTCGGGGCTTGACCAGTTTCATCGGCTTGAGGTATTCGAACGATCGGATGGGGAAGATGGCAGGCGATCCGGCCGCCAGCATGAGAGCAAGCAGAGGCCTCTGGCCAATGACGCACAGCGTCGAGGTTTCTTCCACGCTGTTCCCAACCATGGCCAGGATCGTTGGCATGAGACCTAGGACGACGGCGGCGGCTGCCATGTTGCTCAAGATGAACTCGGACGTGTGGCCCAGGATGCAGTTTGCCACCGGCTGGGCGAGCCTGTTCGTGTTGCCTCCTCCTGTGAACCAGTCGATGGGAGCATCTTTCTTCGGAATTGTCAAGTAGTTCTTGTACTCGGTAGAGCAGTTGCCCTCCATGATTGCCTCGAAGGTGGGTCCGAATTCCTGGTACCATGTTTTGAATTGGTCTTTGCTATCTGCTGCGACCAAGCATGTCGGGAACAGGAGGACAACAGCTAAAAACAGAACAAAAGCTTGAGGCATCTTCAAGGTTGACAAGAGGCGATGCGGTAGTTGCTTTGGAAGTGAAAGCAGAAACTCTTGAGGTTTCGGAGGAGCTTATGATTTGGAATGGAAACGACGGCTGGGAGGAACGCGGCGGATATTC
This sequence comes from Colletotrichum musae, assembly GCA_027406025.1. Classification (NCBI taxonomy): domain Eukaryota; kingdom Fungi; phylum Ascomycota; class Sordariomycetes; order Glomerellales; family Glomerellaceae; genus Colletotrichum; species Colletotrichum musae. The sequence continues at coordinate 973,688 of JANVYC010000001.1, read as the reverse complement.
CATCAAGCTTTGAGCGTGCTGGGGGATCTCACTCCCAATATACGAGAGCCTCAAGCAGCGCCGTGGAAGCATATCTGACAACGTCTATGGTACATAGATAGCCCAGTGCTAAACACTGTAATGGCACCTCGGTGGCTTAAGCAACGGAATACATTGCATGAAGCTGCACGGAAATAGAACCTTCAGGCGCCCTCCTTTTCTACCCAAGAAACATCCATAATGCCAGTGTGGTAGGACAGCAGAATAGGGTGAGGGTCCTTCAGCAAATGAGAAGCTTCGGGAGGCAGTCAATATTGCTGTCCGAGAGCAGATGGCGTAATCCTACACGGCCTCTCGAACAGCGTGATCTCTCGCCCATGCTCTGGAGAGCCGAGAGGTAACAAGAAAGGGAATCGAAACCTAGGAGGCTGAACAACTGAAGCCAATTTCACTGCAGCATCGCTGATTAGTGGAGCGATCTCAGCCCAGCCGGCCTGGATTCATCGAGTTGAGACCTCCAGGTAGGGGGCCGGGACGGGAGTCAGGCTCCCCAGGTAGGTATGGCGAGTCTTCGTCGTACCACAAGCTGGAAGGAAGGGTCTTCTATTCAAGACACACCCACTCATCAGCAGCTGCAACTGACTCGGTTACTGAAGTACCAAGTTCGACGTCCAATTCGAATGCGTTATCAAGTCGAATTTGTATTCTTGAGCAGTTTCTGCCCGAAGACATACTGATAGAACATTGTCGGGTAGTTCTCGGCGGCGCTGCGTTATACAGGATGGCATTTCTCAACCATCTGGTGGGGAGCAGGCCGCGGAATACGTCGCCAAGCACGACCTCGCCCGGGTCGGACGTGGCAGTACCGACTCGCCAATGATCTGACAGATTACAGACGGTGGTTCACTCGGCTCGGGAACAGCGCCGTGACTCCGCATCCTTGCCGACAAGCGACATGGGATGCGGCATCAGGCTGTCTTGAACCCAGACACTCTCAAACTTCAAAATCCCGATTCCTCAGCAGGGTTGTCGATCGCCCTTCGCAATCAGCAACCGCCCTTCGCATCACCAAATCGCAAACCACCCGGAGTTCCAGACCTTATTCACTCAAGGTGCCCGCGCATCAAACCCAGGAGGGAGGCCCGGACAATCTATAAAGCTGCTCCGTCGCCGAGCGAACAGCTTCGGAGAGGACAGATTTGCGCTCAGCCGGTGCTGTGCCGCCCCCAATCTCCCCTAAACACTGCGTCAGTCTCACAGATACGTCCGCAGTATTCAGTCCATTACTCCCATCGTCGTCGGGCGGGTTTGATTCGAGTCGGGATGTCCTTTCCTTTCCCGTCAGTGCCCTACCCACCCTCATGGGACGGCTTCTGGAGCCCTGTGACGGCAACCATCAACTGGTGCGAGGAAGTAAGCTCTTTGGATCATGCCCTGTGCTGAAGACCACGGTCGATTCGAGCCCTTGAACCGGGATCTAGACTGATCGAATTTTGAAGGACTATTACGTCTCGTCATACGTGGCTGAGTTTGTCAACACTCTCACCAATGCGATTTTCATCTACCTAGCATGTGTTGGAATTGCCAGCTGCACCAGAAACAACCATCCGCGTGTCTTCTTGGTGGCATATATCGGATACATGACCATTGGCATCGCTAGCCTGGTCTACCACACGACATTGAAATGTTTGCTGCTCCTGGAGCCCTTGACGCAACAACGCTGACACTTTACAGACTGGATGCAGTTGTTCGATGAGCTGTCGATGATATACACCACATGCATCCTCTTCTATGCGTTATTTTCTCACAACCAATCTTTAGGGGGGCAAGCTCTTCTAGGCCTCTTTGTTACTAACTTGGCCATCTTTATTACCGTTTACTACCACTACCTCGGAGACCCCCTTTTTCATCAAGTCATGTTCGCAATTCTTACCACTACTGTTGTCTTCCGAAGTATATATGTCATGGAGAAGACCCTCCGGCCTAAGCCTACCCCTCAGAGCAGGCCTAACATTCCAAGTCTCGATACACAAATCCTCAAGAGCATGTGGAAGCTGCTCAGTTGTGGTCTCACGTCCATTGCGATCGGCTTCCTGGTTTGGAACCTCGATAATATCTTCTGCTCGCAACTCCGGCGATGGCGACGTGAGATCGGCCTGCCCTGGGGCGTTCTTCTCGAGGGGCATGGATGGTGGTGGGTGTGCTAACTCCACTGGGCGCAAGAGGGACGACTGGCTGATCATAGAGACAGGCATCTATTCACCGGTATTGCTTGCTACTTTAACGTAACCTACGGGCTCTGGCTACGCTATTGCCGTGACGGCAAGAAGGAAGATGTTGTCTTGGTGTGGCCCTCCATTTTCAGCTCTATCCCCACCGTAGAACGGGCTCGACGTGCAGGGAGAGATTCGGCGAGGTTGGTTTCCAAAACGGAATGATCAGGATTCCAGAACAGGGTCGCTTATTTCCAGCTTGAGCGAATGGGGGGGGGAGCGGGGGCGCTATCATGCTGTTGGCTGGGGTTTTCGTCTGCGAGGAATGGGGACCGAGTGACTCAGGCAAAGGAGGCGTATGGACAAATTGTGAGAACTGAAATAAGATAGATTGGCAGTGAAGCGAGCGAGAAATATCACATGCCGTGGAACCGCCGGGCGAAAATTTATTGATGCAGGGGAAAGAGAAAAGAAGCCCACAGCCAATGGGCTGCGATCAGAGACGCGCACCATTCTCGCCAAGGACGGCACACTTCTCCAACGACAACCCGACCGCCGATCGTCGACGAAGAAGACGAGCGAGGTAATGCCCAGCACAACTCAGCTACGGGGCAAGACGTTGATGTGTGCAAGGTAATATACGGTCGGTGCATCCATCCCCTCCCTCCTTCTTCTTTTACTCATAGGGGCTTTGCACAGTGTGTCAAAGTTGCGCTGGTTGCGACGAATGGGGAATCACACGCTCTCGTAGCCTCTTTGGGAGAAGGCAACATTTTGTGCGGTTACACAGCATCATCAGGCTGTCAAGAGACAACCCAATGGCCTTCGCCGTCAGCGGGAGTCCCGGGTGGCTTGACCGCCTGAATCTCTCTCTCTCTCTCTCTGTCTCTCTCGGCCAGAATCTGTCTCCTCACACCTACATCTGCAAAGTCTCCTCGACTGTGCCTCCTGACCCTACAGTCTTGAGCTGTTTTGAGGATAGATGAGCCTTTTTTTTTTGCCGCCGTACACACCCGAATCCTTCTTTCCGACATTGTATCCCTATCCGGAACGTCCTTGCCGTTGTTGCTCCTAGAAGCCTCGGATTGACCGTAATCATGGTCTGTTTGAGATTCCTCACTTGCTCCTGGCGAATTCTCTTGCTTCTTCCGTTCGCGGGGGCACACCCCTCCCCAACCGGTAGTAGTCGGCACGATTCAACGTTCGCATCTCGCGACATCTCAAGATCGGTGCCGGGTTATGTGACCGACCATGGTAGGAAAACATTTCACTCAATATCAATCCCAGGGTTCTCAAATGTCTTGACTGAGCACCACCGCGCCGATTCTAATCCGTTCTGCAACAGCGCCGCTAGTGTGGCTGCATTCCGATGACCCCTTCCGACCGGCGGACATACTCGAGCATGTGCGCCATACCACGCCGATGGTACACATGGAGCCCGTGAGGGGCCTGCCGCGGCTTGATCTCGATAATCTGGCGATGTTGAACGAATACTGGGACAACAACCCCGTTGCGCTGACTGCAAACGGCGACATTACCAAGCTCCCCACCTGGTTGTTTGGGGAGACGCCGGACGAGTCAGGCAAGCTACATAACGCCACTTCCTGTGTTGTCATCACCGTCGATAGGGGGTCAGGAGACCTGGATGCCTTCTACTTCTACTTCTACTCGTACGACCAAGGCGCAAACATCACGCAGGTCCTACCACCTATGAACGGATTGATAGAGGACACAGAGCATGGCATGCACTTTGGCGATCACGTTGGTGACTGGTGAGCTTCATCTCCATCTGTCGGTCCATCCTTCCTTGTTAGCGTTCGCTAATCACCTTCTGCATAGGGAGCATAACATGATTCGATTTCACGACGGGAAACCGACTGGAATATATTACAGCCAGCACTCGTCAGGCTCCGCCTATAAGTGGGACGACGAGGCTTTGTCGGTGGAGAATGGCCGTGTATGAACTTCCCCGTGTTGAGCGGGCTTTGCCCATCCCTAGAGCATACATCTAACACCATGATAGCCTTTGGTATACAGCGCGTGGGGCTCTCACGCAAACTGGGCATCTCCTGGGTGAGTGCGTGTGCACATGGAAACACCTATTGACGCCACGCACCTAGACTCTAGCTAACCGCGGTCGGCCAGTGATCATGTCCACGACTCCGTCCTGTTGGACTACTGCGATGCAGGCCAGCTTTGGGACCCCGTATCCTCGGCTTACTTCTACGATTTTGACCCCGACACCTCCCTCCTGACGAGCATATTCCCGCCCGGGGTGCAGTCGTCGGCCAATCTCACGTCCTTCCTATACTTCTCCGGAATCTGGGGGGACTTTCAATACCCCGACGACCACCCCCGCCAGAAGATAGTACCATACTTCGGCCTGAAGCGCTACGTGTCCGGCCCGACGGGACCGACCACGAAGCAGCTGGTCAGGAAGGGGCTGTTTCCCGACCATCCAGAAAGGCAGTCTCTGTTGCAGTGGGGGGTTGGCGTCTTCATGTCACTGTATCCATGCTGCTTCCGAGGATGGAGGGCCTGGGTTACAGGGATCGTCTTCGTCGGGGTGTTGGTAGGCCTGGTGATAGGAACGAAGCGCTCCTTGACGTGGTTCAGGTCGCGGAAGGAGGGATACAAGAAGATCAACGATAGAGAGATCAACGATGGAGAAGAGATTCCCTTGCGCGACCTGGACTACACAGATGACGCAAACCTACGCCGTCAAGATTAGCAGCAACTCAGGGGCACCCCACGACCAGGCAGGCAGGGCCAGACAAGGTCCGCATTCAGGAAGGGTGACGTTGAGGGCGATGTACGATTATGTATTAGAATAGATTGGTTGTTTAATAAGTAGAACAGAGCAAGACGGCATTTCTGTTTCATCCAATGTTCCACCAGAAGTCCGATAAAGAGAACGACCTCCTTGCGTTCGCAAAGTGCATGGAAGCGGACGAGGCTGTCGAATTAGGGTCGAATTGTGTGTATTGTTTCCATATCTACTAATGGCCATGGAGAGCCCGGTACACCTACGGGTATGTAGGGTTTCTCGGGAGTTTTGATATTAGGGCCCTCCCCTACTTACTAGGCTCGCTGGGCTCTATTATTGTTACAATGTAGGCTCTACTATCGTCGTTAGGCTCTACTGTCGTCGCTAGGATCTATTATTGTCATCACTGGGCTCTGTCATCGTTATTAGGGTCTATCGTCGTTTTTGGCTCTATGCATTACTGTTACTAGGATTCAAGCAAGGGGAGGCCCCATTAGCACGACACTTTCTCAAAATCCCTCTACCCTCGACTTAGTCTTTCTCCCCAGCTGCTTTCCAACCGCGTTTTAGAATGCCATTTCCAACCTACGTCTGGTATCTCCGCAGCGTAACATAAAATGCGAATCCTCTCAAAAGCGGTATGGTCGGAAAACCACCGGTGCATGGAGTGGCTGATCAAGAAACCGAATCCCAGAGACAATAATACTTCACTACCAAGAGAAGGCGGAGTTTATGCAGGCTGGGGATAGTGAGGCTGTGGACTACATGCATGCATGACAGGCCGCGGCAGCACCGTAAGTTGTGACAGAGCAAAGCTCTCACTTCGCAACTGTTCTGCTGTCCCGGAAAGCTTCTACAGCCACTGGTTCAAGCTATCCTTAGATGAAATTGTCTCCTCTGTAGATGTAGCTGCGGCCCTCTGTGGCAAACAGCACCTTGCTGCATCGGTGGGCCTGGACCGTGACGTTCGATTTTCGCAACCTCGTGCAGTTTGTTATCGCCATGGTCGGCGATTTCTATCGGCGATCAATGCTGGCTGCGCTTCATTCGGTTGTTATCATTTGCACCAAAATAGCACGAGCTGAGCCAAGTTCGCAGCGCAGTGCAGGGGGGAACGAGAGAGGAGGGACTTTGGGGGTCGCATCAACCCACGACGTTTCAGTGCCGTTGGTTTGGCTGCAGCCTGCGCCCCCTCACCAACGGCCAAGACGCGATCTCCTCAAGACCTGCTCGAATTGCTGTTGCCTGATGGATAAGCTTACCAAGAAACGTTTAAACTTCAATCCGGGGGGACCGCATCAGGAATCGCATCCTGAGCTAGCCTCGCGGGCACGGGCGGGCCCCCGGGGTCCGATCTGTTAACGGCGCGGTCCTCGCAGGGTTCTTGTTCATCAATCAACCGCGCCCGCATTTCTTGAACGGGACTTTGGAGATAGGGCTTACGGTTGTGGGAGTCGGACCCTTCGACGTTGAAAGGCTGGGAGGATTTGGAGGGATTCTGTCATGATTGCTAGTCATGTAGCTTGCCATTTCGAGACCCCCTGCGTCTACAGGTTTGCAGCCTGGCGATGCATTTTTAAGCTGCATGCCAACGTGCAACAGGCTTCTTGGAATCTGACAGGGGCCGGAGTCGTGGCGTTGGGGGGTTGTGTTCGTCGTCTTGCACATCAAACAGTCACCGAAACTACCAACGCGTGGGGGCTTTTAAAACTCGAAGCAACTCCCCCGGATTGCCATGAATCAGTTGCAAGACACTGGCAATTTCGACTTTGCTCGTCTTTTCCTAACGAAGTTCTCATTATCATGATCCGCCCAAGATTTCTTTTCGCCCTGGCTTGGGCTTTCGTCCTCATCGACGTTGCTGCCGACTCTTCGGCCCAGTCGCCGTCAGTTGATCTCGTTGTCAGGAATGCCCCCGGCTGGACGGCGACAGATACAATCCACGCGCTGAGGCGATACCTCTCCAAGGCAAGCGTTCAAGGCAGATCGACCAAGTTCAGCAACAGCACGTCGCTGGACAAGAGTTTCAACAATGCGGTTCTCTTCAGGTTGTACGTTGCCAACCCTCCCCCTCTAAGCAAAGTGTCGAGTCGCTGACCGTGCCGAACAAAGCGTGCAAGAGGTGGACGTGACCAACGCCAACGCCACGGCGGCCGCAGGGATCAATATCGTCTGCACAAAGTGCTACGTCAAGGGCAAGGCCAACGCCCACATGACCATCGACGGCACCTTTAACGCGACAAAGGTGGCCAAGGACATTGGCAACGAGTTTGAGGAGACGTTTGACAACATCACCACCTACGCGAAGGACTACGTCTCCGGCGTGGCCAAGAAGCTGGCCGACGGCTTCGATGCCGACGACTTTGACTTCCCACCTCTCAACGTCACCTTCGATGTCCCTGTCCCCGAGTTCCCGCAGTGTAAGCTGGGCTTTGGTTTCGACGACTTTGAGATGTATATGGAGCTCGACACGACGCTATCCGCTGGCCTGACGTACACCCTGAACTTGTACACTTCGACGACGCCCCTCGGCTCTAGAATTGGGGACGACTTGCTGCTTGGGGTTGTGTTCAGTATTGACCTCATCTTGAGCGTCGAGACCGAGGTGCAGATGACGAGCGGATTCCACATCAAGATGGACGATAGCGTGAACTTCGACATGACGCTGTTCTCCAAGAACGTCTCCAGCGTCGCTTTGTGAGTTGCTCCCAACGAAGTTTACTCTACCGTCGCCTTGTACTGACTCAGGAACAGCAACGGCGGCAAGTTTGAGTTCCTCCCGGTCGAAATCCAAAGCGCAGGCGCAGTCTTCAAAGCCGCCCTTCGCGTCGGCATCAACGCCGGCATCGAGATCGCGTCGCCCGTCCCCAACAGAGAGGTCGAGCTCTTCAACAAGAACGTCGAGATCCCCGGCGCCTCAGCCGGCGTAGAGGTCGCCGTCTTCGCCAACGTAGCCGAGCTCAGCACCAACGTCACCGCGCTGGCGGCGCCCGGCCCGGACGGATGTCTGCTACGCGCCGTCAACGCGTACCAGTTCGCTATCGGCGCGGCCGCCGGTGCCTCCGTGGCGATTGGGGACAGAATCTGGGGCCCTACGCCAGAGACGCAAATTCCCATCTTCTACACGACGCTGACGGACGGTTGCGCCAGTCGCAGGGCGCCGAGTACAACGACGGTTGTGGTAGCGTCTGCGACCCCTGCGAAGTCCAAGAGGGATGAGAAGCTCACCACTACAACGCTGAGCGAGAAGGTCACTTACACGGGCATCGAGTGTCTGACCACAGGCCTCGTCAACTGTCCTCCGGCGCTGCAGACGCTGAGGAAGTTCGTCACCACCGAGACCTTCGTGACAGCCGTGGCCTCAGGGGTCACGGCCGCCTTCCCCAAGGCCACACAAGCCGTCGTCCAGAACGTCGAGGCCTTCGGCTCAGGAGTCAAGTCCATGGTATCCACCAGTGGTCCACCGGAGGTGTTCACTCCCATCGCGTCTGCTATCGGCACGGACCCGGTTCGGATACTGGACGGAAAGGTCGGTGGCATCGACAAGAAAGTGATCGTTGGTGTCAGCATCGGTGTTGTCGTTCTGGTCCTGGCTACCCTCATTGGCGCTTGCGTGTAAGTTTCTCTGATATGCATTCGTACGTCGATCATGCTGACGCAGACACTTTTAGATATTGGCGACGACGCCGCCAGTATGCCCCGGTCGCCAAGGCAGAGACAAGGCCTGTTTATGAACAGAACTTCGCACCCTACGATCAGGTGAAGAACCAGCCTCAAGTCAATGTTTACGTGGGGCGATGAGTTATGATATCTCAGGCGCCCAGCCTCCGAAGGTTCGGTAACTTGGCGGTCATCTTATATGGTTGTGGGAGAGGAGTTAGGTCTGTCATCGAGCGATTGTTCGCATTCCTTCGCTAGGATACCCGTGTTAGTCTCGAGTCTTTTGGTCGTTCCGTATACGCAATCAATTAAAGTTCAAGTTAAATCCAGGTTTTGATCAACGAAAACAAGTCCTGACAGTTAATCAACTTGCAGTATTGGCTGTGTCGATTGAATGGTGTCCTTTTCTTAAGACGGATCGTGGCACGTTCATTGAGATTCCAATTCATGCTATCTCCGGTACGTAGGGCCCTCGAACCGCGCTAGAATGGTGTAAAGTACGTGGGCGACATCCGCCGAAATCAACCAGGGGCATTCCAACAGAGCTAGATCTTCGCCGTGATATTCAAAGACCCAAGGAAATCCTCAACATCCTGTAAGAAAAGCTCGGGCTGCTCGAGCGCGGCAAAGTGGCCACCCTGGAGGCGCTAGGTTAGCATTCTGTTCAACAATGGTGTACGGCAGTTACGAAATTGCATAAAAGGCGATACCTTTTCGTGTGCCTTGTAGAGCTTGAGATTGGGATAGTTCTTCTCGGCCCACACCTTCGGCATGAAGCTGACCTCGGCCGGGAAGAACGAGTATCCCAGGGGAGTTGTCTTGGACGTTGGAATTGGAGGCAGGCTGCCGGCCGAAAGAGCTTCGACCAGTGGCCGATACGGGTAGATGCTCCGCGGAAACGTCTCCGTGAACCAGTACAAGCTCACGAGATCCAAAATGGTCTCAAGCTGAAGCGGGTGCCGGGAGTCCACCCACTCCAAGTACTTTTCGCCAATCCTGAAATCTTGACGTCAGAATGACTAGTTGGAGCTGAAAGTATACTGGAGAACACTTACCAAGCCAACAGTGATAGCGGGTTGGCGGAGAGCACGAGTCCGATCGTCGCCGGCCTCATTCCATGCTCCATGGCATATGACATGCCATTGTTGCGGAACTTCATCATGCTCTGAGTATGCTTCACCTCTTCGGCGGTGAGGTTCTCGGCCCCGCTGGTGTCGTCTTCGGCGCTGGGCGCCAGCATGTTGACTTTTGATCTGTCAGCTTGGAACAATGCACTTTTTACCCAATGCTTCAACTTACGGTGGACGGCCTTGCACTCTTTATAGCTCGCGGACATGATCCTGGCCAAAAAGCTCCCGACATCACCTCCCTGAGTGGCGTAGCCACTTCCAAACCCAAGGTCAATCATTAGCTGGTGCATGACCTCTGCAACCTTGTCAATGGTAGTCTCCTTCTCGAGCGGGATTGACGCAGATGAGAGGCCGTAGCCCGGAAGGGACGGTACGACAACGTGGTACGGCAAGGTCTCGGGCGTGTACTTCTTCTGCAGCAGCTCCACCATCGGCAGGAACTCGAGAAACGAGCCCGGCCAGCCGTGCATGAAGATCACCGGCAGCGCATCTGGCTTCTTGGAGAAGAGCGCTGCGAAGTGAACGTCCGCCGTGCCGAGATCCTTGCTGTCGACGCGAGCCTTGAAGTTTGGCAGCGCATTGATACGGTCTTCTTGCTTGCGCCAGTCGTACTCGAGCCAGGCTTCCTTGGCTTCTGAGAGCCATTTCCGGGTTACTCCAAAGCGGCGGTCTTCTTGAAGATTGTAGTAGGTCTCGGGCCCGATTCTGGACAGAGCCAACAGCTGCTTGAAGTCGGCGAGCTCTTGGTCAGGCACCTTGAGGGTGTACTCCTCGGGGGTTTTCAGCACCCCGGCGGGGAGGGTTCCGAAAGACTTGGGCATGGCGAGAGGTAATGGATAGTTCGCAGAAGGTCGAATGAATTATGGAAAGAGGTGATCACTAATAGCCCAATGTCCACAGGATGGGAATCCATCCTTAAGTAGGAACATCGGCAACGGCAAATAAGAGCGAGACATTATTAATGTCGTTCCCCGCACCGAGGAAACAGGGATACAACAAAGTTTCTCTTGTACTGCGACCCGCGGGATATTCGGCTCTCTGCCTCAACTGCGTCAGTCGGCCAACCATCTAACAATCGTCCATCCCATCGGCGGGTGAAAGTGGGGTGGACACTTGGCGGTGCAAGGCGGACGGACATGAGCAAACTCCGGCACTGGCCGGATGTTGAGCGGGGAGTTGCATAACGATGACACGCTTTGGCCGCCGGGGGCCACTCCCGCCCCTGGGTCTGGCCAGTGAGCAGAACAGCGTCGCACGCGCGTGGATCCCGTCGGGGGCTAGAAGGAACCCGTCTTGGAGGCTCCGTCTTTTCGACTACCGACGTATAACGGTCACCGGTGTACTCTTTGAAGACATGATCGACGAGGGAGGGTACATGATGCGGCTGTGAATGCTTGCAATATTGGCTACAAGAATTACGATCCAATGCGAAACCCCGCCATTTCGTACTCGTGTTATATCGCCTATCCACGTGATACACAATGCTGTGAATTGTCCAGAGCGGGGTTCGACGCTGCCAAAAGAGAGCCTTGAGACTTTCACGTGGAAAGAAATAGGAATTGAGTCTCCGTGGAATTGAATCTTGAGTTGAGCCTTCCATCTTATAGATGCATTTCAAGGCTGAATCGACGTTCAGTACTGATGGAGCATCCACGCCAGAGAATAAGCTAACTTGATTTGAGAAGGCACACTTAGTTGGAGGCCTGATCCAGTGAATAAAGTTACTGAGCTGCCATTCTCCGGCATTGCAGCTGATGCATATACTTATGATGGGAACCAGAGTTCAAGTAATATGCTTCATTGTAAGCTGTGGCGGTTCAGGCCAAAGTGGCATTGGAATGCGAAGCGCGTTCCACTGCTTTGCTTTCTGAGTGGTAAGCTTTCCAAATCGCGACCGCGATGCACCTTCCGACATAGAATTGATCCAAGATGCAGTTCGATTGATTGGAACGAACTGCTGTTTAATGTACCCAAGGGCCTGGCGAATCGGTTGAAGTTATGTGAGACATGGACCCATGGCATAGTACTAGCTACACAGCTGCAGCTGCCTCACCGCCGGAACCTCCCGTGAATGCTGCTGGCTCACTGCAGTCAAGGATGCGTAATGCTCCATTCAGATATTAAAGCTTGTCGAAGTTGCAGTTTACTCAGTGTCATTGAACCAGGCGATGTATCGGTCAATGTTGGTTTTCAAATAACATGAAAAAGACAACACCCTCCTATTGGGGTTGAAAAAGCTCCCAAGTTTTGATAGTCGCCAACGAGCTTCACGGGAAACGCAGTTACATTTTCGAAAATCAAGAGTTATGAAAGAATTTGACAGTTAAAGCTGTTATTTCGGATCAGTTGACACGGCTCACTCTTCGAAGAGAGCCTTTCTCACAAGTTAGATTCGTTCTCCTAAACGACTCTCGTTCTACGAACTTTGTGTCTTACTCTATGTGTTCTACAATGCCCCCAACTGAGAGGCGCCCTGAACCTTGCGCGGGCTGGCTGCAGGTCTCGCAACGCCAGCCGACGAGGGTTCAACAATGGCCGAGCCACCTTTCGAAATCCCGTGTTACCGGTGCTCAAGATAAAAGCCGTACGTCTGCCCCCGCCCACAAAATTTTGGTTCGTTTCACCACATGTTCCCCCCTCTCAACCAAAGCATGCCGCAGTTGGCTCTCGGGGACTCGATCCCTCACGACACGGCCCATGTAAGGTACATCAGTTGGCAATGCCGGCGCTTCATCTGCTGATCCAATTTCCAGGCCGTGAGCGTTTCGTTGCCGACCTGGCAATCAAACATCGCCTGGGCGACAGGCGATGAGTCGGTCGTTTCTCAGATGAGCACAGGCTATCCTAGATTCTTCGTCCACAAGAGCATCCAAAGCTTTGCGCGAGACATCGCCTCGAAATTCGGAAACGCAGGATTTCAAGCCATGCTCTTCCCGACCAAGCTCACTGCTAGGTGGTGTGCGGACTTCCTGCGCGACAAAGCTCCACCGCACGCTTTGGAAGGCCTTGACATGGTCCACCTCATCCTCGACCTCTCTAGGCCGGAGGCCACTGCGATTGAGTTGCTGTCACCCAGTATATCTGCTGTCTTGTTTCATCGCGACGCTTATAAGCTCGCAAGACAGTTCTGGCAGCATAGTGGACTCGGCATTTCCAGCAGGCGGGCCGAATATTGTCACAGCCTCCTCAACCAAGGAATTCTCGTTGCAGAAGCCTCGTCGAAAATCATAGCGTCTTCGACCCGAATGCAGATCACTATAACACAGCATGACTCCCGGCTGAAATACAAACAGACGAAAACCGTTGCCGAGGAAAATGACGGCAATGGCCCAAGCCGGAATTCAGCCATACCCGCGGAAACACCACAGTACTTAGGTCAACCCAGAATCATTGCGCCTGCCGACGAAGAGAAGAAAATACTCAGAAGACGAATAGCTGAGATTCTCACGAGGCGTGCTGAAAGCCCGCTAAGAAAAAGTCCGCAAGGCTTAGGCACCGACGTCTTGACCGAGCGCGACATATACTTGTTTCCCACCGGAATGAGCGCCATCTTCAACATCCACCGCTTTCTCCTTGCCATTCGCGGGAGCATGAAGAGCATAAGCTTTGGGTTCCCGTACGTGGATACCCTGAAAATCCTGCAAAAGTTTGGCCCCGGCTGCGTCTTCTACGGCGAGGCCTCCGAGGAAAGTCTCGACGAGCTGCAGGCCAGGCTCGAAGGCGGAGAGCGGTTTCTGGGGCTGTTTTGCGAGTTTCCGGGGAACCCTCTACTCACTTGCCCTAATCTCAAACGGATACGTTCCCTGGCAGACCAGTACGGATTTGCTGTGGTAGTCGACGATACGATCGGCACCTTTGGCAATGTTGACGTCTTGCAGTACGTCGACGTCGTGGTCACCAGCCTGACAAAGTTCTTCTCGGGCGCGTGTAATGTCACGGGAGGATCGGCCGCCTTCAATCCCAAGTTTCGCTACTACGCACAGCTCAAGGCCACGGCAGGGAAGGACTACGTCGATACGTATTGGCCCGAGGACGTTATTGTAATGGAACAAAACAGCCGCGATTTTCTTGCGCGGATCGCCCGCATGAACCGCAACGCCGAAGCTGTAGCAGAGCTTCTGCAAAATCACCCTCTGATCCAGAGGGTCTACTACCCGAAGTACAACCTGGATAGGCAAAATTACGAAGATTGCCGACTGCCAGCCGGCGGATATGGTGGTCTTTTGTCTGTGACGTTTTATCGGGACGAAGATGCAGTCATATTTTACGATCACTTGGAAACGCACAAGGGGCCGAGCTTGGGGACGAACTTCGCCTTGACGTCCCCGTACGTCATTCTGGCCCATATGGCGGAGTTGGAGTGGGCTGCCAGCTTAGGCGTTAGCCCGAGCCTTGTTCGGTTCAGCGTTGGCATCGAAGACGTGAGTGAACTGACTACAATCTTCAAGAATGCCCTGGAGGCGGCTTTGCGAACATCAGCGGGGGCAGTAGCAGCGACGATGCTGGTTGGTTGACAAACACTCGTCGCTTGCGACTTTGCAGAGTTTGGTCTCGGAAGGGTGGGAAGGGGTCGTACACTGTTGAACGCTCAACGACATTAGGAAGGAAGAGACCCTGAATCCTCAACATGTCTGAAGCCGTTCGCAATCATCGCTTCTTTTGGGTCTCTCATGTCATGGTGTTGAGGCTCACTGTAGCCTTTCGAGGATTAAGTGACGTTGAATCAATCTTGGCGGCGTTTTGAGAAGAGCAAACATGCAGGAGATCAAACATGTCTGCATTGAGCACCGTTTAGGCCACCACTGCCAGTATGAATACGACACAAGCAAAGTCTTCGGACCTCTCTGCAGGCCAGAATGTATTTGGATTCTACTGAAGGCAGTCTAATAGCTAAGCCCCCGACGGCACAGCAAACCTTAGAACAAGGGTCCTCTCAGAAACGACTGGAGTCTACAAATGAATGATGATCTTCCAACTCTGAACCCCTGGCAATCCAATGAAGTGTCTCTTTTCAAGGACTGTTACACTCGTGCCGTTGACAACTAGCCGACACACTTGTAACAAACTCGCCCCCTTCCGAGGTTACTTCCATGTGTCGATGGATCAGTCCACGACCAATCAGTGCATGTGATGCATGTGATCGGACTGTCGTTTCTCGGCAGCCGTGTCCTTCTCCTCACTCGCGGGACTCACTGACTTGTAATTGATACCATCCGCCTGGCGTTTCTCCTTCTTGCTCTCCTTCTCGTCGGCGGCAGCACTCACCGACTTGTAGTTGATGCCGTCCGCCTGACGCTTTTCCATTCCTCCCTCAGCAGCCACCTCGTCGGTGGCGGCACTAACAGACTTGTAGTTGATTCCGTCTGCCTGGCGCTTCTCGTTCTCGCTGCCGTGTCCCTCGGCTGCAGAGCTGACTGACTTGTAGTTGATACCGTCCGCTTGACGTTTCTCCTTCTCGCCGCTCTCCTGCTCGGTAGCGGCACTGACGGACTTGTAGTTAATTCCATCCGCCTGACGCTTCTCCATCCTCTTCTCCACAGCCGCCTCGTCGGTGGCGGCACTGACAGACTTGTAGTTGATGCCATCCGCCTGCCTCTTTTCGACGGCAGTATCGTCAGTTGCAGCACTGACAGACTTGTAGTTGATGCCGTCCGCCTGGCGGACTTGGATGTTCGGCAGCTATTGTATCGAATGGTAAGCATTGGCAGCTTGTCTCTTGGGGAAGCATCGAATACTAACTGCATTGATAAGGGCTGCTCCGAAGACGATAGCGGCGAGGTTGCAGGAAAACTTCATTTTGATTGAGGGGGCAGGAGATGGGATGATAGTCTGGTAGTAATGATATGCTGCTGTTGTCAAGTCTCTTGATTTGACGAGATTACTGACTTGACATTGAGTCTAATTGACTTAGAATCATTTATACCTATCTTTGAGGCAGTCTTGACAAGCTGGATAATATCCGTAAAGACCACGGCCAGGTGTAGCTTTCTCCGAAACTTCTAGCATTTTTCTAGAACATGACGGAGGAATTCATCCGAATTTCCGAAGCTGGGTGCGGTAGGCAAGTGTTCTAGCTCACAAAGCTGAAGGTGCTGGAGTAATGCTTTCTCTCGTGCCACGGGTCTGAATATTGGACTCGGACATTAAATTCGGCATTTTTCTTCAGACACGATTCAGTGTCTGCGCCGTGCTCTACACATGCAGTAGAAGGAGGGTCCGGACGAGCTTAGTACCCACTATCACTTGAACTTCCCGCGGCCCCGTCAAATGCATTCTCGCCATCTTAGTGGTTTCTCCGCGTTTGGAATTCTGAAATGAAAGAAGACGGGAAAAGGAGGTTTGTAAGAGTGACCGCTCAGACGTTGGATATCTAGGTGCAATCTTCCTAACTTGGATAGAAGAAGGTATGGCAGAGGGAATCGGCGGCTGAGCCTGCCAGAATGTAAACGGTCTGCCTGCACGGAAGCGCCGAAGTTTTATCACACGCCAGGTTGTGAAGACGATAAGCCTTGCTATTCCTATCACTACCATATTGACAAGCACGTCAATCGAAGCCATACTCGTACTCCGGCAACGGTGGTTCATCCTGTCTCACTCGCGGACCCAGCACTCAAAATAGCCTATAATGTTCTCGGTCGGGCCCCTGTACTGTGTTCCCATTGCAGTATCCATCAGTAGTTGGGCGCAATGCGCGGCGTGCGCAACGTTGATAACCGAGCTGTCGAGACCAGGGCGATCCTCGAAAAACGCCTGCGATTGACGCCGCCAACCAGCGACACAGTGGTTGAGATGATCCCTAAAAGACGACCAGTAGAAACCTCGCTCCAGGACCTCTTCGTGTGTCATCCTGCGCGTCAGGTTTCTGTCTGCATACGCAGTATTACTGCCGTCGGCGAGGTAGTCGTCGACCCAAGCCTGATCGAAGCAGGCAACTGGCAGCCAGCCCCCCAATGACGTGTCATACTTGCAGCCCATTGAGATGGCCTGTTCCGTTGAGTTCCCACAGGTATGTAGCCTCCTATTGCTGGTGATGTTGAAGTTTGCAGGATTGGTGTGAGACGTCTGCTTGGTATGCGTATTGTCAAGTTTGGAGGTGATGGCGAATAGCATCAAAAGCCAAAAGAATGAAGTGGAGAAGAACACAAAGATATTGGATAGAGACGACGGTCTGAGGCGGCCGCCTTTGTAGGACTCTGTGAGATCCAAGTCCACTGTCTCGTCTGAATGGCGGAGAAATGGCTTGATTTCGTGATCTGCAGCCATCTCTGGTGTGACTCACGGACAGTTTGTGGACCGGAAATGGGGGTCAAATGAGGTCAAGAAGCTCTGGCGTCCAGTATGGTTGATGTGTGTTGAAAAGCACAGCATGTGGATTTGTGGCGGGAAATAACCAATTCGATGCAGCGAGAGGAGAACGATTTACATTACAAAGACAAAAAGGACCGCAGTCGAGGCATGAAAGAAAGGAGGTAAAAGCTTAGTTCGAATCTCCGACTTGGTGAACTCGGATATTTGCACGGACACAACACGGGAACGTCTTCCGGGCTGCAGGGAAATGGACCAATGGCCGTGTTTCTTTTTGGTAAATCTTATTCATCACCCCCTCCTTTGGCAATATTCAACACCCCTTCTAGCTACAACTACGAGACTAGGCGTCCCTAGGTAAGGACACTCCATATCCTAGGTAGGCGTGTTATGAATTAGCCGATAGGCGCGCGAAAGGATCGGAAAACTCAAGTATTTCAAGGAATTCCTGAAAGCTATTGTGACTACCCTGAGGGCTAGAGACTATTTGCCACAAATATAGACTCTCTCAACTGAGACTGGAACCGAGTGCAGAGCTTACTCGCGAAATTATCAAGCAACTCCGAACCACTGAACTTTCTATCACCAGAGTCGAACTTCAGTCGCATGAAACTCCTGAGCGCCAAGAGAGCCATGAAAAAGTCAAGCAAGACTTCTCTCACGTCAGCACGAGAGCATTCGTTATACCATACCCCAGTCGAAATTTCTCCCCCACCGTCGCTGCTCCGTTGTTTCGAGGTAGCCGTTCTTGTCACGCATTTCGACAAGGAGGTTTCCATTTCCCGGTACTTGAACATCAACGCAAGGTACCAGACTTGGCTATGCCCCTCTTGGCATGCGATGAGATTTCGGGACAGTCTATTAAGCCTGGTGATGGTCGAGACACAGCCTGGAAGTCCACCTTCGGAGGTATCCGCAGTGAACAACTGAACAGTGTCCGCTTCGCAATCGCAACTTTTCTCTTTACAAGCGATAACCGAGTCTCTATCGGATTCGTCGGTCTCGGACATGTATTCGTCGTTGCTGTTAATGTCGAATGGGAAGTCACGATTCAATCCACGTTCTTCTCTTTCAGTCGCACACCAAAATTCATTGCCGACTATAATTTCAGTTTTTGTTTCGCTAGACGAAGATTGGATGAACCCCACCAGATATACTGCCTTCAGGCAGACGTTCAATATCAGCTTCGCTGAGATCATGGCATGCGTCAGAATGAGCACCACCACGTATACGAGACGACGCAGCACTGTCCGAGGTGAGGTCAAGCTTCATGGCGCTATCTGGACCGGCCGAATCCAAAAGTCTCGTAGTCGAGCTTATTTCTTTCTGTCCCTTGGACGTTAGCTGATCGATCTTTGTCTTTGACGCTGCTTGTAGGGGCCAGATAACATCACCTCTCTCCTGCTAGTCGAGTGGTCCCACGTGGTGTCATCGCCGCCGTGTGTGTTGTCCGTTGGAAGTCGTCTCTTTCGGAAAGTTCTAATAGAGGTATAAGTGCACTGCAGTCCTGTCTTAGCACACCTGGGGCATGCTGGCTCCAGGTACGAACAGGCCAACTTGCGTCGATGGCATTGGTCGCAGGCTAATGGGGTAAATGTGACGAATCTGGTCTTTGGGACTCCAAAAGGGTGCAGTGCATTTCCCGAGATTGTGTCTCCGCTGGACGAGTCCAATGGGCTCATCTTTGAGGGACTCATTGTTGAAAGCCGTGCCGAGGACAAATATCCGGTAACATATGGTATCGCCTCGTGGCTTTCATGTCAAATGAGAGGTTGCTTCAAGAACTGCAACTACATAGACTGAAGCTAGAATACAGCAGATTGGGGCCCTCACACTTGCCTCGCCTACAATACTCCATAAGAGAACCAGACGGTGCCTCTATGCAGCGCCGGGTAGGGCTAGCTCACGCGTTACGAGGGCGTGGCTTGCAAGCCAAAAGCATACTTTCAGGCCACCACCTCGATGTCGTTGACCTTACGCTTTTCTGCAACTCGGAAGCCAAAAATGAATCGTAAAGAACAGCAGTTCACGACTCATTTTCACGCACTATCGAACGAGCACAAACAGGCGACTTAGTTGATACTTCCCTGCGGTCCTTCCGTCATATGGCTAGACGCGCGTCTTCTATTTGACAGTTGTCCGCGAATGTATTCCCGCCACGTTCAGATGACTCCTCCGTTTGTTTAGTGTCATTTTCTCCCTGTCGAGGCCATCGGCATCAAACTCCATTGCAACTGCAATCCGCACGAATACTTAGACTTCATCCATCAGCTAAAATCTAGCCACGGGCGGCCCGCGAAAACGTCGTGCAACGTTAATGTTCTTGAACAAACTTTCAAAATGCACAACTTACAGCCGCGGCCTCGACCGTTCCCTTCGCCCTGTCCTAATCAATCCGAAACTCTGTTTAGCAATGCTTGTGACCAGTGCTACCGACGGAAAATCCGTTGTCCGCGAGAGAAGCCGAGCTGCAAGCGTTGCACTCAAGGTGGTCGTTCATGTACCTACAGCTTGGCCAGACCAGTTGGTCGTCCAAAGCGGACAAGGGCGACCACGGAAAGTGACCAGAGTCAGACCAGGACTATGTTGATATCTGGAACGAATGGCATGTCCTCGCCTCAGTGATCGCAAGTTCAAACTGCATGTGTGCTGACAATGGCTGTTAGAAAACGAAACACACGGGCAGCCAACGCGCAGTGACATCGCAAGTACTCCTTCGAATGTTAGTATTTTGGGTTGAGGCGGCGCCAATGCTAATGACATGCTTCTCAGACTGAATCTGCAATACTCACGTCGCGGCACACACCTAACGGCCATCAAGCTTTAATCCTAGAGTATAATCAATGGCCTTCCTCTTCCGGGTGTCGGCAGTAGATTGACAGCGACTAATTATCACCAGTTCGGATGAACAGCACATATCCCTCGCGGACTCTCGCAAAATCAACGACCCGTGCTCCTGCAAATCTGCGCTTGGGGAGCTCTTGCAGAGATCGAGTCAAGGGAATAGCAAATCGACGCAATTCCGGAATCTTACACTCGCCAACAAGTTTGCGGAGAGTATGATGTCTTGCAGCAAAGCTCACGGTGCCGGGATGTGCCTCGTGACACTCGGGCTCTATAGAGACATAGACGAGTACTTGCGTTTCTTTGACGACAACGAGCTGCTGTCAAGAATGTTTGATGAGGCGGACACTTCAGAGATGGAATCAGTCGATCCAGGAGAGGGAGACCTCGATGCCCATATGGGTTATTCCTTGGTAGAGGAACGTGTATTCGTGGACATCAGCGCGTCTGAGACGTCCTTCCGGACAGCGAAGCAACGGACGGTCATTTCACAGGCGCACAAGACGATTTCAACCCTTTCCAGCTACTTAATCCTTCACACAGAGCAAGACTTACAAGGCGACACTTGCGACGACACTTTGCCTGATCAGGATGTCGCAAACGACTATGCGAGTTTGTTACTTGATCGTTACGGGAGTACATAATCGGGGAAGATCACAGCTTGGAGTTCTGGCGTCTATTGTGTGTTATGTAAACAGTAACGGCAAGATTTTCACTTGATAGATTCGAGAAAGACTGAAGGAACTAAACTATTAGACCATTCCAAAAGACCTGCCAATCGCTTAGAAACTATACTAACTATCTGTCTTTTGAGGTTCACGTAAAAAGAAGGGAGATCTTATACATCAACCCCTCCTCCAGGATTCAACATTCCCATAATTGTCGACCTCCCATCTCTACTATACGACGGATAACAGACAACCACAGACGACGACGACGACGACGACCGATGACATTAACGACAGACAGAGAAAATAGTACTAAGTAATGAACCATAATAAAATGTGCGGATCGCTTTGCCTTTTCTGTCGTATTTGTTATCTAGGTATCCAAAGGGCTTGAGAAGGTTCCGTGAAACTACAACACATAATTGGGTCATCATTTGACATTGGAAACACTCTGGGCGGGAGGTTTGCCCCGAATGAGCCACTTTCAATAAGCAACGGAAAGGTAGATCTAGCGGTGAAATAAATGTTTCAAAGATGGTCAGGGAAGCTACGGAATTTGAGCCCTGCGTGATCCTCAGTCCAAGTTCTCACTGCCTCGATATCGATACATGTATGGGTAGACCCCCAGCCGTCTCCATATTCAGTAAAGCCTTCGGCCGTAGTATCTCCAGAACACATCAGAGCCTGCCTCAAGTAGTCGAAACAGTGAAGGTCATGATCCAGATCCTCAGGCTGTTTCCCGTTGATCATCAAATGGCCGTAGCTGCCAAGCACCGTGGACTAACATGACGGTCAGTGGCAGGTCAGAATCAAGGGCAGTAGGGCCATAGCTCATTACCAAGCAGTGAATCTGGTGGAATACAGACAACATATAGACATCTTGACGTGCCTGTTTGACAATCTCCCGCTCGTGTGGCAGCAAAGGCCATGAATAAGGTGGGGATAGACCATCACGATCCTTCGGCTCGACGATGATAGTGCCTCTGCCGTGCTCTGGTCTCCAAGCTTAGCGCACATTCGACAGACTGAGGTGTTGGTCTTACCCGGCAACAAAGCTGTCCATAGTTTAAGAGTCTGGTTCAATTCCCCCTCGTCTGTAACTATACCAACGTTGGCGTACTTGAAGTCCTGTTGGAAGATCGTGCTCCGCGTGCCGACTGGAAAGAAGTTAACAACCAAGTGGCCTGGCGGAGCAATGTGGTAGTGGTACACTTTGGGATATGTTTCAGATTACTTGCCCCAGGTGTGTGGCAGTGCTGCGGGCGACCAACAAGCAGTAAGACCAAGACGGCAAAAGCCAGGACAATCTCGAATGTCACTCTTGCCTGTGTGCTCTTGAACCAAAGGCCTGCCAATGCGTAGCGGGACTTCTTTCTTGGGGGATCAAGTCCTCCGTGACTCTCCACGTCATCTTCGGGCAGCTTGGCATAGGTGGCCTTTTGCATTTTCGAGGTTCAAAGAGCTGACGTGGGCGTAAATTGAATGTTGAACGGGCAGAAAATCAAGGCGGCACAACATTGAAATTGTTTACGCCAATGCGTTCAGAGCGTAGGGCGAAAGGTACTGACGTAAGTAGAGGATTAGTGGCCTTGTCTTATCAACTTCTCAGAAGGGAGATTTCTAGCAGCATTACGGCACAGACCCCCAATGTTTCCTTCGAATCAAACCGTAATATCTCGGATATTCTTCATCACTACATCCAAACGACATGATGGGAAGGATCTGACCGGTCACACATAAACCCATAATGGACACTATCGCTGCGAAGTTGTCGGTGTGTTACAGCTTTATTCCTTGACAAGCTATGTCCAAACGAACCTGGTCCATGCTGTGGTTGGAGGCCTGAAAGGTGCAAACTCAGGAACACATCCGGGAACCCCCTATCGGGAGGTTGAGTTTGATTCGGTTCCCCGTTATTACGACTCGCTCCTTTTGCTGACCAGCGGGGCTTGTCGTTTTCTGTGATGAAGGAGCCATGAAATCAGAAACGTAGAGGAGGGAATTGGCGCTGCATCACGCCAAATCTTCGTTATTCAGAAAAAACGGATAACCGTCACGTCAAAAACGTAATAGATTTCTAGCTAAATATCGCAACATTAATCATTATTCAAGCTTCAGCATGGGTCTTGGGTTATATACTCATCATACCGACGATTCACTGTGGGTTCTGAGACTGCATCCTTCAGCTTCTAGACGACGAGCATCTCGACAACGCTTGTAGACATGGGCGTCACAAGTATTGCAACTGTGCCTGTTTTGGTCATATTCGTCTGCTTTTTCATAGAATACCGAATTGGCCATTCGCAACATCCAATCGACACTATGATCATCTCGGCGACGCAAACCTTTGATCAACTTCTAGCCCAGGAGACTAAATCATGTTCCGACGCCGTAGCTGCATATCAGGCTAGGCGTGGCCGACCTCCGCCGCCAGGCTTCACCCAGTGGTTCCAACTAGCTCAAGAGCTGAATGCAATCGTGGTTGAACAGTTCTGGGACCCTGTATACGAAGACTTGGACGTGTTTTGGGGCATATCACCTGCGCAAATCCAGTCGCAGATTGAAAGTATCATCAATAATGCGCAGTCTCTGGATATTAGTATTTTCCAGTTTGGGGACGGCAACGTCAATAATGACTGTGGCAGCGATCAGTTCTGCCCGGAGTTCAACGATATGTTCCGGCAAGTCGCAGATCTAGGCGTTGACATACTACCAGCAATGACATTGCCAGTCAATCGCCTTATCACGCCAAGAATATTCATGCCATACACTTCTGCACGACAGGAACCTGACATTCACTCCAGTGAGTCGATCCAAGAAGTACATTCGCTCAGGGATAGCGGTAAGTGGAATTCGTCACCGGGACAGTTGCGTTTCGGCGGGCTTGTTGCTGACCCTCGAGAATAGCGAATCTCACTTCAATGGTCAAGGGATCATGCGACCCTGCCAGTCCCATACACAAGTCGACAGACCGCAATACTGTACCGAGGCGTCAAAAACAAACGATGACAACAAATGTCGTGGAAGAGTTTGCTAGAATGAAAAGTGTCTGCGATCACCCCAAGCTGCTCGAGTCTCATGGTAGCTTCGTCGATCCACAGTACCCAGAGCTGGCGACGACGGAACTGGCACTAGTCTTTTCCGTGCAGAAGATTCGATCGGTGAATCAAGAGATCAGAATACCGTCGACGTTATACTGGAGTGAGCCTGCGTCTTACTTCGCTGAAGACTTTGAACCGTGGGACTTGAAAACCAACAAAGTATTCTGGCGGGGTGGAAACAGTGGCGGTCGGGTTGATCAGTTCAATTGGAGGCATTTTCACCGTCATTTGCTGGTTGCGGGGCTCAACTCGACCTTGATCGAAGGAGCAGCAGTCGGCAGATGTCCAAGTTGGGCTTTATCAGACGAGATTTGCCAGCTGCCCCCGCAGCATCGGAATCGCCTCGCGGACTTCGCGCGGCAGAACATGGACGTCGGATTCTACGCTTTTGGATGCGTAGACAAGAACTTCACTCGTTCGACCGAGTCAGGTTGCGACTATTTGGATGAGAATTTCCGCCCGCTGCCGACTGCCAGCTTGCAGAACGTTCAAGGTCACAAATATCTGCTCGACGTTGACGGCAATGGCTACAGCGGTAAGTCCATCCCCTAGAGATGATCCAACGGCTTCGTCTTTCGCTCGCCACTGGCCACCTGACTAATAAGTTACAAGCTCGCTTTCGGTCCTTTCTGTTTTCAAACTCGGTTCCCATCAAGGCAACGATATATGAGGAATGGCACGATTCTAGGCTTGTTCCTTGGAAGCATTTTGTACCCCTCGACAACTCATTTGCAAGTATTTGGGACATTTCGCACTATTTCCTGGGAGAATGTCCTGGGACCTCTATCTCTGGACTCCCAACGTATGATTCGCCTTGCAAAGACCGCGATGAAAAAGCCAGCAGTATTGCTCATGCTGGTTCGGAATGGGCACGTAAGGTTTTGAGGAAGGAAGACATGGTCCTATACCTTTTGAGACTAATGATGGAATATGGCCGTGTCATTCGGGCAGATAGAGATGATTGCAAGGAGCATGAATCATGCCTCGCTCCGAGGTGACTCGGATCTTTGGCAGTGTGTCTCTAACTACGTCTCTATAGTAGCGTCCTAGCCATGCCTGTAAATTTGCCTGCCTTCACGGATAATTCATCTGGAACACCCTCGCTCTTTGCCTTTCTCTCCCTCAGTTACATCCTCATCATATGGCGAATCCGGTGAAGTGGACTGTCTCACCTGGACGATAAGCCCCATTCTGAAGCTGTCAGACTCAGCGATTATAGGATAGCAGGAGGCTTGCCCGTGGAGCCCACTTTGACGCGAATTTCCTTTAGCTTGCTACAGGGCGTGCTCTGTAGAACGGTAATGGTTTGGAAATCTCAAGTCGCTCTTATTCAACATTTATAGCTTCGTTCCAGACGCACTTCGAAACTCTAGCTTGATGACCCGCAGATGCTTCTTTTTCTTTCTCCCGTCGGCGAATGGTTTCCTTTTCTACTGCCTGGTCTGTTTCTAAGGGGGGAAACTTCCGTTTCAAGCTTCGCAGGCGTGCGGATAAAGTGTCCGCAGCTAAGACTAATGTAGTTCATCAATGTTTGGACCGAGGATTCTAGCGAACTAAAATTATAGTTTCAGATCGCGGACTAAGAATGCGATTGCTTCCCTGTATTCCCCCGTCGGATTCCCCCATGGCAGGCGATCCGCGAACCCCTGTTCGTGCAAATGTTCCGCAGGCGATGGATCAACCAATCATCGGGATAGAACCAATTCGGTCCGGATCCAGGCTACAAGTCCGTCCGTACGAGTCAATGGTCCACTATGGATGTCCACAACTTCTGGTTGAAGTGTCTAGAGAGCAGGTTGTAAATTGTAAGCTGGAAGCCTATACATAAACTGGCGCGTCTGATTTCCTCGCCAAGATTCTACGTGCCTCAAGACCATCGATAGCAATGTGCGGCGGACCTGCACCCAACTATTCCCAGCGGTGTTATCACCTCTGCCACTCTCCCGTGACAAGTGGGCATAGCCACGACTGTTGGCCGTCGCCAACAGATCTCGCCTTTCACGGTATGAGAAGTACTCTTGAAACATCCAGAGCAACCATTCCGGCCCCCATGACAGCCGTTCATCCCTACAATTCTTCCAGCTGTTTCAATCACTCGGACTTCACCTGCCAGAGCCTGGGCGCTTGCTATGGCCCCTGTTTCCCAAACGGGTGGCCATGGGGTCACAACAGAGGGTTGACAACTGACCAGGGCTTTTCTTGGGTAAAACACCCGCTTTTGCACTCTGAATGACAGGGCACCAGCTAAAGTCGATTTTCAGGGCCTTGAGAGCGGCAGTAACAAACTCGTCTTTCCGGTCGAAAAAGCTCTCGGCGTCAGTGCCAACGAGCCACTGTCCCTTTATCGGTCACCACTTGGCGAAGCCCTACGTGATGGCGAAATCCCTCCGGACTACACCTTCGAAAGTTCACCCATTGGCAGCGGTACGGAAGGCCTCAATAGTCCCTTTTCTCTAGCATCGTACACAAGTCCAGGCTTTTCCACAACGCCACTGCATCTGCCGAGTCCCCAAGGCGACAACATTTTGGCAACGACGTTCCCCGAATTTACAGACCACACCGGGGAAGTAGAGAAAGGCAATCTGAACGCCCTCAATTTCGGCGATCCATATTCCTCTTCAGCCCAGAATGACAGCCCTAGAACCGGCGAAGACACTGAGTCAGTCAGTCCCGAGGAGCCGGTCATGCTCGGCACGGATATCATGACGGGGTGGCTACTCTCGGACAATGATACTGCTCCAACAGGCCAATCGGGCCTGGTATCCCCAATCTCCATGTCGACGCCGGGCAATTCTGTGGACTACCCAAACAGTGCACGCCCAGGAGCTTCCCGGCGGTCTTCGTCTACAGACGGCAAGCTACCGTATCCGTCCGGCTGCACATTCCCTGGGTGCTCTTCAAAGGTGCTCTTCACAAGACGCTGCGATCTCACCAAGCATTACAAGCAACATTTAAGACAGTTTTTCTGTCGCGTAGAGGGATGCCGCATGTCTGAAGCAGCGGCCAAGACCACTGGAGATGACAAAAGACCAATTGGGTTCTCTACTAAGAAAGATAGGCTCAGGCATGAGCAAATGCATAACCCATCAATCATTTGCGAGCATTGTCGGAAGGTTTTCAGTAGAGAGGACAACCTCAGAGATCATGTACATAGACTTCATAGCAGTGCGTTGGCATGAGCGCTGACATCTCTGCATTCCAGCATTAGAATTGAACAGAATCTAGAGGCTCAGGCTTGGATAGAATGAAGTAGGGGTGGACTGGTCTCTTGCTCTGCTTGGTTTGAAATCAACGTGAAGATTCAGTCTTTGCCCATGAGTAGTTTCATGGAGGGAGATCTTATTATTAGTCATCCCCTGCTCTAGTAGGTATTCCACGCTCCCTCTAGCTAAAACTGTATCAATAGCTCTATAGGCTTATCGTCGTTATCATCGTCCGCCATCGTCGTTGTCTTCGTCCATCGTTGTTGTCATCGTTCATTATCGTCGTTGTCATCATCTATTATCATTATTACTATTGTTGTCCGTCATCGTGATTATTATTGGCATGGGAGAGCGAGCTATAAGCCACTTACGGCTGTCAGATACTGGAGGAGGGGATGACGAATAAGATCTCCCTTCATGAATCATATTGGAGGGGTGGTACTGAAACAACCGGAACGGAGAACAAGGCTGACGGGCAAATAGTTGGAAGATTTTATCTGTGCTTTCTATTCCACGAGCCCTGTCTTTTCTATCTTGATGGCAGCCCACGACGCATCCCTGGTCTAAGATTGGAAAGATCTCCGACATATCTCGCTGCGCAAATGCAGCGTGAGGCTTGCCGTCAACAATGACAGAAGGCCGCTTGCGCGCAGTAGAATTGCCACTCCATCTCCGCCCAGTATCGTCTGGGATCCAGCCAGCACCCCGGAACAAAGGATCGCAGCCAATATCTGAGGGGCAGAGATAAACGAATTATGGATTGTGGTCAGAACGGCAGCGCTGTCACCAACCTTCATGACCTCTTTCCCAACCAAGGCATGCGGGATCCAGTTCGTTAGTGCCCACGGAACTCCAAGGAATGACACGAGAATTATTCCTTGAATTCTGGAGCGGACGAAAAGGGTCGCCAGCGTTGCAAATCCGAACGAAAGCTGGCCGAATATCCATAGACTCAGTAAGGATGTGTCGGCCAACGCCTCAGCGGTAATGGGGTAAGGATTTGCCCCCAAATTGGTTCTCCAGAAGCGAGCAAAAGGCGGAAAGACGATATTGGCTGCAAGAGACACAACAGCAAAGCACAAAGCAGCAAACGAGGCGTATCGTCTGGCTTTTTCTGCTTCCTCGGCGCTACCCAGCGAGCTGAACGTATCCGGATGACCGTTCTCTGCCTGAAAGAACAACTCAATCAGATATCTGCGGAGCGGTAGAAGCTTTGGATTAGCCACTTGAAGCCTTTCTAACGACTGGCGTGGTTCTTACTGGGTTTGGTAATACATGATCGGAAACCAGCCAAGCCACGACAGAAATTGGATATAGAATACCCCGCGTACGAGGTACGAACTCCTTTTGAACTCGTGCCTGATGCGCTTGACCATAGAAAGAAGACTTGTTTTGCTGCGAGTAGAGTGAAATTTGGCTGTAAATCTTGTTTCCGACGAGAAATAACAAGTGACAAATGAGAGGGGTATCTGAAAGACACCAGTGATGACGCAGAGCAGCTGAAAAGGTCTCCAATGACTGGTCAACTGGAATTCGGTGAATGGGAGTATGCCAAGCGCATACCCGACAACATTCCCACCGGCGGCCGCTCTTCCTATCCATGCAGCAGCCTGCGACTGTTGGTGGTCCGGACAAGACTCGACGACCAGCGCTCGGCTCGCTGCTTGTAGGGGCTGTACTGATAAACTCAACGCCAAAATCCAGAAGAATACCAGTGTCTCGAACAAAGTGGCCTGCCTTGTGCTGAGACCTGGGTCTGTATCAATGAAAGTGGCGAAAATAGCAGAGAAGGGGTCGGCCAGCGCAAGGCCCAGTAGCGACACGCTTGATGCGACGGCGCCGAGCATGACGAGTTCTTTCCTGGACACGTCCATCTGGTCGCTGAGGACGCCCACCAGTGGCTGGACTATTGTGCCGCACAACGGGCCCGCCGCCCAAGCAAGTGAGGTGACTGGCTTAGAGACGCCCATGGACAGTAGATATGGCTAGTGCAATGTCAGTATATCTAACATGAGCGGACGGTAACATTGGCTTCACTCACTGTACCGCGGGCGAAAATGGTGCTCCAAATGAGTTGTAAGCTCGTTAATCGTCAGTTACTGGCACTCCCAGATGATGGGGAATGAAGGTTAACTCGGAATACCCTATGGGTGCGCAGATCAAAATCGCCAGCTCTGCGCGACTCCTTTCATGCGCCGTTGGAATGTCCAGCATTGCGATGGTTTGCGTAATGTGATGCTATCAGGCTTCGGGTCCTTCTCGTTTTCCGCGGCAAAAGAACAAGTGCACTTGAGAGATCCGGCGGTTCTACTTTTGCTCTCGGAGGGAGTCCAGAAAGACTGGGTTGGTTGTCATCTCATTCGAGGTGTTGAAGGACAGGCATTACCCCGTTCCCGCAACGGAACCGGAAAATGGAATGGAATGGAAACAACCTTAACTACAGAATCTCCGATGCCTTCGGTAATTCAAGCTCTGCGGGATTTGACCTGACTCGACAAACCTTTCATACTGTTGGCTAGTCTGCCCTGACAAACCTTACTTTGACTGACTGAGTATGCATAACGTTCGTCAGAAAGACTTTTGTGGTGGCTGCCACGTCATTATACGTGCGACGAACTTTGAACCCCACCAGATGATTCCATTTTGCCAGCATTGAGTCCACTGGCTTATAAGTCAAGCTTACTTAGACTTGGTTCCCGTTTCTTTTTAGCCAGCTGGCCAAAGTCTACACCGCAGTACTTAGTATAAGGCACGGGCCTTTAAAAGACTTAAGATTACAGAGGAACCTTTAACAGGCAGGAAAAAAGTTACTAAATACAATATCGGAAGTAGAGCTACTTTAAAACTACACTAACTAGAAAGTATCCTTTTTAACTACCTATAAATAAGGTCGGCTTATCTTTATTAGGAAAATAATTAAAATTAATTAATATATTACTTTAGCTACTTTATATATATTTTTTAACTTTTATAAACCTAAGAATTATTAAAAACCTATTAAACCCCCTTAAAAATAATACTTAAAACTTTAGAATTTTATACTATTTAATATACTTTTTAGTATAAGTACCTTCTTTAATTTAACTAGTACTTACTTTACTACTTAAAATACTACTATTAATATAGTTATAGGTACTTTTTTAGTTTTAGTACTTATATTAATACTAAAAAATATAAAACGTAGTTACTAAAAAGTATATTTACTTATTAAAATCTCTAACTTACTACTTTACTTTATATCCTATTAACTAATAATATTAAAAAATATATATACTTATTTAAAATATTAATAATCTTTAAAAAGAATCTATTAAAAACTAGTTTATCTAGCCCTTATTAGTAAAGGAGTTATTTTAGAATTATATTACTACTACTTAGAGTTTTAAAAGATTTAAATTTAAACTCTATAGATATTATAGCTAGTCTTTTAATAGTAGTATTTATATTATCAAAAGCTAAAGTTTAATACTAAAAGTAGTACTATAGTTACTAAAAAGATCCTAGGTTTAAAGTACTTAAGTAATTAGTTTAAGTATTTAATAAAAGGGTTATAGTAGTTACTACTTAAGAGCTAAAAGTATTTAAAAATTAATATAAAGTTAATAACTAAAGAACTATAAAAAAAAGGACTTAAAAGTACTTAAGTTCTATTTATATATAAGTCCTACTTTTTTATTTATACTATAATAGTAAGTATAATATTAGTTAAATAAGTACTTAATAATTACTAATAAGTATTTAGTAATTACTACTAAGTACTTAGTTTTAGTTATAACTACTTAGTACTTTATTTTATTTATATATAACTTATATTATAGTTCTTCTTTTTTTAAAAAGTTATTCTATATTCTACTTTAATTATATTTTTTATTATCCTTTTAACTACTAATCCCCTATATATAAAGTATATATTAGTTTATAACTAATAAGTTATAATATTAAGTTTTTTTTTTAAAGGCCTTACCCTTAAGACCTAGTATAAATAAGTTATAGTTCCTAAATTAAAGGACCTATAAACTTATATTTTAACTTATTTAATACTAATACTATATTAAGTTATATACAAAAGTAAAAAGTATCTTTCTCCCTATATTACTATTATTATTTTTTAAAAATTACTAAAAAGGGTTTTAAAGTTATACTTTATTCTTATTACTATACTAAGGGGTTTTATTATAAAATATTACTAAACTCTTTAATTTATAGTAAGTATATAGCTATAAGTAATATATAGAAATCTTATAATACATCTAAAAATACTATTTATACTTATAAGTATTTATTTTAATTTATAGTTATATAAAATTCTAAGAATACTTTCCTTTTTTAATTAAGTAACTTATATCTAAGTCCTATTATTTAAATAATAAAAAAAAGAAGTTTAAAGAGTTATTTTAAAAGTAAATAAAAGCCTTAAAAAAGGCTTAAAATAATATAAATAAAGTTTTAATTCACTTAAATTATATATAGTAGTAAACGTAAATAGTATTCTAAAAAGGTTAGAATTTAATAAATATAGTAACTAAAGAGTTTATAAGTTCTTTTAAAACTATTTAAAAAGCTTAATCTATTAGTACTTTTAAAGTAATTAATTTTAATATAGTTTTAGTAAATTAAAATCCAAATACTCTTAGCTTTTTATTAAAAGAGGGTACTATAGAAGTTATAAAGAGTTTTAGTTCTATTTTAAACTAAGTATTTCTAAGTAAAAAAACGTTTATTTTATTTTAAGTCCCTTAATTCATTAAATCTTAAGTTAAAACTAAAAAATATATAACTTATTTACTAGTACCTTTATAACTTAAGTATATTATCTTTTTTACTATTAAATTTAGTATTTTTATAGTTTATTCTATATATTAATAAAGTTTAATATAAGTTTTTATATATTATTTATAAATCTATAATCTTTTTATTTAATTAAATACTTAATCTTAGTATTATCTTACTAATTAATATAGTTAATAATTTATTTAATTTTATAGTTTTATTTTAAAATAACTTTAATATAATTTATTATTTATAATCCTTATAGTACTAGTTCTAAGAATAAAATATAAAAAACTAAGTAATATTTTATAGTATTTAATAATATAAGTTTAAAGTTAACTTTTAAGATTTTTTTAATAATCTTAAAGGGTCTAAGTTTTTTAAAGTTTAACTTATTACTTAGTTGTTTTATTTTAATATTATGTTAAATAAAGTATATACTATCTCTTTTTTTAAAGAATAGTCCCTTTATTCTTAAAGTATTAGTATATTTATATATATATTATTTTATAAATTTTAAATTTTATTAAAGTTTTATATAAATTTCTTTAATTTTATTAACTTAAACTTCTACTTTTACTACTAATAGTCCTACTCTTAGTTCTTTATAAGTAATTAGTTTAAATTTATAGTTTAAGTAAAAAAGTAGATTCTATATACTTTTTCCTACTATACTATTATAAGTAAATTAAGCTATTAATAATAGTATAACTTAATTATTTTATTAATAGTTAATATAATATTTTAAGTATATTTCTAAAATTTAGTTAATCCTTTTTATTTATTTATTAATTTAAGGGTAAAAAGTAGTAAATAGCTATAGCTTAAATCTAAACTATAAAATTAAAGATTTCTAAAACTTTAAAGTAAACTACGTTCCTTTATTAAATATAATATCTTTAAATAAACTATATTAGTTAAGAATATACTTATTAAAAATATAAATAGGTTTTTTAGTAGTACTTACTTTAATTTATAGTATAAAGTATACGTACTTAATAAGTTTATTTATAATAACTAAAATACTATTAAACTATTTCTTAATAAGTAGTTTTTTTAATTATAGTAATTTAATAATAAAGTTAAGAAAAGTTAATTACTATACTTTTTTAAATATAAAAAGGAGTTATAGTTTTTTATATAGTTTATAGTATACTAGTTTACTTTTATTATAAATATTATAGTACTTAATAGTATTAAATACTTATTCTTTAGTAACTTTATTACTATAGTATTATTTAATTTATTTTTAAGTTTTAGTAACTCTTTAATATTTATATACTTTAATACTATAAATTATTTTAATTATTTTATTAATTATTTATCCGGGTATACTAGTACTAACTTATTTAGTAATTATTAAAAAGTAAATAATTAGTACTAGGTTTTTATTTAAATCCTTTTTAAGGATTACTTAAGTCTTATCTAGGACTATTATTTCTAAGTTTAATTATTTATTTAAAATATCTACTCTTCTATTTTCTAATCCTTTTTTATAAATAATACAAAAATTAAATTCTAAAAAAAATTCTAACTATTTAATTTATTATTTATTAAAGTCTTTAAACGTAGTAAAATATATAAAGTTCTTATAATTTATATATACTATAACTTTATAGTTTATTTTTAAAAAGTATAGTTTTTATTTTTTAAATACTTTAATAATTACTATAAGTTCTTTATTATAAATTTAGTAATTAAGTTTAAGTTTTTATAGCTTTTTTAAGTAAAAGACATAGGAGTATAAGTGTTCTTTTTTATCCTATTATCTAAGTTATTTACTAATAGTATAGTTTAAAGTATTAGTTTTAACTTTAAAGGGTAAGTTAGAGTTAAGTATTATAAGTATAAATTCGTTTAAAACTTAATTTTTTATTTTTCTAAAAGTAGTATTTTTTTTATTTATTTATTTTTATTTAGTATCTTTTTTTATTAAGTCTATTAAAGCTTTAATATTTTTTAAATAGTTTTTAAAGAATTATTAATAAAAGTTAATAAATTTAAAGAATAATTAAATATCTTTAACGTTCTTAAGTATTAACTATTCTTTAATTATAATAATCTTTTTATTTAATATCTTAATAATTCTAAGTATAATTATAAATCTAAAGTAGTTTACTTTTTATATATAGAATTTACTTTTTTTTAGTTTAATAAGTAGTTTAGTTTTTTATAACTTTTAAAGTACTTAATATATATATTACTTATATTCTTTAAAAGTCTTTAAAAAAATAAAAATATTATTAAAGTATATAATTATAAAAATATTAAGTTTTTTTTATAAAACGTAATTAATTATATTTTAAAATATTATAAAAGTATTAATAAGTTTAAAAAGTATTATAAAGTATTTAAAATATTCTTTATAAAAGTAAAATATAGTTTTTTACTCCTCTTCTTCTTTAATTTTAATTAAGTTATAGACTCCTTTAAGGTTAAAAACTATAAACTAGTTAACTCTATAAAGTAGGTTTTATAGTTCTAAAATAAGTAATAATAAGTATTAGTTTTTAATAGTAATATTATTAAGTTATTAGTAATTAATATAAAGTTATAGTTTATTATTTTTTTTAGTATAAATAGAATAGGATATCTTATTAGTAATATTAATTCTTTAATATAGCCCTTAGTTAAATATTTATTAATATATTTGTTAAGTACTTTTATTTTTTATTAGTTTAACTAATAAACTCTATTAAATACTAATATCTATTCCTTTTTAATAAGGATCTTATAGTTAAAGGCGCTATACTTAAGTAAGTTTATTTTTAATATTTAAATAAATAGCTTTTTATATACTTTATATTCTTTTAAAATAAATAAAAGTTAATTTTTATTATTAATTAAGTTTTTTTATATTATAGTAAAGTCCTTTTTTTATAGTAGTTTAGTAACTACTTTTTTAACCTTTAAGTAAGTAATATATTATAATATATATATTATTAGTATATTATAGTAAAGTTTATTTAAAGTTAGTAGTTAACTATATCCTTTAGTAACTAAACTCTTTTTATAGTTTTAATAAAAGTAGCTAGCCTTTTAATTTATTTATAGGTTCTCTTTTTATAGTTATAGTATTCTTAAGATAATATTCTATTATTCTATATTTATAATATTAAAGTAGTAATATATTTTCTAGTTATAGTAGTTTAAAAAAAGGGACGTAGTTTTTCTATTAATAATACCTCTACTATACTATACTCCTTTTCCTTTTATATTATTAAGTAAATATAAATCCTCTTTTTTATTCTATAGTAATTATAAGTTTTTATAACTTATAGTAATATAAAGTTACTTTAAGTGCTACTATTAATTAAAACTTTAACCCGTATTTTATTTACTATAATATTAAAGTAAAAGTATTTTTTATCTAAACTTATATTTATTACTAAATAAATAAATCTTATTATAGTTACTTATTATAATTCTTTATTAATAAATAAGTTTAGTTTTTTAACTACTTAAGCCTCTATTCTATATATATTCTATTTCTATTAGGGTATTTAATTATTCCTTTTTTTTAAAAAGTATTCTTAATATTAAAAATAAGTAAAGTAAAACTAGTTCCCTTTTTTTTTTAAAGTTATTTTCTTCTTAAAGCCTATACTTTCTTAATATAGTATACTTAGTATTAGTTAATATAATATTTTTACTATCCTATATTATTATTATATAAATATTATATAAAAAAGTTCGAGTTAGGTTTAAAAATTACTTCTTCGGGTCTTTTAAATTCTTAAATACTCTATATATAGAGTTCTTTAATAAGGTAAATATTTTTATATAGTACTTCCTTCTTCTTTTTAAGGAAAAATCGGGAGTTAAGTTTCTTTATAAAGTAAAGTTAGTATTTATTTTTAAAGTATTATAATTAAAAAATATCTTAGTATTATTTATATAGTATATTTAACTACTTATAGTCTCCTAGTATAGTTTTAAGTAACTATTTTTTTATTTTTTTAATAAAGTCCGTTCTATAGAATAGAATTTATTATTAGTTATTATTTAGAGAAATATATATTAAGGTCTTTTGTTTTTTTTTTTATATTAAAAGTTTCTTTTTAGAGTTTAAATCCTAGATATTAAGTAAAGCCCCCTATTAGATTTTATTTTAAGTATATTATTAAGTAATATTATAAGGTTTATTTAAGTTATAAAGTATATTTAATTTATATAATACTTTTTAAGTTTTAGAGTAACTTATAATCCTTTTTAATCTTTTAGTATTATTAATATATAACTATTTAAGTATAAGTAGGTTAGTATATACTACTATTTTTTTATTTCTTCTTATAAGTAATATTTAAATATACTCTATATAGTTCTTATTAGGTTCTATATTAGTAGTATAATAAAAGTCTTTAATTATAGTATTAAGTTTTTTAATAATCTATTTATTATTATATTTAACTTCTTTATTACTAAGTATTATTAAGTTATAACTTATTTATTATAAATTTATATTATTAAACTATTCTATAGCCTTTTAAGCTAGTTTTTAGTAAAGTACTTAATAAGTTACTATAAGTGTTTTTTTAATAATATTAGTAGTATTATAACTAGAATATCTAGTATCTTTAAAGTACAATCTAGTATTTTCTTTACTACTTCTATAAATTATATATTTATTAATATAGTATACTATCTATAAGAGTTTAGTATCATTTTCCTTAAAGGTGGCGTTTAGTTACTTACTTTTTAAAACTAGTTACTATTATTATTTTTTAAATTAATAGTAGTTCTTAGCTATATATTTTAGTTTATTATAACTATAGTATTTAAAAGTACATCCTTTATTAGTTTTTTATTATTTAATAGTACTAAGGTCTATAGAGCTAGTATAGTATTTATAAGTAGTACTGCGTTAGTTATTATTTTAGTTTAACTAGTTATTTTATTAAAGCTACTATCCCTAGTTATAGTACTAAAATTTCTATAACTATTATTAGTACTTTTTACTAAAGTTAGTATTAAGTTATTATTTTTTTTTATAGTATCTTTTTTAAAAGTAGTTATTAATTTTAATTATAAGTTTAATATACTAAAGGAAGTCCTTAGGGTAATTAATTTTAATATATTTATCCTTAACTTTATCCTTTAAACTTTAATAAAATATAAAGATTCTAAATTCTTTAGTAAAGTCTAATTAAGTATTAATATATTAGAATTTAGTAGTATAGTAAGTTATAGACTTAGTTTACTAGAGTATAGTAAGGTTATACTTAGCTTATTATTTTTAATTAGGGTCTTAGAATAGGGTTTAAAAAGTATATTTAAATCCTTTAAAGGTAAAAAAGATATTCTTAACTTTAAAAATATAGTTATTTAGAATTTTAGCTTTAAAAAACTACTCTTAAAAAAGTTTAATTTACTAAAAGGTATACTTATAAAAAAACGTAGTAGTATAAATAACTTATTTAATATTATTTTTAAAACTATTATAATAAAAGCTTTAATAGTTTTTAACTTAAATTAAGAATCCTTTAAGTTATTTAAGGGTTCTATTATAAGTAACGGGTAAGTTAAGTTTAAGTTTCTTATATTTATCATAAATATGTATCTTAATAATATTAGTAGTAGTATAGAGTATCTTAATTTTATTTTTTATATTAAAAATATACTAAAGTCTATTACTAAATTATTATATTATTTATTTAAAGTTATAAAATTCTATAGTATTTTTATTATAAAGCTTTTAAATCTTACTAATATTTTTATAAGCCTTTTAAAGTTATTCTTTAGTATTATTATTATTACTAGTTTTTCTATTATCCTTTATATATTATTCTTTAAGTTCTTAAATAAAGTTATAAACTTATTTACTTAATAATTTAAATAAAAGTAAAGTAGTTTTAGTAGTTCTAAAGGAAGATATTATAAAATACTATTTATTAGTATTAAAAGTTAACTTACTAAATAGAAGTTATTAAAATATTATAATTAGCCTTTTAATAGTAGTATTTATATTAATAAAAACTAAAGTTTAATATTAAAAGTAGTACTATAGTTATTAAAGGAATTTTAGGTTTAAAGTACTTAAGTAATTAGTTTAGGTATTTAATAAAAGAGTTATAATAGTTACTACTTAAAAACTAAAAGTATTTAAAAATTAATATAAAATTAATAACTAAAAAACTATAAAAAAAAACTTAAGGGTACTTAAGTTTTATTTATATATAAGTTCTACTTCTTTATTTATACTATAGTAGTAAATATAATATTAATTAAATAAGTACTTAGTAATTACTAATAAGTACTTAGTAATTACTACTAAGTACTTAGTTTTAGTTATAACTACTTAGTACTTTATTTTATTTATATATAACTCATATTATAATTCTTCCTTTTTTAAAGAGTTATTCTATATTCTACTTTAGTTACGTTTTTTATTATCCTTTTAACTACTAATCCCCTATATATAGAGTATATATTAGTTTATAACTAATGGATTATAATAATAAATATACTAAAGTTAAAGGAGTAGGACTTTAAAAATAGCTTAAAGACTTTAATTATACTTAGAATTAGCTCTTTACTTACTTTAGAATTAACTACTACTATAAAATAATAATCTAAAATCCTAGTAGTTTATTAACTACTTTTATTTAATATATTCCTAAAATCCTATAAACTACTACTAAATTAACTTTAAAATACTCTAGACTTTTATTTAAATACTTTAAAAAAAGTTATAAATATCCTAAAATACTAAACTTTTATATTATTAATTAAATAATTAGTATTTAAATTACTAAAATTAATAAATAATATAAGTAACTTAACTAATACCCCTAAGAATTTAATAATATTAAAACTACTACCCCTTAACTATAGTACTTTTGGTAGTTAAACTATAGTAGTTTAATAACTAATTTACTTAAAATAGAATTTTAAATTAGTTAACTATAAACCCTTAGAATTACTATTTTCTTAAGTAATTAAAACTATTAATATATAAACTAAAGAAAAAGCTACTTTTTATATTAATAGTATCCCTAAGTTAGTTAATATTATAAATAAAGTTAATTAAAGAATTATTACTAAAGTTAACTTTATTTTATTAAAAAAGGCTTTAAAAGAATAATTTCTATTTTAGATTATAGACTAATAAACTTTAATATTTAATATTAATAATATATTATAAAAGTAAAATAAAGCTTTAATAAAATACTATAACTATACTCTTTTAGTCCTTTATAAAATTAAATACTAAAATACTATTATTAAAGTAGAATTATTTATACTAAAATAGACTGTTCTTTAAAGTTTAATTTAATAATTTATTAAGGACTTATAGAATAGTAAACTTTACTAATAAACTATAACTATAGTAGCTATAACGTTTACTAGCTTTATAGTATATAATACTATTTAAAATACTAAATAAATTCTTTAAAATTAAAAAGTAAAAAATAAATACTTTATAAATAAAATATAATTAAAGCTACTTCTTTAACTTATTAAGTATTAAAATCTAAACTAAAACGTTAATTAAGTTTTAGTTTAATAAATAAGTAGTATATAAATACCCCTATATATAGCCTAAACCTACTTTAATAGTTACTCTTTTTAATAACTATTTAACTCCTAGTTTATAATACTAATTTAACTTTAAAATTACTAATAATAGCCTTAAATAGAATAAACTAGAACCTAATAAACTTAAAATTAAAACTAAAACTCCTAAAGTCCTCCTTAATAGCCTTAAATATAGAATTTAATTAATAACTTTACTAAAACTAATAGAAACTTACTATAGCTACTAAATAAAAAGTCCTTATAAAATAAATTTATTAATAGTCTTTAAGTAACTAAGCCTAAAGAAATTATATATATTAAGTATAAATAGACTAACTATAAACGTTTAAATTATACTAAAAAAAGCCTTACTATATAAAAGTAAGTATATATTAAATTAATAGTATAGCTATTTAATTAAAGCTTTTTAAAAAAAGCAAAACTACTACTAGGAGTCGTTAATACCTATTCTATATAACTATATTATATTTAAGAATTAAACTACTATACTAATAACCCTAGGCCCCTAACTACTAATTTTACTTAAAACCCCTAGAATTTATTAAATATAATAGCTAGTTCTTATTACTTCAAGTTCTTTATAACTAATAACTCTAGAAATATAGTAACCCCCTTTACTCTAAAAAAAAATATCGTATTATAGCTAAAGCTAAAATAGTATTAACTAAAGAGTAGTTTAAAGAAGTTATATTAGTACTTTAAGTACTCTTTAATAAAAAACTTAGTTTTAATAAGTAGATTATTAAACTTAACTCTTTAGTTTTAAAGCTTATAACTAAAAATTAAAAGAAATAAATAAAGACTATTTTAAATAATCTCTCTAAAAAGGCTAGAATAGTTAAAGTACTAAACGCGAATTTTAAAAAACGTATCCTACTCTAAATAATTATAAATAAAAGTTAACCTATTAAAGTAACTAGAGTACTTATAAAGTAATAAAGTTTAGTTAATATTATAGTATAAACTAAAATACTACTTTTAGATATTTAAAAAATTATAAAAAAAATTATATTTAATATTTTACTTATAGACCTAATATAACTAAGTCCCGAATTCTTAAAATCTATTTAAGCTATATCCTAAAAAACTATTATTAAAAGGCTAAGAAAAATAAAGATAAAAGTAAGGCTATTACTATAAAAAAGGTACTTAATAAAGGCAAGGTCCCTATTTAAAGTAATTTAGTATTATTTAAATATAAAGATAGATATTTTATAACTATATTAAACTCTACTAAAAATATTTAAACCTTCTTTTAAAATTACAAAACTACTAAACTATTCTACTTTAATTATATTATTACTACTTAAAAGTCTTACTACTTAGTACTTAGTAAATAGGTTTAGGCTAATTAAAGCTCTAGAATAAATATTATCTTATTTAAGTTTATTAAAATTTACAAACTAATCTAATATTTACTAGTAGAAATTAGCTTTAAAAGTCTTTAAATAAGAGCTATTAATAAAGCTATATATAGAATAATATATTTTATAGTTATTTATATTATTATATATAGAATAACTTAAGAAGTTTAAGTCTATATACGCCCTAGGGACTTTAATAATTTAGTTATATTACTTTTTAAAATACTTTAGTTGTTTAATATTAAAGTAATAATTAATCTTTAAGCTATAAAAATCATAATTAGGGATAAAGCTAAAGGGGAGACTATTACTAAAATTAAAAAACTTTTTATATAAATATTAAAATTATAGTACCTTATCCTTATCTTAGTTAATAATAATACTAATTTATCTAAAAAAGATCGACTTACTACTTTAATAAACTATGAAGAGTTTAGTAGTAAATTAGAATTAAAGTTAAAAAATAAAAAAGATACTTAGAATCTATTAAAAAACGTTTAATTATATATTAACTTAAGTAAGTCGTTAAAAGTATTTATTAGTAAATAAAAATCACTTAAGTACTAGTTTAAAGGAGTTAATTTTAAAATAAAGAAATACTAAATTATATAATAAACTAATTATAAAGGATTTTAAATAGAGTTTTAAATATATATAGAATACTAATACAGCCTAGCTTACTACTTATACCCCTAAACTTACCTAAAATATAACTACTTAAAAAGAGTTTAATATTATTTATACCTTAAGCTTTTAAATAAAAAAACCTTACTCTAGAGAAACATTACTTTAAAACAATTAAAAGGATTACCCTTTATAAATAATATTTCCTATATTAAAAAGGCTAAAATACCTTAAAATAGATTTTATAATACTACTATTAAAAGTAAAGGAGTAGTAAAATACAAAACTAATAATATTAAAACCTAATATACTTAAATATAATTATAAAAAAGTAAAAAGAATAATTTATATATACTAAGTTTTATTTTTAAACTTTTTAAATAATTTTCTAGCTACTAACTTATATTACTATATCCCTAAGTTAAAAAAGGATATAGTATTTTAAAATAATAATAAATAAAAGAAATGAAACGTAACTAAGTAGTACTAATTAAATTACTTAATTACTAAAGGAAGGGAAGTTAGTTTATATAAGCCTATTATTGTAGTAAATAGAATTACTTTACTTTAAAGAACTTAGTTAGTTATTATTAAAAAGCTAGGAATTAAACTACTAAAAGAGTACTAACTAATAATTAACTATAGGAATATTAATAAAAAACTACTAATATTATTAATTCTATTACTTAAAAAAGTATATAAAAATCTATTAAACCCTAGAGTTTAATTATAATTAAGTTAGGATTTAAAGTATATTTATTAAAGTATTTTAATTTATTTAAAATACTACTATATATATATATTTAATACTTTTAATTAGCTATAGCTTTAGTTTACTAAAATATAGTAAAGAGTAAAGAGTTTAGTCTATTAAATAATAAAATTTAGCTATATTTTTTTAAAAGTTATTCTAAAACCCAGCTATAAACTATTACTACTTATTCTAAATACTTTAAATAGTTTTTTACCTATTAATATCTATTTTAATAATATTTTTATAAAGTTTAAAAGCTAGGAAAAAGAGTAAGCCTT
The DNA here is from genome assembly GCA_027406025.1 of Colletotrichum musae. NCBI lineage: Eukaryota > Fungi > Ascomycota > Sordariomycetes > Glomerellales > Glomerellaceae > Colletotrichum > Colletotrichum musae. The sequence continues at coordinate 931,489 of JANVYC010000001.1, read as the reverse complement.
TATTAAATATTATTTACTCTTAAGATTTATTTAAATTAGAATTAAATTTACTTAAAGGAAAATCGAATTAGAACTAATATCTATTATTACTATAGAATAAACTTATAAAATTAGTAAAATAATACGTATTAAACTTAAAAGAATTATAAAGCTTTTAAAATAACTAATACTAAAAATATAAACTAAAGTTAAAACTTTTATTATTACTACTAAACCTTATTAGAATTAAATAAAGAATATTACTAAAATTATTTAACCTTTTTATTAATTAACTAAAAATATACTTTAGTATTAAGGACCCTTAAAAGTATACTCCTTTACCCTTATAAAAAAGTTAATTTTTAATATAATTAATATTTATAAACTAGAAGTTAAATAGTTTATTTAACTATATTTAAATACTTTAAAATTTACTAAGAGCTATATTATTCTTTAATAATAAAAAAGTAATTATATTTTAATTTTTTATAATTTACCTTTCTTTACTAAAAGCTAGTATAAGTATAGTATATATAAAAAAGAGCTTTTAGCTATTATAGAATTTTATAAGTACTACTCCTATTTCCTAAAGACTAAATAGGAATTAACTATTTATACTAACTATAAACCTTTAACTTAGTTCTTTATATTACTATACTATAATAAAATATATATTAAATAAATTATTAAACTAAAAATACTTAATATAAAGTTTAAATATATTTAAAAGTATTAGAATATAGTAGTAAATATACTATCTTAGACTATTTTTCTATTATATAACTATAATAAAAATAACTTAAAAGACTTTAATAAATTAGTAGAAAATAGAGTATAGATTTAAAAAAACAAAACTAAAGAGTATAAAGACCTCCTTTAAAGAAGTAAATAAAATACTCTAAATATAAATACTATTAATAAAATTATTAATATAATCCTCTTTAGTTAAGTTTAAAAGATAAATAGTAATAGTAATAGTAAACCCTCCCCTTTTTTAAAGGACCTTAATAGAGAATTTAAGTTAATATTAGTTTTAGTAGAAATAAAACTTATTTAATTAAAAGTAAAATTAACTATTTAGTTTAATTAAAAGGTCTTTAAAAGGGTTTTAGTACTTTTTATAGTAGATATAGTTTTATAAAATTTAAATAAACTAAAAAGCTTGATTTTAAACTTATAGTTAGTAGTAGTTTATATAGATAAGTTAAAAGTAGTTATAATTATTACTAAGTATTTATAAAATAAAATAAATATAACTTTAATAAAAACCTAAGTATTAAAGTAATTAAAGGAACTATAGTACTTAAAAATTATTAGTTTTTTAATTAAAAATAACTTAAAAATTAATAACTATAAATTAAAGTCTTTTAAGAATAAAAGTTAACTATACTTTATTTAAAATAGAATACTTTAGTATATAGTATATAGTATTTAAAAACGTTACTTAGTTCTTAAAGAAGTTATAGTTATATATAAACGGGAATATAATAATAAAGAATATTTTAGAATTAATATTATAAAAAAAAAGCTTTTAGTAAAATACTTTTAACTAAAAATAGCTATTAATATTATAGAGTATATTTAAAGCTATTAACTTTATACTAGTATAGGAACTTAAAAATATTTATACCTAAACTAAGTAGTTTTAATTATAAAACTGTTAAGAGTTATAAAAATTAATTACTTAAGCCCTTTAAAGAAAACTACTTAAAGAAATATATTACTATTAATATAGATTAATTATTTTAGTTAATTTATATAAACTTAACTAGTACTAAATATATTAGTAAAAACTATAATCCCTATTTTAACTAACTAAATAAATATTATAAAAATAAAGCCTAGATCCTTTTATTTTAATACTAAAGGGGTATTTATTTTAAAAGAGTTTAAACTAGTAATATAAAGTTAAAGTATTAAAGTTAATTCTATTTTAGTAAAATCACATAAGTTTATTAAAATAGTAAAATCTTATATTAAGTTATTTATTAAACTATTTACTAAAAGAATTTTAAAAAACGCCTTTAAGTTAAAAAACTAGGACTTATATTATAAAGAAATTATATATAATATAAATACTAAGTAAATAAGGAATTTTAAATACTTACTATTAAAGATATTTTTTAACTAAAAATATAACTATAAAAGGGGGATTTTAGTTAATATTAAAATACTAACTATAAAGGAACTAAAAAAAAGTAATAGTTATAAAAATAATAAATATAAAAAGTTAAAAACCTATAATTAAAGAATACTAATTAATTAATAATAAAGCTAAATTAGTTTAATATAAGTAAAGAGTTATAAAGCTATTTAAAAGGGGGGATTTTATTATATTAGTATAGAAAAAAAAGCTATTAAAGTTTAAACTAAAGTAAAAAGAACTATTTACTATTTAATACTAAGTTAAAAAAGTTACTTACTTTTTAAAATAACTAAATAGTACTATAATACTACTAGTAAAGTACTAGGATTATTTTAAAGTTTTTTAGCTATAAACTAAATACCTTTAGTTTAAAATTAAGTTATTATTACTTTTTATATAATTATTATATTAATATAAAAGATAAAATTAATTAATTTAAAATTAAGAATTTTTTAAAACTATTATAAGTACTTCTTACTATATTATAATTTAAAAAGCACTTACTTTATTAATATTCTTACTATACTAAAATAACTAAAATACCTACTTTTATTTAACTTTAAACCTCCTTATAATAACTTACTTTTACTCCTTTATTTTTTACTCTTATACCTCTTTACCTCTACTTTACTTTATTTTTTTATAAACTAGTATATACTTAATTAACTTTAAATATTACTACTATATATTTAAACTATTTTATTTATAATATATTAAAATTATTAAATATTTAAAAGTATACTAAATATAATAAATCTTTTTTAATAACTAAAACTAAGAATTAGTAAAGCTATTTTAAAAGTACTACTCCTAATAACTTAAAAAAGTATATTTCTTAAACTACTCCTATAACTAGTAAATAAAAAAAAAGAACTATAGTTAGTAAACTAAAAAGGAAAATTATATAACTATAAAAGAAAGTTAGTATATTATAAAAAAAAAAAATAAAGAAGTAGAACTATATATAAGAATTTAAAAAGTTTATAAAAGAGTATAATAAGTATATTTTTTAAGTTTTATATAAATTAGTATAAATAGTATTTTTAAAAAAGATATAATACTTAATTTATACTTAATAATTATATTAAGAATAATTTTAAAAAAAAGTAAAAGTAGAATTAAAAAAAACTAAATAAACTCTTTAGTACTACTAAAAATAAAATAAAAAAGGAATTAATTAGTAGTAAGTAGTTAAACTAAAAATAAAAATACTATAAAAACTAGGGTAGTAAATATTACTTTTACTTAGTAGTTACTAACTAAAAATAAAGGTAGTTAGCTTAAAGATATTACGCCTTTAGTATAAAGTTTTAAGTAATTAATAAAATTACTACTTTTTTATAACCCCCTTTAATAAAAAGTAAGTTTAAAAAAAATAAAAGAAAATAATTATATTAAAGTTAACTATACTACTTTAAAGTCTTACTTTACTAATACTACTTAAATACTTATAGAATTAAAAATTAATAATCTTACTTTACTTATTAATAGTTAAATAAAGGAATAACTTAAAAGTACTAATATTTTTATATTTAAACCTAAACTTAGTACCCCTAAACTTAAACTTAAAGAATTAACTTTACTTATTTAAAAGTCTATAAGTTTAACTAGGAATTTAAATTTTAACTTAAAAAAAGTAACTTTACTAAATTTTAAACTTAAGGATTTTAATATTATAATAAAAAGTTTAATATAGTTAAGTTAAAAGCTTTTTTAAAAAGGTAAAAAGTTATTTAACTTAAAAAATTATTTAATTATAGTAAAGTTTAAATTAAAGTTAAGTTTAAAAAATAAAAAGGAAATACTAAGATAATTAGTTTACTTTAAAGAGTTAATTAAAAAACCTAAAGAGTTAAAGTTAAAAATAAAAACTAAGCTATTAATTAGAGTTAAAAATAATAATAAGTTAATTAAAAATAAAAATAAGTTAGTTTTAAAAAATAAAAGTAATAAAGTAAACTCTAGAAAGTTTAAGAAGTTTAAAGTACCCTTTTAAAAAATTAAAAGATTTAACTTAGCTTTAATTAATTTAACTATAGTAATTTAAAAGTTAAAAAAAAAGAATAATAACTAAAAAGCTATAAAATAAAAAATTAAAAATAATAAAATTAATATAAAGAATTTTATAGAAGTTAGTTAGGAAATATAAGAGAAAGATAGTGTATTTTAAAAGACTATTTTGAAAATAATACTAAATAAAATAAAAGTTAAAATAAACTAAAGTTAATTACTAATTACTTATTTTTTATTAAAAATACTAATATAGTAAAGTATTATATAAGTAGTATAAAACTATTAAAATAGTAATTTAGTTAAGTTTATTTTAGAATTATAGTTATAGTTTATTATTTTTAAAATAATAACTATACTAAAGTTTAGTATACTACTAGTATACTTTAAAAAGAATAAAGTAATATAAAATATTATACTTAAAATAAAGGTAGTATTAACTAGAATCTACTAGTAATAACTTTTAAGTTAGGGATACTTTAAAGTAATTTATAATATAATATATTTAGTAGTTAAGTATTAAAGTAAATATAGTAAAGTAGAGTTAAAAAAGTATAAGGCTATAAGTAAAAAGGATAACTTAAAAGTTAAGAACGTTAGTTTAAAGTATAAAAAAGTAAAGTTAAAAAATAAAAAAATACTAAGCTTTAGGAATTATAGTAGAGTTTAAAGGGTTAAATTCTTTTATTTAAGGTATAAATTAAAATTAATAAAAAAAAATAAAAAGGTAATATTTAAAAGTTAATAAGTTTAGTAATAAATTAAATAAATTAACTAATACTTATAAAAGATTTTAAGATAAGTTAGAATTTAAATTAAAAATAAGAGTATTAATTTATAATAAATTAAAAGAGCTAATTTAAAATAAAAAAGAATATTTTAATAATTTAAAAGTACTTTAAGAAAAATAAAAAAGCTTTAAAATACAAATAGTATAATAAAGTCTAACGCTTTTTAATACTATAACCTATAATAATACTTTAGAAAAAGCTTTAAAACTTATAAGTTACTTTAGGAGTTACTAATATATATAACTATAACTTAAAATTATTTTTTAATTTAATTATTAAAGTTAATTAAATAAAGGAAATTAGAATTATTTAACTTAAAAGAACTTTAAAGATAGTTAAAGATAATTACTAAAAAAAAGGCTATATTAGAGTCTAACTCTATTAATAATACTAATTTTTAAACTTAAGTTATAAAAGCTATTAAAAAAGTAAAAAAGTTAAAAAAATAAGTTAAAATTAATTAAAAGAATTTTTAAATATAGTTATACTAAATATAAAAAAATAAGTAAATAGTAAAATAATAAACTAAAGTTAACTTAAAAACTTTATAATAAAAAGAGGAAATACTAGGAATAGAAATTAATAGTTTAATAATAACTATTAGTAATTTTAAAAATAAAATAAAAGACCTTTAAAAAGATTTAAAGTAGTTTTAATATAATAAGGCCAGCTTAAAGTTAACTCTATAAAAAGAGATATTATAATTAGTAAAGTAATATTTTTAATTAAAAGAAGATTATACTTAATAAAAGTAAAAAGTTAAAGTTATTATTAATAAATTATTTACTAAAAATAAAATACTAACTTAAAAATATAATAAAGTTAAGGCTTAGTTTTAATAAGTTAGTTAAACTGTATTTTAAAAGCCTATAATTATAACCTTAAGTTAAGTAGAATTTAATAAATACTTATAATAATTTAAAAAAAAATAAACTAACTATTTATAAAGTTTAAAGGTATAGTTAAAAAAAGAATTAAAGAAATATAAATAGTAGTACTAAGAGTTTATTAAAAAGTAATAAGAATTATATAGAGTATTAAAGATAATAAAGTTACTTAATTAAAAAGAGACTATAAAAAGAATTAATTTTATTATATTACTTTTACTTTTAATTTACTTTTAGTTATATATAATAGCTTATACTAAGAATAGTTATATTTAAAGACTTTTTTATTATTACGCCTTAGAATTATTACTAAGGGATAGAGGTATTCCTTTAAAGGGGGATTTATAAAGTATAGGCCTTTAAGAGACTTAAGATTATAGAGGAACCTTTAATAAGTAGGAGAAAAGTTACTAAATACAACATTAGGAGTAGAGCTACTTTAAAACCACACTGGCCGAAAGGCATCCTTTTTCTTAGTATACTGGTTGAAGTCTACTGTGATAGTACCTATTAACACCGTTAATAAACCCCTCCTTAATACTAGTTGCTGGCATGATACTCAATAACCTTTACGTGCAATTGGTAACCTCTTATTCACTCACGAAAATTCCTCTATAGAATTGTGCGCAATCAATCTAGCGCTTAATACTAATACATGAGACGCCAGTCTTGGCCGGGTCATAAGACGCTGACGGGCGGTTTTTGTTCTCCTCCTGGTTCTCAAGCACCCACATGCAATGATTCGTATGAAATGCATCGGCAGATAGACTATTCAACAAGAACTCGGTCTCTCCCTGAGCCCACCTCCCGGCCGCCTCCGCCGCCAGCTGCAGCACATAGCGGCAATGCACAACATGATAGTCCGTGTACGTCCACCCCTCGTCGTAGTTCTGCAGCACCCAGGGATCCTCCGTGTCAGACAGGGGCTCCGTGAAGTTTGGCCACCGGTAGAAGATGGGATGCGTGATGGAGGCGGACGCATTCTTGGACAGCTCTGCGTTAAAGCACTCCGGCGGCGTCCACCGCGCTGTCATGACGTCGAACACGCAGCCTGCGGCGGTGGCCTTCTCCGGGCCGCCTTCGCAGTTCCTCTGCTTAGGCTCTGAGTTCGATGATGGAGTAGTGGCTCCGGGTCGAGGTAGGCGGTTGTTCAGTATCAACATCCCGATAACGAGGACTGCGAAAACTGTTCCGAGAAAGAGGAAAGAGACAAGCTTTAACGGATGGATTCTGCGGCGAAGGTTTGAGTACACATTCGCTGGCGGGTTCGGATGGAAGTTGATATGGTGGGCATCGGTGCCCTTCTGGAGGCCTTCTTTAAATGGCTCCATGAACGCCAAATGGAATAGTCGAGATTTCGAAAAAGGAAATGCAGAAATACGATGTCTTGAAGCACAGAGTGGAATCAGATTTGAGAATCATACATCTACTAATCGTTGCAACTTCGCGATTGCGCAAGGGTAAGATCATTCATCTTTTATTCAAGTATTTGGGCTGTTTTACCAAGCGTTCGTGATAATCTCCGAAACTGCCAGCGGATCTCGGTCATTGTTGTTCATGACCCCAGTCGAGATCTCTTCACTCATGTTCCGAATCACCTTCGATAGCGTGTCTCGTTCTACTCGGGCTTTTCCAGTACCAAGTCATTGCAGCTCGAGGCATTTCAGGATCATGCTAGTAATTTGAGTTCGTCTCTATTGTACAAAAGTTTGACCTTGCTGGTGGCCTGAAATCGAGCAACACGGGTGACGGCATCGCGACCAGAGAATGAGGCTCGGCCCGAAACTAAGTTGGCAGACTACTAAACAACCCATAGAGTGTTTTCTAGCTCAGAGCCTGCTGTATTCGGCTCTTGAGTGACCTCTCTTTCGAAGTGCCCTAAGCTCTCACTCCATTCCACGATCGCCGGTTGAGTACCACTTTGAGTTTGCTTGAGTTGGAGTTGATGCAATGGGGCGCAACACCGTATATCAATCACTCTCAGATGAAGAAGACACCGACTTTGTCCCGAGACGACGTGGGGTGCCTTCGTGGAATACCGTTCTGTTTGTTTTTCTGGTCGTTCAATCTGCAGTTCTCTGGGGTGTCTTGCTTGTTGGCCTCGTTCCAAATGCAATGACGCACAAGAGCGTGAGCAGACCTGAGATCCCGGCTTTCAATACAGACTATTGTACGCCCCAAAGCACCCGAAGAGAAGATTTGACGTCTTACTGACTTTCCACAGATGAATTGCAAGGCTGGGTTCCGTACATCACCAGAGCCTTCAACAACCACATTCGACCCGATAGGCATCATGAGCGCTATGTGATAGAATTTGAAGAAGGCGAGCCACAGTATGTGGGAGAGCCCCGGGCAGAGATTGACGAGGCTTGGGAAGATGTACTATCTGGTATGTTAAAAGCCAGAATCCAAGAACCGTTCAGTCGTGGGCACTGGGCGTTACTACACATAACTTGAGGACGCTAACCGCCTTGGCAGCAATCAACTTCAACCGCTCGGGCGAGTTTGCTAAACCCATCTTGCATCAAACCTACAAGTATCCAGACGGAAATCACCTGGTGGGGTTGGAGGTATACCACGCACTGCATTGCATCGTAAGCCTACTGGGATCTGAAGTCCAAGCCGCTTTGCTAACCGAACAGAATAATATTCGGAAAACCCTTTACTATGACCATTACGTAGACGATTTTCCAGCATCCAAGAAGCAGTGGGAGACACACATCGGTAAGCAATTGATGCCAGTCCTCCGTCCATGAGAACCCATGCAGTGATTGATCTGCAAACAGACCACTGTCTGGACTACCTCAGGCAATATGTGCAGTGCAATGCGGACCTAACTCCATTTTACTTTGAGAATGTGGGAATCGGTGGCCTTATCATACGAAGACACGTTCAACACACCTGTAGAGACTTTAGCAGGATCCATGAATGGATCAAAGATCGGCTGTGATGTTAAGATACTGGTTTCATGAGTTGACCTGAATGAGGGTCCTATAGGAACTAGCGAAACCAGATTTGTAGTAAAAGCGCGGAAATACAGTTGAGTAATCGATCGCATGGCATGGCTGTTTGATTACTATTCAATGCCCCTCCTCAGTGACTGCTTGGAAGGAAAATGTGACAACTCACAACTATGAACATAAGCTATAAACTACAAACAGAAGGGAAATGTTTATGTCGTTCGACAAAGGCTAAAGTTTGGTTCACCGTCAATACAGCCCAGCCCATCCATCCCAACGCGGAGCAACCCCCGGGAGCGGCCCCGTCCTTTAACTCAAGCTGTCAAATGAGATCGGCAACTAGCCTGTACGAACACCTTACCCCGACCCACCCCCTAAACCAGGTCCCCAGCTGACACACCCCTCCAATTTCGGATGCGGTGGTCTTTCGTGGAATAGTCGTAGAAATCCTATGGCAAACACGGCTCTCTAAGATCGAGATGGTCAAAAATGCCGGTCCTGTCCATTGGACAAAAGCTAACTCCCCGGTACCGAGGTCGGGGGAAGTCTCGGGCGGGGCGGACTAGCTGTGTTCAAACTACCGCGTTGAACCCCATCACTTCTCAATTTGCTGAAGGTTTGTTGAAGAACTTCGAATAGGGAGATGATGATGAATAAAGACTTGCTTTTACCGCCTGTGGAGTTGCCAGATTTCGACGAGCTGACCATCGCCGGCTGTCGAGTATCTTTTCACTTCCACAACGTGACAACTCGTCTCCCGCCAAGATGAAGTTCGACCTCTCTTCTTCCGTCTTCCTTCTTTCTCTGGCCTCGCTGCCGAGCGCCTGCCCGACCAGGGCTGTCTCTGCCCAGCGAGCCTTCGCTCACCCGGGACTCCTCCATACGACCAAGGACTTGAACCGCATCACGGGCTTTCTCGACGCCGGCCGCGAGCCGTGGAAGACTGGCTTTAACAAGCTCGCCACCCGCGCCAACGCAGACCAGCAACCCAGGGCCACCGACGTCGTCTGCCGCGGCGGCGCCGGCCGCGAGTGCAACCCGGAGAACTACGCCGTCCTCTTCCGCGACGCGGCCGCGGCCTACGCCAACGCCGTGCACTGGCGCGTCTCCGGTGACGAGGCGCACGCCAAGGCCGCTGCGCGCATCGTCGACGCCTGGAGCAGCACGTTGAAGGAGATCCACGGCTCCTCAGACAAGTATCTCGCGAGCGGCATCTACGGCTACCAGCTCGCCAACGCGGGCGAGATCCTCCGCGGGTGGAGCGGATGGACCGGGCTTCCTGCCCTGATCAAGCTTTTGAACGACGTCTTCTACCCGATGAACCACCGCTTCCTGATCGAACACAATGGCGCCGTCATCGACCACTACTGGGCGAACTGGGACCTGGCCAACATGTGCACCATGCAGGCCATCGGGATCCTCTCGGACAACGTCACCATGTACAACGAGGCGGTCGATTACTTCAAGAAGGGGGCGGGCAACGGCGCCATCGAGAACGCTGTCTGGAAAATCCACAACGAGCCGGGCTCGGGGAAGAAGCTCGGCCAGGGCCAGGAAGCCGGGCGCGATCAGGGACACGCTCTTCTCGACTTCGCCCTCCTTGGTGTCTTCGCGCAACAGTCGTTCAACCAGGGCGACGATCTCTTCGCCTACCTCGACAACAGAATTCTCGCAGGGTAAGTCAAAGCTGTCTCCGTCTTTCTCAACTTGCAACGTGCTAACAAAGAACATCAGTGCCGAGTACGCTGCCAAGTACAACCTCGGACACGACGTTCCCTTTGCGACTTTCACCAACAGCCACGGCACCGCCGAGGTCATCAGCGAAGCCGGTCGGGGAGGACCCCGGCCCATCTGGGAGCTCCTGTACAACCACTACGGCGTTTTGAAGGGCCTGAACGCATCCTGGACGAAGCAGATGCGTGACCACGTCAACGAGGATGCGGGAGGAGCGGAGGGCGGCGGTGGCGACTATGGCCCGAACAGTGGTGGTTACGATCAGCTGGGTTTTGGTACCCTCCTTTACAGACTTGAGTAGGGTCATGTCAGACATCCACGGTCGGGTAGCTGAAATTTCGGGCTCTTTTCTTTTTCTTACTGACTCTCACTTGAACCATATTTCTTTGTCACACTTTCTCGTGTCATAGCTTCCTTTCGCCAGTTTCATTGGCAAGTACACTCATCTCTTCTTGTTCATACAATACTAAACAACATGATCTCTTCAATCGAAGTATTACATTCCCTTATCCCTGAATTGTGACTTAGGCGTAATTGGTACCCGACCTCTCAACAGAATTATGAACCAAACATATGTTCGTTCTAAATAAGAGGGCTTAGGTAGTTACGAGTATCCATGACCCGAGGGTTCATCGACCCCAGATCAATCCACCCCAACTCGGGTGGTCATTCGTGGTCAGCCGACGCTCAGGGCCAACAGTCTCCTTGGCCTTAGTGGTCCAGGGCGCATCTCGCTTCCGCTTGACAACGTACTCATAGTAGATGATGTCCCACATGGGGTTAGACGCAGTGACTCCCCGCTTGTCCTGGGAGATCTCGGCCCAAGGGCCGTTGACGAGGACGGCCTCGCACCGGAACCACTTGGGATCGTACTCGACGGTCTCATTCAGGTTGTACTTGGCGCTGTACTCTGCACCCTTGAGTATCAGATCGTCGCCTTGGCTGAACAGGTCAGATCCCTGGCTCTGAGCCACTCGGGCCGCCATGGCGGTCCACCCGATGCCCGACATGGCGTGGCCTGTGAGACGTGTCAGCACTGCTTGGAGATTTGTGATCACGGGGGGCTGCCTACTCTGATCGCGACCAGACTCCGACGACTGGCCCGTCTCCGGCTCGAACATGGAGTACAGCCCCGCGCAAGGGTTGTTCAGGTACTCGTTTATGGCGTAGTTGTACAGCGTCACATCGTCAAGGTACACGGCGAAGCTGAGCAGCGCCTTGATGCTCGCCATGCCGTAGTTGGCCTGTCCCACGGCGACGGACTGCCGTGAGAAGAGCCAGTACAGCTGGATGCTGAACCCAGAGCCGCCCTGCCACTTCGCGCCAGCCTCGGTCCAGTTACCTTCCCAGCGCATGATCTCGGCCGCGTTGACGAACAGGTCGCCGTCCAGACCCACGAGCAGGGACCGGTCTGTGCCGATTATGTCGACGAGCGTCGAGCCCCAGCCGTCCAGGATCGTGGTGCTCCGGTTCCAGTGGCCCTCGTCGCGAGTGATGTACCACATGATGGCGTTCTGCCACGCCGCGCGCGCGTCCGAGACGAAGCTGCTGTGGTTGCTGACGGAGCCGCGCGAGATGACCGGGTGCGGGCCCTTCATCTCGTACGAGGCCTGGCTGAAGCTGTCCTTGCTGAAGACGTCGTAGGTCGACTTCCAGGGCTCCTCGCCGTCGAGGACGCCGGAGCGCATGCGCTCGAGGTCCTCGTGGGTGTGCCAGATGCCCGGGTGCACGAAGTCGCTGGGCCGGCGCTTGAGGAAGTTGGAGATGTCGCCCGCCGGGGAGGAGGGCATCAGCGGGTAGACCGGGCCGAAGGCGCCGGGGATGTCTGCCACTGTCGCGAGGCACGGCAGGACCGCGAGGCCCGCGAAAGACAGAGCGGAGAGTGAGGCCGAGAGCTGGAGGTAAGCATCGCGATGTCAGTTTCGGTGGGCATTGATGGGGGAGTTCTAGTGGGGGTTGTAACCTTCATGTTTGTGTCGAGCGATGTAACGCGACGATGCTGACAGCAGGGGATCGTGAATGGCGGAATTATCGAGGGGAGACCCTTGAAGCTATGAGCTCTGTCGTGTCAGAAAGAAATCCCGACGATCGACAGGCGACAACGAACCCTCAAAATAGTCGTCGCTTTGACTCGGCCGGCTCGACCCGAGTTCGGGCCCGGGGTAGGTTGCGGCCCGGGGAGATAGCGGCGCCCAGGATGCAGAGGAGATGGCTTCCAGAAGCGGCGATCATTGCCGAGATTGATGGGGGAATCCGGGGGACTTTGCGGAGAAGCTTGCTGATCGACTGCGAGTCACGAGAGCTGCAGGAACCTCGTGATGACGATGAATTGGCAGAAAGGTGGGTTGTCTGCTGGGGTTAACGGAACATCTGCCGGAGTCTCGGAATGGCTACGTGTAACAAACTACACCCAGATTGCATCTCTCAAAGCGGACTTTCGCATCACATCTGGACCCAAGCAATCCATTACTGCCAAGGGACTTTCCAGCAGCCTCTTCTCTTGACAGACTCGTAAGAGCATTTCCGAGGAAGATGAGATAGCTCAGTATTTCTAAGTGAAGTGAAGTGAAATCCTAGAATTTACAGAGAAGAGAAAACAGAAGTAAAAAAAAGAAAAGTCATAGAGAGAATGCCGAATGTGTACACCTTCTAGTCTCCATCCGTCCACTTTGTCCCTGCATCCCACCGCTCCAAGTCACAACCCCAGCTCAAGACCAAGAGCAGTAAAGCCTGCCCGACATGGTAGGGTTGTTGTTGATGCACCCGACGAAGACGTCGATGCCCTCGCACTTCATGTTGGTCACGCCGGGGCACTTGAGCGTGCCGACCTTCTTCTCGTCGCCCTCGTACGAGCACTTCAGCCCGTCCACCGCGTCGAACTCCATGCTGGGCGGGTACCCCACCATGGCCGCCGGCGTGCTCGTGTCCTCGCTGTACACGCTCTTGTCCTTGCACATGTTGATCTGCCGGCCCGGCTCCGACGAGAAGACGACCCACTCGCGCTGCCACGTCCACGGCCCGACCGGGTTCGAGAACGACATCTCGGACAGCGCGAAGACGATCTGCCGGCTCGCTGGCTTCGTCGGCGGCGGGTCGGAGGGGGGCGGGTCGGGGTTGCCGGTTCCCGGCGGTTGGCCCGTGCCGTCGCCGCCGCCGCCGCCGGTCCAGGACCACTTGCACGTCCCGCTGCTGCAACACGCCGGCGAGCCGGAGGTGCACCCGGACTCGCCGCACTCGCACATGGGGCACGCGGCGTTGCGGCAGCACGAGGGGGAGTCGGCGCTGCAGCTGCTCTCGCCGCAGTCGCACGCGTTGCCGCGGTCGAGCTTGCACTTGTCGTTGCAGGTGTTGGGGGGGTCCGTCGGGCCGCTTGGTTCCTCGATGGTCTTGGTCGGCACACTGCTGCCACCGTTCGGGTCCTTGGGGTCGTGCCTGTCCGGTGGTGGGCCGGTCGGGTTCGGCGTGCAGTAGTATCCCGTGCAGAGGTGGCCGCCGCAGCCGCCGGCGGAGGAGCACGTTGGGGACGGGGAGGAGCCGGATGTGAAGGTCACGGTGTGCGCCTCGCCCGAGTCGCCGCCGCCGCCGTTGCCGCCGGAGCCCCAGTCCGGGTCGTCCGGCTCGAGGGGCGGGAACAGCGGACAGCTACCGCCCTCCTGCCGGGCCCGCAACCGAGACCCCGAGGGATCACAGGGATAAACTGGCTCTCCGTCGCCGGTCTCCTGCTTGATGTCCAGGTTGATGTCCGGGCAGTATTTCTTGGACCATGCGGACCTCACGCCGTTTTCGGCGTAGTCGCGGAGACAGGACTTGTCCTTGTACTGGCCATTCCAGATGATGGGCTTCATCTTCTTCTGGTCGTTGACGTTGTTGTCATTTTGGAGATTGACCCTGAAGCGACGGTGGAACTTGCGGATCAGCTTCTTGACCTGCTCGGGAGAGGTCAGGTCGTCTTTCCAAGGTGACGGTACCGATCGGAGGTAGGCGGCAAGGCCAGCCACCTGCGGCGCGGCTAGCATCAATGTTAGCCAAGTTGATTCATCACGGCATACCGCTCGCTGGTCGCTGCCCGTATCGTCGCCGAAGTGTGTGGATGCATTCCGATGTAACTTACCATACGATGTTCCGTCAAAGTAGGGGTAGTCTCCGTCTTTGGGGTTTGTTCGATCATACCACGGTAGTTGGACACGGGCACCAGGTGCAAAGGTAGTGAGCCAATCGGCGTAGTTGCTACCGGACCACTTGTACGTCGACTGTAGTGTTGCGCCCACGATGATGAGGTTCTTTATGTGTTTGCCGTGATCCCCGCTGTACGCCGGGTTCGCCCAAACTTGAGGGAACATGTCAGGTACTCTGCCGTCATTGCCCGCGCCGACGACCAGGACAGCTTTCGCTTGGCTGTCCAGCAGAGTGAGAAGGTCATCTACGATATCGTCACGTTAGCAACTCGTCTCTCTCCCAATTTGAAACGATGGGGTGGGGACAGCCACGACACGACAGAAACTCAACTTACAAAACGCTTCATAAAAGCCGGCGGGTGACTTGTCTTTGAAGAAACCGAAACTCATGTTGAGGACCGCACGCCCGACGCGACTGTCGTCCGGGTTCAAGATCTCGTCGAGGACCGAGACCAGCTGCGCCAGCAACGCCTCGCCCTGACGAGCCCACTTCGCGTGGGCGTCGCCCGCGTGGTGCTGGTTGGTGACGACGAATCTCACCTGGCACTCCTTGCAGATGCCGAGTTTGGGACCGCCAATCATAGCGGCGACGCCGGAGCCGTGCTGGAAGAACTCGCTGTTGGGCGTCGAATCCATACGGTTGGGGCCGAAGTCACCCCCTGCGGCGAGTTCGGTGATGGTGTTCATATCTTTGAACTCCTAAGAAACCATTGTTGTGAGCAGGAGTCCTGGCTCATATTTTCCAGGCAAAGATCGACCACTTACCTCGTGGTTTCTGAAGTATCCCTCCTCGTTGATCACGTAGACGTACTGTCCCGAGCCGGCCGCGCTGTCGTAGTAGAACTTGAAGTCCTTTCCGGCAACGGACTCGCTAGTCTTGCCGCGCCAGAGCCCTCTTGCAACCTTTTTCTTCTTGGGATCCTCGAAATAGAGGCCGAGAGAGTCCTGGGAAAGGTGCCAGATCTCACGCTCTTGCTGAGATACTGGCTGGCGCTTCACCAGGACTGACCCGGCATCTCTGCCATGCAGAAGCGATTCTGTGCCGTTGAACGTGCCCTCGGCCGCAACGTCGTCGCCCTCCAAGCCCAGTTTTTCTTCCGGCCCGGGAGTCCACTGTTGGACAATATCGGGATTGGAGGACCCGACCTTGCCTGAAGCGTCACCTTGCGAGCGGTCCCAGTCGTCGGGGTTGTAGATGCTGGCGGCGAGTCCCTTTGACACGGCGTTAGATTGGCTCAATTACATACTCAACTCTATGATCAAGGACGGCTTGACTCACCTCCTTCTCAATCGCCTCTTTGGTAGCAGCATCTAGAGCCGTTACGTGGATGTAGGCTGTGTATTCGGCACGAGTAGACCGGATCTCCTTGTACTGGTGCTTGTTACCGTCCAGCAGCGCCTTGATGCGGCTCGTGTCCTTGTGGTTCTTCGGGTAGATGACGGCCTTGTGGGGACACCCGGGAGGCGGCGGGTCCGCGCGCCGGGCGATCTCGGCCTCCAGCTCGGCCTCTTCCTCGGTCATTTCGGAGCGGCGCGCATTGTTGGTCGGCAGCGGGCAGCTGTCGGCCGTCCGCGTGGCCGTGCTGTCGATGTCCGTGGCGGCGCAGGCCTCGAACTCTTCGCAGTCTCCTGACTGGGTCCGCGTGACGGTGGATGTCGTGCCGACTAGGGTGGTTGGTTCTATGATCAGGGTGGTTGAGCAGATGGACGCCTTGGCTGTTTCGCAGGATGTGGGCTTTTCCGTGGGATAGGTCAAGACGCCATCACGGCCGACCCTGGAAGTGGTTAGTGACTGGACTCAAACCACTCTGCTGTATGTCTGTGTGGTAACTTACGTGATGGGCGGCCAGGTGATGGGGGGAGTTGGGATCGGTATGGTCCATGGGGAAGGGAGTCGGATGGGGGGGACGCTCATGACGATACTGTTTTCTTGTCAGTTCTGACTTCTCAATGCGACGAGACACCACTCACGGTCCGTAAACGCCAGGGGGTAGAATCCAGCGAATGCCACGAATTCTCAAGCCGGGCTTGATGAGGCAAATCTATACACCGTTAGCTAGCATTCTCAGAGGCGATCGCGTCGTCTGGCTTACGTTGAAGAACCACAGGTTGCATGGGGTAATGAAACCAACCACATCGTCATCATCGTCGTCCTCTTCCTCGACAGCTTCGATCTGGCCCACGGGGAACGTGGTGTACGTCGGCAAAGGTCCCGTCACGGACTGGGCAATGGAAGTTAGCAAAGTATTACGACTACGGCCCCGATATATCATGAAAAGCACTCACCGGATCATCCGTCGTTGTGGGCCCGGACGTGGTCGCTTCGTCACTCCCAGGGTTGTTGTCAATAGCAGTCGCAATAGTGCAATCCGCCGAGATGGTAGCAGTCGACGCCCCGATGAAGGTGATAACGCGCGTCGCCGGGCACTTGAACTCCATGACGATCTCGGTGCTCGTCTCGCAGTCCGTTGTCAGCGTCGTCCGCGGCGTGTTGAAGACGATCTCCGACTCTGGCGGACACTGGATTGAGATGGGGCTGACGGTCGCCGGGAAGCTGATGGTCGTAACCGTGGGTCCCGTCGCGCTGATCACCGTCGTGAAGGGCGTCCGGAACGTTCCCGAGACGGTGCCGCTCGTTCCGCCGGGAGCGTTGCCCCAGTCCTCGGGGGGTCCGCGGGTGACGTCCGGCCAGGGTGGCAACCGAACTGTGCGCGTGGTAGTGCCGCCCTCGCCGTCTGGGAGGGGCACGGGGACGGGTTCGAGGTCGATGCTAGGGAGAACGGTGATGGCGCTCACTGTTGAGCTTCCTGTGACGTTGTAGTTGGAGTACGGGATGCCATCCGTCGTGACGGGCTTAAGCGGGAGGGTGACGGTCGTCGTGGTTGTGATGAAGGTCGTGATGACCTGGCCTCCGATGGTAGTTTCTGACGAGGCTCCATATTCTAGTGACGTGGTGTACGTTCCAGGGTTGATGGTCGTGGGCTCGCTGAGGGAGCTCGTGGGGAAGACGAGAAGACAGGGGGGCGAGCAGGTCACGTCCGGCTCGGTGTAGACTTCGGGGCCGACGTAGACGACGTTGACTTTGTCGCCGCCTTCCAAGGGAATCCAGACGCTGATCTCAGTCGTGAAGCCTCTGAAGACACTGTGTCAGTGTGTTGTGGGCAACTTGGGAAGACGAGAACTAACCTTTGGTTGTCCTTCTGCATAATGGCACCGTCACTGGGCACGAAACGTCAGCAGCTGCCGGAATGAGTTACACTTCTTGCAGGGCAAGACTTACTTGATGCCACCCGCCACCTCCACGGTCCCCACGGTGAAGACGTTGAAGAGGGCGACATCCTTGCTGCCCTTGACTTCGCAGATGCGCTCCTGGCAGTCGAACGTGTCGAGGCAGTCCTGGTAGTACTCCTGGAAGAAGCTGTACATGCCGACGCTGTGGAGCGTGATGCCCTCTGAGTCGATGATGCGCAGGCCCCATGCTTCCTTGCAGCCCTCGGTCGTGCAGTCTTCGAACGAGGGGTCGCCCGGGAAGGACTTGCCGGCCTCGAAGGGCAGGGGAGCCACGGGGACGGGCTGGTAGTAGGGCGTCTCCGTCTGGATGTGGCCGAGGTAGACCTGTTTTCTTTGGTTAGCAGAGATTCTTAAGCCAGGGGCTCTGGGAAGAACTCACGTCCTTTGCTCCGTAGAGCTGGTATTGGTAGAGGACGACGTGCTCCGATCCGGTGCCGTAAAGCCAGGTAGGTCCCTCGGACTCGATCAGCGTCCCGCGTGCGGCGTAGATGCTGATCTGGTTGACGAGCTTGTCCGGGCTGTCCGAGACGACCATGTCGTTGTCGCTGATCATTCATGGTTAGCAAAGAAGCCTCAACAGCAACAGGGGCTCAAGAGATGCACTCACTGGTCTGCAAGCCAAATCCAGACGTTCTCAAAGTATCCAGAAGCCTGCGGCGTGATGTGGAACAACAGAGAGGCGCAAATACACCCCTCGTTGAACCCAAACTTGGGGCACGTATCGACATCGAGATCAGAGCCTGTCGCACCACCGACTCTCACATGGGAGTCCCACATGGCGGCAGAGCCCTGGCTGCTCTCGTGGACGTTCCACTCAAGCACGATGGCGCCGGCCGTGGCCCCCTGAACGTTGAACATCATGTCCGAGATCTCCATCGTGCCGACATCGCCCTTCTGCCCGACCTGCACGACCACGCGCGGGTTGAACACGTCGCTGAAGTACGCGCCCGCGCCCTGGATCTGCGACCAGCTGGCGCCGACAACACGGGAACCCGTCGGGATGAGCACCGTCCCGCCGACGCGGTAGATGCCCGCGGGGAAGTACGCGATCTGGCCCGCGGAGCGCGCGTCCCGGAGGAAGCTGTTGATGGCGTTGGTGTTGTCGCCCGTGCCGTCGTTGCTGCACCCGTGGTCGGTGGCGACGCGGAACTGGCCCGAGTCGAAGTTCTCGTACTGCGGGCGGGGCCGGTAGAAGAGCTTGCCCGAGGAGTCGAGGAGCTTGGCCGACTTCTTGGGCGCCTCGACGGCGCCGGAGGTGGATTTGCCCTCGTAGCCGTCGTAGCGCTGGCCGAGGGCCCAAAGGTCGATGCGGCCGGAGGAGCCGAGGATGACGTTGCCGTCCGTGTCGCGGATGGTGGCGGCGACGCCGCTCATCTCGAGGTTGTCGATGACGATGTTGGGGGCGTTTTTGCCGGAGTGTGTGAGGATACCGATGGGGCAGTTGGTGATTTTGGAGTCTGGGAGGCAGTCAGCATCAGATGACATCTCCGAGAAGAAGGCCATGGGAGAGTTCACGTACCGATAACGGAGATGGAGCCGACACCCTGGCCGTCGATGCCTCCGACACCACTGATGTTGAAGCCGATGGCGCCGCCGTTGATCTCGACGCGCTGCCAGTTGAAGCCCCAGTCCCAGATCATCTGGACGGCGGTAAGACAGTTCTCAAACTTCAAGTTGATGACGGTGTACTGTTGGGAGCCTGCAACGAGAACACGTTAGAGCAAGGTCTTCTCAGAAAAAGGGGAGGAATAGACTCACCAGCACGCCAACCGATGCTACCACCCCTAAACGTCAGATCCGACACGAACCCGCCGCTGCCGTTCTCCATGAAGATGCCGACGTGGGTGACCTTCTCGTCGTCCTTGGCGTCGGGCATCTCGAACAGCAGGTTCTGCAGCGAGCACGCCTGCGAGACCTGCCAATGGATGCCCGTCGGCACGAGCGGCTGGTCGTCGTCGTCGGTGCTGAGCGGCATCTCGCGCAGGTCGAAGCGGATGTTGCGGATCTGCCGGAAGAACTGGTTCTGGTTGATGTACCAGTTGGCGCCGTTGCCGCCCGGGATGTACGGGTCCGTGTCGACGATGGCGATGCCCTTGAACTCGTCGCAGCCCTTGAGCGTGGGCATGTCGATGGCGTCGCCGATGAACTGGGTGTAGTAGAGCTGGATGATGGGGCGGCAGACTTTGTAGGTTCCGGGCTTTTTACAGTTGTCAGTCATGGTCAAAGAGTTAGATAACATGGGGACTCACTGGAAAGTAGATGATGGCGCCTTGGGAAAAGGTGTTGCCGCACTCGCGGCCGCAGCGGTTGCCATCCTCGATGGCGGCGTTGATGGCCTCGGTGTCGTCCGTCGTGCCGTCACCTCTGGCGCCGTAGTCGGTGACGTCGCGGTAGAACTTGTAGTCACCGCCGGCGATGGGCTGCTTGCCCTTGCCGGCGAGCTTCGGGAGCCAGTAGCCCGTTTCGGCGAGCCTCAGACTGGGGCGCTCTGTCTGGGCGTATGTGACGTTGGCCTCCCACTCGAGGAGCGTCTCGTTGTACAGGGCCGTCACGGGTCTGTTCTCGGCGCTGGGTTCCGTCTTCATGTAGGCGTCGAAATTGCCCGACTCGTGGTAGTCGGCACCGTCCTGCTTTCCTGCTCTGGTGTCAGCACATGTATCATGTCTCTTTCTGTGGTCGGAGCGAATAGCCACCTTTGTCTGGGGCAACCTTGTAATAGTTCTTCTGGTTGTCCATCATGTAGGAGGGGTTGGGCAGAGGCCCGTAGTTGGGAATGAGCGGATACTGGTCGGCATCGTAGAAGAGTTCTTCCTGGGCGGCCACGAGGCCGAGACCTCCGACCAAGGCCCAAAGAGACCTCATGGTAAAGAAAGGAAGGATAACGAGTGTAAGGCGCGCGGCCGATAAGGAGAGAACGAGAACGAGCGTTGATGAGACTCTGCCAGATAGTGGACAGCAGGTCCCTTATGTGAAAGCTCAGTACATGTACCCATGAAAGAGCTCTTACAAGACGAGATGCCTCATACAGGTCGCCTTCTGTCTTTCGCATCCGTGCCGAGCCAAGGATCTAGCAATCACATTGTAAATTGCAAGGACGCTTGGGGCGGCAACATTTCGTCCCCCCCGGAAGAGGCACAGCACATGCTCTCGCACTCGGTTGCCTATTTGAAGTCAATCATGGCGAGACTAAAGGCGAGACTAAACGGACAGCAAGCTGATTTGTCCAAAGTCCCCTGTTGGTTAGAGAATTCCACTTCATCTTTCAGCCTACTGCAACGTCGGGGTTAGGTACATGTAAAGATGCAAGCGGGAAGGGGGTCTGCCTGGTCAGACCGGCGAATTCTGCAAGGTCCACCAACCATATTGCCAGGGCCCTCTGCAGGAAGATATCTCAAGTGTTCAGGGGTCATCTAGATCGTACGGCCGGATCCGCGCCGCTCCCGCATGGGGGCATATGAATACGTTCCCGGTCGTGGGGGCTGAACAGAGCAGCTCACACCTCGCCTGATGTTGACACTAACGAACCCTTGACCCTGGTCTTCCTCCTATGCAACTCGTGATGCTATTCACGCCGCTAAAAACGAACTGCCTAAACGAGCCCTATCCTGCAAGAAGCCAATATCCGAAAAGACACCGAAGGCAGCCGTTCATCGGGGGGAGGGCGGTCATGCGCTGAGGACGGTGCTATGTCGCCGGAGCGAAGGAAGCGAACGATGTCACGATACAGAACCACCGTTTATCACGCGGTATAACGCGCCGATGACAGTTGATCGTGGAAGAGTTCGGCCGAGAAACCCAAGGTCGATCATTGCTCACTTGATCTCCGACGCTTATAAAAGTTGCCTCAATCTCACCCTTCACACCCGCTCAACCCAGGAGTTCAACCGCAGCAAAGCCTTCCTCCGCGCGCCCGTGACCCGTCTTCGATCGCAAACATGCAGTTCACCGCCCTCACCAAGCTCACGGCCCTCTTGCTGGCCGCCGCCTCCGTCACTGCCGAGGGTGACCCCCCTCCGGTGGCCTCGACCGCCCGCAGGGCCTGCTACGACGAGACCACGGCGCTGCACTGCTACAACGGCGAGTTTGACGTAAGTCGTCTTCCTTGAGATCCTTCACTCTTCAGCCATTGACATGGTGTGTATCCAGATCCCTCAGGAGGTCGATGAGGCAGACGTCAAGTTCATCGGCGCCGCCCTCCGCGCCTACGGCCGCGAGACGCGCGCCGGCCGTCGTAAGTTCTTTCATTTGACCCTCCTTCAGCACCTCATCTGACTGACTGCCCGCAGAGCTCGTCATGACGACCGTCGACGCGGCCAACTGCGGCGAGTGGTCCCTCTACACGCGCAACACGGCGCAGGTGGTGGCCAAGAAGATCGACATGACCTTCAACTCGTCGGTGCTGTACGAGGAGATCGCCAACACCATCGACGGCGGCACGGGCTTCATCCAGCGCAACGGGCTGTACGAGTGCGGCCAGGACGGCGGCTCGTTCGGCGTCCAGGCGAACGCCTCGGCGGCCGCCTACGCCACCCCTGCGTACGTCGCGGCGGGGTACAAGCCCGCGGGCATCGTGATCAAGGTCGTCGCCAATCTGTAAGGGGGACCTATGTGAAGGATGCTGTTTATGTGAGTTTGTAAACTCAGACTAGTATAGCCCGAGTACCTGGGCCAGGGTGCGATCCTCCGGAGAGTTACTTGGTGCAGGGCTGGACGTGGGAGGGAATAAGCATAGCGGGCCGGTATCTTGGCCGGATCGTCCGTCAAATGTCATGTAGCCGTAGATGGGCCTCTTCGCCAATGATTTCCCCCTGCATTTTGCCGTCCAGGGGTCCTAAATCCTTGCCGTGAACTGCATTTGCTTGAGCTTGCATCCTCCCCTGCTACCTGAGGGCCGGGGCTAACCCCGCATGGGCAACCCCGAGGGGAACGAACGCGTAGTAATTCCTTCGAATACGAGAGTAGCCAGTTAGGTAGCTGATCATTCGAGTTGTTGACTATTAGTTCTGCCGTGCCGCATGCGCCTCGTCGTGCCTGTGAGTCACTCCACTCCTGAGGCATGACGGACATGTTATCCGTGGGAATATGGAATTCATATCCTGCCATTACCAGCTCTAGCCCATTCCTCAGTCTCTGGTTGTTCACTCATACCCTGCCTCACCATACCTAAACTCAGTGCCCATAGAAATCAGCAATGGACGAGGAACCACTCATCGCGACCGTCGGCCCCCGGTCGTTCCTCTTCTTCATCGTCGCCGATGTGGGTCCGCCGGGTCCGGGCCGCCACCGGCCCCTCGCCGTGACCTACCGTCAAGGCCACGGCCACGGGCCCTCGCGCAGCATGAAAACAGCCCGCCGGCGCATTCGACAGGTCATCCAGGACGTCTCTCGCGCGGTCGACATTCTGTCCAGCCAAGCCAACCGCACCGCCATCGAAGCCGAGCGCTCTCTCGCAGCCGCGGAGTACCGCCGCCCGAACCGTCCGGAGCCACCCCGTGTAGAGGTCCCCGACCTGCCGCAGCCCAGCCTGGCGGATGACATGTTCTACGGAAACTGTCCCCAAGAGATCGAGAAGCCCGGTCAAAAGCCACTCACATCGCCGCCGCGCGTGGACGAGGGCGGGGTGAGGGAGTATCCCTTCATCTCGATGTGTCTGCGCCTCGCGCTCATTCGTGCGGACGATGAGGAGGACGCCGCGGCGGGGATGAGCGACGTTCAGGAGCGCCCGCTGTCCACTGTCTTCCGCGAGGACGCGCTCGAGTACGGCGCTGTCGTCATTGACATCTCGGACCTGGACGATGTGCGGTACGGCATTGTCGGTTCCAAGATCGCATACCTCGCGGCTCCGGGGGCAGGGTTTGCCGGGACGATGTATTGGGACTTTACCGAGAGTGAATATCACGGCCCGCCGCCGCGGCTTGAACTGGACAACTCGGGGTCGCGGAGGCCGCTGTCTGCGGATGCATATCTGGACAAGTTCCGTCTAAGGGGGTTGAAGGGCGGACTGGAAGAAGGTCCTGCAGGCCTTGAGCGACTTAAACGGCACAGCGTTGTTGATCGCTCGGTCGTTGGACGTGAGCTACCCATACTTCCCCGTCATCATATGTGGTGTGCTAACGGCTTTTGACTGAAAGATATATGGCCCCCTTCCTTGCAAGCAAGCAGCGAAGACTACAGCAGCTCTCTTCCCCCTGCCGTCGACGATGATGCCGCCATCGGAAAGATGGTTTCCTACCTTCTCAACTCCGAAACGTTCAATATCGAAGACCATAGTGATACTATCAATCAACCCAAGTTTCAAGACCGCCTCCGAGCGTGTCTCCTCAGGGACCCCGAGAAACTCCGTCCGTCGGAGGCATCGGCGCAGCTCCTCCGGCTTGCCTACGCCAAAGACCAACACCTAGACTGGACCCCCTACCGGAACCTATCCTACGAGCACGTTGCTGCAACCCTGCTAGACCCGGTGCATCTAGACGGCGCGCGGTCGCTGAGCATCTGCGTCGACGCCATGGACGGATCCCCGGCCCCTCTGCTGGAGGCGCTCGCCCGGCGCGAGACGATCCGTGATATCTGCTTCCTCGAGGGCCCTTCACGGACCAGTGACGACAAGTCGCTGGACGTCTTCCTGCAGTTGTGTGCTTCACCGCTCGCTGCGGACTTGCTCAAGTCCAGGAACATATTCGTCACCTGTGCCTTCTCCGCGCCGCTCCGGGGTCGCGCCTGGCTCCGAGACTTAGCGACAGGTGAGCGAGTCAACTCTCCCGCCCTGCGCGCCGCGTTTCCCGTACAGCACATGTTCGTGCGACAGCAGTTCGTTCCTCACGAGGACGTCGAGCCGCAGGACATCATGGACTACGACGCGGAAGAAGAGGAAGAGAAGGAAAGGGAGAGGGAGGAAAGGGGGGAGGTGGAAGAAGAAGAGGAAGAAGCGGATGCGGTGTTCCGGCCGTGTCACTTCTACCTGGGCGACGCGCTCCTCCAGCCGAAACGTTTTGTTGCGGGATTCCTGCAGTACTGTTGCTGGATTCTGGACGACCAGTTCCTGGTGAGCTTTGCGGCGACGGCGTCGCACCCATCGGTGCCGGCGGCCATGGACACCCACGTCGGCCCGATTCCGGCAGAGAACCTCGCCGGCGCAGCGTCATTCGGTAACCTGGAGCCTGGCGACTGGGTCGTCGTCGTCTCGCACGAGTGGCGCACGACGCGGCGAACGAGAAAGCACCGCCGGCTGTACATGAGCTGGGGGTACCCGGGCGACTCGCTGATCGGCGTTCCCGTGGTGCGGTACGCGTTCCTCCGGGCGCGACGGCGCATCGTCCTGCCTGCCGGTGGAGCGGGGCCGGAGCTGGAGCAGCTGACCGGAACGGAATTCGTTGCCGTTGCGGGCGGGGTGAAGGAGTTCCTTCGGGAGACGGGGGTTGACTGGGCGCTCATTGACACGCGGCTAGAGGAGACGAAGAGGTTGTTGCGCGAGAGGTGGCAGCCGGGGGCGAGGCCGGCCGAGAACCTGCCGGCGGACGTGGAGCTTCTCGAGATCCTAGATGATGCGGAGGCACGGGGTTTGTTCAAAGATTTCCTGGCGGATGCGGCGGGCGTGAGCGACAACAAGGTCTTCCGGTCCTTAGATGAGGAAGACATGGCCGGCGGTGCCAGGCCCCTTGGAAGCCAGCGTCGGCTCACGCCTCCCGAGGTCAGCCTTTTGCCTTACGTTCCGGAAAGCGAGAAAGGCACAAGTTGGCTCTACGGACCGCCGACGATGGTCTAGTTGAGGGGACTTCTGGACATTGTTGTCAGGTACAGGGTACATGTCGTCTGATGTTCGTATAGGTAGCTTTTCTCGGTTAATGTGCCACATGAACTTTGATCCCCTCCCTCCTGCTGTGAAGCTTCGGGTGACTGGCTAATAAACTCGAAGATGAACCACGCCACCTTAAAGCATCTTTCTGCTGAAAGCTTAGACGGAATTGGCTCAAGAGTCACCTCGTGGATCAGCCTCTGTTCCCGCACCGTCGTCATTGTCGTCGCCGTCCCACAAACGCGTCCAATCGCGGCACCGATGAGTCATGACCCACCAACTTGGCAAGCGCCCCGCATTGAGCCGTTGTTTATGGAATTTTGTAGGATTTGTTCCATCACAGGTTGTGTAGTGTAGTGGTTATCACTCCGGATTTTGATCGCATCAAAAGTTTCCGGCAACCCCGGTTCGAACCCGGGCTCGACCTCATCTTTTGCATCCCGCTGCATTTTTGATGCGTATCTCTTCCCATTCGAGTCGTCGATCGGTACATGGGAAGTCTCTCTTTTGAATCCATCTCACACAATCTTTCTGCTGGTTTCCTGGGGTTTCGTAGCTTTAACTTACAACTTTCACTTTGTTGACTCTTTGCTGCTTCACCGAATGATTTGTACTTACATGCCTTTCCTCTCCACACTCTGACTTCCCTCCAGTCTTTTCGCTCAACTCAAATGAGGTTGGTAAACCAAGTGTAGTGCATGCACAAGGCCATGATCAGAGCAGCCAGGAGCACCAACAACTGCTCAGGTCCCATAGTTGTCGACCATCCAAGGCTGTTGAACCCTTCCGGCCAGTCGTTCCCAGGCGTGTACCCTCGATCACCAGTACCGCCGCCAGACCCATGGTTGGCGCCACCAGAGCCCGAAGCACCAGGCCCGGAATCGCAATCACCCTTCGGGGGCACGGCGTCCGGGTTCTTGACGTCGACATCAGGCCCCGGGTTTGGAATCATGACGTCCTTGGAGTCCGCGGTGATGCACCCGTTTGTGTTGGCCCGGAACATCTCCGGCCTGCTGCCGAAACCCCCACCTTTTCCTCCGCCCGTGATCGAGACAACGGCGCAGTTCATGTACATCTCCCGGTTTCCCAGGTTATTGAACCACGACCACGCGACCACAGCCCGTTCCGCCGACGGTGTGTCCCCAGGCAACGCGAACTTCAACGTCGTCTCCGCGGCCCCTGCGTCGGGGCATCCGCCAATGTAGCTCCGGACGACTCGGAACGTGCTCCCGCCGTCGACGGAGACGCCGACCTGGCACGACCCCCCGCCGTGCGTCGCGCCGCCTGCGACGGTGATCGAGTAGCTCTCCCCCGCGCGCCACGAGTCCACCGGCGCGCCTTCGGGGCCGTCGAGGACGGACAGGTAGCCCTTGCACGGGTAGTCGGAGCCGCTGGCCGAGAGCGGGTTGGTGTAGCTGTAGTCCGCGGAGCCGGGGGAGGTGTTTGGGTTGAGGGTGGACTTGAGGGGCGGCGGGTTGGTCATTGCCATGTGGGCTTTGCAGGTGCTGGCTGCTGCCAGGAGGCTGAGGTATGTTGAAAAGTGCATCCTTGCCGGGGTGGTGTGGTTAAGAATTAGTTTTGTTGGTTGTTTAGGGGTTGTTGAATAGTTCTTTTGGAGGTATGTTGATGCTGATGTTGATGTTCTGTTTGTCTGCTTCAAGTTCGTAGCGCGAATCGACTTTAAATACTCGGTCTTGCAAGCTTTTAAGCAGAACGGTCTGGTGAATCACAACTCAGCTGTTTGGTTGACTTTTGAACATGACGATGGCCTGGTGAATTGCTTCACAACCCTCACTTTGTTTCTTTATTCCGTCACAACAGACAATCAGATTGTTTCCTATTAATCTACCTCTGGACCCCACACAACCCTCTTGTTGGCCTGGAATAAAGGCTGTCTTCTGCCCTTGGTGTTTCATATGCTTTTAAAGCACTAGCAATAAAAGAAATATTTTGTGACATTGTCGAATTTCAGAGTTCACTTAACTTCTGGAACTTTTGATCAATCGATTTCGAATTATCACCCTCTATAATTATGTGTTTTTGCCCCTATTCCTTCTATTATCTCCAAGTTTCGTGCCAGGTTTTCATGTTCTTGCTGCCCATGCAATCAAGGCCGCCCCGACTCCACTCCCGTCACTCGCCATCCCGATCCTGATCCGCTTCTCTCCCCGCTCTCCAATCTCCGGTATTTCCCTCAGTGCTTCTCTGATGTTGTCCTCGAAATTCGGGAAATGCTCTATCAGCGACCCATCGACGCCAATGTCAACGACCCCCTCCTCGGCGCCAGCCTCACTGCCCGGGAAGAACCCCGCGACGCTCTTGGCCGGTATCGAGATCCGAACCCTGACGCGGAGCCATCCCGAAACAACGTTCCATAGGCTCCGCAGTCCGTAGAACACCGGTGCCAAGATGTTCAGGCCGTAAGCACGAGCCGGCAGAGGGGCCTTAGTCACGGCCGTCGAACCGAGGCGCCCCGTTTGAAGGGCAACGCCGGCGATAGCCACCGACGAGAGCCTCGCCGCGCGACGCCCAATAGCTTCGGCCAGAACCCTTACCGCCATTGCATCTGACGTCGAGACGTTCTCAACCCCAAGAACGTTTGTCAACTCCGTCCGCGCAGCCGCCAGGTCCGGCGAAGAGTCCTTCACGGCCGCGGACAGCAGCGAGCTGTCGATGCCATCGGGGACAAACAGCGGCGACGCCTCTGGCACGCTCATGTCGAACGCATCGCGGTCCGCCTCCAGCAGGTGCACCAGAATCCGCCGCAGGAGCTCGCCAAGATACATCCCCGAGATGCGCTTCTCAAAGTGCTGATCATCAGGATTCACCGAGTCGCGATCCAGCTCGGCGTCGAAGCGCGTCGTCGGGAGCACCTCCAGCCCGGCATCGAACCCGCCCCACTCCGTGTTCAGCGCCATCACGGCGCCGGGCTCGTAGCCCGCCAGGCCCTCCGGCCGGCCGCGCAGCTTCGCGATCCGCGACACGCGCTCCATGTACGCGCCGTTCGTCCCCGTGCCGAAGATGGCGCCGACGACGGTGCTTGACCGCCCCGGGGCCGTGTAGGCGCGCGCCGCGAGCGTGCCGACCGTGTCGTTGGCCAGCGCGGAGACCACCAGGGGCAGGTCCTCCGCGTCGAGCGCCTCCTGCAGCATCGCGCAGGGGTCGCGGCCGACGGCGTCCGGGATGTCGAACGACTTTGTCCAGTAGAGCAGCTCCCCCCTGTCGAGGGCGTGCTGGTCGAAGGTGAAGCTGAATGTGAAGCCGAGGCTCTTGGCGTACCTGCGCCGGAGGTCGTCGGCGACGGCGCCGCTTGCGTCGTCGCGGGGCAGCGCCGCCCACCGCTCGAGGTCCGGCGCGTGGTGCTCCTGCATGAAGCGCCGGGTCTGGGCGGCGATGAAGCCAAAGAGGTCCCGGTACGTCGGCGCTGTCATGAGGGGGCGCGGGATGGTCACCTTGGACTGCGTCAGGGAGTAGGTCGAGTCGCCGTGCAGCTCGACGGAGCAGACGCGCAGGTTGGTGCCGCCGAGGTCGATGGCCAGGCAGACGCCCTTCTCGGAGCCATTTGGAAGCTTGGTCACGTATGACGGGATCTGGCACATGGAGGTCCCATCCCTTTCCAGTCCCTCATCTGTTGAGCGTGTGTTAGAGGACTCGGTATCGTGTAAGTTGGTTTGGAGGAGGTTGTGATGACTTACTAAGCTGCTTCAGGAAGTGGGTTGTTGCACGGCGGACTTGCTCGGCAGGAAACTCAAACTCTTGGGCGATTCTCCGGGCTTGGGATAGTAAATCCGGCCGGTGTACTTCCTTTGCTTCCATGTTGCTGGAAGTCATGTATCCCTCCCGAACACCCGTTCTCACGGGTTCTGGGCCAGCTTTTCTGGCTTCTGGGGGTAACTTGAAAGAATGGGAAAGGACTTGCTTGACTGGACGCCAGGTTCATGGGTGCCAAACACCAGACACCACTGAGAGAAGACTACCCGATCAAGTATCCGACTTGGGTTATCAGAAGCGACGGTTTTCTCCCCCTCTCTGGTTTTGCTGCCGGCTTCTCTTACCTTACCTCTCCAGCAGTCCGTTCCGGTCTTCCGCTTGACGCAGACCGGGCTCGAGAACGTGGTAGCAGCGGACCGAGGGTCTAGGGATCCCCTTCAAGGATCATCCCCCGGCAAACCCGGACCGGGTGGGACGTGTGAGTGGGAACCCGTCCAATTTCCGTCTCCTAAATTCCCTCCAATGGCCGTCACTTCGGCTATCTATCGCCGGGTCCAGGCCTTTGGGGGCCAGCGTCTTCATAAAGGCCGGTTGCCCCCGGCTGAACCGGCAAACCGCAAACCACCCCCGATCCCACCCCCTCTCCAGTTTCGCCGGTTTCTCCCTCCGCATTGCATCGTGAAGGAGACCCCCAGGAAAAAGAACGTGCAATCGCTGCGAGCAATACGAGATCGTGGAGTGGACCGGCCAAGAAAGCTTATTTCGCACACAATGTCGGTGGTTCCGCGCCCGCAAGACCGGACTCCGGCGGACGGGCCGGAAGATGGGGGCCCGTCCAAGGCCCGGAAGGCGTGCGGTATGTGAAAGGCCCCCCCTGACCCACACGTCTCTCTCGTGGTCTGTGGCTGTGGAGGCTGACCGATGATGCCCGCTCAGTCAACTGCAGGAGGCAGAAGATGAAGTGCAGGCTCGACGGCGGGCCGACGTGTCGACGGTGTCTACGTGCCGGCGTGCCTTGCGTGTTCGTGCCCAGAGCCAACGTACGTGTCGTTCCGTTGTGGCCCCCTCTAGTCCATTTCCATCATGCCTTGTCGCTGACGGACGTAGTCCGCATCGCATCGTGAAAGTATCTCTCTTGCATCTATACTCCAGGCGAACGACCAGAGCACGTCTTTCAACAAGTCCGTGATACTACGTCTGAAGCGCCTCGAGGAGCACCTGGGGCTGCCTGCGTTAGGGGATGTCGAGGAGGCCCCATCACCGCCTTCGTCCGAGTTGCCGATCCACGAGCCTGAAAGCCCAGGGGATGAGTCGCTCAGTGCGCTCTGGAGCGCGGTGGCGGTCCTTCGGCGGACGTGTTCGTCCCAGGTCAACCCGAACATATGGGAGAAGTCTATGATCAAGAGACTATGGCTATCGTGCGTACATGCAGCAGCTCCTAAAGGAACGCGTAAGACTAACTCAACTGCAGGTTCCACGAGTCCATGCCGGGCCTGCACTTCCTCCCAACCAAACAGACCTTCTCCTCCCCTCGGCCGCTCATGCTAGCCTCGATGCTCTACTGCTCCAGCATACGCGGGCTGCCTGATGTCGCGGTCCTCGCTCCGGACTACTTCACCGTCCTCTGCGCCGCCATCGCCCAGCTCTGCGTGCCCCAGAGTGAGATCGGCCGCGCGCCCGAGGACCCCGAGTCCGCCGAGGAGTGGGCGTTCCAGTCCGTCCTTGGCGTCATCCTCGCCGGTCTGCTCCGGGAGGCCGTCGTCAAGGAGACGGGGCTGTGGATTTCGCTCGCGTACCGGCTCATCCTCGAACACTGTCCGTCTAGCGTCGACGAGAGGTCAAGGGAGTGGCGGCGCCTGTTCTCCGGCCTCCAGGTATAGACAGCAACTACAGTCAGAGTCGACAGACCCCCCTGCTGACCACTCGCAGATCGTCGACCTCGAGCACGCCTCGATCCACCTCTCCTGCCCCGTAATCCCCATCGAGGCACCCCTGCCCCGGCTCAAGATCCCGATGCAGGACCAGCTCTATCGCCTCTCGCGCATGATGCACACCGGCCTGACGCACTTCACCGGCCGCGGCCTGCCGACGATCTGGTCCTGCTTCGCAGAAGCCCCCGGCGGCGGTGCCGCGCTACCTGCACACCCGCACCCGGACCCGATCGACGCGGCCGCCAGCTCGACATTCAGCGGCGTCGACGGCGCCGTGATCCGCGACTGGGCGCGGCAGCTGGACGACTGGCTCGTCGAGTTCGGCGACAAGGACTTCGAGTCGGAGCACGAGAAGAAGCTCGTCTTCCGCCAGTACGTCCTGCACCGCCTGCTCGTGCTGTCCATCTACCACCCCGCCAGGGGGTGCGACTTGTTCTCCAACGCGGCGACGCCGAGGGAGCAGCACGAGCTGCTGCTGTCCGCGCGGGCTGCCGTCAAGCTGCAGATCTGCGACGGGGCGATATGGTCCAACTGGGACCTTGTCATGATTACGTGGGCGGCTATGATTGTGCTCCAGGGGGTTGATGGGGGCGTTGGGGAGCCGGACGGTGAGTTGAGACGAGCTTATTCTCGGCAAAGACTTGTGAGAACTGATCGACTCCACAGATCTAGAAAACGTGGGAGTTCATCTGCAGAAGTTGAAGGAGATGCACGAGCCAAAACCAAGCCTACGAGGGATCCTGGCCGCCCGGCTGGAGCAGAAACTCCAAGGGCTGCACACGCCAGCGTCTGGTGACGCTGAGATGTTCGAGCAAGAGATCCGGAACCTGGACAACTCGTGGTACATCTTCGACCAGGCGAGTCTGCAGGCAGGATTTGAGCTCTGGTCCTACGAGAACCAGGGAGGTTGACACTTCCACCGGGAGGGGGCTTCGAAACAAAGACTTTGGAAGATTTGAATCATTCTCTCTAAGCGTGACATGCGTGAACCGTTAAAAGCACAGTCTAATCCCGAGACACCAATCCGATACCCATATAATCCGACCAAAACCTACTCCCTTTCCTTAAATCAATCTGCATCTTTTTCTAGATGACGGGCCACGTCTGAATGCGGGAAGACATGCTGTCCGGCGTCAGCTCGACGAGGTGGTCGTCGTCAAAGACGGGCTTCGCCGAGTCCGCCGGCGTCTGCGGCGGGCTGACAAGCGAGACCGTCCGCAGCCTCAGGGGGAGCTTCTGCTCAAAGCCCTTACCGAGGCCGACCTTTTCGATGCTCTTGAAGTACTATTCCGAATTGTCAGCAAGGTATGTCATCGTGGTGGGGGAAAATGGAGGTATTGATGGCTCACCTTGACTGTCTTCACCTGCAACTCCAACGTCGCGTCTTCGTCGGCGACGATCATGGAGTAGGGGTGCAGCTGCAGGCACGAGAGCGTCCACATGTGGTTCACGCCGCCCTCGATGGCCTTCTGCAGCGCGATGGACTTGGAGGCGCCGTTGACAATGATGACGACTTCCCTTGCCTGTTCGAATACTTTGTCAGCCGACAGCGACCCCGGCTTTCTCATAAAGAGTGCTCACCTCCATGACGGTCTGAACTCCCACAGTCAGGGCCATCTGCGGCACCTTGGACAGGTCGCCCCCGAAGAACCGTGCGTTGGCACGGATCGTATCCATGGCGAGCGTCTTCACCCTCGTCCTGGACGCCAGACTCGAGCCCGGCTCGTTGAACGCGATGTGGCCATCGGGTCCAACGCCACCGAGGAACAGGTCAATACCGCCGGCGGCCTTGATCTTATCCTCGTACGCGGCGCACTCGGCGTCCAGGTCCGGCGCGTTGCCGTTCAGGATGTGCACATTCTCCGGCTTGATGTCCACGTGGGAGAAGAAGTGGCGGAACATGAAGCTGTGGTAGGACTCCGGGTGCGACTGCGGGAGGCCGACGTACTCGTCCTTGAGGGGTGGATGTTAGACGACTGCTTGGTGAGCGCGGGGAGGGGAAGGTATGACTTACCATGTTGAAGGTGATGACATTTTCGAAAGAGATGCGGCCGGCCTTGTATTCTGTGACGAGGATCTCGTAGATCTGGATGGGGCTGCTTCCCGTGGGGAGGCCGAGGACGAAGGGCTTGTCTGATGTGGGCGCAAAGGTCCTGATGCGGTCTACTTGGAGTCAGTGTGGTATCCATTTGCCTACGGCCGACTCTGGAGCATGCCTAGGATGTAGTGGGCGACGTGAGCAGAAGCAGATCTGCTGTCGGGTCTGATGATGAGTCTCATGGTGAACGCAATCTGGGGGTTGCAACTTCGTAGCAAACGGGGTATCAATGGAGAAAGAAAAGAGGCGCTGTCTGTGTGGTAGCGATAGTCGAGTTGCTAGTTCTGGAACCTCTTCCAAGTGCCAGAGGACTCGGGGTTCTTCAAGTGCTATGAACCCTCGACGTG
This sequence comes from Colletotrichum musae, assembly GCA_027406025.1. Lineage (NCBI taxonomy): Eukaryota > Fungi > Ascomycota > Sordariomycetes > Glomerellales > Glomerellaceae > Colletotrichum > Colletotrichum musae. The sequence continues at coordinate 897,637 of JANVYC010000001.1, read as the reverse complement.
ACGTCTGTGTAAGTGGCCGTCGGCAATTTTCCCGGGCGCCGGCTTTCCATCCCCGGTATCGCCGGTAGCTCATTTCACGAAGAGGGGACGTCATCACGTTCGGGGACCACTCTCGAAATGCCCCCCCACGTGGCGAACCCAAAGGGCCGGTTGTGACAGGACGGCGAACCGGAGTCCGGAGACCTGGGAAGGTTTCTCCTGCGGCTCTCGACAACGTTCCATGCCTGCTCGTGGGTACCGGGGGGAGCCCATCATGACGAGCGGGACCAGGACTGTGGAGGAGGTGGGATGGTTACATGCATCATGGGTAACGCAAGAGGGGCGCGCAGGTGCCGCATCACCTTGGCAGGGCCGAGCAATCGGGAAAAGCTGGGGAATTATCTAGTGTAATCTGGCTACGTACGGCTCTTCTGCCGTCGGACGTTGTGTCCGTCGTGTTTCGCTGCCGCTGCTGCTTACGCCAAGGGCATGGCAACCTCCTGGCCGACTTTGAATCCTTTCATCCTTACGATGGAAGCACTATCTACATGTAGCTGTAAAAATGTCCAAGACCTATTAAAAACGTTCTGGGTCTGCGAGACCGTCGCAAGCCGCCTACTCCTCCTTTGCCTGCAGCATCTTCTCGCTGTACTGGCCGCCGGCCTTGAACCACCACGCGCCGACGAGCACCGCCAGCCCGCCGACGACGACGCACGTGTAGTTCATGTTCTCCGGCTCGACGGGCATGACGTAGGGGAACGAGAAGAAGACGATGGCGAAGGTGAGCCAGCAGACCGTGACGCCGTTGACGATGGGGCCCAGCCGGGGGCCCATGTGGAAGACGCCGCGGTGCATGTTGCGCCGGCCCGTGAGCAGGTTCGTCAGGATGGGGAACATGTAGGAGATGTTGTTGATGGTGACGGCGGTGCCGAGGAGCGAGTTGAAGGCCGTCGAGGAGCCGAGGTAAAGGCACCCGAGCGCCGCGACGATGGCCGTGACGGCGAGCTGGGAGTTGAAGGGGATCTGGTACTTGGGGTGGACTCTGGACCAGCTGTTTTTCGTCGGGTCAGCCTGTGCCGTATAAGAGAGTTGGAAAAGAGTATGATGACTTACAGCTTGGAGAAAGGCATGGCGCCGTCGCGGGAGAAGGCCCAGAAGACGCGGCCGGTACTCAACTGGGAGCTGACGACGCAGGGGCCGAGAGCAACGAAGAGAATGAAGGTGAGGCCGAAAGCGCCGCCGGCGCCCTGAGTGACCTGGCGGAAGAGCTCGGTCAGGGGGAGGCCGGTGTTGGTGGTCGAGAGGGCGTCAAAGTCCTGCACGGAGAACATGAGGGTGACGAGGTAGGTGATTCCCGTGACGAAGGCAATGCAGAGCGTGATTGCAATGGCCAGGGGGGCGTTGCGGGAGGGCTAAATGATTCATATCAGTAAAGATTCCTGTTCTCAACTTCGGTGGATGCTGGCTAGGGCCAACTTACGTTAGGCATCTCCTCGGTGATGTGCGTGACGCCGTCAAGGCCGCCGAGACTGTACAGCGGGTTGACGAGACCCGTGATGAAGCACACGACCTGGTTCTCCCAGCCCGTGTTGTTGATCCACGTGCGGAAGACGAAGTCGGCGCTGCGGTGCGTCGGCGCGCACGCCGCGACGGTGACCATGACGACGAACCAGCCGATCTGCAGGTAGAACAGGGAGAACTTGTTGAGGCCCGGGATGATCTTGTTGCCGAACATGACGATGCCCGCCGTGATCAGGTTCAGGCCCTGGTAGACGATGAAGGTCTGCCAGGCCTGGATCTCGAGGTCGCCGTGGTACACCGCGATCAGGGCCATGAGGACCTGGGCGTAGATCAGGTTCGTGGAGGCGGTGGTGAAGATCCCTGTTCATTGTCCCCGAGTCAGCAACCGTTGCTGTCTTTCAAGATCTAACTGGGACTGTTTTGAAGGAAATACTCACAGCCGAGAACGCTGAACCAGCCGGTGAAGAAGCTCAGGACGCCGGTCATCCTCCGCGGCGCGACGGCGGCGATCCAGTGGTACATGCCGCCCTCGGTCGGGTACGACGAAACGAACTCGGCCAGGGACGCGCCGAGGAAGCACTGCAGGCACGTCACGAGGATGAAGCCGTAGATGACGGCGCCCGGACCGCCGGCGTTGATCTCGGTGATGAGGCCGAGGCCGAGACCGGTCCAGGAGATGGTCGTCGTCGACGCGAGGCCGATGAGACTGAGGGTGCTGAAGTGTCGCTTCAGCTCCTGCGCGTGGCCTACAAGATTGTCATCAAGTCAGCCTGATGATACCAATTATGAATGCTGCTGCAGGTCGAACTCACCCATCTGCGCCAGACGAATCTCGTCGGCGTCGAGGTTCTTCTCCGGCGAGGCGCCCTCGGCGCTGCGCCTGGGACTCGACGCAATGTCGATCGGCTCCTTAACATCGGCCATTGCTTAGTCTTTTTGGGGGCTGAAACTTTAGGCTTTTTCGCACAATTATCCACTCAATCGGGACTCTCGATCGTGGTCGCGTGGCATCGTTACAAGCGTCCCGCGCGTGTGGGAGCAGCCGCAGACATATATCCATCCACGGGAGATAGAGAGAGAGGTGCCCTGTGGTTTTCCGACAATGTCCACAATTGATAGCTGACGCGCCCGGTCATGAGATGAACATTAGTTCCTCCGCGTCTCATGCGAACCACACACCCCCGGTTGAGGCGAAAAACACCACGTTTTGCCGTGCTTCCGGCGCGGTCTCCATCCGGGCGACTACGGGGGCGAGATAGACAAAGCGACGCTAGAAAACTCCGGCCGGCGGATACCACGTCTGGACCTGCGCTGATACGACGTGGGGTCGCGGTTGATAGACTATCTAGACGCACACAACAACGGACGGGAACCGGTCAAGTCCGGCCCGGGACCCCAAAGAGCGCGCCACTTCTGCAGACAGACCAGAACTGCGGAGAAGAACAGACGATGGCCGGGGGCTAGGGGACCCCTCGAGTCATCGACTCATGATATCAACGGGGGAGACCCTTGCCCGCTAGTCTTAGTCTTCCCCGACTTTTCCCCCCTGGTCCACCATTGACCACGTTACCGCGGTTTTTTGCTATCGGTAATGGTATTGATCACATTTTCAATGTTTACTCGCTCGGGGATGTCCCGAGTTCTCTTGCTTCTTCTCTGGTCTTCCTCTGCGTGGCCCAGTTGCAACGTTCCTCACCGCGGGCTCAATTGGCTCAGTTGACAACCATGCCAACCCCTGGCAACTGGATCCATAGTCCCTCCACCCCCCGTTATCACCTCCGCATTCTTACCAAACGCGGTCATCAACACCGGAACCAGGGGTACCACCCTATCCCCAGCCACCCGTCCGCCGCCGGGGAGGAAGCCTTTTAATCTAGCAGTGCAGTGCCGCCGTCTTGGTATCCACTGCCGAGGGAAGACTGCGGGAGGTGAAGGTGAGGTGAGGTCACGCGGGCCCTCGGGTCCTGTCTTGCTGTCAAGCGCAATGACGACGATCATGGTCTCTTGGCCCCCCCGGGGGAGACAAGAAAGCTGGGCGGGGAACTCTTGGCCGCGGTAAAGTAAACAAAATGAGATAAAATAAAGAGCAGAATGACATGACAATGCGCGCGTATTAAAGCAGACGGTGACCGCCCACCCAGACGCTGTGTGGCTGTTCACGATCTCTCTCGCCAGGACTTCAAGACCACCACCCCTCTCCCCTTCCTCCTCCCCTCCTCGTCCCTTCCCTTCGCCCTCCTCCCCGGTGCTTCAGTCAAGATGGTCCGCAGCATCTCCGCGGCAATGGGCCTCGTCGCCCTCGCCGGCACCGCGACGGCCTCGTCGTACGTCGCGAACCTGTCGACCAACGCGCAGGGCCTCCTGAACGAGTCCATGGCCTGGATGGACCAGTACTACGACCGCTCGGCCGGCTACCTCTACGACTTTGGCTCCTCCTCGGCCCTCCGCCACGAGACGCGCAGCTCCGTGTGGTACGCCCTCGGCCTCCTCGCCCGCAACGAGGGCGACGACGCCGCGCAGGCCGAGAGGATCATCGTCAACACCATCGAGGGGCAGTTCAAGGTCGAGCCGGAGCAGTGGTGAGTTTTCGTTTGAATGTCCTTCAACAAGAAACCGGTTTCTGACTCGGAAACACCAGGTTCGGCGGCTACCAGATGTCCCCCGAGGAGCCCTACGTCGGATCCGAGGACTACCCGGCCAGGATCTACGGCACCTGGGACCCCAACTGGCGCGGCTTCGTCGGCACGACGCTCGTCATGGCCCTCGAGGAGTTCCCCCACCTCCTCGGCAACGACACCCAGGACCTCATCCTGCAGTCGCTGTACAACACCACCAAGGGCGACGAGTACCGCGTCGGCGGCGTCGACGACGACAACCTGTACGCCTCGTACAGCAACCCGGTAAGCCTCGGAAGTACCTACCCCTTACCTGCTCCCCGTCCGCTAACTCAACTCCCAAGGCCATCATGCGCGCCTTCGTCTCCGGATGGACCGGCCGCCGCCTGAACGAGGAGAACATGACCCGCGGCGGCGAGGCCTACGCCCAGGAGATCATCGACCTCTTCGAGCGCGCCAACACGCTCTCCGAGTTCAACTCGGGCACCTACACGGGCGTCTCGCTCTTCGGCCTCGTGCTGTGGTCCAAGTACCTCCCCGAGGACTCGGTCATGGCGCAGAAGGGCCCCAAGATGCTCGCCGACACGTGGAAGGCCGTCGCCCAGCTGTGGCACCCGGGCATGAAGAACATGGCCGGCCCCTGGGACCGGTCGTACGGCTACGACATGAACCGCTACGTCAGCCTCATGGCGCTGTGGTTCTGGACGCTCGTCGGAAAGGAGAACTCGTCCCTCATCGCTGCGGTAAGTCGAGATCTATTCATCTAAGCCCCCGTGATATCTTCCAGGTGATGACTGACTCCCCGACAGCCTCAGGTCATGTCCCACGCCGCCGACTACGCCTGGGCCCCGCTCTTCGCCGTCCTCGCCGACTTCCACGAGAGCATCCTCCCCGAGGGCATCGTCTCGAACCTCACGTCCTTCGGCGGCGAGCACGTCTTCACCGCGTCGACCTACTACCCGCCCTACGACCTCGTCCCCCGCAACATCACCACCTGGCTGTCGGACAACCTGACCATCGGCGCCGAGGCGTTCAAGGAGAACGTCATCGGAGGACCCGCCCGCAACCAGGAGGCTTTCAACCCGGCCGTGATCCAGTGGAACACCGGCAACGAGATCTCCTTCATCTCGGTACGACCCCCCTTCATAACTCTCTTCGGACTACTCAGGGAAACAATAACTGACAACTCCTCCAGCTGTACCCCACCGAGATGTCCCTCGACGTCGACGTCGCCCCCAACAAGCTCACCCTCAGCTACCCCAACGGCACCGCCGACTCCATCTTCACCCTCGTCGTCGGCACCTTCATCAAGAAGCCCACCGTCACCGGCTGGGCCGACGTCCAGGGCCTCAACGTCAGCGTCTCGGGCAACGTCAACGAGACGTACGCGCTCTCGTTCGCCGGCAGCTACGGCGGCGCCGACAAGCCCCTGCGCGACTTTGAGTTCTGGAACTTCACCTACTCGATGCCCGCAGGCTTCGAGGGCACGCCCAGCGTCGTCCTTGACGTCAACCTATTGTAGAAAATAGTTGTCTAGCTAGAGCAAGTCCACACAAGCTTTGAAAAATTAGGCTTTGAGGCTTCTTTCCCGAAATAGATTGGGTAATGAATAATGATGAATATCCAAAGTAGTCCGTTTCCGTGAATGCTGTGAGGGGATTTGAGAAGTGGTATGTACTTTGAAAAGCTCATCATCCATGTCATTCGCCGAGATGGCTCTGCAGAATCCGTCAGTGCCCGACGTCGAAGAGTCTCGTACAAACACACCTGTGTAAAGGTCGGCGAAGAGTGAACACCAAGGATAAGGAAACTAGCGAGACACAATATCCGCAGGAAAAACACCTGAATGCGGAGCTATGATCTTACGTAGGTACCAAACCTTGCATGACATCTTAGTTTTCCTATCTACCGGAGTGCTGCTCTGTCTATCTCCCTCTGTAAGGCGACAGGTTCGCCTCAGGACTAAATATCGCACTCCTCCTCCCGATCATATCCGGCAGCAAATTGCATCATATGATAGAGTTGACAAACTCACAGAGAAGGTGTGTAAAGATGAAAAGCAACCCAGTTATGCGAGAGGTTTCGTTTCTTGGCCCCTCTCAACTAGGTACCCAGAGTAGGTACCCAGTAAATCCATCATTATAAGTTACTTATTCCCAGAAGCTGTCCATTGTCTCTATCCCCGATTATCCCGGATAGCCATATGTGATCTCTTTCCTTTGTGATCACTCACGATGGCATTGCTGTCCCTCTTATCTATTACCCCCGCCCCCGACCATCCCGAAAATTGACAAGGCCCTCGTCCTGGCACTCATTCTCGCACCCATTCTCATACCCATTCTCATACCCATTCTCATACCCATCCTCGTGCTTGTTCTCGTGCTTATTCTCGTTGCAAACGTCAATAGCCGCCCACGGGGTCGGTGTCGGAAGGAGAACCAAAGAGTTCCTGTGGAGCAGCGGCCCCAACTAGAACAGCCATTCGGGTCGTGAGGTAGGTATCTAAGCTCCCAAAAGAGCCATGTCGGGGAGATAGGCTTCATCAGTCGACGTGACCTCAAACTCGATGCCGTTTTGCATGAGATGAAGACGGCATCATTCGCAGGCAGCTTTTTCAGGAGAGTGGTGGGGTTCTCCGCCAAGTTTTGTCGCCAGACGAACCAACTCCTCATCGTCGCTGTCCTGCCTGCCGCGCTTGCCGGCCTTTGCTTTGTGCTCGGGCAGGAAGTGGAATCGGACGCGATTTCTATTCTCGGCCATTCCAATGGGCTCGAGCGTCAGCTGTGGCTTATCCCATCGATGGTGTACGTCGTAATCCGTACACCAATGACACCATGTTCCTGGGGCTGTCGAGGCTCCCAGCGCCGAGAGCATTGATGTACTTGCCCACCAGTTCTCTTCCCCAGAGGTGGTGACATGCTCTCAAGTCGTCGCAAACGATGCCGGCATTCTTGATGGCGGTGCCTAGCATCCGAGCCTTTTGTTAGCGGACTTCCCGACGAGAAGAAAGAGTCATACGCGTACAGAGGGCGAGAAGCCTTGGCAGGTCTTTTGCTTCCACGCAATCAAGAGATCGTCCATGAGTTGCCAAGCGACATGTTCCCATCTCGAGGGTGACCAAACATGAGCTGTGATTCCGGCCTCGTCTCGCAGTATGTCCGCGGATAAAAGTCCCACGAGACGCGCCGATTTGGCCTCGTTAAACAACTCAAGTCGGCGGTTGAGATCGGCAGTGAAAGCGCTTCGCGGGCTGTGAATGGATCGGAAAGGTGCCGAGTGAAATCGCAGCATTTCGTCGAGATGGACTACCGCCACTTTGGGACCGTCGGAAGACCCCCCCCCCCCGGGCCCTCGATGCTCTTCTTCTCGAGTTTGGTGTTGGGGCCTGCTGCTTCCTTGTCTTGCTCAAACACATCGAACAACGCGTTCACAATGGTCAACTTCCTCTCGTAATCGCGGGCGTCCTTGCCACAGCCGGTGTTCAAGGACATGCTCGTAGAAGCGTCGGTTAACTGTGCTTCGAAAGCTTCTTCTCGTCCATCCTTGCCCTTCTGTCATTCTGGTTAGCACACCAAATACAAGGAAGTCAAGAGGTCAGGGAGGGAAGGAAGGGAAAGCTCACCGTACCAGGCGCTTGACCGAAAGTAGAAGAAGTGGCGTTGTCGATTGTCGACTCTTTGCAGATCGGTAAGGAATGAAGATGGAACTTTGGAACGCAAGATCAAGTCGTGGGCAGGAACATCGAAATATATAGGTAGGTATTGAGGTTTCCAACCGCGATGGAAGGCAGGAGGGAAGGTGCCTGAGCCTTCCTAGGTACCTATGTACCTAGACAGGGCGAAGAGGCGGGTTACATGGGTTGAGTTGATTGCTTACAATGGAGGTCTTCTGGCAGGACTGATACTGCCTGCACACACTTATGTGTCGTTCTTTATTCGAACACAAGGAGAGAAAGGAAAAGAGGAAAAGATATTTGCCAAAGTTCTTCAGGCACCATTGTGCCTCCATAAGTTCATGATTATTTAGGTGTCTAGGTACCTAATGGAACCTTCCTCCACCAACCAGTTCGTCCCATCCGGCAGAAAATATGCCATGCCAGCAGCTACCACTACACACAGGTTTACCTGTCACCACCAGAAAAGTATGCCCCCGAGTATTGTCCCCTTTTAACCAAGGGCGAGAACAGGTATAATGCCTTAATCCAATGCATCCTTCTCCCTCAAAACAAAACACATGACTACTCAGAATACGGTTCCATCACTGTCGATCAGGATGGGTGGTTCCTTTGTATTGGGTCGGCTGAACTCTGCCATTTCACGGCCGCCCTGCTCGTTTGTTAGTCCTGTAAATGAGACACGAGATATGTCATGGGTGAGCTCACCTTCCAGCTTCCGGCCTCCAGTAATTGAGCCAGCGTCAGCTCGCCTCCTTGGAGGTCGTTCTTCATGTGCTTGTTGACCTCTGCGCAGAGCCTATCCAGCAGACCAACAGTTACTCCGCGCCACTCAACAATGACGTCGTCGCTGGGCTCAAACATGGGTGCGACCTCCACTGGCTTGACATTTGTCCTGCGACAGTACTCATCGTAGTGCTGCAGGCCTCGTTCCGTGTCATCGGGCCTCAGTGTGAGAACACCAAGATCGATAAAAAGACCGCCATTGCGGTACTCGGGCAGACCTGTCAGGAGCTCAACCCCAGCAAACTGGATGCGGAGCAGAGACTGCATGGGCTGCATCAAGCTGTAGCAAAGCCATTGTGTGAGCTTGTGGAAGGGCAGGATCGATTCCCACGCCGCTGTCGAGTTCTGGGCTGATGGTGGGAAGGGTGAGAACTGCGATGTTGTCGGGCTCTGCGGGGGCTGTGGCATGGACTGGCAAGGCCAGGCGTCGCCCAGGGACGCGCCGTTGATGGCGGTCCTGGAGGAAGGCCAGATCGGGGCGAGGCCGTTCATGAGAACGTTCCACAGGGTCGGGAGCACCACGATTGGCGTGGAGGAGGCCTGCGTCGAAGGATGTGCCAGCAGGTAATCTGCGACGTGGTGTTAGTATTGGTTGTAGCAAGAAGTTCCAATCCGGGGCGCGTACCAATCATGTTTCCTGGCCGACCGTTCTCTCCAAAGTACTCGCTCTTCTCGGCGAGAGCGTTTGCCAGGCGCAAGAGAAGTTGTGTTCTGCCTTCAATGCCGGCCATCTGGTTGCCCTGTGTCGACTGGAGGCCGGCCGCCATCTTTTCGACCGTAAGGCTGCGGAGGCCATCTTTGTCGACCTGGAACTTATTCTTGGAGTCGCTAGAAAACAGGCCCTGGACGCTGTTAGAAACCACGACGCCCACGGGCAAAATATCCAGGACTCACTGTCTTGAAAATCTCCAGGCTTGCCACGGCTATACCCTCTGACCGGCGGTACACGCGTCCGTTTTCTGTGCTCTTGTAGCTCCACTTTGTGCCTGCACCAGCATCCAGCAGCACGCTAACCATGAAAAGATCGATCATGCGACGGCATTTCTCGCTGCTGTCGACATCGTCGGGAAAGGTGGAAAGAAGCTGGGCGATGCGGTCTCGGCCGCCGACGCAAAAGTGCTGGTGCCGTCCGTGGCTGGGAATCGCGTTGTAAGGTGCGTCGTAGTCTCTCTGTGGATCACTGGATCAGCATGTTGCCATTCGCTGCGTTGCGGTCGACAGGGGACGGATGTTGCAGCCGGTGAACCACTCCATCACGCGAGCAGGTAGGTGGGCGGGACATGGACGGATCCTACCTTGATGATCTGAGAAACAAACGACACAACGTCGGGAAACTTGCGCATGTCCACGTCGAAGTGCTTCAGCTCGTTGCGAAGCGCCTTCTCAGTGACAATCTTGCTCCTCTCTCTGACTGCTCCCAGGCTTCGCAGGTACCCCGCGGGATCGAGTTGCGGGTCGGGAGGGCGCGGCAGATCGACCTTGAGTATGGGAGCGGGCGAGAAAGGCGTCAGAGGCGTGCCAGGGGTGGTACTCGTCCCCGAGGTTCTGTTCATGGCGAAGCTGCGCGGCGGCGGCGACTTGATGCTGGAGGCACCCGAGTTGATGCTAACGCTCGAAGTGTTGATAGAAGGCTTGCCGGAGGCTTTGGGGGCCTTTTCCTTGCGGGAGAACAGGCCCATCTTGGATGATTTAGGGGCGGTGTTGGGGGAAAGGGCCTCGAAAGATAGCGATGGTGTGGGGTCGGTTGGAGGGGTTCAGGCGCGACCAAGTGCTGAATCGAACCAACGCGACAACTTCGACTTGCTGACAAAGACTTGCAGCGACGGTTACCGAAGACGGGGGTATTCTCTAGGCGGCGACTGAGGGTGAATGTATGTGTACTCCGAGCTTCGTGAGAGGGCGAACGACAGGTCGCAGGTTTCGGAGGTCGACGACGATGCAGGCGGGCAGCGCAGCAGGGACGGGCAGAGGAGGGGGGAAAGGGCCAGAGACAAGAAGAAGGCGAGGCCGTCCGGGCTAGTTTAATAGCAACAGAGGCACCCACGGTGCGACTTGCGGGGACAAGTTATGGTCAACAGCAATCGGCACTGGAGCGAGCAGGCCAGCTGGAGAGGAGAGGCACCTCAGTGGAAGCAGCTCGACGCTAGGTGCTATGCAGCAGGTCTCCGTCGGTCGTATGGGCCGCCGTAAGACGCCGCAAGGAAGCCAGCCGGGGGCGCAAATGTCCAGATCCAGGCCTCCACTGGGGTGACCGGGGACCGGGGTGTAGTTAGGGCGTCGCCTGCTGGGTGTGCCGCAGACACGGGCGTAGACGCAGGGCCGCGGTGGGCTGGAGCCAGGTAGCTTGTGGCCTTGGGCGGAATGGTATGGTCTGCCCCGATGGTATTGGGGGTCGGGGGGGCTTCAGGGGGTGTGGTGGCCCCAGGAACAAGTTCCCTTCTTGGTGTTAGAGTTCTGGCCGACGTAGATCTGAGTCAGGGATGGCCGCTGGAGCGAGCGAACTGCTTCTGGACTGGTTAGCCGCGAAATGTCGAGCCACTCTGAGCCATTCCCACTGCGACCGCGCAAGGCCGGAAAGACGTGAAAATAGGATTGCGAAGAATGAGGGGCTTTTGTGTGCAGGCGACAAGACAAGGACTTGTCTGGGCGAACCACAGCGGCCATCCCCAGTTCTTGCTCCAATCCCAGCTCAATTACACGACCGACCGTCGTCCCTCCGTAGCGGCTGATTATCGGTGGTCGGGTCCGGACGGCGGCACGAAGCGTCGTGGGGCTGACAAGCTCGATGAAAGTTGCCCATGCAGCTGGGCCAGTCGCAGCATCCGCAAGGAATGCAGAGCAGTGATCTCTTCGTGCGAGCTGAGGGTCCGCGAGGCAGGGGATGGGGAAGGAGACACGGCTCTGGAGGACTGCTACTTACTCGAATGAAGCGTCTCCTCGACAATTGAGACCAATGGTCGTGGTGTTCGTCCGAATCCAAAAGTCGCGGGCCGAGTGAATAATGTGACGGCGGCCGTTGTGTCGGGTGGCCAGGAGACGACGAGACGGCAGAAGCAGGAGAGACGAAAGAAGTCGAGAAGCAAGGCGAATTAGGTCGGAAGAATCAAACGGAGCAGAGCAGATTGTTGCAGCTTTGTGTGGTTTTGACAGCGGGAATGAGGGCGATAAAAATGCGTCCGTCCGTCGACCGGATCTGATCTGGACCAAGCTTAGGCGGGCGGGATCTAAGAGGCGTCCAATGTTTGCAGTAGTGGAAATGAAGATCAATCTGTAGACTGTGGCCCTCTGGTGGAGGCGGGGGACACAGGCGCTCAAAAAAGCAACAACACCAAGCCTGGCGGCCAATTGGGTGATCGAAGAGGAAAGGGTCCGTTTCTGAGCTCGGCCTCGGAGCCTGGAGGCTTTAACCGCTGCGTATGGGCGGCGTCGCAGTGCAGGACTTGCGAGTCTGATGTTGAGACAGGCCAGGCGGTCGAAGGGGCAGGACCTGATGCGAGGGGGAAGCAGGATCAAGCGGCTGCTTTGAAGCAAAGTAGGTAGGTGATGTGAGGTAGTCCGAGATGACGATGATGCCACGGAAGGCGGTGGCGACGGTGGAGATGACGGAGAGAGGGCGACAGATGCCTCGCACCTTGGAGTATCGAGTGAAGATTCACGATCTCGGAGTGGAGAGGAGGCAGTCGGATTCGGCGCTGTCAGATTGCGGAATGGAGAAAAGGAGGAGAGAAGCAACGGTCGAGAGTGAAACTACAACGAAAGCAGCGGCCCTGTATCGGTACGAAAAGCAATACCAGGGGATGAAGCTTTGCTGCACGCGGGTACCTAGGTAAGGTGGTCCGAGGTAAAACAAGGACAAGGTTGATATCACAGAGAGAAGTCGAGAGGGCGGATCACGAAAAGAGAGAAAAGAGGGCAGCACCTGCACCTGCACATTCCATCATCGCATCGCATCGTCTCGCATCGACTCGGGAAGGAAGGTGTGGTATCCATGGTGTGTACCTGCCTCATTGCTGAGGTAGCCAAGTATCCAAGTACTTTCCTTCGTATCGCGTACGCAAAGATACTTCCACTAGAACCTCTCAGCTCAGTGGTCGAGCAGACGAGTGTATGAAATGGCAGGAAGGAACAATTGCTGGCTGCTTCCACTTTTGCTGACCTTCAACTTGCAAGGCAGGGACGGCACGGGAAGGAAGGAAGGGACGAGCCAGAGCAGCGAAATGGAAAGAGTGGGGAGACGGCAAGGCATCCCGGACCAACACCACCAAGATGAGGGACTTTGAACGCCCTTGCCATCCCATCCCATCCCATGCTGTGCCATGCCATGCCGTGCCACGCAGGCCATGGCGACATTTCGACGCGCTCAGATACACAGTACGCAGGTAGGTGTACCTGAAATATCCAAGTACCTTATTACCTGCGTAGATATGGACAATTGACCATCACCCAAATGTTCAGTGCCCTTTTGTGACGGAATAGCATTGCCCCAGTTTGGTAACCGACCCCACTCCGAAGCACTGTATGTGAGAACATCAGAGTGTCTACCTAGGTAGGTAGGTACCTACACTACCTAGGTACCCTTCTATCTGTGTTCCACCACCGCGATCCGCAAAGGAGATAGACAGGTACTCGTACCAAAAGACAAAGTGCCTTCTTCATCTGCTCCTCCACCCCTCGAGGCTGCTGGAGTGGAAGGATGTGAGGTGGGACTCTGAGAGACGGAGCCCCGGTGCGCGATATGGGACGATCGTACCATGATTACAGCTCGACTGGAGTCCTGCCCGTATTTGAGAAAAAATCTTTCAAAGAGCTTATATGGGGCTCGATTGACAGACCATGAGAAAAGAAACGCAGCCTTGTTGGACCACACTGGTGCAGGGCAGACTGTCACGTTGATTGCAGAGACGAGAGGCCTGGACTGCATTGTTGATGCCTTCCTTCCACGTCTGTGACAAGGTGAAGGTAAATGGACTTGGCATGTACGTACTGCCTAGACCCGCCTGAATTGTTTCACGTGTTGGTCCTCCACTCGCTTCAGTTGGCTGGTTGGCTGGGCCAGACCACTGGAGTCATTACAGCGGCCACAGGGGCAGGTCCTTAACCAATCCAGCGGGTGTGCCTCTGTATAAGACCCCGTACCTGTCGAGGTACCTGAGGTACGGGTACACTGGAACCTAGGCAACGTCAACCAAAAAAGAGAGGTAAAAATGGAAAGAGCGCGCTTCCTCTGGGGGTGGGATGGAAATCATCAATTTCGTGCAGTAGCCAGGCACGGGGGAGTCCTCATATTCCGTCCGGCTTTATCCCATTGGCCCTGTCGCCATTCTCCCCACCGGTGGGTTACTAGAACCGCGGGTCATCGTCGATTCGCCTCGTCAGAGGTTACCTGGCACAGGTGCCTTTTGCCCTCACCTTCCTGCCGCGGCCCGCGACAACAGACGAGAGCACACGGAACTTCGGGAACAGCCCAACCCGTACGGATAGTGTACGGGTAATATGTAGTACCATGAACCCGCACCGCTGACACACACACACGCAGACGCTGGACGGATCTCAACGGCGTTCGTGCGCGTCTTCCTATCGCTGTCGTTTGTGAGAACTCCCGGGATCTTGGGACCGGCCCCTTCGCTTCGTTGTCAGTCCTCGCTCGGCGCCGTCGACCTCCTGAAGCTAACGATCGTGCCGAGGTCGAGGGATTTCGTCTGCCTACCTACAGCCTAGGTAGCGATACCTACCTAGGTACGACACTGGCTAGAGCTCTTGGTCAACCTGATGAAGGCGTGACGGGACTGCGTAATGCGAATGCAGCAATGGACGCGGAAGGAAGGAACCATGGACGCTGGGTACTTCCCTCCCCTCACAGTCCCCAAACCACCAAACCTCGCCAAACCACCAACGCTGCAACTGCAACTCCAACAACTCAACACCACGACCCTGCGACGAACCGACCTTTTACCTTGGCTGCTGTACGAGTATCAGGACCACCGCCGATCCGGCCCACCGTCGCAAACCGCCAGTCGATTCATCGCCCTCCGTCGCCTCGGCTCTGACGGTCTGACTTGCCCCCGGCCGCAAGCCTCGGGTTGCACCAGGCCCCTCCGGAACCAGCCCCGGCGGCCTGCGACGCCCTGTTGCCGTCCCTCCCAAAGGTCCTGGTTCGTGGGAAAAATGCAGAAATTGTTTGCTCACAAGATGCAGCGCACCCCCCACAGCACATGCACAATGCCAGATCGCACCTCGTTCGCACAATGACACTGAGGAAACACAGGACAAGACGAGCAAGCGAGAACGAACGGAATCCAACTTCCCCTCGTACTACAGGGTGCCCCCGTCCAGTGCTACGGGCTACCTGCTAGCAAGCAAGAATCTCAAAGTGCCCTGGGAGACACGGTACCAGGGACCTGGGCCCTGTGGGATGGGAGGATGGCCGGCCTGTGTTGCAGTGCAGCCGACGCCTGCAAGGTACGGGAGACGGTGCACGTTTCTGGAATGGCCCGGGCTTGGAACCACATGCCGTGATGCGCGATGCCCTCCGTTGGGCTCGTTGCATCCGCGTGGCCGACGATTCGCAACCACTTGGTCGATGATGGTGCCCTGCATCGTCTCGACATTGGACAATGCCTCGCTGCAGGGTGTGCCCGGAAATGCGCAAGTTGTTGAATTACGCGTCGATTAGTGTGTATATATTGAAGTATGTGTCTATGTGCTACTATACGCGATTTTTGCCCCTATTACGCCCCGTGCTAGCCGTTAGGGGCTTAGCCGCTAGACCTTTTATTGATCCGGGCCGGCCCTTGGCTATTGGCTTGTACGGGTAGCTGAAATCTGCTCTTATACTGTTTAGAGTAGTGGACTTAAATCTACGTAATTTAATATACTTCCCTAGTAAGGGCCTTTATAAGGCTTTTACTACTAAATTAACGACTAAGAGGCTTTTTAAATATATTGTTTTATTTACTCTTTTTAGTATATACTCTATAGTTTAATTACTTCTTTAATTACTTTATAATTACTTAGTAATTAGCGCCTTTTAAATACCTCTTTAGAGTAGTATATTTATTACTCTTCTTTAGCTTTTAAGTAGTTCTATTACTCTTATTAAACCTTTACTCCTATAGTAGGAAGAGTAGTGCTATTTGTAGAGTACTTAAGGCTTGTAATCCTTTTTTTTATTCTTTATTAGTAAAGTTAAGGTTTTTAAGCCTTTTATTTTTAAGCTTAGTTTTATAGAGTACTTTAAGTTATTTAGTTTAGTTAATAAGATTTAGTTACTTAAAAAACGCTTTAAAGTAGGTACTAGTAAGTAGCTTTGTAAACCTATTAGTTATTAACTTTATTGTAGGGGTATACTTAATAATAATATAGCTTTTTTAAGCTTTTTAATATAACTAATAGTTATAGATATTAATATAGTATAGCTTTGTTTATAGTTAAACTGTTTTTTTATTAATAAGGTGAATTATTTATTAATTATTATATTAAATTTATATACTTAGTACTAGGGACGTTAAAGTGGCTTTAAAAGTTTTTTTTTTAAGGTTTATATAGAGGGCTGTTATTAATTAGTTTATAAAGATTGCTTTTTTTACTACTTAAGAGAGTATAAGTAGCTTAGCTTTTGTAGTTAATGTAGTAATTATATTTTACTTATTAATTTACTATTTAATTAATTTATTAAAAAATTTAATTATAAAGGCTTAAAAGTTTTTATAATTTACTATATTATTAATAAAGTTTATATTTATAGTAACTATAAGGCTATTATTGGGTCCTTTTTTTTTATAACTATATTTAAGGTATAGGGTGCGCTAGTGGATAAAGTAGGCTATAGCTTTTTTAGCTTTTTTAGTATACTTTAGGCTAGAGTTATAGTTAAAGTAAGTGAGACGGTTAGTTAGAAGGATAATATTAGGCTAAGTTATTATTGCTGGGTATATTATAAAACTAACGTTACTTTAATACTAGTTAGTCTCGGTATACGTAGCTGTCCCCTTGTATAGGAGGAGCTTACTTAGTTAGAGTAGTAAGGTATACGCTTTTTTTAATTTTGTTGCGTGTTACTGAAGTTGTTTAGTAAGTTTGTTAATATATATAGATTATAAGAGCTATAGTTGCTTTGTAGTGTGGTTATGGATAACTTTAATTTTTAGGAACTATTATAAGTTTTAACTACCCTTAAGATAATACTACTTTTAAAAAGCTTTAATAAGCTTTATAGCTTTATTATAGTACTTTAAGGGGAAGTAGAGTATATAGTTATTTATATAAAAGAAGAAGATTACGCAGCTATGTATTTAATAGTAGTTTTTGCTAGCGACTTACTTTAGTTTAAGTTTTTATAAACCCGCTTTAAAATAGTACTACTAAAGGAGTAGTGAGTAATATAATTTATAGAGTACTTTAATAAACTTAAGGATAGTGCCCTTTTTTTAGTAACTGGGGGGTATTTGTATATAAATATTTTTGTTAAGCTTTATGTGTATAAATGTATTTATAGTGTTGTATTATAAGAGCTTAAGATTAAAGTAATTAGTAATAGTTATTAATGTTTAAAAGGATATACTAGTAAGTGTTAAGGTATACGTTTTTTAATTGTTTTAATACTATTAGTTACTATATATAATAAGCTAAGTTTTAATTTTTAGGAGCTTATTATATTTATTTAATTTATATATATAAACTTAGTAGTAACTAAGGATTTAAGTGCTTTTTGTAGTATTTATAGGTACCTTTTTTTAAGAGTTTATTTTTAAGTAGCTTTTAAAATAAGTTGCTTTAGTTGTTTATATAGTTGTAGTATATGGGTAAGTTAATACTTTTGTATAAGATATAGGTAGAGGTTAGAGATCTTTTTAAGGGGTACTTAGTACTAGTAAATTACTATGTGCTTTGTACGGCTTTTTATGCCTGTTTAGTAAAGAGGTTTTGTTTTTTTAGGTACTTATATCCTTTTTCTATAGCCAAAGATTACTATTAGAGCGTTTAATATTTACTATTTAAGATGCCCCTAGAGTATATTAAATACTAGGGATCCCTTTTAATAGTTTATAAGTAGCTAGAGGGCTAGTTTAAAAGTAGTAATACTATAAAGTATTTTAATATAATAATAAAGTCCCTACTAAGAAAGTGGCTTTATAAAAGCTTTACTTTTAACGGGGCCTAGTAGGTATATTGCAATAGGTCTACTTAGGGTTTTTTAAATTATTATAACTTAGTACTACTTTTATATACCTCCCTAAATACTCTTCTTTATAAATAAATACTTAAAAAAAAGTAGTAGGTGAGTTAAGTAGTATTAATATTAGTTTAAAGTAGGCTATTAAGTAGGAGTAATTGCTAGGGGGAGCTTACTTTATAGTAGGGTCTTTAGGATTAGGATTTTTAGAAATTTTACTAGGGGTCTTTATAAAAGGTATAACTTCGTTATTTTCTTTGTTTGGTAGAAGGGGTCTATATAGTACTTAACGGTTACTCTTTCTATTGTTAGTAAAGTAGTTATAAATCTATATAGTAACAGTGTTAAGGTTAAGGTTTAAAGTGTTTTTGGTAAAGGCCTCTAGGTTACTGTTAAATTGTTAGGTTTTGTTAAACGTTACGTTCTTTATAGTAATAACCTTTTTAGTTAAGGGTATTTATATATAGTATTAATTCGTTAAGGTATATTTTATAAGGAACTCTAGGAGGGCGCAGCTAGTAAGGTAGTTAAAGCGCTTCTTTTTAAGCTAAGTAGTGGCTATAAGGGTATATACTTTATAACTATACACTTATAAGTACGTAAGACTTAGCTTTATAGTATTATTATCTTTAAGTTACTAGTAGAGTACTTTGTATAGGGTCTTTTAATTAAGGGCTACTTATAGTGTACGGTTATAGAGATATACTGTGGACTTGTGTATATTAAGCTATATTTTATAGGGGAGTTTATTACTTTTTTTTATAGTCCTTGCTTTAGTTTTAACTATAGTACTAACGCGCTTAGTACTACTGTTTTAATTTTAAGTATTTAGAGTGGATAGTTTAACGAGATGGCTTTATACTTAAAGAATAGTTATTAGTTTTTTATATTTAATAAGCTCTTTGTTATATTTAAATACTAGTATATCTATGTTGTATTAGAGTTTTATTATAAAGATAAACTCGTTAAAGGTTTTAGTAAGGGTATTAGTAAAGTAGTTAAAGAAGTAATAGTTCTATAAGTACTAGGTAATATAGTTAATAAATACTAGTATAGACATAAACCTACTATATCCTTTTGTATATAGGTGGAAGTTAAATACAATATACTTACTAGAGTAGGTGTATGCGTTACTTTCTTATAGTTTGTAATGGATTATTCTTTTTACTTTACTAATACTATACGTGTTGTAGTAAGGGTAAGGGGCCTTATTATTATTAGATTTAAGGGTACTAACTATAATATAGACTCCTTTTGTAGAGCTTATTAGACGGTAGAGTAGCTTAGAGCTAGGGTAGCTAAGCCACTAGTGCCACGTTTCTTTACTACTTTTAAAAGGCCGTTACTTTATAGAGCTATACTTATTTTACTACTGTAGAGTATAAGTATACTAAACGGCCTATGTAGAGCTGTAGCTACTATGTACTATTTTAGGGGTAAGTTTGTTATACTTTAATACGTATTAACTGTATTTAACTTTAATAATACTAAGGGGGCTATAATTAAATTTATATAGTATTAATTAATACCCAGAGTACTTATCTTATTAGTATCCTTATTTATATAGCTATTAGTAGAAGACGAGATTCGTTACTATAGATGTATAGAGTACTATGTTATAAAGGTGTATTATAGATTTTCTTTTATTAACTTAGGTAACTCTAATACTTACGTTTTTATATACTTTAATTATAAGTAGTTTAAAGTTTACTTATAAATAGTTACTTACGCTAGCTACTTAGAGTTTTATAAATAGCTGCTTATTGTGGAATATATAAATTAATGCGCTAGAGTTAAGGAAGTAGGAGTTTTTAAAAGGGTAAACTTATAGGCCCTTATAAAGAGTAGCCTAAAATACTACTAGCAGCTACTTAAGACTCTTAATATATTAATTATAGAGTTATTTACTATAGAGATTTTTAATAAGTTTAATTAATTAATTATTAGTTTTTAAGTACTTATTAGTTTATTTTTAATAAACTATATTATAATACTATTCTTTAAATACTTTTTTAAAAAAGATATAATAATATAAATTAAGTAGGTAAGTAAAGTTATAAGTGGGGTAGATATTATATTGTAAAGAGTTTTAGTAATTATTTTACTTTAGGTAGGTACTTTATAAGTGGTTTCTGTGTTGTTTATTTAACTTTTAGTTATTTACTTAATTAATGTTAAATACTCCGGGGGTATACTAAGATTTTTTAGTTAACTTTAATAAGTTGTTAATAGTTTTGGTAATTAACGAGATTACTTCTTTAAGTGTGGTTGTATACTATACTCTAGAGTACTTTAACTTAGAGTTTTAAATAAAACTCTAAATTAGTAAGTACTTAAGGACTTAGTATATATTAAGTAGCTAAGATTCGTTCTTTAGAGAGGCCTTAAGTAAAATAACTTATCCCTTATATATTTTAGTGATTTATAAGTTGAACTACTTAGTAGTGGCTGCTTTTAATATAAGGTAATGGTTATAAGGGATTATAAGGTAGTTTTAGAGTGCCTGCTTTGTGTAGTTATAGTAGAGAGACGTAGTTATATTAAAGTAACTTTTAAGATGTAGTAGTTAGTTAGTTAGTTTTTTATTTGTATTATAGTATTAATACTAAAGTTTAAGAAATATAGTTTTTTATATTTATATAACTAAGTTGTTTTTGTTTTTTTTATAGTTTTTATAGTAATAACTAATAGCTTTTTATATAGTTTAAGTATTAGTATAGTATTTAAGGTACTTAGTAGAAAGGTTTACGATATTTATAGTGTAGTAGAAGTTATTAATACTGTATAGGAGGGGAACGTCCTTAGGGATAGTTATAGGAGGCTTAGATCCTATAGGTATTAAGGAGTAAAGGCTTAGTAGCTCTAGTTCATAGTAAGTAAAGTTTTTTAAGTAGTTACTTAAAAGTAACTCTAGAAGTAGCGCTATAGTACTAATTAGTGGCTAGTAGTTTATATCTAGGTTAATAGTGTTCTAGAGGTTGAGGGAAACCCCCTAAGCTTAAATAGTGTTTTACTAGAGGATCTAATTTTTAGGGCCTGTAAGGAAGATTTTACTAGTAGTTAAATTAGTTATTATAGTAATATATTTATTTAAATAGACTTATAGTAATTAATTAATTATATATAGTAAAGGGGTTATAGTATAAAACTCTTAATTATTAAATTATGCGTTAATTAGTATATATATATTAAAGTATATGTCTATGTGCTACTATACGCGATTTTTGCCCCTATTACGCCCTGTGCTAGCCGTTAGGGGCTCGGCTGCTGGACCTTCTATTGATCCGGGCCGGCCCTTGGCCATTGGCTTGTACGGGTGGCTGAAATCCGCTCCTACGCTGTTTGGAGCGGTGGGCTCAAATCCACGTAATCTGACACAAGTGGACAGCCAAAATCGGATGAACGCCTCCACGGGCCTACTGCCCAGGGCCACAAGTGACTGGTCATCCTCTCACCACCACAGCCATCACCACCGACCACTACCACCTTGGCCGAGCCTCCAAACGACCTACCTACTAGCAAGCAAACTCGAGCATGCAGCAGCCACCGACAGCTGTGACGGCCAAGCAGACCCCGATCTGGCCTTGATGCTGCTCTCCGAGCCTACAGACCTTAGATTCAGACTGGCAAACATGCAGAACCGCCCCGGAGCGTCACGCCGACAAACATGCCAAGCTGGAGCGCTGCGCGCTTTTACCAATCGCCTCGACTTGGGAAGCGCCCCTGTGCAACGGAAGACGTCCAAAGCCCGAACCAACCGCCGGGGCTGGAGCGCCACATGTCCCTACACCTCCACAGGGATAACAAATGTTAGCGCGAGACTTGCGGAGATAAACGGAGTAAGTAAGCAGGGAACCTGCGTTAAGTAGCGGTACTTTGATTTGTATAAAAAAGCGTTAATTTTAAAGTATTTAGTATAACGTCAAGTTAGCACTAATCCTCTATTATTTATAATATATAAATAAAGCCTTTTAGGTATAGATTTTATAATATTATATAGAAGCTCTATAGGTATAGTAATTTATACTTCTATAATAGTCTTTTATAAATAAAGTATTATAAGGCTTTAAATATTATAGTTACTTTTAATCTACTACTTTATATAAAACTATACATTTTTAATAGGGTTTAAATTAGGACTCTTTATAAACTATATAAGTATATTAATACTATAAGTTTAGAACTACTCTTTTATAAATTAAGTACTATAGGGACTAGTATTATTGTATTAAAAGATAAGGTGGTTTAGTATATTATAGATAAATTAATTAATAAAGGGTAAAATATACTTATAAAAAAAATAGTTAAAAAGAAATACTAAAAAAAGAAATTAGTAGATTTACTATTAGTATTTTTTTACTATAATTTAACTTAAGCTTTTATTTTATATAAAATAGAGGCCTTTTTAATATTTAATAATTAATCCCTAAAATATCTAACTATAGGGCTTTTACTAAATAATTACTTATATTTCTTTTAACTTAGTTATATACTTTATAATTTATATCTTTTATATAGAGTTATTTATAGTTTAAGTCTTATTACTAAAGATAATAGGACTAACTTTTTAATTTTTAGGGTTAAGGTATTAATAAAGGAGCTCTTAACTAAGGTTTATATAATTTTACTTATAGTATTAAGTAAGTTTAATAATTTAATATTTTTTATTTTATTTATAGTTTATTTACTTTAAAGTAGTAGTAATAGTATTATTACTAAATTCTTTAAAGCTAAGTATAAAGTAATAGAAGTTAGTTTATAGTATTTACTACTTAATAAGATTATTAGTATTTATAAAGGTATGTATTTTAGTTTATATAGACTTAAATATATAATAGTACTAAGGGTAAGTAGACTTATAAGGAGATAATTTAGATATAACTACCTATTAAACTTACTTTATTAAAAACCCTGTTTTACTAGTAATGCTTTAGTAATTAAGCTTTATATACTTTTATAGTGTTTAATAAATAAGCTAATTATTTTGCAAAAGCTTATTACTTTTTTAGGTACGGTTATAATATTTAGGACTTTAAAATAAGTATCTACTAGTAATATATTAAGCTTAAATACAGTAGGTGCGCTATGTAGTAAGCGTACTATAGATATTAGTGGTGTTTTTGCTGTTAATAAGGCTGTTAATATCTATAATAAAATAAGTAAATAGGTAGGTAAGTAAGTAGGTAGGTAGGTAAGAGAGGCTTTAGTAGGGAAAGTTAATAATAACAAAAGATAGTAGTAGAATATTAGTAGGGAAAGTGGTATAGTCCTTATTTTATAATGAGGTACTTCTAGTTATATTTAGGTAGTAAAATTAAAAAAGTGATATCTATTTTTAAATATGGGGTCATAGAGGCTACAGCTAGTAAAATCCCCTGAAATGTACCACGCTAACATTTGTCATCCCTGTGGAGGTGTAGGGGCGGAACTGACAGCACAAAAACGTGTGGAGAGACCGGGATGAAAGGAGGCTCGGGGGGGCCACGGTTTGCCTCGTGTCGTGGGCCGTGGTCGAAATCGGTCGGGGCACGGACACCCCCGGTGTGCTGTTTGTCTGGAGTGACGAGAGAACTTCTCAAAACTCATTTTTGTCCTCCTCTCTCCCTTGCCCAGTCTTGGTTGACCGAGGTGAAAGGGTCAGGAGGTTTGTTCCTTTCTTGGACCTGCCGATCATCCTGCTGGCCCGTCGGGTTAGAACATGAATGAGGACCCTTCCGCATTCCAGTACGGATAACGATTGCGAGAACGGCAAATAGTTTACAAATCGCCTGCGGGCACACGCCATCGACGGCTCGGCGGCAGACTGATAGCGCGGTGGACTATGGCTTTGCAGCGCGCCGGCAATGCGAGCCATGAACCAGCCTATTGCCCATTGTCCATGGTCAATGGATACCGGAATCCCATCAGAGACCCAGGAACACCCTCCGGCTCGTGCCACTTTCTTCACCGAACCAGGATCGTCTAGACCCCGACGCTGCTCTTGGCCCCCGACGCCGCAGCTCAGGCCCAGAGGCGCACCGTGTCGACCTCGCCCAGGAAACCCGGTCTTCTCGAATTTCAGAAATCCCCAGGGCCTTCATTGTCGCTTAGCCGTATTCGGAAGCTGCTTAGCGGCACGTTCATTCTTCGCTTCTCCTCCCCCCCGTTGGACTCAATCATGGTCTTTGTTACCGAACTTGCGGTATCTCGCGCGACTCCGCTCGCGGCGTCCTTACGGCCCATGGCGGTTCCTGCTTTCGGGGGGCCAAACCGGATAGCCCCTTTTCGCCCATGCATTGCAGACGCAAAGAGGCTTGCTGAGGCCGGGTGAGGCAGCCCCTCCTAGCACGATTCCGGAGACGACCCCGAATTGCGCGATGATGCCACGCGGTGGCCATGCTGAGCACCGGCGTCCCGGGCGTGCGGTGCTACTGGGCGCTCGCGCTACGGACGGGCGAGATCAGCTGAGGCCAATGCCGGTAGTTGGACGCTGGGAAGATAGGTAGATATGCGATGGCTTGCTTACGCACTGGCTGGCCACTGCCAGATCTGCGAGACAGCTGCTACTCTCCTAGAGCTACCAGCTAGTGTGCCCGTCTGCGTGCCCAACGATTTGGAAGCAGAAGATCTGCCGCCACAACTCGAGTCTATCGGACCATTCGGCTCATGAGAAAGTCGTGACGCCGCTCAGCGACGGTCCGAATACTAGCCAGGAGCACCACGTCACCACCTGCGGACCTTATCCACCGACTTGTACAAGTCGAGTGGACGTGTCTCACTAGAACCCGGATCCTGTCGCGTCCGGAATGACCTCTCATCATACCGCTCAAAAGCCCACGGATGGCCGTCATGCCTCACATCACCGCGAGGTCATAACATTGTGATGGACAACCGCCTGACGCCCGGACGCTGATGAGGCTTAAATCGTGGCTACCGTATTATTACCTCGACAGCCGCCGCCACCCGTGATACCACAAGTCTAACAAAAAGAAAAGAGATTTCAGCGTTCACTACAGAGACATTTACGTCAAGCCCATCCAGACGCAGCAAAAGCAAAAGATAATGGACGAACAGGGAATCGAACCCTGGACCACTCACATGCTAAGCGAGTATTATACCACTAAACCATTCGCCCATGAGGTTGATCTAGCCCGGACTTGAACCGGAGACCTTCAGTGTGCTCAGCCGAGCGAGCTCGAGCTGTTAGACTGACGTGATAACCAACTACACCACCAGACCAGTTGTTGTTGGAGGGCAGTGCCAAATGTGCGGCTATTCAGGTCCGCGCAGAGATTTCTGTGGGCTGGGTGGGGCTCCGCCCTAGTTGTGGGTCTGTGTCGGATCCGGGGCTTCGGGCCCGAGAGAGTTGGATGGATCAGCTTCAGTCGGGTGTTGAGAGCGATCGATTTGAAGAACGAAGGAAGATGGATGTGATGGTAGATGGATATATCGTAGGGCTTCAATCGTCGGAAGTCTTGCGTAAAGCAAACTTTGACATCAATCAACTGTGTTGCACTGCCCCACGTGTTCGCATCCCTAGAGGAATAAACTTCACATCGTCTGTTCACCTGGTAAACTCTCGCGACGGGGGACTCGGCAACGTAGCGGACAAATCACCAAGCAAGACCTTTTCTCCAATCACCGGCAACTAGAACAAAGCTTCATTCTTAATGGGATATCTTATTCGTCACCCCCTCCTCTAGTATCCGACACCCCCATCCAGCCACAACTATATAGCTAGGCGTCACTAAGTCAAATTTTTATTACTATTGTTGTAATTATGATTGTTATTGTTATCTATTATTGTTGTTGTTGTTGTTATTGTCGTTGTCGTTCGTTATTGTCGTCCGTTATTGTCGTTGTTGTCGTCGTCCGTTGTCGTCGTCGTCGTCGTCCGTTATCGTCGTCGTTGTCGTTATTGTCATCCATCATCGTTATATAGTAGAGGGTGCCTAAAGGAGGCCGATAATTAGAGAGCCAAGCCACATAGAGGGGTGTTGAATACTAGAAGAGGGGGTGATGAATAAGATCTCCCTTCTTGATATGTGTCTGTCGCGATCGTCCTGATCAAGCCCAAGAAACAGCTATATTTATGGTGTAACAACCAGTTCAGCATTATATTTGGTCTATGCTAAGTGTTCTCTAAAGTGAAAGATATTTCGATGCCAGACTCAGTGTGAACCGCAATGGTTGCGACGACAGAAGCATCAATGAGTTCCATCACGTGCACTACTAGATATCACCCAGAAACGACACTCTATTGTATATCTACCGGCTTCTCGTCTTCCACAGGGCGTCCCTCTCCGGCCCTCCAGATCTCGAGCGACTCGTCCTTCTCCACCCTCCGCTCCTGCTTCGTCTTGAGACGCCACTCCCCTTGGGCGGCGTCCGCCGCCTTGGGCTTCGCCAGCAGCTTCCGCGAGAACGGTATCCTCCAGATGTGCGGCCCGACCTCGTCGCCCGTCACGCGGTTCGTCTCGACGACCGTCCGCAGCCTCTTGGCCGCCTCCCAGTTGGACGTGACGGTCGTCAGCCCCGCGCTCCAGCCGTACAGGAACGACGACACGTTCATCGCGTTGAGCCCGGACCCTTTACGGCCCGCGGCCAGCGCCGCGGCGGGGAGGGCGCCGGCGTCGACCATCCGCCGCGCGTCAGCCTTGGATATCGAGTCCACGATGGCGACGGGGAGGCGCAGGTCTTCAGGTACGGTGTGCGTCGAGAGCGCCTGCAGCGCTGCCACCCGCCGCCTGCGGTCCTCTTCAGGATCCAGCGCATCGTCTGCCGGGTCGAAGATGATGCTCGTCCGCGCCTGCTCCGAGTCCGTCCCGATCCCCCGCGCGATCTTGAGGAACGTGTCGGCGGCCTCCCTGGTGCACACCAGGTCCCTCCCGACCAGCGCCGGGTACAGCGTGTTCACCAGCCGCGGGCCGTCCTCGAACTCGTCCGTGGCGTCGATGCGGTGCTGCTTCGAGCGCAGCAGCTCCGAGTCCGGCCCGATGTCCATGTGGCTGAAGTCCGAGGCCAGCGCCATGAACACGGAGCAGTCCACGTTCAGCGTCGGCGTGAAGTCCTTGAAGTAGTCCGTGTCGACCAGGTTCGCCACGGCCTCCGCGAGGGGCGGCGTCGGGTCCGTCAGCAGGCCCGGCCCGTTCGCCGTCTCGACGACGAGCTCCACTCTGCTGTTGCTGCCGTCTTCATCGCCTCCCATCCGCCGGACGAGGCGCAGCAAGCGGTCCACGGGCTCGCTCTCGCCCTCGACGACGCGCGACATGAGGATCCGCACGCGCGGGCGGCGGTAGTCCGTGTACGAGGCGCGCGCGGCGGCGACCATGTGCCGCGCGACGCGGGCGACCTCGATGCTGTCGTCGGCCTCGTCGCGGAGGATCTCCAGCGCGTCGTCGTCGGTGAAGTCGTCGTCCCAGCCCCACCCGGCGTCGGCCATCTCGTACGCCATCCGCCGAGGCGTCGTCGTGACGACCTTGATCCAGTCGGCGCCGCCGTTGACGACGAGGTCCACCACCGCGCTGGCGGCGCGGCCCGAGGACGTCGCGCGGTAGGGGAGGTCGCGGCGCATGCCGGCGAGGTCGGAGCAGCGCTTCGTTATCTCCCAGACCGTCTCGTAGAATTTGTAGTTGGAGGCGTCGAGGCGGAGGCGGACCATGCTGTCGAGCTCCTCGACGTCCCGCCGCGCGCTGTTCGTTTCGTCGACGTCGTAGGACGCTACCATCTTCTCGAGGTGCTTCCTCTCCGAGACGATCAAGCGCTCGAAGAAGCCCAGCCCCGGGACGGCCTGGTTCCACGACAGGGGCTTGTGGCCCGACGCCGGGCGGCGCTCGATGGCGGCCTTGAGCTGCTCCAGCTCACCGAGGATGAAGTCTATGCGGTTGATGATGGACTGGCATTGCTGGAGGAGGGGGAGGTCGGCGTCGACCTCGAAGTGGGTGAATACTGCCATGTTGGCTGGGAAGAGGTGGGGTGAGATGACGATGAGATGAGGGGTTGAAAGCCCAGGTCCAACGAGCCGCGCCGAGTGGCGAGATGACCCAGTGAAAGTCAAGCCAACTCAAAGCCTGTATGCTGAAAAAAATGATTCCCCTCAGGTATGCATAGAATAGTTGCGATCGAGCGCCAACGGTGGCCGGGTTTCGTCTCGATCCTCAAATCTCATCACACGTCAAATGTGGGTGTCCTGTGGAAATTTCGAGTGAGCGTCTTATCGATAAGCATGACCGGAGCGGACTCACCCACAAACAAGAGGACGGACGAAATGAAACCAGAGACGATCGCACCGCACAGATATAAAGCACTTTGTGGGCTATGCGCGACGAATGAGTTTCAATAGACTTCAAGGTGGCGCAAAATATTGTTGGTCGCAAGAAAAAGACGATGAAAAGGGGACCTTGGTGGTGCACGTGAGCAAAATCTTAGGCCGTCCAGTGTCCATCAAGGCATAAATGTGGAGCGGGCGCCGAATGTGGGGCCGACTCGGCCGGAGAGGTACCCGGCGATGCCGTTTCACAGCACAGAGCCACCGATGTTTTGCTGCTCTTAACTCAACCACCTTCGAATTGCAAGACGGCAAATATCTACAACACCACACCGCAGTCCGGGTACTTGATCCGCACCTCCGTGGTGAACACCTCCCCGATCTCCGACTCGTTGTACCTCCCCAGCAGCATCTCCTCGCAGTGGCGCGTGTGGTGGTAGCTCCAGATGTACCCGTCGACCCTCCCCAGCCCGCCGCCGCCCTGCATGATGGCGCGGTGCATCCGCCGCCACATGGCCGTGCAGTGCCGCAGGTGGTACCCGAGCGAGACGTACACCCCGGACCGCTCGCCCGTCGCGACCTGCGCGCGCGACAGCGGCCGCGCGCGGTGCGGGTCCTCGTACCACGCGAGCTGGCCCGCTGCCGCTATCTCCTGCTCGAAGGCCGCTGCGAGGGCTGCGTCGTGGCACGCCGGCGGGAGCCAGTTGAAGCTGACGAGGTCGAAGGCGCAGCCCGCGGCGCGGGCCTCGGACGGGGTGCGGCCGCAGGGGGCGACTTGGAGGAAGGTTGTGTTCTGGGAGAGGGAGGTTGAGGCGAGGGTGTTGTCGTTGCGGTGGGCGGCGGAGGCGGTGCGGAGGTGGGTGATGAGGGTTGTGATGCCGAGGGAGGCGAGGGCGCCGAGGAGGGCGGAGAGGAGGATGGCGAGGACGAGAACGCGGCGCGAGGTTGGCTTCGGGGCGGGCTTGCGGGAGTTCAAGAGGGATTTGGAAGAGTCTGATGTTTCTGCGGTTTCAAAGTCGACTGGGTCGTCGTCGATGTCTGATGCCGACCCCTTTTCCCAGTCCCGCCGGGAGGGCGATTCCTCGCAGGATCCTGATCTAGCCATCACGAAGAACGAGAAATTCGCCTCAGCCGAGAAGAAAGAGAACTCGCGAAATTCACTCAGAGAGGAACGTGGGTGCCAGGCTCAAGTATATGAATTGCCGAACGTCCGTAGGATCTGACCTTGCATGTCTAGCGGCGGGGGCCGATCAATGAGAGGCGCGATCTGCCGCTCCGAGTCCGACGACCTTCCTCTCTTGGTATTTTCTGTGGCTCATTTGATCCTTCAGAATGACGTGCGTACGAGGACTAGACGTGGTCTGGCACGTATACACGGTAAACCCCCATGGCCATTGATAGACTCGTCTGGCTCGATTGGATTCACCCATCATCTTGCATTACCTGATTAGAGCTTAGGATAGCTACCCATCACACCTCTGCGGCGCCAGCGTCTGTCTTCTTATTCCCATGTTCTTCCCAAAACGCAGCAATGCCCGTCGTGACATTCCTCTGCAGCCTCCACTCCTCCCAAACCTTTGGCATCCGACCCAACATGTCCGTCCAGTCGTTCAGGCTCCGGTCCCTGTTCGGCACCCCCGCGAAGTGAATCAAAAAGTCCCCTCTCCTCACTTGATAGCCAGCCATTCCCTTCTCGTCGTCGCGGTCCAGGAACGCGCTCGCGTTGCCCCCGGGGTATGTGTTGAACCAGGTCTGTGGCACGAGCTGCACGCCCCCCCTGAACCGCGGCTCCCTCATCACGATCTCCATGGCGCTCTGCTCGGTGAACGGGAGCTCGCCGCCGGGCCTGTAGTGCCGGAAGGCCAGGATGGCGCTGAAGAGCTCGACGGCCCACTGCCCGACGCGCACCAGGAAGACGCCGTTGTTCAGGACGTAGCCTTTTCCTACTACTCCATCCCGCTCGAGCCAATCAAGGCGACACCCCACCGGCATCCGTACCCGCTTCCATCTCCTCCCCAAGAAAGACCATAGCTCAAAGTCCCGGCACCAAACCGGAAGATGCCATTCACGTGGCTTAACGAAACCCTGTGTGTGGTGGTGGCTGACCAGCATGACTTATTATCTGACGGATGGGACTGCGTGGTGGAGGAAGGTTCCATTGGGAGGGTAGGTAGTCTGCCTCCCTATTTGCTGCCGGACGGAACCGGGAGGGAAAATACACTATTCAATAGCTTCAAGGGAACCCTTCCCTACTCAGCGAAGCTGACGGCACTGTCATCCTGTTGCCGAGCCCCGGCCGCCACCCCCTCCGTCTTCTCCGCCCACA
Organism: Colletotrichum musae; assembly: GCA_027406025.1. Taxonomy (NCBI): domain Eukaryota; kingdom Fungi; phylum Ascomycota; class Sordariomycetes; order Glomerellales; family Glomerellaceae; genus Colletotrichum; species Colletotrichum musae. The sequence goes on along the minus strand of JANVYC010000001.1, from coordinate 867,319 downwards.
TCCTAATCAATAGCTGCCTGTCTCTGTCATCCATCTCGGAATCCTCCTCGCCAACGCCCTCCGGTGTAGCCGCAGCAATCAGCGCCGTCATACACGTCACCATGTGCCTCAGCCTCCAAAGCCACACATCAGGACGCTCCTCCTCCCCGGCGGCCTTCACGACGACCTCGTGACCGTCAAGGATCGGGCGCAGCGTCTGCGTGTGGAAAAGACGAAGCGGCTCGCCCTCGCTGCCGTTCAAGCAGTCCAAAACCTCCATAGGGTCTTGTGCGAGGTCGTTCGTCCACTGGAACGGGCGTTTGCGTTTGCCCAACCTCCGGACCTGGGGGAGATTGCGCCAGCGAAGGTGGAGGACGAGACCGTCGTCCTCATCGTCCTCATCGTCCTTGTCGTCCTTGTCGTCCTTTTCGGCCTTGCTGTAGGAAGCGGGTTCGAGCGTGGCATGCGCCCTGTCCCACTGCCGACGCACATAGTGGTTCAGCGAGATCATGTTCTTGGGCGAGTCAAGGTGCTTCGCCCCGCGGCGGATGGCCTCAGCGATCTTTTCGACGAAGCCGTATCCCCAAATCGCGCCGACCAGTCGTAGGTCGTGGCAGACGGTGTCGGCGTGGCGGATGCCGGGGAAAGGAAAAGCGTAGCACGCTTCTGCGTCCGGGGTGCCAGTCACTGCGCACACGCCGCCGTCTCGCTCCATCGTCTGCGAGAGATCATGTCAGCCAGTATTTCTCATGTTTGGGGGAATGGGGTCAAACTCAACTCGTGCCTTAGCTCCCTTGATGGGGCTAACAGTCGGTACCAGACAAGTTTCTTTGGGGGGGCTGCCTGGAGGCGGCGTCTCAGGTGCCCCCTCTTCCAACTCGGCCGACGACGTTTTTCCTAGTGACGACTCGCCTTCTTCGATCGGCTCCAGCTCAGGCACGATGCCCGAATTGCCTACACAACCCATCACTCGTCAGTAGTCTCTCAAATGACATCCAAAAACCATGCATGCACAACTTACAGAGTTTGACAAGTCTCCAGAGGCCACGCCGGGCATCCCTCAAGATCGCATCCATGTGTTCCCATGCGAAATATCCCCCTTTTCCCAGCCGGAGCAAGTCCTCCAGCGCCTCGATGGGAGCAACCTGAAAGGCGGCCCACACGTGCGGCGTGACGTCCTTCTCGTCCATGGGCTCCCAGGTCCCGTTCATCTTGCGGAAAGGTGCATTCTTCATCTCCTTGAGCAGCTCAAGCCGACGGGGCAGGTCAGCCGCAAACGCACTCCACGGAGGACGCACCTGTGCAAGCTCATCCTGCGAGCGAGACCCTGAAGTCTCGTCAACGTGCTCAGAACCTGCTACGAGATCGTCCAGAGATTTGAACGCCGCGTTGATGATCTGGAGCTTCTCTCTCTCCAGCTTGTCGTCGCCGCCGGGTCCGGAGAAGTGGCGTTGGAGTCGGGATAGCGTGTCCTGCTTCAGGTCGGCGTTCGTCGGGCCGCTGAAAACGCCACGAAAAGCCTGGCGCATTTTCTTCTCGTTCTTTCCCATCTTTCCTGGCCTTTTTTATGTTAGAGAAACGACACCACAGCTCCTTCGTTCCCTTCGTCAGCGGAGGGACTGACTTCCACTCACTTTCCACGCTAACAAACGGCAGGTACCTATGGTCTGCAACGTCTTTTCGGTCGGAAGGTTTGCAATACAGCACGCCCGCTTGAGGAGGTGGGATTCCCTTCTTTCCGATCTTTGGTTGAAATAGAACGGTAGTTGAGGAAGCGAGGAAGGTAAGTGAAGCAATGTGGTAAGAAGGTAGGTAGCAGTTGCAAGAAGTCTGGGATATCAGGTCAAGGCGTAGGTAGCTAGGTAGGTAGGTAGGTGACTGGCAATTAATAAGTAGGTACCCGACCAGTCTTGCTTGTAGTGCTAGGTACGTACCTCCGTTTGTTTGTTTTAGCTTTTTAGGTAGGACAAACAGAACTACCTAGACCCGCCCAGGTACGGCCAGAGGATGACGAAGGTTTACCAAGGCACCTAACAGAGATAGATTGTTGTGTTTCTCAAAGCAGATTTTGAGTAAAGTGGTTATTCGAAAGTATTAGTTAGATGTTTTCTTTTTCCTTCTTCTTCTTCTCCTTTTTGATTTCTTTCACACACACAAGACTAGAGATTATTCCATGCTGCTCCTCCACTCGTAGCACCGTACCTACCCAGACACATATTTCACATGGTGGGTGAAGCACTGGTGCAATACAGTGTATTGACATCAAGACATCAAGTAGAACGAAGGCCACAAAGGTGCCTGAAGCACTATTGGCAAGAGCTTTTTTCTCGGAGCCTTCTTTGCACACAAGGGGTTATTTACAAGCAGAGATTTTACTTTTGTCTTTTTTTTCTTCCTTCGCCCAAGAACTTTTCTTCTGTTTTTCTTTCTTCCCTTGTGTATGCAGACAAAAAAAAAATGCACCCCCTGTAGACAAACAGCAGCCTACCTACCTAGGTAGGCACAGGACCACCTAGGGATCCGCTTGTTCGCCCTGCCTACCTACCTACCTAGGCACCTACCTGGTGCCCATGAATGCCCGGGCACCTCCCACTGCCTTCCATCGCGTCCATTTGGAAACCTCGACACCCACCTACTTATTCGGAGGTGTCTTTCCCACGATTAACCATATGTCCCAAACCACCGAGCAACTTCATTCCTTGCTTAACTCTATTACCAACTCTACCTTTGCGAACAGCATCCAATCATCCACCGATCGACAAGAAGTTCACTTGTGTCCACACCCAACAACCTCGGACTCGCAAGTCCGCTGCTGTGAGTCTGGTCTTCCACCATCTGTCGAATTTCCTTCTGTTTGCTGTCCGGCGTCTCTGCTTCTTGTCACTTCTGGCTTATTGCTAACTAGAATGACAGAAGAGCAACGATGGATCAGAAGGAACGTCGACAGAATGTCGTCCGTCGCTTGTGCAGCTTTTTTAAGACCGCCGGCGACCAGGACGACGCGGGACTAGCGGGAGCAGTAGACGCATTGCTCGATGTGTTCGACCAACAAGACGACAACCAAGCAGACCCCAACAAGGTTGCGAGAGGAGGCACATTGCATCGTGTTTTGCAACATTTGGGAACCAACAAGCCAACTCCCAACTCTGCCACCACCGACGCCAAGACCGAGAAGAAGAAGCTGGATGCACTCGACGCAATGATCAGGTCTTTCGACGATACCGGTTTGGAGTCAGTTCATCTTGACGAGATGTTAAGATTCCATGGAGCGCCCTTCCGACGCATCCACAGCGCGAAGGGTGCTTTTACCACTGACCTCCACAGGCGCTTAGACTTGTTGAAACTGATCAAGTCTGCGCGTCTCCTCGACCTGAGGGATAGACAACGCCGTGGGATGGACCATGCCAGGATTTCGGCCCACGTCTGGTCGTTCTTCCTGGTCACCCCGGTTGAACGTCTGGAAGCGTTCGTACAGAACATACAACTTGACCACATCTCGTGGCAACACATGGACGAGCTGCTCGCCGACCTCAATGAGAGGCTGCCAAGAATGGCCGCCATCAGTATGTTTGTCTCTTTCTCATCTTGGATTTCGCTAATAACATCAATCGCAGTCAACGGTGCCAAGACAATTCCCCAGCTGAATCAAGCCCACCCCTCTGCCGGCCCGTCGGCCGCTACGACCGAGAATCAGAGCGCGCCTAGTAGTGCTCGCCGGAAGACCACTTCCCCCAAGGGCAAGGGGCGGGCCGTCGGCAAGCAGGGCGATGAGATTCCAGCGAATCCTTCTCCCGGTCCGTCTGTCGTCGCTGCAACCAAGGACCAGACCGCACATAGCAGTGCTCACCAGAAGGCCGCTTCCGACGAAGACAAGGGGCCGGACGAGGTCGGTGTCCAGGGGGATGGGGGGGTTGAGCAAGGAGGCAAGAAGAAAAACCGCGACCAGGCTGCGATAAAAAATGTGAGTTCAATTTTCAAACAGATTGAAATCATGCTTACCAGGTTCTCAGACCAAGATACGGGACGATGGCATTTGCCAGATGTTGCACGTACAGGATCCACATGCGTGTCATGTCTACCCCTGGAGCATGCTGGACCGCGTCAGCGATGTCCGTGAAGACCTGCAAGCGTGCAGCAGACTCTGGGGCGATGATCTCGTGAGAAGATATCTCGATGCCTTGGGCCCTGGCGCGAGTCTCGACCACCCGAGAAACATGGTACTTCTCGGGTATGCGGTCCATCATCGGTGGGATAACTGTCAGGTGGCTTTCGAGCCAGTGGAGAGCATCGATCAAGGCCCTAACTCAGGGATACGGGTGAGATTTCGTTTCCTCCCGGACACGTCCAAGGTCAAGGTCAACCGAGGCAAGCGCGGAAGGACGGCCGTCGACCTGGCGCAAGATCCGATGGGGCTTCTTGAAAAGCTTCCCGCCAACGACGACAGTACGGTCAAACTGCTGTCGGCAGAAACCCAACGTTTGGTCCGTGAGGGCCACGAGATTGACATCACGTCTAGTGATCCCCAGTACCTCCCAGACATGGCTATCTGGGAGATAAGGTATATGACGACGCTGATGAAAACACTGGTCGCAGCGGCTGCGCCAGAGGAGTTGCTAGGCGACCCCGATACTGACAACGGTTCCATGGGCGAGGAGGTTGACGTCGGCGCTGCTGAGGAACCCATTGCTGAGCCATCCAAAGCTGATCAGGCCCGCCTCATGCAGTTGATGCTGGAGAGGTACGGAGCCGAGGACAGGCTGGTGCGCGAGACACAGCCCCAATTCGGGCAATTTGAGGACGACGTCGATGCTGCCGCCGGTCGCGGGGGTGACAAGCAGCCAGGTGGCTAGAATCCGCCTGCTGCTGCGCCCTCCCCGGCGGGCGATTTCGGACTTCATGATCTCAAACTCACGCCCAGGAAGGACGACGGCGATAGGAGCCGCCACGGGACGCCTTCCCACCGAAGTCGGGCCTCGATCACCAGCTCAGCTCGCGAGATCTTGGCCGCCGCGCTGGCCACCGGGAGTGCCGAGCTGGCCACCGGGAGTGCCGCGGGCTCGCCTCGGCCGCAGCACTCTCGGCACAGCTCTGTGTCAGTCACGACCGGTCTCCGCCGCTGAGCCCCACCAACCAACCGGGGGCCGGAGATGACGGACGGCGCCGGGGGATGACGGACGGCGGCGGGGGATGATCTCCGGGGGTAATAGACATAGACGGGAGAAAACGGATTCAACACCATTAGAATAGACCTCCTGCGCCCTCCTGCCGACTTCAACATCGGGGGGGCTGTACAGGACGGATCTCACGGGCTAGATAGCATGAGAAAAATGAACAGACTTTGTCGTTCATCAAACCGTCTCCAGTTGACCAGCTTTTTGGCATTGACAGCGCGGGGTCGAATGAGTTCCGGCCTCAAGTCAAGAGTCGATTGAACCGGCGGCGTCGAGGCCTGGGCCAGCCGAATTCAATGCCGGGATCGACGTGCTAGAAGGATGATGTTCTCTATTGATTTCAGGAACGTAAGACCTCTACGCTGAGGGCTACATGAGCGGACGCTCTCCTCTGCCTACCGCCGCTGGCCCTCCCTTCCCATATGATACACGTACATTGGCAGTCAGCTCCCCCCTTCTCTCCCGCAGCTGGAATAAAATAAAAAGGAAAAAGGGGGGGAGAAACGCCCAACAGCCCGATCTTTCATTCTGACAATGTTACAAATGCGAGTTTCTTTTGGCGTAGTTTCGTTTTTCTGGGCGTGCTTGTTGTTACACGTCACGGAACAGGGGAAACAAGAAGAGGTAGGAACGGCGGATCAGTTCTTTTCAAACGGGCCGCATTTCCCCCCTTTCGCTTCCGTCTTCACCACTGCTTGCCTTGCAGGCCTGCTCTGCTCTGCTCTGCATCTACCGGCGGCGGGGCTTCCTGCCGCGGATGCTCCTCTTCTCCTCGTACTCCTTGATCTCGGCGAGGCGCTTCTTCTCGGCCTCGGCCTGGGCGTAGTTGCCCATGCCGCCCTTGGCGCTGTGCACCGTCTGCCTCAGGCCCTCGACGGCGGTCTCGAAGGTGCCCTTGGCGGGGGCGGGAGCGACGGGAGCGGCGGGGGCGGCGCTACTGCCGGGCGTGCGCGGGGCCTGGTAGGTCGGGACGACGGTGGCCGGGGCGATGGACGCGGGGGGCACGATGGGCATGCCCATGCGGCGGCGGAAGGAGGGGCGGTTGAGGAGCCAGTTCTGGGCGACGCCGAGGGCGCCGGTGACGAAGAAGTACCACTGGACGGCGGCGGGGAGGTACATGGTGAAGATGAGGGTGATGGGGCCGAGGATGTACATCATGAGCTTCTGCTGGGCCTTGGCCTGGGGCGTGGCGAACTTGGAGCCCATCTGCGAGGTGTCAGTCACTGGCACAAAGAAAGAGCGAAGGGGGAGAGGGACGCACCTTGAGCATGAGGAACATGCTAATGGGACCGGCGATGGGGAGGACGTAGAGAGGGTCGGGGATGCTCAGGTCGGTGAGCCAGAGGAAGCCGCCGGTCTCGAAGCCCGGGACGGGGATGCCGGCGGCGCCGTTGAGGACGCGGAACATGCCGTAGCCGAAGGGCACCTGCAGCAGGCCCCAGAGGCCGGCGAGGGGGTTGACGCCGGCCTGCTTGTTCATCATGGCGAGGTCGCGGCGGACGTTGGCCATCTGCATCGAGTCGCCCGAGGAGGTGGCCGCGAGCAGGGCGTTGCGGGTCTCGAGGTACTCGGGCTTCTGCTGGAGGATCTGCATCTTGGCCGAGGTGGTCTGGGCCTTGATCATGGGCTTGAGGAGGGCGAGGCGGAGGAGGACGGCGGTGACGGTGATGGAGGCCCACCAGGGCATGCCCGTGTAGACGTGGATGTGCTCGAGGCACCACTGCATGAAGGAGGACGGGCCCCAGCCGTAGTCGAGGCCGAGGCTCTTGAGGTAGCCGATCGTCTCGGGGAGGTCGAGGATGGAGGTGATGGAGTTGGCGTCGATGTCCGGGATCGCGACGGGGTCGGCGAGGGTCGCTTCGGGAGTCGGCGCGGGGGGAGGGACGGGGGCAGAGGAGACGGAGGCGGCCTGGTCGACGGGAGGCTGGACGGCGGCAGGCTGAGCAGCAGGCTCGGCGATGGGAGCCTGGACGGCGGCGGTGGATTGCGAGGGCGCGGGTGCCGCTGCTGTCGATGCTGTCGAGGGCGCGTTGGGGGCTTGGTCGGGCTTGTTCCAGAGCGAGATGGCTCGTCTGGTCTGGAGGGAGCCGCCGAGGGCGACTGGGCCGGCGATGCCGCCCAGCTTAGATGTCCTCAAGGACCACGGGGCGCTGCTGCCGCGCAGAGATGTGCCGAAGTTTCTTCCATCGCCGAGTCGTCTGGGTGACCTGGAGATCTGTGGCACCATGCTGTCAGCCTTTCTGGAACCTCATCTCGCTCGCCTGCCGCCTGCGATGGGGAGAAACCTGGTGGGAACACGAGGGGTCGTACCGATTGGCTGGATATGCTGCTCGTCGCCCTCACAGAGGGGAGGGAACGGAGGACGCCTCTGCTGGGCAGCATGATGGGCGCGCGCAGGAGGAGGGGGGTGGAGGGAGAGGGTGGGTTGGGATGGCGATTGGAAAGGTTGGCCTCAGTTGATGCGCGGTCGGCTGTAAATTTTTGGGGGACCTGGACAGCGCGGTCGCGCCGGGAAAATCTCGGGTGGGGACGGGAGTGGGCGGGCCCAAGCTCCGGCCCCGTTGAGTCGACCTTACCCCGGCCTATCACGGGGGGTCAGTATTGGATATGACGAACTGCTTGTAGGTGACTCGACGAGGCGTCTCGAAACGGACACTTCCATACGAGAAAAGCAAGACGAGTTTCTATAGGTTGTATTCTTTTTCGATGAAACAAACAGCACACGATGCCTATATTTGTTGGTTTGCTTTCTACCCGATATGATGTGAAGACTCAAGATCGAGTTCTGAACTCGTCCGGCTACCCATCGCCCCAGCTCACGCCGCCTGTCTAAGGCCTCATGTTTGCGGTGCATAGCCCTCGATCTTCCGGTACGCCGATGTATGTAATTTCCTGCTTAGTGTCGTGTGTCAGATACCGAGACACGCGGTTCTCCTCATTCCCAGGACCATCTACAGCCTCGTCTCTTGTGGGTTGCCTCAAGGGACGGTTTCGCGAGGCACTCCCTCAGCACAACGCTAGGGAAGGCTCGGATGTTCGATGCATCAAGATCCTCTACTCCCATCCGCCTAGTCATTCCAGGCTCGTAAGATCGTCGAGGCCGGGAGACGGCGTGCGTTGCTTTTCGCGGATCTCCAAGCCGGGGCCGATGGCGTGTGCTCTCCTGCGGGACATGGGGAAGACCTGTTTGGACGTTGTCAGCATCTGCCGCTGTGTTTCGAATTGTAGACACCCCAGGCGATGCACGATCGCGCATCACATCGCCAGGTAGTCATTGCCGTACCTTAGTGCCACCCCATCCTAGCCTGAACGCCGCCTCGTGGGCAAACAGCTCTCCGAATCCCAGCATCATGCCGTTGATGAACGGCAGCAGCAGGTTGATCGCGGCGCCGCGCAGCACGCCCCAGAGCGTGGGCGGCTTGTAGAGGATGATTGGCGAGTTGGACGAGGGGGGGGATTCGGTGAGGTCCTCGCCTTGCGAGTACTGCTCGCTGTCGGAGCGGATCGTGACGCCGGACTCGGCCAGGGGGTGGTGGGAGTCGTCGTGCAAAGCCATCGTCGACGTTGGCCTGGTTGTGTTATGCGAGGGGTGCGATGGTCGTTGGAAAGCTGCTGGAGAGGCTCGCGATCGATCAGGTTTACCGAAACTCGGCGCCGATGGAGGTGGGAGCTCCGGCTTCACCTCGGAAAACCTACGTAGATGAGCTAGAACTCGAGGTACCTAGGTACATAGGCGCCTGCCAGCTGTAGACAAGTAGCTGGCCAAATACCCAGGTGCCCACCAGGACAGATTAGATAAGCAGTGCTAGCCTGATGCCGACCAGGAAGCTGCTTTGGTGGGGTGAGGGACCCCAACTGGATGGCCCCTTCCCACGTCACAGGGAACGTGCTGGAGAGGTATGGATGCAGCGCAAGCTCTACCTAAACTGAAGCAGTGACGACCACTAAGCTGCCTGCGCGCCTACCTACCTATCCTTTCTTTCCCATCCACATTCAACTTTGTCCTGAGGAAAGTACAGATTCTCAGCCTTGGAACCCAATTCTTTTCTTCTACTTGTGGCTGCCTTATTTACAAGTGACTCTTTTCACTCACAAAGTCAAAAAGCAACAAAAAGAGGCTCAACCTCTTCTTCTACCATACCACTGCACCACCTTCCAACCTCACCCCCGCTATACCATCTCACCATGTCCAGCAGCAACAGCGCCTCGCGCAACAACATCCTGCGGGACTTCACCAGCCTGACCGGCCTTCCTGAGGCTCGGGTATGTCAAACACACAATCTGCTCTCCTTTGTCCCCCTTCGCCTGCCCAATCTGTTGTCCCGCCTCCCTGGCTAACCTTGAGACCAGTGCACAGAGTACCTCGAAGCTGCGAACTGGGACATTGGCCTCGCCGCCCAAGCCTACTATGCCGACCACGATTCCGAGGGTGAGATCGAGCCCGTCGCTCAAGCCCAGTCGCAGCCTGCTGCCACTGCCGCTGCCGAAGAGTACACCGGCCCCCGAACCCTCGATGGCCGTCCTGCGCCCGAGGCCGCACGCGCTTCCTCTTCCAAGAAGGCCGCTCCCAAGAAGAAGGGCCTTGCCACGTTGAGCTCCATTGGCGGCGGCGGCCATGCGCACGACGACGAGGACGATGAAGATGACGAGGACTACGACGACCGCGGCCGCGGCGACCTCTTTGCGGGAGGCGAGAAGTCTGGACTGGCTGTCCAGGACCCCTCTCAGGCCCAGGAGGGCGGCGGTGCGAAGAAGATCATCAGCGACATTCTCGCCAAGGCGAAGGCGTGAGTACAGGATCTGCAGCAAACACACTCGAGGCTTTAGCTGACCAAAGTAGCAACTCTACCCGACCCGAGGCTGCGTCCGCCGCTGGGCCCTCGCGCTCCTCCAACGTCTTCAGAGGCGCTGGCCAGACTCTCGGCGGCGAGGGCACCGAGAGCCGCAGCGTCCCCGACCCCGACGCTTTCCAGGAGGGCTCCGACGGCCCGCCCGGCGTGAGCGGCGAGCCCCAGGAGCGCACCCTCCACCTCTGGCAGGACGGTTTCAGCATCGACGACGGCGAGCTTCACCGCTTCGACGACCCCGAGAACGCCATGGACTTGAATATGATCCGCGCCGGTAGAGCGCCGCTGCATCTCATGAACGTCCGTTACGACCAGCCCGTTGACGTCAAGCTGCACCAGCACCAGGAGAACTACCGCCCGCTGCCCAAGAAATACAAGCCGTTCGGCGGCGAGGGACGCCGTCTCGGCAGCCCCGTCCCCGGCGACGGCAGCGCTTCGACCACCGCCCCGGCGGCCTCGAGCACCACCACCGCCGCCGCTTCCAGCAGCTCGTCGGCTCCCCAGCCGACCGTCGACGAGTCCCAGCCCACCATCAGCCTGCGCATCCAGCTGCCCAACGGCACGAGGCTCCCCGCCCGCTTCAACACCACCAGCACCGTCAGCGACGTCTACGACTTCGTCCAGCGCGCCTCGCCCGACACCCAAACCAGAAGCTGGGTGCTGGCCACGACGTTCCCGAACAAGGACCACACCGACCGCAGTCTGGTGCTGGGCGAGATGCCCGAGTTCAAGAAGGGCGGCACCGCCGTCGTCAAGTGGGCTTGAGCGGCAGCATGGTTTATCAAAAACTGGCGGGTAACGGCGGCGGCGTTTGGAACTTTTTGGCCCGAGCTTTTTTCACGTACGGGCGGGTGGTCTTGAGCCCGACAACTGGGCGTGGACCTGAGGCTTGTCTTGCCTCTGGACGGAATGTAGACTAGGCCTCGAGAAATAGACAGCATTTCCATGAGCACCGGTGGCGGGGTCGTAGTTGACATGCAAACTTTTTTCTGTCCCGTAATGTGTGGTATTATACAGACAAGTACCTGTGTTTCCTCCAAACGCCTCCAAATGGTATCGTTAGTCATTCCTGCCATGCGCCACTGCAGCTAGTCTCTCTTTCACTCTGCCCGCGCACCATTTTTTAAAACAAGCCAGATTTTCCATATCCATTCACCCCCTCCCAGCCTCCCGCCACGCCGTCTCATGCGGGGCCCGCGCCGTGGGGTACCATGGTGGCCGGGCCGTCGAGGAACTTGAAGTGCTCGATGGCGATCTGGCAGTTGAGCATGGCGGCGTTGAAGCGGGCCTCGCCCGGGGGAAGGATGACCATGAGGTACGTGTTTGTGGTGAACTTGAGGATGAAGAGGTTGAAGCGGGTGCCGGCCTTGTGCTCCATGCGGACGAACTGCTCGGCGTTGCGCGGGGTGCCGGTGAAGCGGCTGATGGTCTGCTTGAAGTGCTTCATGATGTTGGACATGCGCTCGAGACGGTCCTCGGTCGGGTTGCGCTGGCCCTCCTCGGACGTCCAGGACGAGACGGCGAGGAAGGAGGTGCGCTCGAAGAGGAGGAGCTCCTCGGCCTCGATGGCGGCGCCTAGGTTGGCGAGGTTGCGCTCGATGGTGGCGAGGTTGGGGACCAGGTCGTGGATGATGCTCGCCCAGGCCTTGTAGAGGCTCTGGTCCCAGATGCTGGTGGCGAAGGGGGTGATGTCGAAGCCACCCGGTTGCTGCTGTTGCTGAGCGCCGGGGGAGGCCGGGTCGTCGTCCGGGTTCTCCTGGTGGAGGTAGCCGATGCTGTTGGCGTACTCGGCCGTCTTCTGGCGGACGACGCGGACGCGGTCGTCGTAGACGGACTCGCGGTGGGCGGGGGCGACGAGGTCCATCTTGTGGATGAGGACGTAGATCTTGGCGCCGGGGGAGAACTGCAGCAGGGCGGAGATGATGGAGACGTAGGTGGCGAGGTCGCGGTCGATGTCGCGCGACTCGATGTCGAAGACGTAGATGAGCACGCCGACGTTGGAGAAGACGTGGACGCGCTGCTGGGAGAGGTAGTTCTCCATGAAGGCCTCCTGGCCGCCGCAGTCCCAGAGGTTGAGGGTGAGGTTGCCGAGGAACTTGACGTGGGAGAGGTCGATGTCTATCGTCGCGCCGCTGGGAGGAGAGAGTGCGTCGTTAGCTGAGGTGCTACATGAGGGGGGGTTGGTGTCGAGGCTGTACGTACAGACGTCGGGTGTCGCGGGCAATGTAGTTGCTGAAGATGATGCTCCGCATGCTCGACTTGCCGGAACCGCTCTTGCCCATGAGCAGGACCTTCTTCTTCTTGGGCTTCTTGACCTCTGCTAAGGGCGCGGGGCCGCCGGAGTAGCTGGCGTCGGCCATCGTGGGAGTAGCCTCGAGGGGAGGGGTCGAGAGGGGAGGATTCGTGATAAAGCTGAAGCTCCAGAGGGGTTCGGTCGGGAAGCTTCGAGCTCGGGCGCTGAGCGACGACTCGTAGGTGTTGTCGCCGGTGCTGCGCACTGCTCGACGATTGATTCTCCGGAGGTGTCGGTAAGGAGCGACGGCGAGGCTGAGGACCCAAGGCTGGGCGGGTATCTTGCGATTGGGCGTCGATCGTGGGGTGCAGAGTCGGCAAAGCCAAGGCGAGGACGCAGCGGCGGTGATGTTCTAGTGGCCTGCCAGGACGTCCGGTACGTACCGATGATCCAGCACTCACCGAAGCCGCTCTCGCGATAAGATAAGCTGGGTGGATTTTGGGCCCCACAGCCAGTCTTCAACCTTGGAAGGTGGACCGAACCCCTCCACTTCGATGCTTCACCTTCATCGTCCTTACCTCAGACATCGTCATGACAGAAAGAAAAAGAAACGCAATCCCAGCAGTGCAGAGCCTTGATTTCACGTCGCATGGTGCCTGATTGATTATTGCAGAAATGTGTCCTCCTCTTGACCATTGCGGTGCGAGGCTGGGTCAGACCGGAGTCCAATGCTCTGATGCATCGCCTCCATCACCTTTAAGTAGGACGGACTGATGTCCATAATCGATGGGTCAGCGCCTTCTTTGATCGCCATGCTGATCCCATGATTGCAGCCTCTGTCACATTGTCCGATGAAGAGACCATGGAGTAGAGCAAAGACATCGCCCGGATGGACACGAGAGTCACAAGGGAAACGCGTGTGTGGTTCCCTGCTCCAGGGACGCGTTTGGCTGAGGCCGGGAACCGATATATCGACAGCATATTCTGTCGAGAGACCGACGATCAATCAATGAAGACCCCCATCATCTGGATCAAGCCTGTCATCCGGCCTCTGAGTAGCCTGCCCGAAGAGCACCGGCTCCCTCATGAGCTCCCACCCAGCTGATATCCCCCCCATCCAGCCATCCAGGGAGCCCCAGCCTCCAGTATTGTGTCCACCATCAGTCAAAGGGATGCAAAAATTGGCCCAATCGACGTCCGACCCGGCCTATGACCGTTAAACTCGGTCTGCTCCAGCCTCCCCGCCGTTTGCTGGAGCGTGAGACGTTGTCTCAGCTGGGCGACCCTTGGGACTCGCCTCGGCAGTGGACTCGCTTCTCTCCCTTCGACACGGGCCAATGAAGACGATGCTGTCATCAGGTTTCGGGATGTCGTCTCGCACACAAGGGGGATGCTCTGATACCGGGCTAGCGAACGACTAGCGACTGGTTTTGCCTGATGGGTGGGAGAGGGCGGGACAAGCTGGTTATCCCTCCCGACCAAGATGCCGCGAGTATTCACGAGCCGGACACATATGACTGCTCTACCCCCTCGGGAAAGTGGGATGATGGATGATCCTTTTGACAAACACCCTCACTCCATCCATCTTTCTGTCCGAAGAGCGCCTGAGACTGACTTGACAGTTTCCAAAAGGCGACTGTGAGCCTGCCTGCTCGATGATCCTCACGTCAAGGTTCAGTTCTTCCAACCTCTCGTGTAAGTCTGGACGGGCTTCGGGCCACGAGGCAGACATGTCTTCACCGTTCTGGCACACGCAGCATGGCGTGAGCTCGCCACTGTGGCAGACTCCGCAGCGAGCTCCTCGTCGTCCTGACAGACCAGATCGACCTGAACGGCCCAGACGCCCCGAACGGCCGGATCGGCCTGATACCCCAAGCACCACCCAACAGCCGCGGGAGGCCAACGGTCCCGCTCGCCGAACGAAGGCCGATGCCGAGAACCGCCTACCCGTGCCAAGCACCAGACCTCCCATACTCTCGAGATACACCTCCCCAGAAGATGAGCCGAGGACGGCACGTCCGTCGATGCTGCCGCAGCGCTCGAGTGGATCTCCGGGCCGCGTCTATAGCTCGCCAACGGGTCCCTACGACGAGTATCACAGCCCGGTAATGACACTCAGGATCCTGTCGCCCAGCCGCCATGGCGCCCGGGACGAGAAGAAAGACGACGGCCAGGAGAATCACCCCACGCAGCCTCCAGCGGAGCTCCCTGCACTGCCTCAGGGTCTCAGCCGGTCGACGAACACCAAGCTTGTTTCGCCGAAGCGCCGTCGGCTGCCTCTTAGGGACTCCATCCTGCTGAAGCGAAACGATTCGGCGGGATCTTCTGGTATGACTACTCCGACGACGGAGATACCGCCACGCAAGCCCCCAGTGACCCCCGACCCACGCGAGGAACAAATAGGTCATGGCAGTTTGCCCCCCACGCCCTCGACTCCCTGCAAGTCGCGGCTGAAGGGGTACCCGAGGTACGTATACATCAGACAACGTCGTCGATGGTCGTTGGCTAACAGCTTGTCAGGCTCGGTGTCCTTCCTCGTGATTCGAAAATAGCCAGACCAAGTGAGCAACAGCAAACCGAGCCATCCGCAGGCAAGAAGAAGCCCCTCGCCAGTAAAAGGCCCCCAACTCCCTTTGCCGCCGATGGCGTTCCTGATACAAGTGGCAACCTGGTTTCTCGCATCTGCACCATGATCCTGGACGAAGGCGTCGGCGTGGGAGGGGACAGATCGTCTGTTGCGCTCAAGGTCTGGGAGGCGGTAGCCAAATGCCTCGATGAGATCACGCAGGCATCGCGCAGCGAGACTATCAAGGAGCCACAACCTGACAGTACTTTGAGCAAGGCTCCGCCGAAGATAATCTCTCCGGAGCCAAAGCTGCCAGCTTCCAACACCCCGTGGCCACCAGAGTCTTGGGGGCTTCAAGAGAAAGAGACAACACACGACAACCGTCCTTCCGGAGAGCCCACCAGAGAACTCACTGCCGAAGCCCTGGCGCAACTCTCGAAGACAGGGCATGACCAGCCAACGGTCAAGGACACGTCTGCACCCAAGCTGCCGTGCCCGTTTAGAGCCCGCAACCCAGCGAGGTTCAACGTGAATGACAGGTGGCACTGCGCCCAGGGTCAGTGGAAGAATCTTTTCGAGCTGCAGTGAGTCATGATTTTGCCAAACGTACCGTGCGAAGCTCACCAGTCCCAGGCAACACATTGCAAGGCACCATCGGCATCCAAGCGACTCCCACCTGTTCCAGTGCCCCAGATGTGAAAAGGGATTCTCGGAGCCGAACGCGTTCAAGGAGCACCTCATGCTTCCGAGAGAGCAGATGTGCGATCCCCGTGCCGAGGTGGCACCGCCAACCAGTGACCCGGAGGACGGCATCACGGCTGGTAGAGCGAGGGCACTCTCGGAAGGCGTCGAACGTGGAAAGATTGGGTCATGGGACGACCTATGGAAGTGCCTATTCCCGACGGATAAGATGGTTCCCCGACCGGGTAAGCTCAAAGGCATTCCATCTTTGACCAGACTACAATGCTGACCAAAGTGGAAGCTATCCTCCCAGCGATTGAGCTCCCGCAGGTGGAGCAAGAGGTGTTTGCCGGCGACAACATGTCAAACCTTAAAACCAGCATGGAGGAGCGCCTCAAGTTCCTTGCCCCGCAGTCTGCCGATAGCGACATGTTTTTGGCGCAGATTCCCGTCATCACTGGCTCGATATCGCTCGTGGTGGAAGCTCATCTCAGGAGCGTCTTCATCGCCTGCCGCACCCAGCCTCCCACGCTCACCTCTCGCACGAGGTCGGCATCTCAGGCCGAGACCCCAACGCCGATTTCTACCCAAGAGAAGGTGACCAACCGACCCAGGAACCTTTCTTCCGTCTCCGTTTCGAGCTTCAAGGCATCAGATAGGTTGGAATACCGCCGTCCGGCGATCCACGAGTCCAAGAGCTTCGCGCGAGATGCCGTCAAACCCCGTATACGCACGCAGAGAAGTATCAGCGAGGGGTCGCCGCAGAAAAAGATACCGCGCGCCACAAATCTCGCCAGCCTCCCGGTCCCCTCGACCCTGACCATCCCGTTCCCCAGGATATCGGCCCTGACGGAGCAGTCCGACGCGGCGCCCAGCCACGTCTCGGACGAGGGCAACACGTCGCCCAAGGGCCACTCCGACGGCGAGTACTCATCGGGGGTGGAGTCCAACCCGACCAGCGCCGGCGGCCTCCGGGACTCGAGCAACACGGACATACGCTGCAGCAAGTGCAACATGCGGCCCAGCCTCCGGCCCAACGAGGACGTCTTCTCGGAGGCCGCCCGGCTCAGCGGGTCCGTCCGCGGTACGCACGAGTCGAGCTGCCGGTTCTCGGACTCGGGGATCGGGATTCTGTGCCGCAACTGCAGGATGCTGGAGGAGCTCATCAACTCGTACTCGCGGGCGTCGTCGCAGTCGGCCAAGTCGGGCGGCGACGCCGCCCCCGCGGGGCGGAAGGGGCCGGAGCCACCGAGGCGGCCGGCGCCGTTCTCGCCGGACCCGTCGGTCTCGGTCGACGAGAACGACGAGGAGACGCTGTTCGACCTGATCCTGGACTCGGCGACGTACCTGGACGAGGACGGGCAGCGCAAGACGCAGCCCGTGTCGCCCATGTTTCCGCCGCCGCGGCAGGACCTGCCGCCGGGGGGTGCCCCCAAGTACGATCGGTACGGACACGACGGGGGGTTCTTTTGATCTGGGCGGGGCGTTTTGGTGCTTTTTGGAGACTTTTGTTTTATTTGTGGACGGTGTTTTATGCATACGAATGGGGCATGGAAGTGATGATTTTATGATGAATTTTATACGTTTACTTTGACACGCTTGAACTGGGGAACCTCGGAGCTGAATGAAGCTTGTGATGTTTCCCGTCCCTCTTTTGCATGCAGTGTGAAACTGGCCCGAGTTCTGAACGTAGCAGATCACGTCGTTGCTGTCGTCGTCGTTCCTGTCGCCGTGGTCGTTGTTGCCTTCGTCGTCGTAGTCGACCTGACTTCCCGGTCAAGTCCGAATCGAGGAGGAGGAGGAGGAGCTCTTGCTTAGATTCCGCACTTGACAAATGCCAACCTCTATGTACTTAGGAGGAAGGAAGGTCTGTTTTGTTGTCTCCAGCTTTACTTGCCTGTAGACGGGTAATCGGTCCCTAGGTAATGTGTAATTACTTCCCATAGAACCTTTCATCCCTACGCTCTGTGTACTTTCCTTGCATTACAGAACTGCACGTCTTTGATTTCTGCTTGCTCCGAATCCGACTCCTTTGTAGTTTCCATTTCCATACCGAGCCGAACGTGGCGCTCTTTCCCATAGTCTCAGCGCTTGAAAAGGAGTCCCCCTCCTTCCAGACAACTTCTCAACTCCTCCAACTCGCCTCCCCAATATGCGTTCCCATGTATACCTATACCCAGCCAGGTAAGAGGCTTCCCGATTCATTTGCCTGCCCTATGAGCAGTGAAAGTACGTATCCTGCTGTCCGGTTGACGATAAAATCTCTCTCAACCGTTTTCCTCCCCTCTCTCTTCTTTTCCTCTCCAAGCCCACACATCAACACCATGTCCACCCCAGAGTGGATCTTAGCTGTGGCAAAGCTCGTGACGGCCCTCGTGGCCGTCATCGGTCTTGCAGGTATGCTCCGAATTCCTTTCCTTTCCCCTCTCTTGCAATTGATGGGCATTCGCCCTCATCAGCCTGCTGATGTGGGCGAACGGCTGTCCCACTTGGAGGGCCGGATCTTGCGTTCTGAGGGCAAGATTGCCAACTCTGAGGGCCAGATCGCAGCCTTAGGAGGTCGTCAGACGACCTCTGAAGGGCGGATCAGGACCTTGGAGACGGCGATCGGGCCCTTGGAACCGGGGGTCCGGCCCTTGGACGCTCGGGTCACGAGTCTAGAAGAGGGGCAAAGCCTCTTCGATGCCAGGTTCAAGGCGTTGGAGGAGCGGGCAGCTTCCTCCGGTGCCAAGATCAGGGAGTTGGAGGGGGGTAAAACCTCCTCCGATTCCAGGATCAAGGCGTTAGAGGAGGGGATAGCTTCCTCTGATGCCAAGGTCAAGGAGTTAGAGGAGGCGCAAGCCTCTTTTGATTTCAGGATCAAGGCGTTAGGGGAGGCGATAACCTCCTCCGATGCCGAGAACCAGGCGTCGAAGGAGAAACCCCGAAAGGATGAGGACCGGATCGCGGTCTTGGAGGACTTGGTGCTCGACCTTGTCTCCTTGATCGATGATCCGGAAGACCAGATGGTGGCTGACGATGACTAGATGAACGCCTTTCCCGGTCGGGCTATCGATAGACCGGGGGTTGGGCGGTTGGGTGGGCCTGGGCCCCAGCAGCGTCTCGCACCTTGCCGTGGTTGCTGGGCTGAGTAGCCTCTCTCCGAGAGAGGTGAAACCAAGAAGAGACATCGACATACACATGGCTGGAAGGGTGTGAGAGGGAACAGAGATGACGGACGGCAATGAAGGATGACTAGGGACAGAGATGACGGACGGCGATGAAGGATGATTGGGAGCAGAGATGGCGGACGGTGATGAAGGATGATTGGGGACGGAGATGACGGACGGCGTTCGAGTATATTTGGGGATGGAGATACTGGAACAAGTTCTTTGGACAGAGTTGAGTTATTACAGGCCAGTGTTCAGTAATACGGACGTCTTGAACTACGTATTGTGATCCTATTGGGGCCGCTTTATCGCCTGTGTGATGGATGTTTTCATTTGCTCTGGTTTCAAAACGAAGAATGTCCACAGAGCATACCCCTGGAGGCATTCAACAAATGCGCATTGAACTCTGATAAGCGCAACTCCTGGACTTGGGAGGGGCCCATCTTGTCATTGCCTTGAGCGGAAGACCACTCCTAGGTATTTCTACTGAAGGACAAACCACCAACAAGAAGCTCGTCCGCTCCCCGGAGCGTCTCGACCAGTATTTGACGTCCAGACCGACCTAAAGAGGCATAGAGTCTTCCATTTTCTGCCAGAGAACCGCATGGAGCACCACGCCCCATGCTCTCGCGAACGATAATTCCCCCCGTGATGGATAGGACTCAGTGTCACCCAACGGACGGCCTGGATGGCGTCGTTGGTCGCGGCCACCCCTCCAGAAGAGCTCCTCCTCCTCCTCCTCCTCCCCCTCGATTCAGACTCGAAGTCAAATAAGGAATACGACGACAGCGACGAAGATATTATCGACCGAACAAACCCCCTCAAACGTCTGGAGAGACTCTCGAACGACCGCAGAAAACTGAGATGGGGCGCATTTAGATCCACGACGCGATGGTCTCGCGGCACGTCGGTGAGGGGACACCGAGCAAAGAGGTTGGGTTAGCATGCCGCTTCGTCGAGCGTCATCTTCGCCGGAGTGTGACTTTTTTCATCAAGGATGATTGGGAGAGAGGACGGACGTCTATGAGGGATCAGTGGCTGATGATGATAGATACCTACCTAAAGTACATGTACTGACACACTGGGAGGCTATCAGTGATGGCGATATCTTCTACACGTGATGGCCAGCTTATGGTCCCTAGCAGGCTGCTGTTGATCTTTCGAGAATCTCTCTGGACGTTGGAAGGGGCTTGCTAGTGCTGCGATGTCGTGCGGCATCGAGAATGCGAGTGGTCAGAGCATTGAAGTTGCCTGGCGATGCGAGCTTGGCTGCATGCGTCCCGTCTCCCCCGCCTTCCGGGGATCAGCACCCGCGAGCCCCGCATCGTTAGTGGCATGACGGCCTGTTGGTGCACTGTAACCGCTGTAAGTCGAGGACGGCTGTGATGACCACAGCTCAATTATTAATTCCATGTGTCTGATACTCAGGCATCAAGAAACTATTCAGTTTTGACCGAGGAAAGAACGTCCTCGGAAAGAATGCTAACAGTCTCTTCGTAGTTGCCCGTGTTCCATCCGAAGAGCAATGGAAAGAATGTACGTGCCTGTGACGTCGAAGTCGCAGGGATGTGGTGGATCGACTCGATCCCGCACCTCCACCAAACGCGATGCACACTGTGCACAGTGCACTACCGCGGATGTACGTCATTCTGACAGCTTCAGTGTTCCTTCCTCCCTCCCTCCAGCTGCTAGCTAAGCTCGTAGCTCCTTCCTGGTGAGGTAGCTAACATGCCACCACTGCTCGAGCTCGGGCAGGTGCCCGAACGCCCGAGGCTTCCTTCCTCTTCCGTTAAATAGGTACCCAGACGCAAGACACTCTCTTCTTTCCCCTCCTTCCTCGTGAAGTTTCTCTCTCAACACATCCAGAGATACTTGAAAACAGCAGAAACAAATCCCATTGAGCACCCGCGGAGGCACAATGGCAGAACAAGACCGCTACGAATCCCATCTGGGTGTCAACACCGACAAGATACCGACTCCGAGCATGCCCGCCGCCTCGGGAGCCGAGCAGGACCGCTTCGGCGGCTGGTTCTCCGGCAAAGGGGACAGGGCCACCGAGACCGTCAGGCGCAACGTTCCCCGCGCGTCCGGTGCCGAGCAGGATCGCTACGACGCCCACTTTGGCGGCCACGAGCTCCCCTCACTACGCAAGCTGGGCGAGCGCCTGCCCAACGTCTCGGGCGCAGAGCAGGATCGCTACGACCGCTGGTTCGGCGGCGACAAGGGCCCCTCCTCGGAATGGTTCAAGGAGCACCTTCCTCAGACATCCGGTGCCGAGCAGGACAGATACGGCCGCTGGTGGAGTGGCAAGGCCGACGAAGTGACCGACAAGGTGTCCGAGAACCTGCCCAAGACGTCTGGCGCCGAGCAGGACCGCTTCGGAGGCTGGTTCGGCGGCGACAAGCTCCCCTCCGCCTCCGAGGTGAAGAATGCCATCCCGCAAGTCTCGGGGGCTGAACAGGACCGCTACGGATCGCGCTTCGGCGGCAAGGCACCCTCGGCTGAGGACATCTCCCGAAGGCTCCCCAGGGTATCTGGCGCGGAGCAGGACCGGTACGGTACGCACTTCAACCTGCACCCTTCCAACCCCGTCAACAGTGCGACGACAACGACTCTTGGTTTGCTTCAGAACGCCCTCCTTCCCTCCTTCGGCCTGCACGCCGGCCTCAGCACCGTCGCCTACGCCGTCGCGCGCTACACGGACCGCGCCGAAGCCAAGGACTGGCTCTGGCCGACGGGCCAGGTCGCCAACGCCTGGTGGACCGCCGTCGGCGCCCGCGTCGCCTACGACGGGCTCTCCGTCCCCGCCGCCTGGGACTCCCTGGGATACACGCAGAAGCTCCTCCTCACGGGCGTCAGCGCCTGGGGCCTGCGGCTGCTCTACCGCATCGCCTCCCGCAGCACGAGACGCGGCAAGGATGACGCGCGCTACGTCGAGGCGAAGAAGAAGGACCCCAAGTTCTGGGACAAGGCCTTCTTCAGCATGTTCCTGCCCGAGGCCGCGTTCCAAGCCGTCATCGCCCTGCCCTTCACGCTTCCGTTCCAGGCGCCGCTGGCGAGCGCCCGCGCGTCGCTGTTCACCGACTTCCCCGAGACCTTCCACAGCCTGGCCGTCTTCCTCTTCGCCTCTGGCTTCGCGCTCGAGACGCTCGCCGACTCCCAGCTTGAATCCCACTCGCGAAAGAGCAAGCAACTCAACCGCGAGGGAGTCTGGAGCATCGTCCGCCACCCCAAGTAAGACACCCGCTTTCATCGTTTCTTGGAATCACATGACTAACAAAGCCGACTAATCAGCTACCTCGGCGACGCCCTCTGCCACCTCTCCTTCCCCGTCCTCCTCTACAGCGCCGGCATGCTGCACCCGCTCGCCGCACTGGGCCCGGTCTTCAACTACGTCGTGCTCCGCTACCTTGGCGGCGACGCCCAGACCGAGGCGCACCAGGAGGAGCGCTACGCCCGTGAGGACCCCGTCAAGCTCCAGCAGCTGCGCGAGTACAGGCGCGACAAGAACAGCTTCTGGCCCGCCGTCTCCGAGGCGAAGAACAAGTGGCTGTGGACCGTCGTCGGTGCCGGCGTCGTTGGCGCGGCGGTCGAGCGGGGAATGCTCGCGTTCTTCAGGGGTTGAATGATGTTTGAATGGGTTGTATTTGATAAGTGTAATGTATTTGTCTTCGGTCCGGCGGGGGCTGGGAAAATGATCAAACTGAACATTAGCATTTCCTACTGTATCTTCCGCTTTAAACTCTGATGTGTTGAAAATGATCAAACTGAACATTAGCATTTCCTACTGTATCTTCCGCTTTAAACTCTGATGTGTTGTTGTTAGTTGTGATCAAAGGTGGTAATTGCTTGTGTGCCTGCTAATCACCACTGATAGCTTCACAGCGTGTCAGCATACTCTGGATAGTTGGGCATATATCATCAAAAGTGACTCATCCCTAACTATCTCTGTCCCTCACTCATCCTTAACTATCCCAGTCCCTCACCACCCCTTCATCTTCCGCCCTGCCCCTCACGCCGTCATTCCAAACCCCCGCAGCATGTCGTCGCTGATCATCAACCTTCACATCTTGAGATCTTCCACAGCCTGGGCCCTGGCTGTCTTCCTTTATTTGCTTCTGGCTTCCCGCTCCAGGCGGAGCTTTTCGCCCAACATCTCAACCATCAAGACCAGCCAGCCACTTAGGCCAACTACGTAGGTACTGTGCGCGCCAACCGTCATTCTTTCAAGCCTCCCCACCACTTTGCTACACGTACGGTCCCGCAGTGTCTCGCGGGCCTGGCCCTAGCATCGTCCTTTTTCCACCCCCACCAATGTTCACCTACCCATCCATCGATTCGGATTACCTGCCCATCCATCGATTACCTATCAAGTCGAGCAAAGCCACCGAGGCCATGAGAAAGCCCTCCTCCCCAGGCCTTTCAAGCTATGCTTTGGAGCATCGTAGACCAGTGGGCCAGACAGGACAACCACGCAAGGACACGCCGTTTTACGAGCTCAAGTACTGTACCTGTGACACTACGAGCCAGAACGGGGCCACACCACACAACACGGGGTTAGGATTACGAGCGGCCTAAGATCCAAGGACACGCTATTCTATAAGTTCAAATCCTGCCCGGGTTAGCGAGTTAGGACATATAACACTATGAGCCAGCAGGCCAGAACGGGACCACACGCAACACGGGGTTGAAATTACGAGCGGCCCAAGATTCAAGGACACGCCATTCTACGAGCTCAAATACTGTACCTGTGACACTAAGAGCCAGAACGGGGCCACACACAACTTGGGGTTGGAATTACGAGCGGCCCAAGATTCAAGGACCTGTGACACTATAAGCCAGCAGGTTAGAACGGGGCCACGCCATACAACACGGGGTTGGGATTACGAGCGGCCTCCAAGGGCACGCCATTCTACGAGCTCATATACTGCCCGGGCTAGTGAGTACCTGTGACACTACAAGCCAGAACGGGGCCACACCACACAACACGGGGTTAGGATTATAAGCAGCCCAAGATTTAAGGACACGCTATTCTATAAGCTTAAATACTACCCGGGTTGGTAATTTTGTACCTGTGACACTATGAGCCAGTAGGTCAGAATAGGGCCACACCACACAACACGGAGATGGGGTTACGAGCGGCCTCTAAGGACACGCCATTCTACGAGCTTAGGTACATACTGCCCGGGTTGGCGAGTTAGGACATGTGACACTACGAGTCAACACGCCGAATATAACCGTCAGACCAACAACATCTCCTGCTCCACCTGAAAAGACAGCAAAAAGTCGGACGACTCGGATGACGGACGACAGTAACAACAACGAAGAAGACGGACGACAACAACGACGACGACGAACCATTCTACAAGCTGAAATCCAGCCCGGGTTGGCGAGTTAGGACATGTGACACTATGAGCCAGCAGGCCAGACGCCATACAACAAGGGGTTGGGATTACGAGCGGCCCGAGGTTCAAGGACATCGGCGAAGTTCCTCGCTTGGCAGTTGGGCGGGAGGAGGATCGGTATGTACCCCGGCAGGTTACCCAGGGCTACCCAACTCCTGCTCGACCATTTCCCAATGGCCATGGACTGTCGGGAGCACCCGTTAGTTCATACTACGATGCTCCACAGAATCCTGCACGACCAGCGGTCTACGAGGTTCCCAGACCGAATGACCCCTCCATGCGGAGAAGCCCCAAGTGGACTGCACTACAGAAGACATGGACACCTTACTGGTTTATACTCTATAGTAGAACGAGTCTGAGAGAATACAGATAGTTTGCTATTGGGGTCTTCTCTTGTGAGGCTTGCTGCTTCGTAGTAATCATGATGTATTGTGTGTAACTACTCTACGGTCGGTGGCCTTCTAAGTAAAACCCAAATTTTCCCGTCTCAGGGGCTTGGGGGCAGCCGCTCACGTAAGTCCGGGCTCGTAGCCCATCGATTCTGACAAAAGCCGTTCACTACTACCCCTGTATCAATCCTTGAGATACATGTCCCGTATGCTTCCAGTCTTGTGATGAACAGCCGGTCCCGCAAAGGGTGAATTATTCTCTGAACGGATATGTATCGTCCACCTGTTATCCAGCGGGGACATGTATGGCCCGAAGTTATGCCAAGCGCGGATCGTGAGAACGCCACGGCCGGCCACCACGGCGTAGTCCGTCGGGCAACGTCCGCAGCCACCGGAGAACTCCTGCCCTGGCCGGTCGAATGCATTATGAACAGCTTCCGAGAGGCCTAATTCTTCAAGATTGTTCGACAATGTGCTGTGGAGGCTGTACCTCGATGACCAGACCGTCAAGTGCGGGCAGATCCCTTCGAAGCAGAGTGTTCCGGGCGAGACTGGGTTCTTGTGATACCGGAATACGTATTCGGCATGCAGGAGGAATGTCTCGTCGACAATCTTTGGCATGACACTAGTACGAAGTTTAAGGCTGTAGATAGTTAGACTTGTCCTGGAGAACGGCTTCATAACGGCCTCAAGGTAGCCCCGGTTGGAACCCCCCATCCGCGAGAGCTTTAGTGCCACCTGGACGTGGCTGTGTCGTAGATGGTACACGTGGCAGCGGTGGACGCCCGGTTCGTAGTAGAGAAGCCGAGGGCAGCTCTTCACCGGCCCATCGGACCAGGGCACGTCGTGCCAGTCGATCGCATGGATCTGGCCGCAGGATGCGCAGACCCAGTCGTTCGGCCGGAGGTAGGCGATCCCCATCAAGAAGTCCACTCGCTGGGTGTTGTTCATCCGGTCGAAGGCGAAGCCCCAGTTCCTCCAAGAAAGCGCCCGAAAAGCCCTGCAGGTCTGAGAAAGGATGAACAAGTCGTGCAGCTCAAGATGGTCGATGACATCTAGGATCATTTCGCTTGGGAGTTTGAGGATACCCGGGACCTCGGCGTCCTTGGCGTCTGTTGCGTCTGCGTCGTCTGTTGCGTCCGTGGCGTCTGATTCGTTGAGAATACGCTCGATGTCTTTGAGCAGGTTGGCCCAAATACTCCCGACGGCCTTCTTGAAGGTGTTGTTGCGGTCCCACCATGAACCTGGGGAGTGTGAACCATTGTTGGCGGTATCGGAAGCACGATCAGCCGATGCTGGTGGCATGACCGTGATGATAGAAGCGAGAGTAGCCCGTAATGAAGAAAGAGATAGCAGGCCTTTTGTCTGGCGTGGGAAGTGGTTGGGGTTGTAAGGAGTAGGCAGGCCGACCATGACGAAGGGAAGAATTGAGAGGACGGAGAAGATCTGTGTAATGAAAACAGAGAAGGCAAAAGTAAAACCCTCTATTTAAGAATAAGAGCTTGAAAAGTGAAGACACCGACATGTTTAACGTGGCTTCGGCGCCCAGAAAAATTGGGTTCAAACCATCAAGTCAACTCATAATCCACTCATCGTGGCGTTCAGGGTCGTGGTTGCCTACCGTTTGATCCGCAACGGTGCTCTCCACTCTACTTTCTCGCGAGAAAGTTTACAAAATGGAGGTCGTTCATGAAGCAGAGTTTTCACTCAAACCTTTCTTCCCAAGCATTATTTATACACAAGGGTGCTGTTTTCTTTACGGTTCATCTTGGCGAGCCTGTTCCCACGAGGGAACAACACCCTGAGGACTAGCAGCAGCAACATCCACAGTCTCGCCCTCTTCATAAAAATGACGTTGTATCCTCTCGTGCTGGTTGCTGCTAACTTTCACAGTCACTATTCCTGACCTGATATTCCGCCTGGTCAAGATACCAACAGAGAACCCGGTCGAGATGAACACTGAAAGGTCAGGCCCGCATCCAACGCCAGCCATGAATAGCAACCAGGATACCACCCAAACCACAAACCCCCCGGAGTCCTCTCCGGCCCCCGAGAATAGAGTCATCCCGGCAGCGGAGCGGCTTTTCTATCTCTCTTCGGCGAGCGTAGACAAGTACGCGGTGGGAGGCCTCCACCTCACCCTCGCGATCCTCGACAGCTTCGACGCGGGCCGCACCGCAGCCGGCGCCGTCCCCGCCGGAGCACAACCCTTCCTGCGCCGCTACCTCTGCGGCTCCTTCCGCCCGTTCCCCTACGACCTGCAAGAGAGGGAGACCGAGGAGTGCATGGACGAGCTGCGCGCCCTCGGCCCGGAGCTCTTCGCGAGGGTTGACAAGCTCCGCAAGCCCTGGGGCGCCACCCTCAAGGTCCGCTTCCCCCCCAGGCGCCAGCCGCCGGAGAGGCCGCCGGTATCGCGGGCGCCCAAGATCATCACCGTCGGCCCCGTCGCCGCGCGCCGGATGGAGCTGTGGCAGGAGTTCAGGGCCGTGGAGGTGCGCTGCCGCGACGGGGGCTACGCGCGCGTGGACGACGGCATGCTGACGGCGCACGTCTGGGCCGCGGCCCAGGTCGCGCCCGTCGGCGCGCTCGAGATACTGCTCAGCTCGTTGCGGAGGGGGTGCATACTCTGGGAGGAGCTCGACGCCTTGCTGGCGAATTGTGATCGCTTCCTGCCGTTTCTCGTCAGGTCTTGTGAGCTTTTGCGCCCGGTTCTTTTTCTGTAACCCCGTTTCCGAGGACTTTTGCTAATCAATTGGGGTTCGAACCCCCCCCTGCGCAGGTAACATCGACCCTTCGACCCAAGGTATTGCGGAGGATGAAACTGTCCGCGACAGGGGCGAAATGTCAGAGTCGATGTCCCAGATGTCCCTCGCCGCGCAGCCAGACAGCGACGAAGCCCGCGGCAAGACAAAGGCCGCCGCGCCGAAGGACGCCTCACGCCGCGCCCTCGCGCCTGCCAACGTCGACCGGATCAAAGATATCCGGCTGGGCTTGGAAAGTGTCTTCATCTTCTGGGGATGCGAGCTGGTCAACAACTTCATCCAAGCCCTCAAGAACCCGCAGCCCGACGTCGACGACGTCGTGCCCCCGAAGCTGCGGTTCATGACGAGTTGCATGGCGGCGTTGGTGCTGACGACGTCCCCGTCGGAGCTGTTCATCCCGGAGTACGACACGGATATGGAGGGGGACTGGGACTGGGACTCGGACTCGGGCTCAGACTCGGACTCGGAAACACGGGGACCAGATATATCTGACGACGCGGCTGAGTTCGACGCGGTATCCGAGAGGGCGCCGGCTGCGTCGAGGTAGTAGGTCTAGCGGGGTCTACTGGCTGCATGTGTTGTGTGATGACTTGGTTGACAGCCCCAAGTGCAGTATTCGCCCGTACTACGATATGAGCCTCATGCAAAGGTAGTGCGGCCAAAGGGATCGACATCCCTTGCAACGCAAAGCAGTAAGACACAAAGCAGAAGCTCCTGAGACGAGATATGACATTTCTGGGAAGGTAGGCCGCGGAAATATAGAAAGTCTTGTATAGACAATCAACACTTATAATATGATACACTCTTGATGAAGAAGTCTGGAAAACAGATGCCCTTAGATCAGCGCAACTTGCCGTCGACGAGGTGGCTGTTAGCTAGACTTTGTATTCCCGGCATGCCTGCCGACAACGACGGCCAAATCAATCTATCCTCTGCAGGAATAGGTAGTACAAATATAACAAGAGTCCTTGGACTGATCCCAAAACCTTCACTCCAACGTCCCACGCCCCCAAACGCATGACCAGACAACAAAAGCTCCCCCTCTCACCACAGACACAGCGTCCCCGCGACGAGCAGCGCCCAAACCGCCACACCCTTCGCAGAGATCCTACTCCTCGTCCCAGCGTTGAGCGTCTCGTACGACCCCCCCTCGAAGCCGCTCTTCTGCACCATGCACCGACGGAACTGGTAGAGCACCCTCGGGTCCACCTTGCACCAGTAGTAGCAGTCCCCGGCGGTGTTGATGGTGTTCGTGTGTCCCCACTTCGCGCAGCATTGCGACATGGCCTGGTACGACCACGGGTGGCTGATCTCCGCGAAGCCGGTGCTGACGTTGGTCGGGATGCCGTGGAGGCTGCTGCAGTCCCGCACGGGCGCGGGGGAGACGACTGGGAGGTTCGTTGTGGTGTTCATATTGTTTGTTTGTTCTTTGAGGTTATGAGTTTGATGTTGATGCCTGTGGATGTAGGCTCGTACGGGGTTTGAGGCTTGGTAGTTTTGAGGACTCAGAATTTGGGAGCAGATTGGAAGAAGAGAAAGTTGTGCTTGGCTTTAGGGAGTGTGTAGGTGATTCCGAAGATGAAGCTGGTATGGGAGGCAGGCACGTAGATGCTTCACCCATGGCATTCATATACGTCCAGCGGCAACGGCTGGCCTCAAAAGCTTAACATCGCGTGTTGCGTCTGGGGAGCTACCCTGCCACCACAGATTCGTTATCAACTCATCAACCACGCTTTTTAGAGTTTCGTCTGTGGCGTAGGCGCTGGTAAGTGGCCGCCTTCCCACTTCGCATAGCCCTCCCGCCACAGGAGGCTTTTGATAAGGACTCCTGAAGACCGAAGAAGTTGTCAAAATGCCCACGTGATCGCCGTACTCCTGGTGGCTGAGGCTGTGCCCTTGGAAGATTCAACAGTGCAGATTGGGTTGCCAATGAATGGTGTTTTCACGCTCCTCGAAGCCGAGCCTCTACCAGAGAGACAGGACTACAGATTGGTTAATGATTCTTCTATTCTTCGCCAGTGATAACTGCCCGATGCCTCCCGTTCACGCGGGCGGAGAGATACGGATGACCTCTATTCATACACGACCCCTTGCAGTATGGCACCGCCGTGGACAGGGTGGAACTCCATCATACTGAGTTCAGGCGAGCATACTATCCTTGATTCCTTATGCGTGCTAGAGGGCCAGGGACCTGGGTTGCGTGGTCTTGTGGAAGAATGATGTTTCAACAGGATGTTGATAATTGGCGCTTTGGTCTGTAAGTAGGATAGAAGCAACCTGATTCCCTGCCAGTTTGTGGCTTTTCTCCTATCTTTACCATCTCTGTCGTCCGTCTCTATTGTCTGTCTCTGCTGTCCGTTTCTGTTGTTAGTATTTGTTTTTATCGGTATTCTTGCTGTTGTCACTGTCTTTGTGATTGCCCTCGTCGTCGTCGTCACTGTTGTTGTCCCATATGTGACAAGAGACACCGGACAGAGACGCCGCACGAGGCCAAGATCTCAGATACAGAAACTCCTCACAACAGAGACACGGCATACAGCCGTCTCGAGGACAAGTCAAATGCTTGCATGTCACGGATGTTCAGCATCGCCGCCGCTGTGTACTCCCATCAAACCCACCCCGTCAAATACAATAAATAGCAGCAGTGTATTATTACCTGAATACCTTGGAAAGCCATCATCTTACCAATCGAAACCTCTAAATACTTGATTTCCCCCTCGGCCGAGCCCGCCAAACCCCCCGCCAATCCTCGCCGAGCACGAAAGTCACGAACTTACCCCGGATTCCAGACGGCGGCCAATCGAAGACATGCCGTAACGGTTTCCATCCGCCGCGCCGGGCGCCCAATGGCCTCGAGAAGCGTTACTCAATCGCAAATCTCGGTTGTATCTTGGCCGCCCCCTCCACCAAGACCTAAATGATCCGATCCTAGGCTTGTCAAGAGATAAGGTGTGGCAAGCCCCAGCACGGACGCGTCCATGGATCATTGCCAGAGACAGGAAGGGAAAAAAGTATAAAGACGGGCGATCTCAGGCGGTCGAGGATCTGTGAAACCTTTCAGTTGATCGCGATCAGCTTACGCTTGGCGGGGGGACGTTCAGTCAAAGTTTGAGGTCAAGCTGTTGGCCAGACTTGCCAAGGCCAAGAACACCAAGAAGACCAAGACTTTTTTATCCTTCACGGGAGTCACGAGTGGAGAGGGCGTCGACGCAAGACGCATGGCGAGCCGAAAAAGACCCTGGATAAAACGGGCTGGGTCCCTTCTGCTTCCTGGCCGCAGCGCATTCAAGATCCAGCGGCCCTTTTTCTTGCTTCCGACCTGTAGGATGACGGTGTCGAGGCCAAGCCGCGAGCAAATCGTAGCAGGCCTCGCCGCCTCGCATCCAGCCCCCAAAGACCCCCGCGGAGGGGACCTATGTCATCATCCAAGACTCGGGTGCATGCATAGTGCCGTAATTCAAGCTCATTTTCAAAGCAGGCGACGCACAAGCTCGCGGGCATTCGTGGAGCACCCGCCCCGGAAGACGAGACAAGCACCAAGACGGACAAGACGGATAGTAGAAGGCTTAGGTGGTGATGCCGGCGCTGATCATCGTCGCAAGCACGTTGTGTCAGTGGTGAATGCTGTTGTTGTCTCTGCGACCGATCGGCCGACGGTTCCTAGTCCTCGCGGCGGCCGGTGACATGTGGCCAGCAGATGGCATGTTTCACCACCCCAGATTACCGCAAACGGCGACGGAGCCTCAGATTGGAGAGCAGCACGAGGATGGCGTGAGAATGGACGAACAGCGGCGGCCCCGAGGGAGTGGTTCGGGTTCGGAGGCGAAAGCGCGGGGTGGAGAAGTGGTGACGGCATAGGAGGAAACTGGAATCATTTGCGTAAGAAGTCGTCGCGCCGATGGTTGCGGTTTCCGATCTGGGTTTCGACGGCTCAGGGGACCATGGCGACACGAGGTCGAGCCGACGTGCTCAGTCCCTAGCAGGTTCGTTGCCAAGAGCGTTCGACCAGGAGAAAACTTGTCTGGCGGTTTGATCCGAGCCAAAAGAAACAAAAGCAACGGAAACCGAGTGGGAGAAAGGCCAAGAGGAGAGCGGCCGGGTTGAACCTCCTACGTCACTTGGCTCGGTCCACACCATCTTGCGCGGTCGCCAGCAGCCAAGCGCTTGGCGACTCCACCAAAAAGATTGTGACTGTGTCAGATCATTCGAGTTGCGCCGAGGACAGTGAATAGGGACGGCAAGCGACGGGAGAAACACCGCGGTCGGCGATGGCTGGCTGCACTCGACGGGCGGCAGAAAGGTTGGACGAAGAAAATGAACAGCCGCCCGGAGCGACAGTTCGTCTCGGACGGCATGGGATGGAGTGCGACGTGATGGGATGAGATGGGCGATCGGGCGGCCATGGGCAGCGAACGGCGGCTCTGACAAGAAAAAAACCGACAGCTGGGATCAGCATCGCGCTTGGATCGCCGACGCACCCCTCCGGTCTTCGACGTCCATCGCTGCCGTCTGTGTGGCATTGTGGATCGTGTAGGCTGGTCGTCGGTGGACGGCGGTTGCAGATGCCAGAAGCTCCTTGAAGGCTCAAACTCGAACGAGCACCTGGCCTCGCTCGCCGTCGGTTGATGCGGGAAGATCGAGGGGTTGTGACTGGTCAATTGGAGCTCGCCGTCGCCGAATCGAGTGTGGAATGATGCCCGCGGGTGCCCTGCGAAATCGTCAGAACATCAGAGAAAAAAAATCGGGATTTCAGAGTCTAGAATGTTGTGGCCCAGCGACCGTCATCCCACGCTGGAGCGGTTCCAACGTTGTCGAGTCGTAGGACAAGACCGCCAAGGGGCGCCAAGTAGGACCGGCGCAAACGGAGTCGCAGTGGTGGGTGGCCATCAAGTCCATACGAGGCCACACGCACATCGAGGCGTCAAGGGTTGTGTGTGTGCTTGTGTTTGTGTGTGTGTTGCATCCAAAGCATTCCTACTGCAATAGATAGACCCTGATCTGTGAGCGGCGCGGGGGATGGGCACGAATCCCAGGAATCCGCGGGGTGATGAATAGAGACAGACACGTGCGTCGTTTGGGACCGGAAGCTCGTTGCTTTTTCGTCGAACCACCCCGGGCGGGCGGACGACACACGGCGATGACCGTCGGTACCGGGGGGCAGTCATCGTCGTCCGGAGTTGGAGAAGTTTTTTTTTTCGACTTTTCCCCCCTTCTCCCCGCCATGTGTCTCGGACGTCGCTCCCACCCTGGCCGGGCTGAGCTCTCGTGCTCGTGAGCGTGACGGCGCGTGGTGTGTTGGGTGGACGTCTTGGCGGAGGGCGGGAGTGGGCGAGAAGTGACCGAATGTGGCGTGCCGTGTGGGAAGGCCGGCATCGCTCCGCCCGGCGGAAGATGGATTGAATCCAGTTTGGAGTCGGACTTATCGGATGGGATGGCAGTCTCACGGGCTCACGAGCTCGTGGGCAACGGAGTGGCTTTCGCCATCAGTAGCCGCAGTAGAGGTATCTGTCAGCCTGTCAGTGTCAAATCCATGTTGGTGTGCGACACAGGACCAGGCAGGCATGTCCATACGAGCCTGGCTGGGTCAGCTGACGCGTACACGTGATATCAAACCTTGTTGCAAGAGTCAGAGCCTCCAGGGCGATATTACAGATTAACTTTTCTGCCATGGCGTTTGGGGTGGCTTGAAGGCGTATTGGGTGTGCGAGTAGGAACTGCTGGCGTACCTAGGTAGGTACCTAGAGACACTGGGAATTGGCGCGTGTTTCGGAGTCTCTTTTTGTTGAGGCAAGAAGTTGGCAAGCACGTTCCAGTTTTTCGCCTGGGCAGGTGCAACGCAAACAGCCAAACAGCGGAACACGGCGGCAGTTTCAGCGACTCTCAGTGGCCGCGGTGGATATTCGCAGCAGCCAAGGCGCTAATTGCTGCCCCTTGCCACCACCATGCTCGTGAAAATATTGGCGGCGAGTCCGCTGAGCTGCGTAAGTACCGTGGCTATATTTCTTGGCTGGCAAGGTACCTCCACTCACTGTAATGCACCGCTGGAGTCTGGAGGCGAGGCCAAGACGCTGTAGGTGCCGCGGCAGGTCTCTTAGGGGAGCACACTGTTGCAGCGACAGGAGCAGATGAGCCAATCACACAACACAGTTTCCCCATACGACCCATAGAAAACACTGGAAGCCCGTGCGTCTCACAGAGCAGAGTGAGATGCGTCAGCACGTGATCCTCTTCGACCACTCATTTCAAGGCGCAGCACAGCTCCAGTTGAGGGGCCAATGGCTGCTCGCATCAAATAACCTTATTCGCCCAGAGGCGCGGCCAATGGCGTCACTGGGGTCCTGTGCCGTCATATCGTACGGCTGCAGAGTCGCACTCTGAAAGTCGCTGAATTCTGATGCTGATTGTTCTGTAACTCCCATCACCGTGTCATGTCTCTCTTCCCTCGGCGTCGTCTGGAGAGTCCGTGCCAGGCTATGGCTCGTCCCTTGATTCTTTTCGGCTTTAGCGTTTCGGTCGGTACGGCGGAAGCACGCAACTCATCTTTGTGGTGTTGGAGGTGTGCGACATGCCGGCGTCAGCCCATTGGCCATCCGCGTATCGAGCATTAAGGTGAGGAGAGAGAAAAAAGCAAACGCCTTCACCCGCAGCAATGGCAGTGGCCGAATTTGATTTTCCCATCAGATTCTGGTCCGCGTCTCAGTATCCTGCATGCATGTCTCTCTTCCCCGGGTCTCCGTCCCCGTCCCCGTCCTCCCTGAGGCCCTCCAGGTCCCTTCCCCTCCGCCCGCGCCTTCTTCCTCCCCGCGGGCGGTGTCTCGCTCCTGCCCTATGTGCATTTATCGGGGGAGCATCTCGATGCCTTGCCCGACGGTAGGTGTTACAGTGTTTGACCAGCCCGTGCCTTCCCATCGCAACTGTAATCATCTGCTGGGCATCTTGCCTCTGTGTACCTAGGTAGGCACCTAGGTACTGTGTTACCGTACCTGCCAAACATGACTGAAGAGGTACCTTTTCCTGTACACAGTGAGTGGTGATAATTACCTAGGTCCGTCGGAGAGTCTCTGGCTGGCAGGGAGTTTCCTTCCTTCCCTTTGAAAGGTGAGGTACCTAGGTACTTTGGTCCCTCACCTCACTGGAAAGAGTCCAGGCTGATGAATGTGTGCCCCACCAACCGGTCCCCACCCCTCCAGCGCGCCCCACTCCCGTCGACGCCGCTGCCCTCCGCCAAGAGTTCCGCCAAGGTCATCGTCACCCGAGAACCACCACTGAGCCGGACTGTTGCTCCTTCTGTTTCTTTCGCCAGATTCTCGACCAGAAAGGCCAAGAAGCTCACCACCCTTGCGTACGTCTTTGCTCACCATTCTGCCGCCAAGATGAGCGCCCATGTCTACCGTCTTGGTATCAGTCTTGCTGCCCAATCAGCGGCTCCCTGGTCGGCACAATGACCGAATGCCTTCGCACCTAACGCCCTCTCGCGCCTCCCGGCGCCTGCTCAGAAAGGGGGGGCGTGTTATCATCCGCCGAGCCCTTGGCGACCCCCAGGATGTTTTTTTCCCTGCCCCAGCGACAAAACCTTGTGAACGAGACCAAGACACTCAAGCTTCCGACGTACTTCCACATCTTGCCCGGACCAGGTCTACCAGTCCTTCGGCAGCTATCTATAAAGGTAGCCTTGTTCCCCCTTCCTCCTCATCTCAAGGCCTAGACTTGTCGGTCATCAAACCAGTTTCTCCACTTGCGAAGAAGCTTCTTCGTTCTCATCAAAGTCAATCTTTCTTCTGACCTCGCTTCGCAGAGAACGCTTCAAAACACTATCGCGACCGACATCTCGTCAATCGTTCGTTGGTTTAGTCGATCGTCCCCCTTCCACCTCTTCCGTTAATGGAAGCTACCTAAATCACATTCACGTCGCCAGTACAGACACGACACAATGTCTGGTGACTACCCAAAGCACCCCTTCCTGCTGACGGTCGACGAGACTGCCCAGGCCCTGGGAGTCTCCGTCGACAAGGGCTTGTCCTCGCAGCAGGTCCAGGAGGCACAGCAGAAGTACCCCGAGAATGAGTTCGAGGTCGGCGAATCGGTGCCATGGTACACCATTCTCAGCAAGCAGATTTTCAATGCCATGGTGCTGGTCCTCATCTTCGCCATGATTCTCAGTTTCGCCATCAACGATTACATCGAGGGCGGTGTCCTCGCCTTCGTCATTGTTGCAAACGTTACAATCGGTTTCTGGCAGGAGTACCGCGCTGAGAAGCGAATGGACGCCCTACGCACCCTGTCTGCTCCTTCGGCCAATGTTTTGCGCGATGGCAAGACGCAGGTTATTCCCAAGTGAGTGCCCTCCCTGCGCGCCTGCGCGCTGATTCCCCCTGTTCCCTGTTCTTGGCTCTCGGCGAACTTGCTTGATCCCGCTTGGCACGCAGCTGACCCGCATCACAGCGCTCAAGTCGTTCCCGGCGACATCATCCTGCTCAAGATGGGTGACACCGTTCCCGCCGACATGCGTATGTTCGAGGCTATGAACCTGTCCTGCGACGAGCAGTCCCTCACCGGTGAGGCTGCTCCCGTTGACAAGACCATCGATAACAACATCATGGTTCCCGGCACCGAAAAGCCCGCTACCGAGGAGGGCGAGGTCGGCATTGGCGACCGTTTCAACCTTTGCTATGCCACCACCATCGTCCGCAAGGGCCGCGGCCGCGGTATCGTCATCGCTACTGGTATGCAGACTGAGGTCGGCAAGATCGCCGCCTCCACCCAGAAGAAGGTCCGCAAGCCCGGTCGCTCCATGAACTACAAGAAGTACGGCAAGCGCCAGCCTG
Organism: Colletotrichum musae; assembly: GCA_027406025.1. Lineage (NCBI taxonomy): Eukaryota > Fungi > Ascomycota > Sordariomycetes > Glomerellales > Glomerellaceae > Colletotrichum > Colletotrichum musae. The sequence continues at coordinate 831,312 of JANVYC010000001.1, read as the reverse complement.
TTGTTGGCGGTGCCAGGCGCGTCTACGACGCCATTGGCAAGTTCCTCGGTCTCACCGAGGGTACCCCTCTCCAGCGTAAGCTCGCGGCCCTGGCCTACCTTCTGTTCGGATGCGCCATCATCTTGGCCATGATCGTCTTTGGCGCCCACAAGTTCGATATCAGCGGTGAAGTTATCATCTACGCCGTCTCGCTTGGTATTGCCATCATTCCCGAGTCTCTTGTCGCGTAAGTCGCTCTCCACGCGCATTTTCTCCGCGATCCCTCTAACAGCCGTACAGCGTCCTCACCATCACCATGGTCGTCGCCGTCACCGTCATGCGAAAGGCCAACGTCGTCGTCCGAGATCTCTCTGCTCTCGAGGCGTTGGGTGGAGTCACCAACATCTGCTCCGACAAGACCGGTACTTTGACCCAGGGTGCCATGATCGTCCGCAAGGCCTGGCTCCCCATGTCCCACACCTACACTGTTCACGACTCCCAGAGCCCCTCAGATCCCACCAAGGGTAGGGTCACCTACAGCGAGGCCAAGGAAGAGGAGAAGATCGAGGAAGCTCCCAAGCGCGACTACGACCAGGAGCGTTCTGCTGCCGTCCTCAAGTTCGACGTCCCCGAGGAGAAGCTGCAAAACAAGCAGCCGCCCGCCAAGGCGCCCGAGCCTGAGGTTGACGCCGAGATGACCCCTGCGCTGAAGGCCTTCCTCCTGTCCTCCGCCCTTTGCAACCTGGCCACCGTTCGATATGACGAGGAGGAGGCCAAGTGGCAGACCACCGGCGAGCCTACCGAGATTGCTCTTCAGGTCTTTTCCCACCGTTTCAAGCTCGGCAAGAAGTCTCTCGAGGGGCAGGGCTGGCACCAGCTCGCCGAGTTCCCCTTCGACAGTTCGATCAAGCGCATGTCCGTCATCTACGATGTTCCCGAGAGCGGTGAGAGCGCCGATGTCTGGGGCCAGGAGAAGAGCTTGGTCTTCACCAAGGGAGCCGTTGAGCGCATTCTGGATCTCTGCACCCACCTCGGATTTGGAGACGCGAAGCAGGAGCTCACTGAGGAGCTCAAGGGACAAGTCCTCGACCAGATGAACAACCTGGCCTCGCAGGGCCAGCGTGTGCTTGCCATCAGCTACCGCGAATGGGACGGCCGGTTCACCGTCAACCAGGCCAACGTCAATGGCGATGAGGAAGAGCGGCTGCGTACCGAAGTTGAGCAAGGACTTACTCTCCTCGGCCTGGCTGGTATCTACGACCCCCCTCGCCGCGAGACCAAGCCGTCCATCGCCGAGTGCTCCACCGCCGGAATCAAGGTTCACATGCTTACCGGTGACCACCCCGAGACCGCCAAGGCCATCGCAAAGGAAGTCGGTATCATCCCCAAGAACCTCGGTATCTTGCCCGACCACATCGCCAAGGCTGTTGTGCAGAAGGCCACCGACTTTGACAAGATGACCGACGCCGAGATTGATGCTCTGGAAGAGTTGCCCCTGGTCATTGCTCGTTGCGCTCCGGAAACCAAGACCCGCATGATCGATGCTCTTCGTCGCCGCAATGCATTCATGGCCATGACCGGTGACGGTGTCAACGATGCTCCCTCCCTGGCTCGTGCTGACGTCGGTATTGCCATGGGTTCCGGATCCGATGTCGCCAAGTCTGCCTCCAAGATTGTGCTCACCGATGACAAGTTCAACTCGATTGTTGCTGCCATTCGCCAGGGTCGTCGCATGTTTGACAACATTCAGAAGTTCATTCTCCACCTTCTCAGCTCCAACGTTGGCGAGGTCATTCTTCTTGTTTGCGGCTTGGCCTTCCGAGACAGCGATTCGCTCTCCGTCTTCCCCATCTCACCCCTCGAGATTCTCTGGATCAACATGGTCACCTCGTCGTTCCCTGCGTTTGGTCTTGGTCGTGAAGAGGCTGCTGCCGATGTCATGCGCAAGCCCCCCCAGAACAAGAAGCGCGGTGTCTTCACCAACCAGATCCTCGTGGACATGGTCGTCTATGGCATCATCATGGGCGCCCTGACCATGGTCACCTTCGTCATCATTGTCTGGGGTGCCAACGGCGGCAACCTCGGTCAGGCCTGCAACAAAGAGTTCAGCGAGGCTTGCAGACCCGTCTTCCGTGCCCGTGCCGCCGTCTTCGCCGAGCTGACCTGGATCATTCTCATCTCCGCTTGGGAGTTCAAGAGTCTTCGCCGCTCCATGTTCCGCCTGAACCCCGAAGACCCGAGCAAGTTCCCCCTCTTCAAGGACCTCTACGCCAACAAGTTCCTCTTCTGGGCCGTCGTCATCGGCGCTCTGTCTGTGTTCCCCGTTGTCTACATTCCCACCCTCAACACCAAACTGTTCAAGCACGTCGGTATTACTTGGGAGTGGGGTATATCCGTCGGGTTCACCATCCTCTACGTCGTTGGTGTTGAGGCCTGGAAGTGGGTCAAGCGTACTTTCCACCTGCTCGAGGACCACCAGGTTGTCCGTGGCGCTTTCAGCCAGGGTGGCGATGACGAGGGTCGCGACTTCAAGAAGACCATGACCTTCTCCAGCTTCAAGAGCTGGGCTTCTTTCGGCCGCAAGGACACGGGCGAGTCCACTGGTCGCCGCAGCCGCTCTCAGCAGCGGACCATGACCAACTTTTCGGGCGACACGCGCACCGGCGAGGGTTCTCCCAACAACAGCGCGGACGACAAGGTCTGAAGTTTTTGATTTTGAGTTACTGAAACTGCATTTGCTGCTGAAATGTGTGTGCGTTTGACACATACGTGCGAAATTCAAGAGTACATGATACCACTATCACGACGAAGCTTCGTGGCATGAAGCACGAACTAGATATTAGATACCCTGGCGGCCTAGGACCGAGCGAGACAGGAGGGCAAGCCGAGGGTTGGTGGGTGGAGGATTTGTCTGCGGCCTCGAGAGGCCTTTTGCATGAGTTGCTCCGAATTTGCATCCAAGAATCAGAGGAGGATTTGGCTGTCTTGTCTTTTAATAAGAGTACCTAATAATCAACTTCTGCTCAGAAATTTTCATCTATTTTGGGGACATGCTGAACGTGACCTTTCAAACTCTCGACTGTGCATGGGCCAGCCAATGCTGGAGGTGTGGAGTTTCAATAGCAGATACGGAGGTCACCCGGATCCGGGATCCACCTCTCGCGGACCCGGCAGCCGCAGCCAGTGGGCCCCGCTATTTTCGGCTCCGATCACTCGGGTGAGGACTCCCTGATCTTCCTGCCTGGGTCAAGCCAATCGATACGATAGAATGCGCCCGTTCCAGACTTCACACTAGCCCATTTTGCCCGACGGCCACTTTTAAGCACCAGCACGGCGAACTTTCTACCGTGAGCAAGACAGCTAGCTGAATTCTCCTCCGCCAGCCAGCCACAGAATGAAGCTTGTAGGAAGAAGGTCCTGCCGAGGAGTGTGGCGAAGCAACTTAATGCAAGATCGCAAGTAGGTTGTTTGGGTTAGTTGATGAGGATGAAAAGACTTGCGTGAACTTGGTTCTAGGCTCTGGAAAGTCTCGACGCGGGAGAGGAGGGAAGGATTGATAGGTGCGACGAAGGGAAAGTGAAAACATCGGATTGTTGGATTGCAAAGGTAAAGAAGCGAACGGCCACGAGGATAAGAAGTGGAAGACGGAGGAAACTCGGAGAAGCTGGCCGAGGGCAGTGTGTCGATTGGGTCCTGGGTGGCGGGAGATGCGTCTATCAGGCGCGGCACGGGGCTTTCTTCACCTACCAGTACCAGGAGGATATCACAGCCGAAGGAAGCCGTTGGGACTCACAGCCTTTGGCGCCAGTGAGTAGTTCCAAAGTGAAAGGACGAGAAGAGCAACGCATCAGGTGATCGTTGGACTTGCTGTGGCTGTTGCTCCATCTCTGCGGTGGGTGATTGGTTGACCATACTGCCGGGGCCGATTTTGAGTTGGATGAGGCTTTCAAGTCTAGACGTTTGGCACTCTTGGAGATCTGGGGTCAACCTGGAAAGATTGAGCGGGAAAAAAAAGGCTTTTTTGAGATCGGGGCGCAGACGGAAACAACGCGTGGCCGGAGCGGGCGGAGGCGCGCGGGGGAGGCTACGGGGAATTCTTCTGTTATCGTGTCCACTTTTTGGAGCATTGAAGACTTGGTATTGTCGAGTCATGGATTCTAGTTGAGCTTATTTGAATGACATGGACGAGGGGTCTGGTTCGTCGGGGAGAGGGAGCGCGGGTTTCCTGTTGGGCTGGGAAAGTACCCCGTGCTCTCTCGCACCACTTCGTGCTCTCACCACGTAATGCTGTCCTTCCCTCCCCTCCCTTTCCCTTTTCCGGGAGTCAAAGATTTGATTTTGGAAAAGCATGAGATGCATGGTTGGCAGAACCTTGGGAGGGAAAGTGACAGCGGCACACCTCTTTTCTGCCCGGGAGTCGCTGCTGCTGTTCCCCGGAGCTTTCCTTGGGTGCGGGGAGAGAGAGTTGGAGGTAAGAAGGTAATCGATCCATCGCCGACGGCTCTTTTCGGGTTCCGTGAGATTTGTGAGGAGAGACGTTTGGGAGGAGACTGGAAGAAGAGAGGAGGGAGTATCATGACTCGAGAATCGAGACTCAAAGTACACTGAAACGAAACGTCTAAGGCTCTTCTCGAGGGAATACCAAACAATCGGCGATTTGAAAAAGAAGCGTACACGCCACTACCGCACAGTATAGTGTCTAGACCAGCTGGTGCGGCGGAGTGGGTAGCAACGCGTGGCCCCCGTTGCCGAAGGAGACCACAAAGCTCCAACGCCGACGAAGAGAATGCTAATCCGGGTATAACCCACCCACCCCTCCTTTGATTTAAGGTTAGGCATGGCCCCGGCTTGGGATGGGGCACGATGGTTGGGATCGTAGGCTGGGCTCTCTCTCTCTCTCGCTCTCGGGGAAGTACCTAGGGAGGAGGGACGGGCGTCAACGATGATCGACGGGTTCCCGTTGCTGGCGGTTCCATTCCGTCGGGATCGTCGGCGGTGCAGAAGGTCGTGGCGGTTGCTCGCCACAGCCTCACATTCTCGCTATCGTTTTAGAAAATCAACTATCGTGCGATGTACTTGCCGAGGACGAAACGGAAAGTTTCCTCTGCCCAGAGTGATGCTTGGAAGTCTGGACCCCGTCGATCACCTCAGGGCTATCAAGCATCTTTCTCGTCGGGAGAAGATCGACTCTAGGGGAGATAAGCATGCCTTTCCATTTCTAGAACCGTCGGCCGCGTCAACTTGCCCCTGCGCCCTGAGAGCAGGCCGAAGTTTCCGCCTCGTTTTTCTTTTTTTTGAAGTTGCCCACCCTCGATCGAAGATAGCCGCGCCGACGGGAGGAAACCACGCAGGTGCTGCACGGCGGCCATGCGTTTTCCGTTTCCGCCTAGGAGTCAGGCAGGGTCGTCGGCCGGCATCCTGCCTGAATCGTTGGGCATTTTGTGTGTATTCGTCATCCTTTTCCTTGCCGGAGCATGGACGAAAAGGACGAGAAAAGCTTAACTCTCTCCTGGCGGAGGTCCGCCCCGACGGCTGCGGGCTGTTTTAACTGGCCGTTGATAGTAATTACGTGTACACGCCGCTGTAAGCCTCGTCCGAACTTGTCACTGGGGAACGACAACGAGGAGTGCGACGTCCGAGCGGTTGGAAAGGAGGGGCGCGCGCGCTTTGGGAAAAGGGTGAAGCGGGAACAATCGACCGAGCGTGCCGGCTAGCGGTTTTCTTCTTGGGATGGAAACTTTCGTTGTCGGTCTCGCCGCCTGCGGGCGGAGAACGTCGTCTGTCGATCTCCGCCTTGTTTTTCGTTGGTGTTTCTTCGACGATGCCGGCCGAGTGGGGGGATAGGTCGGCGCAGCGTCCGGTTTCCCACCCCTGCCGAGAAGACTTTGACTTACCTCCCCGCCGGCTGCTGCGCATGAAGGCAGACGAAGCCGTTTGGGAATGGTCGAAAGACTAAATCGTGAGAGGATTGCGATGTCGAGGGCTTGGCGGGATGGTCTGGACTTGATGTCGTTGAATATTTAAGGGGTCAGGAATCCCACCGTCGAAGCATGCTCTTGCTCACTAGGCTCAAGTCAACAGCTTCAACAAACAATCAACATCATCTCCTCTGGCTCACCTACAAAAAGCTTCATATCTATCCAAGAGACTTCCACATCCACCACCAACCAACACACAACTCAAACAACAACCCCAAAACAAACCCAAAATGCACTCCCTCAAGGCCCTCTTCCTCGCCGCCCTCCTCTCCACCGTCGCCGCCGGCCCGCTCTCGGCCCGCGACGTCAACACCGACCTCGACCTGGACCTCGACCTCGACGACGCCCCCGCCGTGGTCGCGGCGCGGGACGAAGTCCCGGCCTTCACCCTCGCGGCCCGCCAGCGCGACTGCGACAACGACATGAAGAACAGGCTCGACCAGGAGATCCGCAACCGCGAGCGCATGAAGGACCGCCTCGACGGCGAGATCCAGCGCCGCCAGCAGATTAAGGACAACCTCGACGAGGAGATCCGCCGGAAGCAGAACTGCAACTGCAGGTAGACTATTGTCGGGTGCTGCGATTGTACCCGGTGACGTTGGGCAAGAACACGGGCTGGCGGTATTCAGACTGGAGCTATTACACGTGAAGGGAAGTCTTTCGCTTATACTTCGCGTCGGTGTTATGTCGCTGAGGATGGGGACTTGACTCGGGAAGATTGATTTGGAATGGCGACAGGGCGTTCGATTGGGGTTTCGGTAACGAGATATGTCATCCAGAAAATATTTAGAAATCAAAGTCGAGTTTACCTATGACTGGTCTTGATTCCCAAACATCTTGATACTGCTGATACGGGAAGATAGATCTTGTTTATCACCTCTCTAGTCAAAATAACGTAGCTAGGCATCCCAAAGCACCTCCCAAGGTTCATACTGCTAAGGGCTCTGTAGAATAATCACTGTTCATTACTGTCGTCCGTCGTCCGTCGTCCGTCACCGTTGTCATCCGTCATTGTGGTTGTTATTGGAGAGGTAAGCTACATGCCTAGGGATGATGGATACTACAAACAGAGAGATGGGGTGAATAAGGTCTCCCTATAGAAATTAGAATACAGGAACCTCGGGAAACTTGCGGTGAACCTGATCTTCCAGGTGACTATGTATGTAATAACACCTGGCTCGGTGGAAAGCGGAATCACAATAAAGAGTGATACAAATGTACTAGTGGCGTCTAATATCAATTCGTACGACTAGGGAGGCATCAATATAAGCCGGAACAGAAACAGTACAATATTAAACACTAGATTATAGAACAAGCTACAATAAACCACCAGAACATAGATTACAAAAATATAAAACGCGAGAACAAACACAAGATCACATACAAGAACACACACGAGAATACAAAACACAATATATTGTTACAAATCACAAGAGTCTAGGAACGGTAATGGGAACAGACAAATAAGTACAGAGTTGGCCATACCCATTCCCATAACAGAATGGGAACTGTTGAGCAATACGTGACTACACAAGACACGTGATCAACCTTGGACTATGATGTTTGCACCCAAGGTCACGACTACTCTACCTCGACGCGAAACAACTAATGACCAAAGGTTGGGATTTCCTCAAGTAAAGTAGCAACATATACATCTCACACAGTTTAGTTCAATACAAAGGGAGAGCGTGTAGCCTAGGTACCGACAACCAGCAGGCCAAAGTGGATAGAAACGCCCAGCCACATCGCAAAGTTCTGCCTCCTGCCTGCCATAGAAGAGCTAACATACGCCACCACGAACAGTATTCACCCGAAAGAATTTATACCTTGGTGAGAGGCGACATGCGCTGAGCAAAAAACCCGACCACCGCCAACCCATCGAACCATTGGAGTTCTTCTCCTCTCTTCCTGCAACCCACCCAGACCTTTCGACCATCAACAAAAGCAATCCTCCACCCCATATAGAGCAAAAGAAGCCGTCGAATCGAGGAATTTCAGAAACTCCCCGTACAAAAAAGAGGCTTGTCTGGCTCAACCGCCCGCCTTTCCAGGAGAAGAGGGAAAATGGAGACGACAGAAACACAGACCCGGAGCTCCGGACAGAGCATGGAAGCAATGCCGCTGGACGTGAAAGCGATGATAGACAACGACAAATTCTTTGCCCGAAAGAATGACGTCCCCCCCGCCACTCCTCCAGGGAGTCCAGGCGCAAAGCCGACCTTCCACCGGTTCCCCGACCTCCCGGTAGAGCTCCGGCAAATGGTCTGGCGGGAATTCTACCTGGAGCCGAGGTACTTCGTCGCCTCGTTCGAAGGTTCGGTGGTGGACATTGAACTTGAGCAGCCCTGGAGCCAGCCCTGGACCAGTCGCTTCTGGATCTACGACATCATTTGCGGTATATCCCCGTACAGCCGCTGCGCGCGGTACTGGCGGTCCATTGACACGAGCATCGACCGCACGTCGCGTGATGTCGCACGCAGCGTCCGCGGCCAATCATTTCACCCCTCGTGGGCCAGCTCGGAGGTGGACAGCGGCTCCCTCGAGAGCTTGCAGCGGCACAACCCGTCACATCGCTGCCGCCTTCGCGGGTTCGAGAACCCCGCGGGCGTTGGAATCAACTGGGACGTGGACTGGACGAGGGTGCGTTCGGAAAGCCCTTGGCATATGCCGTGTCGAGGCTTCGCCAAAATGCTCGCGTGCCCGCAGCTGGACTGGTGGGCGAACATACGGAACCTCGCGCTGCACTCGGCCCTGCCGGACTGCGGTTTCTACACCAGGCAGGTCAGCGACGTGAACGAGACCATCTGGTTCTGCTGTTTGAAGATGCCCGCGCTCGAGGCGGTGCGCGTGGTGATCCAGCCCTGCACCAGGATGCAGTCCACCGCCCGGGTAGTCGACATGCACATGTCCCTCTCCCACTTCCAGAGGCTGCACATGCTGCGTCAGGAGTCCTGCGCCAACGACCACATCCGCGGAGTCGGCGTCGACGTGACCTGCAACGTGCCGGGGGTCGACTGGGCCCCCTCGTGGAGCCGCCTGCGGGCCATCATGTCCAGGGCGCGTTATATTGAGGAGTTCGAGTGCGAATGGGGCGACGAGGGCTACATAATCCCCGATAAGTATGAGGAGTGCTTCGACGAAGTGAGGGGGGATCTAGAAGAGGTTGAGCTGTCGGAGGACGAGGTGGAGGGCTCGGCGCAACTCTTCCGCCACCTTGAGCTGGAATGGATCCAGACTATTGTGAGAAGTTTCGACGAGTGGGTTGAGCGTGGGATGGAGGGTGAGGATGAGGACTAGGCATCGTGACAACAAGGGGAATGGTACGGTGATTGTGTGGAATCTAAGCGAGCCTCTCTCTGGACCGCAGCTTCGAGACGCAAATCCACATTCATGTACACAAGTAGCTAGACAAAGACGCTCGCAACTGCCCTCGACAATACACGATCTCCAACACAAGCAATTACACCCGTGTCAACCCTCCCTGCCCAAACCACTGCCACAGATCCCGGTCTACTCCTTCTTACTAGCAGCCCCCTCATTCTTCATCCCCTCGCACCCGACAGCCTTCCCGAGGACCTCCTCGGCCTTGCCGTAGCCCTGCGCCGACGCGTCGTTCTGCCGGCCCGCGGACGCGGCCTTCATCGTCGACGTCGCGTGCGCCTTGTCCTGCTCGCCCGAGGACGTCCAGGCGTGCGAGCCCGTCACGCTGCCGATTGTGGACTGCGATCCGCGTTAGTACCTTTCTTTTGGAAAGAGCAGCGTGGAGGAAATATTACCTCGGCTGCGCCTTTGATGTACTCTGCGTGGCCCGCGACGAGGCCCGGCGCGTTGGTGGTGTTGTCGGTGATGTTTTGTTGGGTGGCCATTTTGTTTGAATTGGGTTGTGGTGGGGGTTGAATGGTTGATTTGAACAGGTGTGATGAGACGGAGATCAGATTGAATTTGCTGGGATTTGGTATTCTGAGGATTTGACGTGTAGATTTCTTGGGCTTTTGATATAGAAGGAGGCGACACATTGGCACTACACAGCCCATGACGTCAAGACATCGACGTCATGATTATAGCGCCGCATCACATGATCGTTGCACCACCAAGTGTCAGCTGGATCGGTGACAGTCGCCGCGTCCGAACCTCCAGGCACAGACAGCGGAATTTCGGATTGGTAGTGTTCATCCGGTGCGGAGAGACACGGGTTGCGAGAAGCCAGAACTATGCGTAGAAAGATTGTTCAAAATTAGAATAAATGTCGCTACATCATGCAAATCGCTAATGCGAACACAACCCGCCGTGCAAGCCCTCTAGACCCCCTCGGAGTGTCTCGTCTCCCGCATGTTGTCCTTCTTGTCCTCCACCGCAGCAACGCGATCCTCGAAGCGCACGCCAGCGCTCGCACTGCGCCACGCGGGGACGTTGGAGTCGAAGAGCAGGTCAATCTCCTCGAGCGTCTTGCCCGAGGTCTCGGGATATGTGAGAAAGATGTGGAACGTCATGGCGGCGCAGAAGGTCCCGAAGATCATGTACGTCTGCCACTTAATGTTGGTGAAGGCGGGCGGGACAAAGAAGGCCAGCGCGAGGTTGAAGGCCCAGTTGGAGGCAGCGGCCAGGCCGACGCCCGTGGCGCGGTACTTGAGGGGGAACACTTCGGAGGCGTAGATCCAGCCGATGGGCGCCCAGGTGAGACCGTAGACGCCAACGAAGATGTAGCACAGCGCGATGACGGCCTTGGAGGGCGGGCCTTCGATGGACCACTTGAGGTTCTCGTCGCCGTCGACCGAGTCGACCGGGTAGCCGTGGACGGCCATGACGGCGCCGGTGGTGAAGTGGATGATGCAGCAGATGATGGCACCGCCGATGAGAAGAGGACGGCGGCCGAGACGGTCGATGATGGGGAGGATGGCGCCGGTGGTGACGAGGAAGATGACATACTGGATGATGGAGGACGTCAAGGCAGTGTTGCCGGTCTGCAGATGCGTTAGTAGGGGTCTTAAGCGAGGGGTGGGAAAAAAGGCTCACCATTCCAGCCATGTTAAAGATGTAAACCTTTTAGAGGGTCAGTTGATGCAATGATAAGGACAAAAGGGGTAATCCTCACGAGGTAGTACAGCATAACGTTGCCGCCCAGCAGCTGCTGCCAGACCTGCACCGAGCAGCCGGCGAGAGTACGCTTCCAGATTCTTGGGCCGAAAAGACCGAGGAATCCAATGTTCTTGGACTCGGCAGCGATACGGGCAGCCTCCTTGACCTCGTCCAGCTCCGCAAGCACGACAGGGTGGTCGCGGTCGCCGCCGGCGTGCAGGTGGGCCAGGACCTCGTGGCACTCCTCCCAGCGGTCCTTCTGCGCCAGCCAGCGGGGCGACTCGGGGAAGAAGAACAGGACGGCGCCGAGGATGAGGCCCGGGATACCCTGGACGCCCCAGGCGATGCGGAAAGCGGTAGGCGTATCGATGGTGACGGCGCAGGCGTACGAGATGAGGTACATGATGAGGATGCCCCACTCGATGGACCACTGCTGGATGCCGACGATGCGGCCGCGGATGCGGGAGGGGGCGAGCTCTGCGAGGTAGACGCAGCACTGGGAGCTCGTGATACCGATAGCGAGACCGCTGACGACGCGGCCGACGATGAGGTGGGCGACGTTCTGGGCGGAGCACTGCAGGACGGCGCCGACGATCCAGATGACGGATGCGAGCATCAAGGCGCCACGGCGGCCCCAGAAGTCGGCGAAGAAGCCGGCAGCCAGGGCGCCGACGAGGGAGCCGCCGGACATGGAGGCGGTGATGCCGCCCTGCAGGGTCGAGGACGGGAAGTTGAAGAACTCCTTGTACGAGTCGGTGCCGATCCAGGCGCTCATGGACGAGATGTCGAAGCCGAAGAGCATGCCGCCGATCGTGCCAAAGGCAGCGAGGGCTGGGGAAGAACGATCAGCAACGAAGTGGGAAGCGACCAAGGCTGGGGTGCATACCGTAGATGTTCCATATGCGATACATGATGGGCGATAGAGGTGCCTGGGTAGGGCGGTCTTGGGAACGGTTGGAGATATCGTCGATGGGGTTGAGTTGGAGAAACACAGACAGTGCTGGCGTAAAGGCAAGAGTCGCAGCCCTTGATCCACGGGATGGGTGAGAGTCTGGTGGTGACGGGGAGACGGCGAATATATAGATGGACTTCGCTGCAACACCGTACCGGTTGACCGACAAATATCACCGAGGTGCGGCTCGAAGGAAGCCAGACCAACTTAGATCAAGCAAATCCGGATTCCGGAAACCCCAGAGGCACCCCCATGTCGACGCCCAGAAAGACTGCGAATGGAAGAAGTCAGCGATGGAACGGCCGTCTCCCACTGGCGTTCGGGCGGGCGGTGGAGCAAGGCTCACCTTGTCGCGTCTAATCGCGCCAGAAGACGCACAAAGGAAGACTATTCCTGAAGCCATTTCAGTCTCTGGACGTGTCAGAAGTGCCGTCGTCGTCGAGTCGTGCTAAGCGCACGTATGAGAGCGCGAGGAGGACTCAAGGACTGGGGCGCGACGACGTCATGTCCGGGTGAGCGCCAAGGACAAGGCCGGGACAGATCACGGAGTCAGCCGCCGAGAGAGAGCCTCCACGGGGGAGGAAAGAAGCATGGGGGGAGATTGAGGGGAAGGAGGAGCCCGGAGGCAGAAGGGCAGAAGGCGGCCTCTGCACTCATTATGACCCATAGGGAAGGAACGAATGTAGCACCGCTCCTACCCGTACCAGTCACGTTTTCATCACGCGAAAAAAACATTGGGGATCTCGTCAGTTTTTCTTGGCTGCTCTTGCATTTTGTCACTGGCGGTTTGTCGCCAGCAGCCAAGGCCCAAGGAGCCTCCAAAATCAGACCAGTTGGCAGTGACGGAGGAAGGAACCAGGTGGAAAAATGGAGACGTCAAGTGGGGCTCGGCAGCTGGTGGATGCCTCGGGCAGATTTGTGGGGCTCGAACGAGGAGAGATCGCCACCCGCAGTTGCTCAAAGGGGAATGGCGTCCTCGGCGACCCGCATCCGCACCTGTAGGAATCCACTTCCCTGGTACGAAAGCCGGGATCCGCATGGAAGCCGAGCGTCATTCTCATCGGGTTGGATCCTGAGAAGACGTAATTGGCAAGTACCTGTGTCGTGATTCTACCCAGGTATTCAGGCGAATTCGTACGTATTGACTACAAGGAAGGACGTACAACTCAACGGTCAATGGAGCCTCCTCTGCCATTGCCCATTCGGCGACTTCTGGTTGGTGAGGATGCATGTTCTCCAACTGCTGGTAACGTACCAACGAAACTCGGGATCCGGCCGAGGCGTTGGTTGATCGTCACCTCTTGCAACGTCGAAGCCTCTGAAGAGCTTCCAACGCAACAAAACAATGGAGATGGGCGATGCTTGACCGCGTGCCAATCCTGGAGAACAGCTGAGTTCCTGAGAGCTTGTCTTCCCGTTGGTATGGGATCCCTTACATAAACGTCTAATCACCAGTCCTCTCTGCCCGTCTCAAGCGATTTGCCGTGCGGAGAGTTGCAACAGCTAGACGCGCCTGGCGAGTCTAAGACGCTCGGCACTTGGCAAACCTCCCAGGATGTCATCCCTAATTGTCCACACACTCCGCGCCTTGTCATCTGCCATCCGCTCGGCAGAGTTCACAGCCAGCTTCACTGGTGACCATTCGGGTTCTAAACTAACAGCAAGCCCTCACTTGTGTCAGAACAAAACAAAATCGCTGATTCGTGCGAGAGTCGACACAATGCGTCCTATCACTTTTCGGGACAAGCAGAGGCTGAATACCTACTTGACAAGTAGCCAAGTGCCCATGAGACTCGATGCTTAGAAGGAAACCGGTTCAAGGAATTTAGAAGAAAGTGAAAAGTGAAGAAGGTCCAACAACGGACCTATATCGGTATATTGTCATTTGCTTACGATATCTTGCATCATTTCGCCATTTTTGACACTCGACCATTCGCGTTGTTCCCACGTCTCTGCCCACAAAAACCACTTTGATACCAAACACTCCAATGGAAAAGATGATTCAGGATCATCAATGGGAAGTTTTCCCGCAAGGGTCAATCAAACATTCAAATTCAAACAGTTCTTTAGGTTAGACACAACCCCCCAGGCTCTGCTGACGTTCTACGCCACAGATGCCATGTCTGAGTGACCCATCGCCCCTCCGTCGCCCGGCGAATCATCATCACCAGACGCAAAGTGCACGTACAATGGCCCCGGCCCCCCCGAAGGCCTCCGCCTCGAGCGGGAGTTGGGCAGCCGCTTCGACCCCCGGACGACCCAGTACCCCGCCAACCCCTGCGGACCCGCGTCCACCGGCCTCCAGAAGGCCACGGTGGCCCCGGACGCGTACGGCACCACGTCCTCGCCCTCGCACCAGCAGTCGAACGTGTTGAGGCTGGGGAGCGCGACGTGGAGCTCCGTGAGCCGCGAGCCGGCCGCCATCGCGAACGAGTCGACGGCGCGGAAGACGCACCTCCGGTTCCAGTCGCGCGCGACGTCGTAGGTCATCGTGTGGCCGCACGGCATCGTGTGCTCGCCGCCGATCGAGAGGTGGAGCACCCGGACCTTGGGCAGCGCCGGGGGCGGGTACCTGAGCGGGGCGAGGCCGAGCTCGACCCGTTGCTGCGAGGCGCCGGGGCTGTGCCGGAAGTCGACGTATTTGATGGGTTTCCGGCTCCGCGGGGGCGGGGGCCAGTCCGGCGGCGGACATTGGAAGACGTATTGGCAGTCTTCGAGGTTGAACGAATCTGCGTCGTAGAGAACGCTCATGGTCTCAGCGTACCTGGGTATCGGTCAGTTTCTTGTACTCCCCCAACAGAAACGAACACTCACGCCTGTCGACACGATACCATCCATCCTATTACGCCTAGAGCCCAGCTCCGGGGCGTCTCGCCGTGCCAGTGGTGCCGGTCGGAGATCCCCTCCGCCGGGCATTTGTCTCGAGGCCCGGGCTCGCCCCGCCACCACCACTCGTGGTCCGCCACCTCTCTGTAGCAGACGCAACCCGTCCAGCACCGATCCTCCCCGATCGTGGACGTTGAACTTCCGCGTGTCTCGGGTTCGTCGAAGAAGGTGATGACGTCGACCGTGATGTTGTCGAACGCCGCCGCGATGATCTGGATGCGGAGCTCTGTCGGGAGTCGGAAGAACGGGCCGTTGGGGGTGATGTATCTGGGGCCTTCGGACGGGACGTCGACGTCCAAGTTGGCTGGGGCGCTGACACTGTCCGACTTGGCGGGTTCCGGCTCGACCGACTTCGCGGTGACCTTTTTCCTCCCGAGTATCTTTCGGATCCAGGCTGACGGCGAACGCTTCATTTTCGGAGCTAGGCGACACTGAAGAGAAAAAAGGGTTGGCGACGTTTTTTCTTGTGTGAAAAGAAAAAAAACAGAAATAAGAAGCTCTGCTTGTAAATAACCCCTTGTGACGACGCTTCCTCCTCGACGCCAAGGGGGGTTGAGCCCTTTTTGTTCTCTCGGCACCCCATAATTTCGCGCGGCATCAAGGTGCCTGGCTGGAAATGCAAGCCACGTCCCTTTTACAATTAGAAAAGCCGAGTGGCGGTGGAGCATCGTGGGTCGTGATACGGTTCAAAGATACATTCGTTTGTTGAAAACTTACACTTAGTTTGCAGAGGCTGCAGGTGTTCGTGTAGTTTGTTCACAGCCCAAGGCTATGATTTCGATGTAGTACGTGTGGAAGTAAATGGAGCGCGGCTTTTTTCATCAAGTTGGCAGACGGTTACTGGAAACCTACCAAAGTCTTCGCCATGATCCCATTCTTTAAACGACAGCCTCTCGAAGAGAGACCGTTCGGGCGAGAATAACACCCGTAAGGAGAGCTCTGATATTCGTCCGCTTCGCGGGGTCGAGTACAAGCCACGGTGGCGTTCCAAGCGAAAGACTATGTACCAAGTTCAGTATCTTCTATTGAAAATAAAGAGACGATGGCTGGAGAGTAAATGCTTTGATGGAGACACTTCCCTGGGTCCGTCTAAACGATGGAAGTAATTGTGCCTCGAAAATGAAAGAAACAGAGTCTTGTATAACTCAGGCCATTGGAGGACTGGTGACAAAATTAAGTCAGCTAGCCAATCATTTCACATACAGTATATCCAAACCCAGCTACTAGTATCAACTACACCAGCCCATCGTACAGTCTTTAAATAGGGCTCCAGTGTGAGATTTCTTCTGGGGTCAAGTCAGGAAGGCGAAGGAACGTCTCGATAAATCAGTTTCAGGGCGGCGCCTCTTCATTGCCGATCCACGTCGCACCCGCCATAGCCAGCAACGGCGGCCGTCCTCCACGCGGAAACCATGGAGTAAGCTCCCGGTCCGACATTTGACGGGCCCATTCAGGACGGTCCCGGTTCGCGTCCGGAATCGAGCGGCACCTCGTGTCCCCGGATGACCCAGTAGCCCTTGAACCCCGACGCGGGGAACCACGAATACACGGGCCTCCAGAACGCACTGTCCCTAGACCCGTAGGGCACCACCTCCTCGCCGGCGGCCCAGCTGTCAAAGGTGTCGGCCGGGATCGCGAGGTGGAACTCCCTCAGCCGAGGACCCCCGTTCACCGCGAGGGCATTGGCGTCGCGAAAGACCATCTCGCGGTTCGCGTCGGCCTCGACGTTGTAGCTGGATCCCTCCTCGTGAGACGGGCGCGCCTGCGGGCCGTACACCGAGAGGCGGAGAACCTGGAGGTTCGGCAGGCGGGGGAGGGCGTTTTCGAAGCGCGTGCCGACGCAGAGGCCCCATCGGTCGGTGAAGACGTAGTACTTCATGTCAAAATGCGTGATGGCTTCCAGCCTCTGAGGGAGGAGGAGACGGCTTATCGTCGACTCTCGACTGAGATTACGGCAGTAGTCGAAGTTGAACGCATTCCTGCCGTAGACCACATCGATAGTCTCGGCGTACCTAGGCACCGTCAGCTCTACGCTCTCGCGGAACAGCGCGGATGAACTCACGCCTGCCGACACGACAGAAGCCACCCCATCACGCCCAGGAAGCACTTGCCGGGCGTCTCCCCGTGCCACCGGCGGCAGTTGGGCGCCTCGCCCGCCAGGCATCTGTCCTCGCCGATGGACCGCCACCACTCGTGGTCCGGCGGCTCCCTGTGGCACACGCAGCTCCTCCAGCGCCACCGCCTCCGGCCGTTGAGGTGCCGCGCGATCGCCCCCGGGCGCGCTGACGGCGAGGGAGAGGGTTTGGTGCCCCCGTGGGCCGAGGGCTTGCGGATCGGCGGGTAGTCGAACTCGACGATGACGTGGAGCGTCTTGTTGCCGAACGCCGCGCCGATTATGTCGGTGCGTATCTCTGCTGGCAGCCGGAAGAATGGGCCGTTGGGGGTGGTGTACCTGGGGCTGTGGGATGGGAAGTCGACGTTGGTGGGCGTGATGGGACGGCGAGGGGTCGAGGGGAGGTAGAGCGGTTCGGGCTCGCTGAAATACGTTTCCCTGATGTCTCTCTCTCGTCCGACCTTCTTGCGAATCCAGGTTGACAGCGCATTCGTCATGTTGGCGGTAGGTAAATGGCACTGAAGAGAAAAGTCGGTGAGGTTGCCCTCGCGAAGCTAAGGGAGGTACCGAGTTGGCCCTTTTGTTGTTCAGCCCTCCCTTCCTGCAGCATTGTTGTGCCGCTCGAATGCGTTTGCTGCAAGCACCCAGCCAGGGATGCAAGCCACGTACCTTTTGGCGAACCGGGTGGCTGGTGTAACATTGCGAGTAACCATGGGATCCATATACGCATTGTTTGTTGGAACTTTCCATGGTTACAAAAGGGCGCAAGTGTTGGTTGATGCCGGCTTTCAGAAGCAACATGGATTGTATGGTAAAAGATTGGAGTTTTGCTGTTGTGTGGGGTCTTTCCAGTTGGTTAAGTGCCTTTCTTCCTAACAACAACAACAACGATAGAGCCCAGAGATGACAGTAGAGTCAAACGACAACGACGACAAAGCCGAGGGACGACCACAGAGCCTAGGGACGGCGACAGAGCCCAGGGACGACAGTAGAGGCTAGCGACAACAACAACAAAGTTTAGAAACGACAGTAGAGCCGAGCGACAGTAGTATACCACACAGTAATCCTGTTGATCGGGACTGGGTAACTCAAAAAAGGCTCTGATAGCAAGATTCAACAGATTGAACGAGGCTTATTTTCCGGTTCGTAAGCGATACTCGAAGCCCGCCGGACGGATGAAGACTGTTTTGTCTCAAAGAGGTGAGTAACAGAGCATGTGTAACAGACAAAAAGTGCCCATATAGTCTACACCCAACCCAGCCGGCGTCGTCAGTCATGCCAGTCCATTGTACATTCTTCGAACAGAGCCCCAGCGCGAGACCCCTTCCGCGGGCGGAGCAGGACGGCGAGAGAAGATCTACACGGACGGATCTGAGGGCGGCGTTAACAGCCTGTTCGTTAATCCCCTCTCTGCCCCTTCCCGGCTCACGGCCTCTTTCCTGAGCTCGAAGAGAAACGGCGGCCGCCACTCGCAGTCACCGCCCGGCGGCAGGATTTCCCTCGCCTTGCCGGGCTAGGCCCCCGGACGCGAACCAGAGCAGGGACTCGGTCGCCAGGCGCGGTCAAAATTCAAGAGCCAGACGCAGACGGCGCGGGGCAGCGGGAGCCGCCCGCGTCGTACTCGCGCAGGTAGGGGGTTCCGCCGAGGACGAACTTGAGGTCGCGGGCGTCGTAGCCCGAAGCGCAGGTGACCACGGCTAGAGCCCTGCCCCATGGGCTCCGCGAACTGAATCAGATTGGGGCCTGGCATCTGCATCAGGTTGAGCTTCAGCTCGACGTTGCGCAGGGTGAAGGGTCGGGGCGTGGCGGCCCAAGTGCGGGTGGAGGAGACAGCTCATCTCGGCGTATAGTTGTTTCAAGGCGAACAGCTTTTGGCCCTCAGGGCATAAAATGCCGATCAGGGCGCGGCAGATGTGTGCCTGCAGATACAGAATGCTCTCCTGACGAAGATGGAAGAGGATGAACGATAAAGAAACAAAAAAGAAATGAAATGTGACAAAAGGGCGGACCGAACAGCGAGAGGGCAGGACCTGGGATCGCTCGAGAATTTGGGGCACTTATGCCTGACTTTACCTTCTCGGCCTGTTGACCCCTACTTTGCTGTTGAGTATTTTGTACCAAAATTGGCCCTTTAACTCCCTTCGTGTACAAGGTTGCAAAGGGGAGGAGCAATATCAGCGTACAACCGGGAAGAGCGCTAAGGGTCTTTCGGATTTTCAGACAGCTTCGCCAGAGGCTTTATTGTGGGGCCTAGGAACTTCATTCCTCTTCGCCTATTCAATGGTTTGTTTTATTTCTTAGAAAATGAAAAATGTGTCATGGAGATTTGCCGAGTTCAATCTGTGAATTCGCAGAGATCCTCCCATCGTAAACAGCGATGCCAGCGACGTGATTTCCCAGGTTAGGTGGCGTGCCTACCTAGGTATCGTACGGCCCAGCAACTTTGCAACTGATCATTCGCCCTTGGAAGGAGTCCCTTTACGACCTCCTGTTCACCTCTATTGTTCACGATGTTGTAGCGTAGCCCAACCCCCGTGGTGATAGGCGTGGGGGGGGGGGGGCGGTGGTTTGCATTCGCACTTTTGCGGGGAAACTGCGCTTAAGCTAACTGCGGCATCTGTAAGCCAAGGAGAATTCACCGGCCAATGGTCACCGGAGCCTCAACCCGTTTCGGGAAGGTCCCATACGCTTATACGCGTCCATCGCGACGTGGCCGGGCTCCGGTTGAGTCATGCCGATAGGGCCCCACTTAACCGGCTCGATGGGGCCCCATGCATCCTCCGACCCTCCGAGGCACCATCATCCGGGTGTAAGGGCTATTCCCGGACTTCATACAAAAGAACGACGCCGCCGCGCCAGGGTCTAGCCAGCACTCAAAATCATCGTAGAATCCGACCTTGGAGAGAATCACAGACATTAGACATCATGCCGACACCAGACATCGGAATCCGTCCCGCAACCGTGGCAGACGCTGACGGCGTCGCCAGGGTGCACCACCTCGCGCTTGCCCAATTCGACGACTTTGGTGCGGCTTGGTTCAAACGCCGTCCGCGGGATATTCTACCCCTGTCCACGCGGGCAGCGCTGCAGACACCCAAGAACCGGTTTCTGGTCGCGACGCTGCCTGGATCAGACGCCGTTGTAGGTTTTATCAGGTACCACGTCGTCGACGCGACAGGGCCGTCGGCCGATACAGCTACGACAACCACGGATTTGCCCGAGGTTGCCGAGAAGCCGGACCCCGTGGCAGCGCTGTTCGTCATCAAGGAGCATATGAAGGAGCTCTGGGAGCGCTTTGTCCATCCGAGGGAGGACGAGATGGACGCGTGCTACGAGAAGGCCGTGGACGGGCGGAAGCACAACTGTAAGGTCCCCTAGGGTACGGTAACGCCGTGGCCACGAGATGCCCCGTCAACCGAGGCATCAGCAAAGTCCCGCGTAGATGTTCTTTGAGTTGGTTACTAAATCTTCCCAGATGTTAAGCATATTATGGTCGACCCCAACCACCAGCGGAAGGGCATTGGGGCCAAGCTTTTACAGACGGTCGTCGAGGCCAGCGACGAAGAGAAAGTTCCGACATTTCTCGTGGCTTCAGCTGAGGGGTATGGACTCTACAAGAGGTTGGGGTTCGAGGACCTCGGGACATGGACCATTGACGACGACTTCTGGTCAAAAGAGATTGTTGAGCACGAGAAAAAGCTGGGGATTTCTGGGAATGAGAAACTGGCTGAGCAGTACGAAGGCGTGAGGGAGGTTGAGCGCTACATGATTAGGGAGTACAATGAATAAGGATCTCCAGGCCGGGAACAAGAGTGCCGTCGGTTGGATCTTCTGCTGTCGCTAGGCTTGAGAGTATCCGGGGTCGAGGGACCGGGAAAAACACACGAACTCTCGCTTGATCTAGACTGCCGGGCTCACTGACTTCTGAACGGACTGCCAATGCAGTTCTGGAGAGGCGGCGGCCGAGATGGCTGAGCATTGTTCGTTACCTGGACGGGGAAGCTTTTCGCAAACCTGATACCACGGGGGTTGTCAGCGACAGTGCTTTATCTGCCGGGTCGTGGTCAAAGCTTTTGATATCGAGCTCTTCTTCAACCTTGTCAATGTTTATTTCTCTATCGATGAATACCGGAAAAGCCATGTTTGTTGTCAGCGAGAATGCAGCACTGAGGGGGAACTGCAGAGCCGTTGACGGGACCGTTGCCAGACGTCATCGATTTTGATGGAGCCAAAGCACCATTTTACGTACATGTAGATTATCAGCGACTGCCCAAGACCGAAAGTAAGGTGGATAGAGATGGCCTTTGAAAAGCTTAAAAGAACCTCGTACTATATGTTGTGGTTCTCAGATCTGTCAATCCGATGAATCGTAGCGGCATATTTGATTGCACAAGTCAGACGCACAGCACGGAAACGCCAACAACCGTCATTCTAGAAATTGGCAAAACTTTTGGACGAAATAAAGGCTTTGAGCCTTTTTCAACAGTCGCGTGACTCTTTCTAATAGGAAGGATGTTTTCGGGCTGCAGCCCTTTTTACATCGTACCTGCATAGGGTTGTCGATGCATCCGCAGCTCTCACCACGTTGTCGACTCGTCGATTGCGGCTCAAACATGATCTCGGCCCGAACCGTGCATATTGACAAAAGCCTACTAGAGCCAAGGTGACTGTCGGGGACGATGGCGATATACGAAGACGGCCCAGGTCGAGGCTCAAAATGACTCGAGCCTCGACATCGGTAGTCGACCCCGAGTTCGTCTGACCCGATCTCTTTGCTAGGCCAGTAGCCCGCTGCGACTCGGCAGGAATGCCGACTCTGATTGCAGTATTTTTCACCTACCCGGCGCCGCCGAATCGGTGCAGGCGGCCCTAAATAACATGTTGTTTCCTTTGGGAAAGGTGGCATGAAACGGGCCGTGCTTAGCTGCACCGGGGCTCGAGCAGCAGATTATGAACTCGTGTCAACGGGCGGTTTACTGTCAAAAGTTGGCTTGGACCTCACACCACCAATGGAGGTGACACGAGAATTCTGCTGGGTTGGTGAAGAGTGAAGGTTCTTTTGACAGGGGGAGACAGGCGATGATGGACAGTAAAAGTGGACGTCAGTATGTGTGCGACCCCTGCTACGTGTTGAACGTACGCGATGGCTTCCGCATGGGGACTATCTTTAATGCTATTGCTGTTAAGCTTCCAGGGTCGCTGAAAACAACTGTAAGATGGCCGATTATTAAGCTCATTAAGTTGATCCGAATGACTTTTGTAGATACACGGATTCGACTGAGCCGGTGCCGTATTAGATCTTCGCAACCTACTTTCCACCCATCGCACCAGATTATTGCGGCCGGGGCCTGATCCAAAGTCCGCGAGGCCTCACAGAACGGCGAGCGAGGAAAACTCACGCTCTGGTTGGGAGGGGGTCCAGGCTTCATCGTGATTTGCAAAAAGCTTGCACGAATTTCAAGGTGGCTCAGACGGCGCGTGGTGCTGCCGATTCGGGAAGGATAACCGCCGTTTATTTTCCCATACTCCCGATCTCTTCAGAGGGTGCACCGAAAGCAATGGGAGCAAAAGTCGGCGTGGACGAAAAACGGGCTACGGACAATTGCTGGTGCCAAAGCCACGGCGAGAACGGGCTGCCGAAGACTGTGCACGTCTCACACGGCATGCAATAGAACACGCAGAATAGGGCCATGGAAGCTATGGAACCCCCTCTCTGCGTAAGCAGTTCAGAGAAGACGTCATATTAGAGCCCATCGTGATCCAGGCTATAGAGTTCTCTGTGCGCGGCCATCGTACTCGTGAGATCGGTCTTCACAACGTCAATTCTTCGGACCAGGAAACAAGCTTCTCGCTGAATCATCCAACCTCCCCCGAAAGCCTACGTAGCTTCAGAGAGCAAGGGGAAAATCCAAGTCCGCTTATCGACTCGTATGCTTACACGAGAAAGACTGGACGAACGGCATTTCGCCCAGGGCATGTCCGTGAAGAGAGGGCCACGATTGATCCCAATGCGCCAGCGCCAATCGCCGTTGATCCCGGCAACCTGCCACGCTTCGGCCCAGACGGAGGAGCTATGGACAGCTCGAAAAAGGTTTCCTAACTCGGGCAGAGCCTCATCGGGACGCCGGGGCCAAACGTTCGTGATCAGATTGTTCGGTGGGATGCTGGACGTTCCCCCAGGAGCAGGATTCTTCCACCTACGAAGGCGAGGCCGTTGTAGGGCATCCGAGTCGCTCGGCATGAGCTATTCCAGCTGAAGTCGGCCGTTGTCGTTCGCGGAGCCCCGAAAAGCCTTTCATGGGGGAATACTCGGTCGAGTTGAGACGACACCATCTCACGTCACACGAGGGCACTGACGACATGCTTCTTCCCATTTGGCAGACAACGGTACGAGGCAGAGACGTTTTTGGTGATGATCCATACGCGAGAGAAACGTATAAAGACTCGACGGATATCCCGTCTAAATCGGTTTTCTTTTTCCTCATCATCCAACACACTTCCACTTCAATCATCTCTTCAATCATCCAGCTCTTCTTACTATCGAACATTCTTCTTCTCCTGCTTCTTCAGCAACATGAAGTTCCTCAACGCTCTTCTCACCCTCTCGGCCCTGGCGGTCAGCATCGACGCACTCCCTGTCTCCGTCTCCACCTCCAAAGATGAAGACACCATCATCACGTAAGCTCCGCATCCTCCTTCATCTCATTCCACAAAGCTAACATCATCATCCAGCGACATGGCGCTCTCAGCCGGTCTCATAGGCCGTCAGGCCCAGCCGCCTTCCGTGGCTCCCACTCCTCAGCCAGAGGAGCAGGAGGACGTCGAGGAGTGGGAGGACGCCGAGGCCTTCGAGGAGGACGAGGAAGAGCCCGCCGCCGATGGAGACGTCGAGGCCGAGGGCAAGAAGAAGAAGAAGAAGAAGGGCAAGAAGGGTAAGAAGGGCAAGAAGGGCAAGAAGAAGGGCAAGAAGCCCCTGGCCGACGAGCCTGAGGCTGTCGCCCCGCCGCCTCCCGCCGCTGCGGCTCCTCCTCCCGCTGCCGCGCCCGCCGCCGGTGCTCCCAAGCCTGGAGCCGCTGCTCCCGCACCCGCTCCCAACGCCGGCGTCCCCGCAGCTGTTCCGGCTGTTGCTCCCGGGGCTGCTCCCGCCACGCCGAAGCCCTCCGCCCCCAGGGCCGTCGCCTTCACCGCTTAATTCTGAGCGATACTTTCTTTCGACCTTTTTCTTTTCTTGAGAGCCTTGGAGTTTTGGGGAGCTAGGAGCCAGATTGGACATGGAAGGGGAAAAAGCCTAATAGTTGCTGGCATCAACAATTGGTGTTTTTAGAGGACGTGCTTGGATTTCCTTTTGTATTTGGTTTTAGAAACCCCATTTTGTCTGAAACAGCGTTGATTCAACGTAGTAATAATTGCAAACAGTATTATACCTCTACACATTTTCTGGTGAACTGGCAGCTTTCCGTTCGTCATTTCCTCTGATTCTGCAAGCATTACAATGGGCTACACACCCGAATTCGCAGAATTTAACTATACCTAGTCTTCAACTCTTCGAATATGGCATAAGTACACACTTCCGCCCATAGTTACTCTCACCTTCTCTTCGTTCGCCACTCTTTGCCTCGGCGGAGGTTAAACCAGATAGTAACGGTGAAGGACGACAAGGACAACGCCAACGAAGATGGAAGACGACGAAAAGAGCGGAAAACAAAGACGATGATGGACGACAACGACGACGATAGACGACGACGAGAACAACAACAACGACAACGACAGTAACAAAGCCCCTGAGACACAGAAGAGGGGACTTTTGCGTTAGGGCTTCGAGCCATCCTATCCTAGCTGTATTACACACTAGAATGCATCAATACATATTGAGAATCCAAGAGGCGAGTCTTTGAATATGGGATTACCAGTAGGCGCGATAGGCGCGATGCATGTAGGTACTAAATTGTTTACCTCCTATGCCACTTGGCCCATCAGAGCTTGGTAGAGCCAGTATCGCAAATACGTAATCGTTTCGTGTCCGAAGCTGCCCGGCAATCCTTTTGGGCAGGATTCCTGATTCAAATACATCCGAATGTCCAAACTCAGTACACGATGTCACGCTTCGCTATCGCGGCTTCTAGCTCGGCAAAGACGGGATGGCGTAACCAAGAGAAACCCCTCGCGGCGCAGTCGACGATCCCTCATCATTCGGACCGGCAGTGTTGTCACGGCAGCATCAACCAATAATACCCTTGACTTTCCAAGCGGTCCTCGTTGCGGTAGAGGGGGACAATGGTGGTGGTGGTGAGCCAAAAGCCCAGAAGGTAGACCACTCGCGACCCCAAGCTTACTGGTTCTTCCCATCCAGCAACAAAAAGACGAGAAAGAAAAGCTTATTGGAGGAAGGTTTCGCGTGTAACATTCGTGGTTTTGCAGGAGTCGTATCTGCCGACACCATCCTCTCCCTCATCGACGTCGTGGCACTAGTCGAAAGCAGCTTGATCCCGGCGCGGGTTGCATCGAAAGGTGCAAACAAAACTACCACATCCCTCCCCAGAATCCTTCCCCCCCGTCCAGATGGCAACCCTGACAAAGCAGCACGTACTGCCGGGCGGGCTCTGCTCGCGGTTTTAAGCTTTTTCAGGAGTTCCCCCGCAGACACTTGAGCTCGGATCAACAGTGTGTTGGTGGATTGGAGTTCCTTCTGGACTGGGGCCTCAAAATAGGTTATAAGAAACGGGCTCGGGCCTTCTTTTTTGGTTGGAATTGCAGATGAGATGCTTCGCGTGAAGTCGTGACACGTTTTCTGGCAACAACCTGTTCGATCATTCGCCAACCATTGTCACTGCCTTGCCTCTCTTTCTGGTCGCCTGCATCCCGTTCGAACGAGATGGCATACAACGAGTCCTCCAGCATGGGTCGCGAGCGGGAGATGAAGATCCGGATGGCCCAGGAGGCCCGGGCCGTCATCGAGTTCGAAGAGGATCCCCATCGAGCAGCATTGGAGGACAATCCGGCAGAAGCGCGCGTCGGCATCAAGACGTGGATCGCAATCTTCGTACCAAACTCCAGACATATTTCACGATGAGCGCAATTTCTAACTACAAAGCAGTCGATGGCCCTGTCGTTCGGCCCGCCAGTCGGGCTCGCCTTCCTCGCGGTTGCCTCGATCGTCGTCCCCGTCACCAACGAGCTCGGGGGCCAGGAGTCTCTCGCCTGGGTCGTCGGCTCCTGGTCCCTCTCGACGGCATGCTCCTTCTCCCTCGCCGGCCCGCTCAGCGACGTCTTCGGTCGGCGGATGCTGGTTCTCGGCGGTCAGCTCACCGTCGCCGTGGGCTGCATTGTGGCAGCCGCGGCCAAGGACATCTCGACGCTCATCGCCGCGGAGACGCTCATCGGTCTCGGCACCGGCTTCGTTTTTGTGTCGTACGCCGGCGTCCCTGAGATGCTCCCCAACAAGTGGCGGTCTCTAGGCCTGGGAATTCTCGAGTCTGGTATTGCGGTCCCCTGGTGAGTTTGTCCCGCCTTTCTTCTGTCTTGCGACCGTCCGATTTTGCCTCTTGTCTTCTTCCCGTCTCTCCGTGTCTCATCAATGGTCCGAACGTTTGTTACCCCCGAGTCAAGGAACTCTATTCTTTTTTGGGGGGATGCCCTTTCGGCACCTAGATTTGCTGTCCGAACAGAAATGGCGATGTGCCGACCGAACCACACCATCTTTGATGTCTCTCCATGCCCTTAAGCAAGAAACTTGGAGATTCCCCCGCACGGCACTGATGGACAGAATTTTGTTCTGCCGAACCCAACCAACAAGAGCCAAGATGGGCTCGCTAGGCTCGGGACTTGGACTGACTTTCCCCTCCCTCGCAGGGGCATCCTCTCGGTGCTGCTCGGCAACGCGCTGTTCAAGTACGCTTCCTGGCGCTGGATCTTCAACCTGGGCATCATCATCGAGTTCGTCGGCCTGATCGGCACCGCCTTCTCGTACCATCCGACGGCCCGCCCCCGGGGCGACTTCGACAAGACCCGCCTCCAGCAGCTCCGCGACGTCGACTGGATCGGCCTCTTCCTCTTCACCTCCGGGCTGGCCACGGCCCTCGTCGGCCTGACCTGGGGCGGCACCCCGGCCTACCCCTGGGACAGCGCCGGCGCCATCGTGCCCATCGTCGTCGGCCTCGCCGTACTGGCCGCCGGCTTCGCGTACGACTTCCGCGTCGCCGCGCGGCCCATGTTCCCGCTCAAGCTGTTCGCCATGTTCCGCCGGTACTCGGTCCTGCTTGTCGTGCTCTTCGTCTCGGGGATGAACTTCCATGCCATGTCGGCGCTGCTGCCCCAGGGCACGCTGTACATGTTCACCACGGACGGCATCGAGGTCGGCGTCGTGTCGCTGCCCAACACGCTCATGATCGGCTTCACGGGCGTGCTGGCGCCCCTCATCGCGCACAAGGTCGGCCACGTTAAGGGGCAGCTCATCGTGGGGATGGCGCTGCAGGCCATCTTTATCGGCGCGAGCGCTGCCACGGTGTATCCCAACGACAAGCTCGCGTACGCCTTCGTGCCCGCGATAGGCGTGCCGATGTTCGTCTGGGTTACGATCTTGTCGTACGCCATCGCGAGCTTGCACGTCCCGCACTCGAACCTTGGTGTTGCCATGGGTTTGCTAGGCACCTTTAGGTCTGGCGGCGGCGCTGTCGGGAACGCCATCTTCAATACGATCTTTCAGGAGAAGTTCCGCAAGTTCGCCGGCGAGGAGGTCGCCGCCGCGGCCATCGGGGCTGGGCTCAACCCGGCTGACTTGGGGCTGATCATCCCGGGCGCCATCGGGTACAACCTCGGCAACCCGCGCGCGCTGGTCAACGTCCCTGGCATCACGCCGGAGATCCAGGAGGTCCTCAGGGCGGCGGTGCGCACCGCTGCGGGACACGCGTTCAAGATCGTCTTCTACGTGACCATCCCCTTCAGTGTCATCGCCCTGCTGTGCTCCTTCTTCGTCGAGGACCCGTCGGCCTACATGACGAACCACATCCAATCCGCCATGGGCATGGACCAGGTCGATGGCCAGCGGCGCGGGAAGCGCGTGACGACCCTAGAAGAGCCGCACGCCATTGAGTTTGAGACCGTCCGCACGGTGTACGTGGAGCCTGTGATGAAGAGCTGAATTATCGCACGTCGTCCATGTTTAGTCTTGATAGAGACAGAAAGTCAACGCCAGGCGCGTATAATGATTGCTCGCGGGGCACTTCCGCCCCGTCGAGGTAGGAATCTAATGGGTTAATGTAAACAGACAGACAGCGTAGCTTACCAAATTGCACATACTCTCTTGGCCCAGAACCTTGCCTGGATCACTGCCAAGGATGATACCAAGGCTGGTAGTTGAGAAGAGTAAGTCATGGAGAGTTTTGTTTGTCTGACATAGCAAAGACCTCGAAGAGGCTTGTGTTTTGGTAAATAAGAACAAAGAATTTGTACAGTTGACCTCGCATCGGTCCTGAAAAAGCCATTATCTCGCCTTGCCGGCAAGCCCGTAACCCTCTGAACTCCAGGCACCAATGCTCTCGATCTCTCATTGTCGGTCGTCCAAGTCTCTTCGACCGACTGGCATCGAAAAGGGTATACGACATACGGAGTTGGATGCCCCATCCCTTCGCCCTATTCCCATGCATGCGACCATGTTATTCAGCACGCTCATTACACCTTCATCGTTGCTACCCGTACTCTCACCTCCTCGTACCGTCATCCAGCTGCGCAGGGCCCTGAGGGTACCCCTGATGCGGCTGTCCGTGCCCCGAGTCCAGTTCGTACCGCGCCTCGGTTGGAGCCTCGTAGATCGGCGTGTTACCGGCCTCGGCGGCGTGGGCGTGCGGCTGCATGTGGCCCAGGACCTTGGCCTCGGTGCCGCCGTAGTAGTCCCTGTACGGCGTGTTGGGCGACGGTGAGGGGGCGGTGGACGCGTGGGCGGTGCCGGGGCTGTACTTGGCGGCGCCGCCGCCGTACTGGTGGTCTTCGGGACCGTCGGGGCCGGCGGCTGCGGCCTTGGCGGCCTTTCTGCGGCGCCACCAGAAGAAGACGCCGGCTCCGATGAGAGCCACAGCGCCGATGCCGACACCCACGCCGATGCCGGCGGCGGCACCGGATGATAGGCCGCCGGAAGCTGGCTCTGCGGTTCCCGTTGATGAGGAGGTTGCTGAAACGTTGAGACCGGTGCCTGTGAGAGTGCCGGAGGCACCACTCACGTCAGCTGATCCGGAGGCGCCGGCGCTGGTGGTGGTGATGGAAGGTGACGTGGAGGAGGATGCGGCGGCGGTAGTCTGGGGAAAGATATGTCAGCATCCGTCTTGCGGCACGTGATATGTATCTTCTGGCTCACCGCGGCGGTGTAGATGGTCGAGTAGGCGCCGTCGTTCACGGGACGCTCGCTCGACATGACCCAGTGCTGGGCGACCTGCTTGTCCGACACGCCGTCGGTGCCCTCGACCTCGCTGGACATGAAGAGGTTGGAGCCCGGGTGGACGTCGAGGACGTACTTGGTGCCGTTGGCGACGTTGGTAAACTTCCATGAGCCATCGCCTTAAGACGGTCAGCAAAGGGTGGTCTCTTTCTCTTCTCTCTGCCTTACTCACCCCAGTCGCTAATGTCCCACATCTGCGACTCGTCCGATACCGAGTCCCTCATGCAGCCGATGGTCCGGCTGGGGTGGATCTCGTCAGCGCGGTAGCAGACGGAGAGCTGCTCCCGGATACCGGACGTGTTGAGCCTTGCGAGGTAGCGGCCCTCGATGTCGCCGACCGGGTGGAACTGCCATGCCGCTGGTACGAGGGAGAAGACGCGGAGCCCTTGGTTCGTCGTTTGCAGGTTGTTCCCATACTTTGTCGCCCCCACCTTGGTGACACGCGTCTCGGAGACGATGTACCAGGCGTTCGAGTCCAGCTTGGCTGCCGCCATGTTGATAGATACGTCCGTCCTCGAGCGTGTGCTATGTTTCTCCTTGCTCTTGTTTCTCGATTCTATCCCGGTATCGTAGGATAGTTGTCTTGTTATGCCGGGCTACTCCTGGGATGTGGTCGTCGAGTCGATGAAGCTAGACGCTATATCGCCGCCGTGCCGGCTATCCGGGGTCTAAGCCGGAGGTAATCGTGGACCGTTCAAAAGCGTCACAGTTCGGTCGACAGATCGATCAGAGGCCAGAGGGATCACGGAAAGGAGAGAGAAACATCGAAGATGAACGGGTAAGGGGACGGTCAAAGTCTTAAAGAGCTAGGCAAGCCGTTGCAGGGGGCCGTGAGCCGCGGAGGGAAAAGGGCGCCGACCCCAATCTTAAAGAGAGACAGCCATGCAGAGGGCGGCAAGGGTAGGATCGCTAGTATTCGCTACACCACCTTGGGCTGGAGGAGCGGGATGGGCTTGGATGGTGGAGGAGGGTCGGCCGTGCATGGCTTGACAGGCGCAAGGTGAACGAACGAACCGCCGGTCGTCTTGCCGCTCCGCCCCTCGACGCCTCCCGCCCATGGGAGAGAGACACATGGGATGTTCTTTCTTGCTCCCCTCTCTGAAGGATCATCGTCATGGAGGTGAGGTGGCTTGGCCCATCGCAGGCAGCTTGATGGCCCGTCATTGGACGACGGCGGTGCTGAGTGCAACGCTGTCGCAGCGCGGGTGAAACCAAAGAGGAAGAGAGAAGCAACGATCAAGCACACCAAGCTCACGCCAAAGATCACGCCAAAAAGAAGTCCCCGTCGAGTGTGTGTACCGTGTGAGACACACAGGCCGGCGGCTTCTATTGGGACGGACCCCAAAGGCGTTTGAATCCTTCGACCCGCTGGAGGCCACACTTTATGTGCCGGCGTCTGCTTGGCAGATCTGGGCGTCATCCCCTGAAGCGAGCTGTACCATGGCAAAGGGGGCCAGAAGGGGGAATGATTGACGCGATGCTCGCGATAATCGCGCGGCCTTGGGGATGAGAGTCGGGCGCAGGTTGGCAGGACAGAGAACGGCGGCTGAGGTCGTTTGAAAGCGCAGCGCCGGAGCAAAAACTCTGAATCCTTCTGGCGCTTCGCGGAGTCTGGTTCGCTGATACAACGTTCACAGGCACATGAGTAGCCAGCCACGGGGGAATTAGTCCGGTGGTAGCTCGTGAGCATGAGCATGAGCCTGAGCGCGCGCTTGAATGAGTGAGTGAGTGAGTGAGAGAAGTGAGTGGGCGTGGCCGCCGCCACTTGAAACTTAAGAAGCGGGAACACCACAGACCGAGAGCCAAACAATGTAGCGTACGTAAGTGGGCGCAATAACGCGGCAAGTAAGCACTAGCAACTCAGCCCTGTTGGAACTTTGGGGTTTTTGGAGGGTGTCCCCTGCCGGGGTTTGGGGCTTCGCTGTTATGAGTCTGCTCGGACTTTGGAATCCGATGAATGATGAGCTCACGCAGGGCTTTTTTACAGTGTATACAAGCCATGCTTCATACGTAATACAGTACCTGCGCCCTCTGGAATGAAAGCTGCAGCTTGCCAGCCCTATTAATAGGGACGAGCAGGTGAAAGGGCTGTCTTGTTGCTTCTGCAGGTTGCCACAGGTCGAGGCTACCAGAACATCCACGGCAGGACGATAATGGCCGTCCTGAACGAGCAGCAATTTCCCGGCCGGCTGCCAAGTTCATCCATCGTTTCATTCGGGTCTGGACTGTCGAGTATTGTTTGTCGAGAACTTTTGAACTCCTGCAGGCTGGTCGCCGAGTGCTGATGGAGACATGTCAGCAAGATCCCTACGGATAATACTACTGTACGTACTATACCTGGAGATGTTGGCGTAGGGACACTGTGCAATAACCAGGGATGTGTATCCTGGCGTGTGATTCGGTACTGATGGTCAAGAATACGACGCTGCAGCGCAACATCCTTTCTAGGTACTGGGTGAACGGGATGAACATCATCTGCCACGATATTACGGATAGCCAGCTGATAAATTAACAGTTCCCTACGGGTACCGCAGTGTCTAAAGTCACCCTGAACTCGAGCAGTGCAGCGTAGACAGACAGCACTTAAAGATTGGTAGATAGAATCCGAAGTAACACAATTGAGGAACATCGCGGGCTGGCTTTCCCGCCTCATTCCCCCCAGCACACGATTTTACTACAGGCGTTTCACACCGAAGGAAGAGACGGTCGACCAATGGCCTAGACGCGATGACGGGCGGTACACGAAGCTACGCGGACTCCCACCTTGAGATATTTCGCCTCGCAGGATCATGCTGCTTCCACGTCACCACAGGAAGGATTCTCGTCCTCGCTCCCAAAAGCTTGGGAAAAGCATGCTGACAGCTTGGGCCAAAACTTGGTCGAAGCATCCTTAGGTAGGGACAAATGAGTAACGAAGGGATAAGAGCTGCCTGCCCCAAGTTTGCCGCTCAAGCAGCGACAAAAGTTCGTCCCTCAGAAGAAGCGTGCGGGAGTCCATCTTCCCCTCCAGGGACTTGGCCTCTATCTTGGCTTCAGCTCCAGGCCCCCCACCGAACGTTGTGGACGGGAGTTCTCACATCGCCTCCAATTTCACCCGCGTCGAAGCAAGGAATCCTTTTCCGCAATGATCCGCCTCGCCACCATTCAGCTCTCTTCAGGTGGTCACCGTTCCAAGCAAGCAAGCGAGCGAGCAAGCTGCTGTCATACCACTAAAGATCCTCCGACTTCGGCTAAACGCGACTCTGATTGGATTAAGGACCTGCGTGGCGCTGCTGGCAGGAGATGAGCACGGTGGGCAAGTCCGAACCGGGTCACAACGTCCAATCGCTTACTCACAAGGTGTATTCAAAGTAGAAATTTTCCTATGTCTTACAAACACACACAAGACGTGGCTTTCAGGGGAACCGCCGGGATGAGATGCCGAGCCCGTCGGATGGGAGTGGCCCGTTCCCGTACCGTTGGTCTGCCGCTAAAGCGGCCCCCTAGGCCCCGCCTGCGCCGGTCGGTCCGACTCGGCCCCAACGAGCTGAGTCCCGGGGCACCGGCTTCAGGCCGCACGCCGGACTGTTCTATGAAGCATTTTCTGTCGGGTTTAACTCTGGCACTTGCTTTTACATTTCAATTGCGTATAGTCAATTATATTCCTGGTCTTCCTTTACTGACTTATAAGCTCGACAAACATTGCCACATACTTCACACCGTTATCAGCATTACAGAGGACCTGAAAGAAAGTCCACGTCCAACGTCAATTTCTCAAGAACTAGGCACCCAAAAATACTGATAGCTTACTGTTTGGACACGCTGCTCACCTAATCTAGGCGTGGTCGGTTATCCTATCAACGCGCCCCGTCACCTCATCCCGATAGGCGGCTTTAACTCTTCAAGCCCGTCTTGTTCTTTCAGAGTTCGTAATACTTCTACTCTCAGGGCCATCGTCTGACTCAACGGCGAATTCTATTATCAACTCACCGCTCTCCTATGGACTAGCATCCTCACCAAATAAGCGGCTGGTGCCTCTGAAGGAGCTTGAAAGATCAGCTAATGAGAGACATTGTTTACGCGAACTAACTCTCAAGCAGGTCTCGAACAATTGTAAGGCATGATTGTAAGCCCGGAAAACGTAAAATTTACCATAAACCAGCTGCAGACCGAACCTTTCAAGATATCAAGAAACGAAGGTCGGAAAGTAGAGTCAGTGGAAACGTTGAAGTTCTGCTTCCAATGTAGCCGATTGGTTGATTGATTGGGTGGAGATTGGTGACTTGTCTATCACTAGATTGTTGAAGGACATTGTAGGCTCGGAGATACGAGGGGGCCAAGGAATGGTAAAGCAGGACTTACCAAGTCGGCTACCTACAGAGTAGGCTACTTACAGATTAGGCGGAGATATAGAGAAAGGGTTTACAGCATTTCGAGACGTCAGGCTTTATTATCTTCAGTACCGGGATCCACAACGTCTTTTATTCTGCCTGGGTGTCCCATGGAAGCTTCTACTAGAGCATCTCTAAGAAATTACCAATAATGCAAGTTATGGAAATCTTGCAATCACTTGGCGGTTGGTATCTACACTCTTTGTTATGGTAACAATCATCACAAAGTAGTTTTGAGATGATCAGATCATCTGCCAGACGTATTTAGATAGATGCGAAGGGTCGAGTACAACCGAGCCCATTACTATCACGCTACGTCGTAACTCCAATCTCAACTTTCCAACACCGAGCACAAGGAGCAGCTGCATCTACCTACACGAACCTTCTCTACAAGAAATGTGGCATCGATCTAGATTATCTCGTATAGGCCCGTTTTTGCCGATCATTAGCTCGGTACATGGCTAGTTTCCCGTCTCTACAGACACCAAGGGCTTGAGTCGTGGACGTTTCATTCGCGCGCCAATCGACCGAGATGCGGGGACCCCGGCTCCCCGCGCAATCGTCATCGTCACCCGCTCTGCCTTTACAGCGTCGCGGCAGTTCTGGGGCACCACGACGGAAGCGGCTCAGTGCGATTGGCACGCATGTATCACGGATCGAGCGATATGCAAGGAGCAAGAAGCGCGGCTCCGCCAACGGCGCAATTGCGTCTTGAGTGCCAAGGCGTCGGGTCGGTTGAATAGCATCATGAGGCCATAAACAACCCAGGTCCTAAATTAAGGCCCGAGAACAGGCCGGCAGAAACGACTTAGTCTCCGTGCTTGGCGAGAATGAGTATAAAACAATGAAGTGATTGCCAGCAGGTGTTGCCCGACCTCCAGGGTTAAGCAACCTCCCATCATCCAGAGCTCGCTCGTGTTCAACTCCAAGGGAACCGTCCCCTCGGCAACATGAGGCTTTCGACAACCCTGGCCGCAGTGCCTCTCGGGGCACGCCTTGCCCAGGCTGCTCTGGACCTCGACGCGGTGACCGAGAAGTACTTTGGCAACGACGCGCCGTGGTACCGCAACCGCATCCCGCTGTTCGAGTCCAGCGATGCCGAGATCACGGACGTCTACTACTACCGCTGGACCGTCTTCCGCACCCACCAGCGCGATATCGGGTCCAAGTACGGCTTCATCAGCACTGAGTTCATCGACAACGTCGGCTGGCAGACACAGCCATGGGCCTCCAACAACTGCGCCGCCATCTTCCACCTCTCCGAGGGCCGCTGGTGCCGCGACCCGCGCTTCAAACAGGACTACGCCACCTTCATGTACAGCCCGGACAGCAACCCGCGCCAGTTCTCCGAGAGCATGGCGGACGGCGTCTGGAGGAACTACCTCGTCGACGGCGACCCGGAGCTCGCCTTCTCCCTGCTCGACGACATGCAGAGGGTGTACAACCTCTGGGTCGGCGACCACTACGATGAGTCCAAGGGGCTCTTCTGGGTCGAGCCCATCGCCGACGCCACCGAGTACACAATCTCCAGCATCGACGCCTCCGGCGGCTACGACGGCTTCTTCGGAGGCCACGCGTTCCGTCCGACCATCAACACCTACCAGTACGCCAACGCGCGCGCCATCGCCAAGATCGCCTCGCTGAAGGGTGGGCTGGACGACGTTGTGGACGAGTACACCAAGCGCGCCGAGGCCATCAAGGAGACCGTCCAGCGCGACCTCTGGAACTCCACCTTTGAGCACTTCGTCGACCGCTACTTCGTCAATAACGAGAACGTCACGTACTGGGACTTCATCCGGGGCCGCGAGCTCGCCGGCTTCGTCCCCTGGGCCCACGACCTCCCCGACGACGACGCCAAGTTCGGCGAGGCCTGGAAGCACGCCCTCAGCGCCGACGAGCTCGGCGGTCCCTTCGGTCTGCGCACCGTCGAGCCTTCGTACGAGCACTACATGCGCGTCTGGCGCTACGAGGGCACCCAGACCGAGTGCCATTGGAACGGTCCCTCGTGGCCGTACCAGACGACGCAGGTGCTGACCTCGCTCGCCAACGTCCTGGACCACTACCCCAACTCCTCGTCGCTCGTCGACGTCGGCGACTACACTCGCCTGCTGAAGCAGTACGCCAACCAGCACTACAACAAGCACTACGACAACATCCTCGACATCGAGGAGAACTACGACCCGGACACCGGCGAGCCGATCGTCGGCCTGGGCCGCTCGCACCACTACTTCCACTCGGGATACGTCGACCTGGTCATCTCCGGCTTCGTCGGCATCCGGCCCCGTGAGGACGACGTGCTCGAGGTCAACCCCCTGGCCGACCCGTCCGCCATCTCCTACTTCCGCGCGGAGCGCATCGCGTACCACGGCCGGGAGGTCGCCGTCCAGTGGGACGCCACCGGCGACCGCTATGGCCAGCCCGGCCTCCGTGTCGAGGTCGACGGCGAGGTCGTTGCGTCTTCTGACAAGCTCGAGCGTCTGACTGCTAAGATCACCAGTGCCGCTCCCGTCCCGGTGTCTCGCCCGCTTGCCCAGAGCATCCAGCTTCAAGCGACGGAGCAGCTGCCCATCATCAACTCTTCCGTACCCAACTACAACGTGGACCGCCTCCACGACGTCTTCGACGGCCGCGTGTGGTTCTGGACGCAGGACAGCATCGCCAACGGCTTCGACACGCCGCAGGGCAGCGACGCGGAGGAGTGGGTTAGCATCGAGCTCGGGGCTGCCGTCGAGGCGTCCCGGGCCGAGGTCGCGTTCTTCGCCAACGAGGAGAAGGGTATCGACGTGCCTGCGAGCTACCGCGTGCAGGTGCTAGATGGCGAGTGGACCGCCGTTGCTGATGCGACGTACGACAAGCCCGTTGCGAACGGTATCACGAACGTCAAGTGGGCTGGTGTCTCCACGCAATCTCTCCGCATTCTGATCAAGCCCCAGAGTGGGAAGCAAGTACGTCTAGTTGAGTGGAAGGTGTTTTCGGAGTGAAGGGGTCCGCGACCGAGGAAGGTTTTGTGTCTGGTGTAAGTAGTTGTTTGGTTGGTTAGTGACAGGTTAAATACCAGGAGGCCCCTTGTAAAGGATTGAGAGCGTCCAGGCCATCCAGAAAAGTAAAAAAGTGACCCACGACATTGCCTCCATTCTCAGAGATTTGCAGCGTGTGTTAAGAGCTTCAAAATGCAAAAGTTGAAAGGGACGAGACTCGAACTCGCGCGGGTTGCCCCACCAGGAAACAGATGTTAAGCTGACCTTAACCTGGCGCCATAACCAACTCGGCCACCCTTCCGAATGGATGATTAGTCATCTTGTTGTGACAACTCTGCCCACAATTGCCAGTATGAAGCTGATTACTGTGAAACCTAGGCAGTCGGTAACCAAAGCCACAACACGGTCGCAACCAACTAGAAGGTTCAAATATTCATGCTCGTACAGCGACCATCAGAGACATAGAGTCGGGACACGGATATCTCGGGATAACCAATAAAGTTGAGCCTTGCGGCCATGGACGGTTCCCACGGTTCCCAGGATCATGCGAAACCGAGCTTGACCCCGCCGGTCTTTGGAAGCTTTCCCTTCTCGAAAGCCTCCTATTAACAACTGGGTCGAGATATATTCTCGCCTGTAACCTCCCACCGGTACAACTGTATGAAGGACTTCAGTATCCACAGCCGTACGAAGTGAAACTTCAGCTGAACTATAAAAAGTCCGGATTGGCAGGGGCAACCGCCTGGACCCGACTCGCGAACGCCGCGTACCGCATTAATCTGCGTAGGGCTGTGCACCATATCTGCGAGTCAGGCCGGCGATCTCGGATAACACCGAACCCCCTTACGGGTCAATCGGCCTGTCCTTATATCATCGTCAAGTATAAGTGATCGGCGGGTAAATGCTATATAAGCCGTAAACTCTGCACGTTGGGAACGGGTGAATTCTGAAGCCATCACAACCCAAGTTCTACTTCTCGCATTCAACCTCTCGCAACTGCAACATCCTCAAACAGTCAACTACAACTCAAGACACTACACAACTTCAGCAACCATGAGACTTTCATCCATCCTCTTCGTCTCTACCCTCGTATCCTCGGGTTTGGCCCTGAGCATCGACACGAGCATCCTCAAAACCCTTCATCTCCGTGCGGACACCCAAAGCCGAGACATCGTGCCTTCGGACATCATCAACCCCGCCGTTAGGCCTAGAGAGTGCGAAGAGCCGGCAGAGCCCGAAGAGCCCAGCGAAGAGGAGCGCAGGAAGGGCAAGAAGCGTCCTTCCAGGCCCTCGCGCCCCTGCTAGATGCCGCGCGACGATTGTGTGGACAGACGTGAGGAACGGCAGTACAGCGGCAAAGCGATCTTGATCGGCAGTTTCGACTACCCAGGAGGCGAGAAGCAATCCGGTTTTCATGCGAAACCGAGAAGACGAGGATGTGTTGATGGATGATTGGCATTGGGCGCCTTCGCCTTGGGTGTTTGGGGGCAAGCAGGTTATATCGCTCACTTGAGCTTCTGCTTTCTGTACTTTTACTTGTATCATTCAAGCGCAATTTGATGTTTTTGATTTTGATGAATTCAATCACTGCTTAAGCTTTCTAGCAAACGTGGCAAGCGTCCCTAGAGCATCCTTCCAACCGAGGAACTCGTTGGTTCAACATATCTTGTTCTGATCTGTTCAGCATCGGGAACGGTTCCGAGCTGTTCGCCAAGCCACTAAACACCGGGCAATGATGGGAGCTCGGGCTGACAGCGCATGCAATTGCTGCCAGCGCTCACCAATGAATAGCGCCGGCGTGACTTCATCGGCACGCGCCACCGTTCTTCCGACGGCCGCCCGCCATACCCCAAATAACCGGCCGCTGATCTTCCCTGTGTCACTCACTACCAAAGAACTGAGCGACATAAAACA
The DNA here is from genome assembly GCA_027406025.1 of Colletotrichum musae. NCBI lineage: Eukaryota > Fungi > Ascomycota > Sordariomycetes > Glomerellales > Glomerellaceae > Colletotrichum > Colletotrichum musae. The sequence continues at coordinate 792,639 of JANVYC010000001.1, read as the reverse complement.
TGGGGTTTCCCCCTGGGGAAAACGGATCGCTGCCGCTAAAATCAACTCCGATTAATCGCTCTCTCACATGCCCAGAATCTCGGCATCATATGCTAAACAATTGACGAACAATCGCCTTTAACAAAGCTCGCACATTCTCTCGGTTAGAGTCGCCGGAGAGCAAGAACCAACTCCGCATTCGCCGAATCGAATGAACCCCGCATCATGAGCAGCTCGAGTACCAGCGAAGCCTCCTCGGCGAAACAGCCAGAGATACTCGGCAGGAGTCGAGAGGGGATGATAGAGGAATCGTTAAAGAACGGCGAGGACGTCCAGAAGCTGTACCCTGCGGTCGATTTCAAAGGCGCCGTCGTTGAGCCAATTGTCAACTTCACATTTGACATTCAGGTAGGATAACATCATCCATTTTCGGGTTCTTTCTCAACTGTCTTCCACAACTCCAAGCCGTCCATCTGCCATCGAAACACTCTCCTCTCTACGCGAGGAGTTCCCGCGCACCGTGCTGACCAGACGCATCAGAAACACGTCGACGAGGCCAACCAGAGGAGGTACAACACCCTGATAGCTGAGATGCTCAAGAGCACGGCCGATCCCGCCTTCGCCGAGCGGCTCTTGTGGGAGGCGAGGGCGTGCCTGAGGGGCTACCCCGACATTCTCAAGCAGTTCGACGCCATTTTCATCACTGGACGGCCGGTCAACGTCATGCTCGCGGACCTACACGAGGTCTTGACGACGAAGAAGGAGACGGTGAGGAGAATGAGTCTGACGAAGCCCGACCAGGAGGAGGGTGCCGGGGCTCAACGATGATACTTTATTCTAGAGATATAACTGAGGCGTCGGGCGGAGGTCCTTGATCTCTCTCCGAACAACGCATACTACCTACCTATTTAGACATATTTAGACACCTAATTCACTCAAATTTTAGCACTGATCAGTACATGTCATTCTTCTCCAGTCTTCATCTCCTACAACGGGATCTCTGTGATCTAAGAGCCGTTCGAAAGATGAGAATAATCCGCGCTTCGGCTCGGTTCTCGCGATTTCAAGATATGTCTTGCGCTGATCCAGCATCGGAAGTAAATTCGTCTTCATGCCCGGCAACAGAATATGTCGGCGTGTTCAGTCCATGTAACTATGGTTTGTCGGCGGCATTTCAGATGCCCCAAATACGTCATATTACCTTATACCACCTCCGGCTGTGAACTCTTCTGGCCAAGTCTTGCAGAGGGGGTGGCGCAGGAAGCAATTATATCACGTTATTGGGTGCAGCTGATGCCAGGCTTGGCCGGACCACCACGGCTTGTTGTCTCGACAATTCTTGTGCCTAGTTTCCAATGATCCTTATTGTAGAAACGGTTTGCTTGTCGCCTCGCTCTTCCCATCTCGTAGATCACCAACTTTCCAACAACAGATACTCACTCGACAATCACACTCTCAACAACTGGATTATTCCAATGATTATCGTGCCTTAATTTTAACGACACACGTAACCTAAAGCAGAATGTACATACATGTCATTGAGCCTAGCCAGTCTCCTCCAAGGTCCGCGGGAAGGAATAACTCGACTACCACCACCATCGCCACTACTTATCTGGCTGAGGACCCCCTTCCCCCTTTCTGTTGATCGCTACCACATCCTTCTTTTCCATTCAGTCCGAAAGATGCGCGTCTTTGGTATCTTTTGCAAGTACAATCTGACCTCCCTCAATCCGGACGGGGAGCTCCTTCGCAGCCTTCTCAAGGTCGCTCACGGACCCAAGCCCTTGACCCGCTACAGCGCGGCATTCATCGTTCAGTGCAACTAGGGTAGCCAGAGACGAGCTCTTGACGTCGCGAAACTTTGAGCTCCGGCTGCCTGCCTGATTGGCGATCGTAAGAGCAAGGAAAAGCGCCGCGAGGGCGATCTCGGCCGCCAGCACTGAAAGCCAAGGCCATGTCACCTCGACGTGAGGAACCATCCTCGTCGCCTCGCCGGTGATGTTGAACACAGCCCGCGTGAGGCGAAGGCCTCCGATTTGGCTGCCGCGCATTCTGAGGTTGAAATTGCGAGTCAGCCAGACATTCAGGCTGTTTTACACCTGGAAGTGGCCGCACTGGGGGAGATGCAAGGAAAGAACGCACGACGGGGATTGACACTTACGTCGCGGACAAACAGGTTGCAACATTCTGGTAGATGTTTTGAATACTGGTTTGACGAAGGACAGGATCCTTGATGGTGTTCTTGGAGAATAGAATCCATTCAAACAGGCTCGTCATGAAGTCAGTTCCCGTGGTGACGTATGGGTAGTCTTGTTCGTCGTTCAAAGCCATCAGGATGGTTGCGGAACCACCCATGTAGGTCCTCAATCCCGTGGCTATTTCGTCCATGGCGCGATAGTCTGCGGTGAAGGTGCTTCCGATTTTCGCATCCGACTTCTGAGGCGGGTGGTCTTCTCTCGGCGCTTTGAGACTAAGAGTGGTGTTGTCTAAGGATTTGTCGCGTCTACATGGGTGTGAAGGCTCATGCGGCGGAGGCCCGCAATCCAGTTCGAGATACGGACCAGTTCTGGGTGCAAGCGGCTCGGTGAGCGAATCGACTATTCGAGTGGTCTCCTTGCCTAGCTCAATCTTTGTCTCGTATGTGTGAACGCAGAGGTGAAACAGAATCTCTACCGCATCGTGTCGGAAGTCCTCGATGTGGTCTGCCATGTCTCTGGCTGTCATGTTGTAAGGCACAGCGGACTCCCACCAGGCCTTGTCATAAACTGTTGGGGTAGTGTGAATCAGAACGAAGGAAACAATCCTAGATTGCTGCAGAATCGGATCGTCTTTGAATCCAAAGGTGTGGTTTCCACTCAACACTTCGGTGAACATTGTTGCTGTGCTCTGGTGGACCATCTGGTAGCCACCGGGGAGGGACGCCTTCCATACCTTCCTGTTGCGGATAGGAGCCCTGCCGATGAATCGAGTGCCGTTGATACCCAGACTCGTTGTGCCGTTTATACCCAGACTCGTTGGGCTTTTGAACTCGTTGACGCGCAAGAAAGAGGAAATGTTCGCCGTTTTCATACAGACCCCGATCGAATGAAACCGGTCGAAAGTGCAGTTGCCTGTGGAACAGAATGCTCCCCGAGTTCCAATGGTTGAGTACGAAATCGGCTCCTCGAACTTGGTGGAATCCAAGAAGCTAGCAAAATGCGTGGATACGTGCGCTACTATTCCTACGGAATCTCTTGGTGAACTGAGATCCTGAACAGCCTGGACTTTGGCCTCTTCTCCCACGATTGCGATGTCTCGCAGAGGGTAGTTGATGGCCAGTTGTGTGATTGGTGATGTGAGGGTGCTGATGGCGAAAAGTAGCGCGCCGAGAACCACGAAATGTCGAAGACGAAAGCGCCAGAGCAGTATCAAAGACCCCCAAGCTCCTCTGCTTGCCTGGTCTATGACATCAAAGTCATAAAGTGGTTTCGGCTTCGAGCTCATCCCGTCAAACCAGGTCCACTGGGTCTGGCTTATGGCAACGGATACCGGTACCATAAACGCAGCTTTGGACAGGGTGGTGAAGAAGGCGAGGAATGAGTTCAATGTGACTCCCAAGGGCCATTCTGGAAGGGGTTTCTGGTTCAAAGAGAATAAGACGAGAATGATGACTGCTTAGTGAACGTGGGAGATTAGCACGAGTCGATTTGATATCGTAAAAAGGCGTCAATTACTGGTGAACAGCAGAGCACTGAGTAAGATACAGGCCATTTCGAATGCCCATATTACCCACAGTGACTTCGCACCACCGGGAGTGCCTCTGCTCTCTGCAACCCCGCTGGCGTGGGTATTGTTGTTCGATACCCCCGTCCCAGTACCATAGCCCAACAGGGCCTGTCGCTGCGACGGTTCCTGCGTCAGCGATGTAGGGGGCTCAAGATGAGGCTCTAAAGTCGGTCTGAAAAGGTGTCCTGGGTACCGTTCGTTAGGAGGGTTGGTTGCGGAGTAATATTTGTGGGATTCCATGACGAGTAAAGAATGATGTCTGCTCTTGCAGATCGGAAGTTTGGGGTCGGCTCGGGTTGGAGAAAACCTTGGGACTAGCGCTTCTGTTCTGTTTGGAGGCTGGGTCACTCGTCTAGATATTAACCACAAATATTCCCATGGAACATACAATTCTTTCACTGTGTAGTCCAACCGTCCGGGAACGATCCAACCCCGTCGAAAGTACAGTGAAGGTGATTGACGGACTCCCTATCGCCAATCATCGTTTTCTTGCACTTTTACCTAGTACAGCCGCGCGCTGTGATACCATAATATCATGCTGACTGCATCTTTAGCTTCCGCTGTGGAACCCATCCACCCTGATAATAGGTCAAACGAGAAGGCTCTGATACGTGTAATTGTGTTTGTGGGTGTCCTCACACCAGCGAGTAACAACATGCTTAGGACAGTTCGGGAAGCCCGTATATCGACTAAAGTGGTATGGCGTAAACAGGTAATAGAGCAAAATGGCAGGACCCCAAGTTGAGACGAACCATGCGGTCAGAACTGTGTGAGACGACAACACCATATTCACCACGCAGCCGGCGCAACAGTAATGCAATTCTTGACCCGCTTCCTGGTCATAGTCGCGCTCGTGAGGAAGTTGAGTTGGTTACTCATATACCATTGAAGTGAGTATTATACTACTAAACCATTGCATTATTGGGACGTGACAACCTCACTGGTGCGTAGCCTGCCCCTAACCGCCTCCCGGACGTGCAGCCCCTTTTTGTGCCCGACCCAAGACGCCCGCAGCTCCATGATCAGGCTGTGCGGCGCGTCGCAGTTGACCACCAGCTCCGTCTCGTCCCCGAGCGGCTCGTCCAGCCCGTCAGCTGTGCCCATCGCGCCGAGGATATCACCCCGTAGCCGCACCACCCACGGGTGCAGCGCGCTCACGTAGTCATGCACCATGATGAAGCCGCCGTCCTGGCCATTCCATGCCTTGGAGGGCATGATCGTCAACTTGGCATTTTGCCGCGCGGTCGGTCTTGCTTGCAGCAGCGCAGCAGCTCTGGCTCGTCGTCGTCGCCGTCGTCCTCGTCATCCTCGTCGACACTGCCGCCACTCAGCTTCCCCCATTTCGCGCCGGGAAACCCGTCTGGCGCGTCTAGCTCCGAGTGCTCCCAGTGCACGTTGAGCCAGTTCTCCTCCCAGTCCTCCAGCTCCGACACGCTCACGGTGATGGACGACACCTTGGGCTCCGAGACGGGCAGCGCGCTGACAGGGTGGTATGCCCCGGCTGCCTGGTCATAGTAGGGCGTCCGCGCGTCTGGGTCCCCTGCGTCTGAGAGCACCTCGATGTCGCTCTGCACGGTACCTTGCACCGGTATCAAGAGTAGCTTAGTGCTGTTGGGTGTGCTGGCTGCTGTGGTTCAGATGGCCCTGAGGGCTTCGTAGGTTCGGTAAGAATTGTCTGTCGCGGACATCTTGTGAACGGTTCAATAGTGTTTGAGATGTTTAGAATGAGGGAGACACGGTGCTTCTGCTTCGATAAGGAGGACAAGGGAGTTGAAGTTCCTGAGGCACAGGTAAATACATCACTTTGCCCGCTAATCCCTGACTTGCCCCTACAAGGATGGTGAGCAACAGGGATCTAGACTGAAGCTCAATAACTTAGCTAACACAATGATCTTCAACCTCTCTCTTAGAAACACTATGCAATGATTACCATAAGAAGCAACGTGAAATGTAATGCTAGTAGAAAACTTCGTTTTAGTTACGTAGTTTTGAGACCCTTCTGTACTGCTTCGCACCAGCACAACTCTAGGCTGCGTCATCCTGATGACCCTAGTAATCGGAAACTGGGCCAATAAATCCTGCTAAGCTCGCAACTCGACCGGACCAACAGTGGACACCCGCAAGTTCTGCGTCCGAAACAGAGCGAACCTTCCCACATGTCAATGTCAAGTCTCCATAGAACAAGCCTGTCGACAGAAGAAGATGAGCTGGATTAGGCCGAAAGTGCGTAACTCGTTCACGATTAAGCTTATAGTGACCATGAAAGACAAAAGTATGTGGTATGACGACAATGTCGCCTTCTACATAGGTTGCTTGTTGCCATCCGGCATATATGTCCGCAAACAAAAGAGAAATCACTTCAAGTGACAAAAGATATGGACGAACAGGGAATCGAACCCTGGACCACTCACATGCTAAGCGAGTATTATACCACTAAACCATTCGCCCATGGGTTGATCTAGCCCGGACTTGAACCTGAGACCTTCAGTGTGCTCAGGCCGAGGAGGTGATCCTCGGAACTGTTAGACTGACGTGATAACCAACTACACCACCAGACCGTTAATTGTTGAGGACGGTCGACGATAAGATGTTCATCAGGGTAAGGCGTTGTGGGTGGGCTGATTAGGGTAGGGCGGGGCGGCATTGATGGCTTCATTTCGCCGGATGCGTCTGGCTGGAAACGCCCGGAATGCGGGGCAAGTGGGCAAGGAAGCTCCGCTGCCTCTTAGGTCCCAGAACTAACTCAATCGTCCTGTCATGCAGACATGGACGAGTTGCGCCGAAAAAAAAAGTCCACTGGCCAGCAAACCACGACGACCACCGAGATGCGATATGGCCGGTTCGGCGCTCCGATTCACACGGGCCGATGTGGGTCTTGAGCCCGCCGGCCCGGGCCCTGAGGACAGGTAATACCGTTGATGACAGGGTATGGGGTAGGGAAGCTGCAGGTCCTGGATTGTTGCCTCCGTTGGGAGGCAAATCCATGGCGTTGTTTTCTCAATTTCCCTCTGGCTAGCCCTCGAATCCTTCATCGTAGTCTCTTTCTGCTTTCTTGTCTGTTGTGTAGTTGTTCATCTCATCCCTCAGACATCAGATGCGTTCTATTGGGCTGTTCAGCGTGGTCGATCCCTGTCCGGACTTAACCGCATCGACCTAGTGCAACAAGAGTTGCAAGACGCCAGTCTTGTGATCTTCGCCCGAAAGGAGAGGGTGTATGGAGGAACCTCTAGAAAATGCAGATCCCGTAAGCAGGCAGGCGGGTGACAGAATAAGACGCACACCTAAACTGCCATACTAGATTCTTAGCAAGTCTACTTTCCTTGCCACCAAAATCTAGCTTAAGACACGGTATTGCTAGCTAAAACGAGGCTCTAGGTGTGCGTGTTTTTTTGTCACCCGCCTGGCAGGGTGGAAATGAAGTGGCGGAGCAAATACGTGCATGTCTTGGTAGTTGGCAAAGCCCTGTTCCCTATAAAGTCTTCACTGTGTCGCCTCCGCCCCCCTTCCCCCTGCCTGATGCGAGTCGCATTCGGACCCGGCTCTCGCACTCGTCTAACGACGATTTGTGGGACCATCCCGTCCAGCGGCCTCCGGCGCCGAGGAATATTGGATCTTGACACCACCGATATGGTCCGGAGAAGTAAGCTTAACATGCCGCGATCCGGGAAATACAAATACAAAGGCTCCCAGATCTATTGCTATCGGTTACTCAATTCAACATATCCAGCAAGTTGACTCGAGATACCCCAGTAGGAGCACTTACACCACTCTTCCAACACCTCGATCGACTTCCCCCGACACCAAACTTCCGCCGCGAGTCTCTACTACCGTCTCCCCGAAAGCACAACATCATGGCCCGCGAATTTCGGTATCGCGATGGCGTTGCCATCGCCCAGATCATTGTCTTCTCTATCTTCCTCGCCTTCGGCATCCTGTTCCGCTTCCAAAAGAGAATGGGCTGGTTCGGTATCTCATTCATCTCAACGATACGTATCGTCGGCGCCGGCTGCATGTTGGGGACAATCACGAACAACTCGAGGGGCCTATGGGCCGCCATTTTCGTCTGCGAGTCCCTCAGCCTAGTCCTCCTCACCTTTGTGCTCCTCGACCTGCTCAAGAGAGTGTATGTTTTCCCCCATTATCCCAGCGTCTGTTGGGTCCCCGCGAAGTACTAACTTAAAGCCACCAGGAACTCCTTCGTTCGAGTCCTTACACCCTGGCACTTCCGCGTACCGGAGCTCATCTGCTGGGCGGGCCTCGCCATCTCCATCGCCGACTACGTCATCGCGAGCAGAAAGACGGAAAATGCCATGGCCCCCGGTGCGCTAACGCAAGCCGGGGTTGGCCTCTTCGCCGCGCTCTACTTCTGGGGCGTCTTCCTGTTCGCCATGCTGGCGCTAAAGTGGAAACTGGTGCCCGAGTCCGAGAGGCGGTCCCTGGTCGGCTTCGGGGCCAGCTTCCCCTTCATGGTCGTCCGCATTTCGTACACCATCGCCTACGTCAGCACCGGAGAGAGACGTTTCAGCGCAGTGAATGGAGATACGACGACATACCTCTTCATGACCATGCTGATGGAATTCGCCATCCTGGGCTTCGTGGTGTGGACCATCTGGGGCCTGGAGAGAGCACACGTCCACAAGCGGATTGAGGAGGGGCAAGACAGAGACAGCAGGTTGGAGTGTTTGACTGAGTTGGATAGACGCGCGCGTGAGAGCCAGAATGCTCATGCGTAAGACTTGGTGACCCCAAGACTTGTTCATGGGAAGCACATAAAAGCCCGTCACATGTTATACGATTAGATTTCTCTAGATACCCAACGTTGTTAAGCGTCATTTAAGGCAGCTATGAAGTAAGCAATTGAAATTACTTATGATCTATCTCTTCAAAATTGGTTTTTGTCTTCTTTTGAGGTACCGATGTGTAGCAGACCACAAAGGTGCAGCCACAAAGTTTCACAACTTTAACCAGCATCAAATCATCAGGGTATCTTATATCTCGGGCCATAATACAAAGATGGGAAAATACCTGATAAGCATTTTCCTTCTCCCAAGAATCTTCGCCTACGACCTAATCCTTCCGAAATCGTGGCTACTGATACGCAGCCCACATCTTGGAAAAGAAAACACATCAGAACAACGAGCTCAGAATGTCACGACAGCCAAGTTACAGGGACTCACTCGCCTGCCACCCGGTCTACGAGACCCCGACTTGAGACGCTACCCTCACTTCCGTCTTTTGTATTACCACCCAGGAATAACAAATATGAATTCAGCAGTTCGGCCGACTCCCCCTCGGCTTCCAGCGTGTATTCCACAAGCACCTTTCGCAAAGGGCCTTATCACGATACCCATGCTGTATCTGACTTTCTGTACGTTGCCACATCAATCTTCGGGACTCTTACTAACACTCGCTCAGCGACCCCCAGCGGATGGTCACGTTGATAGCTCAAGGCCGCCCGTTTTACGTCCACGAGCACATCTTGACCAGCGGCTCCCGGTTCTTCAGCAACCTCTTCGCCAGCAGCCACATGTCAAGCGAGCCCCTCGAGTACACCTTCAGCGCCGACGAGGACGTCCACCCACAGGACCTCGCGCACTACCTCAACTTCGCGTACTGCCAGACCCTCCTCCGGCGTACGCAAGAACCCATCTTCGCGACTAACGCGGGGGCGAGCCTCACCTCTCTGGTGACGACCATGCAGCTCTGCGACCAGTTCAACAATTCCTCGCTCCGCTCCGTCGTCGGCATGTCGATCGAGCAGATCCTCCGCAGCGGGCCGCCGTGCGCCGTCGCGCCCGGGGCGCGCAAGGCTGATGACCTGAGGGCCTGGATCATGGAATACGGTGACGCCTACGAGGTGCTTCACCCAGATGTAGGATATCAGAAGGAGATCCGAGAGGCGATTCTGCGGATCTTTTGCGGGTACTTCCCGATGCAGGAGTTCCGGAAGTACTCGGACGACGTCTCCCATTGCGACAGGTTCGTACGTGACCTGAGCGTGCGGTTCTCAGAGATCATTGCTGCCAGGGACGAATATAAACGAAAGAAGAAATGGAGGCGTCTATTGGCGCATTTGAGGGGGTGAACAACACGACGGGTACAGAGGCCTAGAGGCAGGCCAAACAGGTCGATACGTAGGCAGTTGGTGAAGCCTTTTGTACCTAGTACCTAAGAGAAATATACTTGCGACGAAGCCCGGAAATGCGTTCCAAAGATGAATTAAAGGTCGAGTTGTCGATTCTCAAATTCTGAGTCACCCTGGCCATGTGATTATTGGTGGGTTGCTGGACCTCATTGAGTGGGTGGACAGCTGACAATCAGGCTGTGACTGATCAGGCCTGCATGAGCTAGTTACTTACCCCTCCCAATTTCCTTTCCTCCATCGGGCGCATCTCCTTCCAGGTTGCCATTCAACGGTAACCTAGAGGCCTGGCTACCGCCATCGTTTCGTCTTCCACGCGTTCCGCCCATGAGATGACTGGAGAAGCAGACTCCAAGGACCTGTGGGGGGAGGCGTTGGAGCAGCTTTCAGTGGATGACCGGCGCGTGGTCGAGGAATCACAGCTCTCCGGGAGCAGGCTCGCGACACTGGAACATGTGAGTGAATTCGCCCCTTCAAGCTTGTGATGTCGATAATCTTTTGACATGGAGTTTTAATCTCGTCCCAGATTCGCCAGGCTGCCGAACAGGAGAGACAGCGATGCATAGAAAAGGGCTGGAGCGTACACACGACGACTAGCGGCAAGAAGATCAGGCTGCGCCATGTCCTCGAGAGGATTTCTGCCTGGGTTTCCGAGCTGATTAATGTCGTCAACGTTGCTGTGGCCTTCGACGCCAGCGGCCACGCAGCCGCTCCCTGGGGAGTGGTCAAGTTTCTCGTCGGGGTATAAACATCATCTGCTTCATTTCTTGTTCTGGCGCAGAGTTCTAATTTGTCGAACAGGCCGCAACGTCCAACATCGCGGTATTCACTGACTTGGGAGAGGGTATAGAGCTGACGACCCGACTGATAACCCGGCACGCTATAATCGAACGCATATACCTGTGCGACGACTTGGAAGCGACACCGCAACTGACGAAATACATCACTGAAATTTATGTCTCGATATTGACATACCTTTCAGCAGCTAAGAAGTACTTTGAGGCCGGAACAATCGGTATGTTTTCTATCATGTCCGAGATTTGGGCTTCTGGGGTTTAAATCGCAGCTAATCTGACGGGCACAACATTCAAGAGAAGGCGGGCTATGGCATCCGTGACTTATTGACCAAGGAATACAAAAGTATGCTGGAGTCAATTTCTGAAGTCGAAGTCGAGAAATGGCTTCGGGCTGTCGACCGCCTCTGTAAGTCCCAGCCCGCCTTTTTCGGGGAGCTTCAGTGGTGGCTGACTAGATGGAAGTCCAACAAAAAGCAGGCGGAGACGCTGCGGAAAGACACCGCATCTTGAAAAATACCCTCGAGAGGCTAGACCTGCCAATCATGAAAATGGCGGTCCAGCTTTCCGCAATTCAAGACGATTTGGACTATAGAAAACGAATCAAAGTCTTCCATTGGATGTCTAAAGTCCCCTTCGCTTCCCATTTCGAGCAAAACTCGAAAGGACTACTAGAGGACTCGGGCCAGTGGTTGCTGAAGAGCCGGGAGTTCTCCGACTGGTCGTCGTCCAACGAGTCTTGCGTCTTGTGGCTCAGCGGTCCATGTGAGTCTCCTCGGCGTGATCTGCAAAGTGCGAGGGCTAACATACATGACCAGGGGGTTCTGGTAAGACAAGTCTTGTGTAGGTTACTGCCCGTGACGTATCGAGTGAACGTTTCTGACATTAGCCGTAGCTCTCTAGTCCTTAAAAGGCTTCGACTTCACAGTCTCTACGCTGAAAACGCGTGTCCCATCGCCTTCTTCTATTGTTCCAGGGACACGGCCGAGCCTGAGCGCGCCGACCCGGACAAGATTCTTGGAGCTCTGGTCAAGCAACTCAGTGGGACTGAGCCGGCCGAGGCCATCAGAAGGCCTGTGTCGATTGAGTACAGCAAAAGAAAAGCGGTTGCAGATGTGGACGACCAAGACCCGAAGCCTTTGGACGTGGAAGACTGTACCAAGTTGATCACCCAGCTGTGCAACGACAATCCGGCCTTCATTTTTGTGGATGCTTTGGACGAATGCGACAAAAGTCGCCTTCACGAACTTCTGGAATCATTGGATCAAATTGTGAGCCAATCTGGAGAGATTGTCAAGGTTTTCCTTTCGGGCCGCGAGAACATTGATGTGGTAGGAGTTGTATTTCTGAACCCTGTGCGAAGTTGATTTATCACGCACTGCAAAAGGAAAAGGGGTTTCTAATGCTAATAGATTCCACAAAGACTCAGCACATTCAGCCGTCCAAAGTCATTAGATCTCAAATCGCCCCAGAGAAAAGTCGCCAAGACATCAACGACTTTGTTCAGATGGAGGTTCAGCGCTTTCACTCAAGAAAGCTTCTGCTCCGTGGCCAAATCAGTTTCAAGCTGCAAAGAAAGACGATTAAAACGCTACGTGGCGCCTCCGGCATGTTTCGCTGGGTCACTTTATCACTTGAGAGGCTTTCCTCCATTAAGCATCCCAAGGATTACGAAAAGGCTCTCCGAAGTCTACCTCCCGAACTCTTCAAGCTCTACAACATCATCTACGATGAGATGATGGAATCGGGAAAACATGCCTCAAGGCTCGTCATCATGAGCCTGACGCTTTTGCTGTCTGCACGTCGGCAGTTGTCTGTCCGAGAGTTCCTAGCTGCTGTCTCCGAGCACGTCGACGGTAATGACGAGAGCGACGCATCATCGCTTTCATCTGATTCTACCACGGGCTTATCTTCAGATTCCGAACATGTCTGGGTGTTGATAAAGGAGGTCTCTACCTCTCTTCAGATTGTCGACATCTGCCGCAGTTTTGTAACTGTGGGCTCGAACGTCATCCGCTTCGCCCACCCATCAGTTCGAGAGTTCCTGGTGGAAAAGTCTCAGTACTACCCGGCAAATACCAACTCCTTGCTACTTCAAAGATGTCTGGATGAGCTCAAAAGCCTTTCTGCGGTAGCGGAACCCAGCCCACCCCTGGCCATTTCACGCGTACCCTCCGTAACCATGTTCTACGGGTACGCCGCCGCATGGTGGACGTTTCACTACGTAGAGGCCAGCCGGGGTGGATTGAGCCCCCCAATCCAAAAGAAGCTGGATGGATTCCTCTTTGAAAGTACTGGCAATGAGCCCAGCGAGTCTTACAAGCAGTGGCTTCAGACTTCGCGTCCGGATCATCGCCTGCCAGATGGATACCCGAAACTGCAAGAGAAGATGGATTCGACGTCAAATGCTCTGATGGTGGCATCCTCACTCGGCCGGGATGCCATGATAGATGACATGATCAAGTGTCACGTTTCCAATCCGAATGATTGCGACGCTGAAGGATTGGGACCACTGCACGTTGTACCCTGGTTCAGAAATCTTTCAACGGTGCAGCTACTCCCTGAGCATGGCGCACTTCCCGACCTCGAGAACAAGTCGGGGAGAACGCCACTCTGCTACGCTGCCTGGAATGACAATAAGAATGCTGTCCAGCTACTTCTGGACACTGTGGAGGTCGATCCAGACTCTAAAGACCAGCTTGGATACACCCCGCTCATGTTTAATCGTGGCATGAGTGTTGCCACGTTATTGTTGAGGACTCCTGGCGTGAACCCGGCACACGTTGTCTTGGACTGGGAAACTGCGCTCTCCCAGTCCTGGTCGCCATCGGTAATCGAAGAGTTGCTGAAGTTTGATGGGGTCGATATCAATTCGCGCGATCGATTCGGCCGGACGCCACTCTGTCGAGCAGCAAGATCCGGCGACTTCGAACTGGTGAGATTCTTGCTTGGGAAAACAGAGACGGACCGGAATGCCGCCGACATTGACGGTCTGACACCGATTCACTGGGCATCAATCTTGCGAAGACACGGAGCAATCAATTTGCTTATGAACGATTCCGCGGTTGACCTACACGCCCCGGACACCGGACATTTTCCATCCACGCCGATGTCCTGGTTGAAACATCATTTTGCCACGAAGGACCGTCTCCTGGATTGGATCCTGCGATGCGGTCCCGTTGATCCGAACATCCGAACCAGATCAGGCTTTACCCTACTAATGGAAGCGATCAACTGCAGCAACTGGGTGGCGGCGTGGTTATTCCTCAAGGACGCTAGAGTCAACCCCGACCTGCAAAATTCAGCCGGGAAGACCGCAGTTCACCTCGCCGCTCGAAGCTGCAGCCCAGACTTCCTCCAAGCCCTGCTAGAGCACAGTGAATCTGATATACAAGACAGCTCTGGACGAACGCCACTATCCTATGCAGCTGAAGACGTGAACGACGTTGCCATCAAAACACTTCTAGCGTCCGATAAGGTCAACCCCAACACTAGAGACCATCTCGGTCGGAGCCCTCTATCCTGGAGCGTACGAATTTGGCGGCCCAGCATAGATGACCAAGTCAAAGCCTCGATCAAGGCGTTGTTGGCTGATGGTCGCGTTGACGTTGATTCAAGCGACAAAGCGGGGCGGACGCCGGTCTTGATAGCGGCGGGCAATGGATACGTAGAGATTGTCAAGGTCCTGGTAGAGACGGGAAAGGCAGATACCGGACTACCTGACAACAACAGATGGACTCCCTTACGTTGGGCGCAGAAGAATAGGTACAAGAAAGTGGCAGTCATGCTCGGGCCCACGGCGGAATATGAGGTCTTTGAAGACTTGTCAGCAATATGGATGAATCAGCTTTGAAGAGACAGCTAGGTCGAACAGAATTAAACTCTCTTGATTAGAGACGGTTTTAACTTTCAGACCAGCTTGATGGGTTCAAGTTAAGTCCAAGTATGCAAAGCGCCAGTGAAGATTCGCACACACACACATAGGTTATGTGTATGAAAAGCCAACATTAATCATTATTCGTTTCTATGATCTATATTCTTATTTAGACGGTAGGTGTATTCTCATCAATCTTGATGGTGAAAGCACGGGAAGCAATGGTGTAACTTTGGTTGACGGCGGCACTGCCATAGACCCTCATCTCCTTCTCGTACTCGGCTGTGATGCCAGGTCTGTACCCACCAGCCTCGCCCAGCAACCTTCCAAGCAAAGCCGAATCCTGGACGGCAGTGTTGGCGCCGAGACCGCCAGCAGGCGTCATGGAGTGCGCAGCATCGCCGATGACCGTGACGCGAGGCTCGTTGGGCCACTCGGGAACGCCCCAGGGGGTCGAGCACGTAATCTTCCAGAACGCGGCCTCGGACTCGTCCATCTCGTCGAACAGCGGCCTGAAGCGCGGGTGCCAGTCCTTGGCGAGCTCCTTGGCGATGTCGGCGGCCTGCTTGCCCACGATGGTGTAGTCGTCGTTCGGCGCGCGGATCGCGCCCGGCTGCCCGCCCATCGTCCAGCCGAACTTAACGTCCGGGTCGTCCATGTCTCCGGCGCGGACGTTCGTCATGATGAAGGTGTCGCCGTCCGCGCGCGAGCTGTCCCGCAGCCGGAAGACGCCTTCGCCCAGCCCCTTGAACGCCGTCGTCGGGGCCTGGCCGTGGATGCCACGGGCCCCCGTGTCGTAGACCTTGAGCTTGCCGCCGGATACCTGCTTGGCCACCTTGGAGTGGATGCCCTCGCCCGCGACGAGCATGGCGCCCTCGACGGACTTGGTGCCGTCCGCGAAAATTGCGCGGACGCCGTCGTCCGTGAGCTCGTAGCTCGTCACGTGTCGGGACCACTCGATATGCTCCTCGCAGTTTTGCGCGAAGATCCTGCGCATGTCGCCTCTCGCGATTCCGACGATCTTGTTGTCGCGGGACGCCAGCTGCTCGGGCGCGGAGTGCTCCTTTTGCTCGCCGGTAATAGCGTCCAGCTCGGTGAAGCCGCTGCCGCCGGTCTTGCCGCACGTCTCCCAGAAGAGGTCCCATGTCTTCGGTTCGAGGACGGACTCTATCGCGTCGAGGCCCTCGGCCGACAGCCGCAGGCGGTAACCCTGGGCGCGGAAGTTGAATGAGGCATCTCGTTCGAAGATCTTGAAGGGGATCTTGGATCGCCGGAGGGATTGTGCGAGGAGCAGCGACGAGAGGCCGGCGCCTGAAATGAGAATGGGTTTGGTTGCTGACATTTTGATGCGAGACTTATGGGGGTTGCTTGATGTCGAAGTGATCCATTTCTTCGACGATACCCGAGATCTTATTCTTATCTCCTCTGCTGTACTACCTGGTAAAGGTGATCAATTGTCAGCAATCGTAATGCGCTTTCGACACTTACACAGCTAGATTAAGCTTACAAATCGCTCCAGCTTAGAATACTACCCATGGTTGAGTTGCGGGGGAAAAAGCCTCAATCTTGTGCGCGGAACACCGATCGGCGACGGAGATTGGAAAATGCCGAGCTCGTCCGCCTCGTCATCGGCAAGGCCGCCCTAGTGCGAGGTCTGGTTACACTGGATCGAGGGTCATGGCTAGCATTCAGATGATGAAAGTGAAAACTAAAGTTTTACTGTGAGTTCTAAGAGACAGTTCTGTTGGCGTCAAAACAGAAGAGCTTATTAGTTGTAGTTCAGAACTCACGCGCATCAGCCAAACAGGGTCGGTCCACAACCAAGTCGTATCTTCTCAGTCTTGGAACCCACCAAAAAACATACAACACCAGGTATTCGCTGGTCGTCACCGACCCAACTACTAATCCGGCCCTCATTGGCTTATCTATGGGAGAGCGGACGGGATCCCGAGTTTTCCAATGGGTATGGTCGTATGTGACAGCATCGTGGATTTAGGGAGATTATGAGGAGTTACGGCAGTGGCAACAGGCTTCTTACACAAGTCAAGAGGGGTCTCTAGAGTTAGAGTTCCTCCTTCCACCTAAGGCACATGGGACTGTGGTATCAGTGGAGAATAGACATCTTCTAATAGTCAAGTGTTTAAGTTCTGGCTGCTAGGATGCAAGTATGATGGGTAATGACTAGGAGAGACTCGTCATTGTCCTTGAACCCTCTGCCGGATTCACTGACAACTAACTGTCTGTTCCACGTGGCATATGTCGAGAAAGATCTCAAACAATGCCTCGCCTCCATTGGTCCTGTCACAACTGTCTTTTGTGCTAGTAGTGGAAGTCACCACAGTCTATGTTATCGTGAGACAAGCTCAACTACAACGATCAGCTATGGCTAGCTATTTAGTTACTAGCCTATGTAGAGAGGAGTTGTGACGCAGCGCGCTTACCTGTCGACACATACTCGACATAATCATTTTGGTCGAGACCGAGTTTTCTCTTGAGACCCAAGCCTACGTCAGAAGGTTAGATGTATTTTCTGATTTCCCATCTCGCATCACCCAAATCGAGATCCTAGCGAGTCCGGTTTCGAACAAGTTGATATGGGACCGGCCTACCAAGAGTTTCCGGTATGCCTTCGCCGATCCTTGAGGGGCTGGTGAAGCCTGGCCGCTTGGCAGGCAGAATGCAGATTAGAACGACGAAGGTGCAACATCCGAACACAATTTCTCTCTCAGACATTCCCTCTAGACTCCGACGGCTTTCAGATCAAATCCTCCTCTAAAGAAACTACCATCACACGCTCCTCCCTACTTGTGAGTGAGTCTATTCAACAGCCGTAGGGTGCTACTAGGGCAGCGCGGTTTGGAGGGAAAACAACCAACGGTTGGGTGAAACAGATGCGACGAGAGTCAGATAATCAGGCATGTTGAACTTGTCGTCAAATCTTTTGTCTCGTTAGTGACGGTGCTGTGTGCATCATTCCATCCACGGCTTTTACATGCGGAAATCTCAATCATCGTCGACGTCAACAACGTTTGTGAGTGGACGGCCGTACACATTTTCCACATTCCACAGGAGCTCCAGTGGTGATTTGAAGGGCATTCCGCGTATGAGTTGGTGCAGGAGCTGGCACAGGATCAAATTACCAGTTGCAAGGATATCGCGACAACCTGGAGTCTGTTTTCTCGACAACTTCTCGTAGTTGTAATGGGCAGCACGACGCACTGTGACTGCCAAGCTCGGGCCTGTTCTACAGGTACACATGGAAGGAGGGCCCACTGAACCACGGCCACTTACAGGGCAAGTGCGCTCCTCGATTAAGGTTCCCGACCAGCATATTTAGGGGCCGTAGGTAAGGAACGTACGTACCTTCCACGGGATAATAGTGGTCCACAACGCCTTCCATCCTTGATACTGGCAGGTGGTCTCCAGTGGCAATCGGTCCTAGCTTACCCCAACTTTTCAGCCTCGCCTGGTGTTCCAACCCATCTACTCCTCCACATCCATCGTCGAATTGTCGCCGTATCATCACACACCAAAAACACGCGACGATGGCGTCCTCCGACGCGCCCAAGCTGCTTTGGAACCCGGACAATGTCAAAGACGTCGCCGAGTCCGTCGGCATCGCCAACCTATCCGATGACGCTCTGCGCTGCCTGGCGCAAGACGTCGAGTATCGCATCGGCCAGGTCCTCGTCGAGGCCCTGCGGTTCATGCGCGCCGCCCGCCGCACCACCCTCACCGTAACCGATGTCAGCACCGCTCTCAAAGTCCTCAATGTCGAGCCCCTCTATGGATACGACTCGACACGCCCCCTGCGTTTCGGCGAGGCCAGCCTGGGCCCCGGCCAGCCGCTGTTTTACATCGAGGACGAGGAGGTCGACTTCGAGAAGCTCATCAACGCGCCCCTGCCCAAGGTGCCCCGCGACATGAGCTTCACAGGTGCGCCTACCCCCGCTCATTGACCCAAATCCCGTGAATTACGCTTGCTGACTCTTCTTCGCTCGCAGCACACTGGCTCGCCATCGAAGGCGTCCAACCGTCCATCCCCCAGAACCCCACGACCGCCGAATCGCGAAGCCAAGAACTCGTCCCGAAGGGACCTGGGGCCAACCCGGCGCTTGCCGCGCTTGCCGGCAACGACAGCCTCTCCTTCCGCCCGGCAGTTAAACATGTTGTGTCTAAGGAGCTCATCCTATACTTCGAGAAGGTCCAGAACGCCCTGCTGGACGACAACCCGGACGAGGAGGTCGTGCGCCTCCGCCAGGCCGCCCTCGAGTCGGTCCGCGACGACCCCGGTCTGCATCAGCTGATTCCCTACTTCATCAACTTCGTCGCGAACCAGGTCACACATCGCCTCGACGACGTCTTCACCCTCCGCCAGGCCATGGAGCTCACCTCCGCCCTCATTGCTAACAAGAAGCTCTACCTCGACCCCTACGCGAACTCCATCGCCGCCCCCGTGCTGACGTGCATCCTGGGCCGTAAGATTGGCGCCGACGACGGCAGCGCTGACGCCCTCCGCGAGCAGTACCAGCTCCGCGAGTTCTCCGCCTCGCTGCTCGGCCAGATCGCCCGCAAGTATGCTGCGTCCAACAACCTGCTGCGACCCAAGCTCGTCAGGACCTGTCTTAAGTTCTTCATGGATCCTGACAAGCCTGCTTCGACACACTTCGGCGCCATCGCGGGCGTCGCCAGCGCCGGCGGTCCGGAGGCCGTCCGCGTCCTCGTGCTCAAGTGCCTCCGGGCGTACAACGACAACATCCTGCAGCCGCTCAAGGAGAAGGGCGAGGGCATCGAGTTCGAGATGCTGGTGGGCGGCATCCTCAAGGCGATCGCGACCATGGTCGAGGACGACAGGACAGCTGCCGTTAATGGCATCAACGGCGCTGGTGCCGGCAACTACGCGGCGGAGCTCAACGAGTTCATCGGTCCCATCCTCGGGGAGCGGTTGAACAGCCTGGGCAACAGGAGACTCATCCGACAGGTCCTGGATGCTCGCAATATAGAGTAGGGTGATGGGTTTCCTCATGAGATGGCGGCGTACCGGCGTTATTTTGGAATAGGCACAGGGGAAAACGGGCTCGGGAGGCATACCACACACATTCAATTTGTTTGTCCTTGTCGTAGAATAAATAGGACACCGTTCATCGGGCGCATCACAGTCCTTGTTTCTTCATTCCCAAATTTCCCACCTCGTCCGAAGATCGGAAGTGCTTTCACGTGCCCCTGGCGTTGGGCAATTACCTTCGTCACTACAGTTGCAGAAAGAAGCTGGCGGCGTAGATTAACTTGCTTGTTGTAACTCAAGGGAATTCATTTTACAGCTTTCCAATCTATACAATCCTCTCCGCCTTTTCACAAGGCGGAGGGAGGCCGAGTGCGCCCAACAATCTCCTCCCAGAAGGGTGCCATCCGATCAAACTCCGGTCGCCCGTCTTTTCCGCGCAAAAGTCCACAGAACTCTCTCTCCTTTCTCAACTACCACCTCCGATTACTCGGCTCGAGATCTCTGGAGGCGGATTTCTCCAGCACGTCCAGCCATCTCGCTCCCCCATACCGAACCCCTCCTCCTTCCCCCTTCCAATACCATCATGCCGTCTACCAGGCGAAAGCGAGGCCGAGCGCCGAGACCAGCGAGGTGGACCAGATGACCCAGCCCCACTTGATGATCTCGGGCTTGGAGAAGCCCATGGCGAAGTCGTACGTCAGGTGGCGGATGCCGTTGAAGAAGTGGAAGGTGAAGGGCCAGGCGACGAGGAACTTGAGGCCGCCCTTGGCGACGAGGGGCAGGGCGCCGAAGGCGGAGACGAGCGAGGCGCTCTCGACGTGCCAGCCCAGAAGGGGCGCGGCGAGGTAGGTGCCGAAGTAGACGTAGAAGGCGGCGGAGAGGCCGCCGCCGGTGATGCGGGTCCAGATGGAGGCGCCGAACCAGGTCTGCTCGAGCTTGTAGATGGTCAGGTGCGGGGAGACGGGGCGGTTGAGGCGCTGCTTCGCGAGGATCGAGTTGCCGTCGGCGACGGAGAGCTTGGCGGTCGCGACAGGGCTGTTGGGGGGTTGATGTTAGACGCAGTGTTCGGTTTTGTGGATTGTGTCAAGGGTTTTGAGGAGGGAGGAATGTGTAGATGCGGTTTCGGGGGAGAGGCAATCGCGGGTTCAAGTCGCGAAGGGGGGATAGGTTGCGTACCGGGCCTGGGTCGTGGACATGGAGGCGGCGACGACCTTGGGGATCTGCTGGTTGAAGAAGACGGAAGGCTTTCCTGCCGCTACATTCGCAAAGTCCCAAAAATGTCAGCGATCTCGTCGTTCCTTCAAAAACCCCCCTTTCAGCTCCAATGATGTAAACGAACCTCGGCGCAGGGCCGACACGCCCACCCGCTGTGCAATCATTTCGGATATATGTGGTTTTTGTTGTGAGATCTTTCGGTTTCGAATTGTATCAGTCGGGGCGGGGGTTTTCGCGTCGGGCGCGGAGCGGTCTTCGTCGGGACGGGAGGCGGGCTGCAGGATTCCGTGAAAGTGAGGGTGTTGATGTCAAGCTTTCCAGTGCATTTGGTACAGGTACACAGGCCCTTCGCATCTTCCATCGGGACGGCCCCTCGGCTTTTCGGCTGCCGTCGACCAATCAGCGACGACCACTTCCTAAGCTTCCGTCTCCAGAGGCCACGTGATCCGCGCAGCAACGGGGAGAGAGCTCCTTCCTGTATCATCAAGTGGACGTCATTATGTCAGCAGATGCACGGTCCATGCACGCGAAAAAAAATCTCGCATCGACCTCAAAAACGCCTCTCCTCCGAGCGGTTTTTTCCTCTTTTTCTCTTTTTCTCTCCTCAGATAGCAATGGCCGATCGCCGCAGCATAACTACTGGTGCTTCCTTCGGGAGGGACTGATGAAAGGCGCTGCAGGCAAGCCTTTGGGCTTCAGATTGGCCAGAGAGTAATTCTGGGAATGGATCCTTTCGTTGATCTCGGTTCCGGTTGTCTTCCGTCTGGAAACCGTTTCATTTATGGGTATCTACATCATTTCGCCTCGAGTGACTTTTGTGTGTGTGATTGTCGATGTCTGCGGTTCGGCTTTCGAAGCTGCGGGCGAACTGTCCGTACAGTCCTTCTAGACGTCGTCAAAGGAGCATTTCTCGCGGGGTGCGTGCGGCTTCGATCGAGAGTGGGAGGCTATCCCAGGTCTCGGATCGCAGCATCACCAAGAGAGCGAGCGCTACGACCGGTACAGCATCGTCGTACGCGATTGTTCTTCACTCTTCGCGATGTCTCTGTCGAGAACGTTCAACTACGTTTGTGACGCCCGAGGCACATGATCTTACGCGTTTGCGAGTGGTGGTAATGCTCCCTCGCCTCCGCCCATCTTCGCGATCAACTCGCTGCCTTCGTTCGCAACTCCGAGACCTTTCCGTATATAAACCTGCGCCCAAGCAAAGGTAGACTACCACCGCCTGGGGATTCAATCTCACTGAAGGCCAGAGCCGTGCTGGCGTGCTTGCTCAGTTCTCGACCAAGACAGATGGAAGCGAGCGAGGTACGTCGCCGCGCTTGCGATTTCTTGGATGCCGTGGGTGGTGTATCACGGCATCGGATGCGCAGGCGATGAAGGACGACGGCAAATGGTAGACGACGGAGAGCAGCGGCGCGTTTCAAGGTATCTCGAAGTCGTCAGGCTATGTTGCGACCTGCAATTGCATCGCAGCTGCCCGCCTCGATTGCAGCCTTTCGAAGACACTTGCGGACATTCCCACCTCGGAAAGAAGGAAAGGAAATTGTCCTTTCCATCACAGGCTCAACCAGTTCAAGTCACTATTTATACAAGCAATTGACTAGGCGGAACCAAGAACAAAAAATTAACGGCGAAAGAAAGGAACAGAGGAAGGAGAGGAAAAATAATGAGAAGCTTGAGCAAAACACAAAAAGGAAACTGAGTGTCAATCGCGGACGGGAATTGAGCCCGACGTGGGGGTCGAACCCACAACCTTGAGATTAAGAGTCTCACGCTCTACCGATTGAGCTAGCCGGGCGACTGTAACCCAGCTTGGTACTTGTTGCAGTCTTTCGCTCGCAAGGCTGTTCATCAAGCGTTGTCTCGTGGGCGGGTCGCACGTTGGGCGCGAGCGAGCCTGGCTCCACGGGGGGGGCGCTGAGGGCGTCGAAAGGCCTCTCCGCTTTTGCTCTTCGGGTTGGCGACGAAGTCCCCAAGGTGTCGAAAGGTTGTGTTCGGTTCTGGCCGAGCTTTTCGATGAGAAGGTTTCGTAAGGTGCTCTTAGAGTTAAGCCAGTGAGGGGACGCCGAAGAATTCGGTGAAGGGTAAGTCCAGTGGGCACTGACTCTCTGATTTTGAGTTTCTAGTTGACGCCGGGAGGGAAACACTCGCTGGAGGACATGGCATCACCATCACCACAATGTCGAACGGGACGTGATAAAGACAGACGGGAAAAATAAGAGACAAAAGCTAAAAGTTCCAAGTTCACAGAGCAGTGTAGACTCGATAATTAACATACACACCATGCTGCCGACTATGGCCTCAGCATGTGGCCTAAGAACTTTTCCACGCAACCAAATAGGACAGACAGCCTTTCAGGCTCACCCTCAGATACGCTCCACACCTCACAAACGCCGCCAATATCTAATGCAAAGTGGTATGCCATGCCCTGGGTAATCTCTGACCATCCACTCCGTATGAAAAACAATGCCCCATGACTGGAGACAACTCCAGTTCAAACTCCCGCGTGTGATTTTCGTTGACCAAACGCCAGAGGGGTGACTCGTCACCAACTCAAATTACAGCTGCAACGATCCTAGGACGGCAAATAGTACCACAAACCATCGCCAGCATGACGCCAGCGGCTCTCTTGCGCCGCGGTCTCTTGCTTATCATCTGTGGTATTGACCCTCACCGGGCTGGCCTGCGTCTCCTGCGGAGGCGAGGCCTATTCGTCGTCAAGCAGGGCATCTATGCCATTGCGCTCGCTCTCCAAGCTTTCGGCGGTGATTGGGCCGTCGAACGTCTCATGCTTCCTTCTCCCGTCGTCATCGTTTTGGTTCGTGAGATCGTCGAACATCCTGTTTACTGCCACCTCGTCCTCGCGAGATCGGTGCAGGTCATCCCTGCCGTTGAGCATGCCGACATCACCCTTGAATACGTCGGGCCCAAAGATGTCGACGGCACGTTTGCGGCCGAGCTCAGTGCGCCGTAGGATTTCCAGAGTCTTATTCCGTCCAGCCTCGGTGTGCAAGTTAAGCCCGTCTTCGCGGCCTTGGAGCAGGCGCTCCTCGAGGGATATCGAGGCATTGTCGACAACAAGCTGGGGACCGCGTCCGCCAAATAGACCTGGATGCAGGGCGGGACCGCTGTCAATGTCCATCGGGTCGTCCTTGCTACCCATCGAATGACCGTGCATGTGGCCGTGAGACGTGCCTGGAGGCGTCGCCGAAGAATGCTCCGATACGCGATTGTAGGTTTGTAAGGCACCCGGCATCACCGTCGCGCCAGACGATGAAGCGGCGGCTGCCGCAGCAGCAGCTGCTGCAGCGGCCTCAGCGTTCTGAGCTTTGCGCTTGAGACTTGCAGCCTTGGCCTTCATGTTCTCCGGCAGGTCCTCGGGATCGTCAACCCCGAACTGCGCCAATAACTTCTGAAGCTTCGTCGGGCGTGGTTTTCGCGTGCTCTTGGATACCTCCAGCACGGGCGGCGCCATCGGTGCAACGGGACACCACTTGTGCAGCTCTTGTCTGAAAAAGTTTGTCTCGTACGCAAGCAAGATCTCTGCGCCCTCGATTTTGCGGAGATAGAAGCGCTGAGTGTCCGCCTCGGACTTGGTCGAAACCACGGGGTTGCAGTAGCCGGCGATATGGTTGCGGAAATCCTGGGCGTTGTCGATGATCTTTTGCAGGACCTCCTCCTCCTCTGGCTGAAATGGCAGGTTTGGAATCTTATCAGCCCATGCCATCAGTTCCTCCAGCTTCGGGCGTGCAGCGTCTCGCGGAATCTTGACTCGCCAGTCGCAGATGGGGCACGTGTACTTGTCTTCGTCCTTGACCTTTCCGCGGGCAATCTTCAAGCATTTACCGTGGTACCTATTCTTTCATTAGCATAATCACCATGTGAAGGATGTGCAAGACTCACCATTCGTGGCACAGCTCGCACTCAATCATCATGCCGGCCTCCACCTTTCGACAGATGCAAAACACCTCGCGGAATCGAGGGTCTTCCCACCGGTGGACTTTGCCATCAGGGCTTGCTTCTCTCGACGCGGGTTCGGCGGGCATCCGTGGTTTGTCGTTGACGATGTCGAAGCAATCCTGGTTGCGCTCCAAGACGTAGTCCATGTGGCTCTTGAGGATGTGAAGGGGAGCGTTGGTCTTGCCGAAGAGTTTCTTGCCCTCGCGCATCCAGTCCTCGTGTCGCTTCTGTTCGCGTTCGAGATCGAGCGTGCCATTAGGCTTTGAGTTCAGCTCGTCAAGCTTGCGCATGATATCAGCCACCTCGGCGTACTTTGGTCGCTTGCGGATGTCCGGGTCCCGTGACCGCTCGGTCAAGTCGACGATTTGGCGATGGGCTTCTCTCTGCTTGTGGAGAATCTGGTCGACGGCAGACAAAGTCGAGGCCAAGACAGGCAGATAGTTGACCGTGACTTGCATCGACAGTGCCTCCAGCTGTGGGTAGTGAACAATCTCTGCGTTGATCAACTCTTGCGCCTTCTTCTCCCACTGCTGGCCGGCGTTCATCTGATCGATGTAGTATGCCAGGTGGTCGTTGTACGGCGGAATTTCGAGACGCTTGCCCTCTTCGATGAGCTCGCGGACTTCGTTCAAAGACAGCAGGACGCCCCTATTGTTCCTGGCCTTCTCGTTCCACCTGAGCTGCTCCAGTACGCGCGCGAGGCGGTCGACCTCGGGCATGTCGACATTGAAAGTTCTACCTTCCTCCAATAGATCTTCTATTTCGGAGAGTTCGGCGAGGTGAATCTGTTCCAGTGCTTTAGCTGCATTCTTCTGGAAGGCCTCGATGGCTTCAGCGCGCTCCCTCAACTGGGTAATCTCGGGGCAGTCAAATCCTATTCGTTCTGCGTCGCTGAGGAGGCGGTACACGTTGGAAACATCGCGCGCATCTCGTTCTTTCTGGTCTAGCGAGTTCTTTCGGTTGAGGATGGACTTTTCGCTCTTGCGCCTGTTTTGCTGCTTCCGGACCGTGTAGTTGGTGGCCTCATCCACCCAATCATTGCATCGTTCGACGAATTCCCGAAGCAAAGGGAGCGAGGGCAGGTCATGGGGTATTTTCTCACCCTCGTGTAGCAGATTCCGCAGAGTCTTGAGAGAAGGGGTTGCCTCCTCTTCCAGAAGCTTCTCGTACTTTTCTTCCCAGGCCTCTGGCGTACGTGCCTTCTCGAGAACCTTGTCGTACGCCGAGTCGACGTCTTCCTCGGACTGCCTGTAGACAACTGCGTGGTTTTCGCCGCCGAAGCGTTGCTGCTCCGGCATGTCACAGCATGGCTGGTGGCCCGCGTGTGCCAGGCACAGGATCTTGCCTGACTTGAGACACTTGAACCTCGACAAGTACGTGAAAGCCTTGCAGTAGGAGCATTGATACTCTTCCTCGGGCACGTCGGTGTCGTCGATGTCGAATTTGAGCGGACACGAACTTTCCTCCTTGCCAGCGAGCGCACAGTTGTGCCACTGCGACTCCACGTGCTTCGCCACGAAGTCGGATCGGTGCGACATCTCCCGCTTCCTTATCCTGTCGAGGGCAGGTGCCAACCACTTGGCGGTCTGGATCGTGAGTCCGTTGTTTGTCGTGCCTTCGGCAGCCGTCCACAGCAGTTCGTCGTGCGAGAAACAGGGCTGTCGGCGGAATACTTGCAGCCTCTCAACTCCAGCGAGACCAAACGGCTCCCAGTCGCAGGGGGCAAAGTTAACGGCCTCGTTGAAATTAAAACCGTGGTTGAAACCGGCGTGGTATGCCTGGGGGAAGGTGATGACAAACTGTCCGGCGCGTTGGTCCACGGCGTATACTCGGACACCAGCCTTCTTCAACTGCTCGGGAGTCAAGAGGGTGACCAGTTGGAAGAGCAGGTCGGGCTGCGTCTCAAAGAGCTCGGGAACCGCCTCTCGCATGGCAGCCTCAAACTTCAAGGCATCTTCGCCCGGAATGCCATACCAGGTCTTGGTGGCACCAAAGTGCTGGTAGTTGGCAGAATAGGCGTAGTGGTCTTCGTTGTGCCAGCAAAAGGTCGAGAAAATCATGCCAACGTACACCCAGGGGACCGTCATGCCGGAAATGTCCGACTTGATATGTCTGAACAAGCTGTCGGGATGCAGCGGGAGAAGGTTGAGGTTCCATGGGTCTGTGGAGTAAGGATTATTGGGGTGCTTCTCGACAGTCGGGAATCCAGATCCGTGGGTGGTGCAGTGGATGTCAGCGCCGTATTCAACCTCGACCGTCTCCTCGATGTCGGCAACAAGGCGCCAAAACTCGTTCTCGACGTCCTCCTCGGTGACGGGGCGGTGGCAACTGAGAACGGGGTCGAACGGCATCTTCTTCTCGAAGTAGCCCTGCTTGAAGTCCGCAGCCTTTTGCTGAAACTGCTTCAGCGAGTACAGACCACCTTCCTCGAACCCATATTGGCCGTCACCGACGAGACATCTCGGGCAGTTCCACTCGGACTCGGGCTTGTGCTTGAGTGGAGGATCGAGACACGTGCCGTGGTAGGCATGGTCGCACGATTCACAAACGATCAGGGGACCGCCTTCGTCTGCCTTGCCGCATTGCTCACATTTCTGCCGGGGTCAGCGCTTGAAACAACAGTTGGGATGATTGATGGCGGCTCACCTCGCCAGGAGCCGATGTCTCATCTCGGGGGATCCTGGGTGCCGACGGTCGGAACAAGGACATGTGCGACCCAGCAACTGTAGGTACGGCATCTGAGAGACAACGCGTTAGTACATATCGCTTGACCAATCAGATACGAAACAGGATGCAGCAATCCAGCGACTTCCTCAAGGGCGTCACCAGGAATCTCAGCCCCTGCGGACTCCATGCAGCAACGGTGGGTAATTGCAGTCGGAGCCCGCCGCAACGGCACGAGACCGTTGGCAGCGTGGAGGGTGACATGGGACGATTGCCGATCGACCCTTGCACGGAAATGAGGGGAAGTCTCTCACCTTTTTTGAGCCGTTTGCTGCGTCTACTTCCGCCATCTGCATCGTCCTTGTCTGCGGCGGCGTCCTTCTTCGCCGAGTCAAGGCTGTCACAGCTCATCTGTCGTTTGAGAGCTGTCGGCCCCAAGCTCGAAGGTTTATACTCTGGGGTGTTCTTCGCAGAGTTCAAGGGACTGAAAGACTTGCTTTGCGGCGTGCTGGTCACATCGGCCTGGACAGGGCGGTTGACGCTAGTGAAGCCGGAGTTGACGGCGGTGAAGCCACCAGAGTTGATGGCTCGGAAGCCTGACGTGACTGGGGCGGGCGCAGGCGGAGCAGGTGCATCCGCCATGGGAGTGTCGCGCTCGGCTTCCTTCTTCGAGCCGCCGTTGATGCTCGCCTGAAGCACATCCGAGGCTTGACGAGCGGGCGAATCGGCGCGGGCGCTCGAAGGAGTATTGACATTTGAGCGCTTCATAGGAGTGACCGCAGGGCTAGGCGTATAGGGACCTCCATTCTCATATTCAAGCTGCTGGTGCACTCCAGGCTTCGCAATTCGGAGATACTCCTCGTATGGGCACAACCATCGCTGGTACGAGTTCTTGAGTGACGTCGAGAGAGACGACATAATCTTCCCGCTGTATCCAAGATCACGACCGATCTCAGCCCACTTTTTGAGCTTGCAAACCTTGTCAAAGCCGCCGCGGGCCTCGACAGCCTTCTTCAACCTGTACAGGTCAAGCGGCTTCTTGTCGACATATGGCAGGCGATGCAGGTTGTTGCCTTGTTGCCTGTGGAACTTGGCGAGCGCGTCGAGATACGAAATGTTTGCTCGAGTGCCTGCTTCTGTCAGCGTCGCCTCTGGACGAGAGCCACGCGGCGACTCACTTCCTTCGACCGAGTTCAACTCCTGCTTTCGAGTCCGGAAGTGGAATCGCTAAAGGGCCTGGTCAGCAAACTGTCCCCGATCACGGCGCATCTCCGACGTCGTAGGGCAGGAGCGCGAGGGACTCCAGCCTAGAATCCGTAAACCTACCTCTGTGTCGATGGCAAATTCCGGGTTCCACGAGTCGGGTGGAATAATCTTGCAGATGCCATAGTTTTTCGCCTCTGGGGAGATCTTCTTGATGTATTCCACGGGGTCCTTCCACTCCTCCTCGGTCGGACAATATGTGGGCGCATCCTCCAGGCCATGGGGACGAGTCTTCTTCTTGGTGGGTTCCTTGATCGCCGTCGGCTGGCCTCGTCGCTCGACCGAGGTCAGGTCCAAGGGCGTGCTCCTCATGGAACTCAGCGGGATCTGGGGATTCGTCGGGTGGTAGCCGTTGGAGTTGACCTGGGCGGCCTTGGACTTGGCCGAGGCGGTGGTGGAGGCCCCAACTGCGGGCGAGGCTCGCGAGCTCGCATTCGCGCTGCCGGTGCCGTTCGCGGCGGCGCTCGCTGCGGATACCATTGTGACGGTGGGTGAAGGTGGCCAAGGGGCCTGTTCAACAGGCGCAAAGGCGGTCGTTGTGTTTGGGGATTATCGAGAGTGGTCGGTGGTGTCACGGTCAAAGGTTACTCGGATCGGCGGGTGCCGTGGGAGATCATGCGAGCGAGCAGAGACGGATAGGGCGAGTGTCGCATTACAGGCCGGAGTGGCGCAGGGTCGCTCGAGGAAAGGCAGTCGAAAATGCCAGGAGGTGTCGCTGATTAACAGGAATCGCGGCTGGGGTGCATTTCGCAGGGCGTGTGTGGGTGAAGAGTAAAAAGGGCTGGAAAGCGAGGTATATCAGATACCTGGTACAGCCAGACGAGCTTAAAAGACGGCCGAGAGGTACCGAAGCCGATGGGGCGGATGGGGGCGGAGAAACTTACTGTGTGATATCGCTCGCCTCCAAGTCGCAGATGCGCTGCGTACCGCTCAGAGCTTCGTTGAACGAGTGATCGTATCGTGTGTTGTGTGCCTTCAAAATAACCCGTACTAGGCGGGAAGCCGAGTCACGAAGGCGGAGGGTATGAAGAGTGTAAGAGTGAGGGAGGCGGCGGACTGGGGGGGAAGAGGAGGAGAAGTGGAAATGGGAAGTGTGGATTGTGGATCGGGCAGAGAAAGGGAAGGGACGACGGGGGGAGGTGCAGTGCAAGTGGAAGCCAAGTGCAAGTGCAGTGCAGTGCAGAGTCGTGGTCCAGAGTCCAGTGTGGATGGGGATGGGATGGGATGTGGACAAGGCAGGTGCGGACTGGGAGGGACCTGGAGAGAGTGAATAAGGTACCTATCTACCTAGGTAGGCAGTATCGACGGATACCTGCTAGTACGGGAAATGGGCCTCTTTCCTCGTCCCGGCACCCAATAATAGTAGGACGTCCCCGAGCAAAAGAAGAGAGCAGGAGCGCACCGGACGGCGGGAGTTCCACGGGTCCTGCCAAGGTACCCGACCTTACCTGAGGGACGGGGGACAGCGCGAGGGCGAAAATGGGCGGAACGGAAGGGACAACTCACGTCTGTCGGTGCAAAATCCCACTACAAGTGGGTCCGCATTGGACTTCAGGCCATCACACTGGTGCCGCGAGAAGTATCTGGTACATCCCTCAATGACTTCATCAGAGTCTCTCCCATCTACATCCATCTCTCCCACTAGGCCACACTCCCTACTATCAACCCCATCCCTTTCCTTCTAGCCTTCCCCCCTCTCAAGGTCAGACGAAGCCTCACCCAAAGAGGCTCAGGGCTATGCTTGTAAATCAGTCGGTCAGCACCACGATGCCAATGTCAGACCGAGGTTGTAAGGTTCGATTGAAAGAGTCTGCCGGTCCTGAATGGATAGTGAAAGGAGCCCCCGGCCGCTAGCACATCTAGTGCGATGCGCTTGGGAATCAACCCATCTCTTCAGTGCTTCGGTGCAGCTGCCGGGCATTTTAGCCCCACCGCCGCCGACGGATGATGGAGGTTCGCATTCAGGTACATCGCAAGCCCATCCGGCCTATGTACCGCGGTACATCAGCCCCAAGAGCTGACATCCGCCTCGGTCGACATGCGACATCAGACAGACACACAAACACACACTCGAGAGCCGACGACGTCTCAGCAAAAATCCCATGAATCGTCTTTTTTTTTTTTTCGAAGTAGGGGGGCGCACGGCCATGGCCGCACATTTGCATCTCTTCTCTTCTGGTTCTGCTGGTCGTTCCAGATGCCACCTCGGAGGGTAATCCGACATTGATCGTCCGACGCTCATTCGGCTATTGGCCGCATTTCGAGGGGGGAGGACGTTCGGGCGGTTATTCCCTGCATCGACAGCGATTGTGTTCTGTCGGTCAATCGCCTGGTGGAGGCGACATGTCACCACATGTTGTGCACTGCTGTGGACTTTTTTTTTTTTTTCGCGACATTATATTAACCACTTCAGCTCTCAACTTGAAAAGTGACGAATTAATACGGTGGCGGCCGCTACATGCGACATCCCCTCGTGTCGCTACCACAAACAATCTAAACCCGCAAGCATTCAGGCGGTCACAGGTAAGCCCGGCAGGCATCCAAAGCAGGCAGGCGCGGGCAGGCATCCGCCCATAGGCAGGTGCCACGGACCACCCACGCCTCTCCTCCGCAGGGAAAGAGCGACCACACACTGCACGAAGGGGGGGAGGGAAAAAAAAAACCAAGCTGGACATCTGATATCGGCCACTGACTCGACAAGGGGCCGCCACCAATCATCGCTTAGCGAGCCAATCACAGCCGGATGACGTTGGAGAATCACATCTAGCGTCCCAGATCGGTCCACCACCGAGGATGAGCCCTGTTTGCGGGGGTGCGGGCGAACGACGCCTTGCCTGGTGCACCGCTGCTGCCGGGCCTGCACCTCATCGCTCCTCTGCTCGCCTTCCATTGGCTCGGCTTAGTCATCTGCCCTGGGAGAGTGGGAGGAGATATCAAACCGGGAGATGAGGGCGTCAGGGGGTTTGGGATACCGCCAAATCGTTTTTGAATTGTGTGTTTATCGATCGTGTGAGATTAGTGATCCACGAAGTCCAGGACGGACCAAAGTCACGATGTAGTTGCCGCCACATTCGATTATCGAACGTTAATCCAAACTCTCACCTTTCATCGAACTGTGTGGACACTAACACGGCGCCTCGAGGAGCAGAAAGGTTCATTTCGATCGAGGAATGTCGAACAGTTTGATATCCTTGGATGAACAGGATTTTCGACGGCCGTCTTTCGATTCGTGGCCAGCTCAGCTTCGAGCCTCCGCAGTTGGGACACATCACGAGAACATAAACGTCTTCAGGGATCAGTCGAGAAGCTTGGCCATTGCCTGGACAGGATATACTGCACCACATGAGAATTAGTAGACGATAAATTTTCTTTCGCGCTCGGTAGAACCTGGGAGACGTACTCTCCACCGTGTTTCGGCAGGATTGAATATCTTTGCCGACCTCCACTATGCCAAATAGCTTTCTTCCAGAGCCGCTGTCAATTATATCCATTTACTACTACTATCGGTCTCGCGGTAGTCGACGCCCCCCTTGTCTCCCAGAGGTTGCCTGCCTCAGGTCTCTTGGGGCCGATATCTTCGTATCCTAGCCGAGAAGTAACATCGTCCCTTCTCGATCTCGAACGGATCAAACTCCAGACGTGGTTTCGATTTCCTCATTTTGAAAACAGGAAGGCCGTTCGAATACCGGAAACATACACTGCACATCCGCACATGTGTCGGATGCAACTACCCCGACAACTGGCGTTCACGAGGGCACCATGCGTATTCTAGTTGTCACCTGTGCAGTATAAATACGCACTATCTAGACTGCTCAAAGACGAGACAGAGACGTGTGTGGTCCAGGACCAGGACGCGTGGTACTTTGAACCAGCCCCTGAAGGCAGGCGTTCAGATGGCGGTACTTGGCTTCGCAGGCCATGCACCGCCGAACCTCCCCGTACGGCGAGGACCAATTCTGAACGCACTTTGGTTATCGTCCGTCATCCTGGGAGTATACGCGAGCAATGAGAGCAAGGCGACGAGGGAAGGGAATCGAGCAGTCGCAATCCGCGGTGTCCATCGGCATTATAAGGAGGAGCCGACGCTTAAGTGCACGAGGGTACACAGAAGCAAGAACATGAGAAAGAAGCATTTGCTTCTGTCCCGTTCTGGTTCCTCTGCCGGGCAAACATCAGTAGATGCAAGGCTTTATATGCCCGTCCCAGCGAGTGGACTTCGAACCGCTCCTGCCTTTCTATTCACTGGTCTCTGTGGGAAGATGCTGGCGGCATAAATACGCTGGGACTGAGAGTAAATCAGAGCGTGGGGTTTCTTCCGTCCGACCAACCTTGTGTCGTCACTGGCATATGTCGATAGACTCCTAACTATCCATTCGGCTTCATCAGATGCATCTGCTGTGGCATACCTCGATCCCAAAGTAGTTTAGATAGTCAACAAGATAGGGCAGAACGTAAACACCTCGAGTCGATATCGTCGTCCATTAGTTACTCAGTGAGGAAACACTGGGCGGTGATGGACAATCGAGACAACTCTTCGACTAATACACTTTCGACATCCAAGTAACTGGCTTCATAGATCCATGGCTTTCAGGTAGAATTTCTAGCAAGTTGGTCGTTGATTACTATGTAGGGAAGTGGCTCACTCCTTCCTGTATGTTGTGGTATTCTCGCTGGACTGCTTGGGATTCTGTAGCAAAGTCATTTACAGACTCGGCCTGCTTCAGCGGTTCACCCACGCGAAAACCATGTCCTAGCCTGAAGATTCCCCGATGCCAGCCAACCCTGTCCCACAGAGGACTCTTACACAGTAGGCAAACGTTAGGAACCTTACACGTCCAGCAAAACACACAATCTCAAGCTCCGCCTACACCACTAGTAACGAGACGACAAACCTCTAGGGACCTTGCCTGATACCAACCAGCCCAAAACCCTTCTTACAAGCAAATACACCAGACAACCATCATCACCGGAAACAACGTGTGAAATCTTCGACATCAGGCCATATCAGAAGCTTACTGAAGAGCACACCTTTTCCCGGTGTCGACCAAAGTGGACCAATCTAGTCCTGATCAACGACACGACACCTTGTGCACGCACACACCCCCAGCGATCGTCAGATTCATGATCATCCAGATCCGTGGGCTTAATGGTCGCATTCCTATCACCACAAGGGTCCAAATGTCTGATCATCCCGCATCATCCCAAGTACCAAGTCCGGGGCAAGTAAGCTTTCGATCCGTCGAGACATTGATCTTGTTCTACCGACACCCTCAAATGCGGGGGAAAAGGCGCTTGAGACACATTTCAATCACTCCAGATCAAGGACGGCGTGGAGATGGAGATTCTGCACTGAGCTTCTTTGAGTTCTATCTACTAACGCTGTCTGCGATGGCATGGCAATCTGTCACTGCATTCCAGCCGGTGGCAGCGTTGACGACGTTTGCAGCCTAGCCTGCCTCGAGTCGGGGTTCAGGGTCTCAGACTGTGGCGTCTGAGCCTGCCGACGTTGTAGATCACCGAGCCGGCCTTGGGTCGTCGTCGAGCCTACCCTGAGGCGGACTGCGCTCGAACAGGGACACTTGTCTGCTGGGCACTGACTGGTGTCCTGGTGCCATTGCGATAATTGCCAGCATGGCCCGGAATGGTGACGGCGGGTTGCGGGCTGTTGTAGGAAGCATCTCCACGCCGCCGTGCAAAACTTTCCGAAGCCATTCTGATTCCGAAGGTCTCGAGTTCGACACCAAAGGTGATCACGTGTGGACTTTGATGGGGTAATTCTTAGTAGTCGCCAAATGTTTGACAATTGAGTCGGTCAACTCTTACGAGGTAGCCATCCTGAAGCCGAAGTAACCGACTGTAATCCAAAGCTGTCGCAAGCAGCTCAGGTTCGGAAGGACTCTGCCCAGCGTACCTACTAGAAAATTCCGGTCTCCAGATGGGGCCGAGTGTCCGCGGCTTCGATTCATGGCAGGCCACGCTGACTCGAGCCATGACGAAATACAGATTCCTGAAAGGCAGGCCGGAGAGAACTTCTCGGATCCACACGGATGTTACTTGGTCTTCTTGGTCTTCGTAGCCTTTGCTGTCTTTGCTGTCTTTGCGGTCTTTATGGTCTCTGTTGTCTCTGTGGTCTTCGTGGCCCTCTTCGCCCTCGTCTTTTTGACCTTGAACAAATCCTTAATCTCCTTGGCACCCCGCTCCCGCAACGTCAGTTCTTTCATCATATCGGCCCACCTCACAGGGCTCCCACATTGGGGGCAATGTCCCTGAATAGGGACGAGGGCGTTTGGTACGCCTTCTTCCTGGATGAGATGACCGCTCCAGCAGGGGAGGTGACCAACGGCTTCGCAGTCCTTGTTGGAACATATGGCATGCAGACCTTGTCCATGGGGCATCGCCTCTTTGCAGACAACGCAATTCCCTTCTCGTTCAAAGGTCGAGATGGACTGTCCCTTTTCCACGTAGTCCTTCAGCGGTGTGTAGTCCACGGGCAAGGCATGTATGCCCCAAGGCGCTGGGGGTTCGTCCGCCGAGGGGGCGGCCGGGTCGGGGCCGAAATCGGTAACGACGGGGAGGGTTAGCCGGGGTTCGGCGGAGGCAGACACGGACTGCCAGGTCGTGTGCGCATCCGGCGAAAAGAAATGAAGTTTCAGCGGCCAGCGGCGGAAGCTCGGTGCCCCCAGCAATATGTGCAGGTTGGAAAGGACCGAGACCAAGCTCGCGCGAGGACGGCGAAGGCGACCTTTCTTGGTGAATGCGGTCGCTAAAGTGATTCGCGAACCGGTAGGGATGTGAAGAGTAATATGGGGGTTGGTCAGCGCCCACCTGTTTGTCTCGAGGTCAGCATGAGCAGCACAAGGTCCGGCACCGGCGTGAGGGAAGGAACAGGTCCGGAGGCCAAGCTAGGGGGGTGGCTCGGGGGAAGCTTCGTCCGAAGGGAGCAGATGGAAGCAAGACAGCCAAGGCAACAGACGTGTCCGAGATGAACGGGAAGGGGAGGGCAATCATACTCAAATTTGAGAGCGGCCACCCTGCCCGGGAAGCCGGAGACGAGTCCCACCATTTCCCAGGGACGCAGGCTCAGGCGCGAGGTGCGAGCAGCACCACCTGGAGCCTCGCCATTGTGCTGCTTCAGGCGGCGCGGGGGGTGGTTTGTCGAGCCGATGTAGATGGACGCGTGGCGGACGGTGGAACGGAGAACGTAAACCGTGTAGAGGGCGGGGATGGGCTTCAACTCGACGGTCATGACTCGGCAGGGGAGGAAGTAATATGGAGTCAGGACATTGTGCGACGTGTCTGGGAGGGAGCGAGTTGCGCTGGTGCCGTGGACGGGCCTAGACTCGGGGGGTGCTTGTGGACGCGTACGTGGACTCGGTTTTGGGCGTGTATCGGCGTTGGAGGGAGGGCAATGCAGGGCGCGGACGGTCGGGCGGGCGGGCGTACGTGGTCTTTGGTGCTTCGTGCGCTTCTTCGTCTGTTGATGTTGGTAATGCGCGGGAGAGAGAGAGAGAGTGAGTAGTCGGGAGGAGCAGAAGCAGAGAGGGGCAAGACGAGTCGCGCGGGCAACAGGGGAGGGGAGGATGGAGCCAGAGGGCAGGTGACGGTGAGGTGACCGGTGAGCGGTAGGCAGTGGGCGGTGAGCGGTGAAGAAGCAGGTTTGTTGTTGGTGTTTGACGCTGCTAATTTGGCGATGGTCAGGTAGGGACGGTAATTAGGTGCAGGGAGCGATGTCGGCGCGTCGGAGACTCGGGTGACGGGTAGCAGAACAAAAGCTTGGCCCGGGGAAGGAGCGCAGCAGCAGATGCAGCAGGTGCAGTAGTGTAGTGAATTAGATTTCGATTTTTGATGCTTCTTTTTTTCGGTGTTGAGGTTGCACTCGAGCAGGCAGGGGCGGCCGACAATTTGGATCTGGTCAGGTGCCTTGAACAGTAAGCTTTGGGGTAAGACAGAGGGCAGAGCCACCTGTAGGCAGTGCCTAAGAGGCCTAGAGGGAGGAGTGGTCGGGCAATCGGGTAGCACAGAGGACGAACAACCCGCCTGGACTGCTGCAGCAGCGCCCTAGGTACAGTAGGTCTGATGCTACAGGGAGAGACGTCGCAGGGGAGATGAAGAGTGAGTCAAAGGAGAAAAATAGCCGAGATGGAAACAAGCAGCCAAATTTTGGGGGGTGAGAATTGGAAATTGCAACAGAATGAATGGCAAGAAGTTCCCTGTTAATTGAGACCAGCTGATTGGATTGAAACTAGCAACCACCGGGAGTTAAACTGCGCTAGTCTTCTTTGGGGAGATGTTCGGTGACAGCGTCTGGGCAGAGTGGCACAGTGGGCAGGCACGGCAGGCACGCAGAAAGGGCGGGATTCGGGAAGGCAGGCGCGGGGGGGAGGAAGGGGCACCCGGGGCAGCTTCCCTTTGGTGGGAAACCCGCACCCCTGGGTGGCATCGTGGCCCGGCATCGTTCCTCGTCTTCCCCGCCCCGCCTTGTTTCCCCCATGTTTTTTCTTCGTGATTTTATTTTAAATTTCCCATGTCGCAACATTTCGTCCCGTGATGCGCAAACCTTGGGGCGAAGGAACGCCGCATGGGGGTCAGAGACAAGGGAAGCTTCCCATCGCTCGCACACCGACGCTAATTCATTCCAACCTCTGCGTCGTCCAGCAGCAGCAAGCACAAGGACCAAACGAAAGTTGGCCTCATGACGACGGTTTCATGACCAGCGAACCACCCCTCTTCTGTATGGGATACAGTGACGACGGTGGTGATGATGATAATGATGATCGTGTTAATAATCGTTGCATACCAGACACAGATTGCCAACCTGCTCGAAGACGGCCACCCGTAACCCATCTGGGGCTCAGCAGACCACATGACCAGCCCTCGGGAATCGAAGATGATGAATCCGAATCACATCACCCCGTGCGGTTACAATTACCAAGCAGGGCCACACAGTCATACGCAGCACCTTGTGTGCCAGTGCAGTGCCACAGCCGTGTGTACACAAAATAGAAACAGCAACTGATTGACCGGCTCCCCCGCCCGGTCTGACGCTGGCGCTGGCCTCTCACACTTGGAGGTTGGGCTAAGCAGAGCTGCCACCGGACGCACCGATCGAAACCTGAGAACACGGACAGTGATCAAGCAGAGCAGAGCAGGACAGAGAGAGCACGGAGGACGGCGAACAGAGATCAGCTCGAAAGACGGAGAGGCTGGCAAGCTCGCTCCCCGCTGATGGCTGATCGATCCTCCACCCGATAACCGCTGGAGCTGCATCCAGACGTCCCCAGCGCACATCAATTCGATTTACCTCCTGCCCTACTGATACACCTCCGCAGGCATTCCAAAGGTTAGCGTACTACACAGTGGGGCCAGACGATTAGGTAAGCCCCAACAGGTAACACGCTAACCTTTGGAATGCTTGCGTAGGTGTACGGGTCAATCAGTCAGTCCACTGAGCACCACAGAATAAACCCAGACGACCGCCAGAGCACCGCATGGGCCGGCACCCGCATGCGCTCCAGATTTTCGTGCTTCAATGCCCGCATGATTGGCGCTCGCTGAATTGACGCCTTCGACTGGCTTCTCTCTCCTTTCGTGTTGCTGATCAATGAGGTGTGCCGTGGAGCCGTTCTGCTGCTCATGTCGCCATTTTTCGCCTCCGACAGCGGGCACAACGTACAAGGGCCCCTTTCCCCCCCTCCCCCACGCTCGACGCACTCGAATCTTGACCGAGTTTGAGACACACCGCTGTG
The DNA here is from genome assembly GCA_027406025.1 of Colletotrichum musae. Lineage (NCBI taxonomy): Eukaryota > Fungi > Ascomycota > Sordariomycetes > Glomerellales > Glomerellaceae > Colletotrichum > Colletotrichum musae. The sequence goes on along the minus strand of JANVYC010000001.1, from coordinate 754,229 downwards.
GACGTTGCTGCAGACACCCCTGGGCCCGGGGAGAGGAACGCGAGCTGCCAGTGCGGTGCAGATGCAGCTGCAGCCAAGCACTCGCAAGTGTACCAGGCGAGTCCCGATCAAGCAGCAGCTCATCCAAGCCTTCACGCCTTTCGGTCTGTTCCCCGGGCAAAGGACGCCTCCCCATAAGCCGTCGAAAGCCCCCGACGCCTCCTCAACTGACTGGCGTAACGCTTGCGGCGTGCGGCTCGCTGGCTCTACGCCTGCTGATGACTGTGGTCGTGTGGATGGCCGAGACGAGAACGCTGATGGCCGTGGTCAGATTTCGACACCCTTTCACTGGCGGCCCTCACCTCCACACGGTCGGTCACCTACGGATCACGGAATCCGGCCTGCAGCTGGAATGGCATTTGGATGCTCATGGATGCCGGAGCCGACGAGACCACCATACCAGACCTTCCCCGGGGCATTTTAGCTGCGGCTGCTGCAGCGAATGCTACACCACGGCAGGGCCTCCTGGGTATCACTGCTGCGACCGCATGCACCGAACGCGTCCAGGCTCGTACGGAAGCAGTCCGGTCGGTTCGTGACAGCGGCATGCCAACCAACCAGGCCACCCCGTGTGGTCACCCCGTCGCCTCCTGGCCGCTGATGGTGTCCTCGTGTGCGCGAGAGAGGGTGTCCAGGTGAGCACGGCGAGCGCGTACCTGGGATCGGAGAAGGGGGGGACCCCTAATGGTGTGTTGGAATAGGATGGAGCTGTCGACAGCTACAACGCATTGCTGCAGATCCGACGGTTCCAGGGCAGGCCCAAGATGATCTGGCTACACCACTTAGGAGAATCTAACGACCTTCCAACAATGGGTTATCTTTCGACTGCATTAGAGCCGGTGGACACTGTGACTGGCAGCGTTTCCGCCGCGCCTGCTGGACGATCTAGACCGCCGTCTACGGCCAATGCCACGGCGATAGACCGATGGGCCACCCTCCATCACACAGTCCGACCGCTGGGGTCATGCACGCACCTTGCCCTGCCGGCTAGCCAAGGGGGTGTGGTGTTCGACACGAGCACTAGAAAAGAAAAATTTGCTATTTCATCTTTTTTCTCTCCTAGTGGAGAATCTTAAATTTTCGCTGGCAAGCTGGATCCGGATGACTGCCTCCCCCGTCCGCTGAAACTACCGTGGTACGTACTGCGTAGCGACCCTGTTGGGCCTGTCCAGGGCGCTCTATTAGCGGTACGTTGCCTTGGTCGAAAGAGCTTGTGGAAACTCATTTGCGGCTCACCGCTGTCCGCCCACGCCCCGTGGCACCTGCTAACGGCTCCCGAAGTTCTCCTACTAGTTGGCAGTCTCACGTTGCTATTCCAAGCGACGACCAGTGTTAGTGCTGTCAGTGCCAGCCAAGCCGCGCCCAGCCGGCACTGAGTAGAGGTCGAGGTATGTCTCCGGGCTTCGAGCCCCCCTCGATAGAGTCTGGTCTTTTGGTCTTTCAGACGGAAGGCAGCAAGGCACTAGCACCTACCTACCTAGGTACACTGCAAGAGCTCACAAGTCATGGAGTACGTACTCGGGTGAATCTGCCTGACAGTGTAGGTACCTGCGTACCCGTACCTAAGTTCCTACGTAAGCAATAAACGCACCTTGCTATCCCTCTAGAACTCTGCGGCGTCAGCGCTATCGAGTGGAATACGACCGGCGGCTTGCCCATCCCGCTGCAATCAGGGGAAGTCTGGATTTTGCCCTGCGTGCGCTGAGAGCCACACACCTCAACAGGTGCGCCAATCATCGTAGGTACTGCTGGGAGAGTTGCAGGCAGAAAGGTACCTAACCGTACAGGCTCAGTGTTCACGTAAACGCCAAAGCTTGCCTTGCCTGCTGCAGGCAATGGGAAGCAGCCCGAGCCCGTCTTGGTGCGCCCACCCCCCCCCTTCCCGCTTTCACACCCACCTCTGTGGTTCGCCCCACCACACCGCCCCACCCATCCACACCTGTAAGTTGATCCATGCCCTCGCCTCCGCCACCCCTGTCGCTAGCCCCAGTCTCGGTCAGGTACCTCTAGAAAGTACCCGACTGCTGGTTAAAGAAGCGTTGCTCCTCCGACTCAACTCTCCTCAGCTCTCTTGCTCTGCTCTGACTATCAACTTACATCGACCTCTTTCAACAACCCTTGCGTCTCGATTTCAATAGACTTTTTTCTTTTGAGGGTTTATTCTAGACAGCATTCCTTAAATGACGGGAATCTCGTGCTAGACGGTTTCTTCTTTCGACCCGGATTCGATACAGCTTTCTAATGACCATTGTCGACCTGGTTTTCCTCCGACAGCCTCTGCAGGGCGTCACTTGAAGATAACGAATCCTACGAGATCGCGAAACATCATCACATCGCACCCGATTCTACCGATACCTACGAACGAACTCTTTCACCTCCCAAACACGCATAACCGCCACAATGATCCCCAGAGGTCTCGGCAACTTCGGGACCCCGTCCCTCGAGATCGGACAGATCCTTCTCGGAAACGCCAGCAGATACACCATCCAGAAGAAGATTCGTGAGGGAGTTTGGATTGCAACGTATGTTTATATCACTGACTACATTCTCCATGAAGCATGTACTAATTCCCATCAGAAACCCCATGGGCAGCAAGTCCATCGTCAAGGGCGTCCAGGGAATCTCCGGCGCTCAGAACGAGCACAACGTCCTCCGCAAGTTCCAGGGCAACCCTTTCCTCCGCCCCGTCATCGACGAGATTCAGCAGGACGCTCCCATGATCGTCCTCCGCCATATGGACGACCACCTGCTCAGCGCAACCATCAAGAAGCCCCTGACCAACCGCGAGATCCGCTTCGTCGCTCGCGCGGTCCTCCGCGGCCTGTCCACCCTTCACAAGGATGGCTACGTCCACACCGACATCAAGCCCGACAACATCCTCGTCAACTACGCCCCCCCTTCCGAGGCCGAGTCTGACCTGCGCTTCTCTGACGTCCAGATCGGCGACCTGGGCGCCTCCTACTCGGTTGACTCTGATGTCGCCCGGAGGGGTTTCCTGATCGGTGCTCCCATCTGGACCTCCCCCGAAGTCCTCATGGAGGTTCCCTGGGGCACCGCCAGCGACATCTGGGCTTTCGGCTCCATGATGATTGCTCTCCTTCACGGCGGCGACTACAACCCCTTCCGCCCGACCACCGCCAGCTACCACGACCGCAGCTACATCTTCGAGGTCCTCCGTCAGCAGGCCCGCCGCTTCGGCCCCATCCCCCAGACCTACCTCGAGCGCGCCCGTCCCGGCAAGGCGATTGCAGCCAAGGCCCTGACCACCGGTCGCAAGGTTGAGCCCCTCGAGTTCCGCACCGCCTCTTACTTCATCAACCACATCATGCGCATGGACGCCGCCGAGCGCCCCACTGCCGACCAGCTTCTGGAGCAGATGAACGGCCTGTTTGAGGACTAGATCCTTCGAAGTATTTCCATTTTTTCCTTGTACCACGACTACCAATGCTTTACGAAGTGTTGATCAAGAACATGATCCGGAGAAAACGGACAAAGCGAGCGACTTGATTTTCCAGGTGTCACAAAAGATACCCATTACTACACATACACTAGGGGACGGATACAGCGCAGAGAACCTAATGAGGAAGAACAAAAAGTTTTCGTCGGCAAAGGGGCCTTTTCCATTTGTTACACTACGGGGCGGGATCTTTGTTTTCAGGGGATTCTACGGAATCAAGCAAGGGTCTCTGTTTTCCTTTCCTCTCAGCGGGTAAAAGACAAAAAGTACGAAAAGGGAAAACTCGTCATTTTGGGAAAGCGTTTTGTGTGCTTGGCTTTTTTACTTCAGGATCAACCAAAAAAGGGAAAAACAGGGCGCGGTATGGAACACTGCACATAGAATAGACCAAAACACACATAGATCACTGGAAGCGGATCCCGCACCAGTTTTTGCAGCCATGACAAAGAAAATGGCGCTTCACTACACACGCATCCACTGCTTTTGCAAACTTTGTGACGACTTTTTCGCAGTGTGACGTTGAGGGCGGTCCGGGTGGCGACTTTCTGACGTATTTCTGCGGCTCCGCTGAAGTAACGCAATGTTTCAATCGGTTCGACGTCCCTGGAGTCTCGGATGTATGACATTTTTGCATTCCACAGGTAGGTCAGAGGCTTTTTTTTCTTCGATACTGGGTACATTATGAAGAATGACAAGCACGGCTGCTCCCGCGGGGGTTGTCTCGTCGATGAGATCTTAATGCCGAGTCCGAGAGGGATGGCGACGGCTCGGAGGTATTCCTACCACAGCGGATGGCGGATCGTGGGGGGTGACGGCAGAGTTGAACGCACACGGGATTGATTATTTCAATTCTAAACACGTAACTTGGATGGTATACATTTTTTCCCCCTTTGGCTGGATACATCTACATTCCTCGCTCTTTCGACCCCGTGATCATAAATCCTCTGTATTACACAAGACGCTGCTCTACAGCAGGCCCTGCTTCTGCAGGTCGTAGTACACCTTCTCGGGCATGACGTTGCCCTCGGCGTCCTCCATCTGCACGACGCTGCCCTCGTCGACGCGCGTCTTCTTGGTCTCTCGCTGGATCTTGTCCCACAGGTTGGCGGCCTCGTCGATGCTGGTGATGTCGCGGAACAGCGTCGTGTTGGTGATGCCCAGGCAGCGCAGGCCGTGGACGTGGCGCGCCTCGTTGAAGTGCTTGTCGAAGGCGCGCCGGCCCATGTAGACGAAGTTGCCGCAGATCTCGCAGGGGAACTCGACGCCCAGGCCGTGCAGGCGGTACAGCCAGAAGGGGATCGGCTTGCCGTCCCAGGCGAGCGGGAGCTTGAGCGGGTTGTAGATCTTCTCCTCGCCGTCCTCGTCGTCCTCGTCCTCGTCGCCGTCGCCGTCTGCGCCGGTGCCGCCGCCTGCGTGCCAGCCCGGGGCCGAGGAGGAGAGGTTCATGAGGTTCTCGAGCTCCTGCTGGCGCTCGCGCTCCGTCATGCCCTGCCTGCGCTCGACGTTGACGCGGGTGTCGCCGCGCTCCGTCGACATGGCGGCCGCGAGGCGCTTGACGCGGTACTCGCGCTCGGCGATGCGCTTCTCCTTGACCCGCGTCTCGGAGATGCGCGCGCCGCCGGCGGTTGTATTGCCGCTGGTGTCGCCGCCGTCCGCCTCTTGCCGTGCTTTCCTCGCCTCGGCGGCCTTGATGTGCTTGCGCCCCGTCAGGTGCGCCTTGTAGACGTTCTCGTTCTTGAACTCCTTCTCGCAGTCGTCGCACCAGATGGCGTCTGCCGCGCCCGTGCCCTTGGCCGCCGCGGCGCCCCCATTTGCTGCTGTTGTAGTCGCCGCTGGTGTCTCCTTCTGCCACCCGGGAACCTCGTCCTTGTCCCACGCCGTCTCGAAGTCGCCGTCGAAGCCGAGGAAGACCTTGTCGAGGTTCTCGAGCGGCCGCGTCCGGCGCATGAAGGACTCGAGGTAGCCGGCGAGGTTGCCGACGTACTTGAAGTACTGGTCCGTGAGCTTCTCGGCGCGCTTGATGCCGCCGTAGCCGGGGGCGAAGTTGTCAAAGACCTCGAGGTACTGCAGGTACGACAGGCGCTTGACGCCGGGGAGGTTGAGGTACGACTCGTGGCAGGTGTGCAGGTCGAAGAAGCGGCCGAACCCCTCCTCGCCGGTGAAGAGGCGGTCGACGACGTAGGGCATGACCTCGCCGTCGGCGGGCCGCTTGGCGCGGTACCGCGTCTCCGAGTTCTCGGCCTGCTCGTTGGGGTACTTTGCGTGGTGGTCGCGGACGTCCTTGAGCTGGGCGTAGAACTCGTCGAAGGGGTCGCCCGTGCCGATGGACTGGACCTCGCGCGAGCGGCGGCCGTCGGCGTCCGAGTAGATGTCGAGGAGCTTGACGGACTGCGCCTGGATCTGGTCGAGGAGCTGGCCGATCTCGTGGTCGCGGTTGAGGCGGTCGCGGATGTGCTTGGGCTCGTCCGAGATGCGGTCCGCGATGCCCTGCTCGAGGCGCTCGAGGTCCTCGTGGAGGTAGCGCTGCTCTTCGAGGATGCCTACCATTGTGGGCGATGGTCGAGGGGCTTCGGGTTGGATTGGGTTGGGTTGGACGGTCGTGGAAATGGCATTCGTCGCGAGGCTGCTGGAAAAATCAAGGCGCGCCGGCAGCCTTTCGTAGCTGTTCTCTGAGTGGCCCCGACCCATTGAATAAGGTCGCCTTAGCTCTGTTTTTGGGGGAGGTGCTGGAGTCTTAGGCGGAAGGGGCAGCGAATTGCAGTGGGAGCACCAATTCGTCTCAACTCAGGCACCTTGAAATATCCGAAGATAGATATCAGGTATTCAGTTTATCCGACATTGAATCGGTAATTGAAGTAATGCATTGCGTACCTAGATCCCTACTTTACTGCAGCCACATCAATATCAGTATTGTGACATTGCGAGAGGCGCCCAATGGCAGTGGCGCCCAGGGATCTATCCGGTGTCAGCTAACCATCTCCAGAGGGAATCTCTACATTTCATGGCCTTTTACACCCGATCAGTTCCTGCTCTATCATCACTCTGCTGTCAATTTATCTGTATCACTTTTACTTCTTACACTGGTAGGGACAACAGTAAAAACAGTCGAAAAAACAACAACAGAAACATCAACAGCAGCAGCAGAGTGACAGGCGGACAACAGCGAGGTGTAGTGGAGACGCTTGCCAGGAATGGTTAGCTCTCACGTGATCTACAAGGATCGCACCAAAATTCAGATCGCCTCGGCAGCACCTTACCTAGGCAGTGCCCCTCTAAAATTTCAGCTTCCCTATCATCTAGGTACCTACGTATCGACTGTCAATCCTCAACACGTCCACTTGTCGCATCAACATCAACACCAACCACATCGTACAACATGGCTGAAGGCGGCAGTGGCATCGACCGCAAGGCGGAGGAGCGCATGGAGTTCTCCACCTCCAAGGAGGTGACGGTCCATCCCACGTTCGAGTCCATGTCTCTCAAGGAGAACCTCCTCCGCGGCATCTACGCGTACGGCTACGAATCCCCCTCGGCCGTCCAGTCCCGCGCCATCGTCCAGGTCTGCAAGGGCCGCGACACCATCGCCCAGGCGCAGTCCGGTACGGGTAAGACGGCGACCTTCTCCATCTCCATGCTGCAGGTCATCAACACCGCGGTGCGCGAGACCCAGGCCCTCGTCCTCTCGCCGACGCGAGAGCTGGCCACCCAGATCCAGTCCGTCGTCATGGCCCTCGGCGACTACATGAACGTCCAGTGCCACGCCTGCATCGGCGGCACCAACGTTGGCGAGGACATCCGCAAGCTCGACTACGGCCAGCACATCGTGTCAGGCACCCCCGGCCGCGTCGCCGACATGATCCGCCGCCGCCACCTGCGCACCCGCCGCATCAAGATGCTCGTGCTCGACGAGGCCGACGAGCTGCTCAACCGCGGTTTCCGCGAGCAGATTTACGACGTGTACCGCTACCTGCCCCCCGCGACGCAGGTCGTTGTCGTCAGCGCCACGCTCCCGCACGACGTGCTGGACATGACGACCAAGTTCATGACGGATCCCGTGCGCATCCTGGTCAAGCGTGACGAACTGACCCTCGAGGGTCTCAAGCAGTACTTCATCGCGGTCGAGAAGGAGGACTGGAAGTTCGACACCCTGTGCGACCTCTACGACACCCTGACGATTACGCAAGCCGTCATCTTCTGCAACACGCGCAGAAAGGTCGACTGGCTGACGGACAAGATGCGCGAGGCCAACTTCACCGTCAGCAGCATGCACGGCGACATGCCGCAGAAGGAGCGCGACAGCATTATGCAGGACTTCCGCCAGGGCAACAGCCGCGTGCTCATCTCGACGGATGTGTGGGCGCGCGGTATCGACGTGCAGCAAGTCAGTCTGGTTATCAACTACGACCTGCCGAGTAACCGTGAGAACTACATCCACCGCATCGGTCGCAGCGGTCGCTTTGGACGCAAGGGCGTCGCTATCAACTTCGTTACAAGCGAAGACGTGCGCATTCTGCGTGACATTGAGTGTATGTATCTCCCGGTCTGCGCGATGTCTCGCATGAAGCTAACCACAGTCACAGTGTACTACTCGACGCAGATCGACGAGATGCCCATGAACGTGGCCGACCTCATTTCTTAAACGAGCGGATACCGCACGATGAGAGACTAGAAAACCAGGCATAAAAATCAGGCAGACGAAGATCGTCAAGCCGAGAAAACGTGGAGGAAGGGGGCTATTTCTGGGAACAGGTGAGCATACCACCGTCCTTCGCGGTCGATTCTCAGCAATACTAACCTGCCGCAAGAGACAAGATTGTTGGAACTATAGCAAAGGAAGAATGGTAACGGAAATCGACGGGTCAAAAAAACGTCATTATTCGTACTGCTAGGAACAACCGCGTCCCGCGCTACATAAGGTATATCTAATACATGTGCCCGATATTCTCGCACGCATTTTCGCCTTCAACGCCGTTCGTCTCCTGGTGATGTCGAGACCAGGTGCTCTCTGCTCTGTTGCGGCGTTTCCGTCCGCTGATCTGTTGATACACGTCTCTTCTCTTCTTTTCATCGTTCATCGTACACGTCTCGTCATACCATCTCGTGGACCTCCGCGGGCGAGCCGTGCCGCTCGACCGACTCCGACCTCCGTTCCGGTATGACCGCCACCGCGGACCCGCGAGTCGCTCTGCCGCTGTGCGGGGCAGGGATATGTGGCATCGGCGGCGCCGGCACCCGCGACCCCCGGACGGAGAAGGACATGCGCCCGAAGGACACCCTGCCGAACGGCCACTGCATCGGCCCGGCGGCCTCGACCTCGGCCAGCCTGTACTCGCTGCCCCTCTTCGGCCTCGCGCCGGCGCCGTCCTCGACGTGCTCCGCGTGCTTGACGTCGCCGAAGACGAGGCTGGCAAAGGTGTCGCGCTGGCGGCGCGGGCGGTCCGTCTTGGTGCCGATGGTCAGCGGGCGGCGGTACGTCGCCTCGGCGCCGCCGGTGGAGAAGTTGTCCTCCCACTCCTTCTGGCGGCGGCGGGACTCTGCTGCCGTGGCGGTCGAGGAGGGCGTGTCGCCGGCGGCCATGAAGGACGGGAAGAGCAGGCTCAGGAGCGGCTTGAGGGTCGTGAGGCAGGACGTCGCGATGGCGGCGTGGACCTCGACGCAGGTCCAGTTCGCGATGCGGACCGCGGACCAGGTTATGTCCATGACCTCCTCGGGGGACTCGTCGAGGTGGAGGAGGCGGGCGAGGCGGATTATGGAGATCCCGCAGACGCTGGTGTTTGGTGTTAGTTACATACGGCCTTTTTGGGAGGGGTCGTGCGAAGTGGAGGGGCTTACAGAAAAGCCAGGCAGAAGACGCAGAACAAGCCCAGCTTCTGCCTCCTGGGCAGCCTCATGCCGGCGATGACGGGCAGCGGGAGCAGGAAGATGAGCACGTCGGTGGCGAGGTGCAGGCACGCGTTGCCCCAGAAGACGGCGGCCGGGTGGCAGTAGGCGCCGGGCACGGCGTCGAAGTCCCAGGCGGCGCGGAGGGGCACGCAGGTGGTGAGGATGCTGGCGACGATCCAGGCGTGGGAGACGGCGACGAGGGCGAGGAGGGCCTTGCCGACGGCGCGGACGAGGTCGTAGGTGTGCAGGATGCGGATGTAGAGCAGCAGGATGGAGATCTTGGTCAGGGTCAGGCTGAGGGAGTAGGAGAGGTTGGTGAAGGTGCCGGCCTGGATGTAGAGGGGGAAGGAGGGCCAGGCGAAGTAGAGGTGCTGGCCGAGGCCGAAGTTGAGCTCTGGAGGACGTGTGTTAGTGAAGATAGGAGAGGATGGAAAGGGAGGGGGCGTACGAGCTATCATGCCGCCGCTGGTGGCGATGGCGAAGACGAGGGACGCGAGGATGAACCAGTCGTCCCACATGACGGTCCGCAGGATGCGGGCGCGGGTGTAGAAGCGCAGGGCGACGAGGATCGTGGCCACGGCGGCGGAGACGACGGCCACGGGGATGACGGAGCCGCCGTTCCACTCGCTCGGGTCCGGTCGCTCGAGGGGCAGCCAGGGCGGCAGGGTCGGGTCGGTGGCGTTCGTCGACGTGGCGACGGCGGCCGCGGCGGGGATGCTCTCATCGTGGGTCGGGGAGCGGACGAGCAGGAAGACGGACATCGGTGCCATTTTCGTGATGGATTCGTTGGTGTTTTGGTCGGGCTTGTGGGTTTACGAGACGGGTCTTGTCGGGTTCAAGTCGAGGCCATCATTACACATGACCTCGATCGAGGTTGTTGATCCCTTTTTTCGTTTCGTTGGACTCGCTCCTCCAAGTCGATTTGTAATGGCCAACCTGTGGCTCGTTTGGTGATGATTCTCGATGTTTCGCCAGGAAAGGTAGGACGATTGCTAGCTCGTCATATCGTTCACTCGTCGCACAAGATTCAAAAAGGTGTACACAAAATAAGGTATTCAAAGGAACGAAACGAAGAGAAAGGGAGAAGAGAAAAGAAAGACGGGATCCATCTACGCCGGAGGGGCTCTATAGCGGGTCTCATCTCGCTCTTATACGATCTCTCTCAAATCAAACTATTCTCCCAAGCGGGAGACAATAACCCCCTCGCCCCCTTGTCGAGGTCTGCCAGGGGATGGAAGCGAGGGCCGCGAGGTGGCCGCGCACAACGTCCGGCCAGGAGGAGGGGGAACATCGCACGGCGGGACCCAGGTTCCTGCATGCTGCGGGCCCCATATGTTCGGGAGAGGATCCCGCTGGGCGGCGTTGGTGGTTGGTGGGAGGTGTTTGGACAATTTGGCCGCGGCCGAAAGGAGCCGGACAGGGGCCGTTTGGAGGGAGACCGTGTGCCGATTTTGGTTACAGTTGTATTGCCATCTCCGAGCCGCGACTGAGGCGGCGTCTTGGAGGGCGATTGGTGAGTGAGGTTGTATCCCGGGACTGGTGCCGTGTTCCCTAGATCCAATGGGGAGTTATGATGGTGATTATCGTGATGAGTCTTCTATTCACTGAGACGACGCTGTGCCAATGATGCGTTTCAATCGAGGCCGGGCAATATTCACCACCTCAAGTCAGAATGAGATTCAAATGAGATTGCGAGAAGCACTCGCTCAGACTTGCTTCACGATACCGCCAGAAACAGATTGATGCGAGACAACTTCTTCATCAACCGCGCTATCCTTCCAGTCCCTTGGGTCGAGCCAAGGGACCGATCAGCAGACAGACAGGCATGGGGGGAGGATCCCCATCCCCACCCCTCCCTCCTCGGACATTTCTCAAAGTCTTGGCCCTGGCGAGTGAGTGGTCCGTATCGAGGCCCGTTGCCTGAGATTGACTTGAGATTCGCCTCGGCCTCGTCCTTGTGGTTGAGGCCGTTTCAGCTGGGCAACGTGGGGTGGGAGGCATACGGTGATGATGGGCTACGCACTTTTCATATCCAGAGCCTCTGTCAGAATCGGGCCTTTACTCTATGTCATGTAGAAATGATGGCATAGCAGGAACGATATTGCAATGGCTAGAGTACATCACATTAGAGGAAATGAGAGAGACCTCAAGTGAGGAGGCATCTACAGGCGACCCAGCACCTGAGTGTCCAACTGACCACTGTAGTTACAGGGGGCCAGCGAAGTGAGACGCTGCGCGTGTTGGCCCGGCCCACCACTGCCCCCTACTTCCCGGGGCCTGTGGGTGGCCCGACCGTCCTGAAGCTGCCAGGTGCCGATTGATGCGGCTCCGGCAGTCGCTGTCGCCCGATATAACTCGGCCGACGTCGGGTGTTGCTATTCACGATGACACTCGCCCAAGCCTCAAGGTACCAATGGACCTACCTGTCTGGTTGCGGTCATGGGCGTTGATAAGTTTTGGGGATGTAGAGAGGGTACTCGATGCCACCGATGGTAGACCTCACTGCTCCTGGAAACGTTACTGAGCCCGGAAGGAGAGTTGGACACATCACTTGCAACTTCACAACAACATCAACTAATAACGCCAGACACCACTTTCAAAGAGGCTAGAGAAACACACATTTCTACGCTCTGAAGACGTCCCCCATGGACGGAAAACCCCTCTTCGGCCAGACCCTCGGCCATCCTCACCCTTGTCTCTCCCCTGGATCTCAACCCCTGTCCATCGGGGAGCGGTCCGCAAGGGATCCAGTGCTCCCTCTTTCTCCCAAACCACTCTGGCACTCTTCGAACGCCAACCGCAGGAAGTTAACGACTCGCCGTCAGCTGTCATTTGGATTACATTGCGCCCCCTCGCAGCAGCAACCGTCGTCTCGGGACCGGACGTGCCCACGAGGGTTCCACACGAGATTAGCTCCCGCCATGTCTTTCTGACATGACACGGCAGCAATTCGAAGTCTAGCCCAACCTTGCCGGCGAGAAACTTCTCCCGTGGAAAGAGACAGCTTGCTTTATCGACTTCCGTTTCCCGCCAGTCTTTTGTCAGAGCAGCCGGAAAACCCGGGGACATAATCCATACGGCGGACAACAAGGCCAACGTGCCGGCTTTCCGATCACAGACAATCGGTGGTCCAGAGCGGCCTGTAAACCCGCCGGTTGTCTCGCAATGTGACCTGAACGCGCATAACGTCTGTCCCTCAAGGCCACCTCGCATGGCCTCCAACAAGCACGGGGCCATCACCAGAGTCTTGAAGAATGGCTTATCGCCATACTGAACGCGACGAAGGAGACTGACTCGTCGAGCTCGATCCAGGTCTCGAGGGAGAGGCTCCACGTCAACCGCCGTCAGCTTGCAACCTCGTCTGATCTGTTGAGCAAACTCTATTGCGGCTTTAATATACGTGATACAGGCACACGCTGGATGAAATCCCAGAACCATGATATTATGTGCTAATAGAAAGTAAAAACGGCGATCTCGACCAAGATCTAGACCGCCATCCACGGAACATACCAGCACGTCCCGACTGCCTTTCATCCGGAACAGCCAAGCCACTTCGTTTCTCTTGGAACGAGTCTACACCTGCACGCGGGGACTTTCAGAGCCTCGACCGCACACACCTCTACGCAAAACACCATCCTCCGAGCTACAACCCCGCCGCCAGAGCCTCGGCCCGCAAGGCCTCCCTCCTGCTCACGCTCGCCGGGTCAAAGTACGGCCTCTCCCCCAGGCCGACGGCCCTCGACCCCTTGCGCTCCCCGAGCCCCTGGCCCTGGTAGTCGGGCGTCGCGGCGTGGTACGCCGACCGGTTGTCCCAGACGGCCACGTCGTTGACATCCCGCCACCGGTGCCGCACCTGCAGGTCGTGGTTCTCCAGCACGAGCTGCACGAACCAGTCGAGGAAGTGCCGCGACTCGTCCTCCGAGAGCCCGTTGATCCGCTCCACGTGCTGCCCGAACGCGAACACGCTGCGCCACCCCGTCACCGGGTTCGTCCGCACCACCGGGTGCACCGCCCGCAGCTCCGAGCCGACGTTCTCCGGCGCGCCGCGCGGGGCCGTGTACAGGGGGAAGCCGTTGCTCTCGGCGGCCTGCTGGAATCCGGGTTGTGCGTAGGTCGCCGTGAGCGTGTCGAGGAAGGATCGGAGAGGCTTCGAGATGCGGTCGTACACCTCGTACCCGGAGGCCCAGAGTGTGTCTGCTAATCGTCAGCATACCTACGCAGTGCGAGCCATGATGAAGGTAACGCTGACCTCCGCCCGTCTTGGGGAGCTCCGTCATCCGCAGCACGGTGTAGTCGCTCGGCACCGGCTCGAAGGTGATGTCCGAATGCCACTGCGTGCGCTGCGTCTGCTTCCGCTCGTAGCCGAGGTGGCGGTACAGCGAGAGCTTCTTCGCGTTCACGGAGGAGATGACGCTGATCTCGTCGTCCTTGTCGTTGCCGCGCGCCGCGTTGTTGACCGGGTGGATGTGCAGGCCGGACGTCGCCGGCTTGCCCGACTGCTCGCCGAGGCGCTGCACGAGCTCCTTCTGGAGGTCGTTGTCGACGTTGTCCTGCTTCCGGAAGAAGACGACGCCGCGCTGCGATACTGGGTCAGGTGTCAGTGCTTGTCTCCGTGACTCCTCGAGTGAGGGGGGTATGTACTCGTGATGGCGAGGTCGCGGACTAGTTCATCCGAGTTCGGTGCCCGGAGGAGCTCCTTGAGGTCGAGGGTGGGATACTCGCGACCGATGATGGGCGTCACGTCGAAGTGCTCGTACTTGTCCAGGGCGCCGCTCAGCTTGAGAGGTTCCCTATGACCGGTCCTCACCCCCGGAAGCTCCTCCTCTTCCTCTTGTATTTGAGGGTTCTGGACGGGCAGTGCTTCGTGCGCGGGCGGATTCTTTGCCTTGACGTCTCCCGCCTTGAGGCTCGCTTGGGCTGCTGATGGGGCCATGTTTTGATCTTGGATGACTACGGGGATAGAGTTCACGCGAAGGGACGGGAAGCCAGAATTCGGAGACAGCGGGAGCGGTCCGTCGTTCGTTTTATACAACCTCGATACCGAATGAGCAGGAAGGGGGCCATCCCAGCAAGGTTCACGGGACATTACGCGATGAGCGAAGGTTATCATGCCCTCGTCCCTCAAACCGATTCCCGGCTCCAGCAACCCGTCCAGAGACAGCAAGTTGGGACGGACGGGCTGGTACTTCCCCTCGGGTCGTCGCGGTGTTGCAGTTTTGGCACCGATCGCGAGCGGCGAGCGAACCCCGCGCGGGTCCGTCCAATCCCGGGAAGACATCCGGCACAATCGCGTTTGGAGATCGTCTGTACTTGTGGTTATTAGAAGTCGTCCGAAGTTGTAACTCGTTGGAGTGAGAGAGGAGGGGGAAATCGATCATGGAAGATGGCATTTCGCCAAACGGCATTCTTCAACCGACCGAGGTCGTCGTCGGCCTGGCCATCTTTCGTACATGTAGTCGACAGATAAATCTGAATTCATCTGGACCAGGGTTCACCATGGGCGCGTTGACCCGTATTCGAGCGACGGATTGAGAGATACGACGAGACTGATCGCGTGGTCGAGAGATCCCGTGTTGTCTATTCCAGCACGTGGCAGCAAAAGGGCACCGACAACCGACGCATTTGATGGGGTCTTTTCTGCATAAGCGCAAGCGCCAGCAAACAAGCAATTGAATGCTGGTTTGCGAAGGGGTGACGGAAATGCGGAATCCGGTGCATCGGTCCAAGCGACGAGAGCAGCGCCGATCCTCCACCGACGTCATCGATCTGTCACCGATATCACTGCCGTTTTCGCAACCCAATTCCCAAGCCTTGTCTTTGCTGCTCAATGTCATCAATTCCGACCAGAAAAGGGAACATCTCATCACATCTCAATTGGCCAAAGATCGTAGCACTCACACCGAGAAACGCCAATCGCCATGTCGTCCTCAGCACCGCCCCAACCGCCAAAGGCCGCGGCCTACACCACGCCCTCGAACCCCGTCACTTCGAACCCGGCCGAGGACACGGAGGCGTGGGAGAGCGAGGCCAGCGCGCGCGACGCCGTCCTGGGACGCACGCCGTTCCCGCAGTCGCAGGCGCGTAGCTCCGACGACGCTGTGCGGAGCTCGCTGGGCCAGGGCGTGCGCTCGTCCGGTCCCGTTGACGAGACGGAGAGGAAGAACACGGCGCGCGGGACCGGTGGGGGGCTGGAGAATCCCAATGTCGAGGCCGAGCAAATGGCTACGCTGGGCGAGGGCGAGGTCGCGGATGCCGTTGAGCGGAAGAGCGGGACGCAGAAGGTTCCTGGACAGGAGGTGAAGTACGACGATTACGCGAGCGGGTTGGAGAGGTAAGTCTTCCAAGAACGAATTGATTGGTGGGGTTGAGAGCTGACAATATTGCAGGAAGAAGGAGGAGCAGAAGGAGGCGAGGGAGGCTGTGAAGGAGGCAAGGAGTCAAGGCGTCGATGTCGATGGGGGATTCGGCGGGAGGGCGGGGAATGAGGACAATCGCGATGTCTAATCTGCGTGGAACAGCTGGTTTTCTAATGGAGTGTATGGCAAGAGCGTGGAAAGGTTTATGAAGCAATTGGTGGAGCTCGAAAGAGACGATCAGATTACTTTCCTTGGTTGCATAGGGAGCCCTTCATAGAGTCACCGGCAGCGTTTTAGACTTCAAACAAGGTTCGGATTGATCCCAGGCTGCATGTCTAGGTTTCGACCAAACAAAAGAGAGAATTATCGAAGCCGTTCGCAATCTAAATGAATACTGCATACAGGCTGGCAAAAAGTAGACAAAACAAAAAGAGTTGTTCTCCCCTTCCAGAATCGAACTAGAGACCTTTCGATGAGAGTGGATAAACCATTACAGTCGAACGTGATGAACCAACTACACCAAGGGGAGTGTCGGGGCTGAGCCCCGCTCGGTGCGATGTGTGTAGTGCCCAGTTCGGTCACTAAGTACTGAAGGCCCCCACTGTCGCTCACGTCATCACGTATGCCTGGCTCTGTACTGCATTGCGTTGCTGATCCAAGGACACCAAAGCGAACGAGAAGCATTATCTTTTCTCATTGGAACTTCGATTCAGACTGTTTTCTTTACACTAAATTATTTAGGCACCACATATTAATTTCGGCCTGGTCCGGCCAAGGCGCAACTGTTCACAAAGTGACAGCCTACAGGCCCAGGAATGAAAAGCAAGGGTACTTATTATGATGTATAGTTTAGATACTACGGCCTCTTGAGGAACTTTGTATACATTGCCAAGAGGGTATTTGTTTTCTGATTGCAACTACCGAAAACAGTCGACAGTCACCCAGCAAATCTTTCGGCTGAATCCCAACTACTCTCAGTAGCTGCAATATTAAAACAAGTAACCCCTTGACAATGTACCTACAAAATCTTTCAGAGCCACTCTATGATGTTGTGATCCCCACTGAATACTTCCGAGGATCCTGAAAAGTCGTCGAGGCGTCGAGTTCGACAGTGTCGTAACGAGCGTCGTGTCCAGAGAGCTCCGAGTTCTCCTGCTTGATCGGAAGCTCGGACACGTCAGAGGTCGCGGAGAGTTCCATCGGGGAGGCTTTTGGCACATCGTCGGTATACTTCCGCTCAGGCGGTGATGCTGCAGGTGGCTCATCTTGAGCCCGCTGCTTTCGTCGTTTTCTGAGGAAGAAGGCAGCAGCAATGACCAGGGCCACCAACGAGACGCTGCCTACTACGGCACCGGCGATCACACCGGCAAGCAGCGGCTTTTCCTTCGGTTCGTTGGTGGAGGCACTGCCGGAAGATGCTCCAACGAAGATAGCCTCGACCCCTGCGTCGTACTTGACTTTGGCGAGGTTTCTGCTTCAAATTCAGCAGATGTGCGTATCACGAGTTCAAGGTAGAGTACTTGCCCTTGCTCGTACCAAGACTTGATGGCCTGTGGCGAGTCGTAATCCGCTGCCCCTGCATCGTACTCATCCTTCCACTTGAGCTCAGTTAAGTCAAATATGCCAAGCCCTTTTGGGAACACATCTGCAGCCACCGTAGGCCTTTCAAGTGTGTCCCTGCCGCCGATGGTAATCATTTGACGTTTGCCAGCACGAGCGCAGGTTCCAAAGGTACGTGCGGTTCCGTTCCTGGGTTGCGAGTCGGCCCGCTTCCAGACGAATCCTGGTAAGCTCAAGACGTAGATTTCGCCGAATGGTGGTTCGTCCGGTTGGTCGTTACCCCCATAAATAAAGCTGGAGCGCAGTCAGCAACAGGAACGACTTCGGAGCGGGAGGTGGTATGCCAATGTGCACCTACATCTCGTACGTCTGGTTTGTACCTAGGGCGCCTACTGTGCAAGGCCATCTGCGCCGTGGTGGAGGGTCGCCGCTGGTCCTTTGCGAGTGCCACTGGTGCGTCGCGAGATCCAGGAACCATAACGTTTCCATGCTGAGCGCCGTCCCGTCCCCGCGTGCGGCATCGTATTCGCTTCCTCCAAGGATCATGATCAACCCCTTGGTTCCGAAATCAGGGATGTAGTGGGCGCTGGCTGCGTATAGCGTTCCGGACGGAGAATACCGGCTGTCGTCGTGGGTTACCCAAGACTTGTTCTCGGCCTTGAAGTTGAACTGAATGTAGCCCGACATGAATCTGTTAGGCCCGGCCTTGTCGATATCCTCCCGAAGCCCTCCGAAGTAAAAGCTTGCATCCGGTGTGTTCGCCACGGCACCGCCGTGTGATCGTTGGGTCTCATCCAAGCCATTGTGTTCGGATGATCCTTCCCTGCTCCACGACCCGCCTCCGTCGCTGTTAGCGACGAACTTGCCCAGGACCGTCCGCGGTGGCGGTGTCGGGGCAAAACCTCCCCAGCCGTAGACTGTACCGGAGGAAGAGTCAAGGAAGTATGCTTGTCGCCATGTTCTTGGTGCGTCCCCCTTTGGTATGTACCTCAGGGCGACATCCGCCGGTCTCCACGATTTCGATAGGTCGATGGAGTATGTGTCGGTATTGATATTGCGGGCTAAACGAATGAGTCGCAGATACGAAGATTAGTGAGGCCTCTTTAGTATCAGAGATTAGAGATTGGAAAGCGAACTTATGTTTTTGAGCTCCTCTCCTCCGAAGGTCTGGTAGTGGCCGCCGTCCAGGTACAAATTCTGGCCGATAACGAAGGCTACATGGTACTAGCTGTTAGTGACGTTGCAAAGTTCCCTCCCCCATTGAGAAGCTCATTTCCCGTGGTTTTGTCCCAAGAATGGAAGGAAGTTACCTGAAACAAAATCTCTGAACGAAAATCCAGGATTTGCTACATCTGGCAAGCTTGTGCTCTGTCCAACGCATGATGTGAGTTTGTTGCCAGCGGCCAACAGCACCGCCGTCCATAGGAGCTTTCCCATTTCCGACCAGAAAATGAGGTATTCGAGTCCGAGTTGATATATTTCCAGTCGTCACTGCTCAAGACTGAAACACGATGTGTCGATGTCTGGTAGTTGGAACTCGATGCGCGCAAGTTTTCGTGGTTGGCGTGGTACATGAAGGCCGAGTGTGCCATGTGGCACTGAACTCGCTGAAATTGAAGAAACGTAGCAATGAAGAAAGGAGAAAAGAGGAGAGGTGCTGCCTATTTCAAAGTCCGGGCTGAGTGATCGGCTGCCTTGCCAAGTCTTGGACTGAATCAATTGAGCCTGCCCCCCTCTAGGGTAACACAGAAGCTGCATGTTTGTCCTTGATAAATAAGCCTAACCACTCCTAGTCAGCACGCCAGGAATTCATGATTTGCCGGGCCCAGGGTTGTAGGTCAAATCGCCATCCTATAACTCTGCGGTGAAATGAAGCCTGACAATAGAAAGCAATCTTTGCCCACAACTGATGTCTACACCCAGCGGGCACTTTATTTCAACAGATACCTGATTCAGGAGCCCTGTTGAGGCGGTGGAAGGGATGCTTTCCTGTGTGTCTCAGCTTTTGTGGTGTGGGAAGTCTTCCCTGTCTTACATGGTCCTGCGATAATAATTCCAACGAAGGCACCTAATAGCCTCGGCGGCTGGGAAGCTTGCCGCGGAACGGCCCTCAGCCAAGCAGGCTGATCTTCGTGGACGACTAATAAGCACTAGCAGCTGTGGCTTTCAGACGGCGACCAAAATGAGTGCCTGAGAGTCAGCCAACAGGCCTTTCGAACCACAGAATGATACGATGAGGCAGGCTGCCTTTACTATTTAAGGCGGATATCTCGCTTTTCAAGGCGACCGAGGCCAACTGGCAGCGCCAAGACAGGGCGACTAGGTACATTGGAAATCGGAAATCGCGCGTGGCTGCGTAAATTCTTCTCTTTTACCTGCTTGGCCTCCAAAACCCAGCCACAAGCAAAGCCACTATGTTTTCCAAAGCGAGGTCAGAAAAGCCATGCCACGAAACAAGAAAGGACGGCGAACCACTCCGTAGACAGTCAGGTCAGTTGGTAGCCACGTAGCCCAACATGATGGCACTGTCACACGCAAGTGCTAGCTGATTCACATGCCAGTTCGTGGTCCCCAAGGCACTTGAGCACGCATTAATGTCAGTTGTCTCTTTTCTCACAGGTCCTCGGTAGCACAGAGCGCCACCGATCAAGATCCAACCACATTCGGATCTTCCCTTCTCGCCACAAGATCGAGGCAACCTATCATGTACTCTTGCCAAGCTCCAGCGTGCTTATAACGATGTGGGCGTTGTTGATCCTCTACCTGCCCGTGAGAAGCAACCATCAATCGCTTGTTGCAGTTTCGTTAGGCCACAACTAACCCTTCCTACCAATACGTTCTCATTGATCTAAGACAATTGGAACCATTTCTAGTTTCTCTATCTGAGCTATGGGACGCTTGGAGCCGGATCATGCACGAGGACGAAGTGAGATGGGTTCATTGTGAAATTGACGCCCATAATCACTTGGGAGTTTTGCTCTTAAGGTCTTGTTGTGACTATTGGTGTGTGCCTTCCCTCACCTAAATGACAGCAGCAACCAAGCTCAGCGATAGCGTCAGAGCCTAATGATGTAATAGAGCCTAGCCATGCCGCCCATAGTAACATAACCTGGTGATGGTCTACTACGTATAAGCAATTCTATCAACGAGGACCTAACTAGTCCATCCATGAAGGCGAGGGAAGACTCCAATAGCCAGCCAACAAGACCCCAGTAGCGAAATTCTTCCTTTGTACAAACATGTGTATTAAGTGTGGTCCATGCTCATTCAGCCTTTCATTATTACCCAACTTCGACTCTCGCAATAAACAGGAATCCTTCGCGCTGTTTCCGAGCCGAGCTACCTTTTCAACGTGCATGTGGCAAGCCCCGCCAAGCACCCCTACAGTGCCTTTGGGCATCGCCCAACCGGACCGTCGTCTTATGGTGTCGTTGTGGCATCGAGCTCTGCCGGGTGAGAGCGAGTGCTGCGGCTCTGCAAGTCCCGATTCGACTGCTCTGCCGGCAGCTCGGAGTAGCTCGAGGCTGCAGCCATCTCCGAGACGTTCGAAGCCGGATGCATCTCGGAAACATAGAAAACCGCCGGAAGTCCTGCCTGGGGACGTTTGGTATCTGCCTGATAGACGTCGGGCGGCGATACGACCTGCGCCCGTTTCTTACGTCGCCTTCGGAGAATGATAATGACCGTAACGACCAAGGCTACCAGCAAGACGCCTCCGATAACGACGCCAACAATCGCCCCAGTGGAGAACGAGCTCCTGCTTCCGTTATCTGGAGACATTTTGAGAAGCTCCATGAGTTCTGCGTTCTGGATGTTCGCAACTTTCCTGTTCCCCGTAAGCATTTAACTTGTCAGCATCAGGGGCTTCGAAAAGAACCCACTGTTTAGCATATAAAGATTTGATGACCTGCGGGGAGTCGTATTTTGCGGATGCAGAATCATACTCATCTTTCCACTTTAGCTCAGTCATGTCGAAGATTCCTAATCCTCGAGGAAAGGGATCAGGCTTATCCGGGAAATCGTTACTACCGCCGACGGTTATCATTTGGCGTTTGCCATCGGCGACACAAGACCCGAAAGCCCGTGCGATGCCGTCATTGGCTTGGTCATTAGTAGCCTTCGTCCAAACGAAGCCCGGCAGGCTCAAGATGTAAACTTCCCCGAACCGTTGGGTGCCGCTAAAACCGCCAAACATGAAGCTAAATAAGCTTAGCAGGATGCTCAAACACCAGGAAGTCGTGCCTTAAACACGTATACTTACATCTCGTACAAGGTTCCATCACGACTCCTGGCACCTACTGTGCAAGGCCATCTGCGAGATGTTAGTAGGTCACCAATTAGTACTTAGTAGTACCATTTGTTCGTGACTGGATCCAACAGCCAGAGCGTACCCATTAGGAGATTCTCACTTTTCTTAGTGTCATAGTTGTAAAAGCCTCCCCCAATCAGCACAATCAGCCCGTTCTTTCTAATGGAGACGTAGTGGGCACTAGCGGCATAGATAGTTCGGGATGTAGTGTTGGTTTACTCGTAGGTAAAACGTTAGCAATCAATCCGTACGGAGTCAAATATACATAATAAAAAGAGTAATAATATTCGTAGGTTAGAAGTAGCCTAGGTGCCAGCGTAGATATTGGAGCTATAAGTAGAGCCATATAGTCACATAACTCCATATAGCTATAGCTCCTACCGTAGCGCCGTACGCCATAGGGGCTAACTACGCAGTAGCTATACTAATACTAGTACTTTTTATTTTATAGCCTAAAGTATAAGGCCTTAATAAAAAGAATAATTACTTTTATAAAAAAGGTAGTAATTAACGCTGTTTAACGAACTACTACTCCTTACAAAATCAAAAAAAAATCCAAAAACCCCTATAAGGGTTAAACCTTATCTCTAATAGGCCCGGGACTTACTAGAGTACCTAGGGCTTACTAGGGCTACCTCTAGAGTAACTAGAGCCTATATCTTTCTCCTTATACTATCTATATCCCTTAATCCTCTATATTCCTAGTTCTATACACCTTTTTATATAACCTATCCTTCTATCTTAATTATTATACTATTACTATTAATAAAACTTTTAAAAGTATAGTTTAAAGAGGTTTTTATAAAAGTATTAACCGGGTTATTACTTCTTACTATCCAGTAAATATCAGTAATCTCGTATTACTTATAAAACTATTTTAGAGCTATAACATTAATTATTAAGCGCTTCTCTTTAGTAGTACTAAATTTAACAAAGTATTTATATAGTAAATATAAATCTATATACACTACTATAGGGATTTTAAAAAATTAAAAATAGTTAGTTATAATCTAAAGGGTCTTAGTAATAGTAAAGGCTATATTAGTACTAGCTATTATACTATAAATCTTAAATACTAGTATACTATAAGTAACGTACTTATTTTTTATAAAACTATAGTAAATAATATTACTAATAAGCTTAAAGGTATTATTAGCGAAGTAGTACTTATTACTAAGAATAATAACAAAGCTAAGCTATAATAAAAAGTTATTATTATTAATAAACAATCTATCTATAAATACAAAAAACTTACTAATAGTAAAGTTAAAGGGGATATATATTAGCCCTCGCTCCTAGTTATTAATCTACTACTATAAACGCTTATTTAAAACCCTAATATTATTATTATTAAGCTCCTAATACTAAACAGCAACTAATAAATCGTAAAATACCTTTAATTAATAAATTATTATAATATAAGTACTATAGACTTACTATTAAATATATATAGCCTTTTAATCTACCCTAAGAGTTATAATAATAAGCTTTTTACCCTAGCCCTTTTATTAAAATACTAAGTTACTACCTTTAAAACTTAAAATACTACTATTAAATATAAAGGAATTATTAGTAGTTAAAAAGGTCTTTAACTTAACTATAAGGTTTACTTTTTAAAGTTAGTTATCCTCTTAAGTTAAAAAATTAATAGTAAAAAGCCCTAATGTATTGTTAGTTTATATTTTAACTATAATAAACTCTTTATTATTAATTAATAATATTAAAAAGTATAAATTATATATTAAACTAACTATATTAAGCTTTTTATAGTAGTAGTAGTTATACATTACCTACTAGTACGTCTCTACCTCTACGATACTATAGAGTAGTTTCTTAATAACTATAATAGTATTGCAAAAGTAATAATACTTAATTTATTTAAAGAGTCTTATAAAAATAGTATAATTAAGCTTTATTTTTAACTATATATATACTTAAGTAATATCTTGTAGCTATAGAGTTATACTGTTATAAATTAAAAAAAAAACTAAAATAAGAATTAGTTACTATAAGGTTTATTAAATTGTTAAAAACTATATAAGGATTTTAGTTTTTTTATTATTAGTATAGTTTTAGATTATAAAACGAGACTTTTTATAGGGACTATCTATAGTTTTTTTTTTAATTTCGTTAATAATTTTTAATTTAAATATATAGTAGCTATTATAAATTTTAGAGTTGTAAAGAATAAAGTTAAAAATATTATAATTCTAAAGTACTATGATTTTTTATTCTGTTAATAGTTAAAAGGGTTTACTAGGTATAGTAATTATACCCTTGTTGTATAACTTAATTATAAAGGTAAAATTAACTTTTTTTTTTACTAAAATATATATTGTAGTAGCGTTTTTATAAGGGCGGTTAGAACGTTTTTTAGGTAGCTAAAGGAGGTTTTTAGTAGTAGGGGAAGGAGTGGAATTAATAATAATTTTATTAAGAATTTTTTTAAGTAGTTTAGTTTTATTAGGGGTATCCCTAAAGCTATTAGTTTTATTATTTTTAATTTCTTTAGTATAGCTGGGGTTGTTTAGTGGTAGAGATTTAAAGTTAGTTTTATTATTATTATTATAAAAGAGTTTAATAAAAGTTAATTTAAATATTTATAGGCCCTATAGAAGGGCTAGTATATAGGACTTACTATTAATTAAAAGTAGTAAGTATAGGCTTTATTAACTACCCTTTTTATACTATACTTTAACTTTAAATTAAAGTAAAAAGTTAAGGCTTATAAATATATTAAAGTTACTATATGCTTTAAGGCCTTTTATAACTATTTATTTAGTATAGAAGTGGTGGACTTTATTTATAGCCTTATAAATAGTAGTAGCTCTAGTTATAATATTTAGTAATAGTAGAGAGGAGTTGTTTATATAGGAGTATACTTTAAATACTAATAAAGTTAGAATAAAGCTATTTAAGTTAGTAGTATTATTAATAACTTTAACTATAACTTAAAAATAAGTATTATAACTTATCCTAGAGTTCTTTACTTTAAAAATTTTATAAATTCTATGTACTATAGTATAGTATTTTTTAACTTTACTAATTAAATAGTATACTTTAATAAAAGTATTTTTAAAAGTAATACTAAAGGATTTAGTATTACTATAGAACTTATTAAACTAAAATCTAGTACTTAAATTAGTAATAAGGTTATTAGGGGGTCCCTAGTATATATTAATTTAGTTTTTTTAAAATACTTACTATAAATATTTAATAAAAAGTAATTTTAAAAAGTAAGTAGTATTAAAAGCTGTAGATATATTAACTATATATAAAACCGGCTTACTATTAATATATATAATATTAATAATAACTTTATAGTTAAAGTTAAAGTTATTATAGAAGTTAAATTTAAAGTAGAATAGTACTAAACTATTAAGTTAGTATTAATAGTATATATAATTAAAGGCTTTAATAATAGAGATTTTAATAGAGTTCCTAGCCTTCTATAAAACATTATAAAGTTATTAAATAAAAAAGTAGCTAAATTAATAATAGAAATAGTAAAGCTTAATATTAATTAAGTAGTAAAATACTAGTAACTCTTTAGAGTCAAAAGTAAACTATCTATACCCCTATTATTAAATAATTAAAACTATAGTAGTACTTTAACAGAGCTTATTATAGATGTTATTAAAAATAATACTAAGTTAATCTATATTACTTAAGTTAAGTAAAAACGGGGTACTTATAGGTATTATATAAAAGGTAATATTTTTAAATAGAGTAGAAATATTAATAAATCTAAGTAAGTTAACTAGTACTGTATCTCTAAAAAAAATAGAGATCTTACTAGCACTAGAGGTATTTAGCTTAAGGTTTAGTAAAAAGTAATTTTATAGTACTATATATTAATTATAGCCCATAGTTAAAAACTTTACTACCCTGGTATTAAGTATAATACTACAAAAGACATTAAAGGAGTAGTAACTATTATATATAAATATTAATATAAGTACTGGGCGGATAAAGGGGTTTATTTACGTTAAGTAGTAAGCTGTAGTATTATCTTTAAATAGCTTAAAAATATAGTAATTATTAATAGTAGCTAAACTATTAATACTTATAGAGGTATAGTAGGCTATTATATAATAAACGAATTTAATATCCTTTTTAAACTCTAAATTACTTTTTTTAGGGCCGTTAGTAACTAAAAAGTTATTATTGTTATTTAAAGAACCCTTATATTAAAATAGAAACTAGTAATATTCTTTATAAAAGGGATTTTAAATATAAAATAATAATCTATAATACTTATACACCTTATCACACTCCTTCTATATATACCTATTAAACTAGTAGCTGATTTTACTATAAATATAGTACTTCTACGTACTATTACTATAAAAAAAAAGTATATTACTATAGGGATAGTCGCAAGTATTATAGCTCTAATAGTAGCTATTACAGTAGCTACTATATTTATAATTAATATAGTAAGTATTTATAAAAACGTACTAGTTACTTATAGTATAGCTATTAGTAATACTAGTAGCTAACTATAAATTAATAATAGTATTACTAAATATAAAAAATCCTTTAATAAAAGTTAATATAAAGTCTAAAGAGGAATAATAAGTAGTAAGAAGTTAGCTGTATAGAGTATAGTTGCTTTAATACTCCTTAGTAAGTATAGACTAAATTTTTAAAAACTTTGTAATTATTTTATTAAAGTACTTAATACAAAACTTACCTTAGCCGTTTTATATCTCTATAGTAAAGTTAAAACGTTACTACTTAAAGAGGTACTACTAATGTATTTAGTTAGTTTTAAAGTAGTTATGTACTATAACTACTGCGTTAAGGAGTAATAGAGGAAAAATAGAGTTACTAAAATAGTTATAATAAAAAGTCTATACTTAGCTTTGTAGTATTAGTAAGAAGGTAATATAGGCTTAATATTAAAAAATACTTATAAAGTAGTAATTATACTTAAAAATCCTAAACTTTGTATTAAAAAATTTATACTAGTTACTACTATAGATTATACCGTCCTTAAGTTTAAAGAAGTTAGTAAGTATTTTTAGTATAAAAGGGTTAAAAAGTAGTAGTACTAGAGTTAGAGTGTTTTAAAAAAAATCTTTAAAATAATAAGGGTAGGGTTAGCTCTATATAGCCTTGTAAGACTAATAGAGCTAATTATAGTGTTAATTTTTTAAAAAGGATTAAAAGGTAGCTGTTCTTTATAGTAGTGAAGTATTTGTATTTTGTAATATAGTGTTATTATAATATTTAACTAATAGTAAAATAATACTTTTACTCTACTTAATTAGCTTTAAAGTACTGTATAACCCGCTATTTATAATACGTTTAAAGAAGTAGAGCTTTTTAAAGTTAGCTCTAAAGTTCTTGTAAAAAGCTATAGCTTTTGTAACTTCTTCTTTACTCTAAAAGTTAAATTAAGTAACTTAAGTAGTGTTAAAAAGCTACTAGTTAGTATTTATTTATAAGGGGTTAAACTTAATACTATTAGTATATAACTACTCTTTAGTAACGTAATAGACCTTAAGTAAGACTTAGGTAAAGGTATTTATTAACTAACTACTAAAGTTAATATTAAAAGTCTTTTAGAATATATAGCTAGTATAGCTTTTTGTTATATACTTATTAAAAAACTATAATAAGTAAGTTTTAAGTATAGCTATAGAGGTTTTATTAATAGACTTATTATACTTTAAAGTAGACCTTTAGTTAGTAAAATCTATATTAATTACTAGCTTACGGGCAGTTACTATAAGGGGGAGGTCCTTAAAAAGCTTACTTATAGGGGCTATTTATAATATTTTAGTAACCTATATAGCTATATAAGGGTCCTTTTAGTTAGGATTACGAGATTTACTAAAAAGCTCTATAACTACTTTATAAAAGGCTAGTAATAAGGAGTAATTATTAAGTTATAAATAATTAGTAATAGCTTTAAATTTTATTATTACTATATAAGAAGAATAAAGTTAAAGTAATAAATAAGGGAAATAATAGATAGAGATAGAAAAGGGATTATAAAAATCTATAAAGGGTTTTATTATTATTAACTTTAAAAAACTTAGTAATATTCCTTATATTTAGTTTAAAAATATAAATCTTTTAAAGTCTACTAAAATATACTTAAGTAGGTTATAGAAAAAAAGAAAAGAGGCTATAGATTCGTAGAGTTTAATATATATAAGTTCTTAAGTAATGGAATTAATAAGTAAATAGTAGTTTAAATAGCTAATAAATATTAATAATAAAATTTTTATTAACTTAGGTAATTATAAGGTAATCTATAGTGTTTTAAGTGGGTATAGTAGGGGTTTAAAGTAAGGGAGTAAGTTGTAATTATAGTTAGTAAAAAGGTTTTTTTATAAAAGCGGATTTTAACTTTTATTAAAAAGAGGGGAAGTAATATTAAAAAAGTTTATAGTTATAATAAAAAGTAGTAATAGTAGTTTTTTTAAAAGAATTATATTATTAAAAAGTAAGCTATAGTTAGTTTTTTAAAAAAAAGAGGAGTTAAAGAATATAGGAAGTAGGTTAAAGAAAGGAGTTAATAGAAAAGGAAAGTTGGAAAGAAGCTGTAGGTAAAAAGAAAAAGGAAAAAGGCTATTATAAAAGGATTTTTTATAGTTTCTTTATAATACTTTAGTAGTAATATTCTAATTATTTAAAGCTATAATTTTACTAATAAAGGCTTAATAGGATTATAGGTTTATTATATTTTAATACTTCCTTTTTTTTATACTTATTAAAAGTCCTACCCTTAAAGTCGGAGTTACTTTTTAAAATTAAAGGGATACTTAGTATAGTAATAGTATTTTAAAGGTCCTGCTTTTAAAGTTAGGGTTGTAATAGTTTATTATTATTTTTTTTAAGTAATTCTAGTTAATTTATAGTTTATAGTTAAGTAGTAATAAATAGGTTAACTACTAATTAGTATTAGTTTATTTGTAAGTAAAACGTTAGTAATTAATCTATATAGGGTTAAATATATATAGTAAAAAGAGTAATAATATTTGTAGGTTAGAAGTGGCCTAGGTACTAGCGTAGATATCGGAGCTATAGGTAGAGCCACGTAGTCACGTGACTCCATGTGGCCATAGCTCCTACCGTGGCACCGTACGCCACGGGGGCTGACTACGCAGCGGCTATGCCAACAGTAGAGAATCGTCCATCTAGATCATCGGTGTGACTGACCCAAGCCTTTCCCTGAGACTTATAGTTGAACTGGAAGTAGTTTGGGATGTGATAGCCCGAGTTGGCAACGTCAGTTTCTTCCGTAAGACCGCCAAAGTAGAAACCTGCGTCGGGTGTACTTGCGACGGCTCCGCCATGGGAGCGTGTGAGCCCGGCTAGCCCTTCGCGGATGGAATCGGTCTCGGACACCTCACTCCAGATTCCACCTCCATCGGCCGCGGCCACGAACTTGCCCAGACGGGTCCCGGATCTCCCGACCGGGCGAGGGCCTCCCTGGATGAATCCACCCCAAGTGTAGACAGTGTTGGAGGAGGCGTCCAAGAAATACGCCTGTCGCGGTGTTGTGGGAACAGACTCCGGTTTTGGTATCTGCTGTAGCTGGACGTCGGTCGGCTTCCAAGACTTGGATAGGTCGATTGAAAAAGTAATATTACTTCTATCTGCCGAAAACAAAACCGTTAGCAGGACTTTGTGTCTAAGGGGACTATGGACTACAAACCATATATGCTGTTGTTTTCTCTTGAGGTCAGGTTGAGCCAGCCACCATCCAAGTACAAGTGTTGACCGATAACGAAAGCTATATGAACTGCTATTAGCATCTTTTCTCACTCATCATGCTTGTTGATAGTTTATAAGAGTATTTCGAAACCGTACCTGAAACCCAGGTCCGGAACGCAAAATCCGGTGCGGTTGTGACATCCCTTGATGGACTCGAATTCTGCGCAAAGGACCCTGCCGAAAGATGTCCTATGGCCAAGCATATCACTGCCCATGGACTTCGAACCATTGGAAACGGTGGGCAAACAGCCAAATGTGCAACAGAGATTTGAAGAGTCTGCCGCACTTCTCAAGACTTTCATCAAACTTTCGTCGGAAATGTGGTGCTTCGCGTTCAGGATTTGGGGTAAGATGCTAGAAAGGGAAAGCAGAATTCACAATGGAAAGGGAGCAGAGAGTGAAGAAAGACTGCCAGCGAAAAATGACTGGGTTATTTCACCGGCCCCAAAGTCCCAAAGTCAAACCCCCAACAAGATCAACATGAGACTTACCCGATGGGGACAGTTGAAGTCACTACTGTACAATGAGGTGACACAACTTGAAGTTGTTCGACCCGGACGGAACCATGAGACAATCTTGACCAATGAACATCGTCTGCCAATTTCAGGCATCTGATACATCTGGCAGCCTGCTCTGTTCCTTCAGATATCCCTTGACGCAAACATGTCGGTATATCGTCTAGTGCAGCAACGCCTTTGGAGGCTTGGAGCACGGCCTTCCAGACGCAACCTAAAGAAATGCGTAGAGGTGCTCACGGAAACTCATGTCTAATTCAAGTGGAGGCAAATAGTATGACTTCCAATCACCCATGCTTTTCAAGTACAGGTCGACCTATATGCGTTCATAGATGGGACGCTCTGTATATCCTTTCGACCGAGACAAATCGGGAGAAGTTCGCTAATTAGCCCGCTTGATGTTGGCATTTTCGTAGTGTCACTATCAGAGAAAGGCTGTTCTCGTCTTGCCTTATCATACTTCACTTGATGGCCCAAGTCTGTTTCACGACGTTGAGTGGTGCCAAGAATGGTTGGTGTTACCGATATGGCGCTGTACTTCCAAGCCTGTCAGGTTGATCACCAACGGGTAGCTAGAGTATGCAACGGATGTCTTGAAGAGCCGCGGGACTGATTCCCAAGCGGGTGGTCCGTCATTTAAAGATCAAAGACCACTGGATTTGACCCTCAGATTTGGGACCAGTCCACTAGGAACGGCAACAGTCGATTCGTCATCGCCAGCCGTCTGAAGAAGTTGGCAAGGAAGGAGCAAATAACCATGCGGATATAGTTGCAACACTCAGTTGCCCCGCTCTGATGTTTGTCTCGTACATGTAGCCAAGCCAACTAGCAAGAAGCATCGCCACGAATACGACAGGTGCAATATATGTACAGAAATCCGAAGCGCCGACTTGTAATTTCCGGACGCAGCGGACTCTCACTCGGTGAGTGTGGCTGCTTACATGTCATAAATGGTGATTTGCTCTTGCCAAGTAGTGGCTTGCGCAGGCTCTTCATCTCTACGCTCACAGCCCTCGAAGATTGCCTTATTGCGCCTCAACGCCTTCAAGTAGCTTTTTGGCACAGCCACGTGTTTTGACAGAAGACCCCAACAACCCAAGCACTAAATCCACATTAGGCACGGAAGATGTACTCATCAGATGCCGCGTTCAGTCCCTGTTTGGCGTTTCCCGGCCGGATTCAGCTGCATCTGGGATTGGGCATTGCAAATCTCAAGCATTTGTACCACAATTGTGTAGGTAGGTATGTGTTGGAGCTAATGCGGCTCGTTACTCTGAACTTCGACCCCAGACTAGACCTACACCAGGGCTGAGACAGCGTTTGCAGGCGTGCTGCCCTCTTAAAAAACCCCCCGCCCCGGATTCCTGCGCCATTGCCTTACATCTACTAGATACAATGATGAGGCTTCTCAGAAATGAGGGTATTGCGTTAGAGCCGCTTCTGGTACAAGCAGGCTCGGACCTGCGATTCTTCACCCTAGCAATCGCTCCGGGCCGGCTCTTGTATGCAAGGGGCGTAAGCTGGATTTAATGTGGAATCAGCGCTCACTATTACCTGATTCGGATATACTCGCAGCTGAGATCTGACTTGGACACGTACGTGCCTGGTTGTGATTAGGTAACTGCATCGTCCTTCAGCCAACACAGAAATAAAGGCCAACACCAGCTCAGACATGGACATGCGCCGGACTTTGACCTCCCTGGATATCTAAATCTCACATTCAAAATGGCTAACGAAAGCACGACGAAACCATTCACCGTGGAAGCGGCCCCGGGAACCGACATCTGGAGAAAGCCCGGCCACAACGTGTGGAGCAGTAAGTAGACCAAAGTTCCAATCATGCTGTAACTCGGCCGATGTCGCCGTCTAGAAGCTTCCCTAATTCCGTGAGCGGTACGAATACTCACATCCTCACAGTCCCAACCGGCCACACCACTTCGGGGCCCCTCAAATCGTTTCTCTCAGTCCGGGCGACCTTCTCAGCCGACTGGGCACACCTCTACGACCAGTCCGGTATTCTACTCGTGCCCCGAAAGGCCTCAGACCCCGCCGCGCCGGACAGCAAGTGGGTCAAGACCGGGATCGAGCTCTACGACGGCCGGCCGCACCTGAGCACCGTTACCTGCGACCGCTACGCCGACTGGGGCCTGTACCCGCTCCCGGCGCCGAGTGACGGGTCGGAGGCGAAGAGCGTGACGATCGAGGTCTTCCGGGACGGCGGCGCCAAGGGCAAGAACGCCTGGGTGCATTACCTGGAGCTGGATGGTGAGGGCAATGTCAAGAAGAGGGTGCCTCTGAGGAAGATCTGCTGGATCTTTGCGGACGAGGACGAGGGCGATTGGGTTTTGGATGTTGGGCCCCTGGCTGCGAGGACGGACAAGGCTGCTACGGAGGCTTTGAAGGTCGAGTTCACCGAGTTCAACGTCCAGTGGAGCCAATAGTCGGCTTTCATCTGCCTCAGAACACAGGATGAGGTAGTTGACAAGAGGATAAGATGCTCAAAACGCATATTACGCTCGTCCCTTTCGTCAATCCGACTTCGAAAACATTCCTGTGACTACAGGAATTGCATTGAATGTGACTCTGGTGAAAAGGGGCTTCTGGGCAATGTCCGGTGAAACTTGCGATCAGCTCAATTGCCATGAAGGGAAAGGGTCAAAGCAACCCATTGCCAATTTGCATCGTCAAGCGCCAAGCCAGCAGATGTCGAGATCGACGCCGCTCTCTTATAGCTAGATCGGGCTCATGATTCAGTTTCGGCCTGTCCTACAAATCAACAATTCAAACTCCATCAAGAGTGGCCCCTCCCTTGCCCCTCCCGGACCTGCTCCAGCCATTTCGGACGTCCTCCGTCCGGGCTAGCGGACTGCCTCCGGCCCATGCGGCGGACCCCTGAGTCGAACATCGCGGGCTCAAAAAACCATGCAAAATTCTCGGGCTAGACCATTCTTAAAACGGATAGGGTATCACAAGTCAACGTGATCTCACATATCATTCCTAGGTCACCACCATTCGTTACCGCTATCACACGTCCCCCCGGCACTAGCATGGCTCTTATCCAGCTCCCCCAAATGGCATGGAACTGCCACATGCACTGCTTCAATCCCGAAGTCCATCCGTTCAAGCCAAACCGCTCGTACACCCCGGAACCGGCCAAGCTAGAGGCCTTCCTCGAAAACACCATTTCGGACAATGCAGTGATGGTCCAGGCAACCATCGAGGACGGCCACGCCGGCCTGCTCGACCACCTCCTCCAGGCCCGCGACCTCAACCCCAGCAAGCGCGTCATGGGCACCGTAGTCTGGGACCCCGAGCCGACCGCAGGCCTCAAGAACATGAGCGCCTCCGGCTACGACCGCCTCCACGACGCCGGGGTGCGCGCCGTCCGCGTCCACGGCTCCTACGGCGGCTCCGGGGACGACGCGGGCTGGGTCCGGGACCAGTTCCTCGACGTCGCGCAGCACGTCCCCGCCAGGCTCGGCTGGGCCATCTCCGCCCAGCTGCCGCTCGCCATCTGGGCGGCGCTGGCGGAGACGATCTTCACGCACCCGGCCCTCGTGAACTTCACCTTCGTCGCGGACCACAACGGCTCCGCGCGGCCGGCGGACGTCGGGAGCGCGGAGATGGCTGCTTTCTTGAAGTTGATCGCATCGGGCCGTGTTTATGTGAAGGTTGGCGCGCTGCATAGGAGGTCTCCTGGAAACATCGACGGGATGAAACCTGTGGTACAGGCGTTTGCTCAGGCGTCGACGGATACGCTGCTGTGGGGGAGTGATTGGCCTCACGTTAACACCACCGCTGGAGGGCTCAGTCCGACGCCTCCTCTGGCAGGCGTGGACACGAACGCGGAGTTGGCAGCGTTGAAGGAGTGGCTTACTGAAGAGCAGTGGAATTCGATGCTCGTCTCTAATCCCGCGCGGCTGTTCGGCACCGGAGATAAGTGAGGACTAAGTGAGGACTGGGGAAGATGGGATGGCACCGGAAGGGACAGGGGACTGGACGGCTCGGGCCCGGACCGAAAGTTGGTCGTGGTCTGGGGTACTGGCCTGTTTGCGTGTGGAGGAAAACGTGGAGGAAGCATGGGGTAAAGTCAGGGGCAGACAACGATATAAGCATTGCCAAGTCGATAGCCAAGCTTCGATTCCGATCTGTCCATACCACCCAAGACTTTCTGTTCTTCTTACTCTTCTCCTTGTCGTCTTGTTCGTCCATGTCTCCCTCAAATACGGTCGCCAGTTCGGCGAACGTTGCGTCTCAGCCGACACAGCCGGATGCCATCTCCAAACAGGCCTCGAATTGCGAGGAGGTCGAAGATGCCCCGGCCGACACGAAGAAGCTCACGTTGATGGACACGTACCGGTACTACGGCGTCAAATTCTCGCGTGAGGTCGAGGCCCGCGTGGTCAGGAAGGTCGTCATGCGCCTGCTGCCCATGATCGTCGTCATCTACTTGTTCAACTACCTCGACCGCAACTCCATCACCCAGGCTCGCCTCTACGGCCTGCAGGAGGATACGGGCGTCAAGGGGGCCACTTACCAGACGGCCATCTCCATCTTTTCAGCCGGCTACATCGCCATGCAGCTCCCGTCCACGATGATCATGACCAAGATGCAGCCTCACATCTTCCTGGCAAGCAATCTTGGAGACTCTTTGCTTGGCTGCGTTTTCACTGACACTTCCAAGCCCGGCTGCATCATAGTATGGGCAGTAGTTAGCGGGTGTACGGCTGCCACAACCTCCCCGGCCGGTCTTCTTACGGTGCGATTCTTTCTCGGCATCGTGGAAGCGCCGTTCTTCCCCTCGGCCATCTACTACCTGAGCTGTTGGTATACCAAGAAAGAGCTGGGCTTCCGCATGGCCCTTCTCGTCTCCGGCCTCCTTCTCTCCAACTGCTTTGGCGGACTCATATCGGCCGGCATTCTGTCCGGCATGGCGGGCGTCGGCCACCTCTCAGCCTGGAGGTGGCTCTCCATCCTCGAAGGTCTCGCCACGATCCTCCTCGGCACTGTCGCCTTCTTCGTACTGCCCGACTATCCAGGCACGACGAGCTGGCTGACCGAAGAAGAAAAGGTCGTCGCACAGTGCCGTCTGGCGGCCGACGCCGGCAGTAAACAGGTCCTAGGCCACGAGGACACCCCCCTCAAGCAGGCCATCCTCGCGACCCTCTCCGACTACCGCGTCTGGCTCTTCGCCTGCCTCCAAATGTCCACCACCTTCTCCATGTCCTTCTCCCACTTCTTCCCCACCCTGATCCAGCAGCTCGGCTTCAAGAACAACACCGTCGTCCTCCTCCTCACGGCCCCGCCGTACTTCTTCTCCTTCATCCGGGCCCTCGGCTTCGCCTGGGACGCCGACCGCCGGCAGAAGCGCTCCCCGCACGCCGCCATCTCCTCCGCGACGGCGATCGCGGGGACGGTCGTGCTCGTCGCCGTGTCCCACGAGCGCTGGGCCCGCTACGCGCTCACGTTCCTCGTGTGCGCGGGGACCTTTGGCGTCTACTCGACGACGTACCCCTGGCTGTTGTCGACGGTCGTGTCCAGCCGCCCGCGAAGCGCGCGGCGGCGATCGGCATCGCGAACACGCTCGCCAACTCCGCGTCGCTGTTTGCGAATTACTTCTGGCTGGACGGGTACGGCCCGGACTACCGCGTCTCGTGGTCGTGCATCCTGGCGTCCCAGGTGCTCGGCCTGGGGTGCATCGCCGGCCTCCGGTTCTGTCTGCGGCGGGCGAATCGCCGGTTCGATGGGCTCGAGGCGCGGGTTGACCCCGGCGACCAGGAGGCGCTCGACGGGCTTGACAAGGATTCTCAGAGGGCGGTGCTGAATGGGTTTAGATACGTTACTTAAATGGAGGTGAGATCCTCGAATGTCAAGTTAATTCTCATCCCAAGACTTTTTCCCCCTATGACCATGGATTTTCTATGGCCGTAATTATGATGCATTCCGATCTGTCTTCATGATAGTCAGAGAACTACAGGGAAAAGGTCTTCGTTGTGTTCTCAAGCCCGTTGACAAAGCCAAAGTGGCCACAAAGCTTGATGAAGCAGACTAAGGAGAGGTTTGAATCGAACGCACGCATCCAAGGCAGACATGGCACTAGCTGCGCGCCTCGCTAGAATATTAGATCGTGGCTCATGGATCGCCACCGAATAGCATCCAAGTACGAAGAGTCTCGACTGCTAAGACGAACGTCCAGCATCCCGAACTTGGGATCGGCCACGCTACCAAAACCCCGCAGCCCATTGTCGATGACAACAAAGGGGCTAGCAGCGCGAGATGCCTAGTGCACCGAAACAGGAAATCGCGGAGAAAGGATTGGCGTTGTCTAGCGTTCTCAACTCCAAGCCAAGTCTACTGTCTACAAGCCCTTATTTCGGCCGATGAGATTAGCTCGTCCTTCTGTAGTAGGGGATCCCGGACGGACTGCTGCGATTGGAAGGAGTTCGCCGTCACGGCGTCAAACAGCTTTCAGCGCGATGGAACCTTGTCGTTCCTGGAAGAGCTCTGGCCTAGCTGAAGTTCAGAGCAGTCGCCTCTACCCGTATATGAGGTCTTGTATGCCTCCTTGGGGGAGTCTGCGTACGTAGTGCTTATCACTTTGGAACCGTACACGATCGTCGACACGGCGAGCGGCAAAGATGGATCACGAAGGAAGCACGGCAGCCGAGCGGAATGACCCAGCAAACGCGAGTGACTACCAAACCGACGGCGCTGCGATGACACAGGCCGCAGGCAGCGACGTGCCCCGTGGTGTGCTATTCACAGAGGCCGACGAGGCGGAATCAACGCGGGTCCCGAGCGTCTCATCTGTCGAGCTGAGTGTCGATACGGACAGCGACGCCGACTCGGCTTTGGGGATCGAGGGCGGCTTAGCCTCATCATCGGCGTCGGTCGCGTCGAGCATGTATCGCTTCGTGGAGGAGTTTGGGCGGACATATCACAGGTACAAGGAAGGAAGTCAGTCGCCGTCCTTCAGATCAATCAAAACCGCCCTAGCCGCTGACCTCGCGACGCAGAGTACTTCCTCCCGAACGACGAGGTATGGTGATCACGCGACGACGGACGACCTTCTCAAATTCCTAACAAGCACCATCAGCAAGAGCAGGGCCGCCTGGACCTGCAGCACGAGATCGCGCTCCGCATCCTCGACGACAGGCTCGGGCTGGCGCCGGTGGAGAACCCGCAGCGGGTGCTCGACATCGGGACGGGGACGGGGATATGGGCGATCGAGTACGCGGACCGGAACCCGGGCTCGGACGTGCTGGGGAGCGACCTGAGCCCCATCCAGCCGGAGTACGTGCCGTCCAACTGCCGGTTCGAGATCGACGACGCCGAGGACGAGTGGCTGTACGGCGAGCGGTTCGACTACGTGCACGGCCGGCACCTGACGACGTCCATCTTCGACTTCCCGAGGCTGCTGGGCCAGGTGTACGAACACCTGAGACCGGGAGGGTGGGTGGAGTTCCAGGAGACGGTGATTGACTTCCGGGCGGTGGACGGGACGCTCGAGGGCACGGCGCTGCGGCGGTGGAATGACCGGCTGCTGGAGGGGATGAGGATGGCCGGGAGGGACGGGCGGGCGGCGCTGGGGCTCGCGGGGAGGATGACGGCGGCCGGGTTCCGGGGCGTTACGGAGCGGAAGTTCGCGGTGCCGACGACGCCGTGGGCGAGGGGCCGGAGGCAGAAGGTGCTCGGGGCGATGCAGATGACGAACAACCTCGAGGGGGTGCAGGGCATCACGATGAAGATCTTTACTCAGGTGCTGGGCTGGAGCCGGGAGGAGGCCGAGCTGTTGCTGGTGGACGTGCGGAAGGACATGGCGGACAGGGACATCCACGCGTACCTGACCATGTGAGTAGTCTTTCGTTTCTCCTGTGTTTTCTTGCTCGCTTGTCGGATGACCCTTTTACCGAGACGATGCTGACGTGGAGGATGAAGCATGGTGGTCTGGGGACAGAAACCTCTGGACGCAGGCGAGGGTCCGTCTTCGGTCGAGAGGGAGGCCGCGGAGGGAGGACAAGGCGGACAGGACGGATGAGCGTTTGAGTAGGCGAGGCCAAGAAGGTGAAGACACGTCGTCGTCGTCGTTGTCGTCGCACGCTGGAGCCGCCAGCGTTTCCAGCGGCTTCAAACTCCGCCACTCCGCTGGTTTCGTTCTCGCATCGTCGTTGTGCTGGTGTTGCCGGCGACTGTAGGACCAACTTCCAAGACTTTCGATATTAGCACCGCATGCAGAGGCACGAATCGTGGCAACTCGGGGACGAAGTCGTCGCGAGGACGGGATGTTTGAGGGTGATATGTCCAGGCAGAGCCCACGCGAGGCGCGCGTGACACGCGAGCCGCGGCATAAGTATCACCATCACTTGAATGCTACGTAGCCTCCGAGGCGGGCAGTTAGGGAAGATTACACTAAAGAAGAAAGATGCCGAGGCGGTTGGGCGGGAGATCCACAACGGATGTGATGGCATTGATGACATTGGGATGATGGATCCGTTAGAAACCGAGAGCGATGCGGTGGAGGGTCAGCGTCATCGGTGTTAAGGATCGCCGGATCTTCGGCGTTTAAGCACCGTCTTAACCGTTTCGGGACGGAGCCCCGATATGCCCCACTCGGTCTCTCCGGTTCCTCCAGTCGGCACTCGTCTACCGCCCCCAGGTCCCTGAACCCCCCGGGCCCCCGGAGAGGATCAGTTCTTGATTCTAGCAATGCATGGAAGGAACCGGATAGTCTATCTCTCCGCAGGCTTTGTCAAACAGGTGGGGGGGTTTCCTGTTCCCAGACGAGCCTGACACTTGAAGACTTTTCTGTGCTTCTTCAGTGTCTCCCGGGAAACTGGCAGCGCATCAGTGGAGACGTAGGACGGAGATACAGCGCGACACGAGACGGTACAGGTGAACGAGTCAAACCGTCCGTGGCCCCTGCCCCAGTGTCCCCCGTGGCCCCCTAAGGCGGACGAAGCAGAGAGGAACGCGGAAACGGTACACCACCTGGACCACCGTGACGTCAAGCTGACCAATTGGCGGGGTGGCTCCCCTGAATTGTGCTATGTAATACGGATACACTGTACTTACTTTACACCGTAACGGCAGCTACTGCCGTATGTACCGACGTGCCACTTCTGACTGATGGTGGGGTAAGCTGCGGTTTCGACAGCGGAATTCTGCCGTCGATCCAGAGTGATGGCCAGACCGTCATGGAGCTTGCCAGAGCTCCTGCTCGAGCTGCTCTGAGCTCATACTAGTATAGTAGGTGGGGGAATCAAGTACAAAAAAGCTCGACACCCCGCCCCTTGAGACACGATCTCCTCTCCATACATTCCAGCAACAATTCAACTCTTTCCTACGATTTGATACCCTCAAGATACCCCTCCAAGCTCAATCCAACTTTTCCAACTCCAAACCCAACCTCGCAAACACCTTCGCAATGGCCCCCAAGGTTCTCGTCGTCCTCACCTCCGTGGACAAGATCCCCAAGTCCGGCAAGCCCATCGGTTGGTACCTGGTAAGCTACCTATCCAGCATCTCTTGCCTCTTATTACATAGCCGAACTAACGATTCCTCCTTCTCCAGCCCGAGCTCGCCCACCCCTTTGACGTCCTCAAGGCCAAGGGTGTCGAGATGACCTTCGCCTCCCCCAAGGGCGGCGTCGCCCCTCTCGACCAGGCCTCCGTCGAGATGTTCGCCAACGACCCCTCCTCCAAGAACTTCCTCGAGAACCACAAGGACATCTGGGAGAACACCGAGCCCCTCGCCAACTTCGTCGGCCGCGCCTCCGAGTTCGACGCCCTCTTCTACCCCGGCGGCCACGGCCCCATGTTCGACCTCGCCTTCGACGCCGACTCCCACAAGCTCATCGCCGAGTTCGCCGCCCAGGGCAAGCCCGTCTCCGCCGTCTGCCACGGCCCGGGCGCCCTCGTCAACGCCAAGACCAACGACGGCGAGTACCTCCTCAAGGGCCGCACCGTCACCGGCTTCTCCAACACCGAGGAGGACCAGGCCGGCTTCACCCCCGAGATGAACTTCATGCTTGAGGACCGCATGAAGGAGGTCGGCGGCAGCTACGTCCTTGCCGACGCCCCCTGGGGCGAGAAGGTCGTTGTTGACGGCAACGTCATCACTGGCCAGAACCCCGCCTCCGCCCACGGCGTTGGTGAGGCCATCGCCAAGGCCATTGGCCTGTAAAGAGGGGATTGATTGTGTACGATTATCATGACTAGCAACTTATGAAGGGACCGGGTAAAAGAGAATACCACAATTGAAGCGATTTCCAATCACAACCATTTGTTCACTGCGCAGAAAGTGATTGTCTTGTCTTTCTATGTGCCTGTTTCCCAGAGTCATTGCCATGTCCGACTGGAACTATGAATGGACTGGCTGATTCTTGGGAAATTTACAACAGTCCCTCCTCCGACCACCCCCCCTCAGACACCCTCCATCTCAGGGTTCTCATCAAGGTCCTCAATCTCAATCTCTTCAATATCAATATGCCGCCGCTGCATGATCCACCAGCTGATATCACTCGACAACACAAGCCCGTCCGGCGAGCCCTCCACCTCCTCATCGTCCACGACGCAGAACGACATCCGCCCCATCTGCCCAAAGTGCGGGCTATCCGC
This sequence comes from Colletotrichum musae, assembly GCA_027406025.1. NCBI lineage: Eukaryota > Fungi > Ascomycota > Sordariomycetes > Glomerellales > Glomerellaceae > Colletotrichum > Colletotrichum musae. The sequence continues at coordinate 713,760 of JANVYC010000001.1, read as the reverse complement.
GATCCGGAAGTCGAGGGTCAGCTTGCCCCACTGCACCTCCGACGACAGGCGCATCGTCTCGACGAGGTCCCTCGATATCTTCGGCAGCGAGTCGCGGACGGCGCCCACCAGGTAGACGCACTGGTGCGACATGCGCCCGCCGACCGGGGGGAATACCTGCACCCGCACCGCGTCGCGCGACACCGAGTCCGCCCAGTGCGCCAGGAACAGGTCCAGGATGTGGTACTTGTGCCGCGCGAGCTCCTCGCGGTCGTGCCCGCCCGAGCCAACAAGAAAACGCTCCACCTCGACCCAGCTGCGCAGCGGCACGCGGCGCTGGACGCACGACTGGACGGCGCCGTTGAGCTGCCTGCGGTAGTCGTAGAGCCGGTTCGACATGGCCGGGTGGTAGGCGTCGTCGCCGCGGTGGCTGCGGCTGCTCGGGCCCGCGCGGCTGGGGACGCCCCAGTACTTGTTGTAGTAGTGGAGGAACTCGTCGAGGATCTGGCCCTTGTGGCGGTCGAAGAACTCCGGGTAGGTGAAGTCGCCGAGCTGCGGGACGGCCTCGGCGAAGGAGCGTGGCATGGCGCGGACCTCGGCCTGGGTTACGGACTCGGCTATGAGGGTCGAGATGCGCGACATGATGTACTGGGTCCGCTCCCGGCTGAATAGGGGGTGAGCTGCACTGGGCATTGTTGCCGTGGTTGGAGGGAGGGAGGGGTGATGTGAGGATGAGTTGTTGAGGGCGGAGTTGAGTTGTGTGGCTGTATGGTTGACTGTTGTTGTTATGGTTGTCAACTAGAGAGTTGTTGAAGCGCAAAGTCGGAAGTCCTTTTATACTGATGCAAAGATGATGCGTGAATAACCCTCACCTTGGGCATTGATGGAATGACTGTCTTGAGAACATTCACTGGCACAGAGTTGATGAAAGCAAAGGCGAGTCTAATAGCTGCCCAGGCTATTCACCTTTGACTTTTGCGACAAAATCTACCGGACTCAGGTCAAGGTTGAGGTCTTAACTTCACCTAATTCACGAAACCCCCTTTAATGTCCAACACAAACTAACTACCTACTAAGTAGGGGTTAAGACTAAAGGCCATCTAGCTCAACGACAGGATGCATGGAACGGCTCATGTTCTCTATTATCTATGACTTGTACCTAGTAAACCTCTCCCTTCAAACTCCTCCTCTCTAGCCTACTTATTAGCTGAGGGCAGTAGGAAGAGACTATTTAAGAAAGTCAACCCAGAGAGCAGCCGAGTGCAAAGTATGGCATCAATGTCTCCCTTCTCTCTATACTCTCAGCTTCCGACGTTTCTAATACCCTGACCTGGTGAAATACACTACAGATACCGAGAACCCACCGGTAGCTTTCGCGCGTGATCGTATTCAAGGCATAGCCTCACTATACTGCTTAATGTGATGTGATTCCTACACGTGTTGCCGTACTGCTTTCAGCGCCAGATGCTGTTCTGAAAAGTTTGAAAGGCACAGGCTCATAAGAACGCGCTACAGGTGGCAAGCTTCTCTGTGCTTCCAGAGCTTCTGACGAAGTAGCAGTGAATACAACAGGCTATGCCAACTTGAGATGGTAGGAGAATGTGGGAAACTTTTCATAGACACTTGCTGTCGTCCCGACTTAGGTAGGCAAGAGATCAAGACCATAGTGCTTGCTTATTATGGGACTTCTAGCAACATCAACCGCTTTGCACTTTCTGAAAACATTCATCTATGTACCCAGCTTAGCTTCTTCCTCGATGTGAGCAAACTTTGCCCGAGAGCCCCCGCTTTCTAGTCCTTCGGAACCTTGATTAGTGGTTCGAAGATAACGCTGGTCAGAAGTATGGGAGATATGTCCAGTCGTAATGTCCATGTCCACGAGTCTCGAGACTTGGATGCGAGCGAACCTTTTCTGACAAGCCCAATGCCATGAGCCGTTGGTGATGGCCAAGTCCTAGCCCATGACGTACCAGTGCCACAAGCGTGGCATGGAGAGGGGGAGGAGGGAGGGTCCTTGGACGGGACTAGGTGGCTACACTGCAGCTTCTGTATTAGCCTGTGGAGTTTCCTAGAGGGCCTGAATTTGAACACGTCGGGCCTTTCCTTTCGCAAGACACCGGCTCCCTCTCGTGATATCTTGGCAATGAGGGCGCCTCCTTCTGCCCGTCATAGACTTTCAGCCCGAAAGGCATCTCCCAAATCCTCCCTCAACGCAAGGAAGAAGCGACGCTCTTGGAGACCTGACGGTAGAGCGTCGGAGAATCCCCTGCGCCTCGCATACTGTGACCTGCCCTGCCAGTACTTCGACGGGGATTTTGTTGAGAGATCAGAACCGGAGAATCCTCCGGCGAGTGGCGACGAGGACAGCGTCCCCAAGCAGCAAGCGTCGCGAGATGTCACCGGTCGACGCCGCTGACCCGTACTCCCATCAGACCATGCAAGAGGTCGACCTCCACGGCTTCAGGGAAACGCCCGATGACGGCGTTATCACATTCCACTGGCTAGCGCTATTCGGGACCGAGGACGCGAGTCTGCCCAGCAGGCGTGCGCCGCGATATGTGGAGACCACCGGCGCCTCCCTTGCCCCGTGGCTCCCCGGCACCCTGATCGCCGCCAAGATGACTATCAAACACTACACATTCCCGGCGTTGAAAACATCCCACGTCGTCGACTTGGAGGCTCGGGGGCCATTCTTCGACGCGAAAGGTATTGAGACCCGTTGGCTCAGAGTAGACGCAACTTTCGGGATGGGAAGTGAGAAGGGAGGACGATGTCACGATGAAGCAGCATCAAGCGAAGCCACATAGTACCAACTTGCATAAGTGGGTTTTGGCCGGACCAAATGTCATGAATCCATTCGATGTTGTGAAGGAAGCGGCATTGGTTGCATTGTGAGCAGTAGATACCGAAACCAAGACTTATTCAAGTACATGTAGGGATTTCACCTGGATAATAGGGCCATAGGCAATGGTTTGGAGGGTTCGAGTTTTTGAAACGTGCGGAAGTTTCACTTCAGCCATAATAAGATGCGTCCCTGGCTAGTTACCACGCCTCGTCTAGCATGTAGTGCTGAACTGAAGCAATATCAGTAACCCAAGATTATCCAGAGACATCTGTAGAGCTGTGTGGCAACTTGCCAACGCCATAGATTACCTCCACTAAGTGTTTTAAACCATGGTTAGTTATAGGTAGGTAAAAGAACACTTGCAGACGTGTATCAAGCAACAGCGTTCATTTCCTAGATATCAAAGTCATCTCCCAGGTTCGTGTAGGGTCCGCACTGAAGAGTGTTGCTACGATCGTATGGTGTTAACAGAATACTATGCCTAAGCAATTCGTGATTCGTGAAACAAGATCCTAAAGGTGCTGGAATCTTGAGAGACGTTGATTATGTATGAGAACCTCTGAATACTTATGTAGCACCCTGGCGAGTGATGTTGACGATTTGAATCCTTCGATTGACCAATTTCTAGATTCGATGCGCGTATACCTATGCCCCCTCTTTAATCCCTTTTTAGATTGCAACCCAGTCATCCCGGAAGCGAATAGATAAACTAGATATCGGTAATATTCTGGGTTTGACTGTTTGATCTTCAGCTCAGTGTTGAGAAACCCCTTTCGAAAGAACATGCAGAGGTTACGGGTACTCCTGAAAGCTTGCGGTATGTTCTGCCTTCAAGATTGAATTTCGAAGGAGCTATGACGACCTGCTTTTCCCTGGCAATAGGAAGCACGAGTTCTGACAATGACCTAGAGTTTGCTTTAGACTAATGAAGAACATATGAACGCATTCGACTCGCCCAGGCAAGGGCTGAAGATAGATCTTGCCCCAAGCAATGGACGATGGTCCCCGAAGACTTCGTGCGCTTCGGCGTGATCTTCGGGACCATGACGGAACCATGCTCACAGCCATGCCCAAACCAGCCGACAAAGATGCCCTCCTTGATGACGACACCGTCTGTAGCCCCGTCGAGGTGGTGTCTGCTGTTCTGGCCCGGGCTTGAATCTGTTCGCGCGGCGATTATGCGTCATGGATCCCATCACGACCCGATACTGCAGATTCAACTTGCCTCCGACCATCTCAGGCTTGAAAAGACTCGATATGATGAGATTAGCAGAGACGAATAGCAGGAAATTGGGAAAGCCCGCTTCGGCTGCCAAGGGGGGGTGCGACCGGTGCTGAAATTATGAACCACCGATGCTTTCACTTAACATAACTTGAGCACAAATCACTCGCTGAACATCGGAAGAAACTTCCTTCGAACACTTATCAGGAAGGAATTCACAATAAATTTCAATATAATCTGATATCACAATCAGAAGCTGGAATAGCTAGGGCTACTCTCCATAAAATGGCGTGCTGCTTGACGGATCTCGTCAATCGCTTACAGAACCGATCTCACCATATGAACAATGAAGACGTAGGAAAGCATTCAGAGATGACCCAGTCGACCAATTTCAGCCGAAGTTATGGTTCGTTTGTCACCAATAGACAAATCAGTTGTCCATGACAGATCATTCTTACCGTCCTTGATCGTTGCAATGCTGCTGAAAGCCTCTCGCGCAGCTCATGATGCTGAATACGAAGCATGTTAGATGGGAATCATTCAGCCTTCAGTGAAACTGAAAGCCAATTCATCGTACACTGTGAAGGGTGTACACAATACTACGACACTATTCGAAAATGGAGTTACGCGTTCCCAGACTTCAACCCGTCAACGTCTCTGTGCCAAAGGGCCGAGGAGACGTCGCCTGCCACAATGCGTGCCTGTGCTGCTTGATACTAAGCATTGCCAATGATGCTTTGCAGCATTCACCGAACATATGCCGGCAGTCAACGACTTCCAAGTTCCAATTGAAAGACGGCTTGCCCGTCACCAGCATCGTGCATACTTAAGATATCGTGACATCACATTCCGATCAACATTTTCGAACCCGCGTGGTGAAATCAATCGATAAAACGGCTTGGCATACCCGAGATGGTCTTTGCACCGGTTGGAAATACCTTAGCTGGTCCTTTTCAAGCCACCAACTGTGGGTTATCGTACGAAAACCGCGCCCGGCTTTGAGTCAACTCTAAGTCTAAGGTGAAGGCTGTCACCAGAGACACTGGGCTTCCTGCTCCGCCGTCCCGCCTGGAATGGTGGCTGTCGCAGATCCGAGGAGGTCTCGGGGTTGAGCTCTCAGCCCCTTGACCGAGGGACGTTGTAGGGCGATGAATACCGTGTTCTGGAATGCGCGCTAGAATATTTTGGGGCATAATGGTGCCCTTTGCTTCCAAGGTCTCACGCAACGCCGATAAGGGAGGCGGGGTGGAACAGTTGATCCAACCTCTCACAGATAATCACTCCCCACGTGCCGGAGTCTTTTCCGTAGTTGGATAACTCTGATTTGTTGAGAATTCAATTGACAACTCTTCGGTCTATCCGCCCAAGATTCTTTCACAGTCTCGTTATGAGACCACTTGAATTCTCGTATTCTTGGTAGAAAAGCGGTCTGCTGCGTATAGGTTCTTTTCATTCCATGATGAATCACCACAACCCCACGCCATACAGAGGCTACCCGAGATTCAAGGAACCGCAAAAGAATGCAAAGTTTGTCATTCCCTAGCTCCCGCACGGGATGGCAAAGCAAGGCATAGTTAGCTCGCGCGCTGTCTACCAGCCCGCCACGTCACGTCGTGAGACAAGGGGCACGGCCGGGGAGGGCCCGCTGCCTTCCCCGCTAGCTGAACACCGGCAGGACAACGCCGGCCCGGTCGTCACATTCCTGCCGCGGGCGGCGGATGAGGCTCAGAGAGCATGGAACCCAAGTGCGTTGCGCGTGGTGGTGCGTAGCTGAGGGCCTGGCCGAGCCGCCCGGGTGGCTTCCGAGGGATGGTAGGGCTTCACTATCCCTGATCTACAGGGGACCCCGAAGATCTAAACAACTCTCGGAGCGAAGCAGCCGGGCCGTTGCGTAGGCTTTGCTTATTCCTGACCGTGAGGTATGTGACGAATCCTTCCCTGCCTTGGTCTCGTTGCCGAGTGTTTCGAGTTGGCCCGGTTTTGCCAGTTGAGGAGTTGATGAGGAACGCACTCAACACCGAAGAATCGTTTCAACCTCCTCGTCTGGAATGCTGCTCACGAAGCGAAGGACCGAAGCTGGCGACTTCCACGGAGGAATCGCATGTGCTAATCCAGTCTCTGGAGACTATCATGAGAAAGATTGAGCTTTCTTGTGCTCAGTTCGCCTATATAAGAGGAAGCTGCTTCTGCCCTTCTCGACAGAAAGAAGAACCAGGCAGTCATCGCAACGACACAGTCACTCACTATCACAGCTTCAGTTCCAAGAACCCCAATCAACCCAATCAACCCTTCGCACTCTTTCTTCAGTCACCATGAAGTTCACCGCCTACCTCACAACTGCCGCGGCTGCTTTTGGCATCGTCGATGCTCAATGCAACGCTGTAAGTCCTTCATCCTAGAGAGCCACTGATCTGTAGCCACATCTCACAACAGGTGCTGACTTTCAACAGAACAACTGTGCCAGAGCCGTCACCGGCACTCGCCTCGGACCTGCTACCCAGGCCGCTCGCAGGGCAGACTGCTCTTCTTACCAGAGAACCACGATCACCTTGGCTCGTGTGACCGAAACCGTTATCTTCACCTCGTTCGGGTCCGCAGTCACCCGCACTTTTGCGTCGTCGACCGTCACCACCACGACCACTGTTACACCCTTCATTCCCACCATCACCATCGACCTCCCCGAGCCCACCTTCAAGCGCCGCGAGATCGAGGAGCGCCAGCTGGTCTCGACGTCTCTTCCCTCGGTTGACCCCATCCCGTTCTACGCCTCCGCCTGTGCCGGGCCGTCCGCGTACCGCAGCGCTTGCTCTTGCTGGGGTATCACGCCCACGTTCGTCTTCGCTACCGTTGAGTCTACGACGACCTTCTCCTTCACCAGCATCGAGAGAGACACCATCACCGTCATCGGCACTGGCGTCACCACCACCACGGTCCGAGTTACGTCTACGCCTGATGTCTCCAGCGATGTTGGTCCTTCTTCGACTGACGAGCCTACTGTGACGACCGAGGAGCCGGTCTCCTCCACCGACGAGCCCGTTTCTTCTACTGAGGAGCCTGCATCTTCCACTGAGGAGCCCGCGTCTTCTACCGAGGAGCCTGTTTCAACCACCGACGAGCCTGTCCCGACGTCCACCGACGAGCCCGCAACCTCTACTGACGAGCCCGCAACCACGACGGATGAGCCTGCCCCGACCTCGAGCGACGAGCCCGCCACCTCCACCGATGAGCCCGCCACCTCCACTGATGAGCCCCCGGTCACCACCGACGAGCCTGTCCCGACCTCTAGCGACGAGCCCACCACCACTACTGACGAGCCCGCTACCACGACGGATGAGCCCCCGGTTACCACCGATGAGCCCTCCTCCACGACGGTTGAGCCTCCGGTCACCACCGATGAGCCTGCCTCATCCACCGAGGAGCCTGCCTCCACGACTGAGGAGCCTGCTTCCTCAACCGAAGAGCCCGCGTCTACCACCGACGACGTCATCACCCTCACCACCGCCACCGAGGAGCCCTCGATCACTGAGGAGCCGGTCACGACCACTGACGACCCCATCATCAGCCTCACCTTCTTCACCGAGACCGATGAGCCCACGACCACTGAGGACCCTTTCTCCAGCCTTCCCACCACTTTCGTGACGAGCTTCACCACTACCGTCTCCGAGGACCCCTCTTCCACGGTAGGCGAGACCTCAATCGGTGTCTCGTCGGACTCACCGAGCCCGCTCCCGCGTCGCCGCTAACTCGAGACTTTCCTTCCTAGACCAGCAGCGATGGCACCGCTCCCACCAGTGCGGCGATTTGCTCCACCTTCGGATCCCAGTTCCCGTACACTCCTGCGAACCTCCTGACCCTCTGCTCCTGCACCTACGAAGACCCCGTCTGCGGCGAGGGCTTCGCCTCCGTGCTCCAGAGCATCCCCGCCATCCTCAGCATTCGGGGCTGCGCCAACATCTGCGACGGCTTCACCAACTGCGGCGCCTTCAGCTACAACCCCGAGACCTTTGTCTGCAGGCCCCTGGCGAGGGGCACCGGCGTTGGGTCCAACTCGTCGTCGACCTGGGTGTTCGTCGACCGCCGCCTCAACTCTTGCGCCAACGAGCAGTGCTCTTAGAGCGCCAGAGGATAGCCGGCTTCATGTTTGCCATGTTATGGCGCTTACGCTCCTTTATGATGTTATGATTTATCAAAGAACTGTCGTTTAGTTTTCAGTGATTGGGTTGATAAGTAGGAGCTGCAATACATGATGTCGTTGATTTAATCTCGCTTACCATGCTGCGAACTGCTGATGTTCTGTGAAATACTCCCTGGTTTGGGCATCTTGAACTTGGCTTGCTGTTGGTATTAACAGCCAAAGGGCGTAAATAAGTTCCTGGAGCCATCTCTCCAAATGTGTCAGTTCCAACGCGCAGACTGCCTTAGTAACTAACCTCCTTCGCCCTCCACCGAATGAAGACCACTGATCCTTTTTGTACAAATCTTGCCAAAAGTTCCAACCATGTTAACAGCTTTGGCACTTCAACCGCGCTCGTTTTGGCAGAGGGGAAGTCGCTACGCGTTGGGAATTGCTCACCCCGCATCGGTCTCAGTGCCCACCTGGCACGAGTACACAAGGAAGGGGGCTGTGCTGCTGGAGTAACCAAAGACTCCAGAGATAGAGAAAGGTAACTAACAGCACATGTGACAGGTATACTTGCCTCAGGGTCAAAGGCATTGTTTACATCCGGGAGGCCTCCTAATACTTGTGTCAATGCAGTGTGTTGTGCATGGGAGAGAACCGTTGGCAGGGTGGGAGATTAATACCGCAACGCACTCAACCCCAGAACTCGCGTAACACAGGGAAACTTGCGGGGGAGGCGAACGGAAACTCTCCGGTAATCAACAAGCCTAGGCCTTAAAGGGGCTTGGGGTCATCTGCAACAACGGTCAAGCGCCCGTCTGATGGGAAACCAACCTAACCAACCCACTAGTCCGCCAAGACAAATCCCTCATACAAAAAAACGCTCGCTCGCCTCCCAGATGCTCCCATTGTACCTGTCACGAACCCAGAGAGCCCGTGATACTTTGTCTCGAACAAAATTTACCCAACGGATGACTGTCCGGAATTTCTCTGCTGCCTGGCTTAGACAACAACGCACTTGCCTTGCCCCACGTCCTGCGGGCGTAAGCAGCACGCGAGCTGCCAACGGTTTCGCGGACAGATCTTGTCTAAATTCGCTCACGGGGACCGCAGGCCGGGCAGGATTTCGTACCACCGATGGAATGGGGATGGCGACTTGCCGCATGAAGCATCCCGAAGGGTTTCCCGGGGTCTCGTGCGGCGGCTAATGGGTCTCCTCCCCGATGGATGGCTGGGTGGTCCTCGTGCTTATCCCCCCCACGGTCCCTTTCGACTTTTGACCGCCGGGATCTGTCGTATTTGCCTGTTTTGGAAAGTCGATGCTGGTCTCGGACTGCCGAATTTCGCGCCGGAAATCATCTCGGGACTGTTAGAAAAGGCCGCAGTGCTCCCCTGAGGCTGTAGTTGTTTCCCTCAAGCTGATCTGTCAGTTCCCTCATCACCTAACCCCCTGACTTTCCTCCTTGCCATTAAGCTCTCTCCGCTGTGATCCTACGTTTCCAGATCCGAGTTCTATCCAGACTTTTACCTGATATGGGAGACGTCGATGGTGCCATCATCTCAGTTCCCGCAATCAAAGCTCGCCCAGAGCGCCAGAGAACCTCGTCGGCCCTCTCGACGGGCACCGCTCCAGGCGTCTTCGTGATCAAGACACGCTGCCCTCCCCGCGTCGGAAGAACCCAGAAAGTACGAGAACTGGTCCAGCTGGCGCTGACGAGGCTCCGAGTCCTCCTCGGAAGAAACAACGGGACAGGCCGATCCCTTTCGAGCAGCAACCTCATCGCGTACAACCACGCCGGGCCCCTTTTCAGCTGGTGGGGTGCCAACCACCGCGTCTTCTCGAGACACGTTCCTCCTCGCCGCGAAGCCTCCGAAGATGTCGGACCGTCCATCAAGGTCACCAGCGACGCACCGCAGAACGAAGCCGGTTTTCGCAAAACGGCCGAGATTGAGAAGCTGCAACGCCTGTGCCTCGAGCTGCTCCCCGTCTCCGAGGCCGATGCCGTGCCCTCCCTCCGCGTTGAGACCGACAGGGCCGTCGCCGAGTTCCTGGACGCGGACTTTTGCTTCACCACCGCCACGGGGTACGGCGCCAACTACGTCGCGCTGCCGGCGCTGGTCGGCTGCTCCACCGTGGTCATCGCGGACGAGAGCTGTTGCAGCGCCGTCGGAGCGGGTGTCTTCTTGGGGGTCTGCCGTGGCCTGAAAAGATTCAAGCACAATGATGTGGAACATTTGGAGATGCTTTTGAGGAGTTGTGTCGGCAGGGTGGACGATGTCGTCGTGGTTATCGAGGGTCTATACAGGTTCGCAGCTCAACCGCCGTATGATGTGGGCGCTGCCGATGTCTCGTGCTGACCTTTGAGACCCTTAGTATCGAGGCTGACGTGCCACCACTCGACGAGCTCCACCGGTTGAAGGATGAATACGGATTCACGCTGTACTGCGATGAGGCACGCTCGTTTGTAGCTCTCGGCAACACGGGCCGGGGATGCTTGGAATGCTGGAACGACCATCACCCAGACACCCCCCTTCCCGAAGACCTGATCGACATTCGAACAGGCACACTGTCCAACGCCATCGGCGGCGTAGGCGGTTTCATCACAGGAAAAGCCCAGTTTGAAGACATCATCCGCGACCGCATCGAGAACCTAGACGACGGCGAGATCCTCTCCCCTTCCAGCTCCACCATGGTCCAGACCCTCTGGGTCCTCGGACAGCCTGCGACGACAGGCAGAAGCCTCCGGCGGCTGGCTGAGATATCGCGATTCTGCCGAGAGGAGCTGGAGCGCTTCGGCATCTTCGTGTACGGCGAGGCCGACGCCCCCGTGCTACCTATATACACGGGCAGGCCCAGCCTCTCGGCGCAGCTGTCCCGCGAGCTCCTTCGGGAGGGGTTTCCTGCCGCAGCGGTGTGCACGCCTGATGTTCCGTTCTGGGAGAGCAGGGTGCGCGTGGATCTGGCTGCAGATCTCTCCGACGACGAGGTGAACCGTCTCATCGCGGCTGTCATCCGCGCGGCCGCGTTTGTTGGGATATGCAAGCCACCGGGCATGGTCCGGTTCCTCTTCAAGACCGACGTCGCGGCCGAGCAAGACCGGGACGAGACCGCGGAGGCGTACGCGAGGATTCGAGGGCTGGTGAAGATGGACACCGCGATGAGGCATGCGAGTATCCAGAGACGGCTGTTTGAGAGCACCTGCGGCCCGCGCATCCTCGACATCGGCCACGCGTCCCGCCTCAAGCACGGCATCGGCGCACGCCCTGTGTCTAGCATCTCCCCACCTCACGCCGCCGTCGACAGACTCATCGCCAGAGCCACAGGCATGGAGTCAGGCCTAGCCTACGCAGACGCTTCTATAGGGCTATCCTCCGCCATCGCAGCGCTGTCTCGGCCGCGGCAGGGCTACGCGAAGAACTACATGCTCTTCGAACGAGGCGCGAGCCAATTCGTCCGCGACGGGCTGGCCACGGCGTCCAGGGCGGACGCCCCCGTCATGCTGAGCTACATCGACCTGTTCCAGCTGGTCCAGCAGGTCCGCCGGCTCTCGCGCGGAAACGCAAAGCTGCGCGTAGGCGTGTACGTGCGCGTGGGAGAGGACTCGGCGCACCATTTGCTGTCCAACGTGCTGGAGGAGATTGCGGCGCTGACGGGGCCTGAGTCGGTGCTGACGGTGCTGCTGCACTGCACGTCGCGGTGTCTGGATCCGCGGGAGCTTATTTCTTTCCCGTCGAGGGCGAATGTGAATGTGCTGGTTTGCGGGTCGTTCGGGCGTATCTTTGGACTTCCTGCTGGGTTCCTTGCCGGTCCTGAGGATATTGTTAGGGAGCTTAGGAAAGCCGGCGGAGGATGTGTGTTTGGGGTGACGCCGCCTACCTTTGTGATGGATATGTTGCATGCTGCGCTGGAGTGGAATGTGTCAGAGGAGTGAGGTTGTTTTAGTTGGAATTGGCATTCATAGTGTTGGAATGTAATTACGGCCCTGCGCCACGGCTGCAGTGCCTCAGCCACAGCAGCTGTGGCTCGGGGACGTGTGGGGTCACATGACCCCACGGGGCCCACTTTCAGGGGCCCCTTTTAACCCACGCTAGCAGCCCTCCTTCTTACATCAATATAATCTATCCGCATCACTACTTTATAGTCGATTTGACCTTGTTTTGACGGCCGTACGGCCCCTTGTTTTTACTCTATTTTAGGGTCGCGTTTACTTACCCTATATAAACTAATACTAATTAGTGGTTAATGTACGCACGTAACTATAGTAATTATTGTTATCTATAACGGCACTGTAGCTAATAATAATTACGATCTTTTTGGTTATAAAAAAGACATTATTATAAACGTAGTTAGCCTAGAGTTAGCTAATCGCTTATTAGTAAATAATATTAATATACTAAGTCCTTATTTAATAGTAGTTAATTTTACCTATAGATCTAGTATGCTATTATAAACGCATCTAAAACATTAAATAGAATAAGTAATATTTAGTATACCCCTTTTTAATAGTTAAACTATTTTAACTATTAAAAGTATCCTTTAACGTAACGACCTTTTAATCCCCTTATTAATAAGGCCTAGATTAACAACCTTTTAATCCCCTTATTAATAAAGCTTAATATACTAAAGCTTATTTAATGGCTAACTAGACCTTAAGCTAGCTTGCTTGTAGATACGGAAAGTGCCCCTTAACGTATTGTCTTTATAGTAATGAGCCTAGGGATTAATAACCTTAAGGTATTTCTAGCTTTATTTCCTTACTAAATCCTAACTTTACTAATAGCCTTAGGCTATTAAATTAAAAACCCCTACTTAAGCCCTACTTACTTACTTAAGCCTAGGGATTTATAACTTCCTACTATTAACCTATAGATCTAATAGCCCCTAAGGCCCTGTTTATTAATTTATAAATCTAGTAGCTCTAAGTCCTTATTAACTTAAGTCCCTATATAGTACTTTATAACTATCCCTCTTCTATTTAATATAATAAACCCTCTTATACCCCTATAGCCCCTAATTACTTAAATCTATCCCTATAAGGGATTAAGTATAAGTAAAGATTCTTTAAAAAATAAAAAGCTACTAGAGGAAGTATAACTAACTATTTTATTAAAAATAAAAAACTACTAGGGAATAGATATAGGAATAGTTATAGACTATAGTACCTTAACTCTTATTATAATAGTACTAAAGGATATATAGTTAGCTATATTTTTAGAAGTGCTGTTAGGGATAAGTAGCGGTACTAATAGATATATAGCTAGTATTCTACTACTCTATATCTCTGGAGGTATTGCTAAAGATAAATAACGGGGCTGGGGGATATACGGCTAGCGATCCCACGCTCTATATCTCTACCGGTATTGTTAAATATTATAGTAATAGCGTTAGACTATAAATTAACTAAAACTACGGGTAATATAGTACGTTAATAGGGCGTACTATAAATAAAATAGATATTTAATAAAGCCGCTGGACGTATAGTAGACTATTGCTGTAGCTATATGTATAGTAGCTCTATTAGAGATAAGGCGCTTAACGCTTATAAAGGTTTTAAGATTTTTTATTATTTTAAAGAGTAGTAATCCGTTAAACTATATTAATTACCGCCCTCTTTATAATTATAATTATTTTTTAGGTTAAGGCCTAATACCTTAGGCCTTAAGAGTAAAAACTGCTAGTGTTAGAATGTAATTACGGCCCTACGCCATAGCTACAGTGCCTCAGCCACAGTAGCTATGGCTTAGGGATGTGACGATGTATTAGGTAATCTAAGCATAGGAGGCTTATAGTAAGGAATGCTGTAATTAGTCTATATAAATATAAGGGCTATTTGTGTTATTAAGGCTGGAAATAGCTTAAATATATTTTAACTTAATTTATATAAGAAGGATTTGTTTTATATTTATATAGAGTCTATAGGCCCCTAGATCCTAGGAGCGGGGGTTTAACTAAGATTTATATTAATTTCTAACCCCTACTTAAACTAGCTTAGTAATTATAATTGTGATACTCTGCGTTATATAGTAGCATGATTTGTACGAAGCTATTTAGACTTAGTTTATTAACTGTCTGTTACTAAGAGAAGCGCTGGATCCCTTGTATTTAAACCGCCTAGATTTTTAATATATTATTAAGTATAGAGAAGTGCTTATAGGATAACGTAGAGGAGGAGTCTTCTCCGTTAATGGCTTAGCTTATGGAGATAATTAAAGGCCTAAGAGCTGTAAGTAGTAGCTAGGAAGAGATTATTAAATAGCTATGTTAGAACCTTACTAAGAAAAGTAAGGCCCGCGATGATTAATCCCCTATGCTTTTTAACTTACGGGGGAGTATACTGGCCCTTACTTACGAGCCGCTTGGCGCGGCTTAGAGAGGGCTACTGTTACCCTTAATGTATCCTTTTAGCCTTTTATAGATGCTGAGCTTGTGGTTCTTTGTACTTAAGTTAGATATGACGATATAGGATGTATTAGAGACGACGTTTTTTGTATGTGTATTTATTAAAATACTAGAGGAAAGTAAATATTAGGAAAAGAGTGTATAGGAAGATTGTTTTAAGGACTTTAGGTTAAAAATACTAAAGGAATACTTTTTAAAAGGTACGTTAAACTGGCTTGCTTAGTTAATTTAAATTTTAATAGCTTTTAAGATTTGTAGTTTTAAGCTTAGGAAGGGCCTAAGCGATATTGAGAGTTTGTGTATTGGTAACGAGATTAAGAACGTTATTTCTAACGGCTCTATGTTCTTTATTATATATATTATAAATGGGAAGTAGATATAGTATATACTAGTTTAGAACTACGTAGGCTATAGAGTAGTCCTATGTGGGTAGCTTTAAGATTAGTTTTATGCGTATATACTTAAGGGAAGCGATCTTATAAGCTATATTACGAAATTTAATAAACTTATATACTGCTTAAGAGTGGCTGGTGGCTAAATAGCTCTGGAGGATAAGGTTTATGCGTTTCTTTAAGGAATAAGTTTATAGTATAAGGATTGGTCTGCGCGTTTTAGATCCTTCTAGTGAGGCGGTATACCTATTATAGTTAACGGGCTTATTGCCGACTTTACTAATAAGGCCTGTATATATAATAAGTAGAAGGTTATAGTCTTATAAATAATAAATAGTAATTAATCCGCTACGGGGCCGAGGAGAGCCCCTAAGAGAGACCTTTTGGATTGTAAATGCTAGAATTGTAGTAAGAAAGGCTACGTTAGGGCTATTTATAAGGTGGAGAAGAAAGAAGACGATAAGAGTAAAGGGGAGAAGACTTTTAAAGCGCCTTTTATAATACCGCTAAAGAGCGATACGCCGCTAAAGGCGTCTAAGTAGACTAACCCGCTAAAGCTGGACTCTTTTTTAGGTTTAAGGATGTTGTAAGAAGACTTTAAAGCTGTTTAGAACGATCTGAGGGTGGTTGAAAGTAAAGTAGAAATAGCTGGAGAAGAGCTTGTGAACGACGAGCGGGCTATGATACTTACAAATACCCTTCTCTAGTTAACTAAAGAGAAAATGGACGCTTGGCTTTGGGATTTTGGAGTAAGTGTATATATGATTAACGATATGGTATAGTATAAGAGTTGTATAGCTATTATAAGTTAATAGTAGGTTATAACTAGTAACGGGCTGATCTACTTAGAGCTTGTAGGAGTTGTTGTCCTACGCTTCTGCAACGGTCACGTTATAGAGTTGTGAGACGTGTTGTATTTGCCGATCCTCCCTATGAACGTATTTAGTAGGGAGTGCCTCTATAAAGCCGGAGGCTATTTACTTAATAGAGTATTAATTGCGTAGAACGGGGAGCTCTTTAATAAGCTTAATATTGAGGAAAGGGGTTTTTATTTGTCCTTAGTAGACCTAAACCCGTTAGCTATGCTCTATTTTATATAGACGAAGGAGTAGTGAAAGGATACTTAACTTTGGTATAGGAGATTCGGCCACCCGGGGTATTGTGAGTTGATTAAGTTGATTAAGCTTATAAGAGGATGTGCCCTGACGGCGAAAGATATTGTGCCTTAACCTTGCTTGACGTGCGACTTGTTAAAGAGCTTATGGTATTCGCCTTATACGCCGCGTAAGTGCGTAGGGCGCTCAGGAGATATGGTCTATGTGGATGTAGGAGAGATTAAGCCGGCCACGTGGTACGCTTACTTCGCCATTGTTATAAACGATTGATTTTATAACTAGGATATAATGTTGTTGAACTTAAAGGAAGACCTTGCTTGTAAGCTTGCTAACTATATGTGTGGCTGGTAATAGTATTTTGGGGAGCTTATTAAGGTTATTTATATGGATAACGCTGGAGAGTTTATGTCTTTGTTTCTAAACGTTACCCTAAGAGATATGGGTACGCGGGTAGAGTTGTCTTTTCTGTATATCTATAAGTAGAATGGCGTTGTGGAGCGCTTTATTTAAATAGTTATAGATAAAGTACGTTTTATATGCGTTGATATGGATATTCTAGCTGAGTTGTGGCTGTGGATTATGTTGGCTGCTGTGTACGTAGTTAATAGGAGCTTTACTTTAGTAGTTAGAGGAGGAACGCTGATCTAAGTGCTTATAGAGGATTTAGAGTCCGGGAGACGCTTTATCCTAGACGTTAGCAACTTGAGGGTTATTGGCAGCTGCTGTTTTGCTAATATTGATTCTGAAACCCGAGTAAGAAGTAAGAAGATGAGCCCTAGAGCCAAGGAAGGCATTCTTGTGGGCTATGTGGGCGATCGAGCTTACTAAGTATGGATCCCTAAGTGCTAGGAGGTGATAACTTTATTAATTGTTGTTTTTTATGAGCCCGCGAGCTTTGAGGAGGTGGATCTCCATTGGTTCCTGCTACTAGGGTAGGGGGCGGGATCTTGAAGATATTGGTGTACTGTTTACGACGAGCTTATGGCTCTTTAGCTTACGCTTGGCATGAGCGAAAACCGCCCGCCGAATTAAGAAATTGGGCTTATGACTCAAGGGGAGCTATTGAGTGACTTTGTCCTGATGGCTTCTAGCGCGAAGATCTGGCCGCACCTAGACCCAGCGACCCTTGTGGAGGCACGCAACGGGCCCGCAGGAGACTGGGAGCTGTGGAAGGAAGCTATATACGCGGAGATCCTGATCCTTGTTGAGCGAGGAGTTCTTTCTTTTGTTCCGAGGAGCGAAGCACTAAAGAGCGCGCGGCTTACTGTGAAATGGGTGCTTAAGTACAAAAAGGCTTAAGGGATTATGACCAAGAGGAAGGCGAGGATTGTGGTAAGAGGCTTCTAACAGGTGTATGGGAGGGACTTTGTTGAAACGTATGCATCGACCTTACGATTCGCTTTCTGGAGAATCCTTCTTGTGTACGCTTGCTGGAAGGGACTTGCTGTGTGCTAATGGGATTTTGTTGGAGTATATCTTAATGGGGATCTCGATGAGCAGATTTATATGTTACTGTTTGAGATGCTGGAAGACTTCTTCTTAGATGCCCGATTTAGATACTACGTAGTAGAAGTTGGTTACGATCCGGGTTAGGACTAGGTAATTCTGTTGTAAAAGGTGTTATATGGGCTCTGCTAGGGTGGTTGATAGTGGTAAGTAAAGCTGCGAGAGGTTCTTAAGTGCTGCGGCTTTAAGCTGCTGGCCTTTGATAATGCTATATACTATAATGCGAAAGACAAGGTGTCTATGGCGACCTACGTTGACGACATTATTGTTATTGGCCCCGAGGAAGCTATTGGCTGTGTGCTTGCTGCGGTGAGTGAGTAGGTAGAAGTTGTTGACTTGGGAGTCCCCGATTCGTTCCTGGGTATTAAACTGTTGTTTATAGCTACGGAGACTACGATTTGCTAGAGTGCTTATATGGAAGATATTGCGAAAGAATTTGCTTAGGAGATGCGCCCTGCTGACACCCCCGTTGAAGTGGGAGCCCTTGCGGTTGCTGTGCTAGTTGAAGGCGAGGTTGATAAAAGCCTTTAGGAGTGGTATTGTTGAATGCTTGGTAAGGAGTAATTTGCTGCTTAGATGACCCGCCCGGATATTGCCTTTGGATGTGGCTTGTGGGGGAGGTTCTCCTATGCGCCTTTTAAGTAGTATTAGAAAGGAGCCACGCGCTTGGTGTGTTACTCTAAGGGTTACTACGATCTTAAGATCTGGTATACTGTGTAGAAGGGAGTGGACGAGACTAACGATCTCGGCCTTGAAGGCTACTGCGATAGCGATTACGCTGGGTGTCTCGAAACCTTGTGATTAACGACTGGGTGGGTATTCTTTATGGCTGGTGGCCCGGTATTGTGGAGGTCCTATTGTTAGAAGACTGTGGTAAAGTCTTTTATAGAAGTGGAATACTATGCCGCCTTGGCAGTAGCCTCGGAGGCTGTGTGGATCTGGAGCTTTTTTTTGGAGCTGGGAGAAGAGCTCCTGGGACTGGTCCGTATATGGGCCGATAATACGGGAGCGATCACGCTTACGAAGGGCGAAAGTGGTGATAACCGGACTAAGTATATAAGAGTCTACGACTACTATGCTTGAGAGACTGTAGAGCGCGGAGAAGTTAGCTTTGAATACGTCTGCTTAGGTGATAATATTGTAGATATACTTACTAAACCGCTTGGGAGGCCAGTATTTGAGAAACTGTGGGATATGCTTGGACTGATTAGCTTAGGGCGCTATGGATCTGAATAGCTTTGTGGTAAAGGGGAGTGTAACGATGTATTAGGTAATTTAAGTGTAGGAGGCTTGTAGTGAGGAATGCTGTAATTAGCCTATACGAATACAAGGGCTGTTTGTATTACCGAGGCTGGAAATGGCTTAAATGTATTTTAACTTAATTTATATAGGAAGGATTTATTCTGTATTTATATAGAGCCTATAGGCCCCTAGATCCTAGAAGCGGGGGTTTAACTAAGATTTATGTTGATTTCCGACCCCTACCTGAACCAGCTTAGTAATTACGATTGTGACACTCTGCGTTATAAGGGACGTGTGGGGTCACATGACCCCACGGGGCCCACTTTTAGGGGCCCCTTTTAACCCACGCTAGCAGCCCTCCTTCTTATATTAATATAATCTATCTACATCACCACTTTACAATTAATTTAACTTCGTTTTGACGGCTGTACGGCCCCTTGTTTTTACCCTATTTTAGGGTCGCGTTTGCTTACCCTGTGTAAACCAACACATAGCAAGCGAGGTAACCGAGTTAAAGTGTGCTCAATTTACAATTAGCATCATGTCACTTTGGAACTGGGTTGTAAACAAATGCCAAGTTCCATTTGAATGCCTTGATTATTTTTGTTGTAAACTGACAACGACAATTCGGTGACACCTTTAAGAGCGATCAGGAACATGACCGGATATTGTTACAGTGATTAAACTAGGGAATTATAGTGTACAAGACTTGAGTTTGGGTATTATGGAATCTGACAGGCCGTTTACTCGTAATAGTCAAAACTCCTCGACACCAATGCTAACAAAGTTAGTTTTCGCCTGTTGAGGCGAGTATCAAATGATCCGTACGATGATTTAAACCATGTTGTCAGGAGCGCGGGAGCCAGAGCCAACAGGCTTGCGGGAACCAACAGTCCCGTTGTCATAGCCATTGACACCGTCCATACCGCCGTGGTAACCGTTGGTACCGGTCATACCGCCATGGTGACCGTGAGTACCGGTCATGCCGCCATCATAGCCGTTGGCACCATTCATGCCCGTGGTGGTACCGCTGTGGTGGTGGTGGCCGTGAGCATCCTTCTCGCGGTGCAGCAGACCGCCCCCGCGAGATCCCCAGCCAGCCTTGCGCGTGAAGACAGCATCGTAAAGCTCAGCGTCCGGGCCGTAGCTGAATGCCTGGCCGCGGTTCAGGGGGATGTGGTTGAAGCGGAAGTCCCAGACGGCGGCGTAGGTCATGCGGTACGAGGAGAAGGCGAAGACGATGCCGATGGCGGCGCCGGCGAAAATGTCGTACCAGTTGTGGAACTCGTCGATGGTGAGCGCGCCGCCGATGAGAACCGCGCCGAGGATGGGGATGTAGATGACGATGAGCTTCCACATGGCCGGGTGGTAATCGGAGAAGACCTTGAGCTTGGCGTTGAGGTAGAGGTACAGGTACCCCAGGCCGGCGAAGGCGGCGGTGGTGTGGCCGCTGGGGAAGCTCTCGAGCGAGTCGTTGATCTCCTTCATGTCGCCGGTGCAGACCTCCTTGGTGACGTACAGCGACTGGAAGCCGGCGGCGCTGTAGCCGGCGCGGGCGATGCCGCCCTGGCTGGACGTCACGCGGGAGAGGTCGGGCTGGCAGGCCTCGAGGAAGTGCGGGCGCAGGCCGCCGATGAGGAACTTGATGAAGACCTGGAAGACGGCGGCGCAGATGAGGGAGTAGAGCAGGCCGATGACGGCGTTGTTGACGTCCCAGAAGGAGCGGACGCGGAGCTGCATGACCAGGATGATGGCGATGGGGATGACGGAGGCGAGGAAGGCGGCGAGCCAGATGGGGATGATTTCGTTGCGCATGGGGTAGGCGAACTGCGGGTAGACGACCTCGCCGTCGGCGAAGGTCACGGCGAAGGAGCGGTTCGGGGCGGGAGGTGCCATGTAGATCTGGCAATATTGTTAGTTCTAGACTCGGGAGAAGGATCGAATGGAGACTTACACCGAGGCCGAGGGCGCCCATGCAGATCATGGTGATGATGTCGAGTAGCGTTCCCTTGAGCCACTGTCCGAAGCTGGGGCGGCGGGACATGGTGTACGGCTCGGCGCCGTGTCCGCGGCGGCCATGAAGGATGCCGCCCTTGTGACCGGCCGAGTGACCGTTGGTGTGGTGGCCGTTGGAATGGCCGTTAGCATGGCCGTTGACGGCGTCGTCGCGAGGACGTCTGTTGAAGAAACCCATGGCGGTGGTGGGTGGTGACGATGTTCTTCGAAGTGTTGTTTGGTTGTCGAACTAAGACAGACAAGAGGGATGCCAAGACGGGATGGCTGTGCTTGTACCTCGCGAAGCAACGCAAGCTTCCTTGGCGGCCTTGACTCTTGAGAGATGGATGGATTGATGGTGGCTTGACCTGACTACTGAGGGACAATTCGAGATGGAGGAACGGACAGAGGCCAACTTTAAGCATAAGAAATAAGGTGTTGGTGCTTGGCAGCTTTTGGCAGGCTCAAGCTTGCGACGGGAAGCTTTTCTCGTTTGACGTCATTTTTCTGTCGATGTCACTGACAACGGGGGGAGGGACCATCGTCGATTCGGGGGCTGAAGTAAGGTGAGGGATCGGGGTAGCAAACAGCAGCGGACGCGCAAGCAAATGGATCACCGAGGGGATGCGTTTGCTCGTGCTCCTGCAGGAAGAGTGGGTTTACCTATGTCATTGCGACCACGGACTCTGAATTCCAGGCGCTTCGTCTGGTCTCATCTCGTCTCAATGCCTGGGTATTCCGTACACTAGGTGACTAGGTAGATTGCCTATTGTCTGTTTCGTTTGGGCCATGCTCCGTTTGTTACGCACCCAAGCACCATACCCCGGATCGTGGCTAGTGAGCCGAGAACCTGTTGGCTCGTCAAATCCTGCTGTGGCGCCGCGGTGTAGTCATGATGGTGTCGTGTGGTGGTGCAATTCCGTGAAGCGACGTCATCCCGCCCCAAGACGCGTGGGCATCCTTGGCAATCACCGGGGCTCGTCCCGTCCACGGCCCCATTATCTCGGCACCTCAGAGCCGACTGCGCCAATCACGTCCTCGGAAGCCCTTGACCACCACCAAGTCTCGACTCGATGATGTGCTGCGTCAAGCCACGGCATACGAGACGATGATTACTCCGTACGCAGAACATTTTGCAGCCCTGGTCCGAATGGCGTAGCGCGAACGAAAATTTTGGAAAAATGCCGCGGGTCTTTTGCTCCGGAGCCTGGCTGAAGCCACAGCGCGATTCGGTTCGGGTGCCAGTGTGGCGCCCATCACCAACATTTTCTCCTGCACCGTGACATGTTGGCTTGCGCGGCTCGCTCAAGCCACTTCGGTGAACGATCCACTGCTGGTGTTGGGCTTGGATGTTTCTTTTCACCGAGCTGCCTACACGAGGTGACTTCCAGCATGGCACGGTGAGAAGCTAACGGGCCTCAACAAGCCGGTACTTGAAGCTCCCGCAACCCGTTTGCAGTCAGGACATAAGATTGAGTGAGCCTTTCTTTGGGCAGAGCGAGGATCGAGACACGAGGATGCCGCGATACAACACCTAACCAGATTGCGCTGCGTGACTGACTCGTTGTCTGAGCATGTGCAGGTTCTGTCTTCTGTCACAAATACCATACTGATCATCTCCATGGCCAGCGTGCACCTCTGCAGTCGATGAGAGGCCGTCAGAAGGCTCATTCAGGTTCGATCGACAGAAACCTCTGCAGCGACAGCAAACGCGCAGGGAATAACGGGAATAGCCCCAACGTCATTCATTCCTCGCCCAGCGCCGCGCCGGCTCCGCTGCCGGGACCGGACCCCTGTCTCGGGACTCCCGTCCCGACTCTGCCAATGGCGGGACGGTCCAGGCCTCTCCTTCGCGAGAGGGATCGCGATTCTGACGCCTGAGATTGAGCGTCATGTGCCTGCTGCTTCTCGTCGATCTTGCTATATCCAAGGCGTGACGGAAAAGGATACAGACCATGCCTGTCGGAACTGCGCTTAGGTTATTCATGTCGTAAGAATCTGGCTTATGAGAATGACTGCAGGTACGGGCTGTCGTGCCAGGAGTTCCCGTGTGAAACAGCAGCATCCAGTTCACGAACATCAGATTCTTCACCAACAGCCAGAGGCATGTTACATCCAATGTCGACAGTAATCGGTCTTGTAGTATTGCAACCTCCCGCCAAACGCCGATCCCATGAATAGAGGGCTCCTAATGTGGTCCCGCCCCCAGTGTCAATGTCATATCTCTCATCCGCATCTCCGCTTTCGATTCGGTGCCGGCGATAACATCACGCGTACAGATCACGCTTGGCCTTTTCGCACATCCTCCCCCTCAACCGTCTATCGTCGTCCGCCGCGGCCACCGCCCCTGCCGCCCATACCGCCCATGCCTCCCATGTCGCCCATGCCAGGCATGCCGCCCATACCGCCCATACCGCCCATGCCCATCTGCTGCATCATGTTCTGCATCGCCTGCATGTTGGGCATGCCGCCGCCGCCGCCTCCTCCGCCGAGCATCTTCATGATGCTGCCCATGTCCGGCATGCCGCCGCCGGCACCGGCGCCGCCCATGCTCTGCATCCGCTTCTGCATGGCCGCCAGCTGCTGGGCCTTGTTACCGCCGCCCATGGCCGACTGAGCGCGCTGCATGTTCTTCATGTTGCCGCCCATCTTCTTGGCCATGCCGGCCATCATGCGCTGCTGCGTCAGCAGGTCCTCGACCTCGCGCACCGACGTCCCCGAGCCGTGGGCCACGCGCGTCATGCGCGTCGGCTGCTCGATGAACATCTTGCCGTCCGAGTCGAGCTCCTTCTCCGTCATCGAGTCGCAGATGTAGATCATGCGCTTGAGCTTGGCGCTGCCCTCCTCGTCGTCCATGCCCTGCATCATGCCGCTCATGCCGGGGATCATGCCCGCCATCTTGGACAGGGGGCCCATCTTCATGATGTTGGAGAGCTGGTCCCTCAGGTCGCGCACCGTGAAGATGCCCTCCGTGATGTGCTTTATCGTGTCCTTCTGGTCCAGCTTCAGGCTCTGCACGTGCTCCACGAGGCCGGCCATGTCGCCCATGCCGAGCAGCTTCGAGACGAACTGCTGCGGCGCGAAGCGCTCGAGGTCGAGCATGTGCTCACCCGTACCGATGAAGACGATGGGCGTGTGTGTCGCGGCGACCGCCGAGATGGCACCACCACCGTTGGCGTGACCGTCCGTCTTTGTGATGATGATGGCCCCAAAGTCCGCCGCCTCTTTGAACGCCTTGGCCTGCGACTCGGCCTGCTGACCGATGGATGCGTCGAGAACCATGATAGTCTCGTCGGGCTGAACCGCCGTCTGAATGTCCACCATCTCCTGGAACAGAGCCTGCTCTTGCCTGTGCCTACCCGAGGTATCGACGATGATGATCTCGAACCTCTCCTTCTTGAACTTCTCGACACCATCCCTCGCGACCACAGCAGGGTCCGTCTCCGTAAGCGAACCGTAGTATGGAATCTTGGCCTTGGTGGCGTTCTGCTTCAGCTGGTCGAAGGCACCGGCTCGGAAGGTATCGGCGCACACCAGGCAGGCCTTGAAGCCGCGGGCCTGGTAGTGTCGGGCGAGCTTCGTACATGTCGTCGTCTTACCGGCACCCTGCAGACCGACGAACATGATGACGTTGGACTTGCCCTTCTTGGGCTTGAAGGGCTCGGCATGGGGGTCGACGAGCTTGACAAGTTCATCGAAGACGGCTTTCTGGATGAGGCGCTTCTTGTTGACGGCGGGCGGGAGCTCCTTGAAGTTGACGGTGCTCTTGATGGACTTGCGCAGCTGGCCGACGAGGCGCACGTTGACGTCGGACTCGAGGAGGGCGGCGCAAATCTCCTTAAGCATAGCATCGAAGGCCTGGGAAAGGGGGAGCGGTTGTCAGTAATCGCCACCGAATGCGACGGGGGCGCGGGGGCCGAGGTTCGGGGGGCGGCGCACCTTCTCATCGAGGTTGGGCTCTCGCGTGAGATTTGTTACTGCCGTGTTGATGCGACGGCCGAGATCTTGGAGAACCATGGTGGGCGGTTGCGGCTATCGAGCCGACTTGGGGTATCGTGTTTCTGGTGATGCTCGGCTGGCGACGTTGCAAATGGCAGTTTGGCGTTAGGGTGGGATGGCGCTAAGTTTCCGTCCGTCCAGTGAGGGTAGTGTGGGGTAGGCGGTGGCGCACTGACCTCACGTGAAGTGGAGACTCGGAGACACCTTTCTCCATGATGGAGGTATCTTGTATACAGTTCTAAGTATGTTCGGCACAGTCACAGCCATACTGTGACGATGTCATCTCGATGAAGCCATCACGACATTAGGTAAGCCAAGCCAAGATGCCTCAAGGTTCACCCTCACATCCTCAAGTCCCCGTAGGGACTCAACTTCTGCAGCTCAATTCTGCCTATCAAACCTAATTCGCCTTTTAACTTTTTTTCCCAGTCGTTCATCAACCTGATGTCAGCACTGTCAGCCAACCGAGCATCGATGTGATGCTGTCGCCACGCGGCAACACTGGTTGCAATCAAGCCACTCCGCAAGCCTGCATGGCACTATCCTGGATATGTTTCCAATTTCCGGATAAACTGGGAATACATAGCTAATTGATATTTTGATGACGGCGACCACCTTTTCTGTGCGCGAACTACAGCTGTGAGTGATCCATAAATACGACCACCGATCGGGCTCACTGTTGCCATCGCATCAACACCAGAATGTTGAGAACCTTCATCTTAGCCGCATGGTAGGATGGAACCCCCATTCTCGGGAATCTCACGGACATTCGACAGAGATGTCTACGCTCACAACGATGACAACAAGAACGACAACATGGCGCTGTCTACAGCTGCGTCATAGCCATACCACATCTCTCGCTATATAACCCCGTGAGAGTTGGGCGATCTCTCTTCTCTGCTTTCAATCATCCAGCGGAATATCTACCTTTCACTCGTTTAACGCCGCCAACATGGTTACGTGCGGAATCCCCTCAGGGGTCACCCTCTCGCCCAAATCCTCCTCCACCTCGCTGCTGAAGTTCACGCTCTGGCTGATGTGCACAGCACAGCAGGACGGAAACCAGAACCCGCCCGACCCATTGCCGCCCTGCGAGCTCGGCCAGTGGAAGTATGACCAGCGCCTTCCCGACTCCGCGCCCATCAGCGAGCTCGATCGCTTCGCGGAAAGGGGCTACGTCTTCACAGGCGTTGGCGCCGGCAACAATGCCGCCGATCCGCTTTTCAGCCAGATCATGACCCCTGAAGAGATCGGTTCCGCCCTCCAGAGGCTGGAGGATGCGTACCCGTTGGTCAAGCTGGACTACTCCAGCCACAAGAGCTGGCTGGGCCAGAAGACGAGACTGGCATACCTCCAGCCCCCTGCCAAGAGGACGAGATCCACCCCGGCATACGACACCTTCTTCACAGGCGGCTTCCAGGGCCGCGAGCGAGGCACGCCTGACAGTCTCATCTACTTCATGGCAGACCTTCTCCACGCCCGCGACACCGGCGAGGGCCTCACGTACGGCGACGTCCGCTACACCCACAAGCAGGTCATGCAGGCCCTCGACAAGGGCGTCATCTTCATGCCGCTCGCGAACCCGGACGGCCTCACCTGGGACCAGAAGTTCCACAACTGCTACGCCGGCAACGTCAACCTCAAGAGCAAGAAGGACGTCCTCGCCATCTACAACAGCACCCTGGCGGCGGGACGCACCTTCAAGGGCACCGGCGTCAACATCGACCGCAACTTCGACATCGCCTGGGACTACCGCCGCCTCTTCAGCCCCAACCTCACCGCGGTCGCCTCGGACGACGCCGCGAGCGACCTTTACCACGGCCGCAAGCCCTTCTCCGAGCCCGAGACCCGCAACGTCGAGGACGTCTTCAAGAAGAACTCCAAGCTGTCCAGGTACGTCAACGTCGGCGCCAGCGGCCGCCTGCTCGGCTACCCGTGGGCCTCGAGCCCCGCGCAGACGTGCTGCGACTGGAACAACTGGCGCAACAAGGACTGGGACGGCAAGCGCGGCGAGGACGGCGCGGGCTACGCCGAGTACATAGACAAGGCGGACCTGGACGTCTTCCGGCGCGTGGCCAACGACGTGGCGGAGCGCGTGAGGGAGGTGAGGGGCGGGCTATTCGTGACCGGCGACGACGCGAGGCTCGCGATGCCCGCGTCGGGCACCGCGACGGACTGGGCGTACAGCAGGCACATCACCAAGAAGAAGCACCACAAGGTGTTTTCCTACCAGCTGCAGTACGGCCTGGCGGGCGGCGACGCCCTGGACGTCTTGAAGCAGCGAGGGTGCCAGTACTACCCCACGAGCGAGCAGTACAGGAACATGCTCTCGGAGGCCGCGGTGGGATTCATGGAGATCCTGCTGGCGGATGGAGGCAGCGACGAGTGAGGTATTCTTCGGATCACTCGGGGATGAAGCAAGGAGCGGTGAGCTGGCAATGCATCAAGCACGGGTTGTAACGTGGGATGGGTTTGGTGTGATGCAACAGTGTGCTGCTCTATTCCTTTTGTCTATCCTTGCCCGTTCATGTCTCATTTCTCATGACCAGAAGGTCTTCCTGTTCCTCTAGCTGCCGGTACAACTCAATAGTTGAGCCAATGACAATAAGCCTCGGTACTGGACACACTTACGCCTTCTTCCTAGGCAGGAAACGGGCTCTCACGCCCGTCAACATGGCCATGAAGTAGTACTCTATCTCCTCCTCCGGTGGCATCGTGACTTGCACGTCAAAGTGCTCCATCAGTGCCGGTATCGTCTTATAGACGACCAGTTCCGCAAGGTGTCGTCCGGGGCACATTCTTCCGCCCCCTCCCCAGGTGAGATTAAACCGCTCCATGGCACGGAGGTCTCTTTCACCGTCGAGCCAGCGGTCCGGGTTGTAGTCTTCTGCGTCTTGTCCGAATATCGACGTGTTGCGATGCAGAGACACTGGGTTGCATCCCACGGTCGTCCCGGTCGGGAAGAACTGGCCGTGGACCGAGAAGCCCTCGCTGGGCACCGTGCGGGGCAGCGACATACCGAGAACGGGATGCAGACGCTGCGCCTCCTTGATGGCGGCCTGCGTGTACGCGAGACGGACGGCGTTGTCGTATGTCTTTGGGTCTTCCGTGAAGGAGCGGACTTCCTCGTGCACCCGTTCCTGGACGTCTGCATGAGACCCGACCATGGCCATGATGGACGTCAGTGCAGAGCACATGGTCTCATGGCCAGCGCCAAAGTTCGTCATGGCCATGCGCCGGAGATACGTCTCCGTGAAGTCAGGCTTGTCCTTGTGTAGCTGGATCAGATCGGTCAAAAGGTCGTCCTTGCGGTCGTGCTTTGAGATGGGCTTATTCGCAAGGGCAGACCCGACGCGCCGCGAGACCTGTCGATACACACCCGTGAAGAACGGCTTAAAGTCCTTGGGCGTCTTGTAGGTAATCCGCCAGAGTCGGGCGAAGTGTCGCCCGGCGTCCTTGGAGAAGAGCCCCGCCTTGGCGGCGAGGGGGAACAGGCCGAAGACGGTCTTGCGGCGCCAGCCGAGGTAGCCGTGGCTGCTGGAGCCGTGGTCCGTCTTGTCGCGGAGGTAGTTCGGGGACCAGGAGAGCACGACGGCAGAGAGGGACTCGACGGCGATGATGTGCATCCACTCCTTGAGGTCGACCTCTGCGCCGTCGAGAGACCTGAGGGTGGCAATGACGCGGGTCAGCACGGCGTCGACGGCGTGCTCGTGACGCTTTAGGGAATTGGTCTGGTAGAGGGGCCCGATGAGTCGGCGCTGCAGGCGATATCGGGCGGTGTTGCGTTCGGAGAGCAGGTCTAGCGTCTCGGGAGACTCGAAAACTGGAAAGGGGGTGAAGGAGATGTCTGGTCTTTGAAGGGCCGTTGACACTGATAACGATTGTGAGATGAGACAGAGATGACGAGGTATTGGGACGACTTACGGTAGAAGTCAGACTTTTCATAACCGCTGCCGGCTCCTTGAGCAAGTCAGCAATGCGCATGAGAGTAAGAAGTAGCAGGCGCAGCGTACGGTAGATGTGCTTGAACGCATCGGCGGAATCAAACCAGACTTCGTTGGGACCGACCCTCACAGCCGGGCCATACTTCTTGTGAAGCGTCTTGCCCAACTCGAGCATCCGCCCATTGCGGGCGTGGTAAGCATGCCATACGTTGGATATCGCCGCGAGCTTCGGCCCCGGAACGCGGGCTAGTGGATGCAGGTAGAGCCGGTAGATGATCAAGGCTAGCACGACTCCTACGAGCGACGCTGACGCTACAGCGGCCGAAAGAGATAGAATGCGAACCCAGCCGCAGAGCCCGGTAACCAGGCTGTGTGCGCCGAGAGCCGGAAAAGGCATCGCCACGCGGGCGGCTCGGATAAGAGCGCGAGAAAAGGGGTGAGTGAATGAGTGTGTGATTGAAGGAGTGAGGTAAGCGTGGGATGTGGGTGAGTGAGTGCGTGATGTGGCGGTTGAAAGGGCTGCGCCGCGCCAAAGGAGAAAATTTGCGGGCGGCAGTGGCTGAACTGCAAGCCGTCCCGGCCTGTGGGGCCGTTCCGAGGACAGCCCGAGGGAAAGACCCTGAACATCCAGCATGGGGTAACGCTGAATTGACTGTGTCTAAACCAGAGTCTCCTCCTAAGAAAATGCCCATGGTTTACATAGGTAGATTCAGTTTAGAACCAATAACTTTGACCAATTATCCCACATACAGTTCATTAACGGTAGTGGTCAACATCAGTGTTTCATCACCTGTACGCTAGAGCCTAGAGTTGGTTGCAAGGACACTGTTCAGTCTTGTGTAACATCAAAATTGACCAACAACCACATTTTCCACCAAAATTCAAGTTGTGATTCGCTATAGCTAGCCATGTAGTTGCTAACTATACAATTTCTGTCTCAGGATACCAACGTTGCCACAAGTACGGACGGCAGAACGCTGCTGCTGTCCATCCAGTCCGTTCTTGCATGATCCAAATTGCCGGTCCGAAGAGATTCTGTTGAGGAAGCTCTCGTATAAGCTCAGGCCTCGATCTAGCGGCGGAAGACCTGGAACTCAGCAGGCACAGCGTCGACACCGGCATCGGTTTCGGCAATCGCCTCCTGTAAGCAAGTCAGCATCGAGCCCAGTTGCGATGCAGATCGTCTTTCTCTCAGGGCTGCAGGAAAAAAGAAAAAGACTCACCAACTCCTGAATCTTCTCGCTACTCAGCCCGGAGATGTTGTACTCGGTGCCGTCCGCGAGGCCGATCACGTCGGCCTCGACGACGGCCTCGCAGTGCCCGCCGCCGGGCTGCTCGACGGGGCACAAATCGTCCACGGCGCGCTTGCGGTTGAGGAACCAGTACCGGCCGCCCGTGCGGTCGCCGCGCGTCGTGTACGGGAGGCAGACACTGCGGCTACCGTCCGAGTCGCGCTCGCCCGCGAACTGGCTGCAGCCGCCGCCGGAGGAGGCCGCGGTGCGGATGCGCCAGCTGGTTGGGATCTGTGCTTGTTAGTTATCGAGGTTCTTGCAGGTGAGTAAAAGGAGGGGGGTTTTCACGTACGGCAACCACGGCCACGCTCGAGCGGCCGGTGTTGAACGTGCAGCACACATTGGGGTTGATGCCCACGCAGCCCCTGTATCCTCCGTTGCAGCCGTCATAGAAGTGACCCCTGATGTCGACGGCGGAAGCAGTGGCCGCGAGAGCAAGGAGGAGCGAGGAGAGCTGCATGATGGATGAGTGCGTTGGTGGGTTTTGCTTGGTGTTTCGTTGATGTTTCTGAGTTGGAGAAGAAAGGAGCTGATGGTGCTGGATGAAGCAAACAGCACTTTTCTGGAGACGGAAACAGATGATTTTATACTCTTTCTTCACCAAGCTTCCCTTCGATTCGACCTACCGTCCTTAGCAAGACCAAGAGACTTGACATCTTGGCGGCATTCAATAGCATGCGGTGACCTGTACTGTGCCATCCCATCGCTTCGCGGACCGGGCATTAGCTGCTGAGTGGCCAAGCGTTTGGGAATCGCAAATACCCCTTCACGACGAGTGAGAGCAGCAACGCCGTCCGAGGACTCCGAGGCAGAGTCTGGTCCCTGCCTGTAATGCTTCTTCTCTCAGTCTCAGACATCAATTGAACGCACAACATTGCGTGATATCTTTCGCCGATCCATTCCCATCCCCCAATCCAGCTCCCTCCGAATCCTTCGTCCTTGGATCATGATGACTGATAGCAACCGCGATCCGTTTGTGCGTATAGTCGGGCCAGCGCGTGGCGAACACGGTGGGTTGACAGGCCCCCGGATCCTTTCCCCCAAGACAATGTTCCTGATCCGCCCGCTTCTTGGCATCCAACACTTGCCGGATCGGTCCGCGCAAGCTTCTAATCGTTATCCTTTCGGGCGCATATAGCGCTTACGCCCAGACAATTTTCGCAGGCATGTCTTCCTCGAAATGCCAGCGGCCTACTTAGGCGCGCACGATGTTACATCGGTTGATCGGGTCGCCAGCGACCGACAGTCCGAAACTGACACGACAGTCAGCCTAACCGAGACCTGTGCCTTCCCAAGACATGCGTCGACGCGACTCGCACTTGCCGAATAAGACTTAGAAGCTTGGTCGGTTAATGTTCAACCTTTTGCAGTTCTCCGCCCTCCGGCGCCCGACACTAGCACAATCCGAATCCTTTGGGATCGTGAGATGTCTTTAGCCAGCTGGTATGGAGCTGGGACGACCATTCGCGTACAACCCGGGAGTTCCGAGGTCAAGCCTGGTGACGCCGACCAGTCCAGAGGCTGCGGGGAAGAACGTTGGGGGCAGAATTTCGTGAACCCATCCTTCAATCTTGCATCCTCTTCCAGGAAGAACGGCTTGTCACGAGTTGGTCTCTTCGCATCATGGAATTTCATCATTCGTGGAAATAATGCCTGGTTGTTTGGCTTGATGCGAGTTGCGTCTATTCCACCGATGCTTGGTTGGCTAAGTAGCCACAGGGCACGTGTGTTGAACAGCAAGGACAATTGGGGCAGGAGGGGACTACTCACACCTTGAACAAGTTTGTACTTCAAGAACAGCAATCGCCCCTGTGCGGGGTTTTTGGTGATGAGCTCCGAAAGCTGTTGTGATGAGACCGTTCTTTGTTTTACACCAGACAACTTCCGTACGGCGTTTGCAAGTTCTCAATGTGTAGCAGCTTCCGGAGGGTGGGGATAGGAGAGAAAACATCTGTCTACCTCGAGCCCTCCGGTCCTGAACTTTTCAATATCAAGAGAGCCAGGTCATGGAGAATTAGTACTTGAATATCTGTATTTTCTGCGAAAGCTTATCTGTATGTTCTTTACTCTGGGTCATTGCGAACTGTTAGGCATTTAGACCGCCGCCTGTTCGTCTGGAACTGACCAGTTTGTCCGTGCAAGTCAACGTGTAAAAGCAGTCAAAAATCTGGACAATTGACATGAACTTGCTGTGACAGTGCAAAAGACTCCGCAATAATATCGTTTCGGAAACCGTCGATTGGAGCTACTCGCCTTTTGTTGTCTATTCAGTTCATGTAATAAGAGGACCTTGCGGCGTCATTCGCGGAAATGAACATGAAGTTGAGAATTAATGTTTCGCCCCTTTGATACTTCTTCCGACACCTCAATCTACTTGGGCAGTGGTAGTCATTGCAGGGCGGTAACATTGTGACGCCGCTGTCGGAGCATCAGTGTTCCATAGTTCCATCGCAGCTTGTGGCTAGACCGTCTCGTTTGGCAATCACCATTAAAAGCAAACCCACAAATCTGGAAACTAATGGATGGATAAACTTAATATGTCGATCTGCGGACGAGACTATATTCTCCGTCGTGGGTCTATGCACCCTGTCAGTTATGCTTCTCATGCATCGAACTACGCGATGTAGCCCGCGATTGGGGCCCGAGGGTGGGAGCTATGCCAGACAAGGCCTGTTGTTCCCATCCCACATTTCGGCTGATCGACGCCCTGCACGCTTGTTGAATCAAGTTGATTGTGGTGTACGTTGCCTCGTCCGAGCCCAAGGTTTCATCATAGGCACTCCACCTGTCTCTGTGGGATTTCTACTTGACGGTGGATGATTCTCTGGTTAGAGAAAGGCTCAACTTGTGACGAACATGTTCTCCTTCCCAACGTCCAAGAATAGACCATCTCGCCTCGTTACGGAAACGGCTGAGCGACCAGTCCACGTCATCGTCACTGGGTATCCATCGTTTTGGACATGGAATCTTCCGTTGCTAGCGCTTCTACCGGCTTTGATTCCCCTCAGTCGCAATCATGCACTCACATTCCTCAAAAGACTCGACAACTCCGAACGCCGACTTGGGAAACTTCGGCCGTCATCGTCCGATGTTTTTGACGACTTTCAATATGCAGGCAATATGGAAACAAAGTGATCTCGACACTGCGCGGACGAGGCGCGTCTTCGCCACACTGCCCGAAACGGTTGGCTGGCCCGCCCCTGGCCCCGGAGCCGGGGCCAGCCTTTCGGGGCGTTACCCGGGATCCTAATCCGGGAAGTGGGCGGGCTTGCGTGTCATTGCCGCCAGGGGTGGTCCGCCCCTTGTCCGGCTTTTGGGACGACGACAAACCACAAAGCACCAAACCAGACGTTTCGAAACAGACGTTCTCGGAGGGCCAATCGATCACGAACTCGGGCCTCTTAGACCCGATGAACGTCTCCCGCGAAAGGGGTGACCCTTCAACCCCCTATGGAGCCATCTCACTCAATTTGACACCGCCCGGCTGGGATTGACAGCATCGATGCCGCGCAAGCGTACTATACTCTACATGTCGTCCGCATGCTGGCTCTTGCTCGGTATTGCAGTCAAGCATTGTCCGCTCCCCACAGCAAACGGGGCTCTGGCTCCGTGCTCTTCGATCATAGCGCGACGGAATATTGCCTGATGGGCCCAGAACATCGTGGAACCACGGGGTCGATTGCGGAGCTGAGCCGCGTTGTCGTCAACTCCTCGGAGTCGAGGGGTTGATGAGCCATGATGAGCCACGCGCTGCAGTATACCACTCCATGCATCCTCTGCGCGAAGAGCAAGAAGAAAGACATATAAGTGCTCGGAATTCCCTTCATGTTCTGCTTCTTTCATTCCTCTCATCACCAACACTCATCTCAACAGCATATCTTCCTTCTCTTCAACAGCTCGCTTACACAAGCCTCCTTTCTTTCCTTGATTGGCAACTTCTTCTCTTTCTTTCTCACCAACTCAGAAACCCACTTCCACTTCTTTCGTTCGCCAGGATGCGTTCCAACTACATTTTCGCCCTCGTCACCGCCATCGCGGCCGTGAGCCAGGCGGCGCCGGCGCCCCAGTTCTCCGGCTCTGCGCCCCCGGCCCCCTCCGGCACCGGCATGCCTCCCGGACCCCCACCCCAGGGCGCCAGCGGCGTCCCGCCCAGCGGTACCCCTCCCCCGAAGCCGACCGGCACCTTCAAGCCTTCCGGCCCGCCTCCCAGCGGCGCTCCCCCGGCTGAAACCCCCGCCGCCCGTCGCCGCGGCATGTGGCGTCGCCAGGGTTCGGCTCTCCCGCCCAGCGGTGCTCCTCCCTCGGGCACTCCTCTTCCCCGTCCTAGCGGCGCGCCGACCGACTTCCCTAGCGGCGTAGCCCGCCCGACTGGATTCCCCGGTGGCCAGGGCAACTTCGATGCCGAGGGTGGTCCCAGCGGTGCTCGCCCTAGCGGCCCGCCTCCCTCCGGCGTCCGTCCCAGTGGTCCTCCCCCGTCTGGAGCCCCTCCTTCCGGTGCTCCTCCTTCCGGCACCCCGGCCGCCAACGCTCGCCGCGAGGAGTCTGCTCCCGCCGGTCCCAAGCCCACCGGCCCCCCTCCCTCTGGCGTTCGCCCCAGCGGTCCTCCCCCTAGCGGTGCTCCTCCCTCTGGAGCCCCTCCTTCTGGACCTCCTCCCAGCGGCGCTCCCGCTCCCACCAACGCTCGCCGTGCTGCTGACGAGTCTGCTCCCGCCGAGAAGCCCACCGGCACCCCTCCTCCTCGCCCTAGCGGTGCTCGTCCCAGCGGCCCTCCTCCTTCCGGTGCCCCTCCCTCCGGCGCTCCCCCCTCTGGATCTCCCCCCACCGGCGTTCCCCCCAGCGACGCTCCTGCTCCCACCAACGCCCGCCGCGCCGAAGAGTCTGCCCCTCCCGCCGGTGCTAAGCCTTCCGGCCCTCCTCCCTCCGGTGTCCGCCCCAGCGGTGCTCCTCCCTCCGGCACCCCTCCCCCCCGTCCTTCCGGCACTCCTACCGGCCCCCCTCCCAGTGGTGCTCCCCAGCAGCAGCGCCGCGAGGCCAACTCTTCTATGCCTGCCCCTCCCTCCGGCACCGGCGCTCCCCAGCCTCCTCCCTCCGGCGCCGTCCCGAGCGGTCCTCGTCCTTCCGGCCCTGCTCCCATCGGCGCTCGTCCTTCGGGCCCGGCGCCTTCTGGCCCGGCTCCCACGGGTGCCCCTCCCTCCGGCGCTCCTCCCGCTCCCACCCAGAGCGCTTGAGCGCAGTCTCGACAGGATGAGATTGAGCCGGCCCTGCCCACACAGCAGCGAAGTTCCTGATACCACATCGAGGTTGGGTTGTCTTCCCAGGAGACGCTGGGCCGCTGTCACGTCTTGAAGAGCAGGCATGAACACACACGTTGAACGGGGGGACGGAGAGAGACGCAACGAGACATCGAGCTTTGATGATCGGTCCACGCAGGCGACCGCTCTCGTCTTTTTGCTTTGTAGATATTGTTGAGATTTGTCGTTGGGCATTGTAACATAGGCATTTGAAAACCCGAGAATAACAGCGCTGTTTACTCGTATGCTCATCTATTCGATATCCATCCGTGACTAAACAGGCTTGCATTTGGGTCGGTACAGGTTCCGTGACTCCACGGTTCTTCAATCGCTACCTGGGAGCGACGAGGCAACATGATCAGTACGTTGGGAAGTGGCCGACGCTGACAACACTCGGCGTTTGTAGAGAGCTCGCTCGCCGCCGGTCGGACAATGTCGTTAAATGCCGACACCGTTGCCGGCTCACAGACCGACCTAGGAAATTCTCGTGCTACCCCTCTCCGTGGCACTTACTTCGGCCGCGCATGGGGGGTTGTTGGAGGTCGTCTGATCATCAGACACATGCTGAGGTTGGAAATACCGCCCGAGGCCGGAATGAAACCCCGACGACCAAACCACGGCATACGCTGTAAAATATTAACGTCCTCGCTTGCCCAGAAGTTTACCGAGCGATGCTAAGAGGCTTTTTGCTGGCGAGAACGTAGCGATATCGATCAGAAGTTTCACCCACTAACATGTCACGAGCAAGACTCCCGCCGGGAGCGTGGGACTCTCATATCCACGTGATTGACGAAGTAAGTATCCAACTTTACTTGGAATCGCAGACCGAGGCTCACAATTCTCAAGGAGAACTATCCCTTCAGCCCAAACCGGCCCTTCACGCCCAAGAAGGCCGACGTCAACGACCTCATCAAGTTCGAGACCGGCCTCGGCATCAGCCACGCGGTGGTCGTCGCGGCGTCCATCTACGGAACGGACAACAGGAGCATCGTCCACGCGCTGGACGCCATGGGCGGCAAGGGCCGAGGCATCGCCTGCATCGACCCCGCGACGGCGACGGAGGCGGAGCTCGACGAGCTGCAGCGGGCGGGGGTGGTCGGCGTGCGGCTTAACCTGTGGAGCTTCGGGGCGACGCCGAACAAGGAGTCGCTGCGGGCCGCGCTGCAAGGGTACGCGGACCGGATCCGGGGGCGGGGGTGGGTGCTGCAGGTGTTTGGCACTATGAACCAGTACCCGGACATCTTGTCGCTCACGCCTGGCTTGGGGGTGGATGTCGTGATCGATCACCTTGGGTTCCCTGATCCGCTGAATCCGACGCTGGATCCTGCGGGGAGGGAGGCGATATTGCGGGCGCTGCGGGACGGGAGGACGTGGATCAAGTTGAGTGGGACGTATCGCTTCCCGACGACGCCTGGGTTGGAGGAATATGTCAAGGAAGTGCTCGAGACGGCGCCGGATAGGGTTGTTTGGGCGAGCGACTGGCCGCACGTGGGAGGGCCGCCGAAGAACCCCGGGGGTGATCGGCTCGTGCACCAAGACTTCTTGACTGTTGATGTTCCCGTCTTCGTGGACCAGTGTCTTGCGTGGTGTGGTGGTGATGAGGAGTTGGTTAGGAAGATATGGGTTGACAATCCGCGCCGGCTGTGGAAGTATGATGAGAAGGACTGAACGAAGGAGGGCACATTTTTTTGACAAGATTATTGGAGTGAGCTTGAGGATGGGAAGATGACATATATGCGTAGGTACATTGAATGTTAATCATGTTATTAATACTTGATCAACCTTTGATGTCATCAGGGCCGATATCTCTCACCTCTCACGGGCCGTGGTTGATCGGCATCGTGATCGGACCCACAAATCGGGTTGGCCGGTGTCGGAAGTAGCCCGAGATCTCGGCTTCACTGCCGTGTAACAACCGACCCACATGCCATTGTCGAGGCGGCCCATTCGCAAGCCAAGTGGGAAACGCGTGGTATGGATTGACTTTCGGCTCCAACCGAGTGTGAAAGGCCGGCCTTATCAAGTTACAGGCGTCCCGTTCCGAGAGGCGTCGAGGGCAATCTCCCGGTGTCCCTGACCAGCTATAAATAAGGCCCAAGCATCCCCCTCCTGGCCTGGTGAACCTTTTCCATACAATTTCGTGGACAAAGCTCTTACGCACCGCACCACTGAGAGCTCTGCAGTGACATGCCAGACATGCAAGGGCAGTCGTGTCACAGCCTTTCACCTTGGTACCTACCTAGGCCACGTGTTACCGTCATCGTGTCGGCGACCATCGTCCATGGACTCAAGGTTTGGAGCCCAGGTTTTCCCTTTTGATTTTTTTATGGGCATTTCTTTTGCTAGAATTGTTCTTCTCTCCTACTGTAACAGAACACTCAAGCATTTTGCTTTTACTTTTGTCTCTTGAATTGAAGACGTCAATGAACACTGTCTCGCCCGGTTCCAAGTTGCTGTCCTGGCTAGGACAGATGTCATGTGATCGGGACTTCGGTACAGGCTTGATGCATCTACGCAGAAAATCAGAAAACATGTATCTATGCGAGCATGCAGCACCCGATAGATGAGTAAATGCACAGATCGGGGGTCGGTCTGCGGAAGACACTTCCGTGCCCCCCTCATCTCTTTGTTTCCCCACAGTCACCTCATTGGCCACGAGCTTATCAACGTTGACGGCATCGGAAGACTCTGCGCCCTGGCTGGGACGACCTACCGGTTTCCCAACGTCCTATTTATCCTTTTTCAACCCCCGGAGCAACATCCGACGGCATTGTGACAAAGGAGCATCGATTTGACAAGGGCGCAATGCCGCCTCAACCCACCCCAGGAAAGACACGGTCGGCGAACGCGTCAGTCTACCACCTGGTCCCATGACCTCACTATAAGCATGGAGTGTTGAGATCTGACAGTCTGACCGCCCTCGCAGCTGCAACACATGCCGTCGACGCAAGGTCAAGTGCTCCGGAGAGCACCCCTGTCGCAATTGCGTGAGGAACAAGCTCGAATGTGAATTCGGGGCTGGGCGCCAGCGGTATTCTGAAGCGTGAGCACCACAGCCTGCCTGTCGGCCTATGCGGCCAGATAAGGAAACGTGAGCGGTTGACGGCTGACCCGCTTAACCAGATATGTCCAAGAGCTCAGAGCAACAGTAAACCGCTATGAGAATCAACTTAGAGGCACGCAGAAGCTCCCCACAGCTTATCGGAGCCGAAGCCGAGCGTCATTAAGCAGAATGCCATGCTGATCTTCCTGGCCCTTTAGAGTTGTCGAATCAGCCAACACCAGCCCCTGGCTCCAATCCGACCGTCTCGGTTGCGTTGGAGAACACGTTGGGTATTGCGCCCACGGAGCCCATGGGCGAGGTGCCGCCGCCGCCTAGCTATTGTAAGCGTGCCCGGAGCATGGCCTGATCGTATGCGGACGTTGCTGAAACTCAAGACAGCCTCGATAGAACGCGCCCCCGGACCACGCTTCGAGCAGCGTGTGCGTAACCTCTTCCAC
The DNA here is from genome assembly GCA_027406025.1 of Colletotrichum musae. NCBI lineage: Eukaryota > Fungi > Ascomycota > Sordariomycetes > Glomerellales > Glomerellaceae > Colletotrichum > Colletotrichum musae. The sequence continues at coordinate 674,917 of JANVYC010000001.1, read as the reverse complement.
GAGAACGCGGGCAACTCGCCGGAGCAAGACGCCTCCGAGGGCAACGAGCATGACACGACCCGGGACGCCCCCTTCACCCCGGAGTGGGGCTCGACCGAGGAGCTGATTAAGGGCATCCCCTCCCAGACGCTGCCCAACGAGGCCGAGTCCAACCGCCTGCTCGGCCTGTTCATCACATACATGGGCGGCAACCAGCACTTCATCGACCAGCGGACCTTCATCGACAACCTGACCCTGCTGTTCCAGAACCAGGCCACCCGCGCCAAGCAGCTCGAGAGCCCCTGGTTCACGCAGTACATGCTCGTCATGGCCATGGGGAAGCTGATGGAGGCTGACAGGAGGATCTACCGCGGCCCGCCCGGGGCCTTCTACTTCGCCGAGGCCATGCGCCGGTTCCCTCCGATGCACAGCATTAGCGAGTATGGCATCTGCGCCGTGGAAATACTCTGTCTCGCGACGACGTATCTGCAGTGGTGCGACAGGCGAAACGACGCTTACTTTTTTGTGCGGCCTTTCTCTTCTGTTTGCTTGTTGTGATTCTGGACTAACAGGACACAGATTGGCACCGCAGTGCGACTGGCTCTGACGATGGGCTGCAACTTGCCGTATGCTGAGCAGCAATGCCTCCCGTCAGAAAGGACACACAGGACGAGAGTTTGGTGGACTGCATATATGTTGGATCAGTATGTGTCATTCGGGTGTCAAAGAACGAGAAAAATCACTGACGCTTAATGTCTAGGCGCATATCGGCCGGTCTCGGTCTACCCGCATCGGTGGACGACAGGCAAATCGCATTCGACCTTCCCGGGCCATCACCCGGGTTCGAATCACCCGAGGCGTTGAACATTAATGTTCGCATTGCGCGTGCGACAGGAGAGATTATGACCTGTACGTTCTGCCGCAGATCTTAGCAATTTGCTCGCGACTAATCCTGACAATTCGCAGCACTATATAGCAACGGTGCTCTGTCGCAGGGAGATTTGGTGAAGAAAATGCGAAGCATTCTCCAATCTCTCTACGACACTGGGCGGTCTATTCCATCCAACATAGCCATCGACTTTAAGAGCAAGGAACTCATCGTTACGAGGGCAGGCACATCGCTCTATTTGAGGTTATTCCAGGTACGCAGTTGCCGTTTACAGGCAGGGGAACCAAAATTACTGACCACGCCGCGTTTTGATAAAGGCCATTATTCTCTGCATCAGACCAATTCTTCTCCAAAAGGTCAAGGACAAGGTCCAGCGTACCCAAAAGCAGATGGTATCACATGCAATCTCGCAGCTATGCCTGCTCTGCAACGAGGCCGCGCTGCGAACCATTCGGATTCTCTCTGCTATGAAGAAGCAGAATGAAATTGGTTAGCACATCCCCCTGTGTCCCCGCGGTGAAAGACGTAATGCTGAAGTGCATCTAGCTCCCTTCGCCTTCTTCGACCTGGATGCCGCATTCTCCGCCGCCTTCGTCCTGATCATGCGGGGCTTCGCACACAAAAACGACAGCCAGAAGCCGCCTCCGCCAGAACTGCAGCAAGCCATCGATGTGCTGGAGTATCTCTCCGGAGCGGGCAATAACGCGGCGTCGCAGCGGCTAAAGGAGATTCGTCAGTTCTCGGCCCACGTGTGGGCCTCCAGGTTCCTGCCGGCCGAGAAGGACGGCGACGTGCCAATGACGGAGGCCGGGGCCGCCCCCGCCCCCGCCCCCGGTGGAGAACCCCGCGCGGGGACTTCCGCCGCAGCGGGGACGGAGACGACGGGGCAGACGCAGGACGGAGATGCGGGGTCACAGGCCGTGTTGTCGCCGCCCGACCCGAGCCCGCACTCGACGCAACCATCGTGGGACGGTGAGATGTTTGGCAGGGATTCCGCGGAGCCGTACGGGCCTGACACGCTCTTCGGGCTGGACCTCGACGGCAGCCTGGGACACGACTTTGGGCTGGAGGCGGAGGGTATCTTCCATAGTTTCAACGACCCTTCGTTGCCGCTGACGGGTGTGGATCAGTTGGACTGGATCGAGCTGGAGAAGATGATGGCACCGGGCTACGGATCGTGACCGAGCCTCGGAGCAATGGATGTATGAATTAATTTACCACGAATTTAACGTAGTCTGACTGTGACCTCGGTCTACGCATGAAGTGAAGGTTGTGAAGAGCTCGTGCGATTGGCTTATGCTTAGCGTTGAAGCTTTCCGTTCGACCGTTGATCGTCCTGCGAGAGAAGTGGGGCCTATCGGATAGCATCCGCACCAAAACGTTCAATGCGTTCGGGAGATGGGCCGAACTACGGTGTAAGTGTAAGTGAGAGAATTAAAACACCATCGGAAGAGAACCGAGCTCCATCAGAGGGCTCGACGTCCGCTTCGAAAATACTTAAAGAAACAGGACGCGCCTTTTGCAATGATATCACTTATCCACACTAGATAAGATCCATTTTACACAGCTTTTTCAATCTGCGTATCAAATATTCCACAATGACTCAATCATCAGCAGCACAGGGCAACGTCGCCATCATCGGCGCGGGCAGCGAAGCCTCCCGCCTCATCCTCACCCCCGACGCCGTCAAGTTCCTGTCCATCCTCCACCGCAGCTTCGAGCCGACTCGGCAGAAGCTACTCGAGGCCAGGAGGCGGAAGCAGATCGAGACCGACCAGGGCCGGCTGCCCGACTTCCTCCCGGAGACGAGGCACATCCGCGAGGACGGCAAGTGGATGGGCGCGGCGCCCGCGCCCGGGCTCGTGGATCGCAGGGTGGAGATCACGGGCCCCACGGACCGGAAGATGGTGGTGAACGCGCTCAATGCCGATGTGTGGGCTTACATGGCCGATTTCGAAGGTGAGCTGTTTCGGCGATGACTTCGGAGGTTTCTGTTACTAACGAAACTCGAAAAAGACTCAAACGCCCCGACCTGGGACAACATGATCCAGGGCCAGGCGAACCTGTACGACGCCATCCGCCGGCAGGTCGACTTCCGCCTCGGGCAGAAGGAGTACAAGCTCCGGACGGACCGCAAGCTGCCGACGCTCATCTGCCGGACGCGCGGCTGGCACCTGGACGAGAAGCACCTCACGGTCGACGGCGAGCCCATGTCGGGCGCGCTCTTCGACTTTGGGCTGTACTTCTTCCACAACGCCAGGGAGCTGGTCGCCCGCGGCGCGGGGCCGTACTTCTACCTGCCTAAGATGGAGTCGCACCTGGAGGCGAGGCTGTGGAACGACGTTTTCAACATGGCGCAGGACTACGTCGGGATTCCCAGGGGGACGGTGAGGGCGACGGTGCTGATTGAGACCATCAGCGCCGTGTTCGAGATGGAGGAGGTAAGCAAGCAACACGAGGTTGGGAGAGAGTCCTTTCTTTGCTGACACGACACGTGCATAGATCATCTACGAACTCCGCGACCACAGCTCGGGCCTCAACTGCGGCCGCTGGGACTACATCTTCACCTTCCTCAAGCGCTTCCGCAACCGCCCCGGCTTCACCCTCCCGGACCGCTCCGACGTGACCATGACGGTGCCCTTCATGGACGCCTACGTCAAGCTGCTCATCGCGACCTGCCACCGCCGCGGCGTGCACGCCATGGGCGGAATGGCCGCGCTCATCCCGCGCAAGGACGACCCGCAGGCCAACGCCGTGGCCATGGAGAGCGTCAGGGCGGACAAGCTGCGCGAGGTGAGGGCGGGCCACGACGGCACGTGGGTCGCGCACCCGGCGCTGGCGGGGATCGCGGCCGAGGTGTTTGACGAGCACATGCCGACTGCGAACCAGATCTTCGTCAGGCCCGGGGCCGTGGAGGTCACGAGGGATGATTTGCTGAACTCGGTTGTTCCTGGGAAGATCACGGAGGACGGGGTGAGGAAGAATGTGCATATCTGCCTTGCTTACATGGAGGGCTGGCTGCGCGGGGTGGGATGCAGCGCGATCAACTACTTGATGGTGAGTGACTCCCTTCTGGCACTGTTCTCAAGAAAGATGGTTAGTGACTGGGTCTCGCAGGAGGATGCTGCCACGGCTGAAGTGTCGAGGACGCAGCTCTGGCAATGGGTCAAGCACGGCGCGAGCACCGCTGAGGGCAAGCTTATCGACAAGACCTACGTGCTGGGCATCTTGGACAGCCTCACGGGCGACCTCAAGAACGCGGCGCCGGCGGATAACAAGTTCGAGCTGGCTGCGAAGTACCTCCGGACGCAGGTTACGGGCGAGGACTACGCCGACTTTGTCACCACGTGAGTCTTTCCTTTCTAATCGAAGATGTGTGAATGTTTACTGACATGTTGGATTAGTCTTTTGTACGATGAGATTACCACCCTCGGACCGACGCAGAAGTTGTAAATCAGTGTCGGACGGGAAGGGCTGGAAAACATGGTGTGGAGGTTGGCGAGCCAAGGTTGTCTGGAAGACAGAGAGCAGAGCTCGATGGGACGAACACTGTTATGATGTGATGTATGATGAAATTCCAAGTACGAAATTCGACTCAGGCCTCGAATTATTCTGCCATTTCAAATGCTTTCTCAATAACTCCTGAACAATCACCCGGTGCCTACATGTACGCGAGATTTGGAAGCGCTCGTTCCGCGCGCGTCAGCACTCGAGGTGTCTGGCACCTATTTCAACACTCTGTTTGCACGTACATTCTGCACGCAGCAGCCACGTCAGTTACCGCGGCCGGAGAAGGAGCGTCGTTGGTTTAAGCTCATGTTACCCCGCCGGCCACTCTGATCCAAAGCTCGAAAGAAAGTGGTTGGTTTAAGGTCGTGATATCCCGCCGGCCGCTCTGATCCAGAGTTCGCCGGTGGATCGCATCTGATGTCGACGACCTGCCATGTCGGCCCGAGTGCCCACAATTGTCTTCGTTTTCTACTAGGGGCCATGACAACCCGTGAGATGTTGCGGTCCTCCCTAGTCGTGTAGGGGGGTCATAGCCGGACCATAGCTGGCTTCCGCTAAACATCGAGATATCGGAGCCTGCCGCGGACTAGCCGGAAACGCCGCCCAAGATACTCCTATGGCTTTCCGCCGCCAAGAACACGATCATTTCGGCGATAAGATTGTGGCTTTTTGCGGAAGGTATTGGCCGGCAAGTCCTCGTGCCGTGGGAGCTTGCAGTTAGCTGAGGCCGCGGCATTTCAAACTTTCGTCGAAGCAGCTAGACGGGCCAAAAAAGCCCCGAGTACCGAATTCGGCATGACGTTTAATGTTCATCGCCTTGTGTTCCGTCGGGTAATTGCGGGCATTTAGGATACCAATCTGTCGTGGACCTGGAGGAGACAGCCAAAGCTCAACAACGCAAGATAGAAAGTTCTGAAGTGTTAGACTGCGTCGTGCACCGGAATGAGCGGGCAAGTGAGGCACTTTTCAGGGGGTGTTCCTAACGTCTCACGTAGCTCAGTAGGTAAACAATGCCATTCTCCCAAGATTGTGAGAGAGTCGAAGATGGCCGCAATCTTGCCACTCAAGGGGCAACATTCCTCGCCTTTCGGGACACCAGCCCATGGTCTGGACCACTTTCAGACCCTTCATGATTCAACGCATAGGGGATTTTCGAGCACCCAGAGTGACGCAAGAGCATCAGATCCGTACCAGAAGCGCTTACCATCTACTAAAGGCCGTATGACGCGGGCGCAACAGCTCGGAGCGCAACACGAAGCCAGTCCCCACCCAGACTCAACGTTCGTCGTCAGGAACGCGATGATCCCTCGTCACCGCAGGGTCTTTAGCGCTCGAAGAGTCAGATTTCCCCATTGGAAGAGCTCTGGACCCCTTTCTTTTTTGCGTAATCTGCGGCCATGACGAACCGGTGCTAGCGCTCGGATGTGAGGTAGTTCCCCAAAGAATAAGGATCACATTTGACGTGTGGCCGGATGCAGCCATCATGACTTGCCCGCAAACGGCCATGGGCGTACTGATTCACCTCTTGGGTAGCTCGCTTGAAGACGCCGATAACCTCCACCAACGAACAACTCGCATAGGCCTGGCCCCGTGGGCTTACCGGCTCAACCATATGGTCGGAAAAGGGAGCCCAGATCGCAGATCAAGCCCTGGGGATACCGTCGAGGGGTTGGCCCTTCCAGAGCCGAGACCTTCTCTCTCGCAATTGGATGTGACAAAGGACCCTGAGACGAGCGGGTCAGCTGGACCCTTACGAGAGATCGGCAAACATGCAGAAGATAAGTACGATCCGAATTTCCCTTCCTCGAGCTGAAAATGGGCATCTCAAATCACTTCTTCAAGTATAAATAGCAGGTAGCCAAGCAACCAAGAAAGGAGCACATCAAAGCCCGTCTAGGGTGCACACATACCTCTCAAATCATCAGCCTCCGTATCTCCCCATCTCCCATTCTTACCATCTCAAGTCGTCAAAATGCGCTTCTCTACCGCTCTTGCCTCCTTCGCTGTCCTCGCTACGGCCTCGGCCAGGACATTACCCCCCTTTGATGCTATTGGACTCCCAAGTATCGCCACCAACGCCTCCCAGGTCGTAGACGACTTGAGCGTCATTGACACAACCCTCACGAGCGTCGCAACGGCAATCCAGACCCCGCCCACCTCAGGCGTATCCGGGGTCTTACAGTCCATCCTCGACATGGGCGCCATCATCGGCAACGTGATCGGCCTCCAGATGGCTGTCCACCAGGCTTTCCTCGACGCGCAGGAGCTGCCCTACGTCGGCCAGGTCTTCACGCCCGAGAGCTCCACCGCCGTCCAGACCATCCTCAACGACCGCATCTACCCGCACGCGCAGACGGCGCTGGACCTGCTCAAGGGGCTCAGGTCCAAGACCTTCGTCGGCCAGATGACCACCAACCGAGCCATAGGGGGCTACCTCCGGACCATACTGTCCGAATTCTCCCGCTTCTCTGACCTGCTCGTCGAGCACATCAACACGGACTTCCAGGGACCCGTTCGGGGCATCCTGGATAACATCGGGAAGCTCCTGAACGAGACCGTCGTCGCATTCAACTAGTAATTCGGGGTTGGCGGATCGGTAAACAGAAAAGCACGTTGGCTGTGAAAAGTTTGGAGTCGCTTTCAGGTGGAGGGACCGTTACGACTGATGCATGAATACTCTGTTGAGAGCGATAGCGTGGGAGCTGTGATACCATACAACTTTTTAATACCTGTAATATTTGATACCTTCAGATTTCGAAACAATTACATAACTCCACTTACGATCATTCGCTGCTTTTCATAACCCAACAGACGGGAAATGTTTGAGGCTTCTCACGAGAGCTTCAGTTAGCCAGCGAGGCCCCAGGCCCGCAGCTGAAGATGGAGCGCTTGGCAACAGAACTGTCTGTTCAAGCCACATCGTCGTTTCCGGTACATGGCTCTAATTCTACTACCTAGTTGGACATCGTTTCCAAGGATTCGGATTCAGGCTAGCGACGCCGGCGTCAACTTCGCACGACCTCCAAACTTCTCCCTTTCCGTCACAGCATTGCGAAGTCAACCCATACTCTCCCCCAGTATAAACAGAATTCCAGTCTAGCTCTCAGACTAACGTCAATTCTCTCCGTCAATCTGTCTTGGCCCTTCGGAGCTTGGTTTTGGCCAGCCAAATCTTTTGGGCCCTCGGTGTTCGTCTTGCAGGGGGAAATGGAGCGCCCGAGAGGATCAACCTCGAGCGGGGGCCTCTGGCGGAGAATCAGCGAGGCCTTCAACCATGGAGCTACGACAGCTGTTAGAAATGAGGGAGCCGTTATGTCGTGGTATACAACTTCTTACGTGGAAGATTTACATGCAGGTCCCCGGTTCAGGTCTCTCTATTTTGGACACTATCTTGCTGGGATTATTCAGTCACCTCCCAATGGAGCAATCACATGTTGATATGAGAGCGTTCTCTTTCTTCCCTCCGCTTCTACTAGAGCCGATCTATCCAGGACTCTATGCCGTCGCTCCTCGGGGAAGCACAAGATAATACTAATCAAGGCCGCCTAGAACATCGCAGCTTTAATAATCTTCAAGTTCGGGCCAGGTTGATTCAAGGATATCGATACGGCATTAATCCTAGTACACCCACCACGACCGAGCCGCTGGGCGCCCGCTTGGAAGCAGAAACTCCAGACAGGACACAGACAACCATCCCGTCGGTAATCTATAGCATCGCGCTGCGCACGTGGATCCATGGTCCACTTACGGCAGGTCCAATCGGCGCCTGCTATACTCGACCCGGGACACATTATGAACAGGTGCGAGTGGGTGTCAAAATTGATAGAGTACAGTATTCTTACTCGTTTTCGTAGGCGTTGACTCACTTTCGCAAGTTGAAAGCGAGGAGGGGAATTAGGCCACGCTCTTCAAGCAGCACCGGAGCTAGGTATGGCTGTACCCCCAAACTCAAGATGCCGAACGTGAGCAAGGTGCTGGAATCCGGACTCGTGAGAATACAATTGAAACGTCTAACACGCGGTCCTTGGAGTAGTCTAGTGTCAACCAGGGCTACTCCAGACTCTCTCTACGGAGATGCCCCCGGTTGACCCGTGCTCTTCTCCGGTTTACATAGTACGACTGTGCATGAGAAAGCTATGACGCGACGCGCGGTCAGCATGGATGCCATTAAGCGCCGTGCCGGCGGACTGAGCTGCTGATTCTGGAGAAATGGTTCCGTCTACCAGACAGTCGGTATCGGGGATCCGAAAAACAGACGACACGCGGTGTTCTCGTCGGGTTACCCTTCATTCTCATGAGACATTGACCACAATGTGAACCACCCCAACAGCGATCCCGGCCTGGGCTTTCAACCCCGCCATAGCCCTCGAGCCAAAGCCCCCGAGCCGAAACTTTGGCCGGGGCTTTTGCTGGTTGCTGCGCCAATTACTTTCTAACGTCTCTCGTAACTGAGATCCGAAACATCAAAGAAGCGGGTTCAAAATCGACCATCAAATACCCAACCAGAGAGAGCTGATTTCTATTTAGAGAAAGGGAAAACAAATTGAATGCGAAAGTTACCTGCCAGATCTAGACACCCCGCAGACCGCCAAGTTGAGTCAGGGGGTCACGAGTCAAGTTGGTAGCATCGTCGCGCTATAGTCGCTAGTTTAGGTTTGAAGTTGCAAAGGTTTTGAGTTTGACTCCCGTTAGGATAAAGCTTCTTCTTTCTACCCTGCGGCGAGTTATTGATTCTTCGAGATTACTGAGGGAATGCAGTCACTTTAACGAGAAAAGAGACTTTCTTGGTGTCTCCATGAACACGCTATAGCACGATTCATATCACTGCATGTTGTTGTCACGATGTCTAGCAGGTCGGCTTTTGGAACCTCCTGCGCGTAGAAGATTTGGGTATAAAAAGGGGGGTTTTCGTTCTTCAGCGAGTCTATAAGCAGAGGCAGTTCTTCACCAAGGCAGCCAGAAACACTCAAAAGACAACTCAAACATCCATCTCTACAACAATTTCTACCTATCTTCTCCGAGCCATCAAGATGTTCTCTCTCTCCATGCTCAAGCTTGCCGCCCTCGCCCTCCTCGCCAGCACCTCCTTGGTCGCTTCGGCCCCCAACATGTCGCCCGCGGATGACAAACTGGTCCAACGGGACCCGCAGTCCTGCGCGGGCTGCCCTCCGCCCGGAGCGCCGTGCTTCAACGCCTGTGCTCCTCGAGGTTGCTGTTAGACGCCACTCTTTCAAACACCAAGTACTTTGTCGGCGTCGCTTGGACCTGGGAAACATAAGGAAGGGGGAGTAGAAGAGATGCAATGGCTCCTTCGGGGATCGGGCTTCAGATTGACTATGTGCTTTGATGCTGGCCCTGTATCACGACGTGAGGCAATGTCTGTGGGAATTCCAAGATCTGCGATTCCTAGAGTTGGGGAACTGATGGGATGAGGTTATCATAGCTGGTCGGCGTGGTAATGAAGTCCCTTGTTCTCAAAGTAGAGTTTGTCCCATTGATTCCGTGCGAGATGACAACAATTGAGATGACAAGGGGCCACCAAAGAGTCCCCGCAGAACTTTACTAGTCAATCACAACTGCCTGTGAGTATTGAGGACAACGGTGACCTGCTGCATGTACCGAATAGTTTGAGCCAGGCCAGACGTCTCGACCAGGAACACCACCATTACGTTCCTTGATGATTCCCTGTCGCAGGTTGCCAGGAGCCGGTCCTGGGCTCAGAAAACACTTGGGCTAAGACTAGCAAAAGAAAACCCACACGTCCAGAAGAAAACGACATCAATGGGTAGCTGGGTCAAAAGGAAAGTCGACGTTGGCCTGATTCGAACAGACGCTCCCGAAGGAACAAGATTTCTAGTCTTGCGCATTAGACCACTCTGCCACAACGCCGGAATGCCGAACTCGCTAGTGAGCGGGTATGCTGGTGTCGAGCCTCCACAGCACCAAGACCTGCAGGATAGCGCCCGTTCATTTCCGGGGCTCACCCAGAGGCATCTGAGCTACTCAAGACACCAATTTTTTTTCTCAATAGTCAATGTATTAGGTCTTATTTTTTCCTGTAGAGAAGTTCCAGGCGCGAGTGGGTTGCCCTCGACAATAGCTAGCTGTCAAGACTTTCCTTTGCTAACTGGAAGCTTCCGCCCGCCAATCAGACTCAAGGCCACAGCGGTTGATTGCCAAGAATGAGAGCTACAAGGGGCCATCAGCAACCTCTTATAGACTAAGTTGCTTCTCGATGAAAACAAAATATTCCGAAACTCAGCATCAGAAAAACGGTGCGTAAATGCAATTCGTTTTGCAGACCTGGGGAGAGTGCGAGAGAGTTCGCGTGTTCTACATCGCCACAGCAGCACGTAGCCGCGTGCTTCCCTGTACCCAGACGCGTTGGGCGCGTCTGCTGTGGCGTTGTCAGGGCACCTCCAATTGGCATCCCTGCCAGACAATCAATCTCCCTGCGCTCCTTGGGTTCCAGGGCGACCTTTCCCGCCATACTCAACAATTCATCCCTTGGAAATACAAAATCACCACAACTTGACACCCACAGAACCTAAGAACCTAAGAACCTATCGACCTATCAACCTACCTACCTGCGGTACGCAGCCTACGCCATGGTCGACCCGGATAACTCCAGCATCGCCGACGCTCTGTGCACAGGAAGAGAGCGACGGCATATAGACATAACCAGAGCCCCCGGCTACGGCTACGACTACAATGAAGAAATCTTCAAGTACCAGCGCGTTCCCCTAGTTCCTGGGCATCGGCTGCGTGAGGTCTGCTTCCCCGAAGAGATCGAGGATCCCGAGGAGAGAAGACTGGCAACGGAGGAGGGGGAGCGTTTCTTCTCCTCGAGGGCTTGGTTCGCAGCCCAGTGGGCCCTCTACGGTTTCACCAAGAGGAACTTCAAGATGCGCACCCTGCGTGGCCTGCGCTCCGATCTTTGCGAGTTGGTCAAGTTGGGCCAGGTGAGTTGTCCCGCGGGCTTCGCGGCTAGCACCCGTCCCCCCCCCTTTTCACCTTCCTATGTGTTCTTTTGGATTTGGAAACATGTCGCTAACATCCGCCCTTACAGTGTGATAAGATCACCGAGGAAGCGGAGAGGCACAAGAAGGCGTTTGAGGACGAAGCCAGGGCGAAGCGAGACCATGACAAGATCTTTGACGAGCTGTCGAGCCCTACTTTGCAGGCCATGTGGGACATCGAGCTGTTCACAAAGCGCTACTTTCTCAAGAACGGAAAACCCAACAAGAAAGTCACACCGAAACCGATGGTTCTTCACAACGTCGAATACGACACGCGCATGAATTTATTCAAGTTGCCCGACAAGATCAACGGCATATCTGTATCAGAGGGCAAGCATCTAGGAAGGGACTTTTGTGTCGTGGGTTGGGACAAGGCGAAAGTCCAAGCGGAAGCGGACCAGCTGAACATGAACCCGGCGGACAGAATAATGCAGCTGCACGCACGGAAGTGGAAAAAAGCCATGGAGGAACATCAGATGTATATGTCCTGGGCTACCGAGGTTGCTGAAGCTGCCGAGGCTGCTGAGGATGATGGCACGGCGTTGGGTCGGAAGAAACGGAAATCCAAGAAGAGATTGATGACTCTCGACGACGCGATCGGCAACTACATCATGAAGAGTCCGGACTTGGTGGGGGAACGCGAGGGTAACTACATGACCGTGGTTTACAACATGGACATCCAAGACCACCCGGGGAGGGAGGGCGACGACGGGCTCCTGATCGCCAAGGTGGATTTCGGGTTCACCGAAGGGACCATGCTTCTGTCCTTCTCCAAAGATCTTCTGAACAGGACTAGTAAGGAGGCGCACCTACCGTGCGTCGACGTCGCCGGCTCCGACCACGATTTCTTCGCGATGAAGTATACGGACGAGTACAACACCGACCTCGCCGCGCCTGACCCTGACGACCCGGACCATTCGGAGGACGGGGACGAGTCCCAAACTCCAGCAACGGACGGGAACGACAAGTCGAGGAAGCGACCGGCCCCCGCCAAATCCAAGACGAGCGCACCTAGCCGGCCCGAGAAACGACAGAAGCCCGGTCGCCTGCCAAAGCTCGCCGCCCGCCGGCTGTATTTCTTGTGGTCCGGTCATCTGAGCGGGGAAGGGTTGGACGGTGACGATGACGCCAAACCCCAGTCGATGCTCGGCTTCCTTGACTTCAACGACACGTGCACCGGGTTCAAGGGCTTGACGGAATTGAAGTTTCCCGAGGTCTCAATGCATCACTGCGCGTTCGAGGGCTTCAAATCCTATGGCAAGGGTGAGATGCCGGCGGAGTTGAAGGCCGCAAGGCGACAGCGGAAAAAGGAGAGGTGGATTAGTCTGGCGCCGTGGACCATCGGTGGCAAGAACTTGTACGCGTGACGCACTCGTCCCGCCGAAGTTTTTCCCGGAGGCCTTTCCCGAATTGGAAGAGGATGACGAGGATCGTGATGACGGCGATGGGTACTAGGAGGTCGTCGGTTTATGTTTTTAGTCGAGCACTGTACATCAACCTGTGGCAGACACAGGCCAGTCTCAAAAAGGAAAAAAAAGGGCACTTTTGTTTCGTAAGCATCTGTAGATTAATGAATCTTGTCGTCGTATCCGTACCTCGGTCCAGTAACGTATAGAGTTGCGTTCCTACCTTCACTCGTAGTCCATCCCCAACAACGCCATTCATATAACATAGGTCATAGGACGGACACTCGTGATACGCCCGTCCTAAGGTAATCACCAGCGTCTGCCGCGGGGAGGTTTGCAAACTGTTGAGTATATGAAAGGATGATCCTGAATGGTAGATTACGGAAACGTCTCTGAGGTAGTCCATTTTCACTATAAACGCTCCTTTTGGGCGTATATTGGTGCTTTCGCACGACCTTGGCGTACGTACCCCACTCATAGGTACAGCTGTCGACTTCTCCTTGAGTTCGTGTTCCTCGTGGCACCTCCTCCGCCTGACAGCGACGTAACGGTCTTCTTGTCATCCGGATATGCAGTTCAGTATCAGACTGTGTTCGTTTACATCCATGTACACATATATTGATTCCTGGGCCAGTTTGGTCCGAGGTTCGCAAAAGTGGTAGCGATATATCAGAATCCCAAAGCTTCTATGCAACCAACGAGAGCCTTCTCTGCCACGACTCGCTGCTCCGAGATCTTTTCAGGTGTCATCTTCTTCAGAAACACCGGATGGACCAGTCTGAAGGGGCACAGTAGGGCCTCTAGGCTACCCAACCGAGCCAGGGCTGACATGCCGGCAATCGTACTCGGCCTAAGAGTCTCTCTCGCTGCCAAAGCAGAGTCCCAAGCCTTCGCAACTGTCCATAGGTCGATGGCCTCTGTGGGCAGGCTGTCCGCGTCAAATGACCCCGTGAGCACCGCCTTCACCAGACGTCCCTCTGTTGGATCCGGGCCATGACAGCCGCCGCTGTTACCGCCAATGTCCCCGAAAGACGTCAAGAACTCCTGGCAGGGATGGGAGATATAGGCAAAGTCAAAGTCGACAAGTCCCGTAATCCTGTTTTCTTCAACATCGAACAGGACGTTGTTCATTGCTATTCTTGCGGTTAGCGTTCAACTCTCACAACATGGATAACCAGGACCGGAAAAGGGTGGCCCAGCCCAGAACATGTGACCTGCTAACTTACTGAAGTCCCCGTGTATGAGAGCGCGGCTAGGGATGTTTACTCCGGCATCGTCGAGTACGCTGCCGATGCCTGCCGCAAAAAGCTTGTCTATTCTCTCGCGGACGCCATTCGGCTTCCATCCTTGGATGACTGAACTTTCTCCGGTATGCTTAAGCTGAGACGACAGGCGAGTCGTCCAGAAGTCGCCGTAAGTCTTCCATGGTCCCCCAGGGAGCGTCGTCATCTGCCCGTGCACCAACTTGCCATCTCTGATAGTAATGCCTCCGAAGGAATCCAAAGTCTCTGGCAGAGGGGCACGCTGTATACCAGAAAAGATGTCGGCCACTTGCCCCAGAACATCTTTCTTCTGCGAGTCTGTGAGCGATGGGAATACCTTATCCAAGCCGACTCCCTGCTTAAACTCCATGAGAATCCAACCAAGGGTTGTCGGCGTTGCCGGCTGCCAAGCGAACACAGCAGGGATGGTTGTGACGATGTCTGGTTTGAAGCTTGCGAGCCCTTCCCGGGCAAGGTACATGGCAGCCACTTCATTTTCCACGCGATTCTCGTGGTTCAAGCCCTCTGCAGAAGGGTTGCTGAGCCGGATGATGAGATCAGACACATTTTCGGGAAAAGACCTGGCCGTGAAAGGTCCCGCGTTTGCGAAGACATCTTGGCTGACTGGTCTTGCGAGCGAAATTTTGTAAATAAAGTTGTTGTATGGGAAAGGGCAGTTCTCGTCATATTCCACTGGCGATACGTGGGAAGGCTACGTCTTGACGGTTAGTACAATCAAGAAACCGGTCAATGGGCGACTGACCTCAAACCCGTAACTTTGAAGGACGGTTCTCACTAGAGCGAGCCGCTCTTCGTACTTTTCGTGGTTCATGATCTCAGATCGAGTGGTGCGAGAGCCCAAGGGTGAAGATCGAGACCCTGTTGAAGGAAGGACTCAGGAGCGGCGGAAGATTGAATTTGAGTCTCGGCGTTTCACCTATTGATAGCTTGGACAAACCTTTCGGCGGACTTGTCCTTCGGGCTGCGTGTAGCTTGCTATGGAGTCAAAGCATCAAAGCAAGCTTCAATTGGGACATTTTTATTTGTATCACATCCCACCGTTGGCATTGAAGAAAGAAGGATTCTTCGTTGTCCATCCATCACACCGCCCTGTGTCTATCACCAACGAGGCATGATGCATGCCAATGCTAGCGATCCTGCGCGAGACAATATTACCTGCCCTCTTGGGTGATGACTTATCATTTAACAATCACTAATAGTACAGGGCAGCTGGTGCGGCTCGGAATTCGGCTTTTGTGCCAACAAAATCCCAAGAGTTCGCCGACATGACCATGGCCTGATGTTTGCCGAGCCAAGCCTTGCAGTTGCACCAACAACACGACGCTGTGTAAACAGGGCAGATATGCAAGTATGCCAGTCCACATAGCCCATACCGATCCGCTGGATCCACATGTCGGAAGAGGTTTTCACAATGTAACATGTTGGTCATTGTATGACTGCCTGTACGAATGACAGCTCTGGTGCCAAGGGAGGCAGCCATGCCACACTCCGATTAATCAATACATGTATCCAGGTCGCGATCATTAGAAAGAGCTCACACAGGCATTCCTATCTATCCATGTGTCCTACCGGAAGGATCATGTGTGGCACGGCATGCAAAACATATTGGGTCTACGGCACAGTTCAGGTGATTGGCCCAGAAACTGTGGAAGAAACAGGCTACTGGTCTCAAATTTGTCTAGCAATATCTCACACTGATGAGAGATGTCTTTCAGACCTTTTCGCCAAGAATTGCAAGATGTGTATGGGACACCTACCACCAACTGCATGCGACATGCAGCTTGGGAGACCTCGGGGTCCACCTCAGCAGTTCAGGCAGCACGGGTCGAGTAGCAGCATTCGACAGCGTTGTCTGTGTCAGCTGCGGCTCCAGCTTCACGTTCAGCCAGACTAGCAGGTCCGCCTCGCTCTTCAATGCGAGTATTTCACTTCGTGCAAGTGGAATAGGCGTTAAGCGCAACGACATCTCGGGCCTTGAGAGACGGGAGGTGGTGTCCTGAGAGGCCGCAGGCGCGGCAGATACATTGGCGGCCAGAACAGTGACGGCGATAGTGGTGACTTGGAAACGTATTTTGAGAACCGCTTCGGGACAGGGTTCGAAGTTGAAGAAAACTCGCTGTAGGTGGAGCTGAAGGTATGTGGCAGATATGAGCTTGGGTGGAAAGATTGAAGGTTGTTGATGGACATTCAGAGTCAGGATCAGAGGAATTCTTCGACAGGTTTATATACTCAGTCCAAAGGCCTTCAAGTCTTCATTGACCTGCTTATCTAGCTCTGGGTCCCACCTAAACACATGACGGCGCTCTTATCAATCCCGCTGTTCCCGATCAGTGGACCGTCTTCCAAGCCTGTAGAAGGACATCGGGGCTGGCTTCAAAGGTCCGGTGGCATGTTGTGGTGTGTCTTCTGTGTTGTAAGTCGCGTGCGGTTGCCAAGGTCAGAACCTGCAGGACTTGGGCGGAAGCAAAGCACTGGAGAAGAATAGCATCCCTGGTGCTATCCGAGTGATGTAAGTTGACGAGTATACTGAATGAGACCCTCCGCAAGATGTAAGGCGAAGGGGGTGACCGAAACTGCATCATAAGTTAAGGCCTCCGTTGCAGGAAGTTCCTTCACTTTGGGCCTGGGGGGACACGGAGAATGACAGGGGTATTCTTCTCTTATGACGATGTTTCTTCGTCCACTCACCTTAGATGATGCTGAGCAAAGCGCAATGACTGCCGTACAATGAAGATATTACCAGACTGTTAGGTTATACTGAATCTGGTAACTCAGACTTCGAAAAAACACACCGCAGTGCGCATCAACGATTGTCTAGTGACATCAATACAATGATCTATATGATCGTTACTTAAGATTTCATCCTCGTCTTCGGGATTCGGTCCTGGGGTATGAGGTTTGCAGTACTCTGGGTGCAAGGCCTGTCTGATCATATGCTGGAGGTGTAAAGAACCGGTCATTAGCGTGGCCGCTATCGCTTTTAGTGACTACTTCAGAAAATTACCAAACAATGAAGCTGGTGGAAAACATGGAGCTCAACTAAGTATCTCTTTTTCCCATTGTGGGGAAACAGCACAGTCTGAATAGGCAGCTTTTAAGGCATGGACTTTGAAATCAGCTTGATTCCCAATCAATTATGTCGGCGGAACGAACGTCTGTTGCGGGACCCAGAAAAGCCTATTGTCATACAAGTGCGACCATCGCTTGTCCAGCTGTGGGGATGGAGGTCTTTTGAAATCTACAAGATCTCCGTCAAGACCGAGTTGGAATTTCTTGACTTTGTATCCAAGGGCGTCCTGTGCAATGCCTGGCCGCAGTTAGCACCTAGGGCTAGATCCCGTCTCTACTACGGGACTCGTAGCGGCCTACTCACTGTAAAGCATCTGAGGGAAAATGGGGTTCGCGGGTCCTCGTCTCTGATGCCTATTGTTGCGCTGGATCTTCTTTCACTTTTCGGCGCACTAGTTAATTCCTATGGGCAGATACTCTTTAGTTGCTTAGTTGTTTCGCCTGGTAGAAACGAAAGGAGGCTGCAGCCCGATCAACCCAAGCAGAGAAAATGCGCTACCGCAGGTGCTTTCCGAACTCCTTGTCGCTCTTTCTCGCACTATTGCGACGTAAGGCTGAGCGAGACCTTGGGAACAGTATAGAAAAATCACAATGGGGATGAGGAGAAGTGATATGAGTGGAGTCGTGGTTGGCGAGTGTTGGCGGTTCGGACGAACTCGGTCCACCTCCGCGTTATCGACATCCGGGTCGTGTGACTCGTGTCCAGCATCAGGTGCCTCACCTTAAAACAGCAGCCATCACAGCCTCGTGAGGAACCTGACAGCTAATTATTGTAATAATGATTGTATTTAACGGGAAATGCTCTGTCATTCTACCTACCTAAGCCTTTCTCTTAATCAGTGCCTCGCTGCGGCGTACTTCTCACTAATCACTGCCGTCTCTCCCGAGATCAAGGCCTTGCAAAACAGACCAACACCACTCAGGAATATGGACATCCTCAGCTGCAAAAGCAACCACATACGACCATACCCATTGGAAAACTCGGGATCCCGTCCGCTCTCCCATAGATAAGCCAATGAGGGCCGGATTAGTAGTTGGGTCGGTGACGACCAGCGAATACCTGGTGTTGTATGTTTTTGCCTCTTTTTTGAGGTCTTGTGACGCCAGTCCAGCAGCAGTTAGACAAAAAGAATACCCGCGTTTTGACTTGTCGTCTACCGTTTTGCTGGATCACCTTCCCGGCCGACACAGCCAAGTCGCCCTGCTGTTGTATAATATGCTTACGAATACGTCGGCGGGTGTCCGCCCACTGCTGGCGGATGCCCGCCCCATGGGGAAGGGGTGGTCTGATTGAGAATTCGAAAGAACGTAGGACCAAGACGCGGAGAACAAGGCATTCCAGGCGGGCCAATGTCAGCTCGAAAGTACGCATGTGACCTACATGTTGCTTGTAGAGGATACCGCGAAAAGGCGTTCCACAAGCTCTGCTTCATAATCTGAACGCCTCTCCGGCCCCGTAAGCCGGAGTTAGGGAAAGTTCTCGGACGAGGAAACTCGTTGCGACTGTAAATTGGATATCCTGTATTTATCAGTATAAGTAACACTTGCTTTTCGTAGAGCCGAGATTTTTGTAAATGCATCTTTCACTTCACCTAGCCACGATTCATAATCAAGACGTTCTGTCGCATCATCTCTTTTGAATCTTGATACCAATAGTACCACTAGCTATGCAACCCATTCGCCTGTGGATGGCCGGTGACTACCCGCGAATCGCCACATAATCCATGCATAGGGCTAAACATCGTGTACATAGGTCCCAAGGAGATGGCCAGCCCAAACCCATGGAAGGTATGCATCAAAAGCCTCCCATTACTTGCTTGACCGCATTGGGCTAAAAGTAAGGTTTCAACTAGGTCGTCTTTCTTCTGGAAGAGCTGGGCCTCCCATACGAGCTCAAAGTGGTCGCCTTCACCAACGTCAAGTCACCACCTTTGACTGACCTCAACCCCAATGGCCGAGTTCCAGGTGCGTCCCAAGTCCCTTGTGTTCGTGTTTTCTTGAACTGAGAATGCTAACACTATGTCAGTCATTGAGGATCGCAACCGCGATCTGGTCCTCTGGGAGTCCGGTGCCGTCCTTACCTACCTTGTCCAGGAGTATGATAAGGACCACACCTTGACATACGCCGAGGGAAACGAGGTCCATCACTTGAATCAATGGCTTTACTTTCAAACGAGCGGTCAGGGTCCCTACTATGGCCAGTCTGGATGGTAAGTCTTTAACCACTTGATCTCCTGAGATTTGGTTTCCGATGCTTCACTCTTCACGGACGTTAACACGAAGATCCTGCAGGTTTAGAGTCCACCACCCCGAGCACGTCCAATCTGCTATTGACCGATACGACAACGAGGTTCGGCGTATTCTAGGAGTGCTCGAGAAGGCCCTCGAAGGCAGGCAGTGGCTGGTCGGCGACAAGATGACGTTCGCCGACATGGCTTTCGTGCCCTACAACACTGTTGCGCATGTCGTGTTCGACTGCAAGCCGGAGGACGGTCTGAAGCAGTTCCCCAACGTCGATGCCTGGCATCAGCGTATGACATCGAGGGATTCGTGGAAGAAGGTCCTGGAGTTGAAGGGCACTGTCCAGGTCAACGTGTAATGTTTGCATTTTGCATCGAGGAAAGGCTTAGATTATCTACAGTGAACCTATCGGTGGAGGTGTCAAAGCAGTCCTTTCTGTGAGGACTTTCTGTAAGTACCTGTCTAGGCATTGACTGCAGTCAAGGCGTACTTTGACGTCGCCTGGGCATCAAGGTTCAGGAGAAGCAAAGGATCCATAGAATTCTCTGTTAAGACTTCTGCTGCATTGTCTACCGACCTAGGTTGACCTAAAGAGCTCAAGATGTACATTTCGGATCCCATTGGCAGTCCATTCTCCTACAGAGCTCCGGGGTTGGACACTTGTCGCAGTTGCCGTTGTGGTAGACATACTCCCACTTTCTGCAGCTAGCAAGACACTTAGGAGTAGTGGGGCTTTGGAGGCAACACTCATCCCACTCCTCCCCATCTTTCGTCCATTCCGAGTGCTTGTTTCCATCCTTGTCATAGTACTCGAGTGTTCGACCGAAGTTCGTCATGTAGACCCTGCCGCCCGCTTCGCAGTCTTCGGCCACAGTTGTGTCCGAAGTGATGAGATAGCTTCCCGAGCTGGTGTCGCACACCTTGACACCGTCAACCCAGACGTCGACACCAGAGCCGAGCCTCATGACGGGATGTTGCTGCTGCAGAACCTTGGCTACGATGCATTTGGGTTTGGGTGTGGGTGTCGGCTTGGGCGTACAGTTGGTGATGCTCGTGCAATCAAGGTTGTTGTGGTCGACGACGGAGCAAACGCGGCAATGGTCGATGTCCGTCGTTTGCGGGGAGCAATTGGCCAAGCTGGTGCAGTCGAGATTGTTGTTGTTAACCACGGAGCAGACACGGCAATTGGCTTTGTCCGTCGTCTGGGGGACGTCTGTGATCTCTCCGGGGTTGAACGTCCTCGTCGGCTTCGTCACGTAGGCGCACGATTCATGCGGCGTGACGCGCGTCTCGATAGAGACGGGAAATGTCGAGCCATCGCAGATGCAGTGCGCCACGGGCCGGTCCGGGTTCTGGCCCCGGTGGGTGCAACTGATGAAGTTGGTTTCGACCGGCCTTGAGGGGGCACTGGTGATGCCGCCTCCGCCTCCACCTCCATTGCCACCACCGCTAGTCGGGCAACGGGTCGCAGTGAAGCATGCGCCTTCTCGAGGTCCACCGACGCACTCTGTGACGGTGGTAGGGTTCTCGCAGGACGTGGGGGTCAGAGGCGGTGTGAAGTCGGGAGCGGTGCCGGTGGGTGTCGGAACGCAGTAGTAGCCCGTGCAAAGTTTGCCGCAGTTGTTTGCTGAGCAGACGGGACCTGCTGGTGTGCCGCTACGGTACTCGACGGGAGGTCCACGAACATCTTGGCCGCCGCTGCCCGGACCCGAGCCTGGGCCCTGGCCCGGCAGGGGACATGAATCGGCCTGACGGCGTCCAAGCGGCCCTGCCGGCTGAGCGCAGGTCTGCTGGCCATTCCAGATGGTTCTCCTCTCACCGTTTGCCGTTTGGAACTGGAGCCTTCGCGAATAAAGGTTCACGATTGAGGACTTGATCCCTCCTGGCGATACATCTCCCACGTATCCCAAGTATGATGGATCCGCTCTAAGATATGCCACGAGACCTGCCACCTGTGGTGCAGCTTCAATGTTCGGAGTTAGCCTCCAGTTGCAAAAGGTAAAGGGGCTTTTGATGAGACTTAGATGAGACTTACCAAAAGATGTGCCTTTTCCCTCCATGACGCTGGGGAAAGTAAGGCCGTCGGGTGGAATCGGCAGACCGACCCCAGGGGCCCATACGTTGACACGGCCATTGGCCCAGTATGAACTGGAACGAGCCCTCACGCCGTATCTATCCGTTCCGCCAACTACCATCATTCCTACCACGTTCTCGGCCGTCTGCGGCCAACCAGCAGTAGGCGCTCCGGTGTTTCCAGCTGCAAGAACGAAGACGACGCCTAAGTTATTCGCCATCGCGCTCATTAGATGTCCTGAGTGAATCATTGTCAGCTTTCCGCCACATTGCTGTGCTGTGCTGTGCTGCGCAGCCATCAAGGCTGAGTGAGGACAGGTAGCCGGATGGATGGATGATGTAGGCATCTACTTACGGGCCAGGATGTCGCGACCAGAAATCGTGTGTACTCTGTCTCCCCAGGATATGTTGACAACGCACGAATTTGGCGGCTTTGTGGCGCAGTCATTGGCGATGAGAGTGAGCACCTCGAGGAACCTTTCTTTTGGTGCCGCTGATACGAGCTGCAAAGGAACATGAACCAGTTCAGCGTTTCTGGCAACGCCGACGGTCTTGCCGCCAGCAAAGCTAGCTACCAGATAGCCATGCTGCGTGTTTGCAGAAGTGGCAACGAAACGAGGACCCCAAGCATTGGATTGTAGTGGCGCCTCTCGTCGTGACTGGACGTATTCCTATTGAATCGGTTAGTTCTGCCTCGAGGCTGGTGTCTTACAATGCGATCATGAACCCACCGGAGCGCCTGGCATCCAGCCCTCCTCAATGATATAGATCGTTTGACCCCGTCCAAAATTGTCGTCGTAGTCGTAGGCGAACTCGTTTGCACTTGGCCTATGTCCTGCTTTGGTACCGTCTTGGTCCCAGGTCACGCCCTCTGCGAAGGATAGTTGGGAAAGGTGCCAGCTTCCTGTTGGCTCGGAGCCGTAAGCTCGCTTCTCCAAGTGCGCTGGGGAGTCTATCTCATCGGAAATGCTCATGTCGACCGCCAGGCTATCGTTTGCCGCAGGGATTCCATTGTCGCTTCGTGACATGGCCGTATTTGCATACTCTTCTTGATAAGGTGATGTGATGAAGCTGACACCCTAAGACAACCGTTTAGCTCTTGCTTTCACACGACAATCAACCGGGCCTGACTTACGGGCATGATATCCGACCTGAGCCATCTCTTCGTGGTTTCGTCCACGTTCCATACGTAAAAGAAGGAAGTCCATCCTAGAGCATCGGCACGTACCTCGTGCCACCTGCTGTCCAAGCGTGGTTGTCGCTGGTCGAACGCGGCCTGCCTTCTTCTCAGAACCCCGAGAACCCTGTTACGCATCTGCTGATCGACTGCGCTGCCCAGATATATGAAACCTTGGACGCCATTGCCGACTTGGCACGTCCTCCAATCAGGCTCATTGAGCTCGTCTCTGCGGTGGAGCGAAGATGAGTTCGCCGCGATGGTGGCTTTTCCATCTCCGGCTCTGAGCGCAGCGTCGATTGGCTTCAATGTACACACGTTCACATCCCGGGTGGCCTCGGCGTCGCGGAAGTTGCAACCAGTTATAGTTGCGCATCTCGAGTTGACTTGTGTTGCCGTTGTTTTGGTCTCCGAGTTCGATACTGTGGTGGCAAAGGAGCTTGTGGTGAAACAGAGTGAAGCTTCAGCAGGGGTACAGTCTGCGGGTTTCGGGGGAGGTACTGGCTTCCCTCCAGGTGATATCCTACGGTAGATTGCATGTGAGCTGGCCAGTGTCTTCAACCAGCAGACAGCTGTACTTACGTCATCTTGGGCCAAGGAGGCAACGTGCCTTTGATGGTGAACCCAGGGGGGAGCCGAATCTGATCAATTCTTGGAGGGCCTCTGTCAATGAAGTCAGCATCAGCATTCTCATACACCTTTCGATGCCAGAACGGCGGATATACTTACGGTCCCCAAAGACCAGGTGGCAGGTTGAACTCCCAGCCACCAATATGGATGCCCCAATCATCCCAAGCAACACAGATCTTTCTCCACGTTAGCGAAGTCAACAAGAAACAACGGGGTCACTTCGGATTACGCACAAAGAAGAACCACAGGCGACAGCTCGACTTGTGCTTGCCATTGTCATCGTCTTCGCCTTCATCTGGTACAGGCGTAGGTACAGGCACCAGTTCCATCTCAGGCCAGTCGTCGAACGGAACCTCGGTAAATGGTGGCTTAGGCTCCTCAGGCTGTTTCCAGTCGTCTTCGTCCTCGGGTGTTTCGGTAATAGGTATCAAAGGTTCATCCGAGGTAGGTGGTCTGGTCCAATTGCTCGGCGGCCCGTTCGTGATTGCAGGCCAAGGGGGAAGCTGGATGATACGCGATTCACCATCGATAACTGTAGTGATACGCGGCAGATCGACGCTTCCGGATGGAAGGATCGTGCCAGTGGTGGAGCCGCTTGTGACGTTGACGTTGGAGAAGCTCATCGAGCTTAATGTGAGCCGCGGGGGATTCACGGTGATGGTCTTGGTGGAGCCTCCTTGCAAGAGGATGGACGTCGTGTAGGCCGGGATCGTGATGGTCGTTGCCGAAGGTAGGGCACTAGGAGGGAATACGAACAGACACGGAGGGGAGCACTGGGCAGGCGTGTCGTCGTAAACCTTGGGATCGAGGTATACAACCTCTGCGTCATATGCGCTATGCACTGTTTAGCATCATGTTGCCTTGGTCTCCTCGTGAAAGACACTTACCCAGGTTCTCCTTGAAGATCCACTGCCCAATCGGTGGAGCCTCCAAAGTTGAGTGATCTGTACTTGGCAATGCGCGCCTGTTTGTTCGCATCGTCCATGTAGGCCACCCATTCACCTACGAGTCCAGTGTCAGCGCTTGTCCTTCGCATATTTTGGATGCCAGCAACTTACCGTCGTCGTAAACAAGGTAGTTGGACTCAGTGTCGTCTGTCCACTGCTTCTTAGCTCGGCCCTCGGCAATGATTTCGTTGATCTCGCCGTTGCTGATGTAACCGCCGGTACCAGTACATTTTCCTTTGGCAGCGCCAGATTCCGCACCTGTGTAGGTGCAGAAGGGACCGCTGCAAGAAGCATCCGTCATTTTAAAAGAGCGGCCATAGCTTGAAACTCCCACGATGATCTTGGCTGATGGCACACCCGCTTTCGTGACCATGGCCAAGGACGACATTGTCTCGGTCATGTTGACGTGGGATCGGAGACAGTTGCCAGCAGGGCAACCGGGCTGGGACCATTTGCTTCCAAAGTCCCATTGGCCTAGTTGGCAAGTACGTTAGTCCACCTGCAAGTAGCTTTGGGGTGTCATGCTGGGCTTACCGTGCAAGTCGTAGGTCATGTAAATGATGTAGTCGAGGTGCTCACTCATCTCGGCGATGAGGAACTGCTTCAGGTACCAATACGAAGCGGGCGCAGCGATGGAAACTGTCTTGTCGCCAGGCATCTTCTCTCTGACAAGTTTGACGAACTCGAGATAATCCTCGGCCTCTTGCGGATCACCGGGGGGGATTCCGGGGATATCAGGCTGAGCTGGATACTCCCAGTCAAAGTCCACGCCGTCCAAACCGTGCGTGAGGACAAAGTCGACACATGCCTGGGCAAATGTCGCTCGGTTTGCAGGCTTGACGGCGTTGGGGAAGAGCTGATAGGTGGCAAGCTCTGTGGACAAAGCCCAGCCTCCAAACGCAACGATACGCTTGAAGCCGCTCAACCGCTTGAACTCCTCAAATACGTCACCCAGCTTTCCCAGACTGACCCCGAAGCTCGGGGTGATCTCGACAAAGGAGAAGTGGATGTGTGTGTAGGAAGAGGGGATCTGCTGAGGCGTCATGTGAAGACAGGGCCGCTGATGGTTCCACGCCTCGTAATAGCCGACTTTGATGAACTGTGCTGGCGGGGAGCCTGTTGTGAGCTCCATGCCGCAGTTCTGCACGCAGCCATTCGTATTGGGCTGGGCCGTGCCTGGGTTTCCGGTCTTGGATTCGGTAGGTACGCAAAAGTCGGAGTCGATGCCGCATTTTCCCCAGATGTTGCAGCAAGCCTTCAACGGACAGGGGCTCAAGTCTTCGACCTTTTGGCTCCCAGTCGGAGCTTTGGTCCCGGGTTTTGTCGGGCCACATTCTGCGTCGCGGTTCTCTGCGGGCATGCGAGGGGTGCCGGGACCAACGCAAATCCGCTGGCCAGGAAGGAGGGCGCAGCCTCCCCAGCCGTATGTCTGTTCGTTGTGCTTGTAGAGGTTTTCCTCGGTGGTGTCGTATTTGATAGCGATTGCCGAGCAAGTGTCCTGGTTCTGGACAACGTGAGACACGCAAGTGCCGTCCGGCCGAGGCGTCGGCGGTGCGCGCTTGCTAATGCCAGGAGAGCAGCATACCCACTCATGAGGCGTGGGCGTCCAGTCGACTGCAAAGTTGTTGTTCTTGCGAAGTTGGTCGCCGGATACTTTGCAAGCCGCAGCCACAGAGCGGAGCGTATCGCCACGCGCTACCGAGACGCCGTCACAGAGTGTATCTCGTAGTAGACCTCTGGCTTTGACCCTCGGCGGGCTGGTAGACTCGCGTCGAATGATAGGAATCTCTGTGGGCCATTTGTCATCTTCGACCAAGCTCTGCGAACCGACATCGCTCACACAACGAGCTTCGGACCAGGAGCGCAAGGCTCCCTGTACCCAAGCGAAGTCGCCAGTAGGATCTATGGCCAGGCCCAAGTGCTGGTTCGAGTTGCGGTCGTCGCCACATACTTGGACGATTGACCTCCCAAGCCCATTATTGCTTTGACTGTTGTACGAAACACGATCGACAATTCGGTCCACGAATCCGACGGCGAGCTCCCGATTCGCAATGTCTGAGCCGGCGTGGAGCCCAACGAGCACACCTTGACTATAGCCGTACACGACGGCCTCGTCACAGTTGATGGGGTTCTTCAGGAACTCTTGGATGTCTCGAATGGTGCCGATGATGACGTCCGCAGCAGAGACATCCCACGCGGTGGATATCTTTTCAGCTTCGCCGGCGATCCATTGTGCCGTGGTATTGACACTGTTTGAGGTTCTGCACAGTGGCAGCGGATGCTCATCATCTTCGTCAACAACGCGGTTGTCTTGGCCTTCTTGGATATGACTGTCGTTGGAGAGTCGTTCAGGAACAGACGTAGCAGTGAGAGCCTTGGTGGACGTATTAGTATTGCCAGCCGTGCAGGCTCGAATCTTGATTTGGATGTCGGGATCATCGATCGGGTTGAAAGTAGCGAAGGTGAGGAGCATTGGTTCGGCGCAAAGACGGAGCTCATCGATTGAGTAGAAACTGTTCCAGTCTGCCTGCCAAGGGTGTTCGAGACACGACCTTGGGCAGAAGTCCAGAGACTGGAGGGGGTTGCCGTCCACACTGGTTCTTGCTGCAGTGGCGGACGAGAGGATTGCAAGGACAATTGCGGCCTCACGGCGCAGCCTGCTGTGAAGCATAGTGACAAGGACTCGCTTGACTTGTGCAAATGAAATAGAAGTAGCGTAGGGAGGGTTTGTGTGGTGTTATTCATTAGATATGGCCACTCCTATCCGCGTATTGGTCTGCCTTAAATACAGTCGGCCTGCAATGCAATGTACAAACATTCTCGTCAACTCCGCAGGGACAAGGTCAAGTTAAGATTAGCCTCGCAGAGAATGGTCCTTCGCGCGCTATTCTCTAGTCCAGACCTTTAGATCAGCGTTCACCTCGGACTCATCTGCACGGCCGAACACCAAATGGTCACCTCTGAGAACCAAAACGGGCAAATACCGGGCCCATCGTCACACTCAAATGTCTTGGCAAGCAATCAAATCAGACATTCCGTGAAAATAAAGTACCTGCAGCAGATTATCCGTGAAGCAGCTTCCTGATTAGTAGCAATATGTCAGATTATAGGTCCAATGCATCCTTGCCGTCTGACATGCCTGATGAAGCAGCGTGAGCCTTGGGTGGTATTTGCGGGATATTGAAAACTTTTACCAGAGCAGACACAGTAAATGAAAGTGGCAATGCCCGACCTTACGAGTAGAATGGAAGCAGGTCCAGACCACAAACTATTGGGCAAGGCTCAAGTCCAGCGGCAAGCCCGATCGATGAAGCCGTTCTGTCTGTGGACTCTGTAAGTACTTATACCGCTTCGATGTCTCTGTCAAAGCACTGCTTCTCCAAGACACGCCTCGACTTATCTCGCATCCTCTCTGTCTATCCAGCATTCACGTTCGTTTCCACCATAATGTATTGGCTACAGACTGTCGTATTGTCGCTCGCCGGTGCCCAGCTGGGTCACTGTCTTGTGGCTCGACGCATCAACGCCCGTGGCGAGGATCCGAGCTACCCCTACGATCCGGCCACCACCCAATACTGCAGCTACTGGCTGGACCACGTTGGGGACCTCCCTTGCAAT
Organism: Colletotrichum musae; assembly: GCA_027406025.1. Lineage (NCBI taxonomy): Eukaryota > Fungi > Ascomycota > Sordariomycetes > Glomerellales > Glomerellaceae > Colletotrichum > Colletotrichum musae. The sequence continues at coordinate 647,076 of JANVYC010000001.1, read as the reverse complement.
GAGATCCCCATTGCTTGGGACTTTCCCCTCGCCGATTTCCTTCGTTGGGTAAGTCTGATCATCCATCGCTGACCATCTGCAACCCCATGACCATGCTGGTCTCGTACATTGCGCAGAATGAACCTTATTTCTAATCCGTTGTCATTTAGAATCCTTCTTTAGCCCCGGACTGCAAGCCCCTTAAGAACGAATGGTCATACTGTGTTGAGACGACTGGCGAGCCGACAACTCCCGGGGACGATCCCACCCCCACTGATCCGGGCAACGGTATCGAGACACCCGTTCCATACCAATCTGGCATGGTCGGTGACTGCGACAAGTTCTACCTGATTCCCCCGGCCTCGGGTTGCCAAGATGCTGCCGACAAGAACGGCATCACCCTCGCCGACTTCATCAAGTGGAACCCCGCCGTTGGTGCCACTTGCTCTGGGCTGTGGGCCGACGTCTATACCTGTGTGTCTGTCATCGGTCACGAGCCCCAGCCCGCCACACCCACCGCCCCAGCCAACGGCATCACTACTCCCGTGCCTACTCAGCCCGAGCTGGTGGGCAACTGCGACAAGTTTCATTTCGTCAAGCCAGCACAGTCTTGTACAGACATCGCTAAGCAATACGGCATCTCCATAACCCAATTCCTGGCTTGGAACCCCAAGGCCGGCGCCTCCTGCGGCGGTCTCTGGGCTGATGCGTACGCCTGTGTGTCCATCATCGGTCACGAGCCGACTCCCACTCAGCCTGGAAACGGTGTCGCAACTCCTTCTCCCATCCAGAGCGGCATGGTCACCAATTGCAAGACCTTCCACTTTGTTCGAGCCACTGAAACATGCCGCGTCATTGCCGACAAGTACCGTATCACTGTCGCCAACTTTGTGGCATGGAACCCTGCGGTCGGAGCCAGCTGCGCGGGTCTTTGGGCAAACACCTACGCTTGTATCGCCATTTTGTAGTACTGATTCGAGTTGAGGGCTAGTTGATATATTGAGAAAAGATGGACTGGAGTAAGAGAATGGATGGGTGGAACTAATACTATTCTGATGTATCTAGTAAATGTTGTCTATTTTAGCTTTTGGCTCTTTTTTAATTATCTAAGAAAGATATTTATATGCCCAACAGTATTGTCATCTTTACATTTTAAATATAGACTGCACAACTAGATACTTACAGAATCTTAAGTTGTAGACCTCTAATACATCAGTAAACAAGTAATAGAGAAATGGAAATAATACACAAACCTATTAATAGCGTGTATTTATTAGCATAGCCGCTGCGCAGTCAGCCCCCATAGCGTACAGCGCCACAGTAGGAGCTATAGCCATATAGAGTCACATAACTACATAGCTCCACCTATAGCTCTAATATCTACACTAGCACCCAGGCCACTTCTAACCTACAAATATCATCACTCTTTTACTATATATATTTAACCCTATACAGATTAATCACTAACGTTTTACCTATAAATAAACTAATACTAATTAATAGTTAACCTACCTATTACTACTTAACTATAAACCGTAAATTAACTAGGATTACCTAAAAAAAATAATAACAAACTATCGTAACCCCAACTTTAAAAGTAAAACTTCTAAAATACTATCACTATACTAAGTATCCCTTTAATCTTAAAAAACAACCTTAACTTTAAAAGTAAAACCTCTAATAAGTATAAAAAAAAAAAAGTATTAAAACGTAATAAACCTATAATCCCGTTAAGCCTTTATTAATAAAATTATAGTTCTAAATAACTAAAATATTACTACTAAAGTACTATAAAAAAACTATAAAAAATCCTCTTATAATAGCCTCTTTTCTTTCTCTCTCTACCTATAGCTTCTTTCTAACCTCCCTCCTCTATTAACTCCTTTCTTTAACCTACCTCTTATATTCTTTAACTCCTCCTCCTTTTAAAAAGCTAACTATAACCCACCTCTTAATAGTATAATCCTTTTAAAAAAACTACTATTACTACTTTTTACTATAACTATAAACTTCCTTAATATTACCTCCCCTCCTTTTAATAAAGATTAAAATCTACTTCTATAAAAAAACCTTTTTACTAACTATAATTATAACTTACTCCCCTACTTTAAACCCCTACTATACCTACTTAAAATACTATAGATTACTTTATAATTACTTAAATTAATAAAAATTTTATTACTAGTATTTATTAACTATTTAAACTACTATTTACCTACTAATTCTATTACTTAAGAACCTATATATTAAACTCTATAGATCTATAACCTCCCTCCTCTTTTTTTATAACCTACTTAAGTATATTTTAGTAGACTTTAAGAGATTTATATCTTCGGGCTAAATATAAAAAATATTACTAAGTCTTTTAAAGTTAATAATAATAAAACCCTTTATAAATCCTTATAATCCCTCCTCTATTCCTATCTATTATTCCCCTTATTTATCACTCTAACTCTATTCCTCTTATATAATAATAATAAAATCTAAAGTTATTATTAATTATTTATAACCTAATAACTACTCCCTATCGCTAGCCTTTTATAAAATAATTATAAAGCTTTTTAGTAAATCTCATAATTCTAACTAAAAAAACCTTTATATAGTTATATAAGTTACTAAAATATTATAAATAGCCCCTATAAATAAACTTTTTAAGAACCTCCCCCTTATAGTAGCTGCCTATAAGCTAGTAATTAACGTAGATTTTACTAACTAGAGGCCTACTTTAGAGTATAATAAGCCTACTAATAAGACCTCTATAACTATACTTAAAACTTACTTACTATAGTTTTTTAATAAATACATAATAAAAGGCTATACTAGCTATATACTTTAAAAGACTTTTAATATTAATTTTAATAACTAATTAGTAAATACTTTTACCTAAGTCTCACCTAAAGTCCATTATATTACTAAAAAGTAGTTATATACTAATAGTATTAAGTTTAACCCCTTATAAATAAATACTAACTAGTAGCTTTTTAATACTACTTAAACTACTTAATTTAACTTTTAAAGTAAAGAAGAAGTTATAAAAGCTATAACTCTTTATAAAAGCTTTAAAGCTAACTCTAAAAAGCCCTACTTTTTTAAATATATTATAAATAGTAAATTATATAGTACCTTAAAACTAATTAAGTAAAGTAAAAGCATCGTTTTACTATTAATTAAATATTATAATAACACTACGTTATAAAATATAAATACCTTACTACTATAAAAAATAATTACTTTTTAATTCTTTTTAAAAAATCAATACTATAACTAGCCCCGTTAGCCTTATAAGGCTATATAAAGCTAACCCTACCCTTACCATTTTAAAAATTTCTTCTAAAACACCCTAACTCTAATACTACCACTCTTTAACCCTCCTATACCAAAAATACTTACTAACCTCTCTAAACTTAAAAACAGTATAACTTATAATAATAACTAGTACAAATCTCTTAATATAAAACTTAAAATCTTTAAGTATAATTACTACTTTATAAGTATTTTTTAATATTAAACTTATATCACTTTTCTACTAATACTATAAAACTAAGTATAAACTTTTTATTATAACTACTTTAACAACTCTACCTCCCCTCTATTACTCCCTAATACAGTAGTTATAGTACATAACTACTTTAAAACTAACTAAACGCATTAGTAGTACCTCTTTAAGTAATAACGTTTTAACTTTACTATAAAAATATAAAACAACTAAAGTAAATCTTATATTAAGTACTTTAATAAAATAATTATAAAGTTTCTAAAAATTTAGCCTATATTTATTAAAAAGTACTAAGGCGACTATACCCTATATAACTAACTTCTCGCTACTTACTACTCCTTTTTAAACTTCGTATTAACTCTTATTAAAGAATTTCTTATACTTAGTAGTACTATTACTAACCTATAGTTAGCTACTAGTATTACTAATAGCCACACTATAAGTAATTAGTACGTTTTTATAAATACCTACTATATTAATTATAAATACAATAGCTACTATAATAACTACTACTAAAGCTATAATACCTATAACTATCCCTATAGTAATACACCTTTTTCTTATAGTAATAGTATATAAAAGTACTATATTTATAGTAAAATTAGCTACTAGTTTAATAAGTATATATAAAAAAAGTATAATAAAGTATATAAGTACTATAAATTATTATTCTATATTTAAAATCCCTTTTATAAAAAATATTACTAGTTTTTATTCTAATATAAAGGCTTTTTAAATAATAATAATAACTTTTTAGTTACTAATAGCCCTAAAAAAGGCAATTTAAAGCTTAAAAAGGATATTAAATTCGTTTATTATATAACAGCCTACTATACCTCTATAAGCGTTAATAGCTTAGCCGCTATTAATAACCGCTGTATTCTTAAGTTACTTAAAAATAATACTATAGTCTACTACTTAATATAAATAAACCCCTTTATCTACTTAGTACCTATATTAACGTTTATATATAATAGTCGCTACTCTTTTAACGTCTTTTATAGTATTATACTTAATACTAGAATAATAAAGTTTTTAACTATAGACTATAATTAATATATAGTACTATAAAATTACTTCTTACTAAACCTTAAGTTAAATACCTTTAGCGCTAGTAAAATCTCTATTTCTTTTAAAAATACAGTACTAATTAACTTACTTAAATCTATTAACGTCCCTACCCTATTTAAAAACATCACCTTCTATATAATACCTATAAGCACTCCGTTTTTACTTAACTTAAGTAATATAAATTAACTTAGTATTATTTTTAATAATATCTATAATAAACTCTATTAAAGTACTACTATAGTCCTAATTATTTAATAATAGGAGTATAAATAGCTTACTTTTAACTCTAAAAAGTCACTAGTATTCTACTACCTAACTAATATTAAACTCTACTATTTCTATTATTAATTTAACTACCCTTTTATTTAATAACTCTATAACGTTTTATAAAAAACTAAAAACTCTATTAAAATCTCTATTATTAAGGCCCTTAATTATATATACCATTAATACTAACTTAATAGTTTAGTACTATCCTACTTTAAGTTTAACCTTTATAATAACTTTAACTTTAACTATAAAGTTATTATTAATATTATATATATATTAATAATAAGCCGGTTCTATATATAGTTAATATATCTATAGCCTTTAATACCACTTATTTTTTAAAATCGCTCTTTACTAAATATTTATAATAAATGTTTTAAAAAAACTAAATTAATATATACTAAGGACCCCCTAATAATCTTATTACTAATTTAAGTACTAAATTTTAGTTTAATAAGTTCTATAGTAATACTAAATCCTTTAGTATTACCCTTAAAAATACTTTTATTAAAGTGTACTACTTAATTAGTAAAGTTAAGAAATACTACGCTATAGTATATAGAATTTATAAGATCTTTAAAGTAAAGAACCCCGGAATAAGCTACAATACCTGTCTTTAAGCTATAGTTAAAGCTATTAATAATACTATTAGTCTAAATAGCCTTATTCTAACCTTATTAGTATTTAAAGTATACCCCTGTATAAATAACTCCTCCCTACTATCACTAAATATTATAACTAAAACTACTACTATTTATAAAGCTATAAATAAAGTCCACTACTTCTATACTAAATAAATAGTTATAAAAGGCCTTAAAGTATATAATAGCTCTAATATATTTATAAGCCTTAACCTTCTACTTTAATTTAAAGTTAGAGTATAGTATAAAAAAGGTAGTTAATAAAGCCTATACTTATTACTTTTAATTAATAATAAATTCTATATACTAGCCCTCTTATAGGGCCTATAAATATTTAAATTAACCTCTATTAAACCCTTTTATAATAATAACAATAAAACTAACTTTAAATCTTTACTACTAAATAACCCTAACTATACTAAAAAAACTAAAAATAATAAAGCTAATAGTCCTAAAAATACCCCTAGTAAAGCTAAGCTACCTAAAGAAATCCTTAATAAAATCGTTATTAATCCTACTCTTTCCCCTACTACTAAAAACCTCTCTTAGCTGCCTAAAAAACGTCCTAGCTACTTTTATAAAAACACTACTATAATATATATTTTAGTAAAAAAGAAAGTTAATTTTACCTTTATAATTAAACTATATAATAAGAGCGTAATTACTATACTTAGTAAACCCTTTTAACTATTAATAAAGTAAAAGATTATAGTACTTTAAAATCATAACGTTTTTAACTTTGTTCCTTATAACTCTAAAATCTATAATAGCTACTATATATTTAAATTAAGGATTATTAATAAAATTAAAAAAAAAACTATAAATAACCCCTATAAAAAGTCCTATTTTATAATTTAAAGCTATACTAATAATAAAAAAGCTAAAATTCTTATATAGTCTCTAATAATTTAGTAAACCTTATAGTAACTAATCCTTACTTTAGCTCTTTTCTTAATTTATAATAGTATAACTCTATAACTATAAAACATTACCTAAGTATATATATAGTTAAAAATAAAACTTAATTATACTATTCTTATAAAACTCCTTAAGTAAATTAAGTATTATTACTCTTATAATACTATTATAGTTATTAAAAAACTACTTTATAGTATTATAGAAGTAAGAATATACTAGTAGGTAATGTATAACTACTACTACTATAAAAAGCTTAATATAGTTAACTTAATATATAATTTATACTTCTTAATATTATTAATTAATAATAAAAAGTTTACTATAATTAAAATATAAACTAATAATATATTAAGGCTTTTTACTATTAATTTTTTAGTTTAAAAGAATAACTAACTTTAAAAAGCAAACCTTATAACTAAGCTAAAAACCTTTTTAACTACTAATAATCCCTTTATATTTAATAGTAGTATTTTAAGTCTTAAAGGTAGTAACTTAGTATTTTAATAAAAGGGCTAAAGTAAAAAGCTTACTATTATAACTCCTAGAATAAATTAAAAGGCTATATACGTTTAATAGTAGACTTATAGTACTTATATTATAACAATCTATTAACTAAAGGTATTTTATAATTTATTAATTACTACCTAGTACTAGAAGCCTAATAATAATAATATTAAGGCTCTAAATAAGTATTTATAGTAATAAATTAATAACTAAAAGTAAGGGCTAATATACGTCCCCCTTAACCTTACTACTAATAAGCTTTTTATATTTATAAATAAATTATTTATTAATAATAATAACCTTTTATTATAACTTAGCTTTATTATTATCCTTAGTAATAAGCGCCGCCTTACTAATAATACCTTTAAGCTTACTAGTAATATTATCTACTATAGCTCTATAAAAAGTAAGCGCGTTACCTATAGCGTACTAGTATCCAAAATCTACAGTATAATAGCTAGTACTAATATAGCCTTTACTATTACTAAAACCCTCTAAATTATAACTAACTATTTTTAACTTTTTAAAATCCCTATAGTAGTATATATAGATTTATACTTACTATATAAATACTTTATTAAACTTAGTACTACTAAAAAAAAGTACTTAATAATTAACGTTATAGCCCTAAGATAGTCCTATAAGCAACACAAAATTACTAATATCTACTAAATAGTAAAAAGTAATAACTTAACTAATACTTTTATAAAAACCTCCCTAAACTATACTTTTAAAAACTTTATTAATAGTAATAGTATAATAATTAAAATAAAAGAATAAGTTATATAAAAAGGCATATAAAACTAAAAATATAAAGGATTAAGGGATATAAGTAGTATAAAGAGGAAGATATAGGCTTTAGTTACTCTAGAAGTAGCCCTAATAAGCCCTGGGCGCTCTAGTAAGCCCCGGGCCTGTTAAAAATAAAACTTAACCCCTATAGGGGTTTTTAAATTTTTTTTTAATTTTATAAAAAGTAGTAGCCCGTTAAATAGTGTTAATTACTACCCTTTTTATAAAAGTAATTATTCTTTTTATTAAAACCTTACGCCTTAGGCCATAAAGTAAAAAGTACTAGTATTAGTATAGCTACTATATAGTTAGCCCCTATGGTGTATAGTGCTATAGTAGGAGCTATAGCTATATAGAGTTATGTGACTATATAGCTCTACTTATAGCTCTAATATCTATACTAGCACCTAGGCTACTTCTAACCTATAAATATCATCACTCTTTTACTACGTATATTTAACCCCGTACGAATTAATCACTAACGTTTTACCTATAAATAAACTAATAGTATTATAATTATTTCTTAAGCTTCTAGTACGAAATAACTCAGTGCCAACACCACTCAACAACCATCCCCAGAGCCCACAGTACCAAACAACAACAGCTATACCAAGATACTAAAACTATAGCCCCTATATATGTCTTCTCAAAGTAAATAGTTCCAGGGAAACCGATGTGTCTGTCTGCTTTCATGGTTTTAGCCAACTGTTGGGGGATGAAAGCTTAATCATAGAAGTTATGCTACTGGTCAATCCATTTAAGAGCAGCGGGCGTACACCACGTCGGGCCAGTTCAGTGCTCTGAGCTGTCGATCCTAATGGAAAACATTTTACTACTTTCTTCCACAGTATTAGGGAGGCAACCGAAGGAAATCGATGGCACTTGTCTGGAATCGCAGGCCCATTATATTGTTGGACATAGGTACACTAGCACAACCGGATAAGATCAGCCGTTCGCGTAGCATCCTCGCAAGGGTCTCGCACACAGTTACACCGAAAGACGCAAGATGAGGGACAAATCATGGAGTAATCGCCAATGACGGTTCTGTGGATCTCGAAGGCCTCGATCACACCACTACCTGCCATCGCCTTATTCCCCGCACCATTGCCGATCGCCGGGCATCGGGGATATCGGGACCGGGTCAAATACCGGGGGAAACCAACCAGCCGACGACGCAAGCTTTTCTTTCCCTTTCCAAGTTCTCCGCGGTTCACCCCGCTGCCCAGCTTCCTGCCCTCCAGCGAACACCGCATAAACGAGGACTTTTCGCATCGGCGATGCGACTCACAGTCGTCATAACTGCCCACGTGAACTGGCGGGAGCCACGGAACCCCGCGAAGCCCCGCGATGGAGGAGTTCTCCGCCATGAGAAGGACCGACCATAGGTGCGCAAAGGAGGGGCACTTGCAGCTTGTCTCTTGGCGCAGCGAAGAGATCGTGACATACGCCCAGGCGGAAATGGACGAGATGCCGGACGGATATGGGTACGGTTTCGTCTCTCCAGATATAAGTCTCGGCTCATCAGACTGACCTGTTATGCCGTCTCCGAAGGGACAAGTCCAGTGCTCAGAAGCAAGCCTTAGAGAAGTCGTTTGGGCCTTTCACAGCCCTCTAATCGCTTGCCATCATGGATCTCATCTCGGGCATGGGGTTCCCCGGGTCGTTGCCCGATTGGACCAATCTCAACGTCCTGCACCGCAACACCTTACCTCCGCGGGCGCACTTCTACTCTTACGCCAGCGAGGAGGCGGCCCTGTCGTTCAACTACGAGCAGAGCGAGCTTCTCTCCCTCAACGGCACCTGGAAGTTCCACTATGACCCGACTCCCTTCGAGGCGCCCATCTGGGAGACTGCCAACGTGACCGACTGGGATGACATCGAGGTCCCCGGCATGTGGCAGACGCAGGGCTACGGCATCCCTCACTACACCAACATCGACTATCCATTCCCCGTCACCCCGCCCAACGTTTCGTACGTCAACCCAACCGGGTCTTATTGGAGAGAGTTCGAGGTTCCGGAGGACTGGGAGGATGACCAGCAGATCCGCCTCCGCTTCGAGGGCGTCGACAGTGCTTTCCACGTCTGGGTGAACGGCGAAGAGGTTGGGTATAGCCAGGGCAGCCGCAACTCCCACGAATTCGACATCACCGACTACCTGACCCCCGGCGAAGCCAACTCTCTAGCTGCACGCGTTTACCAGTGGTCCGACGGGACCTACATCGAGGACCAAGACCAGTGGTGGCTCTCTGGTATCTTCCGCGATGTTTACCTCGTTCCCTTCCCTCGCTCGTCGATCGTTGACTACCAAGTCAACACCGACCTGGATGATTCCTTTGAGAGCGGCACCATCAAGCTCAACGCAACCATTCAAGGCGAAGCAGGGAACATGACGGTCAAGCTCCTTTCTCCCAGCGGTGATACTCTCGACGAATGGACCGGCTCGTCCTCGGACATCTACGAGCACGCCCTCGACGGCGACGACTTCCAGCTCTGGTCCGCCGAGACGCCGAACCTCTACACCGTCCTCGTCACCTTCAACGGCCGGACCATCAGCCAGAAGGTCGGCCTCCGGCGCGTCGAGATCAGCGGGTCCAACTTCCTCGTCAACGGCAAGGCCATCACCATCTACGGCGTCAACCGGCACGAGCACAGCCCGACCTCGGGCCGCACCGTGCCCTACGCGGAGATGCGCGCCGACCTCATCCGGATGAAGCGCTCCAACATCAACACGATCCGCACGGCGCACCAGCCGCCGCACCCGGCCTTCTTCGACGTCGCCGACGAGCTCGGCTTCTACGTCATCTCGGAGGCGGACCTCGAGTGCCACGGTTTCGGCAAGGTCACCTGGACGAACGAGCAGGCGGCCGAGTGGACGTCGCAGAACCCGGACTGGGAGGAGGCGTACCTCGACCGCGCGCGCGCCGTCGTCGAGAGGTTCAAGAACCACCCCTCGGTCATCATCTGGTCGCTCGGCAACGAGTGCTTCTACGGCAAGAACCTGGACGCCATGAACACGTGGATCAAGGAGCGTGACCCGTCGCGCATCACGCACTACGAGCCGGACCGGTACGCCGAGTCGGTGGACATGTACAGCCAGATGTACAAGGCGCCGTACAGCATCCGCGAGTTCATTGGGAACCACACGGACAAGCCGTTCATTTTGTGCGAATACGCGCAGTAAGTTATGCCATTCTTACGTTCACAGCTTAGTGACCATACTGACGAAGCTACCAGCGCGATGGGTAACGGCCCCGGCGGTCTTAAGGAGTACATCGAGCTCTTCCGATCCGAGCCCCAGATCCAAGGCGGCCTCGTGTGGGAGTGGAGCAACCATGGCCTCCTGAAGAAAGAAGGCGACCTCGAGTACTACGCCTACGGCGGCGACTTTGGCGACGAGCCCAACGACGCCGACTTCATCATGGACGGCCTCGTCCTCTCGGACCACACGCCCATGCCCTCCCTCAACGAGTACGCCAAGGCGATCCAGCCCATCACCGTGAACCTCACCGAGGACGGGCGCCAGATGATCATCACCAACCACTACGACTTCCTCAATGTCAACCACCTCGACGCCTCGTGGCACATCGTCCGCGACGGCGCGGCACCCTCCTCGAAACAGAAGTTCAACGTCAGCGTGCCCGCCGGCGAAGCGCAAGCCGTCGCCATCTCGACCGGCAACCAGACCTTCTCCGACGAGCTGTGGATCACGGTCGAGTTCGCGCTCCGGGAGGATACCGCCTGGGCCGAGGCCGGACACGTCGTGGCCTGGGACCAGCTTCACGTCAACGCTCCCGCCACGAACCAGACGCGGCGGGCCGTGCCTCCTCCTTCCAAGGCGGTCCGCCGCCAGGAGCAGCTCAACGTGACCCAGGAGCAGACGCACCTCAAGGTCGAGAACGGCGACTCCTCGTTCGACTTCGACCTCCTCCAGGGCAACGTCTCGTGGACCGTCGACGGGACCGACATCTTCCAGCGCGGCCCGGAGCTCGCCTTCTACCGCGCGCAGACGCAGAACGACGAGTCCCAGTGGGGCGACGGGCCGTTCTGGGAGGAGGCGCGCGTCGGCAGCATGCACACCCAGGTCCGCGACGTCCGGTGGCAGCAGGGCGGCGACGGCGGGCTCGTCGTCAGCTACAAGGTGTTCGTCGCGCCCAAGGCGCTCGAATGGGGCGCCGAGGCGGAGCTGACGTACACCGTCTCGGAGACGTCGCTGACCGTCCGCGCGAGCGGCGAGTTCGTCGGGAACAGCACGCCCGAGGTCGTCCCGCGCATCGGGCTCATGGCGGTGCTGCCGGTGGAGTTTGACGAGGTGGCCTGGTTCGGCCGCGGGCCCGGGGAGAGCTACAAGGACACCAAGGAGGGGTGCCGGATCGGGCGGTACGAGGCGAGCGTGGAGGAGCTGTTCACGCACTACGACTACCCGCAGGAGAACGGCAACCGCGAGGACCTGCGGTGGATGCAGATCGGTACCGGCGAGGACGGGGTCACGCTCGATGCTAGACGGGACGGCGGCGAGACGTTTAGCTTCACGGCGAGGCGGTACATGCCGTACGACCTCGACGACGCAAAGCACCCGCACGACCTGGAGCCGCTAGACATGACGGTGCTGCATCTTGACTACGACAACCACGGCATCGGCTCGGCGACGGTGGGGCCGAGGCCGTTTGAGCAGTACCGGTGCTACACGGAGCCGTTTGACTTTACCTTTGAGTTGAGCATTGTCTGAATGGGGCGTATTTGAGTTGCAGAGAGTTCTGGAGGATTCTTAATGTGGAATGATTCTAACGTGGCATGAGGACTATATTGGTTTCGATCGTGAGACCGTGACGATCAAGTAGTTGAGGCTTGAAACTAATTGAGTTGAGATTGTGTTGTCAACTTGAGTTTGACTTGTGACTTGTGGATAAGAGTTGACTCGCGCTCTTCGATCAGTCTCTGCTGTGTTCCCTTCTGGACTCTTGTTTCAACTGAGTCGTCTTGATTGTGTCAATTGCAGAGATTACTGTGAAACAAGCTCAGAAAAGACCCTTGCGCTGCAGGTTAATTTCCCGACAGCGCCCCGTTTCCCTTTCCGGCCGCTCCCCGGAGACCCCTTTCACCTTTCCCTTTCCGGTAGGCGAGGCAAACGAACAGATATTTCACCCTCCACAAGCCAACCAACATCCCACAACAACCCCCAAATGTTCACGATACGACAGGCCGCAGGCAAAGGCCTCGGCGTCTTCGCCGCGCAGCCCATCCTCACAGGCCAGCGCATCCTCGCCGAGAGGGCCCTGCTCACGCTCACCCCCTCCGACGGCAGCGGCTCCGTCCTCCGCCAGGCGCACGCCCTCACCCAGGCCGGCCGGGACTCGCTGCTCTCGCTGTCGTCGAACCCGGCCAAGTCGGGCGTGCTCAGCTGGGCCGAGTCGCTCTGGCAGAGCCGCTCCGCCCCGGGGAGGACGGCGCTCAACCACGCCATCCTCAACATCTTCCGCAACAACAACTTCGACATCGGCGGCAGCGTGCGCGCGCTGTTCCCCGGCGTCGCGAGGCTGAACCACTCGTGCGTGCCGAACGCGCAGGGCAACTTCAACGGCGCGCTGGGCGCGTTCACGGTGCACGCCACGAGGGACATTGCGCGCGACGAGGAGGTCACCATCTCGTACCTCGAGGAGCACCTGGGGCCCCTGGAGGCGCGGACGGGGTCGCTGCAGGAGGGGTACGGGTTCGCGTGCGGGTGTCCGGCGTGCGACCCGAAGACCTCCGAGGCCGGAGAGGCGAGGCGGTTGGAGGTCGCGCGGAGGCTGGGGCAGTTTGCGGAGATGGCGTCCGAGGATCATGCGGACGAGCTGGAGGTTATGATGGCGCTGCTGGAGGCGTATGAAGCGGAGGGGATTCGCGGACGGGAGGTTGCGACGATGTGCGTGGCCGCTGCGCGCAAGGCGTTTGGCCTGGAGAAGCAGGAGCAGGGAAGGGACCTTGCGCTGAAGGGTCTGCGGCTGGAGGAGGAGGCCGTCGGCAAGGACAGCCCGTTCTATGCTGCCACATTGAAGGACGTGAAGGAGATGGGCGTCGAAGTTGACGGCTGATTTGCATGAAGGGAACGCGTCGGTCATGAGAGGGCTGGCATGAGTGAACATATGATATACCCCAAACAATACAAAAAGCTTTGCTTCTGCTGTTCATCCTGCCGTTGTCTCCAGGACATACTTCAACTCACCAACGGCCATGGACTGAGAGAGAGGAGGAAAGCTTCGAGTCTGGATATCATGCTACCTCCTATCAACAGTCTACAGCCGCATATGACAACTAACGCAGCAGCGGCGTCTCTTCGCTCGCAGAGGCTCTGCCCTCCTCGCTGTTCTCTTGACCCCCGCTCTCCCGACCCCAGTGCTCCGCAACCCAGTGCTTCAGATGCTCGCGGATCTGGCCGTCCCGGTAGATCCACCCCACGCAGATGCCAGCGCCAGGGCCGAGGGGAATGGCCGCAGCGACGGTCACCAGCGGGACCTTCCACCCGGCCTCGACGAAAAGCCAGTACAGCACAGCCAGACCGGTGAAGGACATGTCGATCTCGATGACCGCGACGGTCGCGCGCGTCATCTCCTTCCGGTCGTCCCGCTGGAACAGGCTCCAGATGAGGAGCACGTGGGACAGCACGGAGCAGACGACGGGGACGAGGTACACGAGCAGCAGCGAGACGGCGTGGGACTCGAGGTGGAAGCTGCGGCGCTGGCGCTTCTGCAGGCGCAGGACAGCCCAGCGCACCGCCCGGCGGATGAGCGACACCCAGACGGGGAAGAAGAGCCAGAACCCGACGAGGGCCGGGGTGTTGTAGATGAGCATCAGGACGGAGGGCAGGACGAAGCCCCAGGCGACGCTGACGGGGATGGCGAGGATCTCGGCGTCGACGGCGAGGTGGCGCGAGCTGGCGCCGAAGTCCGGGTCCTTGGATGGCGCGTTGTCCACCGCGTCCTGGCCGGCCTTCCTCCGGGCGAGGAGGATGGTGCGGGAGCGGTGGACGAAGGCGGGGATGACGACGAGCTCCCAGACGACGGCGCCGCCGAGCAGGTTGATGAGCAGCCATGTGCCGGTCGGGTTCGCGATGAGGACGTTGGGGGCGTTGCAGAGGCGGGCGGCCTCGACGGTGGTGACGGTGATGAGGCCGGCGACGAAGGAGAGGATGGCGGACACGCTGGCAAAGGAGCGCGACGAGTCGATGGCGTTCTGGAAGAAGCTGACGGCGAAGCACAGCGGGGCGCCGAGGACGGGGATCCGGCTGATGCCCGGGAGGCGGGAGCGGGCGTGGCACTGCGAGTAGAGGAGCGCGATGTTGACGTCCGAGTGGATGAAGAGCACCGCGGCGGTCGCGATGGCGAGGAGGACGGGGACAACGAGGAGGACGCGGTAGGAGAAGACGTGGATGGGCGCGGGCCAGCGCGACGGAGGGGCCATGGTGGGCGGTCGTTGATCTGATGGATACGAAGCCGTAGATGATCCAACAAGACACTCGGCGGTAAGGATGTGAAGATGTAGTAGTGAGAGTGAGGATGTGAGGATGACAGCTGTTGGAAACTCACTATGAGATGAGCTGAGCTAAGTGAGCTCCGCCCGTTCATCTCAGCTCCTCTTAGCTCACCTCTCATCTCATCTCATCTCAGCTCAGTGCACTTTAGCTGGGCTCGTGACACACTTAGCGCTCGTGCCGCCTGACGCGCTGCCGTTACGGCGTCTGGGGTTCTGCATGTGCACCTCAAATTAGCGCCGTTACGGTACGTTATAGCGAGCACTAGCGACCCGAGAGACCCTTCCCTTCGCACCTCCGACTCTTGAGACACTTCATCACCTGCATGAACCTCGTCGTTGCTGCCAACTGGTCAACTCTACACCGGCACAAATCCTTCGCCGCGCTTGCACTTTCGATTGCCACAAGGCCCAAAACTCTTAAGATACAGGGACAGCAGGGCTTTACCCGTCTTGTTGGCCGCCCACAGTTCGATGATCACCCAGAAGCCAATGTCTGGGATCTCAAACGTTATTCTAGAAAAGTCGCAAGAATTGGCGTTTCTCTGATGTTTCCCACACAGCTTTGCAAGATCCACATTCAGCCATGCAGGCCACGGAATCATTCCCTGCGATGAAGGAGTCCCTCTAAAGCCGAGAGTTTGGTGGCTTTGGCACCTCCACGGCGACGACGTGGACGGAGCATCGTTGTCAAACTCGCCCAGCAGCCCGATTAAAACCGCCCTTTCTTGTATGGTGAGACCCCTGAATGGTTCAAAACAACACCGATTCCCTGAGGCAAATATGAATCCGTCCACATTGTCCGGCATGATATCGGGAAAGCAATGCTCTTTTTTGCATAAGGCTGTGATGAACCTTGCGGCATCCGAGGCCTGGATTGCGATCTCCGCAGCAGCCTTTCGTCTCACTGATGTTCTACTGCTCTGGAGATACTTTGAGAGCGACAGGCCAGCATAGCCAAGCGGGTGCTTGCGAAGGAGAATTGCGAGAGTTTTGATCGAACTGTAGACTCCGGAGTGCTGATGCTCTGCCTCGAACAGCGCATCGAGAAGGACCTCGGAGTACGGTTTATTATAATCGATCTCGATGAAGTCTCGAGGAGATGTACCGTCCGCGTTCGATCCAGCGAGGCCTAGCAGAGCATATATCTGATCATGGGCCAGTGTTGACTGCATATGGGATCTGTAGCAGTACAACATAATGGATAGGAGAGAGGCGGGTTTTCCTGACCCGTGGGACAACATCCGTAATCCCGCAGGAGCAGGGTCTACAATGCTATTGAAGATGTAGCCCAGGCTTTTGGATCGGTTAACGATCTGACGGGCGTCTATCCAGGGGGTTCGCCTCGTGATGACCCATGGCTCGAAGGCCAGCCCGATTTCCTGCACGGTCCAAATTCGCGTCCAGTAAGGATGCCGAAAAACTCGTAAGACGGCCTCGACGTTTCTGTCGCCCATGGTGGCTCGCAGTTTGGGAAAGGTGACCACAGGAGGAAAGGCTTTGAAATCCGCGTTGAGTGCTTTCTTGGTTGGTTCTACTGGTAGATGCAGAATGTTCTGGAGGCTTTGATCCTGCTCTTCGTCTAGGTCGAGCCATATTACGACGTCCCGGGCGTTCGAAAAGATATCTCCCATGCGCGGGACCTGGACTGCCTTCTCCGCGTCGTCCTCCTGATTGAGGCACAAATAGTCGGCCCACCACAGCTGGTCGTTAATCCCCGGCCCTGCTTGTCGGACATAGTCGAGAAACCGCCAGAGATTCCATCGGCAGTCAAACTGGTGCCACAGAGCATCAGACGCACCCGGACGCCTGACATAAATGCGCTCGCACGGCTGTGGCTCGCCCCAGACGTAGGATAGGCAACGGTAGTCGAGATCGGACGGGGACGAGTCGAAGTGGTGAAGCTCGCATGCGATGCAACCGTGAATGAGGTCGGGAAGCACTTTGATGAGGCGGATGCCAGATTCCGTCCGAAAGTTACAGTATGGTCCGGCGCTTATGCTGTCGCTGGTCTGCGGAAGTGCCGCCGGATGTTTCTGTAGTTTCGAGATATCCTCCATGACGGCAGTCTTGCTAGGCTGATTGGGGGGTTGTTTCAGTGAGGATTCGCGTCCTGAAGCCTTATAATGCGGAGCAATGGTCTCCTCTTTGCTAGGTGTCAGAGAAACATTGTGCCGCGAGAGGCATGTGCCTCAATTTATCAACTCGAGCTTACCTACCCTCGTAGGTATCAAGGCAGACCGCAGCCTGATCGAGCTGGAGCGGGCTGGCTATACATGTAAGGTACGTATCATGCAGTCCACGTCCCGTGACGTGAACTGCATCCAAGAAAACATGCATATGGACTAACCTGAATAATCCAAATAAGCAACGAAACGCCCCCCTACGTGGCGAACTGTCTATTTGCTCGGGCAACGTGAAGTGGTCAAGGAGGTGTGCCACGACTTGGAGCATGCAGCAAACAGTTGGGACTTGGGAGAGAGAACCGGATAAATTGTCTCATTGGCTATAATTGAGAATACAGGGCGATGCGGCTGAAATAGCTCTATGGAGTCGTGTGTCCCGCCCCGAGCAACTTAGCAGACAACAGCCTGCCTGTTCAGCTTGAGGACTGAGCTCATTTATGACAGGGTTAGAATGATGGCTTTATCGGCGCTGAACAAGAAGAGAAAAAAAACAGAGTGAGTGTCTTCGTATTGAGGCGATACCTATGTTCTCGAGGAGTCGGAACATTCCTTCTTTCTAGTTTGAAACCATCACGATAAATTCCAAGTAAATATGAGACAAGTGAAGATCATTAGCATTGCATTGCAATTTGATTAAAGAGATTGGATCGTAAGTTGCAACAGGGAAGCCGCCAGGGTCCCGATGACCCGATCAAAACCTGCCTTCCATTGCCGTCCGTCCATGCCCCCCTCGGGAGTTGTGCCGAGTTTCAAGGTTCCTTCATCACACCGGAGTTGAATACAACCTAATTCCTCCTAACTCAACAGCGCAACACCAAGCCCAAAAGCAACAACCCCCCACCCAACCCTCACCACACTCCCCGCCCCGATGAACTCATACCCCTCGACCTCATACTTCTCGCTCCTCTCCCTCGCCCCGCGCGACGAGTTCTCCGGGTGCACGCGCACCTCGAAGTAAAACTCCCTCTCCGACGAGAGCGTGTTGGGCACGCTCCGCAGCGCGTCCGTCTGGTTCCTCGGGTCCCAGACGTACGTCCCCACGTCCGTCAGCGTGATGTTCTCCTTCACACCGTACCCGAACGTGCCCCCGCCGTCGGCGTGCTGGCCGTAGAACCAGAGGTCGAAGTGGGTGTAGCTGGAGTCGCCGTTGCGCTTGCCCTCTTCCCAGACGAGCTCGATCGGCGCGGAGAGGTTGAGCTTTTGGGACGTGGGCGGGCTGGTGAGTTTGAAGGCCTGCAGGGCCGGGGCGAGGGCGAGGAGGGTTGTGAGTGTTGGGAGGCGCATTGTGATTATTGAATTCTGGTGTCTTTTTTTTTCCTCTTTTGCGGTCTGGTGATTTCTGTTTCCTCTCCCGCCTCTGTTGGTTGGTGTTTTCTTTCTTATTGACTTTAGTGGATACTGCGGGACGAAGAACAGGTACGGAGATGGGCGGGCAACTGGTTGGCGATGCAGTCAGCGCAAGGAGGACGACGAATAAATACAAGAAAAGCTCGGCAAGGCTGACTTTGGCGTCACCGGGGTTTTAGATGCGGTCAGCCCAGGAAGCTTGTCTCTTCCTTGCGCCCCGGCAGAGAGAAGGCCCAAAGGACGCCCAGCTGATGGTGCCAAGCCTCGCTGAGAGCGGCACAGCACCAACACTCATCCAAGGCGGGGCATGATTTGCACTTTTTTTTTTCTGGCTGTGTTACGGAGTACATGGGGCGAGGATTGACATCGAACCAAAGTCCCAGAAGGCAAGTTACATGGGGATGTGGTATGCTTCATGCTTTCGTTCTCTTATTTTGATCTCATGAACATATCTACTCACAAAAACGAACAACGTCAATAGAAAAAACCATGGCTTTTTTAACTTATTTGGCCTTGCCGGTGGGGATGGCGAAGAGGACGACCTTGTCGCCCTCGTCGAGACCCTTGTCCACGCGGAAGAAGCCCCGCCTCTCGAGCTGGATGATGTCGTCCTTCTTGAGCTCGCCGACGCCGGCGTCGCACCACGCGACCTCCATAGAGGACGTGACGGGGTTCAGCGCCTCCTCGAGCACGTCGTCCTCCTCGAGCTTGTCCTTGTTGATGAGGTAGTCAAAGTCCCACAGCTCGGCCTTGACGAGCTTGGTGCCCGCCGTCGACAGCCACGTGACCTTCTTCTCGGTCGTCTTGAAGTCGCCCTTGAGGTGGAGCTCGAGGGTGAGGTCGGTGATGGGGTCGGTGGCGCCGACCTCGCGGACGAAGGCGTTGCCCCAGCCCATGAGCGTGATCTCCTCGTCCTTCTTGAAGCTCTTGGCGTCGGCCTGGTCGACGATGAGCTCGTTGGCGAAGACGACCTTCTTGGTGCCGACGTCCGGGTTCTTGGGGTGCTTGGGCTTGTCCTCGGTGCGGGGCGTGGCGGGGGCCTCGGCGCCGGTGACCTTGACCTTGACGGCGTCCTTCTCGAGGATGGCCGTGTGGCGGGGCGCGATGGGGTCGATGACCTTCTTGTTGATGTTCCAGAACGACGCCCAGTCCATGTTGACGACGTTGCGGCTGGGGCCCTGCTTGATGATGAACTCGCGGAGCGCGGGGATGGTCATGCCGCGGCGGCGGACACCGCGGATGGTGGGCATGCGCGGGTCGTCCCAGCCCCAGACGGTGCCCTGGTTGACGATCTTGGCGAGCTTGCGCTTGGACAGGAAGGTGCGGACGAGGTTGATGCGGCTGAAGTCGTGCATGTAGACCTGGCGGATCTTGAGCGTGTCGATGAACCACTGGTACAGGGGGTTGCGGTCCGTGTACTCGGTGGAGCGCAGAGCGTGGGTGACGCCCTCGTGGGAGTCGACGACGGGGCAGGCGAGGTCGTACATGGGGTAGATCTTCCACTTGTCGCCGGTGCGGTGGTGCTTGTCCTCGACGTTGCAGCGGTAGATGACGGGGTCGCGGAGGGCCTTGTTGGGGCTGTCGACGGAGATCTTGGCACGGATGCAGTTCTTGAGACCCTCGGGGGTGCCGTTCTTCATCTCCTCGGTGAAGATGCGCAGGTTCTCCTCGACGGGGCGGGTGCGGCACTTGGACGCGATACCCTCGGTGCGCTCGTTGCGCATCGTCTCCTGCTCGGTGTCGTCGGCGTAGGCGTGGCCCTCCTTGATGAGGCGGACGCAGGTCTCGTAGAGGTAGTCGAAGTAGTCGGACGTGTAGGAAACGGCGTCGGGGGTGATGCCCATCATCTTCAGGTCCTCGATGATGGCGTCCTGGAACTCCTCGCTCTCCTTGGCGGGGTTGGTGTCGTCGAGACGCAGGCGCAGCTTGCCGTTGTAGGCCTCGTGGGCAAAGTAGTCGCTCAGGAGGGCGGCCTTGGCGTGGCCGATGTGGAGGTATCCTCTGCTTGCGGTCAGGAATGCATCGAGGGACGGGTCGAGCTCCAGGGACAACTCACGAAGGCTCGGGCAGGAAACGGGTGACGACACCCTGGTCGGCGTTCTGGAGGGCGAGGGAGTAGCTGGCGCCGGCCTTGCTGGCGGCGGCGACCTTGGCCTTGCGGGCGGCATCGGCGGCCTTGGTCTCGGCCTGGATCTCGGGGTGGCTGTTCTCGATGAAGGTGAACCTGGTCATTCGAGAGTTAGCTCTGTGCGGGCGATGGGGGGGCTCTCCGCGACGGAGAAGGGCAAGGCTTACCAACGGGTCACGTTGGCCAGCGCGCCCTTGCGGATGAAGCCCATGGCAGCCTTGTTAGACTTGAGGGTCTGCCAGATCTTGGTCTCGACATCACCGAGAGAGTAGCCCTCGATGAAGGTGCGCAGCGTCAGGTGCTTGTCGAGGTCGCGGAGGTGCGGCTCGATGGACTTGAAGTCGCCGGCCAGGGCGGTGGGGAGGGACTGGAGCTCCTCGGCCTTCATGATTGCGGTGTTCGGGGTCCAATTGAGGCGATCGCGCGGTCGAGGGTAGGGATGGGCAGGACTGTCCTGGTGTCTCGTGAGTCAAATGTTTGGAGGAGCTGATATTTCGTGGTGGGGTTAAAATTCATGGAGGGGTAACAGGACGGAGCGGCAGCTCACCGAGGACGGTCTCTCAGGAGATTTGATTGGCTGCTCAGCGAGGATCGCTCAGGAAAGTGACTGGTAGTGAATGACGTCGCACTGGCTATAGCCTTTTACTACAATCCAGCAAAAAAGTGCAAGAAGAACGAGTTGTAAGAATGCGAGCTCCCAGCTCCGATACCGCTCTTTTCAACACTTTTATATACACGGAGGCTCGAATATGACTCTTCACCGAGAGGCAACACGGTACGCTCTGGTGACAGTGGTGTGCTTTCGGGAGCTTGTACGTACGCTACCTCCGCACACCGGGGTGGACCCGAGCGACATCCGATAAGATACCGATACCGATAAGATAACCCAGTTCCTGCCTGACACTCAAGGCACACAACATTTTTCTGCTGCCGATGGGGCCAGAGCTTTGCACGCGACGATTTCGAGGGCCTCGCTGGTGTGGTGTTGCTCCCACCATAGACCCCAAATACCCCCCCGACCCTACGATGGCGACAACGACCCAATGCGTGGCCTCGATGGCCCGCCTGAGCCTGGCCACCTCCGCGAGACCGACGGCCTCCACGATACCCCGGTTCCTCGCCCCCTCGGCCGTCCAGACGCGATGCGCAAGTAACCGCCCGGCCGGCGCCAAGAAGACGGAGAAGAAGAAGAAGCTCTCCAAGGACTTCAAGGCCTACCGCGTCGACAGGTGCCCGCAGTTCTCGCTCTGCGATGCTCTTCGGTTCGTACTCTCTTACCTTCCGAGCAATCGACCCTCCTAGCTAACGCCGTCTCTTCTCCAGCTACCTCCGCGCCAGCGAAGTCGGCCGCCCCCCTCAGTCCATCAAGTACGAGGTCCACATCCGCCTCAAGACGCCCCGAAACGGCCCCGTCATCAAGAACCGCATCCGCCTGCCGAACCCGGTCAAGTCCGACGTGCGCGTGGGCGTCATCTGCCCGGAGGGCAGCCCGATCGCCCAGCAGGCGATCCAGGCGGGCGCCGTCGTCGCCGGCCAGGAGTCCGTCTTCGAGGCCATCCGCAACGAGGAGATCACCTTCAACCGGCTCATCTGCCACGTCGACAGCGAGCAGGCGCTCAACAAGGCCGGGCTCGGCCGCCTGCTGGGGCCCAAGGGCCTCATGCCCAACCGCCGCATGAAGACCATCACCGACAACGTGCTCCACGGCATCCGCGAGACCATGGGCGCCGACGACTACCGCGAGCGCATGGGCGTCGTCCGCATGGGCATCGGGCAGCTCGGCTTCACGCCCAAGATGCTGGCGGCGAACCTCAAGGCCTTCGTCGGGAACGTGAAGAAGGACATTGAGGAGCTCGAGGGCGTCCACAAGGAGATCCACGAGGTCGTGCTGAGCTCCTCGCAGGGGCCCGGGTTCAGCCTGAACGGAAAGCTCGACTCGACGGACAGCTCGGTCAAGATGGAGGACCTGTCGAACGTCATGTAATTTACAACCAAAAAAAAGGGGAGGGGGATGAGAGGGTTTAAAAGAGAGGGCTCCGGCGTCGGGGACTAGATCAAAACCAATGTATCATATGTGTTATTACACGTGTATCAAAGCTGGCATAGCGCTCTAGAACATGTCGGAGATTTGGGTATCATATGCATCGCTACTTTTTGCCGCCTTTTTCGCCTCGCCGTCGCTGCTGCCTCAGTTGCTCTTGAGAGCCTTGACCGCCTCCGCCTGGGCGTCCAGGAGCCCGTACAGGCCCAGGTACTTGACCACCCTCTGCTGGCCCTTGCCGCCCGCCTTGCGCGCCTCCTTCATCGCCGTCCCGAGGTCGAGGAGGATGGTATTCCGACACCTCGTCATGCGCGCCTCCGTCTTGACCACGAAGGGGACGTCCCGTCCCAGCGCGTCGGCCAGGGCCTCGATGATGCAGTAGTCCTGCGCGAACCCGGCCAGCTTCGCGGGGCTGCTCGCCACCAGCCCCTCGTCCTCCTCGTCCTCCGACTCCTCGCTGTCCCCGTCCCAGTCGTCTTCGTCCTCCCCGCCCGGCACGCTCGCCAGCGCCAGCCGCTCCTCGAGCGCGGCCACCCGCTCGTCCAGCTCCAGCATCTTCCGCCCGGCCTCGATGTCCCGCCTCACCTCGCCCAGCTCGCCGCTGAGCCCGCGGGCCTCCTCCCCTCTCGCCCGGACGCGGGCTTTCACCTCCTCGACGGCGCGGCGGAAGCCCAGCATGGCGACGCGGACGTTCTCGACGCGCTCCTCGCCGCCGCGGAGCTCGCTGCCCAGGGAGAGGAAGGCGGTGTAGTTGGCGTTGACGAGCTCGAGCAGCTCGGCGCTGATGGCGGCGCTGCGGTCGCGGAGCTCGGCGCGGAGGTCGTCGAGGGTCTGGTGGCGGTGCGGGAGGGCGGAGAGGTAGCTCGCCGGGTGGAAGTCCGGGGCGAGGAAGTCGGACCGGGGCAGGGCGGCGGGGAAGGGCAGCGGGGCGCCGTCGTCGTAGTCCTCGTCGTTGTTGTCGCCGCCCCCGGCCGAGGAGGAGGAAGACGAGGAGGGCAGGTGGAAGGCCGCTGTCTGGCGGGTGGGCGATTGGATGCCGAGATTGGCCATGCTGGGCGACGGGCCTTCAATGTTTTGGTTTAGTGTATCTCGCCGGGGTCGCAAGCAATTGCCTCTCCTCCCGCCCTGGACTGGTGGAGGCTGCGGTTCGTGATGGTGTGGCTCGGTCGTCGTCGGCGTAAGCTTGTTTTAGAGCTCGGAGCAACACTGAAGGTCCTTTCCGTTGGTTGGCAATTAGAAAATTTCAAAAGTACGGATAGGCCAAAGGTACCCCTAGCTCCAAGGTGTTTTCGGGATTTGTTGGGACAGATGTCGTCGAGTTTGGTATGGTTTGTTTCGCGGTGTCGTCTGCAGGTCATGAGAGGCTGGACGTGGATTGGATGATTTGGCTCCAACGCGGTCCACGGGCAGTGTCCTCAGGCGGGGTGGGGGGTTCACCACTGTGGGAATTACAGGGGCTTAGACAGTGCGTGCAGCTCCACCAGCCTAAGCTATCATGGAGTGGACACGGTTACGCCAGTGTGGGTGGGCAATGCTGAACCCTGCGAGCGCAAATCTTTGACGCTGTCAAAGGAGTGTCAATTCTTGCTTCCAAGGACATGGCCGCTCATCACCATATCAGGATCTAATCATTGGCTAAGGCGCCTATCTCGGCGGTAGATCGTTCATTATGCACAGTGTGCTGTTATGAGCCATGGCAGGTAACTAGGCAACGAAGCATGCAACTGAAGTCCGAAGCTCAACTTATCCAGTAAGTAATAGCAGCAGAAAACTGGCATTAGCTTAGCCTTTAGAATAGAATGGCGGATACAAGGCCGGAGGCCGAGCTGCCCGTCCTTGACTCACTGGGAGGGAATCCCATGTGAGGCAGAGTCTTCAGGGCCACCCTGGAAGTGACGGTACGCCGACAATTACCGCAGTCTCGTAGGTACCACTTCTACATGACCTTTATAGTCACGACTCCGGCCTCCCACATCCAGTGCCTCCACTTGATGGGATAAATCAGTGGAATGAAGGGCCGATCTGACTCCTCAAGTCAACGGGCACCGGAATCCCGATCCCGTGTTGTGCTTAGCATCTCCTGAGTCACTTTCAGCTGGAGAAGACAACACCTAAGAGGAATAATACAGTCATCAGAACTGTTAGCGACTGTCGGAAGGAAGCTGCGGGTGAGAGCCAAAATGGCACGACTCTTGCGCGGGATCCCGAACTTCCAGCCGACCTGGGGGCATGCAGGCTGCAGGTTGGCAGGCTGGCATGGCAGGGTACGCTGTATGGGCGTCGGTAATAGGAATAGGGCGAGACGGAATGGAGGGTGGTGACATCTTATCAAGTACCTCCTGATCTCTGGTCCTGATGAACTGTGCCGAAACGATTGGACGAATTGGCGGTGACACGGACAGGCCACGGGCTGATGGAGGGTGGGATGTTCCATTGGGGGCATAAATTCCCGACCTCGGTGTTATTGCCATTGTTATGAAGGATAATGTTGTTGTTGTTGTTTTGTATTTGACTTTCCCAGATAAACCCAATTGGTGATTTTATGACTCGGTAATCATCGACTCATTCAAACTGAACTCAATCCTATTCGCATCATGACGAGTACGTAGAAGCACAACCAACAGCTGCCTCGTGCTGGTCTCGGCATACGAGACGAGTCATCGGACAAAGGGCAGCTCTTATTTGTCGGTGTGTGAGGGACGGAACACAGGAGATGCAATACACCCCGGCGGCGAGTTACACCTGACACGCCGTGATGTACCTCGACTTGCACAGTACGTAGCCATGTGCCATCCTGCGACATCGGCAGACCCTGAGATCAAGCCCCCCTCTCGGGATGTGGTGAGGCTTGGCGACGATGGCAGCCATGAGGGCGACGGAGGGATTGGATTGTTACGCCATGGAAACTGGCAAGTAGAGACAAACAGTGGACCGGTTCGTCAGACAGAGGCGTTGATCCCGTGGGAGTGGAGGAGACGTGGGATAAGTCGGGCTGTGCTGTGGCCAACGAGGACGAGTTCCGAGATCGCAGGCCCCGTCGAACGATTCCACGATGTACATGACCCGACCCGGTGCTGGAGGCACTGGAAAGCACTGTGCGTATAGGCCTTCATCAGAGGTACCTACCCACGATATGCGTACCTAATACCTACGGGCGGTACCCAGATTCCCCATGAAAAAGCCACAGCAGCTGGGAACCAACCAGGAACCGCTTGCCAGAAAAACGAGCAAAAATACAGTGCAAAAACACCAAGTGTCTACCTCCCTGGTACCTAGGTAGTGCCAGGCCCTTAGTGGGGGCCTTACGAGCAAGATAATCTTATCAATCAGATCAAAAATTCCTTTTCAATCACATCTCCCCGATTCCCCCCGTTCCCCCTCCAGTCGTCCCTCCAATCCCCCTCCGCTCTGTTTTGGCTCCTCTCCCACCCAACCGGCCCAGCACAGAGTCAATTGTCGCCCGCCGCCAAACATTCGGGACGACTTTGAGACTGCAAATTTTCACTTCGCTTCTCTAACACCGCGCTTGCTCTTCGCTCATCTAATATCGAAACACTTACATACCACCACGGCTCACCCGCAATCCCGCCCACGACGTCCATCTCGCCAGCTGGAGCGGCCAGATCAGACGCAACACACCAAGTCCTCTGCGTTGTGTCGGGTCGCGCCTATCAGCTTTGCAGTCGCTGCCGGGGGGGGGGTTCTGCTCGAATCAGCTCGGCATCAGCTCAGATTGCTGCATCATCACAAGCTCAGCACAGCACACGCTGCAAAGCACTTGAACAACGCCGATTCCTCTCCGAAGAGAAGCAACTTTGTTGCAAGACCTCAACAACACGCCGCCACCGCGGGACTTCGTCTTTCCAACTCTCGTCTTCCCACCTCTTCAAAGCATCACAAAACGCCACCCTATTGGGTTTTCGCCGAGATTCACCACATCCGCCGAACCGCATCCTCGGAATTAAACTCAAGTGCCCGTACCCGTACCGTACGGTGAGGTACTTTATCCTCAGCTTTACCTTGGTAGCGGCGTCAAGTACCGCGCCGTTGCCCACATTCTGCAGCACCACAGCTGCATGCCGCCTGGCTGCCACCTGCCAGCACTCCATCCCACCCTCCACCAGCGAATGAGCGCCCGTACCGAACCCCGCCTGCGGAACCCAGCTGTCCGTTCGTCCCTTCCATGATGGCCGCCTCACCTGTTTCCACCTCCGTCTCCTCATCCTCCCACAACCACACCTCCTCTGCTTTCTCGCCCGTCACCTCACCACCTGCCGACTCGCGGCGAGGAAGCATCTACACCACCACCGCCTCCCGCTCCAACTCGGTTGTCTCGACTCCCGTCTCCGCCTCGTCGCCCGCGGCGTCTACTCCCGGCGCATCCACCCCCGGCTCTTCGACAAATGCCTCCCATCCTCCTCTGTCCCACCAGCTGCCAGCAATCAGACCGAACGCCGCGCCGCCTCCCATCTCGGCCAGGCCGCCCCAGCCGATAAACAAGATGTCCATGGCTTCCGTCATCAGCCCGCCGCCTACCGAGGCCACCCCCAAGATGTCCATGACTACCAAGGAGTGGGTCATCCCTCCCCGGCCGAAGCCCGGCCGCAAGCCTGCCACCGACACGCCCCCCACCAAGCGCAAGGCCCAGAACCGTGCTGCTCAGCGGGCCTTCCGCGAGCGCCGGGCCGCTAGGGTCGGCGAGCTGGAGGAGCAGCTCGACGAGCAGCGGGAAGCCCAGGAGAAGGTCGAGAAGGAGCTCAAGGACAAGGTGCATGGCCTCGAGATGGAGCTGCAGGCCTTCAAGTCTCGCTGTCTCGTCCTCGAGAACCTCCTCGAGCGCGAGAGGAAGGACCGAGTCAAGGCCGAGGCAGACCTCGAAGGTCAGAAGAGGCGCTGGACCGAACAGAGTACGGGCCCTCTCCGCCGAGACTCGTCCGTCACCCTCGGCCAACACGAGCCTGCCGCTCCCACGACCGGCCACTCGAACCAGCCCTTCTCCATCTCCCAGATCGTATCGCCCGAGGACTCGACCCAGATGGAAGACTCGCCGGCCCCATTTGGGTGCGGGTCCTGCGGTCCTAGCGGCTCGTGCGCCTGTGCCGACGACGTTCTCGCCGGCACCGTCACGGGCTGCGGCAGATGCACCCTAGGAGGACGATGCGAGTGTCTCGAAGAGACCATCAAGACCGCCATCATGTCAGACCTCAAGCGAGCCCCGTCGCCGTCCGCCGTGACCTCGTCGGAGAAGCGTGCTCGCATCGAGCCCACCCCGGTCCACGAGGAGACCGAGATCGACTTCACCGCCATGTTTTCTAAGAAGGCACAGCCGCCGCCGCAGCCGCAACCACAGCAGCCCGCCTTCTCTATTGCGCAACATCAGTCGCTTCCTTCTATCGCTCCCAAGGAGCGATGCGGCTTTTGTGACCAGGGCACCTACTGCCTGTGCGCCGAAATGACGCTCAGCCCTACCGCCACCACCCCCTATGGTCCTCCTCCCGCGTATTCCCAGCAGCAGCAGACCCCTCCCCCCTCGGAGAACGATGCTGTTCCTCCTCCCATGGAGATCGACTCTGACGGCGCCGTCAAGCTCCGCCCTCGTCCTCAGACCACGCAGCCCCCTGCCCCGGTCTCCCGAGGCTGTGGTCCCAACGGCCCCGGAAGCTGCGCTCAGTGTCTCTCCGACCCCAAGTCTGGCCTCTTCTGCCGCGCCCTCTCCGCCAACTTCGAGCGCAACGGCGGCTCCGGCGGTGGGTGCTGCGGCGGTGCCGGTCCGGGCGGCGGGTGCTGCAAGTCCGGCTCCGCGCCCCCCAAGCTGCCATCCAGGGCGGAACTCGGATTGAGCCTTAGCTGCGCCGATGCCTACAAGACCTTGGCCAGCCATCGCAATTTCGAGAAGGCCACCGACGACATCGGCTCGTGGCTGCCCAAGCTCCGCGCCGCGCCCCCGAAGCCCGGCCAGACCCTGCCGTCCCCGTCGCGGCTGCCCATCGAGGTCGAGGCCGCGAGTATCATGAGCGTGCTCAAGGACTTTGACATTCGATTCGGGAGGGGGCAGTAGACGGTTTTCTCTTTGGTCTGGGTGGCTCACAACAAAAGCTTGATTTTTGGGACCGTCCGGCTGGACGACTTGACGGCCGGACGACTTGATGGTGATGCGGACATGAAAATTACAGGGGAACAGGCGTTTCGGTTACTACAAAGAGGAGGCTGTATATACTGTCGTAAGCAGTGCCGATCGGGGCACGCAGACAGCTTACGGGTGAGGAGGGGACTTGCATGGCTTCGGCCGAGCCGAGATCGGCTGGCGGCATTTTGTGTTTTTATTCGTAGACTCGTCGAGATTACTTGATCCAAGACGAAGAAATATAGTGTTCATATCGTTCGACCTTCGTGTCCTGAGTGCCTTGCCCCCTGTACCTCTCGTCGTCTCGTGTATTCACGTTGGCGGTTGGTCTGACCTATATAATCCAGCGATTCCCCCACCCAACGAATTCCCACCAGCCCGGTGAGTGACTCTTCGTCGTCATAGTTGCGGTTTAACAGGAGAGAGAGGATCCGGCTGTTCCTCGAAGGCTCGCGGGTTCGTCTTTCACAGCAGAAGAGAGGCGAGTAGCACGTTGTTGCAGCGTTTTATCATTTTGATTTTGTTCTGCGCATGAATACGTCAGAGACGGAGATGACGGACGAAGTGGTGGGAGATGCTCAGGTTCTGGCCCAACGAGGTGCCTTTTGACTCGGTCCAACACATCCTTTTCCTCCCAATCATTCCCCGATGGTATCTTGTACCTTCACCCCAGCAAAGATAAAGAGTATTGCTCCTACGTCGACGCCGCGGCTGTCTGCAGCTAGGTAGGTGGAGTGGAAGCGACAGGGTTTTACTGCACTGACAGGTCGGTACCACGGGTGGTGTTGAAAGCCGCATTTCTGCAACGTCAACGAAGCCGTTATCATAGGCACTTTGAGACGCACCAAGGATAAGTGTGACAAAGTCGATGAGGTGGTACGGCCGCTGTGCTGTGTCTTGTCGTTCTCAGTAGGTCGAAAGCTAGGCAGGAGGCACACGTGATGGGAAACACCAGCCAGGCCTCGAGGCCTTCCGTCATATGTTTCCCGCCGCCGAGGGTATAAAAAGGACAAGGACGTGGAATCTGGAGACCCCGACCAGCAAGGGTCTCTGTCTCCCTCTCTCTCTCTCTCTCTCTCTCTCTCTCTCTCTCTTTGGCGCCATGGGACACAAAGTGTCCGTATGTTTCCTCCGACGACTACGGGCCTCGCCAACAATCTCTGAAACCGCGAGATATCCGTATCGACGAGCTCACAAGAGGACCCTAAGCCAAAGCCTCTTGTCGATGGAATAGATGACTGTTTTAGGTGAATACATCGGAGATAGAGATGACGGACGAGGGAGAGAATATTTTCGCCAGCAGTCATGGTCCCGGTTACGCACCCAGTAATGGGTAAGAAGTCTCGCTGCTCCTGTGACCATCGCCAACCCCGCCACCCCCGATGTCTCGAACATAGTGGCCACGCGCTAACATGTGGTTGATCTGTTGAACTTGAGACGTGCCCTGCTATCGCTGTTTATATACTGTCGCTGAGGCTGCGTATCGCCGAATTCGTATGGGGACTACGCAGGCAGGAAGGAGGTGGTGAAGAATCGACACAACCACGGCGAGATAAGGTTGATGATCTAAAAGCAATCCTGTATTCATATCCTAGTCGTAATCGTGGAAAAGTGGTATATCCTCCAAAAACCATATGCCCGCTACAAATGTTTCCCACCGTCTACATGGGGGGTCCTCTGTCAAAGCAAATGAAACATCAATCGAGACCGTTCACTGACCGTCCTGTTGCCGAGAGAGACAACCCGTCTTTCAATACTGACCGCCGGTGTAGATGCCCGGTTTATATGCCATGATAAATGAGACCCAATGTTGCCGCCATCATGAGAATCCTAGAGTCAATCAAGAACACAAGCTCGCCCGCGGCGGAGCTGGCAGAAAATGGAAAAGAAGAAAAGCAAACGCAAGAATTATAAAACGTAAAAGATTCCTTGCCTCACGTCCATTGGTTGGCGCGAACTAGGCCATGCCGTTGAACTCGTTCTGGCGAAGGAAGGATGTGGCCAGCTCGTCGCCGCCCTGCTCTGCTGCCTGGAAGAAGTGGACGGCTACGCACATGAGAGCAGGGTCGCTACGAACGTCTCCATCCTTGGAGCCGGAGTCCTGGCTGGGATGCTGGGAGCCCATCGTAGCACCGAGGCCAGACGCACCAGCCGATGTGCGGCTTCGGTCGCCGGCGTAAAGCCGGGCGCCCGGACCACTGCGGCCCGAGGTACCGGCGTACTTGTCCATCACAGCCTGCTTGAAAACCTCGCGCGGCTTTGACAGTGGCAGGGTTGTGCGCTCCACAAGCTCGGGGTTGGACAAGTAGAAGATGGCAAGCTCTCTCTGTGCGGTGGGCAAGCCCTCCTTGGCCGTGATGGTCCACATCCTACCCGCCTGTGCTAGGCTGTAGGCGGTGTTGGCAGGAGGAGGCGAGTCGGTATCCAGCCGCTCTACATCCTGTACTTGAGCATCGCTCGTTGCCTTTCGGGTGTTGGTGTATACGCCCTGAACTTCGTCCGCCACCTCGATCATGGTACGGCACACCTCTTGCTTGAGACCCAAGGCGGCGAGGCCGGTATCCCAAAAAGCAGTGCCCTTGTCGGTGTTGTCGAGGATCGTCGGATTGACAAAGGCAGCAATGAACTGGAGGTCGCGGAAGAGCGTCTTCGGACGGATCGACGAGTCTCGGAAGAGATTTCGCAGCACATTCGTGATGGCGTCTTTGGTTGTTGCGCTATTGGAAGCAGCCATCCGAGCATCGGACGTACCCGGGCGCAGCTGGACGCCAGCAGGTGGTGGAGAAGTGAGGGGCGACTGCTGGAGCGCGTGGGATCGTCGTTCCCTGACGTTGTCGATCACCTCCTCGAGGGGGTTGGAGCGGCCGTTCCCTGTTGACTCCTCGGTCGTCGAAGACATGAAATCTGAGCGATTCCATCCAAGCCTCGATCTCTTCGAGCTGGTGGCCAAAGATGCGACGATCAGTTGCTCCAGCTCGTGAAGGGCACTGAGCTTCGCGTGTGGATTGGGATGAACGCTGAACATGCGAAGCAATCGCTGGAATGCCTTCTTGAAAGGAAACTCCGCAGTAGACTCCTTGATCGCCTGCTTGGAGCGTGCAGACACTGTATCGCTGGTAGCTGCCGAGCTGTCATTCCCGGGGGTGCTGCTCGTCTCCGTTGTCTCGGAGTTCTTGTCGGTCTCGCCGGCCCCTCGCAGGTTGCCAAAGCTCTTCTTCTTCTCGATCACGCGAGGTTTCAGAGACATCTTCCCGGACTTGCCCATTCTTCGCGCTCGCCGATCGAGAGCGTCGCGCCTCTCGATGCACTCTTGGCCCAAGGTTGAGAACCAGTCGTCAGTCTCGGACCCCCGTGCGAAGACCAGCGTGCCCAGGTCGGACAACAGTAAACTGACCAAGGTCTGGCGCAGTTCGTTCAGGAATCGCGTCTTCTCCTCGGACTGGCGCTGCTGGTACACCGTTTCATTCGAAGAAGCAGACGTTCCTGGCCGGCCGGTTGAATGGCTGGCATGCGCACCAAGCGTGTGATGGGGGTGTTGGAACCCGCTGGACAGGTTGGTCACGCTCGTCGTGGGGGATTGCGCGCGCGAGGTAGCTGAGCTCGTGGAAACGGCAGACTGGAAAGGCGACCAAAACGTCGAGCTAGAGTCGATGGTATGAACAGGAGATGACACGCCAAAGTAATCTTGTCCGTCGACAATGTCGGACAGAACGGTGCTCGCCCTTGAGAACCGGTAGCTACCAGAGTCGAACGATTGCTGGCTGGAGTTGTGAGCCGACATGGCCCGTAGGTCCCGGACAGAGCCCGGCCGGCCTGTGGACAGGAACCTGCGGTCGGGATCGCTCATGACGCTTGCAGTGTCGTCCCAGTGGTGATCCCTTTCGCGAGGGTTCCTGTTGCCCTCCAAAGTCCGCCTGTCTCGCCGGTACAGCTCGCTTGACCACAGGACGGGACCATCCATGATCGACTCGCCGACCAGCTTGGAGATGCACGTGTCCACCTCGCAGCAGAACCTGTGAATCCGCTCCTCTCCGCAGCAAAAGTTCTCGACGCCCGCCTGCTGAAGCCAGCGAGAGGTTTTGTCAGCCTGGTCATCGCTCAGCTTGTTAGGCCCGCCCTGTTCTTCGGAAGCGGCGAGGAGGTCCATGATCTGGGTCTCGGTGCGATAAAGATAGCTCGAGGCAGGTGCTCGGGCGAGGTGCGCGCGGTTGCGCTGGTATGAGTTGTACCGACGCGGCATACCCATGGTTTTGAGAGCGGCGCAGATATTGCGACTCTGCTCGTAGGGTGCAGAGTTGCGGACATCCGTCACATACCACATCTTGTCGCGAAGAGCACGCAGCCTCTTCATCATGCTTTCGATGAGACCTTCGTGCCGTTCTTGGCTCTGCTTGAGCCAGACGAGCCAAGCATCGTATTCTTCGATCGCGGACGCACAACGACGAATCGAATCCCGAGGACCGCGCGAGAAAATGTTGAGAAGAATGGCGAACCCGTTACGTCTGAGCGACTCCGAGCTGAGAGCGTTGAGCTGTTGCAGCGTCTTCCAGTAAAGGTGAGCCGATACGAAATCGGCCTGCGCCCGTGACTGAGAAGACGCTGCGGTCAGCATAGTGACGAGAACAGGCTGAGGTTCTGTCTCGGTTGGGCCCTTCTCGGCATCCTTCTCCGAGGCCGCATCTGTAGCTTGCGAGTTTTGTTGGCTGGCCTGTGCCTGGGCTTCTGCCTCACGTCGGCGATACGGGTTCCTGCTGGGAGTGGACTTTTCAGCGGTGATAATCTTGTTCTTGGACCGGTACTTTTTGATGCCCGTTGCCCGATTGCTGAACTGGGCCCGACTGCCTTCTGGTTCAATGTTCTGCGGGATCTCAAAGTCTTCCACCAGCTTCAGAATGGAGTCGCGAAGCTGGTGGTAATCCTTGTCCAATTCGGGTTTGTCATCAATATCCTCGTCGTCGGTGTCGCTGGTGGAGGAGTTTTCCTCTTCTTCGACGTCTTCGTCTGGATCGTACGTCATCTGAGAGGACAGGCTGTTGCCGTCTGCCGAAATGAACAACACAGCCCACCGCTCGGCGCAAGGGTGACATGAGCCCTGGACAGCATCCAATCCCACCTGGGCGCTGAGTTCGCGCAGGGCAAATCGCAGTCGATAGCCGTCGTCTTCGTAATTGCTCATGCGCCGCTGGGCCAAGGGATCCAAGACAGGTGGGGAGTAGCGCTGGGGCGAACCGGTCCTTTGCTCATCCAACGTGGTCTCCCTGGATGTGGTGGCGTCGCTGAGTACCGATGAGGCACTCGTGCTGAGGATGGAAGCCGTTTCAATATTGTGACGATTGCCTCCCATGGATATGGGCTGGGAAATGGCCGAAAAGCCGGATATCGACGGGGCCCCAGACCTCAACCCGCTGGATTGGGCTGACATTGGCCGGCGCTCGGGGAAGAGCGCATTTACCAAAGTGACCAAGTCTGCCGGACTGACGACGAGGTACGGGTGGACCTCCATGGTCTCTCGGAGAGAAGTGATGGAGCGAGCCGGAAGCAACCTGGGCGGGGGCCTCTGGGAGCGGGATCCCTTGAAGCGGTTCAGGATGCTCTCGACGTGTCCCTGGATCTTCGGCGGGGTGGAGACGGTCCCCTTCTTGTTCCAGGTGATCTCCACAACCACCTGCTGGGCTCTCATGGCGACCTGCTTCAGGATCTTCTGCCTCCCGTATTCTGTGATGTGGTAGTCACCCATCAGGCCGTGGCTTTCCGGGTGGATGACAACGCCAAGAAGGAAGACAGAGAAAAGCCACTTGTAGACAAACCAGTTTCGGGTGCCTTCGACAAGCTTGCTGTCCAGCTTCTTCAGGATGGCATTACCCAGCTCGATGAGACCCTCAGGTATGCCTGTGGCGTCCTCGTCGTCGATGATCTCGAACAGTTCGTTGACAGCCCTATCGTAGAACTCCTCAGCGGCGATGCTGTCCTTTGCTGTCCAGTCGGCGAGGTTGAAGCGGGTTCCGTGCTGGTCCTCGGCCTTGTCCAAGAGAAACGCGCCGTCCTCGAGGATCTTCATCAAGTACCACTCCATGTTGGACTTACCAGACCAGTCACGCATGGCGGTCCAGATGTTCAGGACAGATATCAGCATGGGCTCGCTGGCGGACTTGGACTCGGTGATGAGCCGTGCCAAAGCCGCCCCCCATATCTCTGTGCGTCTCCGGTCCTCAGCGCTGTCAGGACCAGCAGAGTTGGCGAAACAGGTGTGTATCAAGGCGGAGAGAGGATCATGCCGCTGGAAGGACAGAAGGCGCTCGATGGCGTTGGGCATGTGGCCAGGCATCCGACTACTAGATCCAACATGACTCCGGGCTGCAGATCGGCCACCGTGGTAGGGGAGGACGGACTCGACAGGTTCCAAGCCCTGGTGGAAGCTGGTAAATGCATTCAGTTCTGCTGGCGTTAGAGAGCACAACCTCGTGGCCAAATAGTCCGGGTTGGTGCGGATCTGTGTCAGAAAGTTCAGGAAGATTTCCCTCACTGAAGCGGGCAACTCGGAAAGGAAAGGAGCCATAGAACCAAGAGAGCTGCTGCCCGAGGTGGATTTCGGGGGATTTTCCAGGCTCTCGGAGGAAGCCAAGGCCGACGACTGCAGCGCGTCCATCTCGGGCTCCAAAAGGGCGTAGCGACGCAGCTCGTCGCAGCTCTTGCGCACATCGTGGATGGCGTTGAACAGGGCAGAGAAGGTCTTCTTGTCATCGGAGCGGAAACAGTCAACCAAGTTCTTCCGGGCAATCTCACCGCAGCGGTTCAAGCGTGCAGACAGGGCCGTGGAGATGAGGTTTCTCTGCAGACGGATCCTCGTGTTTGCGCGCTTGCGCTCCTGGTACTTGGACAGCCTAACCAAGTGGGCAAGTTCCTCCAAGGTTGTGGTGTCGGGCTCAGGAGCAACGTGGGGGTTCGTGTACAAGGAGGGATCCGGCAGCAGCGCCTTGGGCGACGCCTTTTCCGCACTTGGGGCGGAGGGGGTATCCGGCGACGGGTCCATGGTGGGCTTGACGGGCGAGGCGGGAGTAGGTGTAACGGCTTGGTCAATCACAGGCTTCTGGTAGGAGAGTCTTCGTGGCAGGTCCTCGCTTCGGCGGACAGGTAGATTCGTGGCCTCGGCGCTACGGGTCGGGCTTGGAGATCGCTGACGGCGGGACCTGAAGGAGGTATTGTAGTTCTCGGAGGGAGGAGTCGGGGAGCGGGGAGGGTTCGCGCCATCTTGTGAAGCAGCTGCAGCAGACGAGCGGTCATGGTCAGTATGTGGGCGCACACGAAGCAGGAAGCCGAGTTGGGCGTCGGACAAGGCGGGTATGCGACGTACGAGCAGAAACTACGCGGACGGGCGAAGAAAGAGAACGCTGCATGGAAATCATAATGCGACCATTAGAGGAGTCGTGGGGAGAAGGCAAGCGGGCAGCGTCAGCAGCAGCTCTGGCGCAAGCTGGCAGCTGTGTGCTGTCGCGGCCGTCGGGAGTAGGATATCGATTGCAAGCAGCGAGGGGCGATCGAAGCTCGTCGTCGGTGGACGTGTGTGGTGTTGCTATTGTGCGTGCGTCGGTGCGTATTCGTCTGTACCTACCGAGGCGGGGCAGACTCGACGGAGCGCGGGGGAGAGAGAGAGAGGAGGGAAGACCGGCGGGATGCCAGTTCCTGGCGGGGTGGGCGCGTTCGTCGGTCGGCGAGAGGAGGGGCTTAACGGTCCTCTCGATGTCGAGTGTCTCGGGGAGAGAAATGAGGCAGAAGAAGAAGCGCAACGACGGCAGACGTTGGAGGTTAGGTCTGGTCGCGGTTTGTGTTTAAGGTATCCGGAAGGAAGGGACGGGACAAGAAGACAAGGGTCGCAAGGCGAGAATAGGGAAGGCACAGCACGACCAGGAAGGTAAGGAACGGCAAGGGGTGGGCTGGTTTGCTGGCGATGGGAGGCAGGAGGCAGGCACGGAGGCAGGAGGTACCTTGGAGCAGGTGCGGGCGGGTACAGGGAAGCGACCTGGCGACGTGCAGGAAATACGTGGAGCAGGAACGAACGACAGCACAGCAGAGCGGGCAGGGCAGGCAGGGCAGGAGCAGGAGGGACTCGTGGAGGGGGTAATGATGGAAGGAGCAAGGAGGCCACGCTGAAGCACCCAGAAGGCCAGAACTTGGAGTGGGAAGGAGCCCCCCGCCAGCCAGAAGGTAGTGTTGTTTGGGTGGTGGGCGGTGGGTGGTGAGTGCCGGCACCAACCCGTGGACGGATTGGAGGACAGCCGCAGTCACAGCCGCAGCCGCAACCCACGCCGAGCGGCGGGAAGACCGTCACCATGGAGGCAAGTGCCAGCAAGTACCTACAGTGGAGACTTGGTACCCAAGATCAGTACCTGTAGGCCGTAGGTACCTAGGCCCTTCGGTGTCAGCATCACGCACACAGCTCCCCGCCACGTCCGACTTGCTGGAACAGGGCCACCCCGACGGGGTCTGCTGCCCGGAGCCAGGACCGACCGGGCAGGAGCGGGCCAGCGATTGATTGTCACCGTAGTTGTAACTAATGTATCCATGAAGTATGATGGAAACGAAGATACCCGGGTTGCGTGGCAACTGGTAGATTGCCAGTTACTATGTCAATAACGAACCGAGCGTATGTAGGTATGTCAACATGGGGGAGGTACAATAAGTACTGGCTGCTGTTTCCTCTGGTCCTTCCTGCCCGTTGCTGTGAACTGCGGGCGGTTAAGACAAGTACCTCTGGCGGCGACCTTACCTAAAAGGAGGAAGGAACATGTGGCAGCGAATATTCCAAGCAGGTACGGAGCAAGGTACAGATGAGGTACCCGGCATTGGGATGCAGTCGCGCCTTCTCCCGAGTATTTCCTCCAAGCCCAAGGTATCCGTAGCCCAGGCATGGAGAAGCCAGGAAGGAGCAGCAGCAGCAGCAGCGTGGGGTGCCCGCACGACCCCAACGCCAACGCACACACGAACTAAGAAAAAACAAAACATCAGAGGAAAAGAACCGAGGACAACGGTCACCGAGGATTGCCTCTAGTGTTTCTCCTCTCTTCCATTGCTTTTGTTTTGTTTCTGCTCTTCGCCAAGTCGTCCCTGGTGGCACTACGATACCCACGACACCCATGGATGGATATTGCGAAGACGAATATTACCAGGGTTAGCCAGAGCAGCCACCAACCAGCACCACCGCACGACATTTGTTTTGATTGACTTTGCAATGGCCATCTCGTCAGCAAATACCGCTGGCGACTGTCTACGTTCGGTCTAATATCTGTACCAGCAAAGGCGACGACAAGTTACACCACAACACCATACACCTTGACCACCCACATCTCGTCGCCTTGTTGAACGCTCCACGACAGCAGCCGCCGCCTTACCGCCGCCTCTGGCTCTGTACACACGCTCTTACAGCGTCCGTCCATCCGCTTTTGCTCTGTCTTCCCGCTGCAGTGCCAGGTCGGACCAGGTGCAGATGTCGCCTAACGAATTCAGATGGATACGTACTCGTCGACCATTCGCCGAACCTGCAGCAAATAATTGCCTTTCCGCCCCAACTTGCAAGTCGGAACAAGAAACAGACAGCCAAAATCACTCAAGGAACGCGCATCAAGCAGTGGAAGCAATGCAGCACAAATTCCCCGGGCCCAGGCTCAGAGGCGGTCTGCAGCAAGTTCAGTGAATGCACAAAACAGCCGATAACACAAGTCGCAAAGTACTCCTCCGTCCCAACAAGTCGGACAAATCACGCCTCGCCTCGCCTTGCCCACGAAGGAGACGCACATGCAGCGACAGCGAACACGGGACGAAGCAGCAGCGAGGACAGGAGTTGCCTCTCCCTGCCTCTGGCCGCCTCGATGAGTTGGCATGCATAGCCTTTGGGTGGCCCCCAGGAGCAAGAGGAGAGGTCCTGTTTTACCGTACCTACTCAACCACCATGCAGTTCCAGGTCCTCCGCCATCAGAGAGGACTTCCCTGGTCGCCAGTCATCCAATCTGCGTCGTCCACGAGGCTGGCACGCCATGCCAACGCATCACAGGGCCCAATCAATCCCCCGCCCACTCAACCAGCACCAACCTGCCCACCCACCTCGCCGAGGACACTGGAATACCTACACTGTACGTACCCAGCAGGACAACGACAATGTACCCAGGTACCTAACCCATCACCATTCAGCATTCAGCACCCACACCAACGCCCTGCGCTCGCTTCACCACCTCACGACCATCACCACCACTTCGTTCTCGACCGCCGAGATCAATCGTCCACTACCGAGCCGCTCCAATCTGCCCTCCCCCCGCCTCCTGCCTCCCTCTTCTGTCTGCTGCCGCCGCACCAACGACACGAATACCACCACCCCCGAATATTGCTCGGGGCCTGCCGGTAGACCCTCTGACCGACATTGGTGCGGCCTCAGTTCGGCTAACCCCGACATTTTCTTCAGCACCCGACAAGACATGAGGTCCGTCAATGGCATTCGTCGTCAAAGGGTCACCGTTTTCGCCACGAGACTTTCAGCTCCGAACCCCCGGAAGAGAAGACTTGTGTCTTTCTCTCCATGATTGGAGTCTTCCTCGTGCACCTGACGTGAGACTCCTCTTCCTCTTCTCTCTCTTACCACATCACTCGCAGGTACACGCTCCAGAATTCTCGTCCCAGACGCCTTAGCAGCGAATCATCAGGTCCCGACTTGACGACCTCGTGTGTGGCATCCTCGGCCCTCTAGACTACGACTGGCCTCGCCTCTCCCGCGCTGCTGGATAACTAGATCCAGCCACTCGCGCCACCAGAGC
This sequence comes from Colletotrichum musae, assembly GCA_027406025.1. Taxonomy (NCBI): domain Eukaryota; kingdom Fungi; phylum Ascomycota; class Sordariomycetes; order Glomerellales; family Glomerellaceae; genus Colletotrichum; species Colletotrichum musae. The sequence goes on along the minus strand of JANVYC010000001.1, from coordinate 607,274 downwards.
GGTGTCACTCTGATTCCGTACCACGCTATCCGTACGATACAACCGTCCGCCGGTTCCCTCGACGACCCCAGCCGCGGTACCGAAATACCTACGCTTGCCTCCCGCTTCTGGCCGCCGACAGATCGCTCGTCTCATGCACGTCAGACTTCTCAGTCAATCATCTTCGTTCACCCGAAACCTAAACCCCCATTCGTTCGCCGGCCCCATGTCCGCTGTGCGTCCGCTCCCGCCCGTTGTCGGCCTATCGACTGCGAGATGTCGCGGGTCCTGCGGTCTGCCATCCTCCTGCCCGCCTCTTTCCTGTTTATCCTGGCTCTCCCCGTCCTCGTGAGGTTGTCGATGCTCTCTGAACACCGTGGCCTCGCCCAAAGTTCTCCATCGCCCCTGGATTAACGCCAGCCAGTGGAGGCGGACCCAGCCGAATCAAGATCTGGTCATGCCACACCGCGATTTGCTCGAGGGAGCACCCGCTCCGGTCTGTTGGCCAGCACCGAGTTGCATCAGCACGTGGCGGCGTCGTGTCTTGGAAGACGACCTGTTGGTCGCCCAACGACAACACGGCGGGACCGTCACCCGACACATGACCTCTTGACGCCATCCTTCCGGATTACCAGTGGCACCTTCTAATGGGTCTTTGAGGTTAGGGCTGCATATGCCACATTGCTGACTCCCGGCGCTAGCACGCGGGCATGAGCCTAGTTACGGGCCCCGTTGCCACCGTTGTGTCACGACGATAGTTGTTGTGTTGTCCAGAGTGAATCACTGTCCTAAGTTAAGAGTTCCACGTATGAGAAGATGTATACGAACGTGGTCAATATTTGAAGTGTTCAAGGGTATTATTATTACTATTAAGTATGCTACGGACGCTCATCGGGAGAATGCCTCGTAACGCTTTCCCACCGTTGTCCCGTTCCCGACCTGAGGATCCGAGTACAACGACATGACGTCGGTGCTGTTGTCGTACTCGACGCCGCACTTCTCGGAGAAGCCGGTGAACATTTCTACCCTCTGTTGCAGGTATTCCTCGAACCCGGCCCTCGAGCAGGCGGTGCCGGGCCCGTCGACGCAGCCGGGCAGGGGCTGCGGCGCGCTGTTGACCAGCACGCGGTAGTACTCGCCATCGTCGTAGCCAAAGGTTCCGGTGCAGTTGAGACGCTCGATGGCGATGTTACCGAGAAACGGCAGAACGCGAGAGCTCCGCCACGCGCGGCGATAGTTGATCCTGTCAAGGGGCATGGTATCGTTGACGTTCCCCGCCGCGCCGGCACCGGCCTCGGAGTTGTTGAAGAGGCCCATGGCGACGATGACCATGGGCGGCAGCTCGCGGTGGGTGAAGCTCACGTACAGGTCCTCGTCGGAGGCGTCGCCCAGGAGGAGGCCCGCCGTCGCGTTGAGCCAGGGCATACCGACATATCCGGAAATCTCGCTACCGTAGCCGACGTTGTAGTGGTAGCGCACGTCCTCGGCGTACTCCCAACCGAGCCAGTCGTCTGCGGTGAAGAGGTCGAGGTCGCAGAAGGGCGAAGAGCCGCGGATGACCGTCTCGTAGCCGCACAGCTGCTGCATGCCGAAGACGTCGGAGACGGTGAAGTTGAAGTCGGACGCGAGGTCGTTGAGCCGCGCGACAATGGGCTTGGCGTACTTTTCCTGGAATACGGCAGACTGATCGCCGCCGGCAGAGGAGGAGTAGGCCGGGCAGGCCTTGTAGGGCGTCAGGCTGTCGGCGCCGGACTCCTTGGACTCGTAAATGCTGACGACGTTCATCGTGTTGTCGTCGGACTCGAGCCCGCGCACGAGCGACTGGGCGGACTTGTAGGTCCGCTCGGCGGAGGAGGTCCACACGCGGCTCGGCAGCTTCAGGTCCGGGTACCTAAAGTCGAGGTCTACGCCGAGTTGAGTGGACTCGAGGCGGCCGACGCGGGTGAGGATGGAGGTCTCGGCCTCGGTGACGGGGGCGTCCCACTCCGCGAGGAAGTTCAGGTGCGGTACGCGCGCCCAGTTGATGGCGGTTTTGTTCTCCAACTTCTCGAGGAACGGCTCGATGTACTCCTCAAAGTCGAAGTCGTTGGCGTAGATGGCGGCGTGGCGGACCAGGTAGGCGGCGCGCTCGACGTTGCAGCCCTGCGGCGCGTCGGGGGACACGGGGGGGTCCTGCGGCTCGAAGTAGGGCGCGATGCCGCCGAGGTGCTCGAGGGGGTTGAAGCTGTATGTCGAGTGGAGGGACTTGGCTGAGGCGGAGGCCGCGAGCGGCAGCAGCCGGAGGAGCGTGCGGCCTAGGGGCTGGTGACGGGCCATGGTGTAGGAGGTGTGGTGGTGTTTTTCGCTCGAATGGCGATTATCGTGGGTATCTTTTGGGTGGCTGTAACGACAGGCTTGAGGCTCAGTAAGGTTTTTTCCCTCGACGCCTCTCGAAGAGGCTGTCGTGGGATATATACATGTCGGTCGTCGCACTGCATCCAGTGGGCAGTGAGATCATGGGGTAAGTCCGAGGAATCCATCATGGTGGCTAGCCTTGATCCGTGGGCTACCTAGCCACTACTGACGTCTGTGAGCCGAAGAACCAAACCCCGGCCCACGCCGACGTCACGAGCCGTTGAGCTGTTTGGAGCCGGTAGGTCGGGTCTCCACGCGGCGGCGTGGGTCCTTTTGGTGTTGTTTCCCCACAAATGCCTGGCCTGGCCGCCCCGTTGCGACGTCATGACGGGTGCGGGAGATGAGGATCGTTGCGTGCGGCTCTTGGGGGACATGGTGCTGCATCTCGATGGACTGTGCGACCGGCCGAGACCAGGACTGGTGGGACGGGGAGTGGGATTGTGTTTGTTTGGTTCTGGATTGGCCCAGAGGTTTTCTGGGCGAGGAGATCACTACGTAAACGTCCTTCGTTCCCGCGCGACGGGCCCAGGAACAGGTTTTTTTCCTTCTCATGCTGTGGTGAAGCGTCGCGATTGCTGACGCTGACGCGTTGAAGCGCCTCCCGCAAGCCCTCAGAGAGCAGAAGGCTGCGGCTCGTTGTCTCGGAGGATTTTTGCTCGGCAGATCATGCAGGCACCGGCCGGGCATGAGAGTTGTGTAGATACTCATCCCCGGCCTTGGCGGGATAGGCGCAGCTTGCACTTTGAGAGTCCCTGATGATATTGTTTGAGGGGTGAATTGGAATGTCTTGACGATGAGTTTGTTTGCATTGGAGGGTGGTGGGTGAATCGCCTTGGCGGCGTGCCGAGTCCCGAGATATTGGCGCTATGCAAAGGTTTTAGCTGGGTGCGAGCTATGACGACGGCGGCGCTGCCCGCGACCCGCTCCGAGGGTTTCGGAGCCGATGGTTTCCACATCGGTCCGTGGGAGATGGGCCCGCTCCGGAATGTTGGATGGTGCGCAGCCGGAAGTCGCTGCCCCGCGGTTGAAATGCGAATCTTGGGATTGCAGCTACCAACAGAGGCATGATCGTGCAGCCTAGACAAATGAAAGGCCTCGTGAGTAGGTTCTGTGAGTGATTGCTCACCTATTTTTGTTTGACAGTCTCCTTGGGCTGATGAGGTTCTCGCCCTATCTCCGAATCCGATCACACCGCGCCAGCTGCCGGACGAGCATCGTCCCAACTTGAACAGTCTTGGATGGCCTTCGTGTTAGTAAGTCAGCCCCCTTTGCCTCTACATATGCCCCCTCGCTCCATCAGAAAGGCCGCACGTCTCTCGTATCTAGGCAATGCCCACCAGCCTCGAACTCCTCTGCCCCCATTTTCAGGGGCAGCCCCTCCAGCGCTTTCAAGATAACGAGCGCTGAGTCGCTCGCCGCTAGCTGGTCATCGCTCGACGACGCCTTCTCGTTTGGCGACACCATCGCCGACATGAAGCTCAGCTCCGGCCGCGTAGTGCCTCCTCCCCGAGTCGAGCGGTGACGGGGGGCAATGACGGCCCTCTCCTTGTTCCAGTGTCCGACCACTTCGAGATGGAGTCTGGCGGCGGGATGGACGTCGAGATGGGTCTACGTCGACACGGGTCGCCGAGTCCTCCTTTCGACCCTCGGGGCCGCGCTGCGGGCTGACGTTGGTCTTAGCATCGGTGCCGTTATCCTTGTGAGCCCGAATAATTCCCTTGGGCCCTGCTACCCGCCAGGCCCTCACTCGCATCATGACGGTTCCGTGGAAGGCGCGGCATGCCATTTGTGAGCCGCGAGGCGCAGACCTGTTCCTCCCGGCTTGTCAGGGTTTCTTCCTAAGGTCAGGTCGGTCCTGTCATGGATGCCGCAATTGCCGTCGACTCGGATCTGGAAGTGCAGGGCCTTTGCGGCTTCGGGCCTTGGCCTTGGGGCGCTGCCGTCGCGCAAACAGTGTCCAGTCCCATGACTCCTCGAGCCGGGCAGGTTGCGACTGGTGTAGACGCAGCCAAGCAATCGGTCGCGAGGGAGTGAATAGGTGGGTTGGTTCTATCTGACGTTTAAGGGTAGATGGGGTGTGACTGACATTCATGCATTATCGAGAACCAGGGTCGTGTCACAAGGGTAGTGTTCAATGAGGGTTGTTCACAATGCGAGTCCAAGAAGAAACAATCAAGGTGACGAATCTATGTTCATTTGTCTAAAGATATACAACGCCCCGAGACGAGGACCGAGAAATTAACCAATAAATCATGTACATGCAAGCCGGCCGTGACTCTTTTCAACGTCTCGCAAAGCCAGGCTTCGTCCCAAGCCTCGGAGTCAGCACCACCCCCCGCCTAGTAGTAGGTCTTGAGGCGGCGGTTGAACTGGCGCTGGTGCTGGCCGGGGCGGATGCTGGCGCGGCCGGGGATCTTGGTCTGGTTGTACGTCTCCCACTCGTACGAGGCGAACATCCAGGGGCCGACGCCCTTGTAGTCGTTGGCGGCCAGGGGCACGTTGGTGTAGTACTCGAAGCTGGCGTCGCTGTTGAGCGAGCCGACCTCGACGGTGCCCTCCCAGTTGACGGTGCCGTTGGCGTTCTCGGTGACGAAGTCGGTGAGCTTCTGGTAGCCCCTGGCCGCGGCCGGGAAGTACTTGCCCTCGGGGATGAGGCCGAGCTTGATGCCCTTGAGCCAGGAGAAGACGAAGAGGGCCGAGGCCGAGGACTCGATGTAGTTGGCCGGGTTGCCGACGTACTGCGGGTCCATGATGAGGTACCAGCCGCCCGACTTGTCCTGGGAGTTCTTGAGGCCGTCGGCGAGGGTGACGAAGTAGTTGGTCAGCTTCTCGATGCCGGCGTGGCCCTTGGGCAGGAGCTGGATGACCTCGAGCAGGGCGACGGCGTACCAGCCGACGGCGCGGGACCAGATGAGCGGGGAGGCGCCGTTCTCCTGGTTGGCCCAGACCTGGGCCTTGGCCTCGTCGAAGCCGTGGTAGAGCAGGTTGAGGGTGGTGTTGCGGGTGCGGCGGTCGATGATGTCGAACTGGTTGACGATGTCGTCCCAGGCGGTGGCGTTCTTCTCGTCGAAGAGCGAGGTCCACTTGGCGTAGAAGGTGTCGGCCATGAAGATGCCGTCGAGCCACATCTGGTGGTCGTAGATGGGGCTGCGGTGGACGAAGCCGCCCTCGTCGGTGCGGGGGTGGCGGTTGAGCTGCTCGCGGATGATGGAGGCGGCCTTCTTGTACTTGGCCTCGCCGGTGCGCTCGTACCACCAGAGGATGTTGTTGCCGATGCGGTACTCGTCGAGGGAGTAGTGCTCGGGCCTCCAGTTGGCGATGGAGCCGTTGGCGAGGACGACGCGCTCGTCGATGCGGCCGCGGTACCAGTCGGCGAGGGTCTCGTTCTTGGTCAGCTCGTAGGCGGCCTCGAAGCCGTCGTAGAGGACGGCCTTGGTGTAGTGGAAGGGCTTCTTGTTGTCGATCTCGTGCTGGGTGAACGAGTCGGCGGTCCAGGCCAGGTAGGGGCCGGCGGCCGCGGCGGCGGTCGCGAAGAAGAGGACGGACTTCATCTTGGGTGGTGTTGCGTCGTTAAAGAGTGACTGGGTTCGAGGAGAAGAGACAGACGGAGAGGGCCGAACGGGTAAGGACTGAGTGACGGCAGCGTGAGGAACCGAAGCTGAGTCGCCAAGCTAGGGGTGGTCCAAGGCTGGAGGGGAACATGGCCTTTATATCGAGATCGGGGACCAAGCCGGGTCGGCACCACTCACTCCATTGGCAATTGCTCTAGGTGCCGGAAGGGTCGGGGTGATTAGGGGCGATGGTGTGGGGGGAGGAACGCAGCATTCACTCTGGTCAAGGTGTATAAGCGAAGGAGGGAGTCCTGGTTCCTGGTGCTTGCTCCTGCTCCTGACTCTTGCTGGACTTTCACTCCGTACGGACAGTGAAGATCCAGATAGCTAGCTCCAACAGCAAATGAGAATGGCCAGACGCGAGAACGAGGGGGAGGGGTCTGCAGTCTGCTGAAAGTGAAAGCTGTGTTGCTGAGTCCTATCCTGCATGCGGCCTGTCCTGCCTGGCCGGGGCCGGGGCCAAAGAGGGGCGAGGACCGGGGACGCACGAGATCCAGGAACCGGCGCCCCATTGCGACCATGTCGGTGGCTCTACCCCGCGACTATCAGCCGGCCGTCCTTCGACTGGTGGAAGCTTGTTTGGCGCCAAGTACCGTAGCATCGCGACCCCGGTGGTCATCTCCGCCGGTGGCGGCCGGAGCATGGAAAAATAGCGGCCGGAGCCAGTGACGGACGACAAAGCTCGTTGCGGCTCCACGCGTCGCGTCTTGGCGGCGTCTTGGCACGCCTCAGGATAATTGAGGCAGGACCCAAAAAGATGTGCAGTAAGCGCACCTTCTCCTTCAGTTTAAACTCATAGAGCCCACACTGACCCTGGTGGTCTTTATTGGTGCTGTTTGCCGCAGGTACAGTGTACACCTCCTAAACAGCCGAATCTCGCTCTTCGCCTGTATGGTGTACTACCAAGGGGGGGACCACTTTGGCGTGATGTGGGCATCGCGAGCCTGTCTATTGCCTGCAGACTCAGAGCCTGCGTATTTCGCCTCTTCCTTCATCTTCGGTCCTGCTCAACACCAACAAACAGCCCCACGTCGGATGCGACTCTGCCATGTCCTCGTCTGGTCTGGTCTGATTTCTTGTCGTTGGCCTCCTGGAGACATGATTTACGCCCGGTGGAGGCGCGCCGAGCCGGACAAACTGCTCAGGGGAGACGACAAGACGACAATCGTCTTTCGATTCCCACCAACTGCAACGGCGGCCGCTCTCGGGTCTTCTGCAGAGATGCCTGACGATGGGCGATATTGCGCAATCTTGAGGCCATCTGCTCGCACGGCTTGCGTGAGGGAGGTTCCTGTTGGTTTTAATAATAACAACCTGGGGGATGCTGCAATCTATCTGCATTAGACTTTGATTAGACTTGTTTTGCTAGTGTAGACTGTAGAGCTTCAGACGACTTTTCCAAGCGGACAAATGGGACGCCGCCCGGGTTTACGACTCGCGATTTCCATGCTGCGGGTGGCTCCCCGTTGCTGTGTTCTAAGTATAATCCCAAAGGTGGCGGCGAAAATAAGTCAAACGGCCGCACGACGTTGAAATAAACCATGAACGATGTCCCAGGCCATATAGCTGAGACGCCCACCCGACTCTCTTCTTCGACAGGCCGGACGAACCGAAGGCGATCCTGTCGTCGCCCACAGTCTTGGCTTTCTGGCGCGATGCGACTTCGCACCGGTTCATTCCGAGGGAACAGACGACGGCTCTCCGCAGGGAGCGACGGCCAGGGCCTGTTTCAAGTCGAAAAGCACACTCATTTCGAGGGTGTTGACGTCGGGCGAGATCGCCGGGCGGTGTTTTGTTTAACCCCCTTGAAAAAAAGCAACCTGCGGAAATGCCAAAGCCTCGCGTTGCTTCTGAGGGGGGGGGGTTGATTCTGCAGCGGACTCTGAGGGCGACGATGAATTAAAGGGTTGAGCCGTCCGCGCGATGAACTCTGAACCTTGAGGAAGGATGCCCATGTCTACCTCTGCACTTTATTTTGTAAAAGTTAAGTTTTCCTCGACTGGTTCTGGTGATTCCCGCCTGCCCCTTTTTTTTCTTTCCCTTTTCAACAGCTCTCTTTTGCAGCCCGGGAATCTTCCGCGCGCAAGGGCCACCAACGCAGGTAGCTTGGTATTAGGTAAGCCCAACTGAGTGGATCAGAATGTTGTGCATATGTACCTAGGTACGTACCTACATGGTAGGTGCGTTGCCGTCTGGCAAACATAGGTACCGAGGTATGCATTACATAAGCTCTGAATTGGAGCTAGCGCCCAATGGACCTGGGTTGGTGTGGGGTTGCAGCCTGCCTGCACCCGAGGTCGTTCGTTTTTCACTGGGGGCTGTGATCGAGGGAGGGACATGCGCTACGTAGAACTCAAGCACCCCCCCGAATGGCTTCACTTGTTATTATCCCGAGTCGTTTTTGTTATCCGTCGTCGTCGTCGGTGTTCTTGTTGTTGTTGTTGTCCGTCGTCTATGTCCGTCCTCATCATCGTCCACGTCCATCCTCATCGTCGTCGTCGTCGTCGTCCGTCCTCGTCGTCGTCGTCGTCTCCGTCGTTGTCGTTGTCGTCCACGTCACATCCATAAAAACACACAGTCTAGTGGCAATCAACTCAATTCGCGACTCCATTTGGTTAGTCTTACACTACCTAGGTACCTAACGCCGAACGCCCTTTCCATTGTGTGAATGAAATCACACTGCCCAACCTGAGGATGTGAAACTTCTTACCTCACGCAAACCTTTTGCCCATGACTCCTCGCAAAGCTATATAGGCCTGCTCCATGCACTAGAGCCGCACAAGATTATCCTACATCTTGACGCGGAACAAGTAGCGCAGCCGAACCTGAGAGACGTCGTACACAATGTACTCGTTATATTGTAGGTAAGCACCCGCGACGTTGGTGTCACCCGGTCGTACGGTGGTGTCAGGCTGTCAAAATGTTAGCAACATGGCAATTTTATGACGTGGGCGTGGAAACTTACCATCTTGATACCCTGGAGAGACGGGTGGACACAGCTTGCATCCATCCACTGGGTAGGGCCGGTTCTGCCCTGGCCCCAGGTCGACAGCATGCCGCCAGCCTTGGCGGTGTCGCCCGCATTGTAGCTCGAGTTGGTGAGCTTCTGGATCGGGTCACCCAGCTCGGCCTCGCAAAGCAGAAGAAGCGCCTCACCGCCCGAGTTATACGAGGCGCAGTAGTTGGCCGACTTGGTAGACATGTCTGCCAGATAGATACCCTTTCCAAACATGTAGCCGGTGACGGGGGCTTCAGGAGGGGCGATTCGGAGACCCTGACTAAGGATACCACCGAAGTTCGTCACTCGAGAGCCATGCCACAACAGCCGGCGGTCAGAGGAGATGGTTGGCTTGTTCTTGGTGAAGCGGTCCAGCTCGCCCTGTCGCTCGATGCGGAAAATCTGCTGCACCTTGTAGTTGATGCCGTGGGTGTGACCCTTGGACCCATTGAGGTAGTCGGCAAGCAGGGTGAACTCCTGGCTCTTGTGGTCAAGAGTAGTCATTTCGTCCATGCCGAGAGTTTGGTACTGCCTGTCAGCAGGGTGAACATTGAAAGTCCTGCGGTCGACCTTCATAAGGTCGTTGGCAACCTTCATGTCCGACAAGCTGTCGAGCAGTTCCAGCTCCTTCTTCAGCATGGAGCCCTCCTGGATGATGGGTGGGCGCTGTCGACCGAAGGCATGCGGGATGAGGGTGTAGTACAGATTTGAAAGGTGCTCGATCGCAGCCGGCATGGTCATGGAGTACTTGGAGTCCGCAAGGGCGGGGTCGGCAAACAAGGCAGTCAGGTCCTTGAGGGCCTGGAAGCCTCGAAGGATGGTGGCCTTGCTGAGCTTTCCGAGCGGAAGCTTGTTGGCGTCGTAGTTCATCGACGTCATGGCCTGAGCAAAGTAGCCCACGTTGAAGATGAGGCCCATCAAATCTTCGACCGGCTTCTCCAGGGTGCACACCGCGGGCGCCAGCTCCTCGTCGGAGTCTTCGTCCTTGACGGCTTCGTCTGCATCGTCGTTGTCCGAGTCTTGATCGTAGCTGCGCTCGATAAAGGCGTACTTCTTGGGTTTCGGATCATCACCGCGGTTTGCCCAGGCCAGACCGCTCTTGTCCCTGAACTTCTTATCAAACTGCTTGATGGCATCATCAAGGGTGCCGTTGCCGAGAATGGCGCTTGTGCCAGTCTCGCCAACCCTGCCCCAGCGAGTCCAGACTCGGTGAGTTTGGCCGTTTTTGATGAGCTAGGAAGATCAGTCAGTGTTTGATGCCACATGGGCGCCGAGGATTGAATATACCTGAATACGATAGAACTTGTTGTTATTATTCGACGCATTGGTCTGGTTGAGGGATGCGTCGTAGATGACGCCGTCAGGGGCGATGTAGACGGTTCCGGGGATCCTGCAGCCCTCGTCCAGGGGGATGAAGAGGCCCTTGGACTTGGCCACCTGACCGTCGGCAGGCTTCTTCTTCACGTCGGCCTTGTCGTCGGCGTCGTCTCCGTCGTCGTCGTCCTTCTTTTCGGGCGTATTCACGGCGGCGGCCTTCTTCTTGGGGCCATCGGCGGCCTTCTGCTTCTTGGGCGCTGGGGCGTCGCTCTCGCTATCCGATTGAGCAGCGTCCTTGGTGCGCTTCTTGCTGGATCCGTTCGCCTTGGATCCGTTTGCCTTGGGTGCGGCCTTGGAGGCATCCGGCTGAGCAGCGGCCTGGGAAGAAGTGCCGTTCTTTTTGGAGGCGGCAGCGGCAGCAGGGGCCTTCTTCTGCGGTGCTGCTTGCTTCGTCTGCGAGGTCGGTTGGCTGCCGAAGACGAAATCGTCCTCGGCGACCTTGGATCCCTTGGCCTCGCATTCCTCGGCCCATTCCAGGCTGACGATGGGGATGTCGTTCTTTCGGGCAGCGACAACTTTGGAGGTGTTCCCGTCGAAGTCAAACTGGGTGGTAATGAGGTGCGTAGTCTTCTTGGTAATCGACTTCGCAATGCCAGCACCCAGGGACGTCAGGAAAGACTCAATCTCAGCGCGCTTCTTCTCAAAAGTACCACTAATGGCGATGACAACACCATCCAAGGGCTGCGCTGCGGGGGCGGCCGCTGGCGCCGTTGCAGTAGCAGCGGCGGCAGCAGCTGTTCTACCCGATCTTCTTGGGGGCATTGTGGGCTGTTTGTGGGGGAAGACTGAGTGCACGGTCAGTAAAGGCCACTGCACTGGGGAAGTCGGGGTGATAGTGAGGAGCAGGGGAGTCGCTGTGAGGAGAGGAACATACAAGGAGTCCTCAAAGTAGAGTTTTGTCTGTGTCTTTCTTTGTTTTCACACAAACGAGCTGTGAGGAGAGCAAACCGAGTCCAATTGATGAGGGTATTTGTAGAGAGTTGTCGAGTTGAAAGAAATATCAAAAGGAGCCGGAATGCGGAAGGTGTTTTATTTTGTATTTTTTTTCTCCCCCTGAGACCTGGATGGCTGAATCTGCTGTGCCGTCAGCCCATCGGACAGAAAAAAGTACCATACAGGTAAAATTGCGAGGCGCGCTACTACACGCTTTCGGCCATCAGGGACCTTGGGCCCCAGCCAACAGGGTATTTCTGTAGGCACCAACTGGTGCCTGGCGCACGTGCCCATGATGCCGCTCAGGGTCGTCGCGTGTTCACGTGCCCAACACCATGGTCTTTCGGGCTGTTGTAGGCAGGAACACTGAAATAATAGAGCAATGGTTAGAATTGCTGCGTTCCTGCCTAAAAGGGTGGCTGCTTAAAATGGGTATCTACCTAGGTAGGTTTATTAAGGTTTTTGTTTCTGGACTCTGTGGTTGAGCAGCCTTGAATTGCCTGCAACCCTGAGCCCTCTGGTACACAACGGACAACAACAACGATGGACAACAACAACAACGATGGACAACAACAACAAACGACAATAGACGACAGCAAAGACGACGGACGACAATGACGACAAAGACGACGGACGACAACAACAACAATAGTGACGGACAACAACAATAAAAATAGTAAGCCTATGTAGCTCTTGAGTTATGGACACCTAGCTACGTAACTATACCTGGAGGCGGTGTTGGATACCAGAGAAGGAGGCTTCACCTAGGCAAGAGAATAGACAACCGATGGGCACGCAGCAGATGCAAAGGGAGGTGATATTTCAGCTTCGTATCTGCTTTCTCCCTCAAAATATTAAGCCGCCGTACGCCTCAAACATCAGCATGTCCTCGAGGTCTTCCAGCGTGTCTATCATGTCGTCTGGATAATAGCCATCTATCATCAAGTCGGGGTCTAACTCTAAGCAATCAAGTAGTCGTCAGCAATCATGCTTTATGGATCGCCATCTTCATTCTTCGTCGTCTTCATCAACTGAAAAGGGCATGTCAGAACAACAGGGCGGGAGGCAGGCAGGGTTTGTGAAGCTTGGGGCGTGGGGGCATACTCACCATTCATCAAGTCGTCAACATGATCGGAGAGGGATGAACCTTCGTCGTCATCGCCGCTGTCTTCGTCGTCGTCCGAGTCCGAATCCACCTCCGGCGGTGGCTCCATCTTGACCCGGGCTGCCAGCTCCTCCACGTAGTGCTTCCAGTCGATGCCTGTGTATTCCTGCATCATCAGCTTCTCCCCAGGCGGGCCGTCCTTCCTGTGAAACCATCCTCTGGTGTGCAGCAACCGCGTCCGCTGGTTGGGCTGTCCGATCTTGATGTGGTCCAGGTCGAGATGAGGGACCTCGCGCAAGGCCTTGAGCGTTTGGGCCCATACGTTGGTCTTGAGGAGTTCCTGCGACGATGTGAAGTTTGAATCCTCTGCGGCTTTGTTCCAGAGCGTGACTCTCCACAGCTCCAGCCTCTTTAGAGTCGGGGCAAACTTCCGGATGGCGTTGAGGAGAGGCTTCGGCGCGACATCAACGAAGCCCAGATTGAGCTCCTCGAGATATGGGAAGGCAACCGGGGCCGCTGGGGCTGGCAGGGGGCTGCTATCGGGGGGAGTCGCCAGCCCGGCATCCTTGGGCGTACCCAACCACTGGATGAAGTCATCCACGGCCTCCATCTGGCCACCAGACTGCAGGGTGTGAAAGTTCAGCCGGAGGTGCTTGAGGTTGGGTAGGTGGCCCAAGAATTGACGAAGGAGGTAGTCGTGTTGCGGCCTGGAGGCTCCCATGACGGCGCGGCCAGGGCCACTGGTGCTACCGACGTTGATGCACAGCATGAGAGTCTCGATGCCTTCCAGCACAGGGTCGACCTTTGGTTTGAGGTACTTTGAAAAGAGGTTGAAGCCATCGTCGGTGGGGACGCCCTCCTTCTTCCGCAAGTACTCGAATGTCTTGGGCCGGGCGCCGGCATTACCTAGGGCGGTGAACAAGGTAATCATGACTTTGTTGGCCCACTGCTGAGAGTCTTCGACGTTGACGCAGCGGAGGAGATCGACCCTGGTCTCCTTCCAGAAGGTCGTGGACCCGTAACTTGACCAAGACGACGAGGGGCCATCTCGCTTTTGTCGCTCTTTGGAGTTGTAGTCGCGGATGCCCACCGTGTGCAGGTTCTTAAGATTGCCGAAAGCCTCGGTCAGCATGGCAACATCTTGGCCGCTGTGGACGAGAGTAAGATGGTCCGCGTGGGCTTTCCGGTAGTAGTTTGCGCGGACATCGTCGCCGGGCATGAAGTACTGGCGGGGAAAAGAATTGAGGCCGATGATGACATGGCCGAGACAGTCACTCAGGCGCGATTTGCTGATGTCGACGAGTGCTTGCAGGCTGTCCTCAGTGAGCATAAACTGGCGCTTGCTGAAGAACTCCTTCATAAAAGTGTTGAAGAGCGACTGCTCGATCGAGCGACAGGTCAAGCGCAGGCTACCGAGCTCCGGCGTAGTGAGGTGGGTAGAGATGCGGAGGAGGACCTCCAGAGGGATCTTGTTGAAGGGTGAGGAGGTTTGGGGGTCTGTCGGTGCAGCTATCGCCGGCGCAGCTATCGTCGGCAACGGCAACGGCGATGACGACGACGACAACGACGACGAAGACGGCTTGGTCGGCGGGGGGGTTGGTTGCGACATGATGGTAAGAATCAGTCTATCGATGTCGATGGAATAGACTTGAGATTGTCTTGAAAGGTCGAACTGTGAGGCCGTCGATGTAGGTGAAGGGGAAGGAAAGTGGCGTGTGCTCCGTGCCCCAAGCTCTGAGGCACACGGGACAAAGAGGAGGTTATTGGTAGCTCCAGGCAGGAGGACCTCTAGGCGCTCCTGCCTTCGGTCAGTGGTGATCTTATTTCGGTGAGGAGGTACGCCACCTACCTGGGTGGTACCTGTAGCCCCTAAAAGGCCCTACTGTTTTGAGCGATTCGAGCCACTGATTGGCTCGTAGGCACTGCCAGCCCGTAGCTAAGGGGGGCACAGGCCCGCGCACAGGGCTTAAGGTCGCTGACACTTCGAGGAGCTTGGGCCACATGGTGTCTCTCGTCCGTCGTCATCGTTATCGCCGTTGTCGTCCGTTATCGCCGCCGCTGCCGCTGCCGTCGTCGTCGTCCTTCGTCGTTGTTGTCGTCTATTGTCGTCATTATTGTTGTCTTTTGTTGTCGTTGTTGTCATCTATTTTCGTGCTTCTTAAAAAGTCTAGCAGTGTTTATTATGTCATCAGAACCTCGTCCATGCCAGCTCTCAATTCCTCTCTTGCAGCAGCAACACGTAGATGCTTCAGCCGAAGTCTGACCAACTGCCTCTTAAATGGCATCCTCCTAGAAGGAAGCCTTCAATTTATCAAGGACTCTGTCCTAGCAACTCCCGCGCTCGAGACCAACTACAGGGTTGCCAGCCGACAGCGGACTTGATCAGCATTTCCTTCGCCCCCAACCATGGAGGAGACCACAACTCCCTGTGAGGAGACCACAACTCCCTGTGAGGGAAGCACTCATACGGCCAAGAGAACTCGGAAAAGAACATCCCGCGTTGCTTCGTATCTCATTTTGTGTCTTACCATACAGGATAACCACACTCTCCGTGAGACGACGCCCCCTTCCTCCACGATGGTCACCTACCCCCGAAAGCCGGCCCTGGCAGCGTACTTCTCGTCCCTCGCCGCCTTGGGCTGGGGAGCCTGCGTCACCCCGTTGTGCCGGGCCTGCCACTGATATCCCTGGTCCTTGGGCCAGATCTCATACGGATCCGACACCTTGCCCGTATCCTCCATCGGGTGAATCGCCATGACCTTGATCCCCGCGGCCTTCATGGTAGGGAATTCAATCTCGGCCCAGTCCGACCGCTGCACCATCCTTCCGTCCGTGAACGGATCGCTTGGCCCGGTCAACACCTTGTTCGGCGCGCGCAGGGCCACCGTCACCGTGGTGTGTTTCTGAGACACCAGGGTGTCGGAGTACGCCTGGGAGAAGCGGTCCCAGAAGATGGGGTTGTTGACGGTTTTGGGCACGGCGTCTGGGTGGTTAATGATTTCCGTGGGGACGGACTGTTCGAGGGTTTTGAGGCCGTTTTTGGTGGCTGCTTCCTGGGACTTTTCGAAGGGGATGCCAGACCAGAACATGCCCTTGTCCTTGGGAGGCGGGACCACGAACTTGGAGGCTGCGGCGACGGAATCGATCACGGACGGCGTGTTGCCGGGCTTCGGGGCCGGTGCCGGCTTGGGGGCGGGCTTGGGAGCCGGTTTGGGAGCTGGGGCCGGGGCGGGCTTGGGGGCTGGCGCGGGTGCGGGTGCGGGTGCGGGAGCTGGTCTTGGGGCTGGGGCTGGGGCTGGCCTTGGAGCGGGGGCTCTTCCTCCCCTTTGAGGGTTTGCCTCCCGGGCCCGAAGACGGGGGCCGGGGACGGCGGAGGCGAGCTGGATGACTAGAAAGAAGACGAGGACGACTTGGAGGAGGGAGACTCCTGTGGGGCCTCGGCGGGGGCTGGCGGAGACCATGGTGACGAAGGCGAGACGGCAGTTGTAAAGGAAAGTCTGAGTTGAGATGAACCTGAAAGAATGCCAAGGAGCGTAAGGACGTCAATGAAGATCGCGTGCTCGAGAACTCGAAAGAATGTGAAGGCGATGAGCTCTTGAACTGCTGGTCTAACTTCACTTTTCGTGTGCCAACGACGCTCTCTTTATGCTGCCATGATCTCCTTTCCGTCGACTACATGCCCCATTTTGACACAGTCGAATTCGATGCCGAGTGACATATTCTCAGGATACAGCCCCATTGTACTATAATTGTTATTGCTCGCTAAACGGAACGACTCGAAAATATCTGGGCGTGGCATGGTTGCGAGGCCTTGGCAAGAACTAAAGGGGGCCTGTCGACAACAGCAGTCGTGTAAGTCGAGTTTGGCGGACCAAAGTGTAAGATGAGTGATCAACGCCGGCCAAAGACCGTTTTACCGTCCGATTCCCCATTAGCCCTGTGTATTTGTCGATGTTCGTCTAAGCCAGCTGGCAAGGGGTCCTGGACCACGATGGGCTTGGCAAAACCATGCTCTGAAAACTGGCCGAGAGGGATTGGATCAGTCGTTTTCTAAATGAGGCTCTATTATAGGTGGATTGAGTCATGAGTAGCTCGAAGAGGGCAGTTGCAAGCACATGATCGTCAGGGGCGGGCTTCCTTCCGTGTTTCTGGTGTTGGGCGTCTGATGACCTTGACTTACGTTAAAGAATGGTTAGTCAAGGGCTCGTAAGAGCTGGATCATATTCACGAGATTGAGCTTCGTAGGTATTCCGCAGATGGTCACGTCTTTGAAGAGGCTCGGATCTCATCAAGTGGCAGAGGTGATGCAGTTGGCTGGACCTATGAGCTCGGATCCTGGATCCACAGGGCTAAGATGTCGGGGAATCCTTGCGCAACATCCGCACCCGCAGGAGATCGTATCTATCTCCGCGCGGTTTCATGGTAACTGCCCACGAGAACATCGGTAGTTCATGGTAATTCACCTGTAACCTATTCATAAGGCTTCCGCAGTTCTACAATAAGCAACCTATCCACAAGACCGTCTCATATCCAAGCATGGTAAAAGAAGCATACTTGCCTAAGTGGGACGAGCCGACTTTTGTCCTTAGCCCCCAAGCTATGGTCATGCGTCGACGAACTTCTGCGGGTGATCACATAATCACATTATAACAGAGAATTTGGAAAATTCTCAAGAATAGGGGGCGGAACTCAAAGTAAGTCGCTGTGCATGAGGGTGTTGAGATGTGGCGTCCGGGTAAGCCGCTTTGCCCCGGAAACCCACGGTTCTTTCTCGACGAGCCGGTGATGCTTCGGGCCCACGACGCCGCAACGCACTCTGTTGCTTCGGGCTTGTTATGGAAGGGGCGGGAACACCAAGATTGGTCACGAGGCTATTATTCGCAAAGTAGAGTTTTTATTGGATATTTCTTTTCTTCCCACATAAGGCCATGAGGCTTGATCGATATATGCAGTCGAAAACAACGATTTCCCCACACTCGCGGAACACGATGCTTTAGGAGACTCGACAGAGATTTTATGCGGGGAGTCGGCCCGATGGCGTTTGTCGCGATTGCGTCTATTTTTGTCTCGCCCCGGATTTCAGATCTTTCGATCGCAGCGTTGAACCGGTCCGTTCCTGTCTTATCTTGCCCCCAGGTTATGCGCCTTCTCCATCAGCTTGCCGGTTTGGGCACACGGCAGGTCCACAGAGAGAGTGGCGTGGAAGTCTGTAGACTGCAAGATCGCTCGAGGTGAACTGATTTTGACTTGTCGATGAGGGTAGGCGCCATAGACACGATGCATTTGGCCATTGGCAAGGGCTTCTAGCCCCCAGGAGAAACTTAGAGAATACATCATCGCTTTGACACCAGTCTGTTCTGCCCCAGCTGCGCGGCGTCTAATATTCGGCTCGACCTCTCTCCCTCGGCCGAGTCGGCGTCCGCCACAAGCAGTGCTCCCACTTTGGCGGTCGTTTTTCGAAACTGTTGTCAAAATATTGATGCCCTCGCCGGCCGCCCGCATGGTCTTCGTTACATAAAACGGCCAGATCGGGGACGACCACCGCTTAAGCTCCCGGAAGATCACATATGGGCTGGCAATAGTCTTCTGCTCCGCGCAAAATGGTTGGGCACGACCGAAGCTGACCATAGTGTTGACCATGGGGATCCTTCCTGTACTTAACTGTCCATCCGCTCGTTCCAACTGTGTCCGGGATCGCCCTTCAACTTCTTTCAATCTATCATTTCGCTTGTTTAAGCATACCGGCTTCAGTGTTCGAACACAATGGCTCGCCTTGCCAGCATCATTGCGGGCTGCCTGCTCCTGGGCAAGGTAATCTCTCAGCCCGTAGGCGGCAACGCCCAGGCCGAAGTCACCAAGATTGACTCCGATCTCTCTCACGTCACGCCGGAGGTCGTCTCGCACGATACTCTGACCAACGAAGAGGTTGCGCAACTCCGCGGTTGGAAAGAGCGCATCCAAAACCCGTTTGAGCTTGAGAAGCCGAAGTCTAAGCTCCCCGAGCCGAAGTCTGAGCTGCCCGGGCCGAAGAACGTTCGGGACCCGCCCCCTGAGAGCCTCATCAAGGTCGAGAGGAAGGATGGATTGGTCTCTGTCACCGTCGACCGAATCAATAGCGGGCGCCCCAACGCTCCCCGGGTTTGCGAACCCGAGGCCACCTTGTACGGCCCCATCAAGACCATCCAGCTCTTTACGTCCAGCAACGCCCCGGAAGTGTACCAGGTCAACGTTACCAGCGTTTTCGGCAACAGCACTGACATTCCTTCGGTGCGTTCACAAATCCATTTTGCCTCTCCCACATAGCCTTCCAAAGACGTGTATTGCTTGATATCTAACCTATCTGAACGCAGTCTCACCCCAACCTCGTTGACAGCGGCTCGTTCACCTTCGACCCCAAGGATCCCATCACGGACTTCTACATCTTCACAGATGGAGGCATGAGCAGCTACCGCGGCCTCAACTTCACCACCGCCAGCGGCCAGACCTACTCCTCCATGTCGGACTTCCAGGGCGGGCGCGTCAAGGCGTTCCAGGTGCCCGTTGGCTCCGGTATCATCGGCCGCTTCCGCGCGGCTCAGTGCGGCCCCTTTGGCCATTTTGGCGTGATCGGATTCGACTTCATCGATGAGATCGAGTCCATCGGAATCACCCACATCAAGTACCACGGCTTCAACGACGGCGTCATGCCGGCCAGCTACGGCAGGGCGGTGACTATCGGTTCACAGATCTTGGACAACCGAAACTCCACCACGGACCAGACGCTCTCGATCCAGACCATGGAGGCAGTGATGAAGCAGCATTCTCTCGCATTGGCCAAGAGCTTTGACCAGGGCGCCGATCTCACAATCACAGCTGGAGGTGAAATTCCCAAGCTCTTCAGGCTCGATGTTTCGGGTGGTGTGAACTGGAAGCTCGGGAAAACCTTGGTAAGTCATGTCATGAGTGCTTTTGGTCGACAGGACTTGACTGACCGCACCATCAGACGGACACGTCAACCAATGCTGTCACCATTACATCATACGGAATCGTCAACTTGAAGTGTCCTGCTCGGAAATACTGCGTCGGAACGTCCTTCTTCAATACTTTCAAGATGGAGGTCGACGTCGACGTGACCATGCGCGCCCGGACGAGGACTGGCGACTTCTTCTGGGTGCAGAAGGGCCACTACAGTGCCGCGGACTCTCTTTCGCTCCAGCTGCGGGTTGACGAGGCGGACACCATTATTGAGAACCCGGGTGGCGAGAGGGTATAGACGCACTTGTGGTCGGAGTATGTGTAAGGAGGCACGACCTTGGAAGGACGCCCGCCTTTGTGTGATTTCCTCCGATAGTTGCAAAGCATCGTGAACTCCCTCTCGGCGGGGCACTGGCGGATGTAGGAAGAATCATGCCATATTGACGACGGCCTTCGTGTTAGAGTGTCAAGCCGGTGAAGGGTGAGATGGAATGTAACTTGTCAGATAGGCTGGGCTTCTTCCGCATTTCCTGAGCAGCACTCATCGGTAATGTCTCTTTTAGCCATGTAGGTAACCTGTAACCTAACTCTTTGCCTGCGAGTACTGCGGGCGGAGAAAGAAGGTTTCAAATGCTATTCGAAATTATAATGCACAAGCTATGTTGAGGTGGCACGATGTGGGGTTGAGGTCTATAGCAGCAGCCTATAAAGGGAGACAACCGGCTCAAAAGAACTTAGCCGGATCAATGGAGCTCAACAGGTCTCATGCCCGGGACTCGAGATCTCCAACCCATGACTTCCGAGCCCGGTTCTCGGCTGCTGATGTTTAATAAGGGATAATGCGAAAGCGGCGAGGCATGGTCGTTCTTGGCTGCAACGTGACGCCCGGCAGGCCCAATGAAGCACCGGCACCAGGCTTCAGTTGCCAAACTTGGCAATACGCCTCCCCCGGCTCTGACATATTTTGGCGCGAATTTGCCGATTCGCTCCCCCGCATCTCCTTACTTGAGCCTATTGTGGCCTAGATGAAATTCTTCGGGGTCAGCCAATAGGGGGAAACGTGGTTGATGTGATTGACATATGGATGCCGGGTACGGGCATGTGGTTCTCCTTCCCGTGGTTCGATGTAACGCAGAGTTGATAATACAACAGGCCTCTTCCGAGAAATGCTCAGACGATGCTGGGACTCTTCCAAGGCGCGGGCGCGGGATTCAACGCTCAAGGAACAAGTATTTGAACCTGGTCCTCGGCGTTGTAGGAATGTTTTGGCTTACTCTTCTTTCTTCACGTCTTTGACAATTGAGTATCTGACTCAACTACAAAGACTGACAAGATGCCTTCTCTTAAGGGAGCCTTCTTGGGCTGCCTGGCCACGGCCTCCCAGCTCGTCTCCGCCTGGCCAACCCAGCACCCGGAGCACGTCAACATCCTCACCCGCGCGGAGCAAATCGCCTCAGAGTACGACTACGTCATCGTCGGCGGCGGCACTTCCGGCCTGACCGTGGGAGACCGTCTCACCGAGGACGGCAAGTGTAAGTCTCTTCCAAACCCCCCTCCCAGCCACGAAAACACTTCGAGCTCTTGAGAGCTGACAGAGTTCCAAAGACACCGTCCTCGTCGTCGAGTACGGCTTCTACGACAGCCAGACGGGCATGAACCCGCGGCGCATGTTCAACATCACGTCCAAGCCGTGCCCCAACCTCAACGGCCGCAGCTTCTCCGTCGGCATCGGGTGCGTCGTCGGCGGCAGCTCCAGCGTCAACGGGCAGGTCTTCCTCCGCGGGACGAAGGATGAGTACAACGCTTGGAAGGAGCTTGGCGGGCCGGGGTCGACTTGGGACTGGGATAACCTGCTGCCGTACTTTAAGAAGGTAACTCTCATCACAAAAAGGGGGCTATGCGTGATGCTGATTAGCGTGATGTCAGGGCATCACCCTTGCGCCTCCCGACGCGAACCAGGCTCGCGAGTACAAAATCGCATATGACACGAAGTACTGGGGCACCACGTCCAAGATCTACGCCGCCTTCGGCAAGGGACCTCTCCAGTCCAGCATCAGTCCGTTCCTCCCCCCTCCCATCCTCCTCCCCCCTCCCATCCTCCTCCCCCCTCACCACTGACCTCCATCCAGAGATCCTCTACAACGCCATGGCCAAGATGCCAGGCATGACCATCCCCCCGGACAGCGGCGCCGGCGAGGCCGGGCTCTACTGGTACCCCATGTCCCAGGACCCGGTGCAGTTCCAGCGCTCCTATGCCCGCACGGGGCACTGGGACGGCCTCAACCGCGCCAACTACGAGATGATCGTCGGCGCCAAGGTCAACCGCATCCTGTTCGACGGCGACGCCGCGACGGGCGTGCAGTTCGTCTCGCGGAACAACTCCGGCGCCGCGCCCGTGCAGGTCCGCGCGCGGAGGGAGGTCATCCTGGCCGCCGGCTCGGTGCACACGCCGCAGGTGCTCATGCTCAGCGGCATAGGACCAAAGGCGCACCTCGACCAGGCGAGGATCCCGGTGAAAGTTGATCTGCCCGGCGTCGGGTCCAACTTCCAGGACCACAGCTACATCCCGAGCATTTCCTACCAGTGGGGTGTTCAGCCGCCCAACTCCGGCGGCGGCGGCGGATGGGGCGGCGGCGGTCCGCCGTCTCTGGCCTCCATGATCGGGATGCCCGTCGTCAGCCCGGACAGATACGAGGCGCTGGCGAGAGCGTACGAGGCCCAGGACCCCCGGTCCCATCTGCCCTCGAGCTACACGTCGGAGCAGATCGAAGGGTACAGGCAGCAGCAGAAGGTCTACGGCCGCCTCATGCGGTCCAAGAACACCGTCTTCTCGGAGATGATGATGTACGGCCCCGGCGGCTCCGTGCAGAACCTGCACTGCATGTCGCGGGGCAACATCCTCCTCAACACGGCGCAGCCCGAGGCCGAGATGGTCGTCGACTACCGCGCGGCGTCCAACGCCATCGACCTCGACGTCATGGCCGAGATCATCAAGTTCATGCGGCGGTACATGACCACGGGCGACCTCGCGCAGTACCAGGCGCGGGAGACGTCGCCCGGCGCCGGCGTCTCGACGGATGCGCAGCTTGTTAACTGGGCTAGGGGCCAGATCATCCCGTCCGTGTACCACCCCGTCGGGACGACGGCGAAGATGCCCCGGGAGTGGGGTGGCGTGCTTGATGAGAACCTGCTCGTGTACGGCGTCAAGAAGCTCAGGGTTGTTGATGCGTCGATGATGCCTACTACTGTTGGAGCGACGACGTCCATGACCGTTTACGCTGTTGCGGAGAAGGTGAGTTGTCACATGCTTTATCTGAAGGTGCAATGCGCTAACATTTCACAGGCGGCCGACATGATCAAGGCTCAAACTCAGTAAGCTTGGTGGGTTTGGCTTGGAGAACGTGGGATTATGCGGGAGGGGCCAGGGCACATGTATGGGAGCGAGGGATGTTGAATTCACATTCGCTTGAACCAGAAGTCAGAGTTCACGCTCAACGTCTGCGTTACTAAGCCAGGTACGATGCCGTGAACAAGTCGAGTTGACCTTCCAAGTTTCCAGTGAAGATTAGTCTATTGTGTAAGTTGATACCAGAATACGTATGCACAGGCTAATAGTATGTACGCGGTCGGCATATTCACGGGTGATGTCGGGACAGATGCTCGTGTGGATCGCCCTACAGCTCTTCCGAGATCTTGTCTGTGTTGAGTTAGAACGTATCAAAAGGGTGGAGACGGTGGACAAACCCTGATCTTGGCCGCGCTGGCCCTGCGACTTCTTCCACTCCTTCATCCAGGCCGTGACGAACTCGACCTCCTGCTCGTGGGCCTTCTTGATGGACTCGGGCGGGAAGTCGGGGGTGACACCCTCGTCCTTGACGCTGTTCTCATCCCAATGATGAACTCCGAGCGGAATCATGAGGAAGGGCTCGCTGGTCGTGGATTTGCGGTCGAGTCCGATCTTGTGGGGCGTGGCAGCCCTCCACGGGTCTGCCTCTCCGTCGATGATGGCGACGCGGGGGTAGCTAAAGTTAAAGCCGCCGTGCTTGTTAATGTTCTCGATCTTGGGGTCTTCGGTGATGTTGAAGGCCTTGCGGCAGTACTGGGAGCTGTACTCCTGGTCGATGACACGGGAGATGAGAGGCAACTGGTCATCGGGCACACCAGAGCCGGTTGTGAAGTAGCCCCATCTGGATGATAGATTAGAAAGACTATTATCCGCACGAAGAGTTGGGTGAACTTACTCGGTGCACACCTGGTAGGTCCAGCTACGGCCAGGTCCTTGGTACAAAGAGGTGTCGTTGTAGTTGGATTCGATGCGGCTCGAGTAGCAGCGCTCTATGTCGCCATCGGGGCAGCCCCTTCGGACGTAGTTCTTCACGTAGCCGACATAATTCAACAGGCGGTTCACCAGCTTCTCGTCGGATCCGCTGACGGAGAGGAGGTCCTCTGCGGTCGACTTGAGATACCGCGTGCTGCCGAAGAGGACACTGTCGGAGCTGATGGTGGCACAGTAGGTTCCGAAGGAGTAGCCGTCCAGGGCGGGATCCCAGTTGGTGCCCTGCAATCCCATGATGCCATCGGTGATGGCATTGGCAAAATCATCGTTCTCCAGGTCACCGAGGCCGAAGAGTTCCTTGAGCTGGCTGACGTGGTCCGACGTGACGCCCTCGCTTCTGCCAAGGAGGATGTTGTCAACGAACTGGGTGAGCTTTTGAGTGGTTTCAGCGCAGTCGCCCGGCGCAAACAGCCTAGCAGCCTCCAGGTACTCCCAGTAGTCGATGATGGCCGCCGTAACACCGGAAGACGAGATGCCTCCCCAGAAGAGTTCCGGGTACAGCTTCCGCAAGAAGGCGGCGAAAGCACCGGCGTAAGACCCACCGTATGCGATATAGGGGGTCTCCGGGGCTGTCAGGTTCAGGTCCTCATAGCCGGGGAAGGAGATGTGCTTGGCGAAGTAGGCAGTATCGGCGAGGGCCTGGTCGGTGCTCAAGAAGCGGAGGTTATCGGTACTAAGATCCGGAACGGGGAAGCTCTTTCCGTAGTACCGATGCTCCAGGATGACGCCGACGCCTCCCGTGGCCTTGGCGAGGATAGAGACGATGCCGTGGTCGAGAAACGGGAGACGCTCTCGGGCATCCGTCTCTCCGGCGGCAAGAAGGATGACAGGCCCTCCCTTGCGGTAGTGCTTGGCGTCAAACCAGTAGCGGAGGTTGAAGTAGTCATCAGAGTGCGGCTCGTAGCGGGAGTCGTTGTGGAAGTGATCAATAGGGACGGACAAGTTGTACTCCGGGTAGTCCGACTCCTCGAGAGCAGCAAGGGAATCAAGCTGGGGCTGCGCGGCCAGCTGACGGAGCGTGTTCCAGCCTTGTTGACCGACTTGATGGTGGTGGGCGCTGAGTCCGCAAACGGCCCGGGCCGCGCCAAGCAGAAGGCAAGCTCCGAGCTTCCAGTGCGCCATGTCGCAACAACGCCGGCTCGTGATGTGGATGTGAAATGATGGGGAAACCCAGTGTGCGGCCCACGAAATGGTGGTGTTGTTGTGACTAAATTTACGGACCGTTGACGACGGGACTGGACCTACGGGATTGGATTGGGTGCGGGGTAGGGAACTTAATACCTGGGAACCTATCGTACCGGCCGTGTACCTGCGTCATGTTGCTCCGGCCGGCTTACTAATATTTTACCCACACTGTCTTACCGTATTAGGAAGGAGCTTGGTCGACGTACAGATAAGTACCTGGGTATTTAATCTCGTGAGTATCCGTATATCCGCAAAGGATCGTCCCTACTATAGCAAAAGCGAAGAGAACAATGATAATGGCAGCAATTACGGACAATGTACACAAGTAGTAAGGATAAATAGTATTGTGAAGAGCCAAGTCCTCCAGGGAGATTAGAAAATACCTTCGCTTGCCTCTATTCCAAGCTCAAGGGTTGAGAATAATATGCCCCCAGAAGCCTCGGTTTACGGATCGCCTTCTGCAGCAGCCAGCCAAATAATGCCTCACAGCCGTCGGTCTCATCCCCCCAGCTAAGCTTGTCATGGATATCGGGATTCCTAATCACGAAACTCGTCGTTAACGTTTTGACAAAGGCCGACCAAGCGAGCTCTTTTGCCGGGCCCTGCCAGGACTGCTTCGAGACCATCTCGAGCCGCAGAGACCGCCACTGCCTCGGCGTCCAGGGGATCGCCTTCAGGAAGTACTTCGTCTGGAAGTAGCTCAGCCCGGCGAGCGCAGGGAGAAGCATGCAGTGTTTGTATGTGCACTCCTCGAAGTCGTCATCGTGGATGCACATGTTAGCCTCGCTCCTGCGCTCCGGCAGGGCCGCGCAGTCCCAGACCTGGCGCAGCCTCTTCAGCCGGGGGGGTTTCTCGCGGTTTTTCCAGAGCCAGAGGTTGCTCTTCGTTATGGAGTAGTGCTTTTCGGTGCAGTCCCGCATGGTCGGCAGCACGAGGTTCTGGATCTCGGACCACCACGAGTCGGCCTGTTCCCAAACCGCCAGATCTGCCAAAGGCGCCTCGGCCACCTGAATCCAGGCGGCCGTGACGGTGTTGGGGAAGAGGAACCTCCTGTAGTTTTCGGCCCAGGGATTTCGGAAGTAGCTGTCGTTCCCGGGGAGGGAGACGAAGTCGATGGCCCAGTTGATGTTCACCGGCCTCTCGCTCCCCGTGGGAAGATGGTACCGGGGGCGCAGTCTCGCAGCGATGGAGCTGGAGAAGGAGTCGATTTCTGTGTCGATGGAGTCGTAGTAGGCTTTCAGAGGCCCGTCCACTTGCAGGGCCCAGCTGGGACCCTGCTCCAAGTCCGGGAGACGACGCCGAGCCCGGAAGAATCTTGGCTCGGCGTAAAACTCCTCCCAGATCATAATGCGAAGCTCGGGGGGAAGTTGGCAGAACATGTGAAATGTCTGGCATGTCTTCCCCGGGGCGGAAGAACGGGAGTGACTTTCGACATGAACTAGTGTTGTATCGTCCATGTTGAAGTTTGCTGTTGCGCAAGAAAGGTTGTCGTCGATGCTGTCGTTGTCGGTATAGCCTGGAGATGGTTACTGCTGAACCGCCCAGGCTGCAAGACTGTTGTAAGGAGAGATTGAAAATTTGTGGATCTGCGTTGTCTCGTCGCCTGGCCAGGGTCCTTCTTTATATGGATATTGAGGACCGGAACAAGTGAGCGTACAAAAGGGTTCCATGGTGGCGTGGGGACTTGGTTCTGGCCCCGGACCTTGATGGTGTGTGATATTTGTGATAGCCCGAATTCTGAGAGAAGGACCAGGAATCCACAAGGGTCAAAGGCCCAAAACGTGCTTCATTGCGCCTCATTATAAATCAGGTTACCACTAGGGGGAGTATCTCTTTTGTTAAAGTTCCAAAGTCAGTAAGAGTAGGGACTTTATAGCCTAAGAGGCTGAAGTTTATTACAAGAACCTGTATTTTTCGGAATGCGTCTTATATATTATAAGTAATAGAGGAGGTAAAAGAAAACATTATCGGAAAAAACCTCAACTGCTATTGAACACTCAGAAAATCTATTAGTAAAAAGCTTAGGTTTCAAGAGAACACTCTCTCATAAGATATAGCCTCTTGAGTCTCTACTTTATCTTCATTCGTTACTTACATCGCCCTTACCGAGACTACAAGCAGTGGTAGAGAAACAGAAAAAGGTTCCATCTACAGCTTACTAAAGTTCAATCAAAAGCATTTCAATCTAGTGTGCGTAGACATTGTGCAACTCTAGCCCTTTTAGAAACAGCAAATTCGCCTCGCGCCTCGTTTTGAACTTTGCCCGCACGTGTAAGTTTTCCGTGTTTCCCGACAAATGCAATTCATGGATGCGATTTCAAGATAGCCCACTCCTACCGCCTCCCATGACACACACACACACACACACACACCTATAGTCTAAATCATCTCTTGGAAAGCGTTGACGAGTTCCTTGATATTGTCAGCACCACTAGCGACGACGGGGATTTCCCAGAGTTGCGCCCACTCACATCAAAGTCGCACCTGTTCATCTGCTCGAACACGGACCTGTCGGTGTGCAGCCCCAAGTTGCTGATGCGGGGCGTCTTGATGCCGAACGCGACGCACGCCAGGAAGCGAGCGTCCTTGTGTGCGGTGCTGTTGGCCAAGGACTGCCTCGAGGCGGCGGACTGGTCCTTCGCCTTGGCTGCTTGTTTCGCGCAGGCGGCCTTGCAAACGCTCAGGACCTTTCGCATCATTTCCTTGTTCAGGGGCTCCGGCTTGAACTCCGGCAAGACGACCTGCTTGTGGGTCTCGCACCAGGTACAGTGGCCGCACTCTGTCGTTGAAGAATGAGTCGTGTCCGAAAAGTAGGCGGCGAGGCCCCTCGTGATACACGCCGTTCCCGTCAGCAAGTTGACGAGGTCCTGCACTCGCTGCAGGTCCTGTTTCTCTCGTTTCGCGATCTCAGAGTCAATATCTTCGATCATCTTCTCGATATCTGACTCCTTTCCGGGCAAAGATTGACTTAGACGAAAGATTCTCTGCACGCCTGTCTTTTGAAGCTTGATTACACCAGCCTCAGCCCACGCCTCGAGCTTGCGTGTGATTTCTGCACGACCGAGATCCGCGCCATGCGCGACGGCGTCGATGTCAATGTGACTCCAGATCTTGGCTGCACTCGCACCTTGGGAGATCGCTTGTGCCGCCCTTGTCTTGTCTTGGGTGTATGCCGCACGGTCAAGGATCTGAAATTTGTATTCAGTATACTGGGGTGTGCTAGCCCGCAGGAGACCAAATTTCAGTTCCAAGTATGCGTAAATGATTGAGAGCTGGGTTTCCTGCACGAATTTAGTCCTCTGCCCAGTGGAAGATGATCTCTTCCAACGAACGCACCTTGATATCCACGCGCTTCGACTGCGCGGCAAAGGGGACGGAAAATGTGTCGCCTGTGGATAGTCGGCGGTTCTCGGGACTGCAGATCTCGGCAAACAGGGCACGCAAAGCCATGACAGATGGTCTCTCGCCGTGGATGAGGATGTTTCGCAGAAAGAAGTCCTTGTTCGACAGATAAAGCATGCAAGTGCTGCTGAGGCCATCGCGGCCAGCCCTTCCAATCTGTTGACTGTATGCTTCGATGCTGCTCGGCAGGTCGAAGTGGACGATTGTCCTGACGTTTTCCTTGTCGATGCCCATGCCGAAAGCAATAGTACCAACAATCTAGAAGGACGCGGCCGGTCAGAAACGTGGTCCAAGGAGGGTAAAGAAAGAAACCAACAATCATGTCCTTGCTCCTGAGGAAGCGTTCCTGGACGTCAGTTCGAACCTCAGGTTTCATGCCCGCGTGGTACGGCTCGGCCTTGAAGTTCATCTTCACCAGAGATTTGGCAAGCTGTTCAGCCCCCTAGACAATGAACATGATTAGCAACCTGGACCGCTTTGGCGCAGCGAGTTCTGGCATACCGCGTGGGTTGTGACATATATGATTGACGGCCCCGGGTTTTCCTTCAGGAAAGAGCTGCATAGCTTGACCTGATCATCGTCTTCGCTAATAGCTTCGACGCGGAGACGGAGACTGCGTATCCACATGTTAGGCTAGGTCGAGGTACATCGAGATTGGATCGACAGACTTTGGACGGTACATGCTCGTGGCAAATAGTCCTTCCGGGGGAATGTCGAATGTTTTGCGGATATCATCCGCAACGGCTGCAGTTGCTGTGGCTGTGAGACAGACGACTCTCTCGACGTTGGCGGCTTTCGAGAACCGGGCGACTGGATAGCTTGTGTCAGTACGGAGAGTTCCAGACCGTTGAGGCTCCAAGGCTCACTCTTGAGGTAGTCTGGGCGGAACGAATGTCCCCACTGCAGGCACGACGACGTCAGTTGGTTGAAGCGATGATGCACCATTCGAAAGGCAATCCTGTGGAGTCAACTTACCTCGGAGATACAGTGGGCCTCGTCAATCGCCAGCAGCCTGATTCCTCCTCGGATAGATTGAAGCGAAGCAAGGAAACCTTCGTTGTTCAGTCGTTCAGGGGCGCAGTAAAGCAGGTCAAGCTTCCCGCATGACAGCTTCTGGTAGACGTCAACGAACTCGTCACGCGTCTGCGTCGAATCGAGAACGGCGGCACTGATGCCCCGACGGCGAAGGCTGTCCACTTGGTCCTTCATCAGGGCGATGAGCGGGGAGATGACAACAGTGACGCCGCTGTCCTCTGGGCTTCTGGAGCCATTCTGGCGATCGAGCTCTTTGATGGCCACCGCGGGCACCTTCGTAACGTTAGCCATAGCGAAGAGGAATGAATCCGGGTTTGTCGGAATTGCCGTACCTGATAGCATAAACTCTTGCCTCCACCGGTGGGGAAAACGACGACGGTGCTATGGCCGTCGATGACGCGGTTGATGGCGGCTTCCTGCTCGAGGCGGAAGCTTTTCAATCCGAAGCGATCCTGGAGAACTCGACGGGCGAGGGCCGAGATTTCTGGATCAGGTTTGTGTTTCTTGGCCGCAGGCACTCTGACGTCGTGCGAATCATCGTCCGCGGCCCGTTTGGTGCCCGGGGCGGCAGATTCGACAGCCTGGACGAGATCCGCCTCGTCGGCCGAGTCGAATCCGAAGTCGTCGTCCTCCATCTCGGCGGATTTTTAACTTTTATTTCTCGTGAGGAACAGATATTGATCAGAACGGTCGTCAAACAAGGCCGGCGGGTAGGCAGGTATTCGGCAGTTTCGATGTGAAGGTGTCCGGCAGGCCAAATACGGAAGGAAGGGAAGCGGCTCGGCGCGTGGTGGTGTCGACACTGACGCGCTGAGGGACTGTGGGGCACACACGTGTGGCCCACTGAATCCATGTACCAACGTACCTAGGTACCAAGGTACGTCAACGCAAGGACTGCACGGGCACTCACTCATCGAAGTTATCGTCTCACTCTGAAAATGTAAGGATAGTTGAGATGTGAGCATAATCTTGTGTGATTCACCGTTTGTTTTGGTGAGTGTGACTAAAACTAGTGGACATAGAGTCTAGATGACCGACCAAGTCTAGAAAGGGGCAAAATAAACTCGCTTGGTTGGACTGTGATGTTGGTGGCATGGCTCATGTATTCCTGGTGTCTTGAAACGAGATAAACATACAGCTGTTTACTAGTAAATGAGATGCAAATAACGATGCTATATTACGAATTCTCGTCATTAGTTTCAGTAACAACACCGCCTTCTCACTCCGTCGATAAATCGTTGGCAATCACAACTGCTCTTCAAACCCAGGGGTGCTCTTAGTGTACTTTGTCCGAAGGTCACCCTTGACCAACAGCTATGAACCCCTGATCTTGTTTCCGTCAAAATAGACTCCTAGCTAAGGATCATCAAGACATCTTCGATGCGTGCCTCTTTTACATTGTCTCTGCCGCTCCGCTCCCAAGGTCACATTCAAAACCAATGAGGATATTGGCCCGCTCGCATTCCGCCCCCGGTCGTCCCACAGTGGCTCCCAGCAGGGGTGCGTGAAGAATTCGTCCCCAACATGTCCCGTGCTTCCTTTTTTCTCCGCCTGGTTCGTTGGCTCACTGTCTCTCACACCACGCCGCAGCCGGGTTGTTGCCTCCTCTACCCCGATCAGGAGGCGTGCAGACATAACGCAGGCGGCTTATCTGGGTGAGATTCGGCTCGTCAGACGTGAGATCTGTGGGTTTGGGGCCTCCACATAGGCCGCCCGCTCGCGCGCCAACGATGCCTCGGAAGGGTAGCCGGAAGACCAGGACGGGATGCATCACCTGCAAGTGAGTATCTTGGCAACCTCTTGAGTGACCCTGCCTTACTCTTGGGGGCTTCATAATCTTCCCTACCACCGTTTTGAGATACGCGAGATAGATTTACTGGTCTAACAGGTCCCCCATCTTAGAATCCGCAAGATCAAGTGCGACGAGGCGAAACCGTCATGCAACCGCTGCACCGCCACGGGCCGGCGCTGCGATGGATACCTGCCGGCTGACGCCACGCAGCCGAGGCCCACGATCTCGGACCTTCGCTTACAGAGGCCGGAGGACTTTCCAGGGATCACCAGCGTCGCCGAGACGCGTGCCCTGCAGTACTTTTGCGAGACGGCCGGCCCGCACCTGTCGGGGGTCGTGAACCCTTATTTCTTGTCGAAGCTCGTCATGCAATTCGCCAGCTACGAGACGGCCGCCCGTCACTCCGTCGTCTCCCTCAGCACGCTGTGCGAGCGCCTGTACAGCTTCGGCGACCCGGGCAAGATCTTCGACATGCGGGACTCGCAGTGCCTTTTCGCACTACGCCACTACAACGCCGCCATCCGTCACGTCTCCAAGATGACAGCGGCGGACAACCGGCCCGTGGTCCTGCTGGTCTGCATATTGTTCATAGCCATCGAGCTCCTGCAGTCGAACTACGAGACGGTCATGACGCACGCCCGGCACGGCTTTGCCATATTGAAAGAGACGACGTTCGAGTACGCGTGGACGAGGGAGCACCTCCTCCCCATATTCCAGCGGCTGTCCATCAGGTGCTTTCTGTACACCGACGACCCGAAAGACTTTCCAGACATGGAGGGGCTGGAACACCCGGCTCCTGAGACTTTCTCGACGTTCTCAGACGCCCAAATCATGATCGATGACATATTCAGCCGCGTCGTCCGCCTCGTACGGCGAGCCGACCCCTACCGCATCGACCCAGAAAAGAACGGCCCGGCACCACCGGAGCTAGTCGCCGAGCAAGACGGCCTCAAGTCCGTCATGGAGCACTGGCGATCATTGTTCGACGAGTTTGAGACTCGGCCAGCCTCTCCGCCGGGGAGGGATTCCCCCGGTACGGTAAATTTAACCAAAACATTACGATACGCCCTCCTCTCCCGCTTCGAGTCCTGCAAGGTCTGGCTGAACACGGCCCTCGGGGCGGTGGGCTACGACTACGACACGCACTGGGAGGCGTTCGACCAGATGTTCGAGGACCTTGGCATCAGCGACACGGAGTTTAGGAGGTCCTTCCGGCGCTCGCCGTGCTTCATATCCGAAGACGGCTACGTGCCGACCATCACCCTGAGCCTGACGCGGTGCGCGCACCTGGAGGCGCGGCTGGCGGCGCTGAAGCTGGAGCCGGTGCCGAGCCTGCCGCGGGAGAACCTCTGTCAGAATGCGCACGCGGGGGGTTGTCCGGCCTTCTTGACGCCGCCTCGGGTGATAAGTAGTCCGACGGAGCTTGTCAACTCGCCACCGGTCAGCACGGAAGGGAGCCCGACGTCGAAACAAGAGTCTGACAGCAATGCATGTTAATAATATCTAGACTAATAGAGCAATTCAGAAACGCGAATTAAAGTTCCACGCTGACGGACGATTCCGTGCCCGGTGTCAAGCTTAGACCTCGACTCATGATGTACCCGCCCATGGGCATGATGCTTGATTCAATAGCCGGCATGCACAGCTAGATAATGACCATCAGAAGCCGGAATATACGGAATTGAAAGGAATCCTTGGATTGGTCGTTTTCTTCGGTTCGGAGACAAGGGCCGAACCGAACTTAGGTAACATTGCGGTCGATCTACTGCGACTGATATCTTTATAAGAGGAAGTCGGTACCCATCCGGCTTACAAGGCATTGCAGCCCGTTTATTGGAGAGTTCCCTCACTATCACGGCTCAATACCCGCTGCTTGAAGGCCACAGACCGGACCCGTTCCCATCGAAGGCGAGCACGCCAATGAATCAAGCTTTCTGCGGTATGTCAAGAATTTATGTCCTCTCAAGGCCGACATTATATACGAAGGGCTCTACGCAGCGGACTAAATCGTAGGCGGCCAACGACTACATTCATTGGGTTCAATACCATTCAACATTGTCGAAACCGACTCGGAGTCAAGTCTTTCATTGTCGGAATTCTTGTTGCCTCTTTCAATCTTAGGACCTGAATTACTCTGGGAGACTAGCCAGGTTCGGTTGGCACCCGGTCGACAGTCTCCGGCCGCTCGGTGGGGCCGAGGTTCGGGTTCGGATTCAGTTCTCCATGTCGGTTCGGCACGGCACACATTGCAAATGTCTGGACCGATCCGGTAGTCCTCACGGATCCTTCAATACCTACTAACCCCGCTTATAAGCAAAGCGAAAGCCTCCAGAGGAACCTTCCAAACCAGGCAAGATTTCAGCACATACTCCAGCCGGGGTGTATGATGTCTTGGGCCTTCAAGCAAGTATTCTTATATGTAATATGATACATGGCAGAAGTCATCGACCAGCGGCGCAAGAATCAACGCGACACAGATAAAGAGACAACATAAAGGTTGAGAGTCTGGAGTTGGAAGTAGGTAATGTTGAGCTGCGGTTCTCGCTGGTATCTCGCAATCGCTACGCAACACCGAGTCTAGTTTACGAAACAAATGCATAAGGCTTGTCAAAACAAGCATCCCAGTCCGTCCTATCCCCGTCCCAGAACGCCCTCAGAACGCCCATGGCATGCATCGGCAGCGGTGTCCCGACATCACTGCTCTGGCGAACAAAATGCTCGCACATAGCGCGCCTATCTTCGACTCGCAAGCCAGCCTCAACGCCGGCAACTATCAGAGGCCACTGCAGCGACTTCTGAAACACGGGATAATTCTGCGACTCCTCCAGCAGGTTGTACAGCATGTTGCTGTGCACCGTCCGCTTTACGGTCAACCTGTGCGAGTTGGCCGGCAGCACGGACACGCTTCGAAGGGCGGAGATGCAGAAGACGGCAGTCGCGGCCTGGAACAGGCGGCCGAGGTGGAGGTTGTACTCAGCGTCCTCGTAGAAGCCTTCGTGTGCGTGCTCCTCGGGGTTGAAGGCTTCGATCTGCCTGATGATGTCCTCCGCAACGGCCCGGGCTGAATGCTTATCCATCCAACCGTTGGAGACCTGGTCACGGATGTTGTTGATGCGTATGATTTCTAGGAAGAGCGGCATCGGAATGGGATTTGATGGGTGGAGGCCGAGGGGGTATATGTCTCGCGCCAAGTCCATCAGCTCTTCGTGAGGCGCGATGCGGACGTGGTCGTTGGCGGGACTCGTAGTGTTTGCCATGGTTGCGGAGCTGGGTTTCATGTTAGGAGCTGGATTGACCCCAGCAGACCTGAACTCCAGACGACTTACATCAAGAAGGACAGCAGGATACCCTTCATCGGGGCCATGCTCCTCACCCACCCCGCAGCACCGCCACGACACTTGAGCATAGCTAATAGACCGTTTACGTGATGCCTCCAGTTGGGCGAGAGACAAGACTGGATCTGCAGGCAGAGGGCAAATTGTCAGCAAACATGGAATCATCGCCCGGGATGTCGCTTCTGGCGGTAACGCACCTCTGAGTTGAGCAGCAGGATTACTCCGGTCAGGACGATGTCGCTGCTCTGCGTCTTCTCGTTCCTGATGTCCTCATTCAGGGCTCGGATGGCGATGCCACGGTGGTGATGCAGGCGCGCCTGCGCGTGCTTTATCGAGGGGCAGTCAATCTTCCACGAGGTCTGCGCGCACACCCGGTGCTGGAAGACGACGGAGACGAGATTGTGGGCGATGGCCGTCGGGATATAGCGGACAATTTTCATGGGAACGGCCTCCACGAAGACGTTGCTGACACTCGTCTTGTGGCCAAGGCTAGTGTAGGGGAAGAAGACGATGTTATCTGATGGTGTTAGTTTCGGACATGGTCTCCTCTCCGAAGCCCCCCTTAGTGTCTGGCAACTCACAGTACTGGACGGCATCGTACACGTCGCAGACGTCGGTTCTCAAAGGCGTGTGGAAGACACATTCTACCCCATCCAATACGTTGTGCTTTTCCTCGTTCAAGTTGCCTTTCGGCGGCTTCTTTCCCTTGGTCGGCTTCTTCGGGCTGGCGGCCTTGCTGGTCTTGGGGGCGTCGGACTTGCGCCGGCGCTGGCGACAGGTGACCTTCCCCGGGGCGAGCCACGTCAGGGGCTTCTTGTCGTCGTACCCGGGGCACACGATGCCCGACACGCGGCACTTATTGCAGACGGGGCGGATGGCGTCGCAGACGAGGCGGCGGCGCTGGCACTCCCAACATCGGCGGCGGTCGGATGAAGGAGCCTCTGGCAGCATGGATGGAGGAGGAGCCCCTGGCTGCAACACGGGAGAGGCTGATAGAGACGATGGCGGCGACGACGACGCCGGTGGCGATAGTAGCGCTTTCGAAGTCATGGCTGTGTTGCCAGCTGTTGGTGCGAGTCTGGCTTGGTGCGAGGTGTCTAGGGGCGGGACAAGCCGAAGCGCTGCAGAATAGTCTCCGGCGCGGGTGATAGGCGGCCGCGGGTAAACCGTTTCCTTATCTAGTAAGAGAAGGTTAACGGGACAAAACCTCGAGGGTGGGCGGTTTGCTCGTCGTCCAATGTTTACTAAGTAGGGCTCAAGATGGGGGCCGTTCTGCCGTGGGATTCTTATACGGAACTCTCACGATTTTTGGACCCCATCAACCCATCAACCTGCGAAGGCGCGGGAAGCCTTACAGCTTGCCACGATATCCACTGCAGGGTGAGACGTATCTTGGCTGGTTGTGTCTTGGCCATGCTATTATCCGAATCGAGCTTAGACCGAAAGTCCGGGGGGCGTGAGATTGTTTAACATTGCATCGAAAGGACCCCCCTCCCTTTCCCCCTCACTCCGCCACGGGTACAGATATTAGTGCTGGGTGTACGACGGCGTGGGCAACCGCCGATCAACATCGCCAATCAGCCCTAAGAAATATGCAGGCCAAGACAAGGAGGGGGCGTGAATGTCTCGAGGAGGGACGGATTATTGGCCCGTAACGCTGCATACCCCGATGACTTCACTGCTGAGAAACACGACCCCGGGGATAGGTAGCTCGACAGATGATGGGATGGCACCATGGATAGCATCACATCAGCTTCGGCCCGCTTACGGACCGCAGGTGTTGATTGGCCCACCTCTTCGGAGCCTTCAGCGACCCCGAAGGATCACATCCCCGGCATCGCGGCTATTCTCTCTCTCTTCCTCTCTCTACCCTATGCCTCTCATTCACACACCTACACACACATCAATAGTGTATTCCTGAGATGCATGTTGGAGCCACATCGCGACCGGCTGGTATTTCGTGGCCGCTATCGCGTTGGCGTGTTGTCCATTGAGACACCTGCAACCGAAGCCATCCCGAGGAAAGGATTCCGCATCGTCATTGCAAGGAGGCACATCTTTGGTCTAGATGCAAGCCGGGCGTCAATCAAACAGGTTTTTTGGCAAGAGGATTCCGTTTTCTTAAAGCTTCCAGTTTCGACATCCTCAAGAGCTGCGAATGTCCCTGTTCCTTGGCGTATTCTTGCACCCGCTAACCGGTCAACCTTGAAGGCCAATCTATCATGTTGCATCTGCCTGGCCCAAGTCTCAGGTGCTCTCTCTGGGAACGGTCGAGCAACTTGGGCGGACCTTAGCTGAACTCGCGTAGAACCCCTGAAGATGACAATGATCAGCATCACATCGTCCCGTCCCCCTCCCCCCATAATACTATCTTAACTCCGCCTTGCATCGGTGGACCCGGCGCAGCGGTTTATTGTTCCCGCGTCGCAACGTCGATTCGGTGACGGGGATGATCTGGCGGTGGAGGGATATATGCACGTGGAAGGGATGGTGTGAGCTACCCATGCAAACCTTTCCTATTCAGACAAGCCCTTCACTTGGCATCCAATCCCACCTCAGGGCGCAGCGGGTGTAGCTTATGCTTGTAATAGACCCCCGCGCCCCCCTCAGAAGCTTCCATCAGTGCCAGTAGGAGAAGAGCTGGAGGAGGGTTGGTTCTCACCTCCTGTCTCCATATATGCAGTCATCTGATCTCGTCCATCGACCTGCCAAATTGACTCATGCAATGCCGCGGCCGCCTGTTCGTGATTGGCCGTGTGTGAGATGGCCAGGTTGAAGGGTTGGAGACTGGATGAACGACTTCCTTGCGGCATACGCGGGATCTTCTTGCCAGACACAACAACTGGAAGTTTCCCCTTCTCAATGTCAGATGATGTGCCCATTCTTCAGCCCTATGCGGTTCCAAATCACACACACAACACACACAACCCACCCGATTGACCGGTGCCTAAATTGAGGCGCCCTCAACTGTGGATGATGCCCAGTATTCTAGCTCCATCTCGGGTCTCGCCCTGATACCGAAGGACTTGGAAATTCCAGGTGTCGCTGAATCAGAACGCTACGGCCGTCGGGGCCAACTCCGGCTGAGACACGCGACGTGCCTTGCTCCAGCCTTGCGCATGAGGAGAGCTCGACGAGCTGGTGAAGCCTCAACGAATCTGAACATGATCCATGCTGGCTGCAACGTAGCCAATCTCTACTCGAGGCTCAACTATCTAATTACATGAGGGTAGTTGAAGGAGATAAAGACCTCTAATCTTCTAATATGCCCCTTCTCAGCAAGGTCCTGGCCAGCGATTTGATACCTAATGCTGTGTAACGATTCTTAGGGGTAGAGTTCCTCTTTTCTCGTATGATCAACTTCAGAAGAGGCAGGTGTCGATGAGGATGTGTTGCCCCCCTTGTTGAGGTGTAACCTTATTGATTCTAGATCGTTTTCATCTCCTCAGCCTTCTCAACACAGTGCTGTCTACCTACCGAGGTATTCCATGGTTGTCTGTTGTGTGCTTCAAAGCACTCAAAGCGGCAGACCAAAAGGACCTTGCATTATGTTTTACCCTGCCCTGTCTCGCCTCAACTTGAAGCCTGCAATGTCTGCCCTTGAGGCAACTCTCTAGGACTCTCTCTTGTCTCGTTTGCCTTGCGCCCGCACCCATCGGACGCTTTCCAGCCACACCTCCTCGGGCCAATCATCGGGTGGCCGGTAGCATCCCCCCGAGCTTAACATGAGATCGGCATGCGCAGTGTCATGCCGCCGCGTGCCGCGCCCAGGGAGACTGCCCGGGGGACGTCATACCTGGCAAGGGTTCTGGACGGAACCTCAGTGTATGTGCTCGTCCATAGGCGGGATTGATTCCATGGTGCCTGAGCCAACCATGTGGCACAAACCTCTCTCCCACACACGTACCGTAGACACTCGAGAAATTCAGATTTGGGCTAAACTTGATCTCGACTAGAGGTACGCTAAAAATGTGAAAAATATACTAAAATGACGGTTTTCCAAGGGAGGTTCTGAAGAATAGTGTTGATCAATACGGAGAGGGGTTTGGCGCCCGCCTTTAGCCCAAATCTGAATTTTCCCAGAGCCTACGGTAGGTACACACACTCACAGCACAGCAAAACACTGCTGGATGGGCGGAGCATGTTGCGGCTCTTTCTGCTCCGCCATTTGCCCTTCCCCTCCAAGCCGCGCGGCCAATCCCCCTACCAGGGAATACGAGCCTTCGATCCGGCCCGCCCGTATACAACCCTCCTTCTGCAACCCCCGTCTTGAGGACGCTGCAGGATTCTTCGTCGTGGGAAAGCGACGAGGAAACGCCGCGAGGGGATCTACCTATCTACTTCTGTCCCAAAAGGCGATATGCACCCGGCGTACCGTGTCGTCGGGGACAGGGATGGTGAACCTCCCACACTTGGCGGACCCCCTCCCTCGACACCGCAACGGGAGCCGCGGAAGCGCGGAGCCGCCAAGGCGGCAGATTGCAAAAAAAGGTTGGTGGCGCCTTGTCAACG
Source organism: Colletotrichum musae (assembly GCA_027406025.1). Taxonomy (NCBI): domain Eukaryota; kingdom Fungi; phylum Ascomycota; class Sordariomycetes; order Glomerellales; family Glomerellaceae; genus Colletotrichum; species Colletotrichum musae. Next base: position 568,326 of record JANVYC010000001.1, on the reverse strand, counting down.
TTCCCGCGTTCGTCGACGGACTCGATCCGCATGCTGGAGTCCGCGGTCCGACATCGTCAAGGGGGGAAGCAGGGCAGTACTTTTGGCCCTGCATTCGTTTTATGTAGGCCGTAGGCATCGCAACCAGGACGAGGCGCGCGCAGGATTTAGACGCATCGAGCTCGGCGAGGGGAGCAGACAGGTTTTTTGCCAGGTTCTTTTCGAAGTTTGTGCTATTCTTAAGCCTCATCGCCCCATCTAGAAGGCTTGAACTTCGGGGCATTTTTTCCAACGTGGAGCCCGGTGAACCGCTGCAGGATGGCGTCGGTGGTACAGCCAAGAACGCGGTTGTGGCCTCAACAGGGCTGTTCGTCCGGTGCCGAACCCCCTCCTTCGCGGAAGGGGCACTCACTAACGCTCGGGATGGCGCTGCTCCGGGGACTTTGCCAAGGGTGAACTGCCTGTCGAGAGGGCCTCAATCACGCGAGCGTCATTGACGCTGGTGTCCCGCCGCTTCTCGGTGTCATGTTTCTCGTAAAGCAAGGGCGAGAGCATGATCGCGGTGACATCGAAGAACGAATCACAAGCCTACCGACAGGCGTGTCGAATCCGGAAGGCCCCTTTCCGACCGAGTAGACTGTCTGCGATCAGAAGCATGCCTCGTTGATGTTGGGAAGAGAGTCGCCGGTATCTGAGCGCGTCTATCGAAAGTTTCAGACTGTGATGATAATAAAAGGTTAGACGCGTCAACTTACGAATTAACAGATGAGGAAATGATCCGACGAGAATGTCTTCATTCGCTGCTAGACCTTTGGACAAGTGCCGAAGCCACGTTGTGGCTGGTCCTCTCCATGTGGCTCACTGGCTCCGGACGCCCACCAACTCAACTCCCGAGGTCTCTAGTAACTAGACGGGGATATTGGGGGCCGCTAGCAGCAATTATAAGTGCTGATATTTGGTACACTGTAATCACGTAATCTCTCATTTTTGTGTTTAGGTCCCCGCAGTTCTGCAACCAGCCGCTTCGTGGATTCGATTCCGAACCGAACGGAGGCCACAACCTCTCACCAGCCGAGCCGAAGTGGGGCTCCGGGGTTCTTAGCGCCGAGTCCGGGGTAGATCTCCACTCAACCCCACGCCGGGGAACGGGAACTGCTCGCTTGGTCTTCTTTTTTTCCGAGAGCTTCCCCGGATGATGGCTGTTGGCAATCACAGTTTTAAGAAAGGGGGGCCGACCTCTTTGGCGAGCCTCTGAAAGTCTTCTGTAATGACAGGACATTTGGCACTTCCCTAGAAACCCACCACTGAATTGGCAGCCCTCCGTGGTCCTACAGTTGCGACGGTTACTCGCAGTCGTGACTTATTGTAGGCCAGAGACAACTACGACCATCGCTAGCGGGCCAGATCGCGTTCTCTATTCTAGCAGCTGATTCGTACAATACCTTTCAGCGCGCTCACCGCCACCATGTCTCGATCGACCTCGACCCGAGAAGACGTCAAACTCGACAGCCGCGTCGAGCACTTTGAAGACTTGAAGCCTGACTTGCAGGACGAGCATGTCCACGTCGACGGCAATGCCCTGCTGGTCAACAGACACGGCGAGATTCGGAAGATCCCGGTGCCCTCCTCCGACCCGAACGACCCTCTCAACTTCAGGAAGTGGGAGAAGTATGGCCTGGTCTTCTGCTGCTGCTGGTTTTCCAGCATGGGCTTGTCGATCGCCAGTGGACTGGGCGCTATTCTGAACGTCTTTTTTGAGATGTACGCGCCGCAGGGATATTCTTCGGAGGAGATTGTTCTTCTCATCACCGTGCCTACACTTTGTATCGGTCTTGGTAAGTCGTCTCAATGACTAAGCTTTCGATGGTAGGAACTTCGAGGTTGACTTGATTTCTTGCGCAGGTAATTACATTATTCTTCCCTTGTCACTCGCCTACGGCCGCCGTCCTGTGTTCCTCGGGTTCATGGTCATCCTCCTCATAGCGACCATCGCAGCGGCTCTACAGAACAGCTACAACGGACACCTCGCGTCCCGAATCGTGCAGGGCTTGGCAACCGGCGCTTCCGAGTCGCTGCTCCCGCTGATGCTCACTGAGGTTACGTTTCTCCACGAGCGATCCCGCATCTTTGGTCTCTACTGGATGGCCCAGAACGCCATATCCTCCTCCATCAACCTCGCCTCCTCCTACATCAACCACGGCCTCGGATGGAGGTGGTACTACTGGGTCTTTGTCATCACCGTCGCCGTTGGTCTCGTCATCGCCGTCTTCTTCGCTTTCGAGACACAGTTCACCCGAGCCCCCGAGTCCCTGGACGGACAGCTCGTGATTACCGACGAGTTCGGCGTCACCCGCGTCATCCCCGACTCCGAGGCCCAGGACTACCTCGATGCGATGAACGACTCGGGCTTGACACCCCCCAACCAGGAATCCACCGAGGGTCTTGTGAACCGCAAGTCATACGCGCAGCGCATCAAGCACTGGTCGACGCCGCACCCGCAGCCCCTGCGCGTCATGTGGATGAGCTGGAAGCACATGGCCGAGTCCTTCTCCTCGCCAGGAATCGTCTATGCGGTTCTCACCTCCTCCATCACCCTGGGCTGTGGTGTCGGCATATCGCTCACGTACAACACCGTGCTGGTGGACAACTACCACTGGCAGCCTGCTGACGTTGGACTCATCAACGTGGGCGGCGTCATTGGCGCTGTCCTCGGCATGATGTTCTGTACCTTCCTCGGCAACCGCTTCGTCATGTGGATGGCCCGGCGCAACAAGGGTGTCCACATCCCCGAACACCACCTGTTGGCGATGGTGCCCCCGGCTGTCGTCGGTGTCGGCATGCTTTTGCTGTACGGCTTCACTGCTAAGGGTGGCAGCAAGTGGTGGGGGCCCTATGTGGGCTGGACCATCTTCCAGTACTCTTTCACGGCTATTCTTATCATCTCGACGACTTTTGCCTCTGAAGCTGCCCCCAAACACCCCGGGCCAGCTTTGGTGGTTGTAGTTGGGACGAAGAACGTCGTCTCTTTCGGCGTGACTTACGGCTTAACGCCAATGGTAGAGAGGTTCGGGTACCAGACCGCCTTTGGCATTCTTGCCGGAATCTTCGGGGCTATCTTCCTGCTGGGTGTTCCGGTTTACATCATCAACCCCAGGTGGCGAGCTTATATGTCTGAAAGGGATAGCAAGGTGACTAGTGCGAGGGCGTGAGGTAATGGAAGGATTGCTTCTTTCGCGGCGGATTGGTCGTAGTGGAAGTAACTATGTCTTTCATGGTTATTCGATTCCACGTCCAGCCCCTCTCAATAAGCGCAAATAGAATGACATTCACCAACAACTGAGACTCAGTCTTACTCTTATACACCTGAGTAGACGTTTGGCGTGGTATTGAGATCTGATAGGCACGTACCTTTTGTTATTGCTATCGCTGGTACTCCTGGATGTGGCAGAGCGATACTTGAGCCGGTGGCGGGTCCGGAGCACCTTCTCGTTCCAATATGGTGTTAACGCCACGGCTTAGATAACCCGTTCCGTACATTGCTGCAACTTGGCGTATAAATCCGCTGAGTGCAATGGTGCATCCTCAGAGGGTGACATCTGGGTCATCCCCTGTCGCCCATGATGAATCTCATGCCGAAAGCGATCGCGTTCCAACTTCATAACACTTTGTTCTACCGACAGCCGTTCGCGGGGTCCGGAGTCCGGTATATTTCAATAGCTCCGTTGGAACGATATGCTCGATTCAGGGTGAAAGGTGGGGGTGCCAGATCTCTTCTGTGTCTGTGAACAGAAAGGGAAAGCCCAGAGAGTGTTCCGACAGCACGCCGGTCGAAGCATTCGTGTATGCAGCCCTTGTCCTGCCTCACAATAGTTTCCGAGCACCGTACTGCGCAGGCCGTATTTCCGACAACCTGGGAGGCAGGTCCAAGCCCTATTGCACATGCAGAGACAGCTGGAGGCTGGAAGTCGTTTTGACAGGTATCATTGATGATTGAGGATAGCTAGTTCTCATAAGCGCTATGTAGGCAGCAGTAACCCTTCTCCAGCTCGTATTCATGTGCCTGACAGTTGGGGGCATGTCAACTACAGCGTCTCTCGTCAGCTGGGATTATCCACATGATGGGATAGTCTGATCGTCCCGAGACGATCTTCAGTGCTGTAACCCGCGGAACTGTAATTCTGAGTACTCAAGCTGGATCCGCCATCCAGGGAGTCGATGCCGCTTAATAATCCCGAGAACATCGCCGTCCTATCTCACCCCACATACCGGTCCCGTGCCACGTGGCTTGGAGAGCGAGCGTAGAAAGTTGCGGCGAGGTGCATGATAGCGTAATTGCCATTCTCGGAGACTGCCTGCTTTTTTGAAGTTAAACGGGCAAGTTGGGAGGTTTGGTCTCTCCAAAAGCCTGCCTTTCTGGACTTGCAGCCAAAACACATCGGGTTCAGGAACGGCATCTCTGCTCAGATGGGTAAGTATTGTGCTGGAGATGTCTAGGATCGGAAGGTTGTGATGTATGTAGATCTTGGAACACGGATAATGCGGGGGAGGCGTGGGGACTTGTCAAACGAACGTCCCGTGAGTGTTTATTTTCTAGCACCATTTTCGGATCACGGGTGGTGTTTGGGATGAGACGTTGACAAGATTGGAAAGTTGAGACACGAGAGTAGCAAGTCCCAACTGGTGTAGAAATGTTCTCCAGGGCTAGAGATGGCAGACGAACTGCGAGCATCATCACGGATGCCGGCATGATGTGCAGCAGATGTCGATGCGTGCGTAGGTTCATGCCTCTTCTGGAAAACATGGCAATTCTGCAAGACGTTGAAATGGGTATTTTAACAGTCGCTCCCAATGGAAACTGGTATCCGCCGGCCATGTTCGCCTCCATTGATATTGGCCGATATACCGTATACCTTGACAACGCATACCTCTTTTGTCTTCACATTCGCAACCCTACTATCTCCCCAACCTCCTAGTTGGTGTGCTCTGTTGGTTTTCTGTCTTCAAACCACTGGTCGGCGTCACCACTTGGCCTTCATTCGCGAAGCCCATCTTGAGCCAGATTCAAGCCTCTGAAAGAGAAGCACAAGAGGGACCGTGATTCTGCGCACCGGCACCAACTCGCTGTTTACTGCACGGTCGACGTTACCAAGGACATCTAAGGCAACGGTATCCAGTCTCTTGGGGGCAAGGTATACGAGACCCGCGCCGAAATGCGTGTTCACCTCGCCGATGTCGCCGAAAACACATAGCATGCGCGAAACTGTAAGATTTTCTCGGCCGCGTAGGCCCCGGTGATCCTCCAGAACCTGGAGCACAGGTGTTTGAAGGAAGATGAATAAACGGTTCCAGCAAGGCGAGTAGAGACAGACCCGAAAGAGTCGAGCAGACCACAACCAACACCTTGGAGTTCCGAGAAAAGAAGAACACGGCATAAAAGGAAGCTGATATGGTACGTATAACACTCCAGTACAATCGTAATCGTGCCTCGGACGGATTGTCTGATGTGTCCACGATTAGATAAAATAATATCTACACAAAGAAGACCTCGAGGAAGAAAATATCAGCCAAACTCGTCCCATGTTTTTCTTCTTTTCACACGAGTTTATTCGGTCGCGGTCGCGCCCTCGCGCGCGCGCGCGTTGGCGTTCAGCATGCCTGCGATCGGCATCGACGGCGGCGACGGGGAGTCTTCCTCCCAGCCCCAAGCTTCTCTAAGCTGGGCTCGTCTGGATGTCGAACGGCCTGTCAGTACAATTTCCTCCTAAACTTTGAGAAGAGTTGTCACTCACGCCGCATGAGTAGGCCAACCCAGCCGTCTATCGGTTTTCAGGAGAATCCTGTAGAGCTCCTCTTGTTCTTTCCGGTCGGTGAAGCGATCGCCTGCCAGTGCCAGGGCTATACACGCGTTTCTGGGATTTCTTCCGTCAGCTCCGTCGTTCAGACTTTGAGTATGAGAGGGGCTCGACTTACACATACGCAGGGGCCGTTCGTTCGTTTGCCTTCGCAACAATGCAGTCAGCACAACCCAGGTCTACGAACGAAAACGAGGATTCACAACTACACACCTCCGCCATCCCGCAGATGATGCGGACAGTCTGCTTCAGCTCCTCCTCCATCGCCCGGAACGCGGTGCCCAGCCTGGCAACCTTGGGATTGTGCGCAATCAACAGCATCCGCGACAGGTAGTAGTGCTGCAACCCCGTCACGGCCGCGTCGGTGATGTACTGCTCCTCCGGCAGGAACCCGGAATCCTGGTTCGCCCACATGGGCTCGAAGTACCACGGCTTCTGCCGCCACCAGTCGTCCAGGTCCCGCTTCAGCTCGGCGTACGTCTTGCCGTGGTGGTTCTCCTGGCCGTAGCAGTGGCTCAGGCAGGCGGCGCACGTGCTGATGACGCGGTTGGCGTACGCGCAGTCGGCGCCCGTGTCGTCGGCCACGTCGCGCTCGAGGATGCGCCGGATGCTGGGGAAGAAGTTGGGGTGGACGGGGCGGGTGTGGACGAAGGCCATGTAGATCTCCTGGCGGAGGGCGAGCCAGAAGGCCGACAGGCGCAGGCTGCTGAAGTCGGCGGCGTTGGCCTGCGCGGCGAGGAGGATCCGGGTGCCCATCAGGTGGGACTCGAGCGTCTTCGAGCCGCTGTGAATTTCCTCGGTGAAGCGTAGGATCACCACGGCCGCGAGGAGGTTGTCGTCTACGACGGCCGTCGAGGACGAGAGGGCTGGGATCAGGGAGCGGAGGCATCGCTGGTGGTATCTGTCTGCGATTACGGCGTCGACGCCCATCGTGCGGCTCAAACGCTTAGAGGCGGCCGCGAACATGGCGTTCAGCAGGGTCGGGCAATAGACCGCCCTCTTGGGGACGACGCGGGCAAAGTGTCTGTTGCTGTCGCAGAGGTCAAAGAGCGGAGCCAGGCTGTCGACGAAGTAGCGGTACAGAAAGGCCTCCTGCCGGTCCCGCAGAGGCCAGAGCGGTGTTTCGACGTAGGTTCGGTCATGGGGCGCGATGGCGTCGTCGAAGTTGGGGTCTATCGGCTCGAGTGCGAGGTGTATGTTAGGGAAGTCTCTGGAGATTTCGGATCCCAAGTCGAGGCGGTCCCACGGGATTATGATGGAAGAAGCAGCTGTGTGGACGCTGGAGGTGGGTGTTTCGACGTGGGTCTGTAGTTTGGGCGAGTTGTTGATCGCCTCGGACGTCGTCGAGTTCGTGGACCTTCTCATCCGGGGTCTAGCCGGTCTCCTGCTCCTTTCCGTCCCGTAGAGGCTTTCGTTGGATGCCCGGGAGGTGAGACCCGTGCCCCGGGGTGTCAGCTCCGAATTTCGTGAGGCTAGGTCCGGACCCGGCGAGGACGGCGCAGACAGAAGAGCCAAGTAGTCCGGAGGAGACGACGGTTGGCGCGGCGCGCCCTGATAAAGGGTGTCCGAGGTCGGGCCAACGACTGAGGCGTGGATGTTGACGACATCTTCCGTCTCGTCCACAAAACTGAAGGATCGATTCGAGGTCCGCACCCAGGTCTGATTATCGGCGAAGTTGTACTCGCTGCGGGCGGCGCCTGATCCTCTCTCTGGCTGAACACTAACCCCCGGGAAGTATACTTAGCCCATGCGTGCTTTTTCTTCTTTTCTTCGAGAAGGGGAGGGGTGTGTTGTGTCTATGTATTATGCCGGTGAGCGGAAACCACGAACCTGGGGTTTAGCGTGTGCCTGAAGCGGACCGAATAGCCGCGTGTGCACTCGACGCCGGACTTGCGGCAGTTGGAACAGGTCGATCGACTAGAATCACCTGCGTGCTCTGTCAATGTCGAATTCGACGATCAGGGGAATGTTCCCCGAAGTTTGAGGAGGTTGGACTAGCAGGACAGACGAGAGGGAGACCCTCAGGCTAAGCCAGGGCTAAGCCAGGGTCTAGTCGTCCGCCACAAACCGGTGACAGGAGGAGAAGGGCTGGGCAGTTCAGATTGGATCGCAGGATGAATCGGTCTTACATTTGAGATGCCTGTTTGTGCGTAGAGCCAATAACACGGTTAGAATTGCACGATCCCCAGAGCACAATAATATCAAGTTGAGCTGCGGCAGGCACAGAGGAGGGAATGCTAGGAGCGTTTGACGAGCGGCTGTAGTCTGTACCGCCGTGCAGGAGTACAAGGCGGTAAGAAGGGGCGTGTGGTCAGAGAGGATTCATCCCACCGGCTGCGACTCACCTTAGTCTGCAGATCTATCATAAGTTCCATGTCAGCAAAGCAACAACAAACCGGAAAATGACGGCGTGGAGAGCCTCAGCCGGTCTCACGAGGCAAGGGGCTGGTATGTGTTTGTCCAGACTGGCGATCGGATAGGCAAGATCTCGGGGAGTTAGGTAGACCAGGAGAAACGACAAGTCGCCAGATTGGAATAAAAAAGGCAAGACAGAAACCAGAGAAGGAAAGACGTACGTTACACGGGTTCGTCCGGGTCTGGACTCGGTTCATGTTCTGGACCCGCCGGGTACTGGATGCATCCTGCATCGCGTGGACGTACAGCAAGGCAGTGACGTACAAGAACAACCGGTGGGCAGAGATTTACTAGGAGGCGGCGTGGGATTCATGGGGGAGGGAGAGACAAACGACAATAACAACGACAACACGACGGCAAGACACACACACGGGTGATTGGGAAATGCGAGTTTGTGTGTGGTGTCTGTCTGGTTGTGGTGGGGATTGGGGATGGACTAGGCTGGCCGAATTTCCGACCCGGGAACCAAAGAGTGAGGTTTCTGGAAAGACGTCGGCTACAGTAGCAGTGCAAGTTTGACCGTACAGAGCCCAAGAGGGAAAGTATGACAATAGTCGAGTAGGCGAGAAAATCAAGTAAAGTCGAGCGGTGGAAGGGAATGGGTAAGGGGGTCAAATAGGAAACGCGAGGGAATTAAACAGAGAGTTTCCCCTTTGACTCGGAAAGGGAAACTCCCGCCGGGCTCGCCATGCACCCACCGCCCCAACTCCACCGGCGCCGCCCCCTAACGTCCAGCGACTTTAGTGCCCGTCCATGGCACTTGCAGGGCTCTAGTGTCCTCTATCCACGCCAATGGGTGCCACCCATAATAGGTTGCTGCATACAACAAGTACTACTAGCCTCTGGGTATACATACTACTTGGCAGTGTTCTCATGTTGATTGATGCGTCGACTCCCAGGTTCTGAGTATTGATCATTGTTATCCTAGGGTAGAACCGACTAGAAAAGATCCTGTAAATGTTTTTTTGACAACTTTTTCCCTACTTCGAAAGTCTGGGGAGAATCCAGGGTGAGCTGTCCGCATGCGCTTGGGCACGGGATGGCTTCATCTAACTCAGTCATTGGCTCGAAGAATCAACCCCACGTTCCTCTTCCCCGAATCCCCTGCTATGGAAGAGTTGAAGTGGCATTGTCTTTGGTGAAAAGGATCTGAAAGAGAAGACAACGGGGAAGTCATGATATCGGCCACGGTTAACAGTGAACCGCACCGACGAGTACCTACATATATCAATCCAGGGGTTGATGGGGTGTAGACATTGGCCTCGTTGACGATACAAGGCAATAATATGACTTCGATCTTTAGGAACTAGGAACTCGGTCTCTCGGAGAAGTATCTTTCCAATGTTCAGAGCCGCCCTTTCTCTACCTATCTTGGCTCCAGCGTACTGATCGGTCATTCGTCATAGAGCCCTGCCGAGTCCACCCACAAAGACGTGGGAGACAATAGACACCAAGGACCTCGGAGATGAGATTCAGCAGATAGAATCCGTGGCCAACGGCACCACCCTCGAGTATATCGACTGAGTCGAGCAGACCCGCACCGGAAAGTCCTCCCGGATGGTGTCCATCCATTGGGAGACATGCTTTCCGGCTACGACACCGGAATCATCTCCGCCGTGCTGGTCTACAACTACCAGGACCTAGGCCAAACGCTCGACTCGTCTGAAAGAGAGCTCGTCACCTCCATCACCTCTGGAGGGCCTTCGTTGGGGCCATCTTTGCGGGCGCCACGGCCGACCGCTTCGGACGAAAGATTGGCTGCTTACTATTCAGAGCGGGTGACATTCTCCAGGTCACTACCTTCGACATGGGCTTTCACTCCCGCCTCTTCGCAGCCCTCAGCGTTGGTTCCGAGGCCATGGTCATTCCGAAATAAGTAATCATCATCACGTTAACGTACACTGGCGTGCATAATTCCGCGACTGCCCAGCCCATCGGAACATGAAACACGTATCTGATTTGCCGAGTGACGTTGTTCGTGTACCTTGGGTACGTTGGCGGGTTATCGCTAGCCAAGCATCGAGGCCGCATGATCGACCTCGATAACATGAGCATCACAGGCAGGCAGCTAGTCAGCTACGGCGTCGGCGTGAGCTTCGCGCACGTCCGGGCCAGGTGGCGGTGCCATACCAACCTACCATCATATTTGCCTCCCTGCTGTCTTTCTAGGCACCCAGTGTTCCCCAGGTAGTTATTATTTAACCAGAAGACCAAGAAGGTCATCAAGAACATCTTCCTAAAAGACCAACGGGACATACGAGCAGGTGAGGAAGAAGATCCGCCGCATCGCGGTCCACGTCAACTAAGACAACAACCTAAACGCTAGAAAGTCACGGTGGTTGGTGCTCAAGCAGCTCTGTGTCGTGCCGGTAAAGTGTCTTACCGAGTGCCCTCGTCTCGAGGTGCGGTGTCAAAGCCATGTCGTAACTCGGCGGTTTCAACTCGTGGTTGGCTTCGATGACCGCGTGGTTATTGGGACCACTATCGCCATCACCAGCTTTGTCCTCAACTTATTAGGCTACAGCTCGTCGATCGAGTCGGCCGGAGGAGGATCTTGCTCTGCACGGTGCAGTTCATGGGCCTATTTTTGGTCGCGGCGGGCGTTGCTTTCAAGTGGATTCCGATCAATCACGACTTGTCCCTCGGAACCGGGGCCACCGTGGGACCGCCGGCGATCTTCGTTGTCGCTAGCATGGTAATTTTTGTCGGGTTTTGCGCGTCGGGAATCGGGAATGCGCCGCCATCTGCGTGCTCGGATGGGTTTGCGTTTACTTTTGCCACCCGGAGGTCAAGGACATGGCGCTTGAGGATATCCACGAGGTGCTCAACAGCAGATTAGGGGTTAAGAGCGCAAGAGAACTCCCAAAGTAGGTGGAAAGGAGTACCGACCGAAAGTTGGGATTGGTTTCGACCAGAGGTGTCAAAGTGTAGGGCTGGCAGGTTTGCGCAGAGAGTTCGGATCTGCAGGGAGGACCAGGCGAAATCTCGGCTTGTGCGTGTTTTGGCCGACGTTTGGAGGGATCTATCAGGATCCCGAAGACCTTCCCTGGCTGCGGTATAAGCTTAATAGACGTGCGGCCCTGATGCAGAAGCCTCGCCCGCGGGTTATCGCTGTCTATTTACCGGTGACATCAGATGAATTCAAACCGTATCGCGGGATCTCGGGTGGGGGGACAGATACGAACCCGAAACGACGAGAATTTCGGCGAGATTTGAGTGCTGGCAGAACGTGCCGCATGAACATGACATAGCAGCAACGTCGACGAGAAGATGATTTTTCTGAGGTGGTGTTGCGTGTCAGGCGACGGCCTGTATGGCGCGTGCCTCCCTTGGAACGCACCAGGTATTTCCGGAATAACGGTGCCCGTCACTCCCCGCTATTTCGCCGGCGACGGCCTCGGGCTGGGTAATTCGAGACCCCGAAAAGATCCACTTTGTTCCGGGGAGTTAGCGGCATCTAGGCATGGCCCGTGCTGACGCCTCCCACTCCTACGGAGACTAATTACAGCCGTTAGCTTAAACGAACGTGTACTACAGGCTGCGGCAGGGGCTTGCGTGATCCAGTCTCAGGCGAAAGTTACTATTCGTGGCGGAACTTTCCTGTTTCGAAGATGGAAATTTGCTGGGAACGCGTATTCGAAAGCATTTTTCTTCTTTTCTCGCGCTAAGGGGTTCGAAGGGGGAAGGACTTCCGGTAGAGCACTTCCCGCCGTAGCGCCATCCACCGCCGGCCTCGAAATCGGCCAGCCTTTTGCCCGCCATCCGTTGTCGTCGTTGGCTTTAGGGCTGTCATGGCTTTGAGCCGTCGACTAAAGATATGGCCAAACCATTTCGGGAGTGCCCGGCGAGCCCAGCTGACCAACTTCGGACTCATTCAACGACCCGCGAGACAAGCCCCTATTGATGGCCTCACAACTCTCAGATCGAATACAACACTATCAATGTGAGCTGAAAAGCTCTCTAATGCCTAGTCAAGTCTCTATGGACATGGCTGACTTGCAGCTCTTCATTAACCTCCTCAGCTAGTATTGTTACGACTTGCCCTTAGCTCTCGGCGCCTCTTTTACGAACCTGTACGATGACGTACATCGATTCTCCACGAAGCGAACTTGTCTGCCATGGAAACAAGACGATAACCTGAAGCAATTACTCGCCACGAGTCCAGCCGGGGTTGGAGAGTCTCAAGCCGAGTGGTCGCTATGGACAGGGCGTCAGAGCGGAACCATCCGAAGCCGCTGGTGAGTCCCTCAGCACGGACAAAATCGAATCGGATCGAACCGACAGCCCGAACGAGACGAGCTTTACAACTTCCAGCAATGGATCACCGTAGCCCATGAGGGTGGACCGTGGGGCCAACGGCTTTCCCGGGTGAATGAAACTGATGGTCCGCAACACCACGGTGAAGAAAGGAGCTCAGGGGCGACAAGATCTCTGATGGGACAAGCGGGCGTGCCACGGGTCTCTACTAGGACTTCTGCCAACAAGCAGAGGCCTCTGCCCTCTGGAAGACCTGACTTGCTCGTCTATACTCTACTCTACAAACCTTCCATCCCATGTCAAAGACTCTGCACGGGACTTGGCTGCAACATGACAAGATTTGAAATTGAAAAGTTTCGAGATTCGAGAACGAGAAGGCCCGTGGGAACCGTGGGGAAGCTTCCATGGCTACCATTTGCGTTTCGGCAAAAGATGAGGGAACTCAGGGGCGAGTACACAGCCTTTGGTCCGTTGCGGCTCCCAAAACTACGAATACAGGTATTCAGGTCGTCGTCTATCGAACGTGGGAAAGTTCCGCCCGAAAACGGATTCGAAAGTAAAACCAACTGGCGTGGAAAGCGTGGAAGACACTCGGATAGTGTTCCGCCGCCTGCGCCAGCGCATGAATAGAGTTGGATCCCTACATCCTTACAGCACACTATTCAGGCGGCTTGGTCTATCGCTTTGACGTAGAGAGCTCTGCGTGAGTCATGACAGACTTTAATGCGATCTTTACGAGGGTTCTGCCGTGGTTAGGGACGACTAGGGACGACAAAATTGGTCCGGTCTAAATGTTTGACTCTGCGTGTAGCCGCTGACTGGCGGGAGTTCTGGCTCGGTGCAATACAGTGTTGTCGTTGTAGACCGCAATGGATGGTCCAAGAAGGAGCGCTGAAACTCTGGAGATGGCTCGGGGAATGTGAAGAGACGAACTGAATAGAGAAGAGTCTGAAGCATCCAGATCCCAACGCGGCGCGGTGGGCGGCACCCGTGTGAACAACCTTTGCTTTACGGACCACTACGAAACAGGTTTACAGTACCCCAGGTCTGAGATAGCCGGACCAAACATGACAGTCTACGTGAAATTTGCATGGCCTACCCTGCCTCGGTTACGGCCCATTGCCGAAGAAACCGCCAAGATTGGCTGCTTTACAAGGAGGCGGTCTGATCTCCAGCTCTGACAGCTGGTCCATTGTGTTCACGGTTAAGCGAGGCAAAAGACTAAGGTAAAAATAATTTCGTCTGGAACCACCACGGCCGGCGGAAAGTGGAGGTGGGGACGCTGGCCCGGGTGTCCGTGGCACACCGGTTCTCGGTCTCTAGGACCCGAAATGGTAACGAGCGACACTTGGGATGGTCCCCGACGGCTCATGACGGAATCAGAGATGCCAGCGATCTGATTCTGATCGGCCCGTGAAACAGGTCCGAAAATCCGCTGAGTTTTTTTGGATGCTGCAAGTCAGTCGACGGACCGTGACGGCGTGACGTGCGTAGGGAGGCTCGGATGCACTTTCGACGAGGAGCGGGGAGAAGGGAGGGACCATCCTTGAGAGGTGTTCACCGAGGTGAGTGTTTCGGGTTAGTAGATATCCGAGCTCACCTTGGTGGATCCTCGGTAGAGTCCCGGTGTGAAATTTCTTATCTCGGTCGACTCACCGACGATAAGCTCAAACGCCCCACTGCGTTTCCAAATTTTTGACCAGAGGCCGACTCCGAGACTTCCACTGCCGACACCATCCAACACCCAATCCAACTTCCTCCGCGTCAACTGCCAGGACAGAAATTATCCGCAAAAATGGCCGGTTCCTCCACAAAAAAGAGATCAAACGACGGCCGCCTCGCGCCCCCGACCAAGAAGCAAAAGAGGCAAGAGAAGAAGCAGACGGAAGCGGCTCCCGAATCCGACGACGAGCAGGCCTTCGACGCGGTCAACCTGCTTGACTCCGACGACGATGATATCCTCAACGCGAACGCCGACGACGGCGCGGCGACGGACTCTGACAACTCGCTGAGCTCCGGCGACGAGCAATCGGCCCCCAAGAAGAAGCAGAAGAAGACGGCGACAAAACCCGCCAAGGCGGCGGCGAAGCCGAAGAAGAGCAGAGACGCGCCCGTCGGCACCGACGAGTCCGAGTCGGAAGAAGAAGCAAGCGGCGGCGAGGACGACGGCTTCCGCAAGAACAAGTCGAAGCGCAACGACCCGGCCGCCTTCTCGACGTCCATCTCCAAGATCCTGTCGACCAAGCTGTCCAGCTCGAGGCGGGCGGACCCCGTCCTGGCCCGCAGCGCCGAGGCGCACGAGTCGGCCAAGGCGGCCGTCGACACGGCGCTCGAGGCCAAGGCCCGCAAGCAGATGAGGGCGCAGAAGAAGGAGGCGCAGGAGAAGGGACGCGTGCGCGACGTGCTGGTGGCGACCGAGGCCGAGGGCGTGTCGACGGGGGAGAAGCTCGAGACGGAGCGCCGGCTGCGCAAGGTCGCGCAGCGCGGCGTGGTGAAGCTGTTCAACGCGGTGCGGGCGGCGCAGGTCAAGGCCGCCGAGGCGGAGAAGAAGGCGCGCAAGGAGGGCGTCGTGGGCGTCGTGCGGAGGGAGGAGAAGATCAACGAGATGAGCAAGAAGGGCTTCCTGGACCTGATCGCGTCCGGAGGCGGCGGCCTGAAGAAGGGCGGTCTGGAGGAGGCATGATCGTGACGGGGACCGGAGCTCGGTGCAGGGGAGGAGGTGGAGTGAGAAGAAAGCAAAATAATGCCATGCCGCGCGGTTTGCCTGGGTTCGGCGCGCGGCTACTTTTTTCTGCGTTTCTACAAAATATGTGCTTTAGAGGAGTGATGTCATTGCCTCCCATCGTCCTTTGATACCCGCCAATATCTAGCAAAAGCCCGAGCTCGTTGTATGCTCCTGCCCCGATTCCGTGATGCCGTGCTTGATCAAACAACACGCCCCGTTTCCCCAGTGAACCTCCCCCCCGTATTGCTTTTTTGCGGTGCAGGATAGCATGCTATAGTACAGATAATTAAAATAATGTGTTGGTGCAGCCGACGGACGCTACAATGCGGTGACTGGATTTGATCCCGTATCCCGTCTCCCATCTCCCGTCCCTACGAAAAGTCGCTCGCCTGGAGGTTGCGCGTCATCGAGGGGAGCTTGACCCTGAGACCGTCCAACTCCTTCGTCATCGTCACCTGGCATCCCAGCCGACTCGTCTCGGTCAGGCCGAATGCGAGGTCCAGCATGTCGTTCTCGTCATCCTCGGGCTCGGGCATCTTGTCGTATAATTGCTCGTCCACGACGATAATGTGGCAGGTCGAGCAGGCACATGAGCCTCCGCAGGCACCTAGGTCCTCGTCAGCAGTTGCTCAAGGAAGCAGGGTCGCTATAACGTACCCTCCATCTCCAAGTCGTTATCCTGCGCGATATCCAATAGGTTGTCCCCTTCGCTGACCGCAATCTTGTGCTCGTCGCCGTCCTTATCGACAAAGGTCACCCAGAGCCTGCCCAACTGTCAACGCCTGTTCCCATATTCCTTATGTTTGCCGCCTTACTCTTCTCCCGGCTTGGGAGGGGTAATATGGCCATGCGCCTTAAAGGCCGAGACCGAGAAGCTCCGCGCCGAGGGCCACTGGATACGGCGGGAGACGGGAGACTGCGTCGTCCTCGAGGGCGCCATGGAGTTGAAGAGGGATCGGGTCTGGCGCTGCGCAGGGCGAGCCTGCCGGCTGGCGTTGGCAGCCAGCCTGTAGAGGGATCGGGTGGAAGACATCGCGGGGCCGCTCTCGGCGTTCTTTTTTTTTTTGCTTCCTCGGTATAATCGTAGGTAGGGTGGAAGACGAACGGGTGAGTTGACGAAGAGGATTCGAAGGTCACGGAGTGCAAAAAGCAGTGGGCATGCCTCTCTAAAGACGACGTTTAAGCTGGTTAATCAAGATGTTTACCCTGTTGGATCCGCTGTGAGCAAAGCGACCCAAAAGGCGTTGGAAAGCTTCGATAAATGCGCAAGGGCTGGTGGAGATGCATTGGATTCAGAGAAATTTCTATAGGCTCGCCGTCATTGCGGGAGCTCCGATAAGGCCCACACCCCTCGGTCTTATCGGTCGGCGATGTACAATCTTCCGCCTCCGGGGGCCTGTCAGCGAAAAAGTACGTACCTGCTCAGGTAGGTACTCAGACCGCCGTGGGCCCCGTACGAACAGTGAGGGTCCAGCCTGTGATTCGGGTGGCCCGGGCTCTGCAGGATCGCCTAAGCTCGTCACTGTTCACAGCCCGCCGTATTTTCGTTGGTTTTTTTTTTTTTTTTTTCCCGCTTGCGTCTTCATGGTTGGCCCCCCCCCGCTAATCGTTATCTCCGAAAGCCATTCCCATATCATCATGCAAATTTGGGCTGAAGCTTCCGGAACCACACACCGTCTGGGTTGAACAGCCTCGCCCCCATCGCCAAAATGTCGTCCCAACGAGATCAATACAACCCCCTGCGGCCATACTACAAGCCCCCGATCATCGGTGAGGCTCCCGACCCGATGTCTGCTCCCGCAGACCCCCGATCTTTCGCTCGGCATTCAGCAAATCCCACGGGCGGTCGGTACGCGGTGAAGGCACGCGACATCTTCCCCGACATCGACTACAAGGACTACATCAGCGAGCCGTCCCCCTCCGTCGTCCAGACCGTCAGGGAGCTCCTCGACGAGCTGCTATGGAAGTACACTTCCGTCCTCATGGCCCAGCCTTTCGAGGTGGCCAAGACGATTTTGCAGGTCCGCAGCCATGATGACCTGACTTTGGCCCCGCCCGTCCCGACGCCTATCACCAGCCCAGTGCCTGAGAGGAGGCAGTCTGGGTTCGGCAACACGCCCTACGGCGAAGACGACTCCGACTCCGATCTGGACGAGACGGCATACTTCACCTCCAACATCCCGACCACCCCGACCTCATCCCACCACAGCTCCCAGCGGGGCCGCCAGCCCTCCCCTCCCCGGACGCCGGCAGCGAAGCAGAATGTGCCGCCACATCACCTCAACATCCGACGGCCCGACTCGTTGATGGAGGTCATTGGACAGCTGTGGCAGAAGGAGGGTGCGTGGGGCGTCTGGAAGGGCTCGAATGCCACCTTCCTGTACTCCATCCTCTCCTCACTGTTGGAAAACTGGTCGAGAAGTGCCTTGAGTGCACTGTTCAACGTCCCCGACTTGGGCGTCAAGGAGGATATCGACCGTCTGATCGACATTGCGTCGCCTTATCCTTGGGCCTCACTGTGCGTAGCCGCCGCTGCGGCCGTCGCGACTGGCCTCGTCCTCGCACCCCTGGACATGGTGCGCACACGGTATGTTTCTGCAGTGTCTTAACCATGCAACATGGAGGCAAGTGCTAACAACACATGGCAGGCTCCTCGTCACCTCCATCTCGAAGCAGCCCAGGCGAACGCTGGCCACCCTTCGCGCCCTCCCCTCATACGTGTGCCCGTCGCCCCTCATTCTCCCCACGATCCTCCACTCGCTCATCCACCCTGTCCTCAACCTTTCGACACCCCTCGTCCTCCGCACCCGATTCCTGATCGACAGCCGAGTCTCCCCGACGACCTTCTCCGTGGCCAAGTTCTGCGCCTCTTCCGCCGCACTGTTCATCAAGCTCCCCCTCGAGACCGTCCTCCGCCGCGGCCAGGTCGCCGTCCTGTCCACCTCGGCGTACGTCCGAGCTCTCGCAGGAAGGGAACAGACGATGGAGACGATTATCCCGCCTGGCCGATACAATGGTGTGATGGGTACCATGTTCTACATCATGAACCATGAGGGCACCCGGGAGGTCACCCCTGCCGCCGCCCCGCCTCCGGCCAGGAGGGGCAGAGGAAAGCCGCCTGTGGTAGAGGCGGTCTATCGCAAGGGCCAGGGAGTCGACGGTCTCTGGAGGGGTTGGAAGGTCAGCTGGTGGGGTCTCGTCGGTCTCTGGACCGCAGGCGTGATCGGCAACAGCGCCGAGGGCGAGTTCTGATCCACCCGAGCCAAGCAAGCACGACGAAACAACACTCACGCTCGAACATTCATATTCCCACGGTCGAGAACGAGCGCCGGAGTGCGAAGAGTGCGAGAAAGAAGCAAAAGCTGTAAAACTCTTGTGCCAGAGGTGTGCTGGGACGTGGGAACCCCGGCGCTGGGGAACATCTCTGGGAACCCCGAACAACTCTCTCCTCCACGACCTTGATGAGATACGGTATGATATCCACCCTCGAAAATACTTTGCTGTTGTACCAGAAAGAAAAACAGAACAAAAGCCAGAAAAAGCCCCCCTCCGAATCCCAAGAAGCTGTACTGTACCTACGTCCGTAAAGCGAATCCCGAGCTCTTGGGCTGAGCCATACCCCTAATAGAAACCAGCGGTTTAAATTTAGTTGTTCTCCCTCTCACTCTTACTGTGTGTTCGTCACCCCGTGCTCACGTGCATCATGTCGTGCGGCGAGCCGTGTCACCACTCCGGCACCGTCTGGCGCTGTCCGTATCTGTGGGATTCTCGCCAGGAACCTCGCCTGTGCGACTCGGAAACCGGGCTCAGCGACATGAACCGCATGCTGGAGGGTGGTACGGGTGCCTGCATTTTTTCTGTTCCCTCTCTCTGAGGGAATCCCATCAGATTGAGAGGCCCGCTGCTGTCAGTCACACGCCGGGACGGGGGACGAGGGCTCATTTGAGGCAGTTGCTCCGCGCGATGGGATTCGAATTCGGGCCTTGTTAGGCGAGAGGATGATGCGGAGGCTGCAGGAGACGGACGAAGACGGCAGCGGCTACTCGATGAGCGACGACGAGGCAGGGTCAAACGTGGGTTCGAACTGCAAGCCACGTCCGATGTTCGACGCCCCGAGGGGCCGTATCGTGTCTTTTTTGCCCAGCGCGCACCGGGCTTTGGGAAGAACAAAACGCCATCGTTGTATTTCGGTGCACCGGCTGGCTGCCTTGGGGTCATGGGGTATGCAGGGGAGGGGGGCGGGCTGAGGAGGAAGTCCTTTTGGGGGGGCAGCCTGGTCGTTTGGATGGGTGGGAATGAAGGATTGGGGTCCCGGAAGGGAGGCGATGCTAGGCGACGACGATAGTTGAGATGCGGTCGCGAAAAAGAATAAAAGGCTGATGGATGGTCCGTTCCCCGTTCGTTTGTGCCTGGGAAAATCAATCAACGCTTCTTCAACTGAATCAACTGAATCAATCTCGACTTTGTCTCGCATCTGACAGATCCACCAACGCATCACAGCGCCTTATCTCGTTATCATCACCATCATCAACAACAACACTATCAACACCATCAACATCATCACAATGGCCCGCTTGTCACTATTCCCCATCACCTCGGTCTTCAGCGCCATCCTCCTCGCCTGCATCATCCTCAAACACGTCGCAATCGGCGTCGCGCGCTCGACTGCCCGACACGCTTGCATGGCCGTCCTCTTCCCCCTCATGCTCCTACACATCGTCGTCATCGAGGGCTGAGACACGAGGGGGTTCATCTGCCCTGAACCAGAGGGATGGTGTCACGAAGCCTCCCGCAATCCGCATATGTCTTATTTATCCTCCCATCCGCCACAACCGACCGTAAGAAAGGGGGTCACACGAACACGACCCGCGCCACATCCCTTCCAGGTCATCGTGTCTCGACGACTCCTTCCTGCTTGAGGCACTGCTTCTTCACGACTCATCCCGGCTTGACGGTGGCCCTTCGGCGCGAGTCAAGCTGTTCAAACGGCAGGGCGGCCGGCGACCGCTCTGCAATTCCCCCTTGGCTCGGGCGCTGCATGCCGTGCGTGTTTACCCGTCCGGGACGCTGACGCCGCCGCTTCCGTTGCCCGCTGCCGCTGCTTTCGCCTCGTGGCTTCACACGCACGCGTCGGCCATGCGCGAAACTCCCCCGTCGTCTTGTCAGTTCTCGGAATATCGCGACTACTGGGTAGAGTGAGTTTGAAGGGGTGTCTTGTTTATGTGAGGTATTTTGTTCACTTTCGTTGGGCTGGGATTTTACCAACGTGGGCCGGTTATCATCATGTACTCAGCCGAGAGGGAAGGATGATCAAGTGCCCGCCGCCGCCGCCGCCCTTGAAGGACCTGAGCCAAGGATGGCTGGACCATTCGGCGACGGAAGCGTCTAGGTATTGTTCCGGAACCCTGGCGCACGGGTGGGAAGGGAGTTAGTGGGCAGGTCGGCAGGTCTCTTTCAGACCGTTCAGGTTCCGAGCCTGCGGCTTCGGGACCAGGCTAGGTACTCTAGGTGGTTTAATTAGAAATGCATTGGACCATGCAAGTGGCCGGCTTCTCTGCCAAGTTTCCACCTGTGAACCGGAGGCCGCACAGCTGTCCATGTTAGGAAGAGAGACTTGCCCCGATACAGCTCCGCGATGTGAACCTCAGCCGCCATTACAACCCCAGAAGAGCTGGAGAGACATGCTCGGCTGCTGGCGAATGACAGGTAACGGTCGAAACACCGGTTGCGGCGTTCCTGATGACAGAACCAAGCTTGAGCTCGCAGGCTAGGCCTGTCTAATGGCCCCACCGCAATTCTAACCTCTACCTATTTCTTTGACGTGTCGGTCAGTCTCACGTGGTATCAGCGTGCTCAGTTTTACTACAGTCTGCCTGACAGTCAAGCAGCCTACATGGTATTGAGTCTACGGAAGCCGTCTATAGACCGAAATCCTTGGCAAGGTAGCCTGGAGCGGACGCTCGCCCGAAGTTGCCTGAGAAACACTCAGGCGTGGCGCCAGAAGTTTCCGCTTCATCGCCTCGTGATGCTTTCATCCGCTGGCTGGTATGCTCCCTCGGACTCACCAAGAGATTCCTCTCCTCTCACTCCGCCCTGCCCAGGAAGCCTCGAAGTCGCAACATGAAGTTGCCAATTGGTCATCGGCCTCTTTGCTGCGATTTATCGTTGAGACAAGTGGTTCGTATGTCTCCCTACTATCGACCTTGACGGGAGGCTAGATGGCGGGATGACGCTGCTCGGCGAGTACTCTGAGACTATTCTTGGGCGCCCTGGACCGCCAGTCAGACCAGATGTTTCACCCGTCAGGTTGACGACCGTAGGCGAGACTCTCCGAGAACCTGGACCAGTCCCCGACTGAGACACGGTTGAAGCGTTCAGGCCAATCCGGGCTGCTGTCAACTGACGTCCGAGACGGATGTTCTTCACGATCCGGACATCGCAGATGTTTCTTGATAAAACAGTTCAGGGCGTTTGACCCCTTACATGAGTTGGCTCTGCGAAGAACTCTCGGACGTCCTTTGGAAACTAGAGACCTGTCACAATCGCGTCGCATGGTGCGTAACGTCATCATCTTCGTGGTGCCGAGACGAAAAGGGCCATGATCTAGACGCGGATGGTGGCTATGGCTGGCCGCCACAAGCCGCCGC
Source organism: Colletotrichum musae (assembly GCA_027406025.1). Taxonomy (NCBI): domain Eukaryota; kingdom Fungi; phylum Ascomycota; class Sordariomycetes; order Glomerellales; family Glomerellaceae; genus Colletotrichum; species Colletotrichum musae. The sequence goes on along the minus strand of JANVYC010000001.1, from coordinate 546,451 downwards.
ATGCGAGCAACGCCGGAGTTTTACACTGTCTACGCCCGATTCAACGATCTAAGTAAGCTTCCGACTCTCGTCGGCATAGAATCGTAGATATTGTTAACCGCCGTGGCGTGCGGCGCTTCAGCCTTCAGTCTGCTTTCGGTGACATCTGGGCTGAAGGGCAGGATTTCGAAGAAGCCCTCGAAGACATCCGACAGTTGAAGTTGGACATCTCTAGCAGAGAGTCTCGACGCCCAGCGAGGGAGACTAACGAGGCGCCTTCCGTATCCCTGCCAGTTTTGTGATATAAGACCACGCGAGGGAACTCACCGGTGCAGTGGAATGTTTGACTCACCTTATCCCTAGCTCGCACATGGTCATTGCTGATCACAACGTGGGTAGAGGCACCGAGAGGAATACCGAGTATAAAACGAAAAAATCAGCTATTTGGCGAAAGAAGTTTGGGATACGCCAGCACCGCTCTTTCTACCAGTCTTTGCCGCTTATTTCTTCTCTCCCACTTCGTCCATCACTTCTATTCTGGCGTTCTCGTGACGTCGTCCTTCTACTATCTCTTTTTCTCTCTAAAATGGCCACTCGAAAGACATCTCGCCTCTTGGCCCTCTTGGCCTCTGCCGCTTCGGTTGCCGCCCACGGTCACATCACCAACATCGTCGTGAAGGGCGTCTCATATCGCAACTATCTTCCGACCCAAGATCCCTATGACAGGAATCCGCCTCTCGTGGCCGGGTGGTCTGCCGATCAACCCGACAACGGCTACGTCGAGCCCTCGCAATACACCAACCCAGACATCATCTGCCACAAGAAGGCCGTCGCCGGCAAGGGCCGCATCACGGTCGAGGCCGGCGATACCATCCAGCTCCAGTGGACCTCGTGGCCCGAGAGCCACAAAGGCCCCGTTATCGACTGGCTCGCTCCCTGCAACGGCCCCTGCAACGCCATCGAGAAGACGGACCTGCGGTTCTTCAAGATCGACGGCGCCGGCTTGATTGATGCCCCCCGGAGGAACAACCGCTGGGGTGCGGGCGATCTGATCGACAACGGAAACGCGTGGCTCGTTCGCATCCCTCCTAACATCGCCCCTGGGCACTACGTACTGCGTCACGATATCATCGCCCTGCACACCGGGCAGCAGCCCAACGGAGCGCAGAGCTACCCGCAGTGCATCAACCTCGAGATCACCGGCTCCGGAACGGATACGCCGGCTGGCGTCGCAGGCACTGCGCTGTACGGGGCGAACGACCCCGGTGTCTTGTACAACATCTACCGGGACTTCCTCGATGACTACATCGTTCCCGGAGGCCCCATCATCCCCGGCGGCACCTCGATGGTTCCCCAGAGCAAGATCCCCATCACGGCTTCCGGAAGCGCCACGCCTTACGGAACGACCCGCGCGAGCTCGTCTGTCCGCGTTAGCACGTCGGTCCAGGTCCCGAGCAGCTCCCGCCCCCCTGCGGTCTCGAGCTCCCTCACTCCCGTCCAGCCTCCCGCCAGCTCTACGCCGAGGCAAACGGACGACGACACACCCCCGCAGACCTCTGCGCAGACCTCTGCGGCCCCTCCTGCCACGACTCTTCAGACCCTAACAACGGCAGCGCCGCCGGCTTCCTCTAAGCCGCCCTCAGGTGGAGACGTAACTCAGGGACTCTACCAGCAGTGCGGCGGCAGAAACTACAACGGCCCTACCAAGTGCCAGGATTACGCCACTTGCTCGACAATGGACCCGTACTACGCGCAGTGCAGGCCGACCCCCGTCTCCAGCGGCGGCGGCCAGCCTCTGTACGCCCAGTGCGGTGGAATCGGGTACAGTGGCCCGACCAACTGCGTCGCTGGCTCCCGATGCGAGGTCATTAACGCGTGGTATCACCAGTGCCTTCCTTGAGCTGGGCCTCTTTATGGGTTGGGCCACTGGATGGTCTTTGCCTTTAGTATTGGGAGGATTATTGAAAGCGTTGCGTGGAAGCGTGGGTGGTTGAATGGCTTTGATGCCGAGCTGGCTGGACGAATCTGCTTCTTAGTCTTCCTTTGTGCTTCGAGCACACCTTATTTAGTGTATCTCTTATTAATCCACATGGTCGAGTCGCCATATGCTCATGTTTAGATATAATGTGCTTGAAAACTGTCTATTTGCGTTATCGTAGCCATGAGGTTCTTGACTTCAGTGTCAGGCTCAGATAGGGTATATGAACTGCTTGTTCTGGAGGTCCGTCAGATCCAACACCGCAATGTCAACCTTGACCCGGACAGTCTCGCCGCTTTCGTCCACTTGCTCGACCCAACCTTCCCGCTCGTCGTCGCTGAGAGAGGCGATGTACTCCCGCCTCTCGGCATTCCTCCTGGCCAAGATGAAGCGGATGATCCAGAGAATGACCGGCGTGCCGACCCAGCTAACCGTGATTGTCGTACTGAAAGTACGTATACGCGATTACCAGCGTTGTAATCGTGGTTCCACTTTTGCAGCGTCACAGTTATGAGCCCTTTCTACCCTACTGTGCCATAGTGGTAATGCGTGTACGTCCACAGGCGAACGGCTCCACATCCGTCCCCCTGTAGGTTCGAGTTAATATAACGACACTCGTTCACCTAGTTGGTGTACCTAGGTCGGGATGTAAGAGCCCGTGGTAAGAAACGTTTAGTCAGTCTCTACTACTATAGACCGTAGAGTCTGGGGGGGTGTGTCGTACTGAAAGTACGTATACGCGATTACCAGCGTTGTAATCGTGGTTCCACTTTTGCAGCGTCACAGTGATCATAGAAACCCACGCGCCGTAGAACCTGGGGGCGTTGCTCGGCACCCAGATCTGGGGCGAGACGAGGTTTCCCACGCTGTAGCCGAGCATGAACATGACATTTCGCGTCAGCTTCTTCGTGTACCCTGCGGCCGTGGACGTCGTCCAGCCCAGGGCGATGATGTACGTGACGCCGTATGTTGAAGCCGCGAGGATGAGGCACCCGAGCAGGCCGATCTTCTGCTCCCAATCGACCGTCGTCATGGCGATGCCTCCCGCCACAGCTGGCATGCACCAGACCGTTCCGTGCAGAGCAAGGTTACGAGGCCATCTTCGCAGAGCCAGTGTTGCGACAACGCAGCACGCGACACCGAACGCGCCGCCGGCCGCGGCGACAAGAGTGGACCCGAGCGGCTTGATTCCGATAGAGGTTGTGATGAGGTTCTTCTGACCGTAGTTGAGGTTGTTGGAGTACATGAGGGTAAAGGACTGCAGCGCGAAGAGCCACGAGACAGGGTCTTTCATCGTCTCGATGAACTGCTCCTTCTTGAACTGCTTCTGCTCGATGGAGCTCTGCTGCGCCTTGTGCACGCGGCGGATCACCTGCACCTTCTCCTCAAGGGTCAGGAACCGTGCCTCGGCCGGATTGCTCGGGTAGTCAAACCACACCCACACGGCCAGGATGAGGGTGAGACCTCCCGTGACGACGTGGAGCAGCTTCCAGGGGAGGACGGGGCCGGTGCTGTACAGCAGGCCGTACGAGAGGAAGCCGGTCACGATGGGCGCCGCTTGACAGGTGATCCAGAGGACGGGCTGCAGGAAAGATTGCTCGTGCCGGTTGAAGAACATGCCGATTGTGACCTCCATCGCCGGAACGATGACGGCCTCTGCGGCGCCGAGGGCCAGACGCATGACAACCAGGCCAGCGTACCGGGTGGCAACGCAGTGGAGGAAGATGATGACGGACCAGGCGAAGATGGTTATGGCGACGTATTTTCCGAAAGGCAGCTTCTGCATCAGGTAATGACCCGGCCATTGGAACGCCAGGTACCCTGTTGGGGAGATCCTTAGCATGGAATGGCTTGAGGAGATCGTAAGTAGGGGAAGCACTTACCGACGTAGAACATAGTGTTCAGGTTGTTGTATTGAGCTTGCCGGATTCCGGTCTCTTCAAACAAACCTAGAATCGCTGCGTAACCGAGGGTTGACTTGTCGACCTTGAAAAGCAAGAATGGTGAGCTCACAAAACAGACTAGACGCCGCGTCCTCACAAGACTTACAAAAAGCATAATGTTGATAGCTGAAAGCAGGGTCATGACGCGCAAGTACAGCTTCCTTCGCAGCTTCTTCTCCGCCTCAGGGGTGAGAGGTCCGAAGTCGTCGCCATGTTGCTCGAGTAGTCGAAGGGTGACGTCGGCGTTCTTCTCGGAGACGGTCTTGCCCTTCCCAGAGCTCGTGACGTGGGGCTGGGCCTGCTTTTCGTCGGCCATCTTGACTGGCGCTGATAGTCGTGTATGACTGTATGTCAAGGAACAGTCTGTAGACTCACGAGGCACGGAGGTATCACGGAGGCCAATGGTCAGGCTAAAAGAAAGGGCGCAGCATGGTCGGCCGACTTATACCACTCACCATGCCGAGCGTCTGTGGATCTTATCGGCGGTAGTCTGAAAAGGCGCAATAGATCCAAGTTCTTGTCGTTCCAATGTTGGCTCTTCGTCAGGCTGTGCCCCACCCACGCGCGATGTCTCCCCGCTATCACGCAATTCCGTGGGATGATGAACCATGGTCTCTTCAGCACTCAACCCTTTTTCATATGTACCGATTATCGCTCACTAACAGAGAAGTTCCAGATCCTCAACTTCGTTGCACGGGGAGCGGGCCGATGCATCGTTTGTGCGTAATGGAATGCAGGGTCCTCTGCAAAGTCCGGAAGACTGCAGTTGCATACTATAGGTATCACTATCATGAATACCAACTTCCACCAAACACCGATTTGTCCTGCGAACATTCTGACCGAGCCGGAAAGTGAAGCTTTAACCGGAGTTTTGGCGCTAGTACTCGGCACTACTCAGCTGCGAAATTGATCTTGGATATCAGACTGGGGCTCAAGCAAGACCGCAGTCGGATCATATCTCAAACTCAAACGCATCAGCCCATCTCGGAGATATTTCATCTCGAAGCTTTCCCAGTGGTCGGGACTAAGTCTGATACAGAGACTAATAAAGCCCGATGAACGCTATCAGGCATCCTGACTCAAGACCCGGCGCATCCCGACCAGACGGCCTCGGTGGGACGCCACCGAGGGAACGGATGCTAAGGAAGCTGCAGGTTCATACTAGCCCGGCATGGGTCGCCGTTTGTCCGCCGATCCAATTTCAGTTCCCGGCATTGGTTGGATGATTTATGAGATCCGACACTGACGTTGGGCTTGCTGGAATCATTAATAACGTGATCATCTTCTACTTGGAACGATCTACTGTGCAAGTTTCAACTATTTTTACTAGTAAAAGTAGCTGTAACAATAAAAACCAATAACGTGCCCATCGTTTACCGCCATGCTCCTCTGTCCATTGACGACACCATTCACCGTGCTTTAGTCGCAGATCACATGTCTACTCAGAATCCACATTTACTTGCTTCGTTTGGCTGTCAACCAGACAACTGAGATCATATGAAGTAGAACTCAAGATCATAGTGACGGAATTCCGTTCAATGTGCTCCTATGTGAATGGAGATTTTGTGCTGTTGCTATGGTTTCCCGGCACTCAAGCGCTAGACGCTTCGGCATCGGGTTTGCGAGCGTGAACCAAGTGTCTATTCTCCAAGTCAGTACAAGAACTCTCAACGGCAACTCGGTACTTAACATCAATGGAAACACAAATCCAGCACTTACAGTTTGAAAAAGGATTGGAGCTTGACGTCTCTCAGAGCCTTCCGCATCTCGGCAATAAAGACCATAATCTCCACATCTTCCCAACCCATGATCTCCTTGAACAGGAAGTAGCCGAAGCCTTCGAGTCCCTGATCAACAAATTGAAGATTACAAGCGCCTACCTCCCTCATTTTGGGATCTTTAGGCCAGGCACCGATGGGGATCCTCCAGCAATATTCAACAACGTCGACGAACCCAGCGGCCCGCAGCTCGTTCGCAATGTTGAATACGTGAGTCAGAGGCTTGCCGATTCTCTCTGTTGCTTCGTAAGTCACCTTCGTCCACTTCTTGTAGATGTGAGTGTCCGGCAGGTCACCCAGGGCCTGAGAATGGTCTTCGATATCAACCTCCTTGACTTCAATGAAGCCACCCGGTGCAAGATGACGGAAAGCTTGATCGTAGAGCTTTGGCCAGTCCGAAATGGCAGCCTCAAGGTGACGAATGTGGACGAAGTCGAAATACTCCTCTGGCCACGTCCACAGTTCCTCGACGTTATCAATCTGAAACTTGCAGTTGGGCGGAACCCAGCTTGGCTGGATGGGCGAAATGTCAACGCCAGTGACTTCAGATGACGCAAACTCGTCGGCGAAGTCTCTGCACAAAAGCCGAACGTCAATACAGTGTTGCAAACTGCATGGTCTTACGGGTGAAATTTTACTTACATGGCCCAAATGCCGGTGCCAGTTCCGACGTCGAGAACCCTCTGGTCGCTGTTAGCTGTGCTTCCTTCTCTACTGATTTCGGTTCCATGTGTATGCTTACGTGGGGGGGTTTCGGCATCGGTGCGAGGAAAAGCTTGTCGTCGAGAAACAAAGTCTCCCAATAATGGCTGCGATACTGTCAGACCGGCTAGAAATCGACCCCAGAAAGGACCAACGAAAAGAACCAAATCGGAATTTCCAAAGAACAGCAGATAAACATTTTGTACTTACGCAACGTCCAATGCTTCATTTTGCGTCTCGTCGTTGGGGACGCAGTACTCAGTCTTTTGCGTATAAGTGCGACCGAGAATGCGGCGGTACTCGGTGATGCTTTCACTCAGTGACGCCGTGGAGGATGTACGGAGACTGCGAGGTGTCGTTAAAAGCCACTCAGTCACATTCAGGCTTAAGGGTCTTGCTCACCTCTCCGTATCCGCCTCTGACCAGTCCTCATCGTCGAACTGGGGGTCCTTGCCACGGTTGATCTCAGTTAGCCTCAATTCCATCTTGGATTGAGTAATACAGCATTCGTGAGGCAATATCCACTTACAACGGCGATTGCTGTCTCTACAGTGGCTTCGGCTGCCTCGGTTGTAGCGACAGGGCCCTGGGCGGGGCTCCGGACAGGGCTCCGGACAGGGCTCCGGACAGGGGAAGCAGAAGCGGATTTGGCGCTGGGCGAGGCAGCTTCTGCCACTGCGCTTGGTCTTGTGGCCATGTCGAAAGCACACAGTCAAGATGATTCGATCGGCGAGGAGGACCTTTGGCTGGAGATTCCAGAGTTGAAGAGGGAGAAAAGAGACATCTGGGTCGGGGGCAGGAACTGGGCGCGACCCCTCTTTTGTTTCCGACGTCGTTGCCCCCCATGCAGCGCTTCCAACAACAGTTTGCAGACCAGGGTTCTGCTTAGCTGGCAAGGATGGAAGCAGACGCCCGTCTCCCCGGACGAATAGGGCCAATCTTTAATCCAGTTTTGATGCATATTCTAAGCTTGTTCTGGAAGGTCTGGCGTTGTTGGCACTTCTGAACGTACCATCAACGATGCATCTTTCTCGGAATCAACGGGAACCGGATCAGGCGCCCCTCGATAAGATGAGTCTAGCCTCTTCGACCAGCCATTTCTCACACGCTTCAGATTCCATGCAGAGGGAAGGGGTTTCAACGGTCAGCTACCTAGATCGGAGCTGCATGAGCCTGGATTCACGCGGCAGAACCGACCGTCAGCGTCGAGTAGCAGTATACCTCTCAGTACCTACTTAGTCTGGTAATTACCACGGCTGGAAATCAGGAGATCCAACTGTGCATACTTGCATCTGAGTGTTCTTCGCGTCCGTGATAGGTTTCGGTACTCGCCGATTTGTCACCCTTCCCCCCCTGTGGAAACCAAAGTTCCTAGATGCTGCAGATCCGTGAGATCCATCTCGTCGGGTTCTTCCTGAACTTCCGCGACATCGACAGGCGACTCCGTCCGGGAATTTTCGTCGTTGGAGCCGTCAACGCCAACTGAGAGCCGGCCGACCTCAAGATCCACCTGACTCAGGTCTTCCAGGGCATGCTCCGGCTCGTGTTCGTCACTTTCCATGGACACGAGTTCTCCCAAGTGACCAACCCGGGGAGCAGCAAGGTTCCCGACAGTGCGCATCTGGGCTCTATTGGCGAATGATGCATCCATCATCGTCCGTCTCCTGCGCCTGAACACGCGACGAAAGTAGTCTCGGAAGGCGGGCATACAGGAACAGAAGATGAAGCCGTTGAGCTCGAAAAATGACCAGTTGGAGATGGGCACAATATCCCCTGCTTTTGCTTCAGCTGCTTAATCTTCGATACCGGGGTCGTGCGAAGGATCTACTCACAGGTGGGGTTGGAAGTCTTCATGAAATCATTGATGGTGTTGAGGCGGAAGACAGAAACGAGAGTGATCCTACCCCAACGTCAACGAAGCTCAACCGCGTCTGATGGGTCCCTCTCAGGGCATTACGGAGAAAACCTACAGGAGAGCGACGGCAAACATCATGCCAGCCCCAAGTTTTTGTTTCCATCGCCAGTTCAGTCTGACAATCTGTGATATGGGCATGCCGACGACGACTACGTCCAAGGTGATGTTTACGCTGGCGTGAATCCAGGTTTGCAGGTTGATATCGTGGCATCGACCTTGATGCTCGCCGTCCCACCTGGTCCAGGTGTAGCTGATGGGCCAGCATTGGAACATTGTGGCAAAGAAGAAGCAAACTGCCGAGACGACGCAAGCCCAGATGACGAGCCAAGTGAAACGGCGGAACGTTTTGTCCGCGAAAAGTCGCAGGTAGAAGAATAGAAAATTTGTCTTGGCGAAGAGGACAGTAAAGGCATAGAAATGCTCGCTGATGTAAAATAACTAAGAACAGTGTTAGCTTTTGAGCATGGGTTCTGCCTGCTTACGCCCAACTGATGGTACAGGTAGGCAAGGAGGCTCTTCTTCAAGTCCCACGCACCTTGAAAAACTCATTGATCTGACTCGGTGTAAGAGTCCAAATGTCTTTCCCAAGTCCGGATTGAACAGCTTGATATGGATCAGTATTTGGCACTTCCCTGCAAAGCTTCGAGTCACGTTTTAGCGATGAGACTTACTAACACAAACGAGAACACTCATTGGGACGGACATGACCTGCAGTATCAAAATGTCAAAGTAAGTTCTTAATATCTAATTGCTTTGACGAGTTAACATCTAGGTGCCGACATACCATTGTGAAGATTAGAGCATAGTCGTCTAGCCCAATGCTATAGTCAAGGCGCGATAGCTGGGAATATTCCCGAATCGCAACGCTCATGATCGCGATGAAGGCACCGGCAACAGCGCACACAGTGGCAGATGTTCCTTTGTCCCTTACTGGCAGGCTGCAGATATCGAAGAGAATCCGCTGTGTTTCTACCGAAGTGTCAACAGTAGTTATGTAGGAAGCAACAGAGACGCCAGGCTACCTGGCATAGGAAGAGCGCTTGCCAGCCACGGGAACATACTTACGCAATCCATGAATGACTGAACAGTTTTGAAATGCACACCCAATACTTTCTTGTAGCTGCGGATCGGAGCAGAGATGACGAATTACTGGATCGGGCTTGTTTGACGAAGATAGAGCTTTCGTTATGCAGTCTACCTAGAACGGAGTTAGCCTTCAATTTATAAGAACAAAATACACAATTCAGTATTTGAAGTTAGCGCCAGGAGGGCTCTTACTGCGCACTCTTGGAACAGAGAGACCAGATTTAGCGAACCCAAATCTCCGAGCCCGGGCTCAGAACTTTCCACTGGCATCATATACGACAATACTCAGAGATCCAATCGTCGTAAAGATTCAAGAGAAGAATTGACAGAAGTCTTCCGAAAGCGTCACTCTAAAGAGCCAGTTCAACCTCCTCGGGCTTGGCCGGAGGAGTTTTCGTCACATTAACTTCGCACTCCTCAGCAGACCAGAGAGAGGTACGTGGGATTTAAGTAACTTCCCAAGCCACTGCCACCGCGTGTTTCGAACCTCTACCAACAAGGGTATCCTTCCAATAATGCAACCTGGACCTAGTCTTGATAGCGCAATAAGACTTGGTTTATGGCTATCTCGGTTGCCACCAATCGGAACCATGTAAGAATTGAATAGAGTTCGCGCTGACAATTCCCCCAGTCCATGCGTTGTATCACTTTGGATTTCTGGGCTGAGGGGTGCTGGAACCAATTAAATGTCGGCTAAAGAACTTACGTAGTCAGTCAATTGGGCTGATAGGGCATTTCTCTTTTTTTTTGCGCTCACCGCTCTGAACATATGAGGCACCTCTGCACAGGTTGACTTCGGCCAGCGGATAAACTTCAATGTGTGAAGAACTTTCTACGTGCCGTGGGACCGGGCTTACCACCCTCTTGAAGGTCTTGATATTGTCACTTTTGTACAGCTTAGTTGGTAAGACATGTCAAAATGGAGCTATGCACAAAAGAAAAGTTCGATGCGTATGTGCCATGTCTATTACGTGCGTTCCAACACTTGTCCAGCCTACATAGACTCAGATAGACTTTGCAGTAGCCTACACAACTCTCACAATATTCTCTCAAAGGATCGACAGTTATTGATGCAGTGATTGTACTTTCTCAAAACGCGGGCCAAGTTCACACAAGGGGTTGCAAAATCAATCAAGGAGTGTAATTGTTGTCAACTAAAACAAGACCTGCAAAGTCCAGCCCCCTCAACATCCTCATATAGTCCAGCAGACGAGAACTCCCACTATCACTTGAAACCTTTCTGGATGAAGTCTGCTAGAGGATCGGTAAACTCCTCATTGCAGCTTTTGACAACCTAGTCATCAACACCAGCGGGGGTCTGGCAAAGAACAGCCTGGCCAAGCTGTGATAGGCGCATCAGTTACTATTTCCATACTGTCAAAGCTGCTACAAGTACTTACAAGGGGAAGAACGCAGCATCGAGCACGCTGACCAATGGCAGAGCAGGTCTCGCTGAAGTTGTCGGGCGAAGTTGGGAGACCGGGGGCTTGTCAAAGTGTTAGCAAACCCACCCAGAGTAGACATGAAGCCTCTCTAGAGAGAAGAGTAGACTTACGAGAGCCACAGTCGAGATTGGCGATACCGAGGACATCGGTGGCACAGCACAAGGCGGTGTCATAGAGCCCAGAGCAAGGGTCATAAGCAGGAGCCGAGCCGCCGCCGCCGCCACCACCACCACCACCACCACCACTGCCACCGTGACCACCGCCGCCGGTCGGGACAGCAATGGCAGCGCTGGCGAAGAGTGCAACGATAGCGGTAGTGAACTGCATTTTCACGGGGTGTTGAGGACTATGAGTGGAGTAGAAGCTGGAAAGAGTGAGACTGGAGGACTGATGCTGATGAGGATGAGAGAGACACTGGGTATTGGACGGGATTCACTTCGACTTTATATACTTTGAAACCGGGCTCATGGGACAGCTCTCGTAAAGCATTGAACGCGGCAAAGATGACGACACGCCCAACATAGGCATCGAAGACCGTGTCCGGTCCCCAATTACAACTTGAAAGTTGGTCACAAATCCAAGCCGGCTGCGAAGTCCGCCGTGGGACTTCTCGTGAAGTCGGCCTAGAGGCAAAAGCTTCAACGTTCACGATGCCAATGGCCGTGCCGGATACAATGTTCCGCTTCAATGACTTAGGTGTGCATTATAATATTGGCTTGGCTTCCCACTTGGGCTACCGGCCCCTGAATAGCAAAGTTTGCCGCCTTCCACCACCCAGCCTTCGCCGGAGAGGGAGCAGCCAATGCGGTTCCCCAGTAGAGCTGAAATGTGACAGGAGTGGTCTGAATCCTTCATCAATGTTACAAGTGCAATCCATGACACTCCCGCGGATGCAGCAATATCGAGCCGTGTGGGGAAACTAGAGGCCCGGACCTGAAGTGGCCCGCAGCCTCTCCCGCGTTCCCGCAGTAGCGATGCAACGTTCCCCGCCTTCAGCTCCCTCGGGGGCAAACCAAACCACTGAGTGGATTTGAGGCTAGCGTATAGTTGTGGATAATTAAGGGATACGATCCTTTGAAAGGCAGGCATCAGGCGGGTGATCGTCGTGCCCTACTGATGTTCTCACGATCACATTGTTGCAGGCAGAGCTCCAGACCTGACCGCGAAGCATTGTGTTCGTGAAGTCGGGAACACAAGAGCCTTTGGTCGTGATCTTAAGACAACCGCTTCAGTCTGTATGGTTTCGTTACTTATTACATTCTGTTTCCATACCATTTCTCAAAGCTGCGGCCAAACATTCATGTCAGTTTCGACACACACTGAAAAGGGGTTCTAAAAACGGCGGCGACTGAGGGGACGCGATGCACAGGTCAACCGACGAGAGCAGCTTGCAAGTTGGTCAGAACTGTATCTCGCGCACGGAGCAAGTTTCAAATCTTCATAATTGTCGCTGTCCTGCGAATTCGGCTCCAACATTGATTGGATGGCGGGTATGCATACCAAGCTTGCAATTCAGTCGGCAGTGGTTGACACGTCATTCTGTAGGCTTGACGTCGGAACATATTATTCAAAATTACCACTCTTTATCCACTGTCATGCCCGATGTAAGGTGATGTCAGGGATGGATGCAAAGCTGAGACATGCCGTCTTGACTGTTGGTGGTGAGGCTGCGGAACGAAAACGATGCTGCAGAAATATCGCTTGGCTCCGCCGCTAAACCAGGGCCATCGCATGCCGTTGCAACCTCGAGGCAACCGGAATCGCTCTGGAGACAGACAATCGGGGTCTGCAATTTTCTATGTACTAGGTATCTCATGCATGGCAGAACTGTAACAAGGAAGCTGAAGGATTTGTATACGGAAACTTCGCCCATCCTTCCGGGCATGTTTGCCCCTGGATCAGATCATGTGTCCTACGTTGACTTGACCGGCGTAGAAATCCAAAAGGTAAGGAGATCGTGCGCGTTGTGACCCTTTTTGTGCCTCAAGGGAACCACTATTGGGCCGCCAACTCCGCTCCTGCACGCTTGCGGTCCAGTCCATTGAATTTTCGCACAACCTGAAGCGTGGCGAAGTAGCTGAACGGCAACGCGACGACCCAAAGCCCGAGACTGATGCTTGCCGTGGCGATGAGGGCGGTTGGGACGGCCTGAACTCCGAAGCCGACAGCCACTGCAGCCGTCTCATGCCGCGAAGTAGAGAGCTATACCGGATTTGATCGCCAGGGGAGTCGGACAGATTGCCTATGCACCAGTAGATGTAGTTCTCCACGATGCCGAGACTGATCCTCTCGAACATGTAGACGCCGAATCCGTGGCCAAACTCGACCTGTATGGCCCAGTCCAATACTGGGAGTGTAAATCGATACTCGTTCTGGATGACCACGGCCCATGTCCAAGTCGCACTATTGAGAGATGCAATCAGGATGTATGTAGAGACGGCTCGGGTCTGTCGGCTTCTGGACCACGGTAGGTCGACTAGAAGTCCGCCAAGCCACGTCGCAACCGGGTCGACAACGGCAGACATGAAGCTGCCGAGAGCTCGAGACCGCACGGTGAAGTATGTCGCAGGTAGGTGCCCGGATATGCTTGGATCCAACCGAAATACCAAAAGAGGGGCGTCAACATGAGAATCGATCGGCTTTTGAGGAGCTTACATTTCCTTGCCCTCCGCTCGCCCGGAAATCCCTCGGGGGGCCTCGATCTTTGTCCCATCGTCACGTTGAACCTTTTCGGGATTGGAAAGTAGCAAGCCGAAGAAGAAGCCCAGGCACTGTATTGCAATGAACCCGAGATACGTCTCGTATCCGACCTGACCTCTCTGTTTGTCCTTGTGCTTGATGCCCAAAGATATCGCCCCACCAATCATGTTACCGACGTTGCGGAAGGTGAACCACGTCGCGATATACCGCCCCCGCTTGTGCTGTTCCGGGTACCCCGTAGCAATTGCTCCCTCGACGCTCCAAAAGAAGCCGGCGCTTATGCCGCAAGCCACCGAGCCGAAGTAGACGAACCAAGTCGCTCCTGTTCTGTTGTTGACGTAGAGCCCTGCCGCATAGAGCGGGTAGCCGAGGGCGCCGACAGCCAACGTCCAGCGGAATCCAATCATGTTCGTTAACCACGGACCGGCAAAGCAAGTGACCGTCATGAAGGCATACAGGAGCGCGTTGGCGGCATTAACGAGGTTCGGGCTCTGGGAACCTCCGACGCCCATACCGTTCATGGCCATCCAGATTCCAGGGGCGCTGAAGGCGCACATGCCGACAACAATGATCTGAAAGAGAGTGCTCCTGAAGAAGGATGACTTATTCCCTGCTTGCAGAGGCACGTCTTCGTCTGCTTGCCGCCCATCTCTAAAGCCATCATCTGCCTGAACGACTTCTTTCGAGCCGGTGGAGGTCTCTGGAAACATGTGGGTTGCTTTAAAAGAGGAACAGTCTAACGGTCAGACGAAAATGTGAGAAGCGCTTGCCGAGTTGACAGTTTGAACAAATGGAAGCTTCAACTCTGGGAACCGGTGTGTTCATCTTGATATCTAGTGCTGCACCTGTGGTTGCAGGGGAGACAATCAACCTGAATAGGCAATAAGGTAACGCTCCCGAAGCTCGACACCATCAGCGTCCGCTGCTGATCACCAAATGAGTCTCAGTTAGAAATATCGAGTTTCACGAGCCGACGTACAGTACTACAGTGACTTACCTTGAGCCTACTCGAGACCCGCGTTATCAATGTCGATCACATAGGCACACAAACCCCGCACTTTGGGTTTGGCCGCAGATTCGACGGTAATCAGTTGCCGCAGATCGGAGATAGTGAGATAGCCATTCGCTTCATCTTGATCTAAAGTTGCAACGTCTCTGTGCGCTGGAAAGCATCCATTGCATGAAGTGTAATCGTTCAGGTAACAGAGATCTGCTATGAAGAGCGCAGGTACTCTTCTGCTAACCCTGTAGTCGATCAGGGAAAGCCAAGCGATGAACATGGCGGGGCATTGGGTGACTGTGTTGCGTCATCCTGAGGACACCCATGGGTGATCGAAGGCGTGATCATCGAACTGATAACGTGATTTCAATCTAGGAATCATGTTGCACGTGCCTCATATAAGGCCTCCCTGCTCCCTGGATCTCCCCGACGGCCGATGATCTTGGAACATTAACTCCAACAGACTGGACACATGGTTTCTCCAAGCAAGGCGAAAGTCAAACGATAAAATACATCTATTATCCATTTGTAGGGTCGGACTTGTCAAGATGGCCACGTCAATCTCTTCAAATTCAGTGACTCCGCTTAAGCCATCCGACGTTGCCTTCGAACAGATCAACTTGCCAGAAACCAATCAGAGAAATCTGGGCGCACCTCATCCGACAGGGACGGTCACACCATTGGCGTTGCGACCGTCAAGCGAAGGAACCGAGGTCAGCCTTGAGACCATCACCCAAGCCGTGAGATCTCTCCAATCTCGGGGAGACGTTCTCACGAAGCAACTTGCCCTCCATGGCGCGCTGTTGTTTCGGGGCCTACCGGTGCACGATGCCAAAGACTTCAGTAGATTTGCCCATGCCTTCGGCTTCAAGCCTCACGAAATCATTGGTATCGTTGTCGACCGACCGTTGCTGGCGCCCAACGTCGCGCCTGCAAACGAGTCTCCGAAGGAGGTTCTCATCTACAACCACAACGAATCTCCGCAAGTGCCGCATGCTCCGGAGTACATCTTTTTTTACAGCCACAAGGCCCCTGGGCAAGGGGGCGAGACTCCGATCTCGTCGTCGCTAGAGCTTTTCCATCGAGCGCAGGAGGAAATCCCTGAGTTCATCGAGGATCTTGCAGAGAAGGGCATCCTCAGTCGGGTCACTTACAAATTCGACAAGCAATACGCTGGAGGGTCGACCATGAGACAAGCTTTCGGAAAGCACTTCGAGGATGGAGACGATGAGGCGACCAAGAGAGCCAAGATTGAGGCCCAGATTGAAAGGTATGGTCGAGGAAAACACACAACTTGGGAATGGACGGAGGACGGCGTCATACTGACGCATAGACTGCCGGTCATCCGCACCCAGCCAGGTACTGGCCTTCCAACCCTTTTCACGGGGCTGGCGGCGTACTGGAAGAATGCGCAGGGGGCCAACGGCGCAAGAAAGGAGGTCACCAAGCAGCTGTATGGTGACGGCACGCCCATTCCAGACAGGTACCTGGAACACCTGGCCAAGATAACGGACGAGATCCGGGTGCTCCACAAGTGGCAGCAAGGCGATGTCCTCGTTTACGATAACATTATTGCTCAACATGGGAGGCAGCCCTGGCATGGCGAGCAATCGGACCTTGTAGTGCTGGCCAGCCTCTTCGATGGAGATAGCGTTCCTGGCGCTTATACCGATGCCGACTGGCCGCAGGTTGTCCAGGCACTCCCAGGATAGATACCGGAGGAATGTCCCAGCATTGAAGAAAACTTCCGGGTAATTCTGTCACGCTGGAATGCGGGAGGAAGAAATTGAGAGTCGTCTTATTTGGGTGCCGACAGTTGGCCACCGTGGCATTCGGGAAAAGAATGTACGAGCGATGGATTACCCTCTCCTAATGTACTACCAGACTTGCACAGTGAAAACTATTGAAAGGATTCAACCGCAAATCAGTCTATTCCGAGCGGGATAATTGTTGGGCGGAGTCATACTCCGGACTGACGTATTGAAAGAAGGAAAAAACGAATGAGCGTTGAATTCCCAGGCGGGGCACACGACGCCGACCTTCTCCCTGTCCGCTCGGCTTCGAACCGCGCACTCCCCATTCCTTGGCCACCCCCTTGCTTCGATCTTGGGAATGGAGTATCCAATCACATCTACTCAGGGGCCAGAGCAAAAACCGTATTCAATAGTTAAGCTGTGCTTCATTCCTCTAGCTCGGCTGTTACTGACTTTCCACCTGCTGCGTTTAATTTCCTGCTTCCCCCTGTTAGTTCACATGCAATGCATCGTATGTAATTTGTTGACTAAACCTACGAGACAAGAATTTCGTTGCCAGGGCGATAATCCAAGCTCGTACTGAGATTGAAATTCGTGTGATTGAGGAAATGACTCAGCTTGTTTGTTTCTGTCGGCCCCGAAATAGAGGAACTTTGAGGCTCCCATGAAGTCGCCATGAACTGTAATTCCGCATCAAATAGAGCCGTTGCTTATGCCGCCACACTAGGCCTGCTGGACCGCATCAGACCAAGCACGCTGTCTCAATACTCAATGTATCTGGCTGCATAGTCTTCAGGAATCAGTCCCAGCTGTCGAGACTCTGAAGGTTCTATGGCCCACGGATCTCTTGGCTAGCAATACGTGACTACAATGCTCTTGGGATGTCACCTGCTTATCTAGTCTTTGATCGCACGATTCGCGGCGGGGGAATCTCATGAACAGTATCGTGAGACGTTGGAAAATCCGAACTGTCTGGATCAGCACTTTCTAAGTCAAGCTCGTTGTTCCGGAACCATACTTGCATGTCAAATCAGTTAGACTCCTCAAATGATGAAAAGAAGCCTGTAACCTGGACACCCTAGCTCTGGTGCTAAAGAAATTGTGCCTTCAGCTGAGGTTCCAGAATAAGAGGAGCGACGCAGTAACCTCGAGACCTCTTGGAAGAGTGTTCTTAAAAGAGTAGTGAATGGCATTGAGAGCTATCAGCTTGAGTTGCTGGACCCTGTTGCTCATCGAAATGATCATTGGGCAACCTAGTACCAGGAACTGCCAACGTTCATTTACCGCGGCTGCTTAAAAGGAGCCTTACGTCCTACACAGCATGTTTCAAAGGAAAGTACATAAAATGCTTGCTCATCTCAAGGTTTTACTTGACATTTTTTACTGTTGGCCGCGGAAGCATTTAGATCTTGGTTAACATATACTGAGTTCTAGAATGACCTATGATCCTGTGTCTCCTATGAATCAGCTCAAGACTGCTCATGTATTTACATGTAACCTATGATAAAATACGTAAAACTGAACACTGAAATGGCTATTTTAAATACCACCTAAACTGCCTCAGTGGCAGCATTCGGCGTAGCAGAGTCCATCTAATACAAATTTGAACATAGTTTTCAAGTAATTGCTCACATCTATTGATCCTTTCTAAATACAGTGATTTTGGACTTGTTTAGTAACTACAAACCAGTTCGTTCTGCGTGCTATTTTGTTGTAATCAAGAAAGATTTACGAAGTAAAGTCTCGAACCTGTAAAGGACCACTTCGTCATAACAGACCTCAAATAAGACGCTTTCTCGTACAGTCGGTAGAAAGTTTATTATTTCTAGCAGTTCCAGTATATTAAGTTTACCTAATCTAAGTTCCATCTATACATAACTATAGAGAGATTGTATTTCTAGATTAAGACTTTAATATATCATTAACCGATTTATACTTAGGCGTCCAGTTCAATACCTACTCAGAGTTATATTAACATCTAAATTAAATACTACACTTCTAATCAATAGCCTTAACAGTTTCATCATTTCAAACCTCAAGAACTAGGCTTGATATATCTTTCGTTAGTAAGAGTACTTTCTATTGCTGAACTGGTCCTCACGTATCAATCGTATCTTATCTTGCAACTGCTATAGCCTGAAAGCATTTCACAAAGAAACCTCCTGAACCCAGGGACTGATGATTCGAACTGCACATCTACGTACTAAGTAGCGATATAAGAGTCTTCTGAAATTCTTCTTCTGTTGATGTTCAAGTACAATAAGTACAGAACTGACTCTCGACAACGACCAAAGTGAACAGAGAGGCTATTAGAAGTTCCCGTCTGGTATTTCACATAGACGCATAGCGATGTTCACTTCGCTGACTTGGCTTTTTTTCAGATGTAGACCATCAGACCCGAATTCATGGAAGGGTACTCTGACCGCACTCTTCCTCAAACCCAAGTTATCACATAATGCAGTGGGTACATCTTGGCTCTCAATTGATGTTCAATTCAGTCTTGAAGTTCATTTCTGACCTTCGACCATGTAAGGAGATTGAAGCCTTCGTTAGTCTAGGTAGATACTCTGAACTTGTTCGCTCTCCGCAATGATCCGTTCCAAGAATTCAACCAAAGCTATGCTGCTCTCCATCTACCACATCTAAGGAACCCATTCGCTCCTTGGCTTCCAGGGGCATATGCGCCGCAACATGTTTGACTTGTGGCAGTCGATGATGATATTTGCATGCAGGATTGAGATTATTCAATCTTCAAGATTATCCAATCTTCAGAACCGCGGACTGAAGCATGTGCCCATTTGATCACGTATCTGAGCTCAGTATCCCTTCACCGGATGTGGAGCTGTGCAAGGGCCGAGATTTTCGGCCTCGACTCATCCTCGACTCCGAAGCTTGTAGTCAAATGTTTCGATTTGTCAAGGCTCGGCCGGTTGGGAAATCCGATACGATCATGTCTTCTAGCCGTCTCCATATTAGCCTCGGAAATAAGCAATATTCGCTCGAGAGGGATAGCTAATATCCCAGGGTGGCGGACGCGGGAAGGTGTCTTCAATGTTCCCTTCGTACAGCAGCGGGCCGAGACCAATTCACTAAAACGTGCTTGTGTATGACTCGTCCAGCCGGGAGGTTCGAGTCCAGACGATCGGGATCGGAGAGCCGCATGGTGATAGACAGGGGCAGATCGATGAAAGGAGACAGGAAATATCGGGTGGCCGGAAGCCAGGAGGTGGTGCCAAGGGTCGAGAATGGGAAATTGCGGAGCCTGCTAACAGCAGAAGACCCGTCGATTTACCTGCCCTTGGTGTAGGGAGGCAAGAAATGCAGAGCGTCGTCGAAGAGACGTTCGGGAGGGCGCCGGGCGGAACGCCAAAGACAAGACATAATTTCCAAGCTTACCGAAAGGGAATGCATGCTAATTTGGATGAAGGCCGTGGACTTTGCTGTTTTTTCTCATGCGTATCAGGCTATCGGTTGGCCCCTTGCTGATTCCCGACCTCCCTCCGTTGGATTGCGGAGAAGGTGAGACATTGCGAATTGGCGAGGTCCTGGATGAGGCGATCCATTCTTGACCTCCTGGCTCGAGCCAACACGAGCAAATCAACTTCGAGACATGACAGAGGAAGTAATGACGGTAGGATTATGGTGCTGTGGAGGCGAGCAAGCGAAGCAGGAGCGTTGGTGCGTGGAAGGGTGTGTTGGTCTCAGGCATGCAAGCTCATCTTGTCACGTAGGAAACAATGCCTGACGAAGGGAGAGAGCATGAGGGCGAGAAGCAGACAGATGGATGAATTTGGTATGTTTTGGTGAGGACGAAGGGAGGGTTCGAATCGTATAAGAGATGAAGGAGTTTCCGGCTTCTCATCGACTTTTCTTTCCCTCCTCACCCTCATCATCAATACTCCGGCATCCTTAGCCATCACTCTCGCTTAAGCCTCGATTCGCTCGTTTAGTACCCGAGGTCTTTAGTCATTCATTACTTGTGTTTTCGGTCACTCTTTCAATAATGCGTCGCGCAGCCGCTGTTGCCCTCTTGGGCCAGGTCGCCATGGGCCAGTTGTTCACCAACTCGTCCACGACCGCTCGCCCGTCGTCTTCGACTGTCCTCACCACCACCATCGGGTCCACCACCATCACTGGCGGGGGCAGCTCCACTGTCTCGCCCATCATCAGTGTTACGACGGAGGACATCCCCAGCTTCACGGATGACCCGATCCCGAGTGAGACCGAGCCCATCGATGGAGGCACGTCAACTGAGGGCCTGTCCTCCACCTCCACCGACGCCATCATCACCACCGACACCACCAGCAACACCGACACGGCGACAACCTCTACCACCACGTCCACCGGCGGCGTGGTCACCGGCACCGTGAGCCCCAACCCGGTCAACGTTGGCGGCTTCACTCTCCTTGGCTGCTTCGGCTCCCCCTCCAGCTTCCCCACCTTCGACGTCGTCCTTTCCGCCGAGGTCATGACCATCGACCGTTGTATCGCTGCCTGCCCCGTTGGCAAGCGCTACGCCGCCCTCTTCGGAAACGACTGCCTGTGTGGTGACTTCGTCGACGACGTCAACGAGGTCAGGAGGCCCGAGGAGGAGTGCAACATCCAGTGCCCTGGCGCTCCCAGCCAGCGCTGCGGTGGACGCAACGCGCCTCCCATCTTCAAGCGCCAGATCATCTCCTCGTCCATCCGCTTCAGCATCTACATCCGCCTCGACAGCGCCGGCGGCACTGGCGTCATCAACACCCAGACCATCACCACGACGCTCACCACCACCGTCGGCACTGGCATCAGCGTCGTCACTACCACCGTTTGCCCGTACTGCCCCGACTGCGTCGGTCCTTTCTGCTGGAAGAACCCCTGCCGCGACGGAAAGTGCCAGAACACTCCCTGCCATGGTGAGGACTGCTACAAGAAGCTCGTCTGCTACGCAGGCTGGTGCTCGTGGGACTACCCCTGCTACGGAAAGAGCTGCCACCGCCGCCTCAGGTGGAACAACGACCACTGGAAGCCCGAGATCTGCGACGAGAAGGACAATGGTCGCAAGGTCATCTGCAAGGGCAAGAAGTGCGAGTACGCCGAGTGTGACGACAAGTGCAAGAACGAGAAGATCACCTGCTACGGAGACAAGTGCACGGTCGACAAGTGCCACGGCGACGAGTGTGACAAGAAGTACGTCTGCGAGGACGGATCTTGCGAACACAAGAAGTGCCCCTACGAGGACCGCGGCAAGAAGTACACCTGCAAGACCGGAAAGTGCCACGAGGAGAAGCCCTGCGAGAAGGACTGCCCCAAGCCCGAGCCTCCTTGCTCTGGCGACAAGTGCATCGTCACCATCACCCCTCCCCCCGTCACCCAGACCCTCTGCGCCGATGACGACTGCAAGACCACCGTCATCACCCCCGTCCCCGTCACCCAGACTCCCACCCCTGACGAGGACGACGAGCCCGCCGGCCCTGCGCCCACCGACGACGGCGAGGAGGAGCCCCGTCCCACTGAGGGTGCCAACCCCGAGCCCACCGAGGGCGCTGCTCCTGGACCCGAGGGCCCTGCCGCCACCGGTGCCCCTGCCCCTGAGCCTGAGACCACTGGTGCCCCTGGCCCCGGTCCTGCTCCTGGCCCTGCCCCCGGCCCTGCCCCCGGCCCCGGCGGCGAGGACGGCGCTGGCAACGGCTCCGGCGGAAACGGTGCCGGCAACGGCGGTGGCTCCGGCGGCAACGGCGCTGGTGAGGATGGCGCCGGCAACGGATCTGGCGAGGGAGCCAACCCCACCATGGGCGGCCCCAACGGCGCCAAGCCCTCCACCGTCGTCACCGCCGGCTCCAGCGTGTCCATCGCCAGCTTTGGCGCGCTCGCCTTCAGCGTCGTCGTCGGCGTTGCCTTCCTCCTCTAGGGGACGTTGTAAATCCAGAGACGGTCCTCTCTTTTTTCCCTTCTTCCGGCTCGCGTCATCATATGGGGCCTGGTAATGATTTTGTTCGAATGGCGGATTGGTGGGGGGTCTGAAGGTGTTCTCTTCGCAAGAGGCCTAGCGGTTGTCGGGGCGGGGTGGTCTCCGGATCCCGTCCTGCTTTGCTATGGATGACTTTGAGAAATGATTCTGACGATATAGAAATAAAGCGTGTCTTTCGCATCAAACAGCTGCCTCATTCGCATATCGTGACTCTTGTGACTATGATTCGATTCTCTGCCTAGTCTTCCGCCTTCCCTGTGCCTATCAATATCTAATGGTCTGTTTCGGTTCCTTGCCCACATAGTGCTGCTTGTTTGCCTTTCTTTCCAACGCTCACAGAAGACTTTCCTTAACACCCTCTGGCATGTCTTTCTCAAATCCAGATAAACCTCGCGCGTTTTCGCGGTCCCTTTTCATCTTGGCAAATGTGACCATGGCGTCGAGCCATCTCTGGGCCGTGATGGCCACGTACCAAGCGAGAAATACGGTCCCAATTAGATAGCGAGCCCATCTAGGCGGTGCGTAGTATTCGATTGCTGTGTCGAGAAGCCTGGCGAATGCCGCGGCGGTGGTGTATGTGCCGTTTGGGCAGTCACAGGTCACAGGCTCGGGTTGAAAGGTAGCCACTGGGAACTGGGGTGTTGCGCCGTCCATCTGGTTTTTCAATCAGTGGTACTGAGCACGGCCGTTGCTTGCTTGTTACTGACCTGGGAATGTTCAAGGCAAGTATATGGCGCGGCTCTGGAAGTTATAAAACGGCGGTATTGCAGGTGGAGATGGATGGGATGAACGATAATAGAACCAACTACTTCCAAGGGCTTTCATGGGGGCAGAAGAGAGAACTTTTGAAGGATACTGAGAGCACTTGGCAACCCGGCGAGTAGGTAAGCGGCGCAACATGTGGGGGATGACCCTTAGCCGGGATACCGACTGGGTACCTTGGCTGCGTGATTGATTGGTTGCCTGTTGTCATCCGCAGCGGCGGTTCAGTTTAGTCGGGCGATGTTCTTGTGAGTTGTGACTCCACCAAGATCCTCCCAATCAATATTGCCCTGGAGCATTTTGAGCGACACTCTCTTCGGTGGATAAGGAAGAAGAGGCCCGTAAACATCGGACTGGCAGCCCACAAAACGGCCTGGCTCTCGGTGGGTCCTTCTCCGAGGTGGGGCCGTATGAAGCCAAGGGCCTCGGGACATGGCACCGACCAGAAGGTCGAGCCGTTTCCGTCCCAGCGGAGGTCCGCTTGCACTGACTGCAACGCCGACGTCAATTCCAGGCCCGTGTTCGCTGCGTCGCTTTGGTACTCGACACTGTCTGGCATGGAACATTCTCTACCTTCCGTCGAATGCGGTCGGTGTCCCGTGGACCGGAAGTCTATGCGCAGGAATTATTCTGTTCAATTCGCATGTGGCCGCACTGGACTTTAGACTATTTTCGGCTTATTACATGGGAAAGACTACCTACTATCATCAAATTCTAGCTGACCTACCAACCTACCAAAGTCCCGAGAGGTCAGATAGGCACTATCCAGAGAGAGGATAGTCGTCAGCGTCATGCTTTCGGACAGACGTCGCATCCGCCCCTTTGCGTGTTTCAGCACGTGGGAGGTCCAGGCGCTGTAACGGTTTGCAAGGCCAAAATGCTCGGGCACGGATTGGCCGGCACTCCAGGGGGCACCGAGTTTGTTTGGGGGGGCGGCAGTGGACACACGGGGCGCTATTACAGTGTACACCGCACCTAAGTAAGTACCTAGATAGGTACCTACCAATGTGGCTAAGCGACGGACAGACTGCCCGAGATGCCTGGCAACCTGGGCAGGTGCCACCTCCTCTAGCTGGAGGGCTGTTTCCTCCTTGGAAGGAGGTGGCTGGATGATGGCAGGTGCGCCACTTGGGCGGTAAGCTCCAGGAACTTCCATCGAGGAAGGAGCAAACAGACAATCAGTCCTGCCTGCCTGCCTGCCTGCCTCCCTACCTGCCTTTTAATGAGGTAACGACCAAAGGAAATAGGCAGGTACGACCTATTCCAGTGTACTTACTCCGTACCTTCCTCGCCTTCCAGGTTTGCACTATCACCGCCAAAGCCAATTCCTCCCGCCACCTACACAGGTTGTCACGTCTTCTCCCAACCTCATCTTTCCGCCTTGTAGGGACCTTGGACTTTGGACTCTTCCTCCTCCTCTCGGTCCGCCTCCAACGCATCCCGAACTGAATCGAACAGACTCTTGCTCTTGCAGACACGAAGGGACACAGAGAGAGACACAGACGGACACAGAACACCACAGCGTGCGTGCGTGCGTGCTGACAGCTTCCCCCTTCCGAAGGCAACGCAACTGACTGACACTGACCTTTCCAGACGCGGCCGGGGCACATGGATGAACTCTATCTCGGCCAACAACATGTCGACCTCCAAGTCCTCCAAGTCCTCCACGTCCTCCCCCGCGTCGCCTTCTCCTCTTCCCGATCTCACTCTTACTTTTGCTCCCACTCGCACTCCTGCGACCACTACTACCATCGCCTTTTCCCCTCCCGCTATTCCGCCGTCGTTTCCCCCGTCCTCTTCTCCGCCTTCCACTCATTTCCCTTCACCCCAACCGCCCTCCAAGCCACCGGAGGCGACAACGACATCGACATCAACATCGAGACGCATTCAAAGACGTAGCGCTCACCTCCTGCGCCTACCTTCCGGATGGCTTGTTGACCGTCGCGTTCTCCTCTCCCCAGTCACCTGGAGCATTCCCGTCGCCGCAGTCTCCATCTCACCGTCATCTCAGCAGCCGGTCAACCCACATCATTTGCAACTAGAGGGTGGACAGGCGCACCACCAAAACTCGCAAGACGACTCGACCAGGACGGACACGAGGACGAGGGCGGAAAGCCTGACCCAGGCCGACATGGCGACGGATCCGGACACCAGCGCTGTCGCCACTCAGCCTCGGCACGTAGCCCAACCCCAACCGCAGCCCCATTCTCGTTCTCAACCTCAAGACCAGGACCAGGGCCACAGAAATGACGATCACCAAAAACAGCAGCAGCAGCAACAGCTCAAGCAGAAGTGGAAGAAGATCTGGCTGAAGGGTTTGTCTGTTCGTATTCGCCCTCGCAAGGACACGCCGCGACGAGGAGCCACCACCGCTCCCACGAGAGGGTCCGGCGCTGGGACAGAAACTGGTCGTGGTGCAGAAGGACATGGTTCCGAGGGCATCGAGAGGGACACCCAGACCACCACCGGCCACCAAACACTGCGGCAATCAGAAACGCCGACACAACCGAGCGAGTCAGACCCTCTGGCAGACTCCGACCCTTCGACAGCCGCGACCACCGCCTCGCCCTCTCCCGCGACGTCCACTACCGCTCAGACCACCACAGTACCATCGTCGTCTTCGTCATCCTCCTCGTCTCTGAGTGTCGGTGTTGGCGCCTCCATTGGCAACTTTCCATCCTCTTCCGCCCCGTGTCCCACATGCGGCCAGCGCCGTCATGTTGATCTCCACCGACCGCCCACCCCGGTCAAGCCCGAGGACCGCTTTCACTTCCGCTCCGGCGTACCCTACGGCCCGTGGACCATCGCGCACCCCCCGCCGCGACCCGCAACTTCCCTGGCTCCAGCCCAGCTCTCACTCGACGTTCCCACAGCCAACGTTGACTGTTGCGACCACTCCCCCTCCACTCCCCTCGCCGCATTCCATCCGTTCTCCCGCCTACCGCCGGAGCTCCGCTCCAAGATCCTCCGCTTCTACCTGGAACGGCCTCGCATTGTCGAAATCCGGTGTATGAATGACCTGAAGAAAATTCATTTCGCCCCCAACGCCCTCGGCAATCTCTCGTCCAACATCGCCTGGAGCGCCGACAACACTCTACCCGCACTCATGTGGGTGAACCGCGAGTGTCGCGCCGAAACCCGCGCCTTCTATCGCGTGCAGCTGCCGATGCATCCGACGAACAAGATCGCCTGGCCCGTCATCATCAATCCGGATTACGATACCGTCATCTTCACCTTTCCCTGGAGCAGCGAGATCCCACTTGACATCTTTTTGAGCGATTGTCTCGCCTTCGATCCGTTGGGCGTCGGCATACGCCATTTCGGGACCCGCGACCGCGGTGGGCCGGAGACGTGGGACCTGACCCCGGTTCCGGGATGCGCGCCGCTGTCCAAGAGCTTGGCCAATCTAGAATCGTACACGGAAGCGATCCAGTTGATGGACGACCGCGCGGCGGCCCGCTTCCCGGTGTGGATGATCCACGAAGGTTACCTGACGAGTGGGATTTCCGCCAAGGACGCCTTCTACCGAGACGTGCCCCGGCTACTATTGAGCAACGACTACGAGCCCCCCGATGCGGTGAACCAGCGTCACGCCCTCGAGACGCTGCGCACGCAATTGGGAGACTACCTGCCGAAAGAAGTTGCCGAGGGACTGGTCATGCAGCGCATGTTTTACCGAAAGTACTTCCGCCACCTGAGAATGAAGTGCACCAAGACGGATCTGGCTGGACTTGGCATGGTCAGGCAGGCACCCGGCGGCGAGACGGAGGAGTTCTTTCTGAGTAACGGACGAGAGGTCGCGGGGCCGCGTAAGAAGAGAAGGTCAGCATTGGATGTGCGGCCGAGCAGCAGCTGGCATTTCTGGGATGACGACTGATCAATCGGGCATTAGGGTGCTGTAAATGGATGGCATTGTTAAAAGATGGAGAAAAGATAAAAAGGGAGTTGGGTCAGGGCCATTCCGTTCATATTCGGCAGTGATTTTACAAACTCGCCCAGGGAAGCAAGTCGCTAAACAACCCAAACGACAGAAAGCAGTACATTTAACCTCAGGCTGTCACCAAAGAGATGATGCGGTTTCTGATAGTACATTGAATTCAGAGCTCGCCTCAAAGCAAGCTTGGGGTATAATGAGCGTTCAAACTGCTACAATCTTCCTCTTTTCCAAGCCAAGAACCATACTCCGCACCAAGACTCGACCTGACATGGACCCAACCCATATGTGAAAGATATGCGCGACAGTATAATACAGTGACAACTATGCAGAGATATTCCAAGAAGACAGAAAGGGAACCGAGCACAGCTCAAAGTCCCTTGCGCGGACAAACTCCCTACTTATGCGAAGTTTCCCTTCTCGTCCGAGACCATCCGCCGCTCCGTCTTCCCTTGCATGACGCCTCCCTTGCCGCTCTCCACGGCCTTCTCCGACGCCACGCCGCCGCCGCGGGCAGCCTTCCTCCGCCTGAGGAAGTCGCGCACCATCAGCGCGATGTCGAGCCCCGAGACGGTGGACCCGAGCACGAAGACGGTGGAGAGGCCGAAGCCGAGCGTCAGGGCCAGGTCGAAGGGGACGACCTGGGTGAAGCACAGGGCCACCGACGAGAGGTCCGAGAAGCCGGTCATGACGGAGGCGAAGGAGAGGACGAGGAAGAGCTGGTTGACGTAGATGCGGATGTTGGGCAGGCTGAGCAGCGGCGGGGCCGGGGGAGGGGGGCTGCCGCGGGAGGTGGGGAGGGGAGGCGGGGCGCGGGCTTTGATTGCTAGGTGCATTAGGAAGGCGGCTATGCCGACGAGCGTTGTGATGAGGCTTATGATCTGGGGGAGAGTTAGTGAGGTGGTAGAGGGGGAGAAGGTGGTGGGTTGGTGAACGTACCCCGTGCGCCGTCCGGAAGTGGGCCGACTTTCCGAAGACGAGGACGCCGAAGATGAGGACTATGACCATGGACGGGGCTAGGATGAAAAGCCACATTATGTTGTTCCACTTGTGGGCGTTCGGCAGGACCTGGGGCACGTTGATGCGGAGGAGGAGGTTGCGCATGTGCTCGAGCCCGATGGCGAGGGGGAGGACGTTGATGTACGCGACGATGGCGAAGAGGACTGGAGGACACGTAGTTAGCCCCCTGAGCGATGTACGTTTAAGAAATCGGTGGTATACTTACTGTGCAGGACGAGAAAGGCGATCCAGCCGGGGAGCCTCATGCCGTTGATCTCGACACCGGCGGCCGCCCCCGTGATGGAGCCGCCCAGGGAGTCGCGGACGACCTGCCCGTCGATGGCGTAGAAGTTTCCCTCGTTGGCGATCTTGATCGTGCCGCTCGGGATGGCCTGCTTCAGGACCTTGGTCACGTTGCCGCCGCTGTTGAAGGTGTCCAGGGGCACCGTCTTGCTCCTCACGAGGCCGAGGAAGACGAGGCCCAGGCCGCCGACGCCCTGGCAGGTGAGGGCGTTCACACCGGCCTGGGCTGCCATGGAGATTGTCTGGGCGTTGATCACGACGGAGAGGTTGAAGCCGTCGGTGGTGTTGACGGACACGATGGGCGGGG
Source organism: Colletotrichum musae (assembly GCA_027406025.1). Classification (NCBI taxonomy): domain Eukaryota; kingdom Fungi; phylum Ascomycota; class Sordariomycetes; order Glomerellales; family Glomerellaceae; genus Colletotrichum; species Colletotrichum musae. Next base: position 517,916 of record JANVYC010000001.1, on the reverse strand, counting down.
TGTTCTGGTCCTGGCGGGGGACGAGGTCCAGGTCTCGGCGTGTCGGGGGACTGCTCGGCGTCGCCGCGGGGGGCGCCGGGATTGCTTGCGCCGGTGGCATCGGGGTGCCCTGCGGGTTGGCTATCAGGGCCGAGACGACGAGGACGCCCTGCCCACCGATGCCGACGCCGAAGCCGCTTGCCGCGCCGCCGAGGGAGTCGTCATACTGCACTTTGGAGTCCGGCATCCCACCGGGTGGCATCGTGGCGTTGCCCTTGATGAGGGAGTCCACGCCGCCCATGCCCTGAATGGCGTCGCCGGCGCCCTGCAGGAAGCCGCGGGCGAAGCCCTGGGCCACGCGGCTGACCTCGATCTTCTGGCCGTTGAAGTCGATGGTCGAGGGGATGCCGCCGCTGCCCTGGTCCATGTTCATCGAGGAGCCAAGCTTCTTGACGAGCTGGGTGGCTGTGCCGTTCTCAAGGAAGCTGCTCGTCAGGCCCTTGGCGAAGGTCTGCGAGATGCCGCCGAAGTCGATCTGGCCGTCTGGCATCTGCTGCATCGGCACGGCCGTGTCCGGTTGGAGGCCTAGGCCGACGGTGGCGCCCTGGCCGAGGCCCTTGCCGAAGCCCGAGGCGGCCGCTGGCAGGATGCGCATGATGGCGCGGGTGGTATTGGGGTTGCTGGTCTGGCTGAAGAGGGAGTTGATGTCGATGTTGGACGCGATGGACTTTGTCAGCCCGAAGCCGAACGTCCCGATGACGTTGGGGATGCTCGAGTCGTTGACGGGCTCCAGATTGGCTGCAGTGTTGATCTTGAGGCCCGAGACGGTGCCGTTCCCGATGCCGGTGGCCAGGGACATGGCGATGGGCTGGAGCTGGTTCGTGAGGTTGCCGCCTCCCAGGCTCGAGAAGTCGACGGCCCCGAGGAGTGTGGATGTCAGGCCCACGCCGAGGTTCTGGATGGCCGGGTTCAAGCCCGTTGCTTCCATCTTGTTGTCCGCGGCGACCTTGGCGGCGATTTCGAGTGTTCTATCGCTTGTTGAGAGGTTCAGGCCCTGGGCTGCGCCGGCACCGACACCTATTCCTAGGAACATGGCCGGTCCGTTGAGGTTCTGCACCAGTTGGTTTCCGACATTCTTCAGACCATCGGTCAGGGGTTGGAGAAGAGGAGAGAGGATCCCGCCGATGTTGCCTCCGTCACCACCTCCTCCGGGTAGACCCGGGAGCTGTAGGCCCGGAAGACCACCGCCGCCGCCGCCGCCGCCGCCGCCACCCGCACCGCCCGGAGCCCCTGGAAGAGGAAGAGCAAAAGGGTTTGGAGGGGCCTCGGTCCCGCCTCCGCCTGCAGCGGCCGCTGCTCCGCTGAAGAGGTCACCTAAGCTGGGCAGTTGTCGTTTCTTGACCGATTTGGTACCGTCCTCGTTTACCTCGATCTCCTCCTCCTCAAGGTTCTCGAGGTTTCTCCTCAGCTTCTCCTTGTATTCTTGAAGAATTTGTTTTGTCTCGGCAAGTTGGGGCGACTCATAGCGGGCAGCCAGTGTGTCTGACAGGTCGACAGTGAAGTCGACCATTGACAGCAAGGTGCGTCGCAGCTTGGGATCGCTTCCGAGGGCATCGACGGTCTCGGCGCTGACGATGGAATCAAGCGCCTGACCCCAGGAGGTCAACTCTCGTTTGGATAGTGGGTTGCTGTTGGTACTGGGCCGGGGATACAGTTGGTCCCTGATCTCCCTGCCTACACTGAAGATGGAGAGGACCATCAGGACACCAATCATGATGGTCGTAAGTGTGCCCTGCCTTGGAGCAGGAGACGGAGGAGGCGTCGTTTGTTGCCTGTCCGCGGCCTCGTCCCGTGGTGATATCTTGCTGGTCATCTCCAAGAGATCCATGATGGCGAAATAGGGGGAAAAGTCACCGGCTTCGTGTGCTTTAGGAGATCTAGTTTGACATTAAAGAAAATCAGGGGTATCTCTGCAAAACGACAACTTGATATAAAAAGGCTGCCCAGCAGTCGTCAAGGATGAAAAAGAAAGGTAGGATATGTTCAGGCCGATCCGGGTGACCAGATAGGTTGAAGAAACAAAAGAAGCAAGGCAGAGAAACGCCGAGGAACCAGGGCATATATCTACGGAGGCGAGATGGGCTGTGATCTGGAGCCTAAAACATGAAGCGACGATCTCCTCCCCGGGGCACAGGGTATCAGAGGAGTTGATTTTCAATGTCATTCGGCCAGTCGCACGACATGGTTTGACTGAACCGACTGACTTGCTGGGCCGAGGGCCCAGATGTGGCCCGGTCAGGGTGGATTTGGTTGTGGGCCGGGAGCACCCCCCTTGCGAGAATCCCAGACGTTCGTTGCCGGGTCTGAGATAGGTCAGTGACAGGAGCCAGCAGGGGGGCCAGCGACGTCAGGCTTTCAAAGCACCCGGGAAGTTGACGTCGCGAGCGTTGGGATCAGCCATCGTCGGGACCGGACCGGGGTCGACGGTAGAGTCTGCTGTCAACGACAGTGTCAACGACAGCGCACATCCGGAAGAGGCATGAGTTTCCAGCAGGTCGCAGCATGCCATGAAGACGTGTCAACCGAACTCAAAGGGAGTTATTATGGCTCGTTGGTGATAGGCTACAGAATCTCTAGGAAAGCCAAGCTCTCGTCTGCAGAGTTCGGAAGACCGAGATCCATGACCGCATGTCGTATGCGGTTGTACATTGGCGTAGCGAATACAGCAACAATCGAACTTGTGATGGATGGTGATGCGAGGTTAGGCTGAATACGGGTTACGAGATACGAACTCTTTAGGCAAGTCGATCATGGTGGCGGGAGGGGTGGAGATGGGCAGAGTTTCGTGATGTGTGGAACAAATAGAAAATGATAGAAAAAGAAGGTTGAGGAGGGAGGGCTGTCAAGACTGCAGATGCGTTGGGTAGGGTTGTTGGATGGACGTTCAAGCCTTTCAACTCAGTCTGCGGGTTTCAGACGGACGAGAGACGTCGCAACACCGGAGTCGTGATTGGCTAGTCGGCACAGGCCGGGGACGGTAGCGGGCAGTAGCGTACCGCGGACGTTGAAGTGACGGCGAATTAATAAGGCTGGTGTGTTGTCCGTGGTGTTTTCTGCAGTAATCTACGGATACCACCTATGTAGTAATGAGCAGAGGAGAGGAGGTATTGCGGAAACGTTGGCAGGGGGGGTATCCCATGCGGCACTTACACTGCGATCCAAGGTACCTATTCCAACAGCCGGTTCCTCCAAGTTCACAGTAACGGTGTATCTGCATTACTTTGGGTAGGTACATAGGAAGTGCCTGTAAAACAACCTGGTGATCTGACATAGGTAATCTGGAAGCTATTAGGTACCAAGCGAATATTCTTCTGTCTGTATGTACATAGGTATATGCCCAGCTATCACCATAGGAAAGGTACCTACAGGTGCTGAATGAGGCAGGTACTTCGGGACGCTGTGTCGTAGTGGGCCACAGCGTCATCCGGGCGCTATGCGGCAGGTACCCGCTGTCTCTGTCTCTGTAGGCATTCTGTAACTAACTGCCCGCAAAACCTTTCCAAGAGCGGAAAGACCCTGCAATCGCGTCCCGTACTCGGCTTCGTGATGCCTGCTCCTTCTGAGGACCCTGGGTTGCAAAGCAGCGCTGTGCCTGCCTGCCTCCTGCCACCTCATGCCAGACTGCATGGATTGCTACTGGACTGCATGACTGACATTGCGTCTTAGTCATCCACCAAAGTCCCTTCACCATACGAATAGGTACTCAGGCAGGTAGGCAGTACGTACCTCATTCAGTCTGCCCCGCTTCCCGACGAATCGCGATTGCCTCTTCGGGGAACCACCTCATCGTACCTTCCTGGATGTGTCGGGTGTTCCCATTCCCATTCACATTCACATCCCCATCAAGACGCGGCTCCCGGCATCCAGACACCTCTTGCCTCTCGTGAAAACCTTGCTCGACTGTCAAACACACTCTATCGCTCCATCGTGTCGTGTTTTGTCCAACCCGCGCCCTTTCCCCACACCGAGCATCACGACATACACCGGACGTCCTACACCTCCATCATCTTTCGCCCCCGTTGACACCTTCTAGCGCCTGCGGCTTCTTCCATCACACCACACCGCAGTGCAAGTCACACGCATACCACACACTTAACACAAACCCTCTCACACAGACTGGACTTGTTGCCGGTTGCCGCTGCTCGGACGAGCCCTTGGTTTGTCGTCTTGGCCTGTGGATCATTGGAGCTGTCAGAACATTACACTCTGTCTGACATCCAACTTTCGTCAGCCTACCGGCCACAACGCGCCCATCCACACCAACCACCTTTACCCCCATGGAACCCAGTTCCGACGTCCGGGTTGGTGCAAGCGTTGAAGGCTTAACAACTTCAGGTTCGAGCTCCCCCCATCTAAACCCAACGTCGCCGTCTTATCGCCCCGTAGAGCTGGCCGCTGTTCGCCTGTCAGACCTGTCCTGTTCCTCGCAAGACGAGAACGGGTCTGACGGCGAGAGATCTGGGGCCGAGCGGGACGAGGATGAGGTTGACGGCGAAGACGACCAAGTTGGCTGACGTAGTCCCTCAAACAGCGGCCATCCCTGCTTCTTCGTCCGCGAAGCGGGAAAAGCCCGCGACGCCTGCGCCCTGGAGGGCGTTGACATCTTGCGATGGCTTCGATTTGCGCACATGGGTTTCTGCATCGGGAAGCGAGCCGGCGACAGCAATAGCACAGCCCTCATCGCCCTTGTTCCCCTTCTTGCCCTTTGCCCCGGTGGCCACCCTCGATCCCACCCGCCGTGGCGAATACGGCGCCGTGTTCCATCGCTTCACGGACCTACCCTACGAGCTGCGTTCCAAGATCTGGAGAATGCACCTCGAGTGGCCGCGCATCGTCGTAATCCGCGGTGTCATGGACCGCAGCTTCTTGGACGGCTCCGGCCTCAGATCTTCCGGTAACGAGCTGGGTAACGTCGCCTGTAACGCAAACTGGTATTGCGAGAACCGAAGCCCCGCCATATTCCGCGTCTGCTCCGAGTCGCGCGCCGAGGCTCTGTCTTTCTTCAGAATCCATCTGCCCATGCGCACGCCCAATCCCGACCGTCATGGCTTCCCTTACCTGAATCAGCGAAACCCGGCCTGGGACCGCATCTACATCAACCCTGACTGGGACCTCGTTCTGTACCAGGGGGCGAGCCACACCCTGACCATGCCAATCCTTGCGAGCGACCTGTTGGCCTACGACCCAAAGGGCCTCGGCGTCGTCCACTATGGTTCGACCGACTGGCCCAAGAGCATCTGGAACGTCAACCCGGATCCCGACTCTGGCTTGGCTACCATGGACGAGTCGCTAGCCTTCCTCAAGAGCTTCACGTTGTGCACGAGGCCTACGACCGACATTGTGCGCAACCTGGGCGAAGGTTATGTGCATGCCGTCGCGGGCTCCGTCGGCCACGCTGGTATGAAGATGATCGACGCCGTAGTTCACCCGCGCATGCTGGCGCGCACCCCGAGCAACACCATGATCCGCCTGGCCATCGGAAAGTACGTCGACAAGGCCCTAGTCAAAGATCTCGTCACCGTCGAGATGACCACACGCATCCGTGATACCGCCTTGGCCAATACTCTCGCCTCCTCGACAACGGGCTGGGTGCTCCAGTTGTCCTGGCAGCCTCCCGACAGGAAGGTGTCCCATGTCATGCAACTGACCACGGGTCCGCTAGTCGTGTGATAACAGCCGGCTGTCGCGTTGCTTCTTTTGGGTAAGTTTCTATATTCGTTTCGGTCATCTGTTACCGTTTATGAGCGGCCCGGTGGCAGCACGGTGTCATATGAAAGGAAAAAAAGACACGTCAACGTGAAATTGGCTTCAGCTTGCTTCTCGCGCGCGGTTTTGGGACGATGTTCTTTTGATAATGTTTTACACCTATGATACAACCGACGTCTCTGCGGCGGCGTTAAGACCTGAGCGCGATCAGCTTCAATATTCTTTCCCTGATGATTCTCCCTGCAACCTGGGCACCGTGCTGAAGGTTAATGGCGCCCACAATGGCAAATAGTGCCGAGTTGAGCACAATCTGCTGGCCCGAACCGGCAAGGTTTTCAGGCTACACGAAGAAGAGACAGGCGTCAGCAAAAAAAGGTTCAGGTTCTTGATAAGGGGGCTCATGCGACGGCTGAGTCCAGCGTACCTTTCCCGGCTTCCACCGTACGACCTTGTCCAGGCCGACATCCATCGCTAGCCGCTCGATCTTCTCCTTATTGACCACCTCGAACGGCAGCCGGACGTTCAGATTATCAATCTGGGCCAAAGAGGGGTGCTGGAACGGTGTGCGACCAAACTCATCCGGAACGATGGATCCCTCCTTGGGAGCAGCGCTGAGAAGGCTGCGCGTAGACTCGAAAAGAACGGCTTGCCGGCCTGCAGTTTTCGAAACGAGTCAGCCGCTGACAAGAAAAACGAGACCGCAATGCCGTCATTGAATGTAGATCCGATCCCAAAAACGTACCAATATACGCCAACTTGTCGTTGAAGCCACGACGACCCTGATCGAAGCTCTTGTGCGTGACCGCCAGCCACTTGATCTCGTCAGGCAGTAGCCGGTCTCCGTTGCGACCCAGAAGCCTCTCGTACATGGCGTCGAGCTTCTTGGGGTCCTCGTTGACCCTCCACTCTGAGCGCTTCGGGTTCTTGGTGATGTGCGGGGAGAAGGGCGCCTTCATGCCCTTGGGAGTGTAGGACCATCTCGGACGGGCATCGTCGGGTCGCTCAGCCTCCTCGGTCCTCCTCGACAGGTCCGCGATCTTGCTGTCGGCGGCGGTCGCGAAGGAGCGGGCGAGGCACTGGGTGGCGGGCGAGGCGGTCCGGGGCGACGCCGACGCCGATTGGCATTGCCTAAGGGCCTGCCTCGTGAGGCCGTATGCTGACCGGGAGCCGTTGGTTGCCATTGGGGCGGCAGGTGTGCGGGGGAGGGGGGAGGAGGTTCGGGTTCGGCGTTATCGTGCGGCCAGCCTAGAGCTCCTGATGCTCTCATGGAACTTTTTCGCGATGGCGCTGCACGGAACAATTTCTCGACGTCACGTGGCCGCGCGCGGAGCCAATATCATGCGAGAACCGACGCTAGACCCTCTAGGGGTTAGCGCGAAAAGAGCTCTTGGGTCAACCAACGGCAGGTGCCCTGAGCGTCGCAGCGATCCCCACCGTTGGCTCCACTTTCTTTCACGCATGTGAACGGCACGACGCGCTCGGCGAGACACGCCCAGCTCAGCTCTGCTCTGCTCAGCTCCAGGCCGCCAATTCTCGCCTCTCCTTTGTTGGCCGGCGACGTTATTACGCCAACGGTTTGCTACACCGACGATGCTGCTTCAATTGCTCACCCGAAACCAGCTTTCTTTAGCCGATACCTTCTGATTCATCATGGCGACTCCTAGCCGGGCCAAGACCACGGCCCAGAGCAGCGCACTGCTCCTCGAGAAGCTGTCGACTGTTCTGCCCAAGGGCCATCGCTTCGGCGTCTACCACCTCTCGACTCCGCCGACCAAGACAGACGCCCTGTATTCGGCGCCTCCCAACGAGCGAGACGACAAGACCTTTTGCGAGAAGCACTTCCTCGCCATCTCGATTGACTCTCGCCCGCGCACGGCCGACGATGACCAGCCCACGAAGGACATCACTGCGAAAGACAGTGGCTCCAGGCAGGTCCTGATCTTGGCTTTGGAGGTCTTCATCTACACTACAGCCTATTCGAGCACCTTCTTCGTTGCAAAGGCCGACTCGACCGGATACTTGAACCTCCTCAACCTGCCCAAGGGCACCCCCTCGCCGATCAAGGAGATCAGCAGCGCGTTCGTCACGTACCTCGTCGAGCAGCGCCGACGCAAGGGCATCCAGTCTGTCGTGAGCCTGTTTGCCCGCGCCCAGAACCAATATCTCTTTCCCGGCAGCGTGGAGTACAGCGGCAAGCACGTCCTCGACGACCGGGGGCTCGTCAAGTGGTGGTGCAAGGTGTTGGATCCCCTCCTCCAGAACCCTCCCGTCGGCGACGGCGCGCCGTGGGGCAGCGTCAAGGGATACCTCGTCATCCCCGGCCTCGACGACTACGAGACGAAGGCCTTCATCCCGCGCACGGCGAACGGCGCTGCCAATTGGGTTCTCGGCCACGCGCTCGAGAAGATCTCGCACTACACCAAGGAGTATGACTGGGTGCCTGCACGATGCCTCATCCCCCGCTTCCCTGACGACCCGAAGTCACGATTTAGAGACGAGTTGGACGAGGAGGTTGACAAGTCGAAGCAGCTCAAGACGACGGGTCTCTGGAAGAGTGTCAAGACGCTCGAGATGTTCTGGGAGATGATGGCGTTCCGGCAAGAGTGCTCCAGCGGCAGAATGACGGGCTTCGTCTGGGTTGTGTTTGACACGGAGGCTGAGAAGGCGCCGCAGCCTCCAGCTGAAGCCGCGGAAAAGGCTATACCCACGCCAACCCCTTCTTTCGACGCGAGCCAGCCGCCCTCGACGCCTACCCGTCAGAAGGCCGTGCGTCCCGCTACCCCCAAGTCAACCCCGCGCAAGCTAGTCCCCGCATCGCCATCCGAGGCCCAGGCGAAGAAGAAGAAGAAGAAGGCCGAAGAGAAGAAGCCCAAGAAGAACAAGAAGAAGAAGCCCAAGGGCATCATCATGACCCGCGAGCCGCGTATCAAGACCCACCAGCGCAACTACCTCCTGGACAAGCCCATCTCCAGCGCGTACTACTACTGGCCGGCGGAGGGACGAGGTCGTAAGATCGTCGACGAGAACGGCTACAAGCGAGTGAACGAGCTCTTGCTCCATCTGGACTTTGCGAAGCCCGAGGTCGCCATTGGCAGCACCCGGCGATGGATCAACGAGGTCGGCATGGGCGATGCGTGGGGGCTGGAGGTCGTTGGCAAGCGCGAGATGCCTGCGGCGGCATCAACCTCGTCGGCTGCCGGGGAGGTGAACAACCTTTCGGGCCTTGTTAAGCGCAAGCGTCCCGAGGGCCCTGCCAATGCTTCGGAGGAGCCAGCGAACAAGGTCAATGTTCTCAACACCGGGCTCATTCGAAAGAAGCCCAAGGAGACCGCCAGTGGCGATGTTCAGAAGGAGGACGCGCAGAAACCGGCGGCTAATGGTCTCGGCGAGGGGCTCGTCCGCAAGAAGGGTGACGCATAACCGCCCGCGCCGCTTTTATTTGTAATTGTACTTGGCAGCATGGCGTTGGAACGGATATATCACATACGGATGGCTTAGGCGGCCGGCCTTGGGAATGGCTTTGTGGCTCGTGTTGGTAGATCAGTCGAAGCCTCGATTGCAACCTTCTAGTCCCTGTAAAGGGGATATTTACCAGAACTTCCTTTCAGAAAACGTGCCCTCCACGATCAACCAGTCGTCCTGGATTCTCACTTGCATACAAAACCTGAACCCCTCTCACCGGTATATATCGTCGCCCATACTCCTCGTTATTCCCCCCCTTCCCCGCATTACTTCTTCAGGTAATGCAAATTCACCGGCGTAATCGGCTGCCCCCCACCCAACACAGCCATGATATTCCTCATGCTCAGCTCCTCAAAGTTGACGTGCGTCTCGACGGTGCCGCCGGCATTGTGACACGTCAGCGTCGCCTTGGTGCCCGAGAGCTTCAGCAGCCGCGGGTGCGGCCTCGGCTCGTCGGCGTGCACGTCCAGCGCGACGGTGCTCAGCTGCCCGGACTCGAGCGCGTCGGCCAGCGCCTCCTCGTCCACCAGGCTCCCGCGGGCGATGTTGACGAAGCGCGCCCCCGGCTTGAACCACCCCAGCGACTCCCGCGTGATGACCTTGCCGCCGGCCGGCGTTCCGAGGACGACGCAGTCGGACACGCCGAGGAGCGATTCTAGCGTCGCGTGGAAGGTCGCGGAGTAGAGGGCCTCCGTGGCGGCGTCCTTGCGGACGAGGTCGTGGTAGTGCACGGCCATGCCGAAGCCCACGCCGAGGCGCTGCGCGATCTGCTGGCCTATGTTGCCGAAGCCGACGAGGCCTAGCACCTGGGAGCGGAGGGTGTGCGAGACGGGCGTGGCGCGGGCGTGGCAGTCCTGGAAGGCGGCCGGGTCGGAGGGCGCGGTCATGCACCAGGGGAGGTGGCGGAAGGTCGAGATGACGAGGGCGACGGCGAAGTCGGCGACGGCGTCGGCGGCGGCGAGGCCTGAGTTGCAGTAGATTATTCCTGTTTCACGAGGTCAGAATCTGTGAAGATTTGTGTGTGTGTGTGTGATGGGAAAGGGACGGACCTCTCTCGCCTAGGAGCTGCGTGTCGGCCCAGTCAAACCCGGCCCCGGCGCTGGCGAAGACGCGGCAGCTCGCGGGGAGGAGCGGGACCAGCTCGGCGTCCCACTTGCCCATCTCGCCGCCGGTGCCCCAGAAGGGCCGGAAGATGGCGGAGAAGTCGCCCCACCTGCGCTCCCGGAGCGCGGCGGCCAGAGCGGGGCGCTGGCGCTCGGGCGTCGCGGGGCGGACGACGTCGAACTGCGCGGAGAAGGCGGCGTAGGTCTCGGGGTTGTACTTTATCGGGTCGCCGATGTGGAGGACGATGGGCTTCGCGCGGGTGCCGTTGGACGCCGCTGCCTGGTGGTTCGGGGAGGAGGGGCGCGGGGTCTGGGAGGCGGGCGTCGCTGGGGGGTAGGGGGTGTTGTGCGGTTCTGCCATTCTGGTGGTCGTTTTTGGGAGATGCGTGTTCTAGGGGATGGTTGGAGTTGGAAGCTCGTGAAGGTGGGAGCGAGTTGGGCCGCGATGGTTGATATGAGTGAAGTACAAGGGTAGCTTAAGATTGTTCGCAGCTAATAGCACGGGGGAAGATAATGCAAGACCAGTCGAATCAATCTGATAAGGGGTCCTGTCGCTGTATAGATATGATGCGTCCTCAGGGGGAGGGCAAGACCCCTCCTTTTTGACGTTACGCAGAACCAAAGAAGCATTGGTGGAAAACCGGGAAAGCCATTCGACGAGTCGGTGAGAGGGTGAGGCGAGATCAGGCGCAACCCGACTCTCGCAGTCTCGCGAAGTCTCCCGATCTTGGCCGTGGGAATGTCTCTCCACTCACCCAGACCGGCTGCGCGTGGGCGTGGGCTGAGTTTGACCGTTTCTTATTCTGTGTTATAGCAGGATGGGCCGGGGTGTGTCGTTGTTCTTCCTGGGCGCGTATGCGGTTTGTCTGCGCCCAATTTCGAGCCGGGACGGGACGGGTTGGTTTAGGACGCCAAGATGTTGCTGGTGTTTTTGATTGTCATTATGGTCAGAGATACGGCTCTCGCCGGTGATGATTTATCGACAATGGGCTTCCAAGAAAGCCATTCAATCGAAAACCCCATGAGACTTTCGCAAAGCATAAGGAACTCGACGTAGTAGCATCCGGACCTGCTCCACCCGAGGACATGCTCGCCAGGGACGCCAGGGACGTGATGTGCGGCAGGGGAGCTGTGGGGTGACAATGACGACCGGTCCAGGCTCGCCCAGCCGCAGTGGCTCTTGGCCTTCTCCCCCATCTTCTCCAACATTTTCCATCTCGGCCCACCCCGTCGACCGTGGGGGGGGGAGATGGGGCGGGAAACATCTGGGGGAGGAGTTAGCTGATGTCCGGGGTGGTCTGATCGTCTTCCCATCCCCTGGGAATGATAAAAGACACGCGACGAGTGGTTTTCTGGTTTCCCAAGAGTAAATCCATCAATGAAATTCGTCTTAGATCTTAGGTCGATTGGATCAGCTTGTTTTAATACAGTTGATGTGGGCGTTTGCCATTTCACTTTCTGCCCATATACACCTATGCTATGAGCTTGCTAAGTTGATGCTGGTTTAGTCTACGATGCTTCATACTTCCGTCTTGCGGGTTTCTACTATTTTCGGCCATTAAAAGCTTTAATATAAGCCCGCCTACACCTATCCCACGGTCTTAAAGGTTAGCGTGATACCTGCGGGTCCTGGATATATAGGAAGCCCCGCAAGAACTACGCTAACCTTTAAGACCGTAGTATAGGTGTATTTTAACTAGGTGCCTAGGCTAGATTAACTAGGTATCCACATCTCTAAGATCCCCGCGCCCCTATTAATCAAATTTCAATACTAACCTTCTTCTACTAATTCCTTTTTTATAGTTACGCACCCCTATTCCTTACTTTTTATATCTACATACACTCACAATACCTAGATCGCAGCTTTAGCCACAGCTTTTGTTAAATTATATAGATTTAAGCCTACTACTCTAAATAGTATAGGAGCGGATTTCAGCTACCTATATAAGCTAATAGCTAAGGGCCAGCCCGGATTAATAAAAAGTCCAGTAACTAAGCCCCTAACAGCTAGTACAAAGTATAATAAGGGCAAAAATCATATATAGTAATATATAAATACATATATTAATATACATACTAATTAACGTATAATTTAATAATTAAAAGTTTTATACTATAACCCCTTTACTATATATAATTAATTAATTACTATAAGTCTTTTTAAATAAATATATTACTATAATAACTAATTTAACTATTAATAAAATCTTCCTTATAGGCCCTAAGAATTAAATCCCCTAATAAAATACTATTTAAACTTAAGGGGTCTCTTTTAACTTTTAAAACACTATTAACCTAAATATAAACTACTAACTACTAATTAGTACTATAGTACTACCTCTAAAGCTACTTTTAAATAACTACTTAAGAAACTTTACTTATTATAAACTTAAACTACTAAGCCTTTACTCTTTAATACTTATAAAATTTACCCTATTAATAACTATTCCTAAAAACGTTCCTCTTTTATATAGCGTTAATAACTCCTACTATACTATAAGTATTATAAACCTTTTTACTAAGTACCTTAAACTTTATACTAATACTTAAAGTATATAAAGAACTATTAGCTTTTACTATAAAAACTATAAAAAAAATAAAAATAATTTAGTTATATAAATATAAAAAACTATATTTCTTAAGCTTTAGTACTAGTACTATAATATAAATAAAGAACTAACTAACTAACTACTATATTTTAAAAACTACTTTAATATAACCGCGTCTCTCTACTATAACTATATAAAGTAAATACTCTAAAACTACCTTATAATCCTTTATAACTATTACTTTATATTAAAAGTAGCTACTACTAAGTAATTTAACTTATAAATTACTAAAATTTATAAAAAACAAACTATTTTACTTAAGGCCTTTTTAAAAAACAAATTTTAACTACTTAATATATATTAAACTCTTAAATACTTACTAATTTAAAGCTTTATTTAAAGCTCTAAGTTAAGGTACTTTAAAGTATAGTATATAACTTTACTTAAAAAAGTAATTTTATTAATTACTAAAGCTATTAATAACTTACTAGAGTTAACTAAAAAACCTTAATATACCTTTAAAGTATTTAGTATTAACTAAGTAAATAACTTAGAGTTAAATAAGTAATATAAAAACTACTTATAAAGTACCTATTTAAAGTAAAGTAATTACTAAAGCTCTTTATAATATAATATCTACCCTACTTATAACCTTACTTACTTACTTAATTTATATTATTATAATTTTTTTAAAAAAGTATTTAAAAAATAGTATTATAATATAACTTATTAGGAGTATACTAATAAATACTTAAAAACTAATAATTAGTTAATTAAACTTATTAAGAATCTTTATAGTAAATAACTCTATAGTTAATATATTAAAAGTCTTAAGTAGCTATTAATAGTATTTTAAACTATTCTTTATAAAGTTTATAAACTTACCCTTTTAAAAACTCCTACCTTCTTAACTTTAGTATATTAATTTATATATTTTATAATAAGTAGCTATTTATAAAACTTTAAATAACTAGTATAAGTAACTATTTATAAATAAACTTTAAACTACTTATAATTAAAGTATATAAAGATATAAGTATTAGAGTTACTTAAGTTAATAAAAAAAGATCTATAATATACCTTTATAACATAGTACTCTATATATCTATAGTAATAAATCTCGTTTTTTATTAATAACTATATAAATAGAAATACTAATAAAACAAGCGCCCTAAATATTAGTTAACACTATATAAATCTAATTATAGCCCCTTTAGTATTATTAAAATTAAACATAATTAATATATACTTAAGTATAACAAACTTACTCCTAAAATAATATATAGTAACTATAACTTTATATAAGCCATTTAATATACTTATACTCTATAATAGTAAAATAAATATAACTCTATAAAGTAATAACTTTTTAAAAGTAATAAAAAAACATAGTACTAGTAGCTTAATTACCCTAACCCTAAGCCACTTTACTATTTAATAAACTTTATAAAAGAAATCTAAATTATAGTTAGCGCCTTTAAATCTAATAATAACAAAGCCCCTTACCTTTACTATAACGCGTATAGTATTAATAAAGTAAAAAGAATAATTTATTATAAGTCATAAAAGAGTAATATATATACCTACCCTAGTAAATATATCGTATTTAACTTCTACTTATATATAAAAAAATATAATAAATTTATATTTATACTAGTATTTACTAACTATATTACCTAGTACTTATAGAATTATTACTTCTTTTATTAGATTACGTAGATTTAAGCCCACTACTTTAAACAGTGTAGGAGCGGATTTTAGCCACCTATATAAGCCAATAGCTAAGGGCTAGCCCGGATTAATAGAAGGTCTAGCGGCTAAGCCCCTAATAGCTAGTATAGGGTGTAATAAGGGCAAAAATCGCGTATAGTAGCATATAAATATATATATTAATATACGTACTAATTAACGTATAATTTAATAATTAAGAGTTTTATACTACAACCCCTTTACTATATATAATTAATTAATTACTATAAGTCTTTTTAAATAAATATATTACTATAATAATTAATTTAGCTACTAGTAAGATTTTTTTTATAGACTCTAAGGATTAAATCCCTTAGTAAAACGCTATTTAAGTTTAAGGAGTTTCCTTTAACTTCTAAGATACTATTAACTCAAATATAAACTACTAACCACTAATTAATACTATAGCACTACTTTTAAAGCTACTTTTAAGTAACTACTTAAAGAGCTTTACTTACTATAGACCTAAGCTACTAAGCCTTTGTTTTTTAATGTTTATAGGATCTAGCCTACTAGTAACTATCCCTAAGGACGTTTTTCTTTTATATAGTATTAATAACTCTTATTATACTATAAGTATTGTGGACTTTTTTACTAAGTACTTTAAGTTTTATACTAATACTTAGAGTATATAAAAAGCTATTAACTATTACTATAAAAACTATAAAAAGAATAAAAACAATTTAGTTATATAAATATAAAAAACTATATTTCTTAAGTTTTAGTACTAATACTATAATATAAATAAGGGACTAACTAACTAGCTATTATATTTTAAAAGCTGTTTTAATATAACTACGTTTCTTTACTATAACTATATAGAGTAGGTACTTTAAAACTACTTTACAATCCTTTATAGCCGTTACTTTATATTAAAAGTAGCTACTACTAAGTAGTTTAACTTGTGGATTACTAAGATTTATAAGGGATAAGCTATTTTATTTAAGGCCTTTTTAAAGAATAAATTTTAACTACTTAATATATACTAAGTTTTTAAGTACTTACTAATTTAAAGCTTTATTTAAAGTTTTAAGTTAAGGTACTCTAGAGTATAGTATATAGCTATACTTAAAGAGGTAATTTTATTAATTACTAAGGCTATTAACGATTTATTAGAGTTAATTAAAAGACTTTAGTATACCTCTAGAGTATTTAGTATTAACTAAATAAATAGCTTAGAGTTAAATAAGTAGTATAAAGACTATTTATAAAGTACTTATTTAAAGTAAAGTAATTACTAAGGCTTTTTATAATATAATATTTATTCTACTTATAACTTTATTTACTTACTTAATTTATATTTATTAGTATAACTACTATATAGTTAGCCCCTATAGTATATAGTACTACAGTAAGAGCTATAGCTATACAGAGTTACGTAACTACATAGCTCTACTTATAGCTCCAATATCTATACTAGTACCTAGGCTACTTTTAACCTATAAATATTATTACTCTTTATAACAAATATTTAACTCTATATAAATTAATTACTATATTCTTTTACCAACAAGTAAACTAATACTAATTAGTAGTTAACCTACTTATTACTACTTAACTATAAGCTATAGATTAACTAGAATTACTTAACAAAAACAACAATAGACTATTATAACTTTAACTTTAAGCACAAAACTACTAAAATACTATTACTATACTAAGTATCCCTTTAATCTTAAAAAAGAACCCTAACCTTATAAATAGATCTCTAGGAGTATAGAAAGAAAAAAGTATTAAAACGTAATAAACCCATAATTCTATTAAGTTTCCGTTAACAAGATTATAGCTTTAAATAGCTAGGATATTACCGCTAGAGTACTATAAAGAGACCGCGAAAAATCCCCTTACAATAGCCTTTTTTTTTTTTTTTTTTACTTATAGCTTTTTTTTAACTTACCTCCTTTATTAACTTTTTTCTTTAACCTACTTCTTACTTTTTCTAACTCTTCTTTCTTTTAAAAGACTAGCTACAGTCCGCTTTTTAATAATATAACTCCCTTAAAAAAGCTATTATTACTACTTCTTACTATAACTATAAACTTCTTTAATATTACTTCCCCTTCTTTTAATAGGGGTTAAGATCCACTTCTATAAAAAGACCTCTTTACTAACTATAATCACAACTTACTCCCCTACTTTAAACCCCTACTATACCTACTTAAAACACTATAAATTACTTTACTATTACCTAAGTTAACAAAAATTTCATCGCTAGTATCTATTAGCTATTTAAACTACTATTTACCTACTAATTCCATTACTTAAAAACCTATATTAGGCCCTATAAATCTATAAATCTAAAGTTTTCTTCTCTATAACTATATACTTTTACTTTTTAAATAAGTAGCCCGTTTAACTTTAGTTTATCCGTTAGTAAGGATTTTCACTAAGTTTCTTAAAGTTAATAATAATAAAACTCTTAATAGATCCTTACAATCCCTCCTCCGTCCCCGTCCATTATCCCCCTTATCTATCACTTTAATTCTATTTTTCTTATATAGTAATAATAAAATTTAGAGCCGTTACTAATTATTTATAACTTAATAACTACTCTCTATTACTAGCTTTTTATAAAGTAGTTATAGAGCTTTTTAGTAAATTTTATAATTCTAACTAAAAGGACTTTTGTATAGTTATGTGGGTTGCTAAAATGTTATAAGTAGCCCCTATAAATAAGCCTTTTAAGGACCTCCCCTTTATAATAGCTACTTAGAGACTTATAATTAATATGGATTTTACTATATAACAGCCTACCCCTAATTATAATAAACCTATAAAAAATACCTTAATAGCTATTCTTAAAACCTACTTACTATAGTTCCTTAATAAGTATACTATAAAAAGCCTTATTAACTATAGGCTCTAAAAGACTTTTAATATTAATTTTAGTAATTAACTTATAACTACCTTTACCTAAGTTTTACTTAAGGTTTACTATATTATTAAAAACTACTTTTACTCTAATAGTATTAAGTTTACTCTTTTATAAAAAAATATTAATAAGTAGCTCTTTAATATTATTTAAGTAAGTTAATTTAACTTTTAGAGTAAAGAGGATATTATAAAAGTAATAGCCCTTTATAAAGGCTTTAGAGTTAACTCTAAAAAGCCTAGCTTCTTTAAACGTATTATAACTAGTAAGTTACATAGTACTTTAAAGTTAATTAAGTAGAGTAAAAGTATTATTTTACTATTAATTAAATATTATAATAATACTATATTATAAAACATAAATACTTTACTATTATAAAAAACAACTACTTTTTAATTCTTTTTAAAAAATTAATACTATAGTTAGCCCTATTAGCTTTATAAAGCTATATAGAGTTAACCCTACCCTTACTATTTTAAAGATTTCCCCTATAACACTCTAACTCTAGTACTACTACTCTTTAACCCTTTTATACTAAAGATACTTACTAACCTCTTTAAGTTTAAAAACAGTATAACCTATAGTAGTAACTAGTATAAATCTTTTAATATAAAACTTAGAATCTTTAAGTATAATTACTACTTTATAAGTATTTTTTAATATTAAGCCCACATCACCTTTTTACTAATACTATAAAGTTAAGTATAAACTTTTTACTATAACTACTTTAGTAACTCTACCTCTCCTTTATTACTCCTTAATATAGTAGTTATAGTATATAACTACTTTAAAACTAACTAAACGCATTAGTAGTACTTTTTTAAGTAGTAACGTTTTAACTTTACTATAAAAATATAAAATAACTAAAATAAGTTTTATATTAAGTACTTTAATAAAATAATTATAAAGTTCTTAAAAATTTAGCTTATATTTACTAAGGAGTACTAAAGTAACTATACTCTATATAGCTAACTTCTCGCTACTTACTACTCCTTTTTAGACCTTATATTAATTCTTATTAAAGGATTTTCTATACTTAGTAGCACTATTACTAACTTATAGTTAACTACTAGTATTACTAATAACTATACTATAAGTAACTAGTATATCTTTATAAATACCTATAATATTAACTATAAATATAATAGCTACTATAATAACTACTACTAAAGCCGTAATACTTATAACTATCTCTATAATAATATACTTTTTTTTTATAGTAATAGTATATAGAAGTATTATATTTATAGTAAAATTAACTACTAGTTTAATAAGTATACATAAAAGGAGTATAATAAGGTATATAAGTACTATAGATTATTATTTTATATTTAAAATCCCTTTTATAAAAAATATTACTAGTTCCTACTTTAATATAAAAGCTTTTTAAATAATAATAATAACTTTTTAAATACTAATAACTCTAAAAAAAGTAATTTAGAGTTTAAAAAGGATATTAAATTTATTTATTATATAACAGTATACTATACCTCTATAAGTATTAATAGCTTAGTTACTATTAATAGCTACTATATCTTTAAGTTATTTAGAGATAGTACTATAGTCTACTACTTAATATAAATAGACCCCTTTATCTACTTAGTACCTATATTAACGTTTATATATAATAGTTACTACTCCTTTAATATTTTTTATAGTATTATACTTAATACTAAAGTAGTAAAGTTTTTAACTACAGACTATAATTAATATATAGTACTATAAAATTACTTTTTACTAAACCTTAAACTTAATACCTTTAGTACTAATAAAATCTTTATTTCTTTTAAAAATATAGTACTAATTAACTTACTTAAATTTATTAATATCCCTACTCTATTTAAAAATATTACCTTTTATATAATACCTATAAGTACTCCGTTTTTACTTAGTTTAAGTAATATAAATTAACTTAGTATTATTTTTAATAACATTTATAATAAACTCTATTAGGGTACTACTATAGTTTTAATTATTTAATAATAGGGGTATAAATAGTTAACTTTTAACTCTAAAGAGTTACTAGTATTTTACTACTTAATTAACATTAAGTTCTACTATCTTTATTATTAATTTAGCTACTCCTTTATTTAATAACTTTATAACGTTTTATAAAGGACTAAAAACCCCATTAAAATTTCTATTATTAAGGCCCTTAATTATATATACTATTAATACTAACTTAATAATTTAGTACTATTCTACTTTAAGTTTAACTTCTATAATAACTTTAACTTTAACTATAAGGTTATTATTAATATTATATATATTAATAATAAGTTAGTTTTATATATAGTTAATATATTTATAACTTTTAATACTACTTATTTTTTAGAATTACTCTTTATTAAATATCTATAGTAAGTATTCTAAAAGAACTAAATTAATATATACTAGAGACCCCCTAATAACTTTATTACTAATTTAAATACTAGATTTTAGTTTAGTAAGTTCTGTAGTAATACTAAATCCTTTAGTATTACTTTTAAGAATACTCCTATTAAAGCGCACTACTTAATTAGTAAGGTTAAAAGGTACTATACTATAGTATATAAGATCTATAAGATTTTTAAAGTAGAGAACCCCGGGATAAGCTGTAATACCCGCCTTTAAGCTATAGTTAAAGCTATTAATAATACTACTAGCTTAAATAGCTTTATCCCAACTTTACTTATATTTAGAGTATACCCCTATATAAATAACTCCTCCCTACTATTACTAAATATTATAACTAAAGCTACTACTATTTATAAAGCTATAGATAAGGTCCGCTACTTTTATACTAAATAAATAGTTATAAAAGGCCTTAAAGTATATAACAACTTTAATACGTCTATAAACTTTAACTTTTTACTTTAATCTAAAGTTAGAGTATAGTATAAAAAGGGTAGTTAGTAAGGCCTATACTTATTATTTTTAATTAATAATAAGTTCTATATATTAGTCCTTTTATAAAGTCTATAGATATTTAAATTAACCTCTATTAAACCCTTTTATAATAATAATAATAAAGTTAACTTTAAATCTTTATTACTAAATAACTCTAGCTATACTAAAAAAACTAAAAATAATAAAGCTAATAGCTCTAGGGATACCCCCAGCAAGGCTAAGCTACTTAAAGAAATCCTTAATAAAATTATTATTAATCCTACTCCTTCCTCTACTACTAAAAACCTTCTTTAGCTACTTAGGAGACGTTCTAGCCACTCTTATAAAAACGCTACTATAATATATATTTTAGTAAAAGAGAAAGTCGATTTTGCTTTTATAGTTAAGCTATATAATAAGGGTATAATTACTATACTTAATAAACCCTTTTAGTTATTAATAGAGTAAGAAATTATAGTACTTTAGGATTATAACGTTTTTAACTTTATTCTTTATAACTCTAAGATTTATAATAGCTACTGTATATTTAAATTAAGGATTGTTAATAAAATTAAGGAAAAGACTATAAATAGCCCCTATAAAAAGTTCTATTTTATAATCTAAAGTTATACTAATAATAAAAAGGCTAAGATCCTTATATAGTTTTTAATAATTTAGTAAGCTTTATAGTAACTAATTCTTACTTTAGTTCTTTTTTTAATTTATAATAGTATAACTCTATAGTTATAAAATATTACTTAAGTATATATATAGTTAGAGACAAAGCTTAATTATACTATTTTTATAAAACTCTTTAAGTAAATTAAGTATTATTACTCTTATAATACTATTATAGTTATTAAAAAACTACTTTATAGTATTATAGAAGTAGGAACGTACTAGTAAGTAACGTATAACTACTACTACTATAAAAGGCTTAATATAGTTAGTTTAATATATAATTTATACCTTTTAATATTATTAATTAATAATAAAGAGTTTATTATAGTTAGAATATAGACTAATAATACATTAGGGCTTTTTACTATTAATTTTTTAGTTTAAAAGGATAATTAGCTTTAAAAAGTAAACCTTATAGCTAAGTTAAAGACCTTTTTAACTACTAATAATTCCTTTATATTTAATAGTAGTATTCTAAGCTTTAAAGGTAGTAACTTAGTATTTTAATAAAAGGGCTAGAGTAAAAAGCTTATTATTATAACTCTTAAAGTAAATTAAAAGGCTATATATATTTAATAGTAGGCCCGTAGTACTTATATTATAATAATCTATTAACTAAAGGTATTTTATAATTTATTAATTACTACTTAGTACTAAAAGTTTAATAATAATAATATTAAGGCTTTAAATAAGTATTTATAGTAGTAAATTAATAATTAGGAGTAAGGGCTAATATACGTTCCTTTTAACTTTACTATTAGTAAGTTTTTTATATTTATAGATAGATTATTTACTAATAATAATAACTTTTTATTATAACTTAGCTTTATTATTATCCTTAGTAATAAGCGCCGCTTTACTAATAATACTTTTAAGCTTACTAGTAATATTGTCTACTATAACTTTATAAAAAGCAAGTACGTTACTTATAGTATACTAGTATTTAAGATTTATAGTATAACGGCTAGTACTAATATAGCCCTTACTATTACTAAAACCCTTTAAATTATAACTAACTATTTTTAGTTTCTTAAAATCCCTATAGTAGTATATATAAATTTATACTTACTATATAAATACCTTATTAAACTTAGTACTACTAAAAAAAAGCACTTAATAATTAATATTATAGCTTTAAAATAGTTTTATAAGCGACGTAAGATTACTAATATTTACTAAATAATAAAAAGTAATAACCCGGCTAATACTTTTATAAAAACCTCCCTAAACTGCACTTTTAAAAGCTTTATTAATAGTAATAGTATAATAATTAAAATAAAAGGATAGGTTATATAAAAAAGTATATAAAGCTAAGAATGTAAAGGATTAAGGGATATAGGTAGTATAAAGAGGAAAATATAGGCTCTAGTTACTTTAGAAGTAGCCCTAGTAAGCCCTAGGTACTTTAATAAGTCCCAGGCCTGTTAGAAATAAAGCTTAACTCCTATAGGGGTTTTTTAGATTTTTTTTTAATTTTATAAAGAGTAGTAGTTTATTAAATAGCGTTAATTACCGCCCTTTTTATAAAAGTAATTATTCTTTTTATTAAGGCCTTATACTTTAGGCTATAAAGTAAAAAGTACTAGTGTTAGTATAGCTACTGTATAGTTAGCCCCTATGGCGTACAGTACTACGGTAGGAGCTATAGCTATATAGAGTTATATAACTACGTAGCTCTACTTATAGCTTTAATATTTATACTAGCACCTAGGCCACTTTTAACCTATAAATATTATTACTCTTTATAATAAATATTTAACTCTGTACAGATTAATTACTATATTCTTTTACTTATAAGTAAACTAATAGTATTATTATATTTTTTTTAAAAAGGTATTTAAGGGATAGTACTATAATATAGTTTGTTAGGAGTATACTAATAAGTACTTAAAGACTAATAGTTAGTTAATTAAACTTATTAAGGATTTTTATAATAAATAACTTTATAGTTAATATATTAAGAGTCTTAAGTAGCTATTAGTAGTGTTTTAAGCTACTCTTTACGAGGGCTTATAAGTTTACTCTTTTAGAGACCCTTACTTATTTAACTCTAGTACATTAATTTATATATTTTATAATAAGTAGCTTTTTATAAAACTTTAAGTAGTTAGTATAAGTAATTATTTATAAGTAGACTTTAAGTTACTTATAATTAAGGTATATAGAAACGTAAGTATTAGAGTTATTTAAGTTAATAGAAGAAGATCTATAATATACTTTTATAATATAGTACTTTATATATTTATAGTAATAAATTTTGTTTTTTATTAGTAGTTATATAAATAAAGATATTAGTAGGATAAGTACTTTAGGTATTAATTAATACTATATAGATTTAATTATAGCTCCTTTAGTATTATTAAAGTTAAATATAGTTAATATATACTTAAGTATAATAAACTTGCCTTTAAAACGGTATATAGTAGTTATAGCTTTAAATAGGCTGTTTAGTATATTTATACTCTATAGTAGTAAAATAAATATAGCTTTATAAGGTAATAGCCTTTTAAAGGTAGTAAAAAAACGTAGTACTAGTAGCTTAGTTACTCTAGTTTTAAGCTACTTTACTATTTAATAAGCTTTATAAGAGGAGTTTAGATTATAGTTAGTGCCCTTAAATTTAATAATAATAAGGCCCTTTGCCTTTACTACAATGTGTATAGTATTAGTAAAGTAAAGAGAATAATTCGTTGTAAGCTATAAAAGAGTAATATATATACTTACTTTAGTAAGTATATTGTATTTAACTTTTACTTATATATAAAAAGATATAGTAAGTTTTTATTTATATTAGTATTTACTAACTATATTACTTAGTACTTATAGGATTATTACTTTTTTAACTACTCTACTAATACTTTTATTAAGACTTTTAATAAGTTTATTATTATAATAAAACTTTAATATAATATAAATATATTAGTATTTAAATATAACAAAAAACTTATTAAATATAAAAGATTAATAACTACTTTTAAAGTATAAAGCTATTTTATTAAGTTATTTACTTTAAATACTTAAGATTAAAATAGTAGTACTAAGTACGTTAGTACTATAGTTAAAACTAAAGTAAGGACTATAAAAGAAAGTAGTAAGCTCCCTTATAAAATATAGCTTAATATATATAAGTCCATAGTATATTTTTATAACTATATACTATAAGTAGCTTTTAGTTAAAAGACTCTGTATAAGGTACTTTATTAGTAGTTTAAAAACAATAATACTATAAAGTTAAGTTTTGTATATTTATAAGTATATAGTTATAAAGTATACGCTTTTATAGCTACTACTTAGCTTAAAAAAAAGCGCCTTAACTACCTTATTAACTACGCTTTTTTAGAGTTCTTTATAGAATATACTTTAATAAATTAATACTATATATAGATCCCTTTAACTAAAAAGGTTATTACTATAAAAGACGTAACGTTTAATAAAACTTAATAATTTAATAGTAACTTAAAGGCCTTTATTAAAAATACTATAAATCTTAACTTTAATACTATTACTATATAGGTTTATAACTACCTTATTAATAACAAAGAAACTAACTATTAAGTACTATATAAACTCTTTTTACTAAGTAAAAAGGATAACAAAGTTATATTTTTTATAAAAGCTTTTAGTAAAATTTTTAAAAATCTTAATTCTAAAGACTTTACTATAAAATAAGTTCTTCTTAGTAAATATTTCTATTTAATAGTTTATTTTAAGTTAATATTAATACTACTTAACTTACTTACTACTTTTTTTTAAGTACTTATTTATAAAGAAGAGTGTTTAGGGAAGTATATAGAAGTAGTACTAAGTTATAATAATTTAAAAGACCCTAAATAGACTTATTATAACGTATTTACTAGGCCCTATTAAAAATAAAGTTTTTATAAAGCTACTTTTTTAGTAGGGACTTTATTATTGTATTAAAATACTCTATAGTATTACTACTTTTAGGCTAGCTCCTTAGTTACTTATAAACTATTAAAGGGGATCCCTAGTATTTAATATACTTTAGGGGTATTTTAAATAGTAGATATTAAATACTTTAATAGTAATTTTTAGTTATAAAGAAAGGATATAAGTGTTTAAAAAAACAAAACCTCTTTACTAAGTAGGTATAAGAAGCTGTATAAAGTACATAGTAATTTACTAATACTAAATACTCCTTAGAAAAATCTCTAACTTTTACTTATATTTTATATAGAAGTATTAGTTTATTTATATATTATAACTATATAAGTGGTTAAGGTAATTTATTTTAAGAGCTATTTAGAAATAAACTTTTAAAAAAAGGTGCCTATAGGTATTATAAAAGGTACTTAAATCTTTAGTTACTATTAAGTTTATATATATAAATTTAATAAATATAGTAGGCTTTTAAAGATTAAAGCTTAGTTTATTATATATAGTAACTAATAGTATTAAGATAATTAAAAGATATATACCTTAATACTTATTAGTATATTTTTTTAAATACTAATAGCTATTACTAACTACTTTAATTTTAAGCTTTTATAGTATAATACTATAAATACTTTTATATACGTAGAGTTTAATAAAAATATTTATATATAAATACCCCTTAGTTACTAAAAAAAGGGTACTATTCTTAAGTTTATTAAAGTACTCTATAAATTACATTACTTACTACTTTTTTAGTAGTACTATTTTAAAGTAGGTTTATAAAAGCTTAAGTTAAAGTAAGTTATTAGTAAAAACTACTATTAAATATATAACTATATAATCTTTTTTTTTTATATAAATAACTATATACTCTACTTTCCTTTAGAGTACTATAATAAAGCTATAGAGTTTATTAAAGTTTTTTAAAAGTAGTATTATTTTAAAAGTAGTTAAGACTTATAATAGTTTTTAGGGATTAAAGTTATTTATAACTATACTATAAAGTGGCTCTAGTTTTTATAATCTATATATATTAATAAACTTACTAAATAACTTTAATAATATATAATAAAATTAAGAAAAGTATATACTTTACTATTTTAATTAAGTAAGCTTTTTTTATATAAAAGAACAGCTATATATATTAAAATTAATTAATACTAAAGTAATATTAACTTTATAATATACTTAGTAATAATAGTTTAGCTTAATATTACCCTTTTAATTAACTATTTTACTTATTTTAATTATAACCCCGGCTTAAAGTATACTAAAGAGGCTAAAAAAACTATAGTTTACTTTATTTATTAGTATACTTTATACTTTAAATATAGTTATAAAAAAAAAAACTTAATAATAGCTTTATAGTTACTATATATTATAACCCGTTAGTTAATAAACCTTTAATAATAACCCTATAGGGGGCTTAGTAGTTAAATAGGTATATTAGCCTATATTAGTATAATAACCCTATAAAATAAAAGAACTAGGATATAAGTTACGTAATAATAAAAAGGACCAATACATAATAAGTGGTTCTAGAGTAGAACTAATAATACTAAGGGCGGTTTATAGTAATAGACTAATATACCTAACGTTAGTTCTAAAAATAAAGAAATATATTTATAAAAAATAGAACTTATATATAAATAGGATTTAAGTACCCTTAAGTCCTACTTTTTATAGTTCTTTAACTATTAACTTTATATTAATCTTTAGATACTTTTAGCCCTTTAGTAGTAACTACTATAACCCTTTTATTAAATACTTAAACTAATTACTTAAGTACTTTAACTCCTAGGATCCCTTTAGTACCCTATAGTACTATTACTAGTATTAAACCTTAACTTTTATTAATACAAACCTTACTATTAAAAAGCTAGTTATAATATTTTAATAGCTTCTATTTAGTAAGTTAACTTTTAATACTAACTAAATAGTATTCTATAATATCTTTAGTTAAAATACTTAAAGTAACTCTTACTTTATTTAAGTCCTTTAGTAAGTAGGTCCGTAACTTTACTTAAGAGCTAGAAGAATAACGTATAAAAAATAATAAAAACGAATTTAGTAATAACGATACTAATAAGTAGCTTAAACGGACTTACTATAATATTAAGTAGTTTTAGAAGTTATTTAATAAAAATTCTAGTACTATAGAAAAACTCTAGTAAGCTGTTTAATAAACTAATAAACGTACTTAAAAGGTTAAAAATTAAAATAAAACCCTCTATACTACTACTAATATTATTAAAATACCTATTTATAATAGTTATAAAAAACTTAAACTAAACTTACCCGTTACTTATAATAGAACCCCTAAATAACTTAAAGGATTCCTAATTTAAGTTAAAAACTATTAAAGCTTTTACTATAATAGTTTTAAAAACAATACTAAATAAGTTATTTATACTACTACGTTCCTCTATAAATACACCCTTTAGTAGATTAAACCTTTTTAAAAATAGTTCTTTAAAACTAAAACCTTAAATAACTATACCTCTAAAGTTAAGGATATCTTTTTAACTTTTAAGGGATTTAAATACACCCTTTAAACCCTATTCTAAAACTCTAACTAAAAGAAATAAGCTAAGTACGATCTTACTATACTTTAATAAATTAAGTCTATAACTTACTATACTACTAAATTCTAACGTATTAGTATATAACTAAACCTTATTAAGGAATTTAAAATCTTTATATTCTACTAAGGTTTAAAAGATAAAGTTAAAAATAAACTTATTAAAATTAATTACCCTAAAGACTTTCTTTAGTATACTAAACTTATAATTAAAATTAATAATTATTTTTAAAAAAAACACTATAAAAAAAAAGAACAATAACTTAATACTAGTTTTAGTAAGAAATACTAATAGTAACTATAATAATTCTAATACTATAACTAAAGACAGTAGCCCTAGTAGAATAACTAGTAAGGACGAAATAATAACTAGTAAAGTACTACTTATAAACACTATATAGGCTCTATAGATCTTAGTACTACTAAATAATAAAAAACTAATAAAGGGCGCACCTTTAAGTACTATAATTATAATAAACTAAAATATATAGCTAAAGACTATTACTAACTTAAGAAGTAGTAATAGTAACTAGTACTAAAAGGTAAATAACTTAACGCTATTTTTAAAGAAAACTATACTAAACTTTTATAAATAGTATATTATAGTAATAAATATACTATTTATAAAAGTAGTAAAGAGAATACTAAATAGTACCTTAAGAATACTAGTTACTTTAGTTATAATATTACTAACTTCTTTAAAAGAATACTTATAGTTACTTATAAAGTACCCTACTAAAAACTAAAACAAAAGACTTAAAAATAGCTTAATAGTATAAGTCTATAATAAGTATACTATAACTTAACGATACTTAGTAATAAAGAAGTTAAGTATAAAAATAAATAAATTATTTAAAAGCTTAATAAGCTAATTAAAGGACTATAATATACTACTAATATAAAACCTAATAAAAACTATATAGAATATATCTAAATATTACTTACTTAACAGAATAAAAAAATATTAGTATATACTAACCTACTTAAACTTAAATAACTTAATATAAAAAATACTAAAAGAGTAAAAAGAATTATAGCCTATTCTATAGCCTAGGATACTAAATAAAAGTCTAATATACTCTACAACTTAAACAAACCTCATAACATTACTTAATAACATACTTAAAATAAAATTACTTAAGGGGCCCAACCTAATACCTAGAACTTAAATTCTAAAAAAGAACCTTTAATATAAAAAAAAGTATAAAAATACCTACTATATATCCCTCTAAATAATAACTAATAACGTATTATCTTTTACAAAACTAACTCTATTAAAAAAATAAAAAAATAACTATTTAAGTATATACTAAAAGACTATAAATAGTTAAATATACTATATAAAAATTACTATAACGTTTTTTAGTTATAATACCTTAAAGATAAATACTAAATATACTTTATAAAAAAGCTTAACTTATAATTCTTTTTCCACTAAAAAAAAAACACTACATAAAAACATCTACTTTATAAAAGAACTCTATATATAAATTATTTAAAAATTTAAGGGAACTAAAAAAGCGGTTTTTAAACCTAACCTTAACTTTTTAATAAAATACTTATATAACAACAACATAAATTAATAAAACTACTATATTAACTAGTACTAAGTCTACTATATCGTAAAAGTAAGGACCCTTAAAAAGAAGCAGCTCTAAAAAGAAAAGGGAACTAGCTTTGCACTACTAGTTCTTAATATTAAAGATATTTTTAAAAAAGGAGAAATAGTTAAGTACCTTAATAATAATAGAATATATACAGAATAAAGACTTAAGTAGTTAAAAAACTAAACTTACTTACTATAATAGAATTATAATAAGTAATTATAATAAAATCTATTAACTTAACTATAAAAGTAAATAAGAATAATAAACACCTTTACTTTAACTTAATAGTAAATAAAATATAAATTAAAGCCGTAATTAATAGTAGCACTTAAAATAACTTTATATTACTATAAATTATAAATAACGTATAACTACTATAAAATAAAATAAAAACCCCTATATACTTTATAACATAAAAAGAAAAAGAGTATAGTATAGTAGAGGTATTATTAATAAAAAGACTACGCCCCTTACTTTAAACTACTACAACCAAAAAATATACTACCACCTTAATATTATAAATATAAAATACTAAAACGTTATCCTAAAACTACTATAACTATATAATAAAAACCTATAAATAAAATAAAAGAATTACTACTTCTATTAAAACTATAAAAAGAGTTTAGTTACTAAAGAATACAGTTAACTACTAGCTTTAAATAAACCTCACTATAAAATACTAATAATATATATATTATAATATATTACTTACCTAAAAGTTAAAAAAGTAGTTACTTAGCTATTATATATAAAGAACCTTACTATAATATAAAAAGAACTAATTATAAATAAAAATTAACTTTTATTTATCCTAAAAGAATATAGAGTATATAAGAAGTTATTTACTTTAATACTAAAAATAAGCTTACTAAAGCATAGCGCCTTTAACTACAAAATCCCTATTAAAAAGAAATAAATACTAGTATTTAATAAAGTTTACTAACTAAACTAATAAAAAATAAAAGTACTTAATAAATATATTAATAAATATTTAACTAAAAACTATATTAAAGAATTAATATTATTAATAGAATACCTAATCCTATTTGTACTAAAAAAAAATAATAAACTATAACTCTATATTAATTACTAATAACTTAATAATATTACTATTAAAAACTAATACTTATTACTATTTATTTTAAAACTATAAAACCTACTCTATAGAACTAACTAGTTTATAGCCCTAGACTTTAAAAAAGCTTATAACTTAATTAAAATTAAAAAAGGAGAAAAGTAAAAAACTATATTCTACTCTTATAAAAGATATTTTAAGTACTTTATAATACCTTTTAAACTTACTAATACCCCTATAATATTTTAAAATATAATTAACTATATCCTATAAAAAAAACTCAATATTTTTATAATTATATACTTTAATAATATCCTTATTTTTTTAAAGACCCTTAAAAAACATAAATAATACGTATACTAAGTACTATAAAAGCTTTAAAAAGCTAAACTCCTTATTAAACTAAAAAAAAGCAAATTCTATATATAAAAAGTAAACTACTTTAGATTTACTATTATATTTAGAATTATTAAAATATTAAATAAAAAAATTACTATAGTTAAAGACTAGCTAATACCCTAAAACATTAAGGATATTTAGTTTTTTTTTAAATTTATTAACTTTTATTAATAATTCTTTAAAAGATATTTAAAAAACATTAAAGCCCTAACTAACTTTATTAAAAAAAATACTAAATAAATTTAAATAAATAAATAAAAAAACGCATTCTAAAAAATTAAAAACTAGGTTTTTAGTAAACCCGTACTTATAATACCTAACTCTAATCTACTATTTAAAGTAAAAACTAATACTTTAAATTATACTATTAATAAATAACTTAGTTAACGTAATAAAAAAAAAACAACTATATCTATATACTTTTTATTTAAAAAAACTTAGTAAATTAAAACTTAACTATTAAATTTATAATAAAAAACTTATAGTAATTATTAAAGTATTTAAAAAATAGAAACTATACTTTTTAAGAACTAACTATAAAGTTATAGTATATATAAATTATAAAAATCTTATATACTTTACTATATTTAAAAACTTTAATAAATAATAAATTAAATAGTTAGAATTCCTTTTAGAATTTAACTTCTATATTATATATAAAAAAGGATTAAAAAATAAAAGAATAAATACCCTTAATATATAACTAAACTTAAAAGTAATAGTCTTAAACAAGACTTAAGTAATCTTTAAAAAAGATTTAAATAGTAACTTTATACTAACTATTTACCTCTTTATAATTACTAAACAAATTAGTGCCGGTACGTCTAAATAAATAACTAATAAAATAATTAAAATAATTTATAGTATAAAAGTATATAAATACTAAAGAGTTACTAAAACTTAAAAAAAAATTAAATAATATTATAATAATAAAGTTACTAAAAAATAAGTTATAAAAGCTATTAAGTACTACAATATTTATAATAAAAGTAAGTTAGTACGTTATAAACTATATAAAGAACTATAACTACTCCCTATACTTAAAAAAGTATAATAATTAATTTCCCTTAATTTTATTATTAAACTACTATAATTAAAGGAACTACTTACTAAAAAATAGTTTAATAGTATTTTAGTAATTATAAATAGACTTACTAAGTATACTTACTTTATTCTATAAATTAAAGCTAGTATAGCTAAAAAGCTTACTTATATTTTTAATAAGTATATTCTTAATTAATATAATTTACTATTAAAAATAGTATTAAATAAAGGAACGTAGTTTATTTTAAAGTTTTAAAAATCCCTAATTTTATAACTTAAATTTAAACTATAACTATCTACTATATTCTACCCTTAAACTAACAAATAAATAAAACGTATTAACTAAATCTTTAAAATATACTTAAAAAACTATATTAACTATTAATAAAATAATTAAGTATTACTATTACTAACTATTTAATTTATATATAATAGTATAGTAAAAAAAAGTATATAAAACTTACTTTTTTACTTTAACTATAGATTTATACTTACTACCTATAAAAAACTAAAAACCAGACCTTTAGTTATTAAAACTAAAACTTATATTAGTAAAATTAAAGAAATTTATAAATAACTCTAACTTAACTTTAAGTTTATTAAATAACGTATATATAAATATACTAATACTTTAAAAATAAAGGGACTATTCTTTAAAAAGGGAAATAGTATATACTTTATTTAATACAATATTAAAATAAAATAACTAAGTAACAAGTTAAACTTTAAAAAACTTAGACCCTTTAAGATTATTAAAAAAATCTCAAAAGTTAACTTCAAACTCATACTACTAGATACTATAAAGTATTATCTAGTTTTCTACATCTTACTTCTCAAACTAGTACTAAAAGGATTACGTACTATAAATTATATTAAAGTTAATTTAGAATAAAATTACAAAGTTAAAAGGATTATTAACTATATTAACTAATAGAACAATACTAAGATTAAGTACTTAATTAAATAAAAAAACTATAGATATAAAAATAATATATAAAAACCTATATTAAACCTTACTAACGCACAAAATAAACTATAAGAATACTAGACCTAGTAGTAAAAACAATAACGTATACTAATTACAAAAACACTAATAAATAAATTATATATTATTATACTTTAACTTAAAATCTAACTAATTAAAGAACTTAAAATAAAATAAATATTTCTTTACTTAAAAACGCCTAGCTTAAAACAAAACTAAGAACCCTCTATTAATATACTATTAACTAATAAACCTAAATTAGTAAAGTTATTACTAAACTTAAACACTAACTAAAGTAGCTCGTTTTCTAAACCTACTACTTAAAAATTACTTACTATAAACCCCTTATAAGTATTTAATACTAATAATAAATTACTATTAAAAAGGACCCTATTTTTTTAATTAACCTCCTATATACCCCGCTTAAAGGCCTTAGTTTGTCTTTTATAAACTTTTTTTTAAATTATATAAATATAACTTAAATAACTTACCGCCTCTACTATTTAGGATTACAAACGCGCAAATTTACAATAAAGCACTAAAAGCTCTTTACTAGCCTTTTCCTCCTTCTTATCCCACTCTTTTTATTAAGAATTTAACCTCTATACTATATAAAGAATTAGTACTAAAAAACATAAGTATAAAAAAAAACACCTACGAATAAACACTACTAAAACTCTATTATAGAGCTTCTTTATAGTAATATAAGTTTAATAACAAGTAGACTTCTTACTAAAACGATATAGAACCTTTATATAGAAATAATAAATATAAGGTATATTACTATTAATTAATTAAGACTCTATATATTTAATAAGTATAGCCCTCTTATAATTTTTAATTATAGTTAAATATAATTTTAATTTCTAAATATAACTTAATATAGTATTAGTATTATAAAAAATAAAGAAGTATAATTATAGATCCCTAACCTAGGACTAATAACCTACTTATAATAAAGTCTTAAGAATAAGACTTTTTAAAAAAGGAGTTAATATTATAATCCGTTAGTTAATAAACCTTTAATAATAACTCTATAAAGGGCTTAGTAGTTAAATAAGTATATTAGCTTATATTAGTATAATAACTCTATAGAATAGAAGAACTAGGATATAAGTTATATAATAATAAAAAGGACTAATATATAATAAGTAGTTTTAGAGTAAAACTAATAATACTAAGGGCAGTTTATAGTAATAAACTAATATACTTAATATTAGTCCTAGAGATAAAGAGATATATTTATAAAAAACGGGACTTATATATAAATAGAACTTAAGTACTCTTAAGTCCTACCTTCTATAGTTCTTTAGTTATTAACTTTATATTAATCTTTAAATACTTTTAGTTCTTTAGTAGTAACTACTATAACCCTTTTGTTAAATACTTAGACTAATTACCTAAGTACCTTAACCCCTAGGATCCCTTTAGCACCCTATAGTACTATTACTAGCGTTAAACCTCAGCTTCTATTAATACAAACCTTACTATTAAAAAGCTAGCTATAACACTATAAATATAAACTTTACTAATAATATAGTAAACTATAAAAGCTTTTAAGCCTTTATAATTAAACTTTTTAGTAAATTAATTAAGTAGTAAGTTAATAAGTAAAATATAGTTACTATATTAACTATAAAAACTAAGTTACTTATATTCTTTTAAGTAGTAAAAAAAGCGATTTTTATAAGTTAATTAATAATAGCCCTTTATATAAACTTTAAAAAAAAGACTTTTAGAGCTACTTTAGTAGCTTTAGTATTAAGTATATAGATTTAATATAATAATTAA
The DNA here is from genome assembly GCA_027406025.1 of Colletotrichum musae. Taxonomy (NCBI): domain Eukaryota; kingdom Fungi; phylum Ascomycota; class Sordariomycetes; order Glomerellales; family Glomerellaceae; genus Colletotrichum; species Colletotrichum musae. The sequence continues at coordinate 483,505 of JANVYC010000001.1, read as the reverse complement.
TAAATAATTTACTTTATTAATAAAGAAATAGTTTAGTTATAAATAAAGCTATACTATATTAATATTTATAACTATTAACTATATTAAAAAACCTAAAAAAGCTATATTATTATTAAGTATACTCCTATAATAAAACTAATAGCTAATAGATTTATAAAGCTACTTACTAGTACTTACTTTAAAGTGTTTTTTAAGTAGTTAAATTTTATTAATTAAACTAAGTAACTTAAAATACTCTATAAACTTAAGTTTAAAAGTAAAAGACTTAAGGGCTTTAACTTTATTAATAAAGAATAAAAAAAAGAATTATAAACCTTAAGTACTTTAAAAATAGTACTATTCTTTTTATTATAGGGGTAGAGGTTTAATAAGGGTAATAGGTTTATTTAAAAACTAAAGAAGAGTAACGAATATACTACTTTAAAAAAGTATTTAAAAAGTATTAATTATTAAGTAATTATAAAGTAATTAAGAAAGTAATTAAGCTATAAAGTATATACTAAAAAGGAGTAAATAAAATAATATATTTAAAAAGCCTTTTAGCTATTAATATAGTAGTAAGAGCCTTATAAAGGCCCTTACTAGGGAAGTATATTAAATTACATAGATTTAAGTCTACTACTTTAAATAATATAAAAGCGGATTTTAGCTACTTATATAAGTTAATAGCTAAAGGCCGGCCTGGATTTATAAAAGGTCTAGTAGTTAAGCTCTTAATAGTTAGTATAGGGTATAATAAAAGTAAAAATCGCGTATAGTAGTATATAGATATATATATTAATATATATACTAATTAACGCATAATTTAACATCTTTAACTACTTTACTAATACCTTTACTAAAACCTTTAATAAATTTATTATTATAATAAAACTCTAATATAATATAAATATACTAGTATTTAAATATAATAAAAAACTTACTAAATATAAAAAACTAATAGCTACTTTTTAAGTATAAAACTATTTTATTAAACTATCTACTCTAAATACTTAAAATTAAAATAATAGTACTAAGTATATTAGTACTATAATTAAAGTTAAAATAAAAACTATAAAAAAAAGTAATAAGCTTCTTTATAAAATATAGTTTAATATATATAAGTCTATAGTATATCTCTATAACTATATACTATAAACAGCTTTTAATTAAAAAACTTTATATAAAGTACTTTATTAATAACTTAAAAATAATAATACTATAAAACTAAGCTTTATATATTTATAAGTATATAGTTATAAAGTAGATACCCTTATAGCTACTACTTAGCTTAAACAAAAGTACCTTAACTACTTTACTAACTACGCTTTTTTAAAGTTTTTTATAGAATATACTTTAATAAATTAATACTATTAAATTATACATTAATTAGTATATATATTAATATATGTATTTATATACTACTACACGCGATTTTTACTCCTATTACACTCTATACTAACTATTAAGGGCTTAGCTACTAGACTTTTTATTAATCTAGGCTGGCCCTTAGTTATTAACTTATATAAGTAGCTAAAATCTACTCCTATACTATTTAAAGTAGTAGGCTTAAATTTATATAATTTAATATACCTCTTTAGTAAGGACCTTTATAAGGCTTTTATTACTATATTAATAGTTAAAAGGCTTTTTAAATATATTATTTTATTTACTCCTTTTTAGTATATACTCTATAACTTAATTACTTTTTTAATTACTTTATAATTACTTAGTAATTAGCGCCTTTTAAATACTTCTTTAGAGTAGTATATTTATTACTCTTTTTTAGTTTTTAAATAAACCCGTTACTTTTATTAAACCTCTACTCCTATAGTAAAAAAAGTAGTATTATTTTTAGAGTACTTAAAACTTATAATCCTTTTTTTTATTCTTTATTAGTAAAGTTAAGGCCCTTAAGCTTTTTACTTTTAAACTTAGTTTTATAAAGTACTTTAAGTTACTTAGTTTAATTAATAAAATTTAACTACTTAAGGAATACTTTAAAGTAAGTACTAATAAGTAGCTTTATAAACCTATTAACTATTAACTTTATTATAGGGGTATACTTAATAATAATATAGCTTTTTTAAGTTTTTTAATATAGTTAATAATTATAAATATTAATATAGTATAGCTTTATTTATAGTTAAATTATTTTTTTATTAATAAAGTAAATTATTTATTAATTATTATATTAAATTTATATACTTAGTACTAAAGCTACTAAAGTAGTTTTAAAAGTCTTTTTTTTAAAGTCTATATAAAGGACTATTATTAATTAACTTATAAAAATTACTTTTTTTATTACTTAAAAGAGTATAAGTAGCTTAGCTTTTATAGTTAATATAGTAACTATATTCTACTTATTAACTTACTATTTAATTAATTTACTAAAAAGCTTAATTATAAAAGTTTAAAAGCTTTTATAGTTTACTATATTATTAATAAAGTTTATATCTATAGTAACTATAAAGCTATTATTAAGTTTTTTTTTTATAACTATATTTAAAGTATAAAGTATATTAGTAAATAAAGTAAGTTATAGCTTTTTTAGCTTTTTTAGTATACTCTAAACTAGAGTTATAGTTAAAGTAAATAAAATAGTTAACTAAAAGGGTAATATTAAGCTAGGCTATTATTACTAAGTATATTATAAAGTTAATATTACTTTAGTACTAGTTAGTTTTAGTATATATAGCTATTCTTTTATATAAAAAAAGCTTATTTAGTTAAAGTAATAAAGTATATACTTTTTTTAATTTTATTATATATTACTAAAGTTATTTAGTAAGTTTATTAATATATATAGATTATAAAAACTAAAGTTACTTTATAGTATAGTTATAAATAACTTTAATTTTTAAGAACTATTATAAGTTTTAACTACTTTTAAAATAATACTACTTTTAAAGAACTTTAATAAGCTTTATAGCTTTATTATAGTACTTTAAAGAGAAGTAGAGTATATAGTTATTTATATAAAAAAAGAAGATTATATAGCTATATATTTAATAGTAGTTTTTACTAGTAACTTATTTTAACTTAAGCTTTTATAAACCCACTTTAAAATAACACTATTAAAAGAATAATAAGTAACGTAATTTATAAAGTACTTTAATAAGCTTAAGAATAGTACCCTTTTTTTAATAACTAAGGGGTATTTATATATAAATATCTTTATTAAGCTTTATACGTATAAAAGTATTTATAGTATTATACTATAAAAGTTTAAAATTAAAGTAGTTAGTAATAGCTATTAGTATTTAAAAGGATATATTAGTAAGTATTAAGGTATACGTTTTTTAATTATTTTAATACTATTAGTTACTATATATAATAAACTAAACTTTAATTTTTAAGAGTCTACTATATTTATTTAACTTATATATATAAACTTAATAGTAACTAAGGATTTAAGTACCTTTTATAGTATCTATAGGTACGTTTTTTTAAGAATTTATTTTTAAATAGCTTTTAAAATAAGTTACTTTAGTTACTTATATAGTTATAGTATATAAGTAAGTTAATACTTTTATATAAAATATAAATAAAAGTTAAAGATTTTTTTAAAGAGTACTTAGTATTAATAAATTACTATATACTTTATATAGCTTTTTATACTTATTTAATAAAGAGGTCTTGTTTTTTTAAGTACTTATATCCTTTTTTTATAGCTAAAAATTATTATTAAAGTATTTAATATTTACTATTTAAAATACCTTTAGAGTATATTAAATACTAGGGATCCCCTTTAATAGTTTATAAATAGCTAGGGGGCTAGTTTAAAAGTAGTAATACTATAAAGTATTTTAATACAACAATAAAGTCCTTATTAAAAAGGCGGCCTTATAAAAGCTTTATTTTTAATAGAGCCTAGTAGGTATATTATAATAGGTTTACTTAGAGTCTTTTAAATTATTATAACTTAATACTACTTTTAAATACCTCTTTAAATACTTTTTTTTATAAATAAGTACTTAAAAAAAAGTAGTAAGTAAGTTAAGTAGTATTAATATTAACTTAAAGTAGGCTATTAAGTAGGAATATTTACTAAAGGGAGTTTATTTTATAGTAGGGTCTTTAAAATTAGGATTTTTAGAGATTTTACTAGGGGCTTTTATAAAAGGTATAACTTTATTATCCTTTTTATTTAGTAAAAGGGGTTTATATAGTACTTAATAGTTAGCTTTTTTGTTATTAGTAAAGTAGTTATAAACCTATATAATAATAGCGTTAAAATTAAAATTTATAGTATTTTTAGTAAAGGCCTTTAAGTTACTATTAAATTATTAAATTTTATTAAATATTATATTTTTTATAGTAATAACTTTTCTAGTTAAGGGGATTTATATATAGTATTAATTTATTAAGGTATATTCTATAAGGAACCCTAAAAGGGTATAGCTAGTAAGGTAGTTAAGATACTTTTTTTTAAACTAAGTAATAGTTATAAAAGTATATACTTTATAACTATATACTTATAAATATATAAAACTTAGCTTTATAGTATTATTGTTTTTAAGTTACTAGTAAAGTACTTTATATAAAGTCTTTTAACTAAAAGCTACTTATAGTATATAGTTATAGAAATATACTATAGACTTATATATATTAAGTTATATTTTATAAAAGAGCTTATTACTTTTTTTTATAGTTTTTATTTTAACTTTAACTATAGTACTAATATACTTAGTACTACTATTTTAATTTTAAGTATTTAGAGTAAATAGTTTAATAAAATAGTTTTATACTTAAAGAGTAGCTATTAGTTTTTTATATTTAGTAAGTTTTTTATTATATTTAAATACTAATATATTTACGTTGTATTAAAGTTTTATTATAGTAATAAACTTATTAAAGGTTTTAATAAGGGTATTAGTAGAGTAGTTAAAGAAGTAATAATTCTATAAGTACTAAGTAATATAGTTAGTAAATACTAGTATAAATATAAACTTACTATATTCTTTTATATATAAATAAAAGTTAAATATAATATATTTACTAGGGCGGGTATACGCGTTACTTTTTTATAGTTTATAATAGATTATTTTTTTTACTTTATTAATACTATATATATTATAGTAAGGGTAAGGGGCCTTATTATTATTAAATTTAAAAGTACTAACTATAATTTAAATTCCTTTTATAGAGTTTATTAAATAGTAGAGTAGCTTAGAGTTAGAATAACTAAGCTACTAGTACTACGTTTTTTTACTACTTTTAAAAGGCTATTACTTTATAGAGTTATATTTATTTTACTACTATAGAGTATAAATATATTAAATAGCTTATATAGAGCTATAGTTACTACACACTGTTTTAAAAGTAAGTTTATTATACTTAAGTATATATTAACTATATTTAACTTTAATAATACTAAAAGAACTATAATTAAATTTATATAGTATTAATTAATATCTAGGATACTTATTTTACTAGTATTTTTATTTATATAGTTATTAGTAAGAAATAAGATTTATTACTATAGATATATAAAGTACTATATTATAAAGGTATATTATAGATTTTTTTTTATTAGTTTAAGTAACTCTAATACTTATATTTTTATATACTTTAATTATAAGTAACTTAAAGTTTATTTATAAATAGTTATTTATACTAACTATTTAAAGTTTTATAAAAAGTCATTTATTATAAAATACATAAATTAATATACTAGAGTTAAGTAAGTAGGAGTTTTTAAAAGAGTAAGTTTATAGGTCCTTATAAAGAGTAGCTTAAAATACTATTAATAGCTACTTAAGACTTTTAATATATTAACTATAAAGTTATTTACTATAAAAATCTTTAATAAGTTTAATTAGTTAATTATTAGTTTTTAAGTATTTATTAATATACTTTTAATAAGTTATATTATAGTACTATTCTTTAAATACTTTTTTAAAAAAAATATAATAATATAAATTAAGTAAGTAAGTAAAGTTATAAGTAGGATAAATATTATATTATAAAGAGTTTTAGTAATTAATTTATTTTAAAAAGGTACTTTATAAGTAGTTTTTATACTACTTATTTAACTCTAAGCTATTTATTTAGTTAATACTAAATACCCTAGGGGTATACTAAGGTTTTTTAGTTAACTCTAGTAAGTTGTTAATAACCTTAGTAATTAATAAAATTACTTCTTTAAATATAGCTATATACTATATTCTAAAGTACTTTAATTTAAAGCTCTAAATAAAGCTTTAAATTAATAAGTACTTAAGAGCTTAGTATATATTAAGTAGTTAAAATTCGTTTTTTAAAAAGACTTTAAGTAAAATAACTTATTCTTTATAAATTTTAGTAATTTATAAGTTAAACTACTTAATAGTAGCTACTTTTAATATAAAGTAATAGTTATAAGGGATTATAAAGTAGTTTTAAAGTACTTATTCTATATAGTTATAGTAAAGAAATATAGTTATATTAAAATAGTTTTTAAAATATAGTAACTAGTTAGTTAGTCCTTTATTTATATTATAGTACTAGTATTAGAGTTTAAAAGATATAGTTTTTTATATTTATATAACTAAATTATTTTTATTTTTTTTATAGTTTTTATAGTAATAGTTAATAGCTTTTTATATACTTTAAGTATTAGTATAAAACTTAAAGTACTTAATAAAAAAGTCTATAATATTTATAGTATAGTAGAAGTTATTAATACTATATAAAAGGGGAATATCTTTAGGAATAGTTACTAGTAAGCTAGATTCTATAGATATTAAAGAGTAAAGGTTTAGTAACTTAGGTCTATAGTAAGTAAAGCTCTTTAAGTAGTTACTTAAAAGTAGTTTTAAAGGTAGTACTATAGTACTAATTAGTAGCTAGTAGTTTATATTTAAGTTAATAGTATTTTAGAAGTTAAAAAAAACCCCCTAAGCCTAAACAGTATTTTACTAAGGGATCTAATCCTTAGGGCCTATAAAAAAGATCTTACTAGTAGTTAAATTAGTTATTATAGTAATATATTTATTTAAAAAGACTTATAGTAATTAATTAATTCTATATAGTAAAGGGGTTATAGTATAAAACTCTTAATTATTAAATTATACATTAATTAGTATATATATTAATATATATATTTATATACTACTATACATAATTTTTACTTTTATTATACTCTATACTAACTATTAAGGACTTAGCTACTAGACCTTTTATTAATCCGGGCCGGCCCTTAGTTATTAGCTCGTACGGGTAGTTAAAATCCACTCCTACACTATTTGAAGCAGTAGGCTCAAATCCACGTAATTTAATAAATACTATATATAAATACCCTTAACTAAAAACGTTATTACTATAAAGAATATAATATTTAATAAAACCTAATAATTTAATAATAACTTAAAGGCCTTTATTAAAAATACTATAAATCTTAACCTTAATACTATTACTATATAAATTCATAACTACTTTACTAATAATAAAAAAACTAACCGTTAAGTACTATATAAACCCCTTTTACTAAATAAAAAGAATAATAAAGTTATACTTTTTATAAAAGCCCCTAGTAAAATCTTTAAAAATCCTAATTTTAAAGACCCTACTATAAAGTAAACTCCCCTTAGTAAATATTCTTACTTAATAGCCCACTTTAAACTAATATTAATACTACTTAACTTACCTACTACTTTCTTTTAAATACTTATTTATAAAAAAAAGTATTTAAAGAAGTATATAAAAATAGTACTAAGTTATAATAATTTAAAAAACCCTAAATAAACCTATCGTAACGTACCTACTAAGCCCTATTAAAAATAAAACTCTTATAAAGCCACCTTCCTAATAAAAACCTTATTATTATATTAAAATACTCTATAGTATTACTACTTCTAAACTAACCCCCTAGTTACTTATAAACTATTAAAAGGGATCCTTAGTATTTAATATACTCTAAGGGTATTTTAAATAGTAAATATTAAATACTCTAATAGTAATTTTTAGCTATAAAAAGAAAATATAAGTACCTAGAAAAATAAAACCTCTTTACTAAATAAGTATAAAAAGCTATATAAAGTATATAGTAATTTATTAGTACTAAGTACTTTTTAAAAAAATCTTTAACTTTTACTTATATCTTATATAAAAGTATTAACTTATTTGTATACTATAACTATATAAATAATTAAAGTAACTTATTTTAAAAGCTATTTAAAAATAAACTCTTAAAAAAAAGTACTTATAAATACTATAAAAAGTACTTAAATCTTTAGTTACTACTAAGTTTATATATATAAACTAAATAAATATAATAAACTCCTAAAAATTAAAACTTAGCTTATTATATATAGTAACTAATAATATCAAAATAATTAAAAAATATATACCTTAATACTTACTAATATATCCTTTTAAATACTAATAGCCGTTACTAACTACTTTAATTTTAAACTCCTATAGTATAATACTATAAATACTTTTATATATATAAAGCTTAATAAAGATATTTATATATAAATACCCCCTAGTTACTAAAAAAAGAGTACTATTCTTAAGTTTATTAAAGTACTTTATAAATTACATTACTTACTACTTCTTTAATAATACTATTTTAAAATAAGTTTATAAAAACTTAAACTAAAGTAAGTTACTAATAAAAACTACTATTAAATATATAACTATATAATCTTCTTCTTTTATATAAATAACTATATACTCTACTTTTCTTTAAAATACTATAATAAAGCTATAAAGCTTATTAAAGCTTTTTAAAAGTAGTATTATCTTAAAAATAATTAAAACTTATAATAGTTCTTAAGAATTAAAGTTATTTATAACTATACTATAAAGTAGCTTTAACTCTTATAATCTATATATATTAATAAGTTTACTAAATAACTTTAGTAATATATAATAAAATTAAAAAAAGTATATACTTTACTACTTTAACTAAATAAGCTTCTTCTATATAAAGAAATAACTATATATACTAAAACTAACTAATACTAAAATAATATTAACTTTATAATATACCTAGTAATAATAACCTAGTCTAATATTACTCTTTTAGCTAGTCGTTTTACCTACTTTAACTATAATCCTAATTTAAAGTATACTAAAAAGACTAAAAGAGCTATAACTTACCTTATTTACTAGTACACTTTATACTTTAAATATAGTTATAAAAAAAAAGGACCTAATAATAACTTTATAGTTACTATAAATATAAACTTTACTAATAATATAATAAACTATAAAAGTTCTTAAGTCTTTATAATTAAACTTTTTAGTAAATTAATTAAATAGTAAATTAATAAGTAAAATATAGTTACTATATTAACTATAAAAGCTAAACTACTTATACTTGTTTAAGTAGTAAAAAAAGTAATTTTTATAAGTTAATTAATAATAACTCTTTATATAAACCTTAAAAAAAAGACTTTTAAAGCTACTTTAATAACTCTAGTACTAAGTATATAGATTTAATATAATAATTAGTAAATAATTTACCTTATTAATAAAGAGATAGTTTAACTATAAACAAAACTATACTATATTAATATCTATAACTATTAACTATATTAAAAAGCTTAAAAAGGCTATATTATTATTAAATATACCCCTATAATAAAACTAATAGTTAATAAGTTTATAAAGCTACTTACTAATACTTACTTTAAAGTATTCTTTAAATAACTAAATCTTATTAACTAAACTAAATAACTTAAAGTACTTTATAAAGCTAAATTTAAAAGTAAAAAACTTAAAAGCCTTAACTTTACTAATAAAGAATAAAAAAAAGGATTATAAACTTTAAGTACTTTAAAAATAGTACTACTCTTTTTACTATAGGGGTAGAGGTTTAATAAAAGTAACGGGACTACTTAAAAGCTAAAGCAGAGTAATAAATACACTACTTTAAAGAGGTATTTAAAAGGTACTAATTACTAAGTAATTATAAAGTAATTAAAGAAGTAATTAAGCTACGGAGTATATACTAAAAAGGAGTAAATAAAATAATATATTTAAAAGGCCTTTTAGTTATTAATATAGTAGTAAAAGCCTTATAAAGGCCCTTATTAAAAAGGTATATTAAATTATATAAATTTAAGTCTACTACTTTAAATAGTATAAGAGTAGATTTTAACTACTTATATAAGTTAATAGTTAAGGGCTGGTTTAGATTAATAAAAAGTCTAGTAGCTAAGCCTTTAATAATTAGTATAGGGCGTAATAGGGGTAAAAATTATATATAGTAGTATATAAATATGTATATTAATATATATACTAATTAACGCATAATTTAACAGCTTTAACCTTAAGAGCAGTATAATAAAATTAAACACAACTATAATAACTATAGTAACTATAGCAACTACAGTAACTATAGTAACTATAGTAGCTAGAGACGCGCTAGGGCGGCTAAGCACAATACTAAAGTAGCTAGGGACGCGCTAGGGACGCGCCCGGGGCTATAGGCGTAAATAAAGACGTAGTAGTACTATCTAAAAAAGACAGCAAGAGATTATAGATGGAATTACTATAGTAAAAGTCTTAGAAAGTCCAGACTATAGTATAATATTATATACTATAAAATACAGTTAATAGTTAATAGTTAATTATATAGTTATAGCTGTTTTTACCGTTATTATAACTACTTAAAATTAATTAATTACCACCCTTTTTATAATTTAAATTAAAAGTACAAATAGCAGCAAGGGGCGGCAGTATTTAGCTAATAGGGGCGCGGGGATCCATCGGAGATGTAGAGAACCCAGTCAATCTAGCCCGGGCACCCAGTCCAAATAGGCGGGCTCCTTTAATATTCCAAGTACAACGACCAGCAGTATTCCTGGCCCCTAATACCAACGGCACTCGGACTACCGGGTTATATACTTTACAGCTCTACAACCCGGCCCGGTTCTATGCCAAGAACCGAGTGTGTGGCTAGATAGCTGCTTCTGTGAGACAAGACATCGGAATTGTGCGCGAGGGAAACAGCTCCATCAACAGACTTCACTTGACAGATGAGTCACAGGAAAATCTATTCAGAAAACTCCAATTGCTTCACAATAAGCTTCAGCCTCCTGGGTCTCGCTGCCTTTTCCACCAATTTTGGCTCTCAACTCTGCTCCAAGAGACCAATTGACGCGAACGCCATCGCACAAGGTTTGTCGAGGTTTCAGCCCCTCAGGCCCTTCGCGACTAGAGGTGGGTATATAGAAACATACATCACCCATTTTCCCGATCGTCCCTTCCGTCCTTTCTACAAATTTGCAACGCCAAACAGTGCAAGACCAACAACATGGCACCCATCACACGTTCGCAAAGCCGCCTACTCAAAGAAAACAGATGTTTCTTCATCGTCCCGAGAGAAGTACTCTTCATGATCGTGGACCAGCTGCCGTTAGCGTCCCGCGTAGCTCTCGCTTTGACCTCCAGGTCCTCATTCACAAGCATTTGTCCAACTGGAAAGTTTCCTAAAATGGACGCAGAAGACACGCTCTCTCTTATTATACCATGGGAAAAGCATTACCCCGAGCATTTTCTCTGCTTTGGCTGTGGACAGTTCAAGCCCCTGACCCGCGACGGCAAGGGTGATTTGGAGGGAGACTTTCATCGATCCTGCGATTCCATGCGTGACAATATCGAGAGGGATCTAGATGGATGCGCACCAACAACCTACACAAGCGGCGTTCATTTTCCCGACTTCACGAGCGCTTTTCATTTTCCCGACTTCACAAGCGCTTTCCATTTTTCCGACTACACAAGCGGTGTTGATTTTCCCGATGATCTTTTCTTTGACAGGGATCATATCCTGACTTGGAGGCCATTCGTCATGGGGAAGAACAGCAATGCTCCTGAGATTACGTTCTCTGAAGGGCGCGTCATAATGGACAGGCATTTTTCTGGACCATCCAGGGGACTACCTGTTCAGTATCTCGAAAAGGCGTTTGAGTTCCAAAGATCCATCGCCTTAGCACCCGGACAAATGACAGCCTGTCACTTCCCACTCGAATCCCGCCAGTCCAGCAAGAGAGGTTCTTTGCAGCCTTCAGCGTACTACCGACAACCAACAAGCTGGAATTTCATCCACCGTACATCTGCCAAGGTGATCAAGAATCAGCTCTTCCTTCGGCGCTTTCACGACATAACAAGTCCCCCGATCTCCTCACAGGTCGACTTCTCTCGGGTAATCGACAGTCTTGAACTCCCTGTGTGTCGGCACATTCTCTGTGCCAGCAACGTACCCGACAGATATGAGATAGAGAGAGAACACGGGATGGCAATCACCAACCTAGTCGAGTTCAGGGACCCAAGGACTCCTGCGAACAGGCCTCGACTGAAAGTACATAACGGTCATTCCGTCGGCTCGTGTACCTTTTGCTACACCGACTACGAAATTAAAGTCGAGAGAGGAAACAAAAACAAAGAATGGAAGATGAGGCTCATAACCTTTCATAAGCTTGGTAGCTTCCGCACACCTGATGACGACGCCTGGAGTCGCCTGACAGACTTACCAAAAGTCCCCTGGCGTTCAAGATATGTGGATGAGCGTCAAAGTCCTGGAAGAGTTCGTCGCATTTGGCTTAAAGACCACGCAAAGACTTTCGTAGCACCAGATCGTAAGGCCCATGGGGATGTCATAGGAGATGCTGGCAACGACCCAGCTGAGCGATGGGCTCTTCAACACATTTCACACTCTGAATTGCAATTGAACTACGGGTATTGAAGAATTAAATATAGACCTCAAAGTCTTCAAAGATTTACACGGTTCTCTAGGGGAGAGAGTGTTCTGATGGAAGGTTCCTTTTCCGCTTTGATTGAGGGGCAGAATTAGAAGGAATATCTTACGTGGGTAAGAATCAAAATATTTCCAGAACTACGTATTGGGATTATGAAGCGGTGGTTCATGAGATCCAGGCAGCCGTTGCGTACCCCTGAGAAAACGGAGAAATTCATATCTTTCACTGCTTCCGACTTAGCATCGGAACTGAACCAAAAAAAAGCATGAGGTCATATTCGTGATTCTTACGCAGATGTGTTTCGATGAGAAACTGATTATTAGTATCAAGAGTGCCCCGGAGCCTTCTCGTGAATAGGGGCATAACATCCCACCCTCTTTGGTCTCGGTCTCTACCCATACGGGGGAGTTAATAGCTTCAAGGGATGTCATTATTCAATTAAAGCTGTAGGAACAAATGGCGAACTGGTGATGCCTGAGCTAATGTAGGCAATTCTAGGACGACCTACAAGAATGCCATGTACCCTTACGAAGTTGAGACGAGCCAAAAGTTAAACCAGTCAATCATGCCGCGAAGACACTGTTCCTTGCACCAACCTATAATGACATGCTTGTCAGTCGGCTGCGCGTATAGTTGGCAACTCGACAGGCGTAGGGATGACTCACGCTGATACGGATCTGATGGGTCCCCCTTCACCGCGAAGCCATGGCTTACTCCGGAAAATAACTGCAGGTTGTAGACCTTCTGCTCTTTCTGGAGGATGTCGATGGCCTTTCTCCGCGACTCAGTAGGGAATGCCTTGTCGTTCTCCGCACACGATAGGAGCAGCGGTTCTATTTGGTGTTTCGTGTCAGCGTTTTCGATTCATTGAACCGCTTGGATAGATGTTACACTCACTCTTGACGCCCAGGAAGTGCTCTTCCTTCAACACGGTGGGGTGTGCGAAGGCACCGGCCGACACAACAGGGTCCCCATTTTCTCCAGCCTCTCCGCCGAGTAAGTTGCAAACGAACGGCGCTCCGAAACAGTACCCGGTGCATGCATAACGGGTCTGCTTCCCGGAAGTCTGCCCATCGAATTTCTCCTTCACTGCAAGAGTCCACTTGGGCACATTCTCACAAGCAAAGTCCCAGTGCTTGGTGCGCCAGGCGGAGTGGTCAAACCCAGGCGGAGGGGGTTCTGTCATGGACGTGCGGTATTTCGAAATGGGATCCTGCGATGGTCAGAATTACAACGAGAAATAAAGGAGATCCGGAGATGGCCACCCACGCCGCGGAAGTAGTCCATGCCAAGAGCCGTGTACCCGGCAGCGGCGAAGCCGTCCATCAGCAGCTTGGCGTTGACGGACAGGCCCCACACATCCGGGAAGTAAAGAACGACATGGCCGTTAGCGGAGGAGCCCACGTCGGCAGGCCGCACGACATAGGTTGGGACGTCGATGATGTCTTCGACCTTGCCGGCCGGGTCGCCCTCGTGAATGGTGCCGGTAAAGCAGCACGGGCCCGGAGGCTTCGCGAGGTACTCTTGGTCGTCTGACTTGGTCTGAGCCATTTCTTGTATGATCTCAGGTTGTTTGAATCCTGGAATATCGATGGAATAAGATAGGTCTTGAACAGTATCTGGTTCTGTTCAGTTGAGACTGGCGAAGCGATGAAGAAGCATGTAAGAAAGAACGCATCGCCGGCTCGGCACCGACATCCGTGCGGGGTTCCAGACAATGACAGAATCCGAGCACACGGACGAGGTGTTCCCGCCCGGAAATGACGACCACACGATTTGGACTCTGTATGTTTTAAATTCCAGCTGAAACGATTGAAAGATCGTAATCGCAGCATTGGGCGGTGATGCCTCACAGTGTGGCGCTTTTGAGTGGTTCTCACGGCCAAGTGAAGCCCGAGAAATAGGAGTACGAAGAGTACGTCACGATTTGAGACGATTAAACAAACTGAACATCCTTCACTTATATAAACCTAGAAGCATATACTCTCCGACCCCTCGAACCAGGTCTACTATTGGTTACAAAACAATGACAAACGTTCCTCCATAGCCTTCAGTGGTTTTACGATGCTCCCGTAGTAAGTTCCCTTGAAGTCATCGTCCAAGTACCTAGGCTCCTCCCATCTTGCGGAAAGTCTGATACAAGACTTGATGACGCCAGCGTAGGCATTGCTCATGCTGCTACAGACATCCGAGGCCTTCTCCCGGACGAAGGAACGCCTGTCCTGTATTCCAAGGGGAAACCTCCGGAGCTTCTCTTTCCCATGAAGCCCTAGCTGCAGAAGAATCTCGCCCAGGTCCAAGAGACGCTCTGACCTCTGCCGTGCCACATATCGCTCATCGTCAACGACGTTCGTTGCAAGGTCGGACTTCCTGATCTCCATCTCCAGAAAAGGAGTCAAGTCGTGCTTCGAAGACTTGTAGAAAACGATGCTGTCCACCATGCTTCCGTCCGAGCTTCTCAGATCAAATCGTAACACTGCTTCGGCAATGAGCCTCGACAGCTGCAGAATCCAGAGCCTCGTGCGGTAGTAGTTTCCTGGGTTGTCGCGCTTGCTTGAACCCAAAATTGCAGAAAGTGTGATTGGCCCGCTGAGTTTGTCCTCGTCTTTTGGACGTTCCTCTTTCGGAAGGCAGAAGATGTGGTGGTCAAAGCCGTTCTCGTCCATCATGTTCATGACGAAGTGGTCGGACGAGTCGTTGTGGCCCAACGTCTCCGGGCATACCTGGGTTCCGACAGATGAATACGAAGTTGAACGAGGAGCTGGCTCGGAAATTCTTCTCGAATTCTGGCTGGGCCGAGACTTTTGTACCTTCCGAGGTGGTTCCGGAGGCGTAGACGCTGCTCGGCGCTTTTTCGGATTAGATTTTGGGGGTTCTTGGTCGGGAGTCGGTATAGCCTTCGAGACTTCGCTTGAAGGGGTTGGGCTCGTCCTCGATGGTGTTGGCGGCAGTTGATCCGTTGTAGCCACGATTGATTCTGCCCGGAGCCATATCAGTGACTCCTTCTTCTTGGTCCTAGACTTGAATGCCATGGGGCACTTCCAAACATGGTCTTCTTCACCAGTCGAGCTCCCCGAGCAGTCTTCGTTCGAGAGCTCTGGTTCCAAACTGAAATATGCTACGTGCCATTCATGGCATTTCGCCGAACACGCTCGTCGAAGAAACTGATTGAACAGCGTGGAGACTTGGCCTTCGGCAGAAAGCTTCTTGAGATTTCGTTCCTCAGCTTCCTTGGCCTCCGGAGTAGTCGGGTGTGGTGGCAGCCCAGACGATGAATCGTCCTTCATCAGCTGTGCGAACTTCTTGAATTCTTCCAGGTTCTGGCCAAGTACTTGAATATGCTTCTCCATCTTCTTCTTTGCTTCGGGGGCATCAAGTCGATCCTGTCCAGTCCCATAGAGTGTTAGATGATGTTTCACCAGGAGTCTAGTTGGTACAACTCCACTCACCTGAGAAGCGTCCGCGCTGGCCATAGATTCCAAGAATGACATGGCCTCGTGCAGCTGATACCAAAGTGCGCACAAGGCAGAGTAGATTCGTTGGCATGTTACCAGCGTTGAACTTCCATCTTGATCCACTGTGACTTGGATGTTGGTGAGGGCACCGATCAACGAGGTGTTGTTCATCAAGTAGTCGCTCTTCTGGGTTTTGACGTCCTGATCGATTAACTTGCGGGCTCGACGTTGTTTCTTGGATCGCACAGTACGCTTCAATTGGTAACGGATAGTGTCGTATGTATCACTGATTAAGCGTGCCACAATATCAAAGCACTCCCCGTATCCGGCTAACGTCGTCGAAGTTGGTGTGGGCAACGACGACGGCACAGCCATACCCGTTCCTGACCTTTCTACTGCGGGCGGGGGCTCTGAAGATATGGCCAGCCGTGGTTCAAGGGAAGGTGAAAATGGCGATAATTCGCCACCATGAACAGCCCACGGGCTTGGTCCCGAAGGGGAAATTGAGGAGGAGCGACGATTCTCTGCGGTATTGGAGTTTTCCGTGTGTTGCATGGTCTGATGCCAGGGGCCATTTACTGTAATGTTGTACACGCTGTTGCTATCCACGTCGCTTTTAACACCAGTCGGTGCTGTGGAAATGCTTCGACTTGATGCTGTGGTCATGATACTGGCACTGCTGATCTGATTCTGGTGTGCTTGCACAGACAGCGAGGCATCTGCCGGAACCTGTGGCGGCGTAGTTGCCATTGTGGGCGATGGAATGAACAACCGCAGAGTTCTAGTTAGGTGTGATGAATCTCAATATGGGAGTGAGTCAATGAGCTGGAGCGAAGAAGTACGAGTGTCATGTCTAGACTCGGGCGGGGGATTATGGGGTGTTGGAAAGGCTTCAGCTGAGGGGATGGTCCACGTCCGATCTGACATCGACGTTGTCAGTTCGTTGAAAAGGACCATGCATCAGGAAAACCACGCAATCTGTGGCAGCACGCTTTAGAAGACCGTCATCCCGGAATCGGTATGCCCGGCTCACCAGCTGCAAAGTTGGCCAATTGGGCATGCAGTCTTCTCCTCATCCTCAGTGCTATCGTGGAAGACAAGGTCCAATGAAGTATACAGTATGTCGGCGCACTAGCCTTAATGCCCTGGGCCATCTCATGATGTTCCATTGGTAGATGTGAAGAGCCTTCGCGATTGGCCAGGAGACATGTTTCTGTCGGGGTGAACCAACTCGGTTGGCGGTGCTTACCCCCCTTGTCCAGAGCCTGCTTCAAAAAGCTGTGAAGCTGCATGCATGTAGTGCATACCAGTCTCGCATACCAGTCTCGGCAAGAGACGTGCGATGGGTTTTACCCATTCACCCGCGCAAGTAATTGAACCAGTCGTAGATGGAGATTGGAAACGCCAGTTGCGATTTCGTCTGCAGATGAGACGCAGCTGCAAGCCGACTTCGACCGATGCACATCACCTTAGTCCTCTATAATCGCCCCAAGGTCCAATGGAGCTATTCCTGTTTCGAGAACCGTCCGGTCATGTGGCTCCTGGTGGTATTCTTCCAGTTCTAGTACTCCAGGTTCTCGGGAGGCAGCCCGCATCCGCTTCTTCGTGCCATCTTCTTCACAGCCGTGTCAGCCTGGGCAACTGGAAAACAGACTCACCTCCGCATCTTCGCTTCAAATCTGCCTTGCTCCGCATACAGACTGCCTCGACGCCCCTCTACTTTGTGCACAATGGTAAGCCACGCGAGAATACAAGTAGTTTGGATTCACATGAGACGAATGAAGCTTATCGTTGCGCCCCTATTAGGAAGTCATCGGTGTTGTAGCAGCAAGTGTGGACATCCTCGGCCGATCTTTGGTGGTCCTCGAGCGGGCTCGGACAGCTCGGATACGCCAGAAACGTGGTCTTGCCCACCTTCAAGGTGTGACAGACGACATCGAAGCCACTGTCGCCCTCCTTAGACTCATCGCTGCCGAAAAGGCATTGCACCAGGAACATGTCCACCATACAGCCACGCGTGTGAAGCAGCGGGCTAAGGATCTGTACAACGTTATTTACGATTTGGAAGAGAAATCCCAGATCGGTGGCGGGTTCAGCAGATTTGTGGACCATTTCATCGACGGCCCAGGGGAACAGCAACGGCTCGAAGCAATGAGGAAAGATTTGAACGACGCCAAGACGACGATGATCATCGCCCTCCAGATGGTGCAGGTGGGACTCGTCAAATCAATGCCTAGGGGTGATGTGATCGTCAACATCGAAGTCGTGCAACAAGTCAACGAACGAGTGCAGCTTTGCCCTGGCCTGGAGCAAGGGTTGCGACTTATCGAGCTACTTTCGCAGCGGGCATGGAAGGATCCAAAGACGGACAAATGGCACCTGACCGACCAGGATCTCGCAGACCTGGCGAAGCCGCCTCCTTACGCTTACAAGCCTGCGCCGCTCGGTCCAGGCCAGACTAGGGGTGTAGTGCAGGACAATGTAGTCGAGGGTTCGACGTTTATTGGTATGGGTATCGGCAAGGATGGTGGGGACCATAACTCAGTCTTTCACCCGACTGAGCTCGTTGTAACTGGCAACACGGCGAGAGGGGGTGCTCTATTCCTGGGTGGTGGCATCTCGGCAAGCAACTTGGTCTATCTTTCCCGAGAGATCCCAAACTTCCAGCTTCCAACCGCTTCGTCTCAAAATGACCCACGGCGTATGTAGGAAGCTGGGCGGAGTTTAGGCAGGTTTCGTTGGCCTTCTCCCCGCGTCATCCAGGCACCCCACCAAGACTTTTCCTTCTCTTTCATTTGCACTCAACATCATTGCTCGCTACGTATTTTGTTTCCATCGGTGTCTTTGACTTTTGATATAACGTCAACTTTTATCTTACGCATTCCACATCATGTGGTCCACCCAGACCGCCCTTCTAGCCTCACGGGAATATACGCGGAGTTCATCCACATAACACATGAAGTATTCGTCGATTGAACTCTACCATGGTAGTACAAAACCGGCGCTGTTAATGCATGCGTATACCACGGCTTCCATTGGTTGCTTACCTAATCCGCCATCCCAGCCAGTGTCTGAGATATTGAAAAACTGAGTCTCTGAAGCCGTCCAATATCATTCTTGAGAGTCTCGAGTAATTCCTCCGGCTTCTCATCCGGCACAGTGACTTCAGTCGACATGGAACCTTCGTAGCCTGTGCTAGCAAGCGTCTCTGCTGCATCGTCATCGTAGTATGGCCTCCGCAACAAGATGTTTCCTTCAGAAACGAGGAAAGCAAGAATCTTTCGGGTTGAACTTAGTTCTTCCAGTGAACTCGTGCACTTCTGAACGTCTACTCATTGTCAGTGGTTTGTGTCAGCCACACGTTGTTTTTTTGGTTTCGAAGTAGAATCAAGGCCTGAAATTTAGTATTTCCCAACGGCGTGAAACTTACCAACTCCCTTCACTAGTGCCTGGCCGATGCTGACAAGGCTTCGAATAACAGCGCCTCCAAATATGTTTGCTGATCCAGCCGTGAGACGGTCCAAATCATCGTCCGTGAAGTCAAACTTCCACAAGCAAAGCCTCTCTCGCTCCTCGTTCAGAAGAAACCGGGTCATCTGCCAGCTTCGAGAAGCGTATTCAGTCTCATCACATGTCGGGGATGTTAAGTCCATGTCGATATCCAGCGGGCTGTCGCAGTCTTCGCCATCTTCAGCTTCTTGGGGTGGTAAACCGGGTACATAGTTCAATGGCCATGTTTCTTGCCGAAGAACTAGAGAGAAGAACTCCATAACACAGGTAAAGAGCTGAGACGCGGTAGTGTTTGTTGTCATGTCCATGGCGAGGTATACTGACGGCACGAATCAATGGCGAACCACGAGGCAACGGTGGCTGAGAATATCGGGAAGACGGAGAGATATTATGTTATTGGGTTGAATCTCTCATTCATAAAAGAGGGAGTGAAATGGTGGTCAGTAACTGGGGGCAATGAAAACCCCCCAGGACTCGGCCATGGTTTAGGCCTGATGACGAGAGGCAAACTCAGGCTACATACTCACCGCTGGCCAAGGGTGGTACCCTCGGAAGCGGCGCTCCATTGGCTATGTGAGAGTCTCAAAGCAGGCATGGAGCCGGTGTAGGGGGGGCACGTCCCGAGGGCAAGTTGTTGAGCCCATGAGACGGAAGGCCAACACTCCATCACATCCAACTCACATGCAGGCTCTGCATTAGTAGTCAATTTGTCATCTCAATACATTATCAGAATGCCCAGTGTGGTATAGCGTGAGGAGACCGGGCGAATGTCGTGTTCAAGATGAGGTCCATCCTGCAAACTCATGACATGTTGCCTGCAGCTGGAGTTTGAACTCCAGCTCATTATTGGCTTTGATTCGTGGCTATACGAGACGCAATACAGTCAATGATGTAGTCTCGGCTAACACCTTTCATCTCGAAGCATGCCACTTCTTCCACGACCGGTGGTGTGGCATCGTCTGCGGGCCACTGCGGCTTCACTCTAGCGTCTGGATGTACAGTATGTGGGTTTAATACATTCTCACACTGTTTCAACCTTTTCCAGATTGAGATACCATGTGATTGGTAGGTCAAACTCCAAGTATGTTCCAACTCCCGCCGGTCAGATGGGCTTGCCAATGTCATCATGGTACAGCGATACGGATCTTTCGGTTGGGGTTCTGACCTACTCTTGTCCAAACCATACTTTGTGTGTAGTTGTTATCTGAATCTCTAACTTCGACCTTTGAGAAATGTTCTATGAGGGCCTGAAGTGCGTGGCGTAACTTCAAAAAGACTAACGTGTCTGAAATAGTACCGTTTAAGTTGACATTGCTCTGAGCTTAGATGTTCTGCCGGAAACAAGTAAGGATTAGAATTGATTTAAAAGCTCTATTATTCTGTCTTCTGTAGTCTCTTGCGACTCTTTGCGGCTGAAAATGCCTTTGCTTACCTGCAAAGTCGAAGTTATTCATCCAGGTTGTCCACCCCTGAATCCACATGATATGATGTAGCTGCATCAAACAATCCGGCCTTTCATAGACCGCAGAGAGTCCGATCTTGAAATAGTGGCCAGATGTTTACAGTAAATCCTCATCAATGCTGCTCAGACGTCTGGTATATTTCCTACACAGGGATTGAACTGTACGAGGGACAACCTAACTTCCCTCGATGTAGGAAGAAGCTATCCAGCTACCCACGAGTCTTTTCATTTTTGTCTAGGTTGGTTTCTCATGAATGATATAAACTGACTGAGATGAACCGAAAACACGGCCCTCGGACGTCAAACCTCTCAAAGATAGGTAGTCGTTCATATGCAGGGTAGGTCGTCCTCGGCGGTTGATTGACGACATTCAGTTAGAAACAAGTCTTCTTTCCTTTTGTACGTATAAAAATTCATCCAGCTCAATGTAATGGCTCCATCATCTCGTAGAAACTGGAAGAAGTCCATTGATAGTCGCGCTATCAGCGGAAGTTCTACGCCCATCGTCCAGGTCAAATCATATTGATCCAATGCAAAAGGCCCTAAACCTTTCACAAATGACTTTCTTAGCTCATGATGGCATTACTGATCTAAACTTTGGAAGTATGCAGGCGAGTGGCTCAAAGTCCGACCAGACAAATCATTGAGTCGGTGCCAATTACAATCCTAGCTGTGTAATTAACCGCCACCGACGCATTTTCTGCTTTTGGCGGAGCACAATACCACGCTAGGTCGTTGATCAGCACTTGCTGTACTCCTTCCCCTCCCGCCATTTGTGCCAAACTGCAAGGTTGAGAAGATGTGCGAACACTCTCATAACTCGAGCCACTAGCAGAGCCGAAAAAAAGAAACACGAAGCAACTAAGTAAGCTTAGATGCGTATTGATGTAACGTCGGAAGCATTCCCCTCCTCTTGAATCCTACACAACACCGTGAACGCGTTGCCTCTTACCGGAAGGGATTCCCTTCAAGCATCACTCGTGCCGATCTTTGACTACCTAGTGCCAACTGCAACTACGAGTCCGAGTTTGCCCCGAGCTTCAAAAGGCTTGGCTCTGAGTACAATAAGATGCGAGGTCTCCCACTTTTTGATGATTTTTCAAAAAGTATGTATCGTTGAACTCACTTCCGACAGAGAAACAGAATCTTTTGGAATGTTCATGAGTCTCACGCTTATGGCGCGCGCCATCGCGGGTGCTTTTGCGTTGGTAAGGGTAGCAGCAGCAATCTACACGAAGCTACCGCCCAGCATCACCGAAGTGGATGTAATTATAGCTGGTGGTAAGTAAAACTGGCTTCATATGCCGAATGAAGGTCTGATCATCATACAGGTGGTACAGCGGGCAGCATTCTCGCTTCCCGTCTAGCAGAGACGGACCAGGAGCTTTCAATATTGGTCATTGAGCAAGGCGGCGACAGCTTCAACGTGACAAACGTTATCTATCCGGCTTTGTTCGAGCGGAATACCTTACCCGACTCTAACACAGCGCTGTTCTGGAAGGCCAACAAGTCTCCTCAGCTTGCAGACAGAGAGCCGGTTGTAGAGACTGGCGGAATTCTTGGCGGTGGGTCTTCGATCAATTGGATGGTTTACACCAGGGGCCAGTGGGATGATTTCGACTCGTGGAATACTTCGGGTTGGACGGCAGAAGATGTCCTCCCGTATTTGATAAAGGTATTACTGCTGTCTTTTGCTCAAACTCACCTCTTCGCACACCATCTTGAGGGAGAGCGTCTTACTTACTTGTGATTCAGACCGAGACTTATCACGGCGCAACGACGAATAGGTCGACTCATGGATACAGCGGGCCAATTCATGTCTCCAAGGGGACTCACGAAGCCCCTCGCGCCGAAGAAGGCTTTATCAGAGGCGCCGTAGATGCAGGCTTCGAAGAAATTGTGGACCTCCAAAGCCTGTATTCTAACAACGGCTCGGGGCCTTGGTATCGCTACGTTTCACCTGATGATGGTCGGCGTCAGGACGTTGGCCACTGCTATCTGCATCCACTTCTTCAAAGTGGCGACTACCCCAACCTTCATGTGCTGGTCGAGACGCAGGTTCTCCGTGTCTTGTTTGATGATACCAAACGCGCCATTGGTGTTGAGCTTCGTCCCAACCCTAGCTTTGGGGCGCGTAACCAAGACAACAAGACCAGAAGCGTGAGGGCGAAGAAACTCGTGGTCGCATCAACTGGGTCTTTTGGGACGCCGCTGCTTCTTGAGCGCTCAGGAGTCGGCGATCCCGTAGTCCTGAAAAAGGCAGGAATACCGCTGGTTGAACCTCTTCCAGGAGTTGGGAACGACTTTCAAGGTATTGCAGCCCAGTTATACCGTGCTCCTGTTTGTTCTTCCAGAGACTTCCAGAACTAACGATCATCAAAAGACCATCACTTCGTGGGCTACGTCTACCGTACTTCCCTTACCCAGAATGAGACGATAAACGGTATCGCTCGCAATGATCATGGTCGCGACGTCCCCGCTATGATTGCCGCAAATGACCCCCAGCTAGGCTGGAATGGCCATGATGCATCAAGCAAAGTCCGTCCCTCGCCAGCAGACGTCGCCAACTTAGGCCCGGAGTTCCAAGCAGTGTGGGACAGAGACTTCAAAGATGCTCCGAATCGACCTCTTATGATATGGGGCCTCTTCAACGCCTTCTTCGGCGACGCCTCCACGCTACCGGACGGTGCAGAGTACGTCACTACTGCGCCGTGGGTTACTTACCCTTACGCCAGAGGACACATCCATCTCACCGGTCCGAGCATCGACGATGCATACGATTTCGACCCCGGTTGGCTGTTGGACGAGAACGATATTGACCTCAAGAGCCACATCTGGGGATACAAAGCTCAGAGGCGCATGGCGCGCCGGATGGATATCTTCAGGGGCGAGCTCGCATCAGGCCACCCCAAGTTTGCCGAGGGCTCGAACGCTTCCGTCGTAGAAGTTTCAGGAGGCCCAATTGACCATGACGTTGAATACTCCGCCGAGGACGACGCTGCCATTGTGCAGTATATTCGAGAAAACCTTGGCACTTCAAGACATCCTCTAGGGACCTGCAAAATGGCACCACGAGAGGCAACGGGCGTTGGTAAGTTAGATTCATGTGAAAGGTGATTGCAGCCATGCTGAACTGGAACAGTCGATGCCAATCTGAACGTGTACGGAGTCACTCGACTCAAGATTGCAGATCTCAGTGTCCCTCCCAAGCAGGTTGCAGCAAACACTTACAATACTGCTTTGATGCTCGGGGAGAAGGCTGCTGATATCGTCATCGAGGAACTTGGCTTGAGAAAGGGGTAGAAGCCCCGACCGCTTGATGTTGATTTGATCCCGATGCTTCCCTACCTTATCCTTGGTATATGGAAGCGCGGACGCTAAGACGTGGTCAACTAGAGGATCTACTAGCTATGATGAAGCCAGATCAACATGGAAGCTTCTCGGTTTCGCGTCCAATGTGCTATTTCGGGCAGACGAGCATCGCCGGTTAGGCTGGAAACACAGTAGAGTTTACTGGGTTTCTAAATGAATTCAATCATCTCATCAGCGACTCTTGTCTCGTCATTCTCGACATGTGTGTGAAAACAGAAGTAAAAATTTACTGGATCTGGATCTGACACCTTGTATATGCTTTTGCAGTCTCGATAAATATTCCAGACGAACCCCGCGCTATTTCTGGAGCAAAAGCTTTTCTGCCAGCCTGAACCAAGGATATCTTGGCCCTCCCTAAAGCTGGCGGCTGGTCATCTGACTAGCCTATGGACCATAACAATGTAGCACCTATCTAATCGCCATTCTCAGTTAAATCACGAACCAGCTGGCTATCTGGACGTCTTATCCGCCGGCCTAGTCTCCACAGCACGGAAAGCTTCTCGGCACTTTATGCTTATAAGTCATGGTGCCATTTCAAAAGGCCGTTCCAATCAGGAAAGTGGTATTTCTCTCATCGACGGCGACTGGACGCGACCCGGCAGTGTGTGGGGAGTTGACTGCCAGCCCCCCCCTGCGCTCCACATGCCGTACTGCCGTGCTCCCGCAGACGGGGGAAAAAGCTTGGTTTGACCTGATGCAACGATCAACACCAACGGGGGTCCACGATACTTCCCGAAAGAGTAGGAGGTTAGTTCGCGATGGATACGCTCTCACGGGTGCTCCAGCAGTTGCGGGGACTCTTCATGATCTCGGAAGACCGGCATCGAGATATCTACGCACCTGCGATATGGAGAATAGTGGCTTTGAGAATGTCGCAAGCACGTCAGAAGATGTCCTGCCGAGTTGCCGTGGATGAAGGCATCGTGATCTCTATAAGAAGGCCAACGATTGCCAAGCCAATTCAATGAAGCTCCAGCCTCGACAGCAGCACAAGCAAGAGTTTCAATCATCACAACTTCAATCCTTTTAACTCCACCCCGTCTCCTCAGTTTCACCGCCAAGATGAAGTTCTCCCTCTTCCTTGCTGCCGCCGCCGCCGGCCTCGTCTCCGCCGCCCCGGGCGCCAAGCTCACCCAGCGCAACTACTCCCCGGTGACTCCCCGCTCCGACCGCCGGGCCAGGTACAGCTCCTCTCCCAACCAGAGGCTGGACAGCTTCGCCCTCGAGTCGACCGAATCCACCGGCGACAAGAACGTCGAGTACTCGTCCAACTGGGCCGGCGCCGTCAAGATCGGCACGGGCTACAACCAGGTCGTCGGCACCATCACGGTCCCGGACGTCAGCGGCTCCCGCGGCGCCGCGGCCTCCGCCTGGGTCGGCATCGACGGCGACACGTGCCAGACGGCCATCCTCCAGACCGGCGTCTCCTTCTACGCCGACGGCACCTTCGACGCCTGGTACGAGTGGATCCCCGACTACGCCTACAGCTTCAGCGGCTTCGGCGTCAGCGTCGGCGACCAGATCCGCATGGAGGTCGACGCGTCGTCCAAGACCAAGGGCGTCGCGACGCTCGAGAACCTGACGACCGGCCAGAAGGTCACCCACTCCTTCACCAGCACGCCCTCCACCCTCTGCGAGACCAACGCCGAGTGGATCGTCGAGGCCTTCCAGGAGAACGGCAGCCAGGTCACGCTTGCAGACTTTGGCACCGTGACCTTCACTGGTGCCTCTGCTTCTGGTTCTGCTGGCAAGACGGGCCCGTCGGGAGCCGACATTATTGACATCTCTCCCAACCGCGGCTCTACCATCCTTGCTAAGGCATCCGTCAGCGGCAGCTCTGTCACCGTTCAGTACGTTGGTTAGGGAGCTTCTCACGTAATTCTTAATACTTCATGGGCTGCACATAAGCGAAACTCATGTACATACAATCGAGGGTGGAAAGATGGAATTCGATTCATCAGATAGGGGTAATCCAATCCCCGTCTCTTACTAAGGGGTTTATTTAACGAGAGCAAGAATTGAGCAATGATCATACTCTGATGTATCCGAAAGTCGTATCGTGACCAGCTTGACAATGTCTTTCGAGAGCTAACAAGCCCCCGTCTGCTCTTGGAAATGACGATCACTGGCTTCGTCAAACTCTCACCTTTGCCTTCACCATCAGCGGCCCTCGGAGGTCGCTTACACCCACGCTGATCAGATCAGGTAGCTTTCCACGGAACTCGCCCCTAGCCGCCTTCTCTCTTTCTTCAGGATCCGCCAGCTGGAACTCAAAGTCTCGCAACAACGTGCTGGCGAGCTTGTAGATGTTGGCCAGCGCCACCGTCTTTCCGAGGCACTGTCGGTTTCCCAGGCCCAGGTGCATCAGGTACCGCGACCGGTCCGCCATCGCGTGGCTGTCCCAGCGAGACGGGTCGTAGATGTCGTGGTCGTCGCCCCAGACCGCCGGGTTGTGGTGGAATGCGTGGTTGCACACTGCGACAGATGTCTGCGGGTCAAGGTTAGCACGGTCATATCTTCCAGTGCTCTTTGAATGAAAAACAAGTAGAAATCGGAAAGGGGAAAGAGAACACGAACCCCTTGCTTGATGTGGCGTCCCGCGACTACGATTCCCTCCGGGGCCGTAACGCGCCTGGCCAGCGGCATCGTGAACATGGGCGTCTGGCGGAAGTTCTCCTTGACGCAGGCGCGCAGGTACGGCAGCGCCCTCTCGACGTCCGCGAAGGAGTACGCCTTCTTGTAGGCGTCCAGGGGTTCTAAGCTCCGTTCGACTTCCTCGACGCACTTCCGCAGCGTCTCGGGGCTGTGCAGGAGATTCCAGAAAAGGAGAGTCGCCGTTGCGCTGGTCGTGTGTGTCCCGGCAATTCTGCCGTGTCGTTAGTCTGCGTTCTCGAAAATAGGTAGTTGACTCACATCATGCCGAAGGCTTCGGCTTCCAGCTCCGGCCGGGAAAGTCTCTCGCCGGTTTCCGGGTCCCTCGCCATGATCAGGTTCGTCAGGATATCCGTCCGCTGGTCCTTCTCCTCCGTCACGCTCTCCAGCTCGTCGAGGCGCTGCCGGACGCACTCGGCCGCTAGCCTGGCGCACTTTGCCCGTCCCTCGAACAAGGCCCTGAAGGTACTGGTCGGAACCACCGGCAGCCATTTTTTCAACGTCGAGGTCATCAACGGCCACGCGCCTATCGAAGAGCCGAGGAGCGTGTGCGGCATGACCGGCGGGATGCGGGACTCGTCCCCCGAGGCCTGGGCCCCGAAGGAGCGGCTGAAGGCGAGCTCGCCGAGGACGTCTATGACGTAGAACTGGAGAAGCTTCTTGAGGTCAAAGGCCATGTCTTCTTTTGCGAGTTCCGCGATCTTGGTCCGGAGGATCTCGATGTTTCGGTCCATGTAGGGCTCCATCCCCTTGACGCTGGAGATCGAGAAGCTGTGAAGCATGTGCCGACGTCTCATAGAGTGTCCCTGCAACTAGTAAGCAGATGCCTTTCAGTTGGTGTGATCGAGTGGCCTTACCTCCACATCCCTCATCGAAAACACGTTCGGCATCTTGCTGTTGCCAAAGGCGTCGTAGAACTCCGTCTTGGGCAGTCGCCGCCCGCCCTTCTGGTAGACCAGGGGGACGACCTCCTCGGCGGTGATGCTCAGCTTGTCCGGTCCATAGCGCACGAACTCGCCGTACTTCTCATGCAGCTCGGTCAAGTTGTAGGGCTGCCTCAGGGAAAGGAACTGGTTGACCTGCCACAGGTCCGTGACGGACGCCCAGAACGGGCCCGGGTAGGCGGCCAGCGGATGGAAGTATCGCTGGTAGACCACGTATATGGTTATCAGGGTGAGGGCAAGGCCGCATGACAGCCAGGCCGTCAGTGACGCGGAGATTGGTTCTCGCAAGATCGAAAACGCCATCGTAGCGGTGGCGAGGAGGTCTGTTTGCAGTTGGTTTAGGAGTGAAAGACCTCCCGCCGTGCCAGCTAGGCGCTCACCATCGATATCGACTGTTCCCCGCTCATCTTGCAGGCTTTCCCATGAAACTCATCCGGCTTCCCCGGCTCCGGTCTATGAACAAGTGCGGGGGAGAACGGCGAATGCTCCCTCGTTCGTCTCCAAGGGCAACATCCTTGTCGTCTCCAAGCCGGCGACTTCGAAAGTTTGACACGTTGAGAGGGTTGTGCGGGGAAGCAGAAGTCGACTTGGGCCACAATTGGTCCCGTGCTCAGGAAGAGTAGATGGAGGCTGCCTCACGTCGTTCTTCACCGAGTCTTGTGTCTTGGTTGATAGAAACGATGTGAATGTCGCGATGAATCGGAATGTCGATGAAGTGACCGAGGCGCAGGGGGGGAAAGTCACCGAAAACTTGGCGGCGGGATTTTCAGTCCTTTCGCTACCTGCCTGACACCCCTCTCTACGCTACTTTTACCTTGTCATTACCCATCCTTACTTCATTAGATATAGGCGAGTCTTGCTTCCTTCAACATTGATACTTGATTCATGGCTTTGCTCCAGTTGACGGATCAACTCTGTAAATCCAGCGTGTGATACGCGGGCGCCCATAACACACGAAACCAATGCTCAAAATGAGGCAAGTTATCTTTTATGCTTCTCACGAGAGCCATATTGTTTACAAGATTCAAGGTCAACTATTTCAGTGCGGTTGTCAGGCAAAGTCGTCCATGGAAGTGATTTCGGAACATCGTCGGGGTTCGGTATTTTGACTCCTCATAGACCATAAACAAGCTCAGGAACCACGCCAAATCCGTCAAAATAAGTGCACACATCCGACACTCGATTCTTCCTCGTGTGTGACGCACGTCAGCACAGGGATCAAACATTAACGGATGTCCCGGTCCCTAGTGTAGAATAGTTCAGCCTCGCGAGTGTCGTCAGTCGGATCGGATAGTAAGTCGATTTTAACTTCCCACGACAAGAAGAAGATGGATATAGTGTAGACGGAGTCGGCTAGCCTGAGTGATAGAGCTCCCTCCAGGGCATCAAGCCACCGGCCCAACAGAGTCCGCTCAAACTCAGATTCTATCCAGATACCTACTCGTCAGCGAAATCGAGACCAGCGCAGCATGCCTTTACATCAGTTGCAGCCGATCCATGGCAGGGGCGGCCGCGCTCACAAGTCACAAGTAGAACATGCCTTCAGGGGTCGTAGCAAGACATCAAGACAAGGAAGAGGAAGGGGTCGAGAAACCTGGCCCAGATAAGGGCGTAGGGCGTGGTGCATTCGACAGAATCGAAATCCCATGCCATACGTAGGCACTGTATCCATTCCCAACAGGCGTAGCAGTAAACCGAGGGCGGGGCCTCGCATGTGTTTCCCGCGCCAGCCGATCTCAGACCTCGCCCCCTGCAGAGCTTTACTGATCAGGGGATGGGGTCGAAAGAGGATAGAGACGTCGAAGTTGCAGAAGTTCCAGTCGTCACAGAGCCTCCCGGCCCTTCCACAACCGGAACGTCACGGCGTGGCCCGCATCTATCGCCACCGACGAGGCCGAGCTCGGAGCAGAACATGAAGTCAAGAAGAGGAGGCGTGATAATCTGGTCCTGTAGGGAAAGCATGTGGGAGCGAGGGACCAGCCGGTGGGATACATTTGCAGCCCCCTCCATCGTCGATACCCGGGGATCCGAAGAGACAAGCACGTAAGATTTCAGACGACTCCTCGGGCGGGAAGTCCAACGCCCGCTCAGCCCTATCAGCACGGCCTGCGAAGGCAGGAAAAGAGGGGGCGGTATGGGGGCTCTCGGATCGCGTCAAATCGTTCAATCCCGTGGTCCGGGTCCTCCCATCTCGCACCACCAGTTCTCTTCCGTCGCCGGGATTCGAGACAGTTATCTGATCTTGCTGATGGTCGTACGTGTACAGGCAAGGGCGGGTGCGGGAGTTCCCTGTCGTATTCGCGCTTGAGGAGTGTCCATTCGCTCGACTACTACGTACAGTAAGTAGGTCGGCACATGGTTTGGCCGGGAGCTCTGGTCCTTATGGCGTGCGCCATATCGGACGATGTTTGACCCGTGCAGCGGCGATCTAGTCCGGGGCGGGCAACAGGTGGCGCCTCGAAGGGGGGTGGGAGGTTAAAATTCAGTTGCTGTGTTGTAGAATCAGCTGGCCGAGTTTGACTTTCTTGGCCCGTTGCGGAAAGATGTTTCTGGCATCTGATCACTGGTAGGGAAACAAAACAAGCTGTCAAGACGTGCGCAAGTATTGATATTCAAATGCAAATTAGCCTTGCTTTGTACAAACACAGAGTACCATGAGCTCTATACACGCGCGCGATGGACGCGGGCTCATGTGAGCCCGTCCTTGGGAGACGTGTCGGCGTCGAGTAGTCTGTGGGCCATCCATTAAAATCTCAGTAAATCCAAAATGCAAAGACCAGGCAACAATGATCAACTGCCAAGAAAGCGAATCGCAGAAGCGTACGAAAATAGAGAAATCAAGGGAAGATATCCGTGGTGGTAGTGTTGTTTTGTGGGGTAAAAAGGGGATTGATATGGTATACTGAAGCGAAGTGGGAGTGAGGGTGTCCTCGGGGTTGGTATCATTTTTGCGTCTTTGTGCCTGGTGCCGCAGTTTGTCCGGGGATTTTCTCTTGTTTTTCTTTTTTCCAGTTTTTCCGTGTCTGCGCCGTTCAATCAGTCACCCACTTGGTTTTGAAAAAGAAAACATGAACCGGCCGCCCTCATCTGATAAATCCTGACCACGTAGAAAAATCGTTGCTCATTCAGGCTGGCCAAGCTTGACGTCGCCCTCATAGTCTTGGGATTGGGGGTTAACAGCCCCATTTTGTTGGCTCGTCTTCTTCTTGCCGAGGCGTTCACACCATTCTTCGGCACTGACAATGGTTCCGTCGAGGACGCCACTGACCTGAGCCATCATGTCGAGCCCCTCCTTGGCGAGGACAAGAACACGGTGGGCTCCCTCGCGCAGAGCCTCTTCTTGAGCCTTGTCGCCAGCCTTGTCCCCCTGCTGCTGTTCTACCATGCTCGCGTAGCGGAAGCGTTGGGGCAGGGTGGTGAGGTGGCGGCGAACCAAAGCACGCGCGTTCTCCGGGAGAGCGCCGCCGGCGTATTTCGAGACGGTCTCGATGCAGCCCCGCAGGGTCTTGAGGATGTCACCCTTGAAGCCGTTGATCTGAGATGCAAACAGGGTCCGGTCCTGCTCGGTCGGCGTCACGGCTTCGCTGTCGGCCATGATGTGATCGCCATCGTCACTAGTCTCGTTTTGCTTCTCGGTTTGACCAGCCTTCTCGTACTGATCCAGAACGGCCTTGAGATTGTTGATGACTCCGCCCAGGTGGTCGTTGGCCCATCGCAGCCACCTCAGACAGTACTTCAGACTCCGGAGGCTCTCTTCACTCATGGCGACGCTGAGACCTGAGGTGGACATGATCAAACGAGACTGCCAAGCGCCGTTGGATGAGCTGGTGGGTCTCTCGGCCTGCTTCTCGTTCTCGGTGTAGGCCGGTGAGCGGAAATCATCATAGGCAGGCAAGGTGTCGATGGTGCTTGCCCTTGACAGTCGGCGGTCGTGCTTGAAGACGTAGGGGTCCCGGGGACAGTCGACATCGGGCATCACGTTGGTCTGGGAGTCCGCCATAAATCGAGCCAAGTCTCCTCCTGTGTCAACCTTGCGACGCTTGTGCGACCCTCCATCCGCGGCTTCCAGGTCGGTGGACTGATGTCGTCGGCCAGCACCGAGGAACCATCGCACACCGCCCTCGACACCGGTCCTCCTTCCCACCACGTTGACCGTGTTTGCCAATGGTCTCATGTAGCCCTCGACATACTCAGCGCCGGACTTGAATCGGGGAGAGAAATTCTTCGTCGTGTTGTAGTACGAGGTGGCGCCTTCGATTGTGTTGGCGACCCGCGGGTGGGTCGTCAATAGGGATAGAAGCGGCTCTTCGGTCTGCTGCGTCGTTTGCGGATTCGAAGCGATCGACACGGCGGGGGATGCTCTCGGAAGGGACGTGTTGCGAGCTGGCGGTGAGTTGACGAAGTCTGCAGTACCATGTTAGTCAAGTTGAGTGTAACGGCCGTAGGATAGTCAGGCCACCAAGGGTCATGTCATACCAGCTCGCAATTCTCCGAGGGCCAAAGCAGCAATGCGAACATCGGCATCGTCGACATTGACGCTGACGGCTCGTCTGTCACGGGGTTCGGCGGCACTCAGGGCGCTATTGGTGTTTACGTCGAGGTCCATTCTCGCAGGCGGGTCGGCCGGCTGGGCATGACTGGGTGTATAATAGGTGGTGAAGGGGTTGAGGCTCGGCCAGTGGGTAGCAGGGGCGCTCGTCGTCGTCGTCTTCGTCGTCGTCGGGGCTCGGGGGAGAGTCGGTGGTTGTTGTGACGCCGGCGGTTGTTGTGGTTGTACTGGTGCTTGGTGGTGAGGTTGTCGAGGTTGTTGTTCGAGGGGTTGCGACAGCGGTGGTGGTGGTGGTGGAAGAGGAGCAAAGCGAGGGGGCGGAGGGCCTGTTACAGAAGAGAGAGACGGCAGGCTATGGCCGACGTTATCATTGTGCTTGGAGGCGGGAAGTATGGGCGCAAGCTCGGTAGTCGGGGCGTCGGGAAATCTTAGCAAGTTGGGATCGTGGGACTGGGCATGCGCATAGCTCGGGGGAGCGTACGAGGGCAGCTGGGACGGGAGGTGTGTCGGATCGTAACGAGCGTGAGAAAGGACGTGCTTGGGCGCAGACAGCGTCGAAGAGGAATAGGCGGCGGTAGTTGTTGAGGAGGACGAAGTACCAGTAGTGGCCGGAGGAGGAGGGTAGGTAGCGTGAGGACGGGCGAGGAGGTGGGTGTGTGCTTGGGCGTGGGCGTGGACGTTGGCGTGGGTATGGGCGTGAGTGATGGTGGGCTGGGTGGACGAAGAAGACGGCGGTAGCTGGCGGTCGCCAGTCGCAGGCCCGTGCAGCATGTGATTTTGGCTCATGCTCATGCTCATGCTCTTGGTCTTGGTCGAGTCCATCCCGCAAAGTATATTCGGACGGCGCCTCGAAAAAATTTCCTCGTCCCCCCCTTCTGGCTCTGGGTCTAGCTCAGGCTCAGGCTCAGGATCTGGCTTTGGGTCTGAGGCTGGCGGGGGGAGGGGGTCGACGGAAAACTGCGAGGGAGGAAGGGTTCTGGGACTCAGGGAGAAGTGATGGGGGAAGGGGACCAGGAGCGAGACCGGCGCGCGGTTGTCTCAGCGGTCAACTCTGGACTGGCATGAGTGGAGATATGACTCGCCCGGCGCCGTTGGATAGTCGAAGATTGAGATTTGATACTTCTTGTCGTGGGTTGGGTTTCTTTCTTGCCTCCTTCCCGCGACCGCCGCGAATTCTCGACTCGTTCTCCTTTTTTTGCCGGCGTGTCCCTCGGAAAGGTTGCGATTGCTGGCACTTCGGGCGTACCTTATGCAGCAGAGACGCGGGACAGGTCAGACGAGGTGCGAAGGAGAAAAAAATAGGTGGGAGTGGCTGCGGGCGGCGCGACAGAGGTTCATGTAGTACGTACGAGTTGGGCGAAGTGGCGAAGAGCAATTAACACGACGGAGGGAATTCCAGCGGCTGCGGCTGCGGCAGCGGACAACCTAGGGAGCTGGCGACCAGTTTTCGGGGTACAACCGAGTGGTGGATGGATTGGCTGCGCGGGGGGGTTAGGGAGGGATGGGGGTGGGTGGTGGATGATGCAGATGGGTGGACGGCTCGGTATGTGATGCTTCGTCGCGGTAGTGTGAGTGATGGCGGTAGCGGTAGCGGTAACGGTAGCTGCAATAGCGGTAGCAGCAATAGCGATAGCGGTGGTGTTGTTGCGAGGAAAGGAGTCCGACGAGTCCGTCCGCAGAGTAGCGCCGCCGGGATTCGAGGGTTCGTCGTCCTTGATTCGATGTCTTGCTCGTGATGGTAATACTGCGTAAGCGATGGGACGTGTGTCTATGTTTGAAATGTGTGTGCGGCGGGAGACCAGGCACCGGCACCGTCCCGTCCAGCACAGTCCTGGATTTGGTGATGGGGAGGGGTGTGGTGGGTGTCGCGGTGACAGCAACCAGGAGACTGAAAAGAGTCGGGGGGGGAAGTCAAGAATGAGGGAGGGAGGGAGGGATGACGGGTCGAGTTGAGGCGATGATTGATGATGGCCTGTCTGCCCCGTCTCCAAGTGACCAGGGGGCGGTTGATAGCCGCACCTTCCTTCTGACCAAGCTCTCAACACTATAACAGGCTCACACCAACACGTAAGGCAGGCAGGCAGGCAGGGCAGGGCAGAAAAGGGAAGGCGGAGGGGAAGGTACCACCTGCCGCCAGTCCATGGACCATGAGACGTAGGTACCTATTGGTGGTGTTGTATTACGCGATGATCCCGTTGGAACGGATTGGCTAATACGCACCTACGTGTAGCGATATGCTCCTTCCTCCACCCAGGGCAGACAGCATTGAACCGTGAGCACAGGGCAGGTGCGGTGCGCTCGCCGCTGAGTTGCTTGGTTGCGTGGAGAAGGGGCAGGCACGGGAAGGAGCCAGTGGGGGCCCACGACCATATTGGGAAAAGGTACCTTCCCCAAGGTGCTGATACCTGTCGAAGCAGGCTGGCAGGCAAGCAAGCAGCAGACTGGCAGGGTATCACCTACCGACCGCGTTTATTGGTGTTGGTGGCAGGTACAATCGTCAAAAGTCACAACCCAGCCAACCAGCCAACGATGATTGATGAGACGGAAAACACAAAACCCGTCAGCAGGCATACGATACTTGTGCGTAAGTACCTATCCATAGCACTGCTAGGTAGGCACCTGGTGCCACGGCAGTGGGCACCACTGGTAGACACTAACTGAACATGCTTTCCACGGCGCGTATTAACTCTGCACCCCCGTCCTCCGCACCATATATGAGGCGTCTCAATGCGAACCAGACTTTTGGCGCATAGGTAGCTTGCTACTATTCAGCATTCATGTGACTCGACCGAGTGTCAAGGCATAGGTATGCCATTCCCAGGTCTAGGTAATTCTGCTCGCCGCGTCTGTTTCATTTCCAAGGCCTTCCTACGTGGGGGCCCAAGGGGCGACTCTCACATTGCCACGGACTTTCAGCAGCTTTGCCGAAGAGGAAAACCCAGCAAGCAGGCCATTAAAAGATCGCCTACCATGTGCCCACATTCCAGGGCTTACGGCCTCCGGGTGACGGCGATGGCGGGCACGACTCCCAATCATCGGCCAATTGTCCGTCCACGTTCCCTCATCGGGACAGGTCAGCCGCCCCCTCTTGCGCAGCACCAGCAGCACAGCACCACGACGCTGCCAGCGGCTGTAGTCCGTGAAGCCGGAAGCCTGCAGGGTCCGAGGCGCTGGCGTGTTTGCGTCGGTTATGTACGTACACATGTCATGTATTGAAGTACAAGGGCAGTGAATGGACAGCTCCGTTACGGCAGGGTGGTAACGACGTCGCATTCGTCGCCCGGGAAGGGCGAAGACATAATTAGCCGACGACACTCCCCGGGAGTCGGTTATCCACGAGAGCATCAGGCCTGGACCGGACCGGGCCTCATCTTCTTCTTCACCTGCCTACGATGCTTTGCCTTCCCACGATGCCTCATGGATAACCAAGGCAGAGATAAAAGATAGACGAGAACACCATGGCCAACAAGTGCCAAGTGGTGGTGGTCAGAACCCAGTTCCTCCCCCAAAACCTTCCCACATGACAACGGACGACGATTAGAGTAGAATGCTGAGGTTGAGCCAGAGCCAGAGCCAAAAATGGACTGCAGCAAAAGTCTCACGATGCGCCGCCTGGCCTGACACCTGCAGACCGCATCTTTCTGCGCTCACACCCCATGAAACAAACACACACACACTCAAGCTCATCCACACATGCTCTCTCTCCTTCTCTTTCGTTAATTTTCTCGTCAGCGGAACCGTCGGGTGCCCCATCCGACCCACATGCGTCCAAGCGATGGAAAGAACACAAGTAAAAAACTTGAATAATATGAGTCCGCTAGATCGACTGGTGGCTCTGAATCCTCGCGAATCCGCCTGTTCCCAAGCAGTCAAAGCCTATAGGGATGTTCCCCGAAAACTAACACCAAGGACCCAGGGGGGAAGAGCCGATCAGGGCCAAAGTTGGGGACGCACGTGTCAGCGTTTTTTTCGGGGCCGCCATCACATGCATTGGACTGGCATAGGCTGGACGGGATGAACAAGTATCGGAGCATGTGCAGAGGGTCCGCTGTTAGATTTCTGACCATGATTTGCTCCCGACGCTAACAGACAAGACTCGGACGTTATCACAAGTCCCAACGGTCCGCCCAGTCGGCATATCGGCCCCAGGCACGAGCGGGCAAGGCGCGCAATGTCATTGGTCGCAAACATCGCTTCCTGCTACGTCACCCGCGGAGCACAGACACGCCTTCCTTCCATGTGAAAGTGAGAATCACAATCGGCAAGGGGAAAGAGGCAAAGGGATACGAGAAACGGGAAGAGAAAAAACAAGTACAGGAAGAAAAAAAAAAAAGAACAGACGGGTCTCCCACGCCAACATGAGACTCGGAAACGGTCTGGCGAGCCTCTTGGTCGATGTTTTTCTTCTTTTTTACCTTTTTTTGATCCTATCTTTTGAGTGCCTCCCCCCCAATTTCCTACCACCGACCGACACCGGAAACCTAGACATCCCGGAATCACGTGCAAAACATTGAAAAAGTTGGAGAAGATGAGGGGGAGCCTCTTGAGCCAGATGACCTTCAATTTTTCTCGAGATCCGCCCAGGGTCCAGTTTGCTGACACCCGAGTTGCTGCTGGTACGTCTGCTTTCCATGGATTTTCCATGCCTCTTGCTCCTCGCGACACCTTCGCCGACATCCGTCAGCCCCCGCTCCCTCCTCCTGCCAACCCCCAACCACCACCTACAACCTTCTCTAAGCTCGCCGTCCGCTACTTTCGCAACGAGCGTTTGGTAGTGTACCTACTTTGTTTCGATTGACAGCCATGACGTGACTTTACACTTGCATGCCCATCGAACTGTGTGGAGAGAAGTGTGCACTGCGGGACGGACGATAGAGTGCGATATCCGCACGCATGCACGCACGCACGCACGCACATGCAAACCAACCAACAACATCCATCGGTCCCTATCTCTGGCCTCGCGGAGACATCGGGACTCGGGGCTCGGAGGCGGATGAGGAGGAGGGGGGGCCTTCAGTTCTCGCCAAGTTTTTCCTCTCGTTTGGAAACAAAAAACCCACCTCCTCTGTCAAGTCTTCTTCCAAGGCAATGCTCGCCCGCGATGCGCGACTCAGGCCCATCTCCTACCCGCTATTCCTGACTAGTTTTCCGGCACGAATTTTGGCCATGTGATGACATCTCAGACCCGAACAAGTGGATCGGCCGCGTTTCCCATCCAGAGCACGATCAGCAGGTTGGTTCGAGGCGGCTGGGGGAGGGATTTCCACCTGTTTCCTGTTCCTTTTTTTCACGAGATGGCCTACCTGCGCTAGTGTCAGGCACTATGGAAGAGCCAGCAGGACCTGTAAGCCGCTTTTCAAAGTCTGAACTCTGAT
This sequence comes from Colletotrichum musae, assembly GCA_027406025.1. Classification (NCBI taxonomy): domain Eukaryota; kingdom Fungi; phylum Ascomycota; class Sordariomycetes; order Glomerellales; family Glomerellaceae; genus Colletotrichum; species Colletotrichum musae. The sequence goes on along the minus strand of JANVYC010000001.1, from coordinate 445,515 downwards.
GACGGGGGGTGTGAGAGTGTGATTGCAAAAAACTGCCACACAAAACCTAGGTCCTAGGACAGACAACACGCACCCCCAACCATCGCGGCCAGCCAGAGAATCTAAGATCTGCCAAACGGACCGGGCGTCGCGCATCGCAACCTTCCCCTTGCCTTTTTGTGGCTGTCAGGGAGGATATTGCATGAGCATCTCCCTTCTCATTTCGAGAAGGGCGGGAACGCGGAAGTGAAGGAACGAAAAAGTCAAGCAGGGCCCTTCTCTCGCTAGCTTCAAACCCAGACGAAGAGAGGGTCACCTGTCAGGACAGCAGAGGTTCGCCGTTCAGCTTGTGAGCCTCGGCGTCAGGCACTGGGTGGTCCCGCCTCAACATTCCATGCATGGAAGCGCGCTTGTGACAGACGACTGACCACCATGGAACGGCAAACTTGTCCGACTCCAACCCGCCTCGTGGGAAGGAGGGAGGTCTCATGTCATCAGATTGGTGCCATCTTGGCATGTTCAAGTTCATCAATCGAAGCGACAGGGCACGTAGTAAACGAATACGACGTTTCCGACTTGATAGTATGTTTGATCCCTCTGACGCCGCCCAAGCAATTGTATCTCTCCAAGGAGAGAAAATGCGCGGGCAGCTCTTATGGTACCAGATTCCTCTGCGCGTCACGAAATCGCAATTCACATCAACGGCTACAAATGGGATTCCAGCAGAATGCCGGTCCAGGCGTAGTTGGATAATGCGCTGCACTGTCTAAAAGGACGCGGTGAAGAGGAAAGGAAAGAAGATCAGAAGATCGCGAGGAAAATTTTGGCGGGATGTAGGCAGATGCAAGCCCCACTCTTGCGGTCAAGTCATGTGATCTCTCCCCATCGAGACCCCACGGTTAGCATTTCCACTTTTCGACAAAATCGCTTACTTAAGGCAACAGTCCACCGATTAGATAAACACCTTTACGTCAGCCACATCAGCAGCCGCATCACCCCTGAGCACCAAGACGGACGCCATGGGAGGCAAGGCTGCCGGTCCAGGACAGGTTGCTGGCCCGTGCTCTCTGGACCACCAAGGAGACATCGTGGTTTCAATATCGCCAGCTGCTGCGCGCGGTCACCAACGTCACGACCCGCGAATTTTAATGACACCTTGCCAATCCGACTTCTCTTCAACGTTTTGACCTGTTGCCGAGCTGCATCGTCCCACGAACTGCATGATCCGATTTCTTCTCCTGCCGTAATTCGTCTGGCCAGCGTGCCAATTGACATCCCACCGCCTCTCTCTCGCGCCTTCCGCCTGCCCCTCGATTCGTCTCCCGAACCCCCGCCTTGGCGACACATCCACCATGGCTTCCGCCATCTTCTTCCTCGACTTGAAGGGCAAGGTGCGCACCGTGGAGCTTGGATGTTGGCCCCGGTGCCGGACGATGCTGACGATGCGCGCCATAGACCCTCCTTGCCCGAAACTACCGCGGTGACATTCCCATGTCAGCCGTCGAGAAGTTCCCGATCCTCCTCAGCGAAGCCGAAGAAGAATCCTCTGCCGTCCCGCCATGCTTCTCCCACGAGGGTATCAACGTACGTATCTAAGACTCCCGCCCACCGCCAGCTGGACTGACCGAGATGCCGCGGGACCAGTACCTCTACATCCGCCACAACAACCTCTACCTCCTCGCCCTCACGAAACGAAACACGAACGCCGCCGAGATCCTCCTCTTCCTGCACAAGATCGTCGAGGTCTTTACAGAATACTTCAAGGCCCTCGAGGAGGAGTCGATCCGCGACAACTTCGTCATCATCTACGAGCTGCTCGACGAGATGATGGACTTTGGCTACCCGCAGACGACCGAGTCCAAGATCCTGCAGGAGTACATCACCCAGGAGTCGCACAAGCTCGAGATCCAGGCCCGCCCGCCCATCGCCGTCACCAACGCCGTCTCGTGGCGCTCCGAGGGCATCCGCTACCGCAAGAACGAGGTCTTCCTCGACGTCGTCGAGAGCCTGAACCTGCTCGTCAGCGCCAACGGCAACGTCCTCCGCTCCGAGATCCTGGGCGCCATCAAGATGAAGTGCTACCTCTCCGGCATGCCCGAGCTGCGCCTCGGCCTCAACGACAAGGTCATGTTCGAGACGACGGGCCGCACGACGCGCGGCAAGGCCATCGAGATGGAGGACGTCAAGTTCCACCAGTGCGTGCGCCTCTCGCGCTTCGAGAACGACAGGACAATCTCCTTCATCCCCCCGGACGGCGAGTTCGAGCTCATGAGCTACCGCCTCAACACCCAGGTCAAGCCCCTCATCTGGGTCGAGTGCGTCGTCGAGAGCCACAGCGGCTCGCGCATCGAGTACATGCTCAAGGCCAAGGCCCAGTTCAAGCGGAGGAGTACGGCCAACAACGTCGAGATCATCGTCCCCGTCCCCGACGACGCCGACACCCCGCGCTTCCGGACCAACATCGGCGCCGTCCACTACGCCCCCGAGCAGAGCGCCATCGTGTGGAAGATCAAGCAGTTCGGCGGCAACAAGGAGTTCCTCATGAGGGCGGAGCTGGGCCTGCCGTCCGTGAGGGGCGACGACGAGCACGGCGGCGGCATGACGGGTGGTTTCGGCGGCAGCATGGGCGGCGTCGGCGCGCCGGGCAAGGGCGCCAAGAGGCCGATCCAGGTCAAGTTCGAGATCCCCTATTTCACGACAAGTGGTATCCAGGTGCGGTACCTCAAGATTACAGAGCCAAAGGTAAGCTTCCGCGTCACGAAAGGCAACCTCCTCACGAGAAACCCAGGCGCTAACAGGCATTCAGCTTCAATACCCCTCGCTGCCTTGGGTCAGATACATCACTCAATCAGGAGACATAGCCGTCAGACTGCCTGACGCGGTGTAAGGCGAGGGACGCTTGGGGCGGCCGTTTTTATGATTTGAAAGTTGAGGATTCATCACACACACCATACTATTTAACTGAGCGAAAAAGGGGTGGGCTTGGGTCATGCATGTTCGATTTGCTGGGCGATGATGCTAGACACGTCGGCAGGCTCACGCGGGGACCTCTAGGATGTCGTTGGAATGATGACCGGGCGGCGGCGTCAATAGACCAGGAGGGGAGAGGGTTCGCGTGGCAGGCGCAAAATATATCAAGTTCTTGAAACGTGGGCGAAACCCAAGGCCAGGAAATGGTAGACCCTGAGCGCGAGGCTCTTCTGGCTACTCCGTTATCATGCCAGAGATGTGCAGCAAGTCGACAAAGGAGAAGCAAACGCAGGTAGATGGGGATGCCGCCGTCATGTTGGCAAGTGAGATGAGCCCCCCTCCGTCCCGTGTACGTATGAGAGAAGGAAACAACGTCCGGGTAGCGTGCCGGTCACCAAATCAACCGACGATGGCTTTGTCATTATCCTCGAATTCTTCGATGGCTGCATAGGTGGAGCCCTGGGGGTTGTGATACGTGTCGTAGCAAATCTGTACCATTACCCCACGAGGCGGCCCTTTCGAGTCGGGCTCTGCCATCGTTCCTCGCGTCAGCAACGAAAGGAGGCCGGCCAGCGTTATGTAAGGCAGTGGCACTTACCTGCCCGGGAGCTCCGAGACGAGCCACCCATCCACCGATAACTCCGCCACAGGCCTTCTTTGAAGGCGTCGTCTGTGTGTCCCGGTCTTCTGCTCAGCGCGATGAGGGCGATGATAATGCCGAAGGGGCCGCCGAGGCCCCTGGACGGTGGCCAGGGACCGCTCGGCACCGCGTAGGTCTCGGGTAACAGTGCGGGTATCCATGACGGACTCTTTCCCGCGACGTGTCTCTCGGTGCCATGGATCCGCGTGACCCCTGATTCCTGGTCGTGCCCAAACTCGAGCGGCTGCCACCTGAAGTCCAGCCCCATCTCGACGACGGAGGAGTCGGCTTCCGCCCAGATGCACGGCAGGAAGCGCCAGCAGTTGAAAACGCTGACGGTGCTGTGGACTTCCATCGGATCGGAGGCCCAGCCGCTGCCGGTGCCATCGTCGTACTGCTGTTCGTAGGGACCCCAGGCGATAGTGCCCTCGGAACCGGGGCCCGGTCGGGACCAGGTGTATCCTTCGGCCGGGCTGACTACGCCGTTCTCGTAGCGCCACACGGAGCCCACCCGCTCCTCGCCGTAGGCTGCCGGGTTCGGTGGGGGAAGTGGATTGCCGAATCGATCGGCCTCGGGGGCGTTGCCGTTCTGGTCGTCGAGTAGCTGGAACTCATTGACAACGAATAGGAAGCTGAGGGGAATGCTGTTGGACGATCTGTCCTGCTGTTTACTGCTGCTCTCCTTTGACCTGCCGTCTCGTTCCTTTCGGCTCTTTCTCGGGGAGTGATGACTTCGCTGGTACAACGGGCTGTCAGCCAGGAACTCCGGGGTGTGGAAGGGAGACAAGAGAGTACCGTACCGGTAATAGAAAAGACATTGCTTGTTCGGTCGGGGCTTTTTCTGTGTTCTACAACGTGTACAGCTCCTACGACTAGACGCTGGGCTTTTGAAAAGATGGTGTGTTGGTCTGCCTCAGCTGAGTTCTGGTGCGGGACAGGGAGACAGGGACAGTCGCGACTGTCACGCGAATGTGAAATTTTGGTTGATCTGATCAGAAATGACAGATATAGATGTCAGCCCGTACTTAACGTGCCTGGCACTATTGGGGATCAGGATGGACGGCAGATTGGGCCAAAAGGGGTGGTCTGATTTCCAACGCCCAGAGGAACCGCGATGGTCTTCCTCGCCATTCCGATGGCATCATATCTCATTAAAAAACGCCCAAACGCCCCCAGTCTGTATGGGTGCGAGCCCAACTCTTCAACGTGGACGCTCTAGGGAGCCGTCGCGTTGCAGAAAGATCGACACGGGCATGTCCGCAACCTACCGCAATCTACCGCCTGTGGTTGTCAATGACAGCGGAGGCGGTGGTCCCGTGGTCAGACGTTCTTTGGCCCGCATGTGGCCACGTCTTGCCGGTGAAGAATGGCTGCATGGAGCGCCGCGAGAGAGTCAACTTTGCCCCAGGTCAAGGGGTTGAGGGATGCGATTTCCAGCGTCAACCTAGGTTGAGGTTGTCCCTTCGGGCGCTCCATCCTGTTATGCCGTCGGAACCCAGCGAATAGCACGGGTTTGAACTTTTGCCGATACTTACCAGACGGGCAGAAAGTCCGCGCTGGCGAGTGTGGCACGCTCCTCGTTATCGGTATGGGGAATCCACATAGGTTCGAACGCCTGCCTGTCAGGACGTCGTCATTGTCGATACTGAATGCAGGAGACTTAGCTGGTCGACTGGGATGTGCTGGCTTCAAGCTCTGGGTGGAGAGGGTGGGTTGCGGGTTCTCCAAGCTTCAGTTTGGATGACTTGCATAAGCCCCTGGCCAATAGATGCAACTCGCCCACGCCCACATGCTTTGAATTGTCTCGGTTCGCCCAATCGAGTTGTTTGTAGTCTCCGGGGCGTCAACGCCAGCTTCGGGAGCTCGGATGTAATTCTCTCGACTGGCGGCGGTGTGAGAGCTGAGGCATTGAAGTAGATGCTGCCAGAGCAAGATAAAGGAGGTCGTTGAAAGGGGGCGTTTCACGTTGCCCGAACGTTCTCTCTAATGATTCGCTCGTATTTCGACTCCAGATCAGTCAACATCTGTAATCTGATTCGGAGACGGCTTGGAGGTTCGCCAAAGCTACTGGCAAATCTGTGTGACACATCCCCACGTCTTAGGTAGATGCTGAACTTCGCGGGGGAGGCTGGAGCCTGAAGCCTGGAGCGTTTGGGCGCGCACTGTCAGATCATGGGAATTGGAACCTGGATCCCTGTGCCTTGCTGAAAGCTTTTGCCGAGTGATGGCCACAAATACGGCGATGCCACCGCGTTGAAAATACTCGCGCGGTATCTGCAAGCGACATAATGACAAGTTTGTTCCTGATGAGGCGACGCCGCGACGGTTCATTGGGGGCAACGGCCTGTTGAATATTGGGCCCCCAGCCTGATCTCTTCGGGCTCGGTTCTCACTGGTTCGGGGGCTTCTAGCGGAACTCGGTGATGCTAGAACAGAGGAAAGTATTCATGAGAATGTCATTGTTGGACAGTGGGCAGAACAGAACCATATATAGCTCCCCGAAAATTGTGAGACCTTAGCCAAGTTACGCAACTGTCCATGTGTGAGGCCTCAGAAAGACGTCTCGTCTCTCCAGAATAAGCTGCGTTTGCTGAGGCGTACCTGACGTTGGTGTCAGAGAGATGCAGTGTCGGAGCTGCGGTACCGACTGACCCTCCTGGATGGCCAACGACGAACGGCCTCTCCAGCTGAATCGAGTCGGTGGTGCGAGCTTGTGGAGGTTCCAGCCTGTGTTGGTGCCACGCCATGACTGATGCCTCACAGCGAGTCAGTCCCGACTCCTGTTGCCAAACCGCGAGATTAGCAGGATTAGGAACTCGGTGAGCGTCGAGATATGAGTGGGCCCGGGAGACGCCCAGTTCGTCCTATTCTTCCGAGCCGATGAGCAACCGCCCTGCAACTGTTGAGCAGTCAGGCATCGAGAACCAATGAAGGCCGCTCTCGCCCGGCTTGCCTAGATACTGTGCGGGGTTGCTTCGGGCGATACGGCAGAGTCTGGGCGGCCAGCACACGCGCAGCCACCGCGAGGCGAACCAACGCAGCGTTGGGTTCGGTGCGGGACCGTGGACGACGACACATGGCACCGCAGGGGGCATCCATGAGCGGAATCCGAGACAACCTAGGCCATAACTGGGGCGAGTAGGTCAAGGGAGGTTGAGTTAATCCGCGTGTGGTTCATGGGAGGGAGAGGGCCAAGTGATGTAATGTGTAAGGTTCAATGGGTGAGTGCACATGTCGTGCTGCCTGATTCGTGTGACGTTGATCACTAGGCAGGCAACATCCAGAGCTGGCGATGGAGGAAGTTACATTCGGCCATCCCTCCTTCTGCAGGACCTTTTGGATTATTCATGAAGTGCTTGAGTCAAAGGCAGGAACCTTCCTCTTCACATGTACTGGGTCAGGAAGTCGGTGACTCGGTCACCTTCTCACATAGGCACACTGGGTAAGTATCTGCATGATGTGTCTTCGGCCCCAAGATCGGCCGGACAAGCTAGTTTGTTTTATCGAGTTAAAAAGAATACGAAAATGAGCGTAAGTAGACTTTAAGACCCGACGGCAGTAAGCTTTCGGGACCTTCCGTCCTCAATCAAGAAAGACACAATAACCAAAAGCTTCACTCAACCTCAGCACTGCGCCTAGCAGCTGCCCAAAACCTTTTGCCCAATCATCGGCTTTATGATATTTGCCACCGCTGTGCAGATGCGGAGCCGAGACCTCGTAATTGGCCACTTTAACATTTCTTCCAGTGGATTCTGTAGAGCTGGGTGAACTTGAGGTCGTGAGAGTCGACCTGGGGCAGGGTGGTCAGCACTCCAAGCGAACAAATGGCATGGCGCGTGCTCACAGTCAACAGGGAGTCCTCTTTGACGCTCTTCGGGTGGTCGAGGGCGACGGAGGTCTGGACGTTGAGCATAGCCTGCTCGCCGCAAGGCGAGTAGACGAGAGAGTCGAGGAAGAGCTGGTCGCGCTTGGTGTAGTCTCCCTTCATCGGCCCATACAACTCGAGGGACTGGCTGGGCTATAGAAGAGAAAAGAATAGTCAGAGATGTGTCTTTAGACGGAAAGGTTGGGGCTGAGAGACTTACACCGTTCTGCGGATCTCCAGAGAAGTAGTACTTGGCCTTGCAGGTCCCGGTGACCCCCTTAGGCAGGTTGGCGTAGCCGCGGGTGGTGGACTGGGTCAACGTGAGCCTAGAGATTAACAAAATGTGGTCAGCACTAGCTTTATCCGTCAAAACGTAGACATTGCATCCCCGGCATTCAAGCATAGATAATAAGTTGGACTGGACTTACGACCAACCGGAGGGAACGTCAATCTTGACGTTGAGCTGGCACATGGCCCGACCCTTGGAAGGAGCAATGCCTGGGCCTGCTTCGGCGCTGAACTCGTCGAAGATGAGAGTCATGATGTCTCTCTTGGCGCTGATGGCACTCCCGACGCTGCCTGCGGGACAGCCGTTGCCGCCGTAGGTCATGTCCACGATCCTGACCTTGTCTGGCGGGGGGACGTCGTCGCCGCCACTCCCGGTAGGAACGGCTGCAACAAGGCCGGCAAGGAACGGGATTATGGTAGATGGGCGCATGGCTGACTTCGATGAGATGAGTTTGGGAACGAGTGTTGTGATGCTAACGGTGGCTGGGCTGTGTGGTCTAGACAATTTCTGTTCATAGAATACAGGGAGTGACAGTGATCTTTTATAATCTGCGACCTGCTAATACATTTGACTATAAACGTCTAACCTCTCCCGAACTTTGGCTTCACTCTACTGCATGCCTCGTAGTCCGACCTCGTATCCTGAAATGAGGGCCTAGACCTGTGCCTACGGCAACCTGCAAGAAGCCATGAACTGTTTTGTTACGGAATACGACGAGAAAGCCCTTGGTTACGGGAGTCACGAACCCAGATTATCGTGGCCGATTCTCTCACGAGACGAGGGCTGAGAGAGCTTGCGCTACGGTGGCCCCAAGAGGCTGCCTGGGCACTGTCTGACAAGGCGTTAGAGATCCGTGTCAGACTAAGATCGTGAAGTTCGACGAGGCAGAGTGTCTCCCCGATTCACTACGATTTTAGGTGTCAGATTTTGATCTGATTCACTTGAACGAGACTAGGCTGGGCCTAGTGAGTTTGTAGTCTTCGCAGGTTGCCCACAAGGAGTCTTTTTGTCACACGCTTTCTGAGCATCTGCCGGAACTGATGTAACATCTGGCTAACTTACATGACTTTTATCCCTCAAACAGGCTGTGGTTGAGGCTAACCAAACCGGGAAAGAGTTCAGCATCTGCGTGAATACTAATGGCAAGTGCTCATATGGCGATAGAGGCTTCTACTCTCTTGACCGTAGATTATGAGACAGTAACTCAGTGTCTGGATCAATGAACGGAGGTAAGTTTAGACGCGAGCCAAGCTTAGTAGTTCACAGTCTAAGGTTGGGACTTTGGGACTTTGGTCTCAAGACGTGGGGCAAGCTAATATGCAAGGACGCGGATGCGTTAAGGCTGAATTATACGAGGAACCACCTCCTGTCATTGGCCCGTGTGTGCGGCTCTAGTGATACAGACATGGTTCTCCGCCTCAAGAACGCGGGGACGTGATGCGCTGGCGATCAGCTTAAAGCCCGAGTTGCACAGGGGATAGTTTGAAATGTCTCAAGTCGAAATGTGGCTCTTCCAGGCGAAGATTTCGTGCGGCTGACGACAAGTTTCATGATAATCATAAGGCACAGCATCGTTTTATTGAGCCAGCCACTCCCGTCTGTACTCTGTTACCCTACTCACCCGGGACAATCTTCACCGGGCTTACCCAAACATAACAATGATGGCTGAGTTTGTCTCAGAATTCCAACTCACGAAAAAATCAGTTGAATCCCGTGGTAGAACTGTCCTCCAAAAGGCTCATCAGCACACCGCTCCTGATATTTTGACGTGTTTGTGTAAGAGAACAGGCGGGGAACAGACATCAGTGAGAAGCAATGGATATGGCCAGTACAGCAGGTGCAGAAGGAAACTTCAATCATTGCACCTGGGAGCAATGAGACTGGTCTTTAACATCTCTGTGGTCAATACTTTGATTATGAAGGCTCTAGGTGTGAGAGTCCCTGGACCCAAGGACGGTTGGGCTGTGGCCGTCGAGGACCCGGTGAGGACGCAGGTGCATCGTCGCCGAGGGCAGTCGCGGTCGCCATACCTGGGGAACATCTAGACCCAGATCTTTTAGAAAATACATGGCGAAGTGGTCCCGTTTCCATAATTACCTAGGGTTCACGAAGCTGGTCGGGCCTCGGTGCCCAGGTACTCAAACATCATCTCGGCGGCGGCGGCGACTGGGCCTTGGAAAAGTCTTCGAGACGGGCGTGAAGTGATTCGCCGTGATAATTAGAAATCCACACCACTCCCCCAAGTCAGATCGACTCAGATGGCGCCCCCGAGCCTCTCGACCGTGTTCATCAATGACGGACACCAACGGTGGGGCTATCCAAGAGTACAAACTGGTTTAAGTCGGGTAGCACTTATAGCTTCTGCAGAAAGATACACACACTTGAATTGGAATTATCCGGAGCCAAGATCAGCAAGAACCTGGATGCTATACTACCTGCCCCGAGAGAGAGCTCGGGAACTCGTGATACCTTCATGTTGTAAGCTAGGTACGTACCGAGCTCAAGAGTGGGTCGGGTCACATCATCCCGTACAGTGCATTTTCTCGTCTTAGACGTTTCTTACACAGTACGTACACAGGCCTGAAAAAATTTGGCCGTCACCGTCACATACGTCCATAGGTAAATACACTCACTCACTCGACTGTTGCTAACTCATTACCTACTGTCACGTGAATACCTCAATTCTGAAAAGACATCACGCAGCTATGGCAGCTTCCGCTGATTTCCAGGCCAAGTCTCAGAGCTTCCTGGCCTGGTTCAAGTCCCTGCCGGGCGCAACCTTTCACGATGACATTGAGATTGTCGACCTGAGAGGACAAAATGCTGGAAGAGGAATCAGTGAGTGCTTTCAACCTAGGTCCCGCACTCTGATGAGTGAAACTAATCTTTTGTCAATTTTCAGTCGCTACCAAGGACATTCCCGCGGAAACGGTTCTGTTCACCATTCCGAGGAAAAACATCATCAACGTCGAGACCTCGGAGCTGCCAAAAAAGATACCCCAAGTTTTCACCGCAACGGACGGAGATGGAGACGACGACATGGACCTGGACAACGAGCCCCTCGACTCATGGGGCTCCTTGATCCTGGTCATGATTTACGAGTTCCTCCAGGGTGCCTCCTCTCCCTGGAAGCCCTACTTCGAGGTCCTGCCCGAGAAGTTCGACACCCTCATGTTCTGGGATCCTCCCGAGCTGGAGCATCTCAGGGGGAGCTCCGTTCTTTCCAAGATCGGCAAGGACGAGGCCGACGAGATGTTCCGCTCCCGGATCCTGTCGGTCGTCGCCGCCAACCCGACCATCTTTTACCCTGAGGGATCTTCGCCCCTGGGCGAGGCCGAGCTGCTGCAGCTGGCCCACCGCATGGGCAGCATCATCATGGCCTACGCTTTTGACTTGGAGAATGAGGAGCCCGAGGAAGAGGAGGATGACGAGTGGGTCGAGGACCGCGAGGGAAAGACGATGCTGGGAATGGTGCCCATGGCCGATATCCTGAACGCAGATGCCGAGTTCAACGTGAGTGCCCACCGTGGGATTCTACCTATTCGCGAACTGACACTTCAAAAACAGGCTCACGTCAATCACGGAGATGACGACCTCTCAGTCACGGCGCTGCGTCCCATCCGTGCCGGGGAGGAGATTCTCAACTACTACGGCCCCCACCCGAACTCGGAACTGCTCCGCCGTTACGGCTACGTGACGCCCAAGCACTCCCGCTACGACGTGGTAGAGATTCCGTGGGACCTGGTGCAGGCCAGCCTGACGGAGCAGCTTAACCTTTCGGAGGACATCTGGAAGAAGGTGGTGCGTGAACTGAAACCTGACCTGACAAAAGAATAGTGACTGATGCAGCAACAGGAAGAGCAAGTCGACCCCGAGGACCTGGAGGACGTCTTCGTCCTGGAGCGCGACTCGGGCGAGCCCGACTCCGAGGGCCGGCTGAACACGCCCGCCGTGGTGCGCGAGATCTCCGCCGAGCTCGAGGAGCAGCTCAAGGCCGTCCTGAAGGCCATCAAGAAGGCAAACGCCGACCTGATCCCGGACAAGAGAAAGCGGGACGAGGTCTACCAGGCCGTCGTCGTTCGGGCTCTGCAGAAGATCCTGGGACAGTACCCCACGTCGATCCAGGAGGACGAGGCCCTTCTGGCTTCGGGGAACCTCCCCCCGCGACAGAAGATGGCTGTCGAGGTCCGTCTGGGCGAGAAGAAGTTGCTGCGGGAGGCGCTTGCATTCGCTGGTTCGCTGGGCGCGCCTGCCGCCGAGGAAGAGCCTGAGAGGTCAGCAAAGAAGGCAAGACATTGATGAAAAGTATGAGCATCAGCAAAAGCCCCCTTATCAGCAGAAAGAGAATAACAAGTCCATCTGTTGATTTTGAGATTCCGATTTAAATACTGATCAGATTCGGTATCCGTTTTCATTTCTGTCACGTCTATTGTCTCTATCTACATTTTCCATTTCGACTTTTCTCGACTCCCGCCTTTGACGGTCGTCGTATTCTTCTGACATCATCCGCCTTATTTCTATCTCTCGTCTCTACCGTTCGTCTCTGTCAAAAGAACTAGCCCGAGACCGAGGGTTTACGATATCATGGATACGACTTTACAAACCATTTGGCCGAAATTCCCCCCGGCAGTTTCCGGGTCTAGAAGGGTCCAATACGGGAGATGCCGTTACGCCGGCTGGGCGTCTGTACAAGTGATTTTTACAACCGAGCAGATTACCCTTTTTTGTCAACATGTCGATAGTATACGGATACCTGAATACCGCTAGAGAGCCTCAACCCCGGTTTGGCGCACGAATCCAGTAAGGCGTGGAACATCCATACCGCATCTGTCGACGTCAGCTCCGCTGCAGCGGTCCGTTGTCATTTCACTGGGAGGAGTCTCTAGCTGACTAGACTAGAATAGTATGGCTTTAGAAGCCCTTCGTAGGTGGTGGGAAGAAAGCCGTGATGATAAGATGTTCGTCTTTACTCTCGGATTTCTTTGCATGATCGTTCCTTCTTCTCAGTGCTAACTAATCTTCTCTCACGCTCTTTTGCACATACACTCTTTTATCGTCTCTCTTTTGATAACATGAAATCTTTTCTTCTTTCAATACTTGCAGCCGCTGCTGCGGGCAGAGCGGCGGCGCAGGTCACCGGCGAAGCTTTCGGGTTCGCGGCCGGTACTACCGGCGGCGGTGGTGCCGAGCCTCAAGTCCCCTCAAGCAACGAAGAGTAGGTTCTGTCAGAAAAGAAAATTCGGATGGTCTGCTAAGCGCCATGCCAAGGCTCGTCAAGTGGTTGACGGATGACCAACCCCGAGTCATCATGATCGACCGCCTCTTCGACTTCCTCAAGACCGAGGGCTCCACCACCGGCAACTGCTGCAGCGATCCGAGACTCGCCGTCTGCGAGGAGCCCGGACGCGTCGGCCAGGTCTACATCGGGGACGACTGCGGCGACATGGACAAGATCTCGTGCACGTACTGGAACGCGCCCAGGGAGCCCATCTACATCAAGAGCAACAAGAGTCTTGTCGGCGTCGGAGACAAGGGCGTCATCCGCGGCAAGGGTTTCCGACTGAGCCACGACGTGAGCAACATCATCCTCCAAAACATCCACATCACCGAGCTGAGTAAGTCATTCAGTCCATGTCACTACCCCCCAGACTGACGACATCCACGCAGACCCCGAGTACATCTGGGGCGGCGACGCCATCTCCGTCGACGGCACCGACCGTGTCTGGATCGACCACTGCAAGACCTCCCTCATCGGCCGCCAGCACATCGTCTCGGGCTGGGGCCCCGCCGGCGCCGTCACCATCTCCCACCACGAGTTCGACGGCCGGACGGAATGGTCCTGCAACCTGAAGCACTACTACAACGCCCTCCTGATCGGGGAGCGGGCGTCCTTCACGTTCGCGTACAACTGGCTCCACGACGTCTCGGGGCGCGCGCCCAACGTCGGCGGCACGGAGCACATGGTCTTCCACGGGGTCAACAACCTGTGGGAGGACGTCGACGGGCACGCTTTCGCCATCGGCGACCACATCCAGGCGCTGGTCGAGGGGAACCACTTCGAGAACGCGAGGCAGCCCGTCGAGCCTGGGACGTACGGCACCGTCGGCGAGGTGTTCATCGCCGAGACGAAGGCCGACGCGGCCGAGTGTGAGGCGGTGTTTGGCCGCGGCTGTGAGCTGAACACCGTCGGCGGCAATTCGGGCGAGCTGCTGCCCCTGAACAACACCGCGGCCATCGAGAAGCTCAAGGACCTGTCAGAGTCTCTCCTCAAGCCCATGCAAGTCGGCAAGGTTCCTGAGTTTGTGAAGGCTAATGCTGGCATCGGAAAGCTCGACAAGGCCGCCGGCAGTCAGACAAGTGCTCTCCCGGAGGTCACTGTCACTGCGGCTCCCGCGTCTTCTATGGTTGCTTCTCCTGTAATCACAGCTACGGCTATTCCGACACTTTCTCCCAGCAAGCCGGCCAACTCGACTTGCAACAAGCGCCGCCGCGCGAAGACCCTCCGTCGTTCTAAGCACTTTTTCTGAGCCTGTTTCAAGAGATCTGGAGCTGAAATCTATATCATAAAACTTTCCATTCTTCTGATGCCGTAGCTAGTTTACTAGGTATCTTCCATAATCTTTATATCACGCCTTTGGGCCTTTCCATGCTTTTCCAAATGTGCGTCGATGATTCGGTCAAACGAACCAGACATCCATGTCTCAACTTCGCTTTTCTGCGAGCAGTGAACTGTTCAGACAATCCTCGATTCTCAGTATGCCGTCACGGCCCTCTTCCCCTTGGAAGAGTCGTACGTCCTCTCGAACCGCAAGCGGCACCACTGCCAAAAAAATATCAGCAACCTCGACCCGTGAAAAACGACACAATCAAATGGCATCCGACTCACCTCGCCGCAGCTGATAGGCTCGTACTTGGCCGGGTTCCCCTCGCCCGCGCACGTCGGCAGCACGGAGCACTGCTCATTATGATTAAACCCGAAGAAGAACGGCATCGAGTAGCGGTCCCGCGGCGCGTAGTTGAACACCCGGTGCACCGTCGACTTGAACCGGTCGTTGGACAGGCGCTGCAGGAAATCGCCAATGTTTACGACAAAGGTCCCCGGGACGGGCGGCACCCTCACCCACTGGCCGTCCTTGGTCAGCACCTGCAGGCCGCCGACGGCGTCCTGCCAGAGCAGGGTGAAGCACTGCAGGTCCGTGTGGGCGCCGAGGCCGACGTCGATCGTGGCGTCCTCGGGCTCCGTGTTCTTGGGGTAGAAGTTGAAGACGCTGTCGCTTCGTGGCTGTGAGCTCATGCTGTGCGTAAGCAGAAAAAGGGGGGTGGTGCGTACCTTCCGGGGTACGTGATGACGTCGTCAAAGTAGTTCTCCGGCACGTCCAGCGCCAGCGCGAACATGCGGATCATGCTCCTCGCGAGGGTGAGGCAGCTCTGCCAGTACCTGACCATGTCGTCCCTGAACCCGGGGATGTGCGCCGTGCCCTCCCAGACAAAGTCCTCGTGCTTCATCCACGGCCTTACCTTCTCCGGCACGGCGTCCGGGTCCTTGGTCTCCGGGTCGTTGCGCGGGTCGTACCGGAAGCTGAAGCCCTCGCGGTGGTCCCGCGACTCGGTCGGCGAGATCTGGCCCATGCGCCGCTGGGACCAGCCGTTGAAGAAGGCCGACTTCTTCTGCGAGGCGAGGGCCTTCTTGTCGTCGGGCTGCGCGAAGAAGGCCTGCGCCTGGGAGAAGGCGGCGTCGATGGTCGCGTCGGGGATTCCGTGGTTCTTGATGTAGAAGAAGCCCGTGTTCTCGGCGGCGTCGCGGATGACGGCGGCGAGGGCCTTGCGGTCTTCGGAGGTGCCGCGGATGCGGGCGAGGTCGATGACGGGCACCTCGGAGGAGTCGCAGTCCCGGGGCGGGGTGCGGAGGACGTCGCGGTACACGGGGCCGTAGGCCGACGCGAGCTCGAGCTTGTAGCTCTCAGGGGCCGTGGTCGTTGTCGTGGTCGTCATGATGAGCGCTGATGTCTGGAGTTAACGAAAGTTCTCGAGCTTGATTGATGGGGATGGTCGGATGGTCTCAAGTTGTGAGATGCGTGGCGATGCTTCAGCGGGAAACTAAAGGGTTACTCACAGAATAAATATATCCGGAAAAAATGAAATCTTCCTTCAACTGGTGATCATCGACTCACTCACTCTCAAGACATTCAAGAGGGAGGTTTGAGGCTCAGTGAGCACCTTGGCCGGCAGCGTGTTTCATCCGCCGGTCTTCCCCGGACTTCGGCTACATCCAATTTCGAGATGCTATTACGGATATGATCTGGAGGGGGCGAAATTGAACGATAGGCGGAGATAATGGCGTGCGACGCAGTTAGACGGATATCGTCTCTTATCAGGGCCGAGAGCGGCCGTGTGGGGTATGGGGTAAGGCCCCCGGTTACCGGAGCTCCAGGGGGGGTTATCGCCGGTGTTTTCCGGTTACTGATCTCGGCGGTTTTGGTCAACTTCTGGCGATGGTCTTCATCATACAAGCAGGTTGAATACCACGACGTATGAACCTATCAACTCCTGAAGAACCCTTTGCCGCCGTGATGTAAGTACAAGTGTGGCCTATTCCACCGTCACCCTATGGCAATTGTTGCACATGTCATGTCGTCGCGGTGATCTTGAAGCGGCATCCCTGCAACGCTTATCTCCCCCACATCCCTTGCACGACGGCAGCGACTCTGATATCTCTGGGCTATCAGCATCGCAAATCGCCGTCCGATATGGAGGGCAGCTGTTGATCTGAGTTCTAGCGGGCGCGAGTTTGTATAAGTCTAGGTAGTCTGTGTCAAACCATGAAGCCGCCGTCAGTGAGCCCACGTGTTCGTGCTACCAGCGAGAGGTGAAACGTTGACAAAAAGTTCAACGCTCTCTCCCCGCCCCATCCTTTGACCGACTGCTGCTTCTCTCTGCGTGCGAGATACCCTTTTCTGCGCCCTCGGACACACGCGCAGCCAAGATGGGCCTCCTCAACCGCCTCCGCGTCCCCGCCGCCGCCGGCACCTCCGAGGTCCACGGCCGCGACGCCCTCCTCGACAACGACGACATCCGGCCACTCAAGCTCGCCGACCGCACCTGGACGCAGTGGACCTACTTCACCTTCTGGTTCTCCGCCGTCGCCACCGTCTCCAACTGGTACGCCTCCTCGACCGCCCAGGCCCTCGGCCTCAGCATGTGGGAGTCGCTCGGCTGCGCCTTTGGCGGGCAGTGCCTCATCGCCGTCATCATCACACTTAACGGCCGGCCTGGAGCGACGTACCACGTCGGCTTCCCCGTCTTCTGCCGCACTGCGTTCGGCATCTACGGCGCGTGGTGGCCGACCTTCAACAGGGCCGTCATGGCCATCGTCTGGAACGGCGTGAACGCCGTGCAGGGCGGGCAGTGCATCTACGTGATGCTTCACGCCATCATCCCCGGCATCGCGGACATCCCCAACACCATGGGCGAGGGCTCCGCGCTGACGACGGCCGGCATGATCGGCTTCGTGATATTCTGGCTCATCACCTGCGCCTTCCTCGTCATCCCCGTGCCCAAGATGCGCGGCCTCGTGTACGCCAAGCTCGCCGTCTTCGTGGTGTCCGCCGTCGCCATGCTCGCGTGGACGGCGACCAAGGCGGGCGGCCTGGGCCCCGTCGTGCGCCGCGGCGGCACGGCGACGGGTTCGAGGCGCGCGTGGCTGATTGTGCAGTTCTTCATGCTCGGCGCGGCCAACTGCGCGACCTTCGCGAGCAACGCCGCCGACTTCCAGCGCTACGCGAAGAAGAAGAACGACGTCATCATCGGTAACATTTTCGGCTTCCCCGTGTCGAACCTGATCGTGGCGGCCGTGGGCAATCTGATGTGCGCGTCGAGCGAGCTCATCTTTGGCGAGCTCATCTGGAACCCCATCACGCTGCTCGACACCCTGCAGACGGCCGAGTACACCCTGGCCAACCGGGCCGGGTGCTTCCTCATCGCCGGGTGCTTTGCGTACTGCTGCATCTTCAGCTCCATCTTTGAGAACTCTCTGCCGGCGGGCAACGACATCGCCGCCCTGTTTCCGAAGTACCTCACGGTGCGGAGGGGCTTCTTCGTCTGCGCCGTGCTCTCGTTTGCGATCAACCCCTGGTTTCTCCTGGTAAGCATCCATCTCCCGCAGTCTTGCATGGCGAGGCTCTCGTTACTGACCGGTGCTCAGGGCTCCGCCTCCGTCTTCGTGTCCTTCCTCTCGTCCTACCAGACGTTCCTCTCGGCCATTACCGGGGTGCTGCTGGTCAACTACTACATCATCGGCCGCGGCCGCATCCACATCCCCGACGCCTTCACCTCGATGAAGTCGGGCGCGTACTACTACAGCCACGGCTGGAACGTCCGCGCGTACGTCGCCTACGTCGTCGGAATCATCCCCAACTTTTACGGCTTCCTCAACAACATGGGCGTCTCCGCCCCCATCGGGATTACGAGGTTCTACTTCTTCGCTTACTGGGTGGGGCTGGCGCTGTCGGGCTTCACCTTCTGGGCGGCGTGCAAGATCTGGCCGCCGCCGATCATGGAGGAGAAGTGGATCGAGCCGAAGGACTATGTTCGTCCAGAGGAAGAGGGGGGTGTCATCGAGGCCGTTCCGATGGGGGCCGACGGCATGGGCAGCGAAAAGGGGCCCGACCAAAAGGTGGCGATGAAGGTCTGACGCAGACGGCGTTCCTTAGGACCGTAGTCACGGCTAGTTATGTCATAGAACAACCAAAGAAAAGAACGTTCCAACCTCGAGAGCCGGTGTAAATGCGATCTGCTCATTTTCAGCCAAGTAGCTCGCGTACGTGCAATTCCCTACGCCAAACATGCAGTGCCGTCCTTGGTATCTGTGTCCATGCGATAATGTTCAACCGGCGCCCCGTCCCACAATGCCGTGCCCTAATACTGCGCCACGGAGGTAACGTGAATAACAGCGTCCATGTACATCCGGTTTTCGACCGAGCAAGCCACGCCCGGCTTGACCTTGAACATGCCGTTCGGTCCGATCTGAAAAGGCTCCGTCTTGTCCAGCTTCACGCTCAGCTTGCCTCCGGCCAGCGAGCAGATGCGAACCCTGTCGTCGTCCTCGCTCCACCGGTGGGAGCCGCCGGGCTTGATGATGATCACGTTGAAGGCGATGTTCTCGGACACAGAGACGGCTTGGTTCGTCGTGAGGTATGCGTTGGAGAATGCCACATCTACGGAATGATCAGCACGAATGAACTGGGCCCAGAGGACGGCGAAGGCGGACTTACTCGTTGGGCTTGCGCTCCGTTCGTCGCGTACGCGTCCCGGGGCGACCTCCCAATCCTCCATCTCCAACATGTCGGCCGGCACCTCGTTGCCCACCATCGATGGGCCAGCGGGTGTTGATGCTTGGGATTCGGCGGCCTGCAGTGAATGCCTCGTGACACGTCTCGTTGGTGGGCTGCTCGGTCGGGGATTGGAGGCGTGGGCCTGGGGTCCGAATTTGGGAACAGGGACGGGAGTGGGCGGTTTCGGAGTATGGACGACAGGTGACGGCCTGGTGACGGGGGCCGGGTCGTGGCGAGGCGGGTGCGCATACGGGAAGAGAGGCGGCGGAATAGGGGTCACGGTAGCCGGTATTTGTGGAACGGGTGCGATGTTCGGCTGCGGTGGGCCGACCGCGGTATGTGTCGTTCTGGTAGAGCGTTGGGTGAGGTTGCAGGTGTTCTTCCATCGCTTGTAGTGTGTGCGCCACTGACAGGAGGCGCAAGACACAGGCACCGTCTCTTGCAGCCATGAGGGAGCGGAAGCATGCAGCACGATGCAAGGCCTCAGTAGATTCTCCGGGGTCAACGGGTCGGTGCAGACGGCGCAGGGAGTGGCAGAGACGTCACCGGTGAGAAAGACCAGAAGAGACAGCGCCGCCTGTGGTGCTAGACTTCCTACACCCTTGTATTTTGATGTCCATTCAGGCGGGAATGCGCGTTTGATGGGCAGCTTCAGAAGAGCCTTGAAGTCGGGCCGCTCCGCCGGCATCCTGTAAGCGGGGGAGAGGTAGGCCTTCACGTATTCGCTAAGCTTCTGGTGAGGCGTTGGTTGGATAGAATCGAAGAAGTCTTCGAGATTTCTGCCGGTGTCGCCCGGCAGAATCAAGGACGCCCGAGTCGATGTCTTTTTCCACGGGGCTTTGAGCATGTAAACGTTCTGGCCGCTGGTAGGTTTGTAGCCAGGAAGGTTGGGATCTGCCAAAGGCTGCGTCCCTCCCGGCATCGGACCTCTGGAGACAACAAGAGCAGGCCCCTCTGTCGAAAGGTCAGGAACCTGGGTGAGCGTCCCGTCAAGGTTGTCGTTCGCAGCGAGATTCTTGTGCTTAAACTGTGAGGGCTGTCAGCAGCAACACCAGAAACCCTCTGGCTTTGGGACGAGCCAGTCATTTCAACCCACCTTGAAATGCATGCCTAGGGCCGACAGCTTCGCAAAGACGGTCCGGCAATGCCGCAAAGGACAAATCCAAGGACGCATGGTGTCTTCCCAGAACACGTACTGGCCTGGTAAGAGAGCACCATGTGTCGGTTCCAACGTGCCCAGGTGAGAGGGAAAATAGTCGTAACGACGGGAGCCATCGGCAATAGTGGTGAGCTCCTCGAACGGACGACCTCCGGGAGGCTGAAGAGAGGTTAGCTTTCGCACACGATGGGAGTGGAGCTGTCTGACTTGGGTGGGCACGGCGGGCACGGCGGGACGCTGGACTTCTTCTGACGAGTCGTCTTCGTCCGTCTCATCGTCTTCGTCGCTTGGCTTGGAATCAACGTCGGGCATCTCGTAATCCGACTCGTCGGATGACGCCACAGGCTGCGCCGTCCTGTCGATTCGGATGAAGCCAGGCTTGACGCTGGAAGCGGAGGCTTCGGGGTCCTCGGTTGTCGTTGGGGCTTGGAGATTGCCTACAGATGCAGCGTTCAGCAGATGCGGCTCGGGTGGGCGAGCATCTCCGGCGGCCATACTAGCTGATGATGACCTTGTCGAGACGCTTCGCCGCGTCTCCGTCAGTCTTCGCTTAGGGTCGTTCTGAGAAGCACCTGGCAACGAGTGCTTTCGCGGCGTCTGGCTGGCCGAAGTCGGAGAATCTCGGGTACGGCCTGTCTTTGGGATTAGCAAAGCTCGGAGATCCCAGGCCCTCGTGCCTCGATCCCGTCGTGCTATCTAGGCGAGAGGCCAGAGCAGACTAGGCGGCGGATCTCACTCACCACCGAGCCAGTCCTTGGATCCCGGACTCTGGTCCCTGGATCCCGAAGCTGCATTGGCGTTCCTCAAGTTGGCGATGCTGTGGTTGCTCTCCTCCCAGGCCTGCTGCAGCTGCTGGATCTTGGCGCTCTGGGCCATCGCCGGCTTCTTGGTCGACATGTCGTCCGCCAGTGGCAGCTGCTTGAGGACTTCGGCCGCCGCAGGTTCCTTCTCCAGCTTCAGAGGGATGGCGCTGTCCGACCCTTCTGGTACGATGTCGCTAACGATCCTCGCCGGCTCCGGGCTCTCGATGGGAAGATTTCCGACCTGAGATGGCACGGGAAGGAGGGGCAGCTCTGGCTCCAGGGTGACGACGTCGCGGGGTTTCGTTGTTGATGACGAGGAAGGCGCGGCTGGCAAAGAGCTGGAAGAAGGCCTCGAGCTCAGCAAAGATGCGGCCCAGCGAGGGGCCTGCAGGGGTGTCGGGCGGACGTTGACCTTGGCCCCGGTGCGTCTCATTTTCCTCCCGGCCCCGGAACCCTCTCCAGCACTGGAGACGGAGGCGGATGAGGGCGAGACATTTCGGTTCCCGTTGGTGACACCAAGTGGCACCTGAGGCCCCTGCTCTGAAATGCCTTTCGGTTCAACCTCAGGTACCACTGTGGCCTGGGATTGGGAGGCCATCATTGTCCGTGGTTCCTTTGGTGTGGTTGAGTGGAGGGTCCAATTCACTGGACTCTGGTGCAGTGAGGGATGGATAAAGCCTGGGTGCCCAGCAGCTGGCTTGTTCAATCCGGGCGGCTCATGAACGTCTTTATCTGGCCCTTTTGTGTTCGTAGTGGCTTCCTTTGGGACTCGGGGGCTTTGTCCTCGTTTCTGGGCGTGTTTTTGGCGATTTTCGACGTCAAGATGCGAAGGTTGGAGAGGAAAGTAGCAAGCAATGGACGTTGCGCAGACGACGAGGTAGAGACGCGACACGCGACTGGAAGGGGGGCAGGGACCAGGGAATGTATCTTTGACGCTAAGTTTTGGTGGTGAGGTACCTTGAGAGATACAGCCAGCACGGGACCCCACTTGGACATTGTCCATGCCCATTAAAAAAAAAAGAAAAGAAAAAGGAGAGCCAAGCTTGACTTGGTCTACATCAATAAAACGCATTTTCTCAGATAACTACCCAAGTACTAACCGTAAGGCAGAGGTCTGACAATGGAGATAAAATGGACGGGCTTGGGCTTGGTTGGCGTGGACGTCTCTGTCAAGCTCCAGTGCCAATCCAAGCGTGGCAAGTTGTGTGTGTGGGTTGGGTTGGATGGACGAAGAAATATCGTGGATGGTTGATTGTACAAGATATTCTACACTCTCTGACAGCCCAAGAAACCAACTCCCTCAGCCGTCATACACTCCTTCAGCCGTGATGCGTTTCCCCATCTCTCCTCTCCCAGCACAGGATTACCGCCTCTGCTTGGGCGACTTCTTCGCAGCCACCTTGGCGGCCTTGTTCTTCGCCTTGACGTTCTTGGCCCTGGCGGCGGCGTTCCTCTGCTCCTCCAGCCTCTTGCTCGCGGCCAGCGTCCACTCGTCCATCTCCATGTTGCCGTACTTGGCCGCCGCCGCCCTCTGGCCCGCCATGGTGCGCTCCTTGGCCCACCGGCGGTGCCTCATCTTGGCCCGCCGGCTCATCCCGGGCAGCCGCAGCTTGACCAGCCGCCCGATGCGCCAGTTGTCCTCGCGGTACGAGTAGTCGTCCCGCAGCCTCAGCAGCCGCTCCGGCTGCGCCGGCTTGCCCTTCTCGGCGCGCTTCGCCGGCCGCACCACCTGCGTCGGGATGCCCGAGGCCGACAGCTCCGGGGCCGCGGCCGGCTTGGAGATGGGGTGCACCGACATGTTGAGCTTGCGCTTGCGCTGGGCGTTGGCCGGGTAGGGGAGCGTGTCCTCCTTGTTGTACACGACGCCGATGTACTTGCGGTCCGGGTGCCGGGCGGGGTCGCGGTAGTACTTGACGTAGCCGGTGGCCATGGCGTGGATCGTGTGGTCGCGGCCCATTATGCAGTTCTCGCCGGGCCACCAGAGCGTGCCGCGCTGCTTGTAGATGATGTTGCCGGGGAGGACATATTGGTCTGGAGGACGAGAGAGGTGCTTGTTAGCAAAACGGAGGATTCCTCGGGGCCGAGCTCAATTGGAGCTCTCCACCCCAGATGTGGAAGCAACATACCACCTGTCCGCTTGGCTCCCAGCTTCTTCGGTATCGTCCTCTTGGGCTTCGTCTTGTAGGCACCCTGCGACTTGACGGAGGCGTATCGGCGTCCGGCAACGAGGGCATTCGCGGCGGCTGCGACGCTTGGCTGGACCGGGGCGGTCGGTCGGAGGAGGCCGGCGGCGGCGGTGACAGCAACCCTCAGGGGCTGCTGCAGTTGGAGTAGACGCATGAGGTACGCTTCGTGGACGGGCTGCCCATTCGTCGATGGAGTGCTGGTCTGGCCCTGGGCGATCGCGTTTTCGCTCTTGAGCTTGGAGTTGACCGGTGCCAGGGAGAATCGCCTGAGGATAATTTTCCGGCTGAGTCAGCGGGCTGCGATAACGATAAGCGTTCGGTGTTGAGGTGAATGTGTCCCTCCCCGGGCTTTTGGACAGCTAGGCGCATTGGCGACGTATCGAACTGAACAGAACGACGGGTGCACGAACAGATTCAACTCCTAAAACTGCAAGAAAACACCTCTTAGCTGATAGCGAATATTTACAATTTCTTCTTTTGCACCATGCGCTTCTTCGCCTCCCTCCCGCTGGTCCTGCTGACCCTGATCAGCTCGACCCAGGCCCAGTTTGGCTTCTTCGAGCAGATGTTCGGCGGGCAGCAGCAGCAGCAGCAGCCCCAGAACGTCCCGAGCGATCCCTCCCAGTACCAGCAGAGATATGACGGATGTGAGTAAACGTCTTGACGGTTTGTTTCGGGTATCGGAAGGCATCTGACATCTGGCAGCGTACTGCGAACACTACCTCTGCCCCGACACCCTCGCCTGCGTCCACTTCCCGCACCACTGCCCCTGCCCCTGGCCCGCGAACCAAGAAAAGGTCGAGCTCGCCGAGGGCAGCCGCATCTGTATGTCGAGGGGCGGATTCGCGGCAGGCGAGGCGGCAAGGAAGGTCGAGCTGGCCCGCAAGGGCATGCTTTGAATCGATTAAACCAACGAGGAGCATGGAGATTGGGTGTTAGAAGAGAATTGTCAGCACTGGTGCAGGACGAGCATTGCAGGCGTAGGATACCACAGACAAGTGCCTCCACGACAACAGAGACACGGAGACATCAGGGAGCATGGATTTCACGACGGATTGGAATTTATATAATAGGACAATGAAGACTCTATTGAAGATGCCATTTGCTGCTGGCGGAAGCAAAAAGCCTACCTATTCGTGCTGACATGCTCCTGTCCGGCGGCAACGCGGCCGGGCCAGGGCGAGAGGCACACTGGACCGACGACATGTCGCGCCGGCTACAGACACGAAGGCCCCGGAACGCCGCTAAAACCATTCGTGAAAACCACCCAGAACTCCTTGGTGTGCCACCACGCCGTTGCCGGATGCTAATCTCGATCTCGAGCCCAAAAAGCGCAAACAATCCGTTGAAATGCTCGTGATACGTCTCTCGTGTCATCCTCCGACTGCTCCTCCTCATCCTCCGCGACAAAACGAACCGGCCGAACAGTCCCAGGTCAAGGGGCTGCAGTTGTTGGGGTGATGGTGGCTGTGGTTGGTGTTGATGTTGCTCAGGCCTGGCCGTTGGTGGCCTGACTAGGCCGGGGAAGAGGCGGGACAGCGGGCGCGCCGGTGGCATCGTCGTCATCGCCATCCTCTTCGATCTGCTCCTCGGGGTGGCCCAACAAGTGGGCCACATCCCTCATTTCGTAGTGCTTCTTGCGCAACTGCTCGAAACGGCGGTGCTTCTCCCTCTCCTCGGGGGAAAGACCGGCCAGGTCCTCTTCGTCGCCGCCGTGGGAGCTGGCGGTGTCGTCGACGTGGACGGCCTTGAGGGCCTTTTCTTTGGACGACTCGCTCTCCGGGATCGCCTCTTCCGGCTCGCCAAGCGACATGACAGGGATATCATCTTCCACGCCAGGACCAGCACGAGCCGTGCGAGGCTTCCTCTCAGCGTGCGCGTCCTGCATCTCGTCGTCGGAGGGGTCTTCGGTGGGGTCATAGTGCTTGGCGTAGGGGGTCTTGGGCTCGGTAATCTTCATAGTCGAGGTGCGCTCCTGCTCGGTGAGGTAGAGGTTGGCCTCGTCCCACTTGAGGCGCTGAGACGCCTCGAGGTCTTCCTCGTCGTCGCCCTGGGCGGAGGGAGTGCGGCTGGACTGGCGACGGGAGCCCGAGGGGCGGGCGGCAGAAGAGGAGCGGCGGTGGCCGGCGTTGTACTGGGTGTTGACGATGGTGAGCTCCTTCTCGGTGAGGGGGTGCTCGTCCTCGGGCGATCTGGGCGAGGTCGGGGGAGACTTTTGGAAGGAGTTCTTCAAGATGCCTGCGATAGGAGTCAGTAACGGTTCTTCGTATACCTCACGGCGCCTTGGAGTCGGGCGGAATGCAGCTTACCCTTGGGCCGCTTCGCATGAGGGCCAGGAGGGGAATGCGACGGCGGGCTGTGGGAAATGACGGCGGCCATTTTGAAGGTGTTTGCGAGACGCTTGTAAAGAGTTCGGTGTGGTTTGGTGTTGTTGCTAGATGGAAGCGAAGGACGTGATCTCTACCTCGTGAGGTGGTCGGTCAGGTTGGTACTATGAGAATAGTCACAACTGTGGTTGTTGTTCGGGAAGGTAGGTAGGTAGATAGGTAGGTAAGTTGGTGGTCAACAACGCTGAATCACACAGGTGGTGTGGGTTGGTGAGGTAAGTGAAAAAATAGCGGGGTCCAGAAATCTGGTGACGAAGGCCCTGGTAATTTTCTGGTCCCAGTGTCTCTGGGGGACAAGCCACGGGGGGGCGCCTTGGTGGTTCGTGACCTGCAGGTGCGGGAGTGGTGCGGTGTGGGTGTGTTCGATGTACCTCTGGATGGTGGGGCCAAGAAGAGGTGAAGAGAGGGCTCGTGATGTTTGTGAAACAGGAGACTTTTGCAGCAACGACGAGGATATTGAACTGGCGGTACGAAAGTATCTGTAGGATATCTTGGGTGTAGCTGGGTATCGAAGGGGGGAGAAGGAAGCAGAAGGAATGGACCGGAACGCAGCGGCGGTGTGAGAGGTGGGAGGAGGGTGGGCAGGTGAGGCTTTTGAGGCTGCCGGACTGTCTTATAACAGTGTGGTTGGTGTACTAGTAGGTATCCGTAGGTAGGTACCAAGTATTCTACCTATCTTATAGGTGCCCTGCAGCTGCAGCTGAGCAGGCCCGAAGATCCAAGGTGAAGGAAGTAAAGGTGCAGAGAGACTTGCAGATAATCGCTAGGTACTCAGGTACCTCAGTATCTTTCCATGGTGGGTGGGTACTCTGGAATGCTGTGCAGTGCAGTCGGGTAGATACTCTCATGGAAGTCTCAACATGCCTTGCGAATGCAACGAGCAGTGCAGTGTAGCACTGCTCGTGATGGTAGGGGGTTCACCTTGGTCACCTCTCACCTCTCACCAAGAATAACCCCTCTGTTTCCTGGCTAGCCTGCTGGACTGCCTTCTATCCCTTCCCGCCCAAAACGAGGGGTCCAGTCTAGCATCAGGGTCGTATCTTGTTACCTGGTGCTAGGGGTGTGTGCGTCTGTGCTAGTGTAATGAGGATTGGGGGACTCCCAACCTGCCTTGCCTTACTTACACTTCCTACAGATGGGCTGGATAGGCAGCTCGCTCCTCGCGCTTCTTTTTGGCGATCAACGTCGGGTGTCACTGCAGCATTAGTCCAAGTCCAATTCTCTTCTCCTGTTCGACTGCTCGGGCACCACTTGGTAGGCCTTTTCGGCTTACCCATCCGTACATGGCATGGTACTTCCAATAGTCCTTGGGCAAGGTACCAATGAGTGCCTTAAGATAGGTAGTACGTAGATGAGTAAGACAGTACACCGCAAGGCACAGCGAGAACGAGGCGCAAGGTAAGCCCAGGTACCACTTCCACCACGTATCGCGGTGCCTGTTTCGACTACATTGCCCTCTGGCGAGGTTGGGCATGTTTGGGCGATCGGGCAGCGCGTCCCGGCCGCTATGCGTCGGACACGGCGACGGGTGCACCGCCTGAGATGGGACGGGCGGATGGCACGGGCCAGGTAGCGAGTACCTCGACACCGTTATTAGCGATGCAGCAATCGGATTGGCTGGAGACCGAAAGGGGTGGGTCATCTGGTAGGCCGTTGGTGCCATTGGCGGCTTCTGTGCCGAATCGCGATCGTCCGCAGGTCACTGAATACCTGCGAACAAGTACGTACTTTTATACAGCCTGTAGCCTGTAGGTATTCACCTAGGTACCTACCTCAGACATGCGCGACTTTCTTGTGGCTGTTGCCTTTTTGCACTGCCCGAGAAATGCCCTATTTTGAGAGCTGCAATCATCGGTTTCATCACGGAACGCCCTCTCCATCCATCCATACCTTCTTCATCTTCATATGCGGTATTATCATGTTGGTACGGATGTGATTGAATTCATGTCCTCATCCTGCGCCACCATCACTCCACTTCCGACTCTTTCTCTTGCGTCGGAATCTAGTCCATACCAGTCCCAAAACAGCTCACCCCTCCAAGTTAAGTTACGACGCCTGACTCTGGCGACTGTTCTTCACGATCCATGAATTGGAGGGCAGTATTCTTGTCGTTCCCTAGCGGCACGACACACAGTGCAGGGCCAGGCATTGACTCGACATCGTCGGCCATCCTCTCCTCCAACCTCCCATTTTCTCCTCAATCCCCATCGTGACGACGTCATCCGACATGCATCCCCCCTCTTCCACCACCACCACCATCACAACCATCACCCACAATCCGTATTACCACGATCCAGCATGGACTGTTTGCTCCTCATCTTTGACTCCCCCCTCACCTTTTCTCCCAGCAAACGGCGGCTGTCATCTCAAAAAGTGACCTCATGCGACATGCACCGACACCACCGCAACCAACCAAATCCTCCCCGGATTTCATGCACTCCAGCTCTAATTCCTGCTAGCCCGCCCCCGATGCCCTCTCCTCCCGCCTCCTCGCGCGAGCTAGCTTCGTGGTTTGGCTTCTTGCCCCGAAGCTAATCGGCTCGTCCGCCCTCCATCACTCCGTCATCGACCGCCCCGGCGCGGTCCCACAAACACCCGTCCCCGGTACCATCGTCATCCACAATCCGGGGTGCAGACTTGGTCCTCCAGCCTCCCTTCCCCCCCCCCGCTCCTCCCAGTGCGCCGTCAGAAACGTAGTTTTGTTGTTGCTCGTCTATGTATCTCTCTCGTTGATCTGCCGGTAATCATCATCCGGCCGATTCGACGCTCGGCCGTCAAAGTTTCGTTTCCTGCGCCTGAACCCGCCCGCGTTCCGGTCGCAAGACACCCGCCTTTCCGTACCTACGTAATAGGTATTCCCGTCCGACCGTCCCGTCTTATCTCTCCGACGCCTCGGGCAGAACGCCAAACATCGCCCGCCTGTTTGGCTCTGACACCTGCGACCCTCCCGATCGACACGTCACATGACCTGTAATCGGTGCATCCACACGACGCCCGACTGTTGTCCGCGATGCCCCTTCCGGCCCACCACTTTGGCTTGGCCTAGCCGGAGTCCCCACTTTACGCCGTCTCATATGGTAACGGCTAGATTGTCTCTGGAATTTCCGTGAAACATTTCGTTGGATCAACGTAAACAAACGGACGTTGGCACCGGGCAAACGTTATGTGTTCTGGAACGTCCGTTGAGTGAGGTCCCGCGGCCGTTGTCAAGTTGGCACCGAAGCAGAGATCCACTTGGCATCTCGAGGAATTCACTTGAAACTGACCGTCCCCTTAGTAGAGACGTAAAACAGGTTTGTCCCAGTGGAACATGTCACTGTTTGTGTACAGCCCAATAACTCCGAATTTCCAATCTGGGATAAGTCAAACCCCTCTTCGATCCATCATTGTCCGACGACGGTGCAGCATGTCACGGTGTGGTTGCGTGGTACAACCCTCTCGAGATGATGTTTTTGCGTTCACCTATCACACGGTATTCGTGGCATGACATCGGCTTGTGGTAGCCGTAAGCTTATATTACACTCATCATCGCCGTGCTTCTGTACGCGTAGTGTTGGCAGTGGCAACGAGGAGGTGATGAGAAAGGTTGATTTAGTATCGGTACGAATTCTATGCGTGCAACGATATCATTCCCGATTTCATCAAGACACCCAGCCTCGAAGGACTTGCAAGTCACAGTGCTTAGAGGCTGCTAGGGTACAGGTTTAGGGAACAGGGCTTTGGATTCTCTGTCGATTGATGCTGGCTCAGTGGCTTCTATCACAAATGGAATGATAGTGTTCCTGTTGGCATAGCCGCTGCGCAGTCAGCCCCCGTGGCGTACGGCGCCACGGTGGGAGCTATAGCCACATAGAGTCACGTAACTACGTAGCTCTACCCATAGCTCTAATATCTACACTAGCACCCAGGCCACTTCTAACCTATAAATATAATTACTCTTTTACTATATATATTTAACCCCGTATAAATTAATTACTAACGTTTTACCTATAAGTAAACTAATACTAATTAGTAGTTAACCTACTCATTACTACTTAACTATAAGCCGTAGATTAGCTAGGATTACTTAAAAGAAATAACGATAGACTATTATAACCCCGACTTTAAAGGCGGAACCTTTAAAATACTATTACTGTACTAAGTATCCCTTTAATCTTAAAAAGCGACCTTAACTTTAAAAGCAGAACCTTTAATAAGTATAAAAAAAAAGAAGTATTAAGACGTAATAAACCTATAATTCCGTTAAGCCTTTATTAGTAAAATTATAGCTCTAAATAGCTAGGATATTACTACTAAAGTACTATAAAGAGACTATAAAAAATCCTCTTTTTTTCTATCTATAGTTTCTTTTTAACCTCCCTCTTCTATTAACTCCTCTTTTTAACCTACTTCCTATATTTTCTAACTCTTCTTCTTTTTAAAAGGCTAGCTATAGTCTACTTTTTAATAATATAATCCTTTTAAAAAAGCTACTATTACTACTTTTTGCTATAACTATAAACTTCTTTAATATTACTTTCCCTTTTTTTAATAAGGGTTAAGATCTACTTTTATAAAAAGACTTCTTTACTAACTACAATTATAACTTACTCTTCTACTTTAAACCCCTACTATACTTACTTAAAATACTATAAATTACTTTATAATTACTTAAGTTAATAAAAATTTCGTTACTAGTATCTACTAACTATTTAAACTACTATTTATTTATTAATTCTGTTATTTAAGAACTTATATATTAGGCTTTACGGATCCATAGCTTCCCTTTTCTCCTTTTATAACTTACCTAAGTATATTTTAGTAGACTCTAAAAGATTTATATCTTTAGGCCGAATATAAGGAATATTACTAAGTCTTTTAAAACTAATAATAACAAGACCCTTTATAGATCCTTATAATCCCTTTTTTATTTCTATTTATTATTCCCCTCGTCTATCACTCTAACCCTATTCCTCTTATATAGTAATAACGAGATCTAAAACTATTATTAATTATTTATAACTTAATAACTACTCCCTATTACTAGCCTTTTATAAAGTAGTTATAAAGCTTTTTAGTAAATCTTACGATCTTAACTAAAAGGACCCTTATATAGCTATATAGGTTACTAAAATATTATAAACGGCCTTTATAAATGAGCTTTTTAAAAACCTCCCCTTTATAGTAGCTACTTATAAACTAGTAATTAACATAGATTTTACTAACTAAAGGCCTACTTTAGAGTATAATAAGCCTACTAATAAGACCTTTATAGCTATACTTAAAACCTATTTACTATAGTTTTTTAATAAGTACGTAATAAAAAGCTATACTAGCTATATACTTTAGGAGACTTTTAATATTAACTTTAGTAACTAGTTAGTAAATACCTTTACCTAAGTCTTACTTAAGGTTTATTACGTTACTAAAGAGTAGTTATATACTAATAGTATTAAGTTTAACCCCTTATAAATAAATACTAATTAATAACTCTTTAATACTACTTAAGCTACTTAATTTAATTTTTAAAGTAAAAAAGAAGTTATAAAAGCTATAGCTTTTTATAAGGGCTTTAGAGCTAACTCTAAAAAGCCCTACTTCTTTAAATATATTATAAATAGCAGGTTACGTAGTACTTTAAAGTTAATTAAGTAAAGTAAAAGTATTATTTTACTATTAGTTAAATATTGTAATAATACTATATTATAAAATATAAATACTTTACTATTATAAAGAGTAGTTACTTCTTAATTCTTTTTAAAAAATTAATACTATAACTAGCTCCGTTAGTTTTATAAAACTATATAAAGCTAACTCTACCCTTATTATTTTAGAGATTTTTTTTAAAACGCCCTAACTTTAGCGCCACTACTCTTTAACTCTTTTATACTAAAGATACTTATTAACTTTTTTAAGTTTAAAAATAGTATAACTTATAATAGTAACTAGTATGAATTTCTTAATATAAAGTTTAGAATTTTTAAGTATAATTACCGCTTTATAAGTATCTTTTAATATTAAGCCTATATTACCTTTTTACTAATACTATAAAGCTAAGTATAGACTTTTTATTATAACTACTTTAGTAACTCTACCTCCCTTCTATTACTCTTTAACGCAGTAGTTATAGTACATAACTACTTTAAAACTAACTAAATACATTAGTAGTACTTCTTTAAGTAGTAATATTTTAACTTTACTATAGAGATATAAAACGGCTAAGGTAAGTCTTATATTAAGTGCTTTAACGAGATAATTGTAAAGTTTTTAAAAATTTAGTTTATACTTACTAAGGAGTACTAAAGTAACTGTACTCTATATAGCTAACTTCTTACTACTTACTACTCTTCTTTAGACTTTATATTAACTTTTATTAAAGAATCTTTTATACTTAGTAGTACTATTACTAACCTATAATTAACTACTAGTATTACTAATAGTTATACTATAAGTAACTAGTACGTTTTTATAAATACCTATTATATTAATTATAAATACAGTAGCTACTATAATAACTACTACTAAAGCCGTAATACTTATAACTATCCCCGTAGTAATATACTTTTTTTTTATAGTAATAGTATATAAAAGTACTATATTTATAGTAAAATCGGTTATTAGTTTAATAAGTATATATAAAAAGAGCATAATAAAGTATATAAATACTATAAATCGTCGTCCTATATTTAAAATCCCTCTTATAAGGGATATTACTAGTTCCTACTTTAATATAAAGGCTTTTTAAATAATAATAATAACTTCTTAATTACTAATAGCCCTAAGAAAAGCGATTTAAAGCTTAAAAAGGATATTAAATTTATTTATTATACAATAATTTACTATACCTTTATAAGTATTAATAGCTTAACTACTATTAATAGCTACTATATTTTTAAACTATTTAAAGATAATACTACAGTTTACTACTTAATATAAATAGACCCCTTTATCTACCTAGTACTTATATTAACGTTTATATATAATAGTTACTACTCTTTTAATATCTTTTATAATATTATACTTAATACTAGAGTAGTAAAGTTTTTAACTATAGACTATAATTAATATATAGTACTATAAAATTACTTTTTACTAAACTTTAAACTAAATACCTTTAGTACTAGTAAAATTTCTATTTCTTTTAAAGACGTAGTACTAGTTAATTTATTTAGATCCGTTAATATTCCTACCCTGTTTAAAAACATTACCTTTTACGTAATACCCATAAGTACTCCGTTTTTACTTAACTTAAGTAATATAAATTAACTTAGTATTGTTTTTAATAACGTCTATAATAAGCTCTATTAGGGTACTACTATAGTTTTAATTGTTTAATAATAGGGGCATAAATAGCTTACTTTTAACCCTAAAGAGTTACTAGTATTTTATTACTTAACTAATATTAAACTTTACTATCTTTATTATTAATTTAACTACTCTTTTATTTAATAACTCTATAACGTTTTATAGAAGGCTAGAAACTCTATTAAGATTTTTATTATTAAGGCCCTTAATTACGTATGCCGTTAATACTAACTTAATAGTTTAGTACTATTCTACTTTAAGTTTAACTTTTATAATAACTTTAACTTTAATTATAAAGTTATTATTAATATTATATATATTAATAATAAGCTAGTTTTATATATAGTTAATATATTTATAGCTTTTAATACTACTTACTTTTTAGAATTGCTTTTTACTAAATATTTATAGTAAGTATTTTAAAAGAACTAAATTAATATATACTAAGGACCCCTTAATAACCTTGTTACTAATTTAAGTACTAGATTTTAGTTTAATAAGTTTTATAGTAATACTAAATCCTTTAGTATTACCTTTAAGGATACTCTTATTAAAGCGTACTATTTAATTAGTAAAGTTAAGAGATACTATACTATAGTGTATAGGATTTATAAGATTTTTAAAGTAAAGAACCCTGGAATAAACTATAATACCTATTTTTAAACTATAGTTAAAGTTATTAATAATACTACTAGCCTAAATAGCTTTATCCTAACTTTATTAGTATTTAGAGTGTACCCCTATATAAATAACTCTTCCTTACTATTACTAGATATTATAGTTAAAACTACTACTATTTATAAAACTATAAATAAAGTCCACTACTTCTATACTAAATAGATAGTTATAAAAGGCCTTAAGGTATATAGCGGCCCTAATATATTTATAAGCCTTAACCTTTTACTTTAATCTAAGGTTAAGGTATAGTATAAAAAGGGTAGTTAGTAAGGCCTATACTTACTACTTTTAATTAATAGTAAGTTCTATATACTAGCCCTTTTATAGAGCCTACGGATATTTAAATTAACCTTTATTAAACCCTTTTATAATAATAATAATAAAACTAACTTTAAATCTTTACTATTAAATAACTCTAGCTATACTAAAGAAACTAAAAATAATAAAGTTAATAGTCCTAGGGATACTCCTAGTGAAGCTAAGCTGCTTAAAGAAATCCTTAATAAAATTATTATTAATCCTACTCCTTCCCCTACTACTAAAAACCTCCCTTAGCTACCTAAAAAACGTCTTAGCCGCTTTTATAAAAATACTACTATAACGTATATTTTAGTAAAAGAAGAAGTTAATTTTACCCTTATAATTAAGCTATATAATAAAAGCGTAATTACTATACCTAGTAAACTCTTTTAGTTATTAATAGAGTAGGAGATTGTAGTACTTTAAAATTATAACGTCTTTAACTTTATCCTTTATAACTCTAAAACTTATAATAGCTACTATATATTTAAATTAAAGATTATTAATAAAATTAAAAAAAAGACTATAAATAGTCCCTATAAAAAGTCCTATTTTATAATTTAAAACTATACTAATAATAAAAAAGTTAAGATCCTTATACAGTCTCTAATAATTTAATAAGCTTTATAGTAACTAATCCTTACTTTAGTTCCTTTTTTAATTTATAATAGTATAACTCTATAGCTATAAAATATTACTTAAGTATATATATAGTTAAAAATAAAACTTAATTATACTATTTTTATAAGACTTTTTAAGTAGATTAAGTATTATTACTTTTATAATACTATTATAGTTATTAAAAAACTACTTTATAGTATTATAGAAGTAGGGACGTACTAATAAGTAATATATAACTACTACTATTATAAAAAACTTAATATAGTTAGTTTAATATATAATCTATACCTCTTAATATTATTAATTAATAATAAAGAATTTACTATAATTAAAATATAAACTAATAATATATTAAGACTCTTTACTATTAATTTTTTAGCTTAAAAGAATAACTAACTTTAAAAAACAAACCTCACAGCTAAACTAAAAACCTTCCTAACTACTAATAATCCCTTTATATTTAATAGCGGCATTCTAAGCCTTAAAGGCAGTAACCTAGTGTTTTAATAAAAGGGCTAGGGTAAAAAGCTTACTATTATAACCCCTAGGGTAGATTAAAAGGCCATATACGTTTAATAGTAGACCTATAGTACTTATATTATAACAATCTATTAACTAGAGGTATTCTATAATTTATTAGTTACTACTTAGTACTAAAAACTTAATAATAATAATATTAAAACTCTAAATAAGTATTTATAGTAGTAAATTAACAACTAAAAATAAGGGCTAATATACGTCCCTCTCAACCTCGCCACTAGTAAACTTTTTGTATTTATAAATAGATTATTTATTAATAATAATAACCTCTTATTATAGCTCAACTTTATTATTATCCTTAATAATAAGTACTACTTTACTAATAATACTTTTAAGCTTACTAGTAATATTATTTACTATAGCTTTATAAAAAGTAAGTACATTATCTGTAGTATACTAGTATCTAAAATCTACAGTATAATAGCTAGTACTAATATAGCCCTTATTATTACTAAGACCCTTTAAATTATAACTAACTATCTTTAACTTTTTAAAATCCCTATAGTAGTATATATAAATTTATACTTACTATATAAATACTTTATTAAACTTAGTACTACTAAAAAAAAGTACTTAATAATTAATATTATAGTTCTAAAATAGTTTTATAAATAACACAAAATTACTAATATTTACTAAATAGTAGAAAGTAATAACCTAATTAATACTTTTATAAAAACCTCTCTAAACTATACTTTTAAAAGCTTTATTAATAGTAATAGTATAATAATTAAGATAAAAGGATAGGTTATATAAAAAGGCGCGTAGAGCTAGGAATATAAAGGATTAAAGAATATAAATAGTATAAAGAAAAAGATATAGGCTTTAGTTACTTTAAAAGTAGCTCTAATAAGCCCTAGGCACTTTAATAAGCCCCAGGCCTATTAAAAATAAAGTTTAACCTCTATAGGGGTTTTTAGATTTTTTTTTAATTTTATAAAGAGTAGTAACTCGTTAAACGGTATTAATTACTACCTTTTTTATAAAAGTAATTATTCTTTTTATTAAGGCTTTACGCCTTAGGCTATAAAGTAAAAAGTGTTAGTATTAGTATAGCTACTACGTAATTAGCCCCTGTAGCGTATAGCGCCACAGTAGGAGCTATAGCTACATAAAGTCACGTAACTACATAGCTCTACCTATAGCTCTAATATCTACACTAATACTTAGGCTACTTTTAACCTATAAATATAATCACTCTTTTACTACGTATATTTAACCCCGTACGGATTAATCGCTAACATTTTACCTACGAGTAAACCAACAGTTCCCGTACATATTCAGTTAGCTCTACAGAATAGCGTTTCTTAGTATCGACTTAACACTTTCTATCGGGCTCGCCATTTCTCAGGATAGAGCATCATTTTGATAACTATCGACTACTTTCGTTAGCAACGCAAACTTCGGTATGTGTTTGCCAGTGGCGCTGTTAATTAGAGCCAAAGATGTATAACACCTTTTTCCCCCAAACTTTGCATATGGATTTGCCGTCTCTTTTATGTCAGTGTCTTTATTTATGCTCGGAAAGAGTTTCCCAAGTTTCTTTCTTTATGTTTCTTTGTCTAACTCTCTATCTCAGCGTCCTGGTATCTAGCCGGCCGGCTCTTTCTCCTCTAGATTGAGCTGTGTTGTTTGTCCATACCTATAGTACACCGCTGCCTGCAACATTCGACCACCCCGAGCGAGTCCCTACCACCACCTACGAAACTTCAAATGTCGCGGTACTGGCGCACAAACTCGTGGAGCTCCACGAGCGAGTCGTGGCCGACCTTTTGCATGTACGCGGAGCTCCGGTCCCCGGTGATGGCGACCTTGATGATCTTCTTGGCCGCCCAGCAGAGCTCCGTGTTGTAGCGCACCATGCCGCTCTTCTTGAACGTCTCCGGGTCCATCCGGCCGCGCACCGCCTCCCACATGAGCTCCCACCGGGACAGGGCCCGCATGAGGCTGCGCTGGGTCGCGGGGAGGAGGCCCATGAGGTTCGAGGAGATGACCATGCTGTCGATGCCTGCCGGAGGTCAGTGAAAACCGCCTGGATAAGATAGAATGCTCGTACCGAATATAAGAATCTGCAGATCGACGCCGTTGATTTCTTGGAACGGGAAAATTCCTAGTCCGTTCCAGGTGTCGCTGATCAGCGCATCTATGCATTGCTTGACCGAGACAACACGTCTTGCAGTGCTGATGCCCTGGGAACGCGCCACCTCGTGATACTCATCCAAGTCCCTTGCGTCGAATAGCTCCAATGGGCATGGGAGGTCGCAGGTAATCTCCGTAGGGGTGATCATGCAGGGCACGTGGGACATGCCGCTCTGCTGCCAGTCTGCCAGCGCCAACCACGTTACTATCCTGGGTTATGCGTCAGCGGGGCTCTTCTTCGGCGGTCCCGTGGCATAATGACATCCTACCTTATCCGGGTCTCGTTCCGAATGAACTCGTCAAAGTCGAACACCGGCGCGTGCCTCGTCTGCGCCAGGCCGAGCGTGCGCACCGCGGACACGAGCACGGGCAGCCGCTGCGTGCGGTTCTTGCGCCGCGTGGCGACGTCGTTGCGGAAGAACTGCACGCTGTGGATCATGAGGGCCGCCTGGAGCGCCTCCTCCAGCTCCGGGGTGTATTCTGGTGTCGAGCCCGAGGGGAAGAGGTCCCGCAGGCGGCGGAAGATGTACTCGTCGCTCAGGGACAGGAAACCCCTCGCGGCGAGGGCGTCGTCGCTTGGTGCGCAGCGTAGGGCGCCTGCCATGCCGACTGCGAGGAGCAGCGGCTTCGTCGTCCGCGGGGTGCCGAAGTAGGGCTTGTGCAGGATGGGGAAGTCGAGGTGGCTTACCCGGAAGTAGGTGGCGGCAAAGGAGCAGAAGCTGTCCGGGGAGAAGGCGGACCTCGCGGCGTCGGGGTTGAAGGAGCCGATGTAGGACGGGTCTGTTGCTATGAGGGAATCGTGGAGGTTGTGCAACTCTTGGAGGAGGGCGGCCGAGTGCTGCTCAAAGACCTGGGGGTTGAAGGGCGAAATCGGCGTGTTTGGCAAGGTGTTTGTCACCAGGCTGCCGTGCCCGAGGGATAGGGAGAAGAGGTGGTCGACTGCATCGGGGGCGAGAGAAGGCAGACCGTAGGTGAGGAAGGCGGCGAAGTCCTGGTCGCTGGACATGCCAGGGGGGAACTGCATGGGGGCAGCTGCGGCATTCGTGGCGGGATCCAACCCCTCGGTGTCGATCCTCGAGGCGGCCTCGCCGGCGAGGAACTCGAGGATGTTCTCCGAGTTGGGATTCGTCAGACCCAGGAGGAAGGCGATGGTGAGCTTGGTGCGGTCCTTGTCGTTGTTGTTCGTCGCGGCGGCTGTGCCCGAGGCGGTGTTGGAGGCCGAGGGGTCCTGGGTGGTGAGCAAGGGGCCTTCTTCGAGCC
Organism: Colletotrichum musae; assembly: GCA_027406025.1. NCBI lineage: Eukaryota > Fungi > Ascomycota > Sordariomycetes > Glomerellales > Glomerellaceae > Colletotrichum > Colletotrichum musae. Next base: position 407,085 of record JANVYC010000001.1, on the reverse strand, counting down.
TGCGATAGGTGCACGACAACTTGCGCAGGACACATCTCTCGCAGGGGTCCGAGGTATCGCAAGACTGCTTGCTGTGAAAGCAGGCGTCGCAGGCTCGGGGCTTCTGGCCGCGCTTGAGGTTGGGGAGAGCCTGATGGTGGCTCTTGTTCGGGCAGTGGATGGTGTGTTTCCGGCAGACGTCCCTTGTTCCAGTCAGTTCAGTGTTGATTGAAGTAATTAGACGGTTGTGGGCTTTACCGTCTGGCGAATGCCTTTTCGCAGTAAGGACATCTGTGGCTCGCGCCTTCGGTATCTAAATGGTTGTTGGTTAGATAGTTAAGGGGTAGCTGGTTGAGTATTGAAACAGATGAGATGAGCAGCTTTCATGTTACGTGCAACGCATCCTTCTCCGACGCGAAACTCAATTAAGTGAAGCTCGGAAGCTGACTTTCGGGTTACACTCTCCGAAAAAAATGTTCCGAGCCATGACATTCATGGAGCAACTGGAATACCGCCAAACCACAATGAGACAAAGTCCGATGTCGAATTCAGAGACTCGAATAATTCGGAAGCCAATGATCGGCTAACCCAATAACTATAACAAGGGGGCCCGTTGGGTGGAGGAACATGGGATTAACTCACGGGTGCTCTCGTGGCGCCGCAAATGAGCGCTCCGCTGATACTGCTTACCGCAGGTCCCGCAGGTGTACCCGCGACCCCCGACGGAACGATCCGACATTACGAACTCAATCTCTGAAGGGTTAGGGCTTTGGTTCGAATGAGCGCCTCTGCCGCGGCGATTGCTGGTGGGTTTGGCGAGGAGGGTGTGCGGTCGGGACGAACTCGAGGCGGTGGGTTTTACCCGGGCTGGTTCGGATTGGGATGAGGTCAGGGGGCTGACGGCGAATGAAGGAGCGGATGCAGAGCCAGGGACCGGAGAAATCCCACCGCCGGAGGTTGTTGGCTGCGACCCCCGGTGGGTTTTCACCTTAATCGCCCATGGTCCGGAGAGAAGCCGTCAACGCCGACGCGGGAGCTAAGCCGGATTCGGAAGAGGCGTACCCCGGTCGTCTTACGCTCGATTCTATAAAAGCGGAGGGTCGGAACTTGAAGGTTGCGACTGAACTGCCATGCACTTTGTACCCAGAGGATGAGATGCCCACGCTTTAAAATCCGCGGCGTCTCGCCTTTTCTCTGTCTGCGTGTGATTTCGTGTCTGTTTGTGATTCCATCGACCTGAGAGTATTTCTTTGCGTTCTCGTGAAAAGCCTGAGAGAAGACACTTCTTGGCTTATAAGTGACGAAGGCAACATTCTCTAGGTCTTTTCTTATTTCTTTCGTGTCACTCTTTTTGAAAAATAAAAAAAAACATTCAAGCGTCTATCTCCTGCCCTTTTGCTCCCAGAAATGGCGACTTTGACGAAGGCGTGCGAACGATCGGTTTCCCGATGTAAGCCAACCCAAACAGGAACACTGCCTCCTACGCCTTCCATCAAGGACAGCAGCAACTGAACAGCTAATAAATTCGATCCAGCAATAGTCCATCATGGATACAAAAGTCTATCCACCAAGGCTGCGCCTCCAGTCGCCGCAGTGACCGCATTGCTGCCTCACCCGTCTCACTCTCCGACGAAGGAGCTGCGGCGGTACAACCACACGACGTCCAAAATGCCGACCCCTTTCGAGAGCAAGATGACTGCCGTGGCTGGCCAGAAGCCCTCCAACGCGGCCGAGTACGCGCTGTAGGTAGCCTTCGCATGAGCGTTCATCTACTCAGACCAGACCGCTGACTTCACCACTCACAGCACCACCCTCGACTCGATCGTCAACTGGGCTAGACAGAGCTCCCTGTGGCCGCTGACCTTTGGCCTCGCCTGCTGCGGCATCGAGATGATGCACGTATCGATGCCGCGCTACGACCAGGACCGCCTGGGCATCATCTTCCGCGCGTCGCCGCGTCAGGCGGACGTGATGATCGTCGCCGGCACGGTAACCAACAAGATGGCCCCCGCGGTCAGGCAGTGCTACGACCAGATGCCGGAACCGAGGTGGGTGATCAGCATGGGCAGCTGTGCGAACGGCGGCGGGTACTACCACTACAGCTACTCGGTCGTGAGGGGCGTTGACCGGATCATCCCCGTGGACATTTACGTGCCGGGGTGTCCGCCGACGCCCGAGGCTTTGATGTATGGTGTTTTTATGCTCCAGGCGAAGATGAGGAGGACTAAGATCACGAGGATGTGGTATCGGAAGTGATTCGGAGTCTCATACCGCAGCCACTTCCCGTCTTGTCGGCCTGATGTCATTAGCATTTGTACGATTGTGTGCCATCAATGCTGTAGTTTCTTTCTTTTTTTTCTCTTACATCCGCCCTGCTTCAGCTCGTCTTCTTGGACGCCTTCGCCTTTCTGACGTCAATGTCCCTCAAAAACAGAGCCGAAATCCAGGCGATGGCAAGGATCGACGTCCCCGTGATGAAAATGACGCGCTGCGTCTCGCCGTACGCACGATCGATGGCAGTCCTTGCGATGCTGCCTGCGGGGTACGAAGACTGAATCTCGAGGCTGCCGTAAATGCTATCGACGCTTGTTAGATCCTCTGCCGGTAAGTGCTCTGCCAGCTTCCGACGGAACATGCCCGTCCATATCGCCGTCGCGATGGCAGACCCGGCACCCTTCCCGCATGCCACGAGAGTGGTCTGCACTGCGAGCAAGGCGGGCGTGTGGGCGTGCGACACGGCCATGAGAGCCAGTGTTTCGATGGGGTACATGACGCCGTCGCCCAGGGAGAGGAGGACCTGACTGAGGATCATGACCACAGTTGATGGGTTTGGGATGTTGAGACCGACCATCAGGCCCTCGGCGATGAAGAAAAGTGGGATTCCAAGCCCAAGGGCGTAGTATTTGATGTGTCCGTAGTACCGGAAGGCCACGCCGACGAGGATATTGGAGATGGAGGATCCGACCATGTCGACGCTGGAGATGTACGTCGCGGCCGCGACCGACAGCTTGAACTCGACGATCAGCATCGAGTAGACGTACGCGGTCGCTAGGCTCCCCGACGCGACGAGTGTCGCGGCCATCAAGTTTGCGAACACCACGGTCCGATCTTTGATCAGCGCCCAGGGGAGGAATGTTGCGGGCGCCAGGTGCTTTTCGTAGAATACGAAGCCCACGAGCAGGACGAAACCCAGCACGATGAAGGAGATGATCATTGGCGACCGCCAGCCTTCGGGCTGGTACGAGTAGATGCTGATAGCCAACAGTATGAGGCAGAGGCCTGAGCCCAGCAACAGGAGTCCGACGACATCGAATTCCTTGCAGTAATGAAGGAACACTTCACGCGGCATCCCGTCGTGCCGCGGGGTAGTAATCAGACCGGCTCTCCTAGCCTGCATGTCGTACTTGAACATCAGGAACAACACGGGCGCCGAGAAGATGGGGATGAGTATAGCCCACATCCCAAACCCCCATCGGTATCCGATGTTATTCAATATGCTCTCCGCAGCCGGGCCATAGGCCCAGAGGGCGACGACGGGAGGCGTACCGATGAAGCCCAGCAAGAGGGCCCTATGGCGAATGGCGACTGAATCGGCGATGAGGATCACCAGGCTGAACTGGACGCCGAAGAAGCCGACAAAGACGAGGACCTGCGCGGCGCAGTAGGTCTCCACGTTCTGGCAGGTGGCGAGCATGACAGCGCCGACCGTCGTGAAGACGACCATCATCGCCATAGACTGGGGTCTTCCCCATACGTCGAGCAGCTTGGCGTACGGGAGCTTGACGATGCCGCTGGTGATGTTAGCGACGACGGAGGTGGTCGCCGTCAGGGCGTGCTTCCTAAAGTCGCTCGTGACGTAGGGCGTCAGGACCTTGTAGATGCCCGAGGAAAAGGCCATCACGAATTGCAAGATCCACACGCTGCGCACGGTTAGCCGTCGGTACCAGATAAACGGTTGCAAGCGACGACGTACAAGGTGAAGAGGACGATTAGTTGGCGGGTATCTAGAATCTGTTGAAGGGGCCCCATTTCTTCTTCTTTCGTGTCGGCATCTTCTTCGCTTGTAACGCTCACATGGCTTTTCTTTTCTTTTTCGACACTCGCATTGTCGAACCGGCAGTCGTCGAGCCGGCAGTCAGCGGCGGGTCGGTGTTCAACATGCCGTCAGCATCAGAGCGCTTCAGGCCGCTGTCCCTGGCGGTCCCCATGATCAGAAACAGCGAAAAGTTCCACCTCGATGACGGCGTGCGGTGATGAAGAGCGGATTTTGGACACGGCACGGCACGATCCTGAATCACTCGGTGAGAGTAAGTCGCACAGAAAACGCCGTCATCCTGGGCGATCTGGAATATTTTCTGCCCCTTTCTTTTGCGGGGTTGGTGAGATCGTGGAAGAGCAACAAATGAGGTCGCGGAGATAAGCAGGGATACCGACCGGGGTTGCAGTGCCGTAAGAGGTCTTTAGTGCTACCTCACGTTGGTCGTTGGCGGGTACGTTAACTCGGCATCGCCTGGCCGGGAAATACGGGTCCTTTCCGCAAGCCTCCGAGTCCGGGCGACTGCCATCATACTGCCGTCAGTAATAAGCACGTCAAGGAGAACAAGTACAGTAAGATTTTCTTTAATAGTTAAAAGACTAAAGTAAAGAATATAAAAATAAAATAGGTCAGAACAAATAACAAAATGTTCACGCATATAGCGGATAGATGGCAGTATATAGGGGCGCTGTTAGAGCATCTTTTTTTTCTCTTTTTTTTTAGAGACTCGAACTCATGACTTTTGCCTCTAACAAGTGAGTCTCACGGATACACTTGACCAATCGGCCAAGTGACCGGCCTCTACTTGTCCCCAAGGAAGGTGCGATGCTATGTCGCTTATGAGTGACTGGCCGCCTGGCGCGTGGCTGGCGCGTGGCTGGCACCTTCTCTTTCCATGTGAAGAGAAAGTGTAGAAGGCACCACGCTTAGTCTGAACTGTTCCTTCTGCTTTTGTTCTATAGGACCTTCTGCCCTCTATAAAGGCGTTACATCATCACCATCATGGAGCAATCTTAGATGGCAGGTGCGTTCGCCGGCATCCAGCATGACGAGGAAGGCATGGCACCTACCTAGGTAGTCAAGTCCTTACACTGTGAAAACTTGAAACATGTCCTCTCCAAGCCCAGGGCAAATATCTTCTGTCCACAACACTCACGTCAAGTCGACCTAGCATCGTCATCAGCATCTGCGTCCTCGTTCCGCTGCATTTTCCCATCAGTTCTTATCCCGTTCCATCTTCTTCTTTGCGTTCGGCGTTGATTGCACCTTTTTCAATCTTCTTCACGACCACCCCAGCGCAGCTGTTCGCCGTCGTACCTACTGTCTTCTCTGCCGACCCCGTGGCACATCGTTTCATTTTGCAACCTCGTCTGGTCAGTACGTCGCCGAAAGAACAATGGCGACCCATCATATCAGAACCGCTCATTCCAGCGCCGATGAGGATCTGGGATTAACGACTGCTGCGCCTCAAAGTAACACTGGCCTCGCCGAAGGCAAGCCAGCTGGCCAAGATAACCCTTCGCCCCCAGCATCTTCGTCTGGTTCAACAACTGGAGGACGCACCAAGTCAAAGTTTCCCCAAACGCTTGAGATCCGAGCCGAGACCCCATCGAAAGAGACAGAAAAGCAAGCCAAGAAAGACAATGAAGCCGTGCGGCTCGACTGGACGCTGCGGCATTCCGTCGACGGACGTCATCTGTTCTGGCTTTCTTACGTCCCAGACCGCACGGAGCTGACGCTGCACGACGGTCCCACCGCTGATGATCCCGTGCTGGCAATCTCAGAGACGTCGTGGCCTGAAGAGCAAGGCTTGGCGGGTTTGGTCAACCCGAAGGACCCGTTCATGTATGTCACCACCTTCGCGGAACCCGAGGTCGGCGAGGCCACTCCGCTGTTCCGCTACGGCACCTGCTTCGAATTGAGCATCGACGGCAAAACAGTGTGGTTCCGGTGGAAAAGGACGTGCAACCGCAAGTTGACGAAGGCCATGTCTTGCAGAAGCGGCTGGAAGCTGATCCGCAAAGCGGAAGGCGAGGATGATCAGATTGTTGCCTTCATTTCGCGCCATGACCACAACAACCCATGCCCGAAGCTCACCTTCCTCGGCTCGAGAGACGGCAAAACCTTGGGGGTGAAAGGGGAGACGATCGCAATCATCACGGGCTTCTGGACGATAGGGGCCCTTTCCACAGATTATCGGAAGATCACGAGACTTGTGTTTGGAGCGGTCGCCTTTGGACTCGTTGCCTTCTTCGGTTTTCACTTTCTTGTATGATCCATGCCACGGGAGGGCCGTACCTTGTACCTATCTGACTGATGGCCGTTCTTCTACCTATAATTAACGCGGTCACCATCTCGTAAGAATGGCTTGTGTTGTCAAACTGTGAATTCAGAGGTTGGAGCTGCAGCCCAGTAACCCAGCCATACCGAACAGTCCTTTTCCTTTGCTCGGTATAACAAAAGATTGTTTGATAACTGTGACATGCCAAAACAAATTGGACGACGTTCATCCCATCACGAACTTGAAACCAAGTTGGGGAACGGTCAAAAAGTATGACCAGCCTGGGGGTCGAACCCAGAATCTCCTGATTCGTAGTCAGACGCCTTGCCATTGGGCCAACCGGCCAGGTATAGGAGTACCTGTGTACTTGTGTGGTGGGGAAGCTGGAGATGTCCACTATGAAGCGTAGCCTGGTGTGCCCCGTGTCTAGTGTCGTCGCGCGTGCGGCCGGAACAGATGTACGAGTGGGCGCTCAGCGATGGACAAATGTCGGAAAAGTTGAACTCAAAATCGTTTCTTCAATTCGTGCTACTTTTAAACTTTCTCTATGTTCGCCATGAAAGGCTGTTCCTGGCCCTGATTTCTTGAATTTTCGTCATTTCGTCTCATCTCGGTCATGTACACACCACCCCGCTCCGCTTAGAATCCCACGCGCTCGAGGACGAAGCCGAACTGGAAGTCCCCGACGTGGATCTTGAGGTCCTCGCGGACGTTGGGACCGCAGGCGGCGGTGCCGACGCCGGCGACGCGGGCGTCGAGGCGCAGCAGCGTGGCGTCGTCCTCGACGAGGTCGCACGGGTGGGCGGCGTTCTCGACCGTCGACGTGGAGTAGTGGCTGACCTGGAAGCTGAAGCGGCGCCAGTCCTCCTCGGACCAGAGCGCGGCGTCGGCGGGCGTGGCGCGGATGCCCCGGCCGTGGCCCTCGGTGAGGCGGACGTACCGGGCCTCGAGGTGGTTTCCGCCCTCCTGGGGCACCTCGTAGTGCTGGTGCAGCTCCGGGACGGTGGCGGAGTAGACGCCCAGGCGCTGGGAGGACTGCTTGTCCGGGTAGGACTCGCCGGGGCCGAGGGCGAGGTACTTGACGTTGCTGAGGGCCTTGCTGAGGCGCAGGTTGAGGCCGACGCGGGGGATGTGGGTGGGCTTGATGCCGCGCGGCTTGAGGTCGACGGCGACGGTGAGGCGGCCGGCGGCGTCGATGGTGTAGGTGGTGGTGGTGTTCCAGCCCCAGTCGAGGACGCGGGGGCTGAGGTAGGTGACGGCCACGACCTCGACCTTGCCGTCGGACTCGGTGACGGTGAAGGAGCGGAGCTGGCTGTCGAAGGCGTTGACGCCGTAGCGCTTCCAGTACGGCACGTCGTTGGGCTGGTCGTTGTCGGTCGGAGGGCGCCAGAAGTTGTGGGCGATGGCGGCCTTGGTGGCGGCGTCGGTCTCGAGGAGGGGCACGCCGGCGGCGGTCCAGGAGGCGAGGTAGCCGCGGGCGGCGTCGAAGACGAAAGAGAAGTCGGAGCCGGAGACGGTGGTCGTCGACCGGGCCTTGGTCACCTGCAGCTTGGAGGTGAGGACGCTGTCGCTGGCGATCTGAGCGGCGGCGGCGACGCCGGAGAGCTTGTGCTGGACCCAGGCGATCTCGTGCGACGGCTCGGCCCAGTTGGTGGAGTCCTTGAGGCCGAAGGTCACGGTGAGGTAGACCTCCTTGTCGGACTTGATGGAGGCGAGGGAGGCGGGCAGGTCGACCTTGACGGTCTCGCCGGCGGCGATCTTGGGGATCTCGAGGCTGCCGGAGGCGAGGAGAGCGGAGCTGTGTCATGGATTGTTAGCATCATGTTCAAGACATAAAGCAGAGTGACAGGGGAAGGAAAAGGGGGTGCTGCTTACCTCTCGCCCAGCTCCTCAACCTTGTAGGTGGCAGCGAGATGGTCGACGCCGGCAAAGTCGTACTTGTTCCAGATGACAAGCTTGTTGCCCTCGACGGACAGGTTCAAGGGCTGGTAGGCCTTCTTCAGCTCGATCAGACCGGGGGTAGGGTCGTGGGTGCTGTGAAGGAGACCGTCCATGACGAAGGTGCCGTCGTGGGGACGCTCGCCGAAGTCGCCTCCGTAGGCGTAGTACTTCTTTCCATCCGGATCCTCCTTCCAGATGCCGTGGTTCGCCCACTCCCAGATGTAACCTCCCTGAAGGCGGGGGAGCTTCTCAAAGACCTCGATGTAGTCGTCGAGACCACCGGGGCCGTTGCCCATGGCGTGGCCGTACTCGCACAGGATGACGGGCTTGTCGAAGCTGCCGTCCTCCTTGACGTCCTCGGTGTTGACCAGGCGGGTGAGCCGGTCGATGGGCGGGTACATGTAGGAGAACATGTCGGCGGTCTCGGCCTTGACGTCGCCCTCGTAGTGGACGGGGCGGCCCGGGTCGAACTTCTTGGCGTAGTGGTACATGGCCTTGTGGTTCTCGCCGTAGAAGGCCTCGTTGCCGAGGGACCACATGATGATGCTGGTGTGGTTCTTGTCGCGCTGGACGAGCTGGACCATGCGGTCGAGGTAGGCCTCGCGCCACTCGGGGCTCTCGCTGGTGTACTTTCCGGCCTTGGGGAAGGTGACGGCCTTGCGCTCCTCGTAGTCGGCCTCCTCCTGGACGTCCTGGGGGCGGGCGATGGCGTCGTAGAAGCCGTGGCACTCGAGGTCGGCCTCGTCCATGACCCACAGGCCCAGCTCGTCGGCGAGCTCGAAGAGCCTGGGGTGGGGCGGGTAGTGCGAGCACCGCAGGGAGTTAATGTTGTGGTTCTTCATGATGAGCAGGTCGCGCTTGATGTAGTCGAGAGGGACGGCGCGGCCGAAGTGGGCGTGGTGCTCGTGGCGGTTGACGCCGCGGATGCGGATGGGCACGCCGTTGACCGAGATGAGGCCGTTCTTGAGCTCGACCTTGCGGAAGCCGATGTTCTGGAAGACGGTGTGCGAGCCGAGGGTGATCTCGGCGCGGTAGAGGTAGGGGGTCTCGGCCGTCCACTTGTTGGGGTTCGTGACGGGGATGCTGATGTCGACCTTGGACTCGCCGGCGGCGACCTCGGCCTCCTGGGTGGCGATGACGGCGCCGCCGTTCTTGCCCAGCTCGCTGAGGGTGAGCTTGACGGTGCCCTTGTCGGCGGCCTTGACGTTGACGGTCGCGAGGAGGGTGGCGTTCTCGTACTTGTCGTCGAGGTCGGTGCGGAGGAACCAGTCCTCGATTCTGGTGGGCTCTGGCACGGCCAGAAGCGTGACGTCGCGGAAGATACCTATAGGTCAATTGTTAGCTGGGGTGAGGTCTGACGAGCAGAGGATAGTCGGAGAGTGCGTACCGGACAGCCACCACTGGTCCTGGTCCTCGATGTAGGTGGCATCGGACCACTGGTAGACTCTGACGAAGAGCTCGTTGGGTCCGTCCCTGTTAAGGATGCTCGTCACGTCGAACTCGGAGGCATTGCGCGACCCCTGGGCGAAGCCGATGAGGGTGCCGTTGACCCAGATGTGGTACGCGCTGTCAACACCATCGAACCTCAGACGCAGCTGCGATTTATCGTCCCAGGTCGAGGGCACGAAGAAGGTTCGTCTGTAGGTGCCGGTAGGGTTCTCGCTGGGAACGTACGGCGGGCTGACGGGGATGGGGAACTGTGTGTTCGTGTACCACGGGAAGTCGTGGCCCTGGAGCTGCCAGTGACCCGGGACGTTGATGGTTCCCCATTCGTCGCCCTTGTCCTCGGGCAGCGGCGCCTCGCCGGGGGTGCTGGCGTAGTGGAAGTCCCAGACGCCGTTGAGCAGGATGGACGTCTCGGGGATGAAGTAGGCACGCGGGGGGAGGGTGTTGCGGCGGAAGACGGCGGGGTTCTCGTAGTCGTGAACTCCCTCCTTAGCCTGGAGGGGCAAGCTCTGAGGAGGGGCCATCGTGACGGTTCAGCTCGGTATAGAGTGCGACGAGCAATGGACTGGGAGACGGATTGAAGGAAGGGGAACAGAGGGCGAGGAGGGGTTGATGAAGAGAGAGAGGCAGAGCAGAACGGACGGGGACAGGCCGGGTCTGCTCAGGTCGTCTCGTTATTTATTCGCGCTGGAAGCTCCACGCAGAGGTAACGTGTCTGACCGAGCGTGAAAACCGGGGAATGGGCCAAAGCAAATGCCATCTGGGAGCTCCGTTCTCGTGAATTTTGAAGCACCAGCTTGGCTTCTTGGGGGGTCCCCCCCGCCGTATGACGAGCGAACGTGGGGCAAGCAGCAGAGAAAGATAGACCACCAACCTCGGGGTAGCTCCGAGTCAGGCGTTGTCGGCGTAGAACCCCGAGGCAATCCCTGCTCCAACTCCCCTCGTCTTGTGTGGTGTGTGACACTCTGTTTTTCCCCTCCTCGCAGCATCTCCGCACGACGAGGCCCGAAGCGGCATAGTCTCCCTCCCGGCTCCGGATGGCGCTGATTGGGTCCGGGGATGTCGGGGCCGGCCCCACACAACCTTTGTGGGCCAACGCCGGTGCAACGTCTGCCACCCCGGCCTGCTGGTGCATAGCTTGTCTGCAACTGGCGTTGGATACAGTGCATTTTCCCTGCTTTCATTCGTTCTACCCCTGCTGTGCTTGTGGTGCTTGTGGGTATGTGTCTCCAACCCCAACGGGCGGAACATTCTTCTGAGTCTCGCCTCCTACCCCGGATTCTGCTGATGTCTAGGCCCCCGGCTCCATGCGGGCTGAGAGTTGCAAGCGCTCCCGTGTTGTTGGCGGATGGTCGTTCGTCCGCCGTGTCACCCCAGGTTTCCTGAGCCGTTCGTCTGGATGACCTGATGGCCCGAACGCGGGGAGAAAGCTCGCGTCTCGATGGACCGGGGTTTGAGGCCGCAGCATTTAAGAGGGCCGCGGCATCGCCTCTCCATTCTTTTTCGCGGTCCGTCTCCATTGATGATACCCATCTGCAGACCTCGTCTCTCCACGCCTCTCCACTGTTTTTGACCACCTTGGTCCACTTGGTTCGAGCCTTGTGCGTGCGTTTTCTTGGTTATCTTGCAGCTCCTATCGGCAGCCTACCATGTCCGCCGAGAAGGAGATGTCCGGCCCGGCAAATGACCTCTCGCCCGAGGTCCACGTCGATTCGGCCGTCCACATCGCCCACGAGACCCAGGACCGCAAGTACTCGCCGTGGACTCCGTCCATGTTCCGCCTTTACGGCGTCCTCTGCATCGGTACGGCACTAACACCGCGTGCCCCGAATTCAGTGCGTTCTGTGCTGACCAAAGTATAGCTTACCTCGGCGGCGCTCTCAACGGCTACGATGGCTCCCTTGTGAGTGATACTCCAACCCAAAAACTTGATGCGGAGATATGACGGCTGACACCCGGCAAGATGGGAGGTCTCAACGGAATGAAGTCTTACATGGCGTACTTCAACAAGTAAAGCATCACTGCTCGCGATGGCGTGGAAAAGGTCGCAGTTAGCTAATATTGACGCCACAGGGAAACTGTCGATGAAAGCACTGGCATCATCTTCGCCATGTAAGTACCTAGGGTCCAACCTCGCCTGCTCAAGGATCCAAACTTTCCACGTTCAAGCCTAACATCTCGACTCCAGGTACAACATCGGAAGTGTCGCAGCTGTCTTCTTCACCGGACCCACGAACGATTACCTCGGCCGCCGATGGGGCATGTTCATCGGCAGCCTCATCGTCATCATCGGCACCTGCGTGCAGGCCCCAACCAAGACGTAAGGACCACCTCCCATAGATCGCTTGGCAAGACACCCGACTGACGGATGATGTGATGTCTAGTGCCGGTCAGTTCCTTGCCGGCCGTTTTGTTCTCGGCTTCGGCGTCAGTTTCGTGTGCGTGTCGGCACCGACTTACGTGAGTTGCGCCCGTCCGCATCGATACGCCGGATAACTGACAATCCCACCCAGGTTTCGGAGATGGCTCATCCGGCTTGGAGAGGAACCATTACAGGTATTTACAACTGCACGTGGTAGTGAGTATATTCTACCTATAGTCGAGCGACCCAGGATGTCGATGATAACCATGGACTTGCAGCATCGGCAGCATCATTGCCTCTTGGGTAGTCTACGGAAGCTCTTACATCAAGGACGTGGAGGGCTGGCGCATCCCGATCTGGATTCAGATGGTACGTGACGAAAACGACCCTGGGAAGTTTGGCGAGAAGTTCATGCTGACAACGTGCCAGGTTACCTCGGGCATCATCTGCATCGGAGTCTTCTTCATCCCCGAGTCCCCCCGCTGGCTGATGGCCAACGACAAGCACGAGCAGGCCGCCGCGATCCTCGCGAAGTACCACGGCGAGGGCTCCCTCGACCACCCGTTGGTGCAGCTCCAGCTGAAGGAGATGGCGCAGCAGATCAGGACGGACGCGTCCGACAAGAAATGGTGGGACTACCGCGAGCTGTGGAGCACCCACTCGGCCCGCCGCAGGCTCATCTGCGTGCTCGGCATGGCCGTCTTCGGCCAGGTCAGCGGCAACTCGCTTTCGAGCTACTACATGACTGCGTCAGTATACACCCGCCGTCAACGTCTGGTTCCGCCGATCTAACACCACGCACAGCCTTCTTAAGAACGCCGGCATCGACGACGAGAAGAAGGTCCTGGCGCTGAACGGCGTCAACCCCGTCCTCTGCCTGTTCGCCTCCCTGGCCGGAGCCCGCATGACCGACGTCGTCGGCCGCCGCCCCCTGCTGATCTACACCATCATCTTCGCCTCGTTCTGCTTCGCCATCATCACGGGCACCAGCAAGATGGCGACGGACGGCGCGGGCAACGCGGGCGCGTCCCACGCGACGATCGCCTTCATCTTCATCTTCGGCATCGTCTTCAGCTTCGGCTGGACGCCGCTGCAGAGCATGTACATTGCCGAGACGCTCAGCACGGAGACCCGCGCCAAGGGCACGGCCATCGGCAACTTTGCCAGTGCCGTCGCGAGCACCATCATCCAGTACTCGAGCGGTCCTGCCTTCCTGAACATCAAGTACTACTTTTACATTGTGTTTATCTTCTGGGACCTGTTTGAGGCTGCTTTTATCGTAAGTACCACCCCACCCCTTGCCTAGCCCTGCGAAGGATCCGAGCTGACCTTTCCGCCAAGTACTTCTTCTGGCCGGAGACCAAGGACCGCACCCTGGAGGAGCTGGAGGAGGTGTTCAGCGCGCCCAACCCCGTCAAGAAGAGTCTGGAGAAGCGGTCGGCGCAGACGGTGCTGAACACCATGAAGGTGGACGAGAAGCTGGCGACTGTTTGAGGTCGCGATGCGCAGATAGTAGTAATAGGCGTATCCACCGCCGGACCGGGTTTGTCGGTAATTGTGGGGCGAGACCGGTGGCCGGCCCGGGCTTTGCCTGGCATCGCCGGGCCAACCTAGCGATCTTATCATCTCTGTCTTAAAGAGCTAACCCGATGGGACATATTTCCCACATCCTTAATTTCAAAAGAAGAGCGAAAGCGTTTTTTGACCTTGCGTGAGAGCGTAGAAAGGATCAGTGAACGGCCAGCCGAGATTTCATGGGGGATGATCGAATGCTTGGGGTAAGTCGCATCGGCAACATTCGCCGGGTTGTCTGATTGGAGCGGCAGGCTGCAAGAGTGACACCAGATTTCCGTCGGGACCAAAATGTCAACCAACGCGGTCGGGCAGGTTTTCCGCTCCCGGGATTTTGAAGGATCTGGTGATTTTAAAAGGCCACCCGAATTCTTGTCTGTCACATGTGCCGCCGCCATCTGGTCTTGTCCCGAACAGGCACATCCCCGGTTCTAATCCAGTGATGGCATCCTTGGAGTATCTCCACTCCTGAGAAAGAAGCCGGGGCAGCGCGGAACGAGACCTCGGAGACACCACTGATGAATCGGCTTTTTCCTTTTTTCCCCCTCAAAGGAGAGATCCATGGCAACTGTCAAATTTCTCCAAAAAAATCTCCACAGCGGTGGTATTTCCCCCGCACCACGCAAAGAAACGTGGGCTTCCACTGCATATGTATCCAATGCGTTCCTCCATCCCCCCTCTGCCAGGATTCTTCGTTTGCCCCCCCTTGTTGTGCACCCATTGTTTTTTCTTTCGTCCTTTCTTCTTCCCTGATTTGAGGCTGCCCACAACGTCTGCGACCCCCCCTCGGTCCGGTTCGGATCGAAGCTTTCTGACTGCTGCACGCGCTGGCAACAACACCATGCCACCCGGCGCCGGCCGATTGTGCCTCAATGGAGACGATGGACAACGAGTCGATTTCTGAGCCGTCTAGGAAGAGGTTGAGGACGAGCCATGCCGTGAGTTGAGCACATCATTTAATCCCGGTTATGAGTTGGTCTGGTGTGGAACTTTGGACGTCCCCAAGAGTACTCGGGGATGTCGGCAGAGAACCGAGAGGCACAGACGACCAACCACCAGAGAGGTCCTCTTCACGAGACACTCCATACACATTCAAGCCTTTCAAGGTTTCGCGCGCTTATGGCCGCGGCTGTTCTCTCCGTCAATCTCATCAGTGTGCAAGATCGCCATCCTGTGGAGACCTCCATATCTCACACTAAGAACCCGCCTGCGATGGAACCTCGCGGAGCGTGAAGCGCGGGCATGTCACTCGGTGAACCATCGAAGCTAACATAACGTCACCCCGTCGCAGTGCGATACGTGCCGCGCCAGGAAGATCAGGTACGTGCATGCAGGCCGGAGGAGCCAGGACGAGGACGAGACCACCCACGCGCGGACCGGGACCGGGTCGTCCCAGACTCTCGGGACGGACAGGATGGAGAGACATTGCATTACACACCTGGTAGTACATGCAACCGGAGCTGACCAGCTTCGCCCAGATGCAACGGCAACACGCCCTGCGCGTCGTGCTCTGCGTCGCAGCAGGAGTGCACCTATGGATCCGAGGCCAACTCGTAAGTCCAAGTCCCGCCCACCCAGATGCCCTTCGGCGCCGTGATCCCCGACGAATCACGGCCCTCGGGGGTCTCGAAAGGGGAAAGAAAGAAGAGAGTGTCCTTGGAAAGTAGCAGCAGGGTCTGACCACTCATGTGCTTCGCGCAGGCGCGGGAAGAGCGATCTCATCCTCGAGGGCGTGCTGCGGGTGGAGAGGTTCCTCCACGAGATGAAGGCCACCATCGTCAGCCCCGTCTCCTCGTCGTTCCACTTCTCGCCGAACCCGTCCCACGACGGCGGCGGCGGCGGCGGGGGCTTCAGGGGAGCGGTGCCCCTGTCCGAGCAACACCGGCCGGCCGTCGTCTCGCCGGCGCTCCGCTCCGCCTCGCGCGGGTCCTTCTCCGGCTCCGAGATGCACCGGCCGCAGCGGACGCCGCTCTCGGAGGGGCAGCAGTACCAGAACAACCTGGAGAACGCGGTGCTCGACTCGATGCACACGAGCACGACCGAGTCGATCCTGCAGTGGCCGCACTTCGACGTCTTCTCGAGCATGAGGGACGGGTACGTGTCCATCTTCCACCTGGAGCAGTCGAGGCCGGCGGTGAGGACGCGCGGGACGACGATGTATCCGTACGTGACGGCGGAAGATATCGACGGGATCTTGGGGTCGTTCGAGCGCACTGTGAACTTTTGGTATCCGACCATGTCGAGAGGCCAGCTGGCGCAGGTGCGGAGCTTGATGTCGGAGGGGATTCCGGAGGAGGATAGTATCCTGGCGTGCCTTGCGCTGCTTACCATGGCCCTCGGGTGCGTGGGACAGGTCACCGCCGGTCTCACGAGTGGCGCGGCGATGAGCGAGGAGGAGAGGAAGAGGAGGGCAGCGAGGAGGGCCATGGGGGATATGTTCTTTGACGGCGTGCTCAAGAAGTTGCATGTCGTGCACACCAACGTGGGCAGCACCGCTACGCACTGCCTCTTCTTTACGGCGTGGGTACCACCTCCTTCTACGGATGAGACTGTATGGACTGACCTGACTCGTCAGAATGTACTTTGCCTTTCTCCGGCGGCCTCTGCAAGCCTGGGAGTACATCAACGCGGCGTCGGCAAAGTGTCTGCTGCTGCTGTCGTATCCCCCCGAGTCCGAGTCGGCAGAGGACCAGGAGCGGATTCGGAGGATCTTCTGGTCTTGCTACATCCTTGAAAGGTATATAGCCCTCTCTACTTGTGCGGTTTCCCGAGCTAACGACTTCTAGCGACTACCTCGCCGAACTCTCGGGACTTCCCCAATCCGGCATCGCCCGGATTGAATCCTCGACGCCGCTGCCGGGAGAGTACAACACCCACGAAGACGCCCAGGTCGAGGAACAGTCGTCGCTGTACTTCCTGGCGTGCATCTCGATGCGCCGGCTGCTGAACCGGGTACACCAACTGCTCTACGCTAGGGGCACGGGGGCGGCGCTCGACCACGCGAGGTTCCCGTACGTGGTGGCCGAGCTAAACCACCAGCTGGACGAGTGGCGGGAGGTGCTGCCGCCGGCGTTTGCCTTCAGCGTCGGGTTCGGCGAGGCCGGGCGGGTCACGGCGACGGAGCACGGCGGGTTTCTGCGGCAGAGGTACCTCACGTGCCGCAGCGTGATATACCGGCCGTACCTGATGTGGATGCTGAGCGGGATGGCGGGCGGCGGGGGATCGGAGATGATTGTCGGCCAGGACGCGCTCGAGAGCTGTAAGGCATGTCTTGACGCGTGCCTGTTGCACATACTCAACCTGAGGGGGTTCGGGCAGACGGTGCTGGTGGACACTTGGATCTGCTCGTTATCGTAAGTGCGCACGGCTGAAGCAGATGTAACGTCGATGCTGACGTGAATAGCATGGCCGGCGCGATGCTCGTGCTCTTGGCGGCGTGTCGGATACCCGCGCTCAAGGACATGATCGTGCCCGAGGTCCTCGGGGCCGGGGAGCACCTGAGACAGCTACTGCAGGGCTGGCAGGCCGTGATGGGAGAGCCGACGTCGCCGAGCGTGGACCAAAGCATCCGGATGATTGGGGACGCGGACCGGTTCATTCAGGACGTCTACCGGGGAGGCGATTCATATTCTATGAGGAGGCGGTGACGGGTGTTGGAGTCATGAAGGAACTGTGTATGTATATAAGGAGTGATAACAATGTTCGGCGTAGAGGGTTGGATCGAATGAATGAATGCTTCTAGATGATTTCATGTATGAGATGTGTTGCTGGTGTCAACATTAAGGTGTGACGGCGCATTAGGTAATCCGAGCGCAGGAGGCTTGTAGCGAGGAATGCCGTAATTAGCCCATACGAATACAAGGGCCGTTTGCGTCGCCGAGGCCGGAAATTGTAACGCAGAGTGTCACAATCGTAATTACTAAGCTGGTTCAGGTAGGGGTCGGAAATCAATATAGATTTTAGTTAAACCCCCGCTCCTAGGATCTAGGGGCCTATAAGCTCTATATAAATACAGAACAAATCCTTTTTATATAAATTAAGTTAAAATATATTTAAGTTATTTCTAGCTTTAGTAATATAAATAGCCCTTATATTTATATAAACTAATTATAGTATTCTTTACTATAAGCCTTTTATACTTAAATTACTTAATATACTATCACACTCTCCTTTACTATAAAGCTATTTAAATTTATAGTACTTTAAACTAATTAGTTTAAGTATATTTTATAGTTTCTTAAATACTAGCCTTTTAAGCGGTTTAGTAAGTATATCTATAATATTATTACTTAAATAAATATATTTAAAGTTAACTTCCCTATACTCTATAGTTTTTTAAATATAGTAGTTATAGACTCTTATATACTTAGTCTAGTTATTACTACTCTTACCCTTTATAAATATAATTACTTTTATATTATTAGTCTATATATAGACTAGTCTTAGGAACTTTTCTTTTAACTCTAAAAAAAAGCTCTAAATCTATATAGTCTCTAAAACTACTACTAAAGTAATATAGTATTCTACTTTTATAAAAAACTTTACTATAGTTTTTTAATAATAGAACCTCTATAATACTAAGCTACTAACTATAAAAAACACTTACTTAGTTATTAACTATAAAGTTTTAAAATACCTAGTATAATTACTATTATAATAGCCTTTAAGGCTAAGATTATTAGTCTTATTTACTCCCTTCTATATAGTATACTAGATTTTAAAATTATAGTAACCCTTAAAGTAACGTACTAAGCGCGTAGCTCCTTTTTAATACTACTTAAAAGGCGCGTAAGAAAACCTCCCCTATAAGCTATATTTAAAGGTAATATCTAGGTAGGTTATCTAAGTAGCAAATTACTCTTTACTAAGTATTTAATAATACTACTCTTAAAGACTTTTATTAACCTTACCTTTAACTAGTATAGTAACTATAAAAGCTTCTACTTTAATAAGGGTATTAATAAAGTATATTTCTTAAATAAATTCTTTTATAATATCTTTTATATAAGTACTTTAATAAATTATAGTTTCTATAACTATAAATAATAGTTTAATACTTAAAAATAAATTAAAAACTCCTAAGTTAATAACTTCTACCTACTTACTTACTATAATAAGTATATAACTAATAGCTTTTTTAAAGTTAATAATAATAATATTATTAATATAGATTACTATAAATACTTTATCCTTTACGTTATAGTATATAGTATTATTAAAAACTAGTAGCTTAAAGCCGTAGTACTTAAAAACCTTTTATAGCTTTATTTACCACTATTAACTACTTTAGTAGAGCCTATATAACGCCTTTTATAATAGAATTACTTAGTTCTAACTTAAATTATAACTAACTTTTACTATATAGTATTTAAATTAAATATTTAAAAAAAAGTCTTTTAGTATTTTAAATAGTAATATATAAATTTACTTATTAAAATCCTTATTAAAATATACTCTAATAAAATCCTATTAGTGTATAGTAAGTCCCTTTTAGTAAGTATATATAAAAAGGATTTTTTAAAAAGTAAATTATAAAGTTAATATATATATTTTAATAAAGTCCCTTTTATATACCTATTAAAAGCCTCTTACTATAATTCTTACTTTTTTTTTAGTTATAATCCTTTAAGTCTTTTTATACTTAAGTACTTATTTTATAATAAACTGTATACTTTTTAGTACTTTACTTTTTAAAATAAAAAAAAAACTCTTTACTTAATAAGAATTAGAATCTCTATATATATAGCTTCTTTTTATAACTTTTAGTTTTTTATAGGCCTATTATATACTTTTATAAGGGTTATTAAGTCTAAGTATAATTAAATCTTTATACTAAAAGCTATTAAAATAAAGTTACTTAATAGTTCCTCTTAAGTTATAAGTTTAATTTCTTAATTTAGTAGGTAGTTTTTACTTATACTAAGTATAAACTAAAGAGCTATAAACTTATTATAAATAGTATATTAATATTTTTAAAATTCTACTCCTTACCCTAGTAGTAAAAACTAATAAAAATCTACTTCTTTAAAACTTATAGACTTATAGAAAATAATAATTAATAAAGTTATTACTTTTTAGTATTTAGGGATCTATACTTAATAAGCTTAATTATTTATATAGTTTATAAAAATACTTTCTTTAACTCTAGGACTTATTTTTTTACTTTTTATTTAAGTTTTAAAATTAATATTAGTAAAACAGTAACTACTAATAACCCTTAAGTTACTAACGTCTAGAATAAAGTATCTCCTAAGTTCTAAATCCTTTATAAGTACTTAAATTAATATTCCTTTTTTAACTACTAAAGTAAAGCTTTTATTAACTATATATATAGTAGTTAATATAATCTACAACTATAACTTAACTAGAATATCTATATTAATATATATAAAACATACTTTATTTATAACTATTTAAATAAAATACTTTATAACACCATTTTACTTATAAATATATAAAAAAAACAACTCTACCTATATACTTATATTTCTTAGGGTAATATTTAAAAATAAAAATATAAACTCTTTAGCGTTATTTATATAAATAACTTTAATAGACTCTTTAAAATACTATTACTAGCTACGTACGTAGTTAATAAGTTTATAAACAAGGTCTTTTTTTAAGTTTAATAATATTATATCCTAGTTATAAAATTAATTATCTATAATAATAGTAAAGTAAGTATACTATATAGCTAGCTTAATTTCTTTTATATTTATATAGACTATATTTCTTAAGTACCCTATATACTCGTATAGTGTATAAGGTAAATACTATAAGCTTTTTAATAAATCGTATATTAAATAGAGTTAAAGTATAATGTCTTTTACTATTAAAGCACATCCTTTTATAAGCTTAATCAACTTAATTAATTTATAATACCCTAAGTAGCTAAATCTCCTATACTAAAGTTAAGTATCCTTTTACTATTCCTTTATCTATATAAAATAAAGTATAGCTAATAGGTTTAAGTTTACTAAAGATAAATAAAAACCCCTTTCCTTAATATTAAGCTCGTTAAAGAGCTCCCCGTTCTGTACAATTAGTACTCTATTAAGTAGATAGCCTTTAGCTTTATAAAAGTACTCTTTATTAAATATATTTATAAGGAGAATTAGTAAATATAATACGTCTTATAGTTTTATAACGTAACTATTATAAAAGCGTAAAATAATAACCCCTATAAGTTCTAAGTAAATCAGCCCGTTACTAGTTATAACTTACTATTAACTCATAATAGCTATATAGTTCTTATACTATACTATATTATTAATTATATATATACTTACTTTAAAATCCCAAAGCTAAGTATTCGTTTTTTCTTTAGTTAACTAAAAAAGGGTATTTATAAGTATTATAGTCTACTTATTATTTATAAACTCTTCTCTAACTATTTCTACTTTACTTTTAACTACCCTTAAATTATTTTAAACAGCTTTAAAGTTTTTTTATAATATCTTTAAACTTAAAAAAGAGTCTAGCTTTAGTGGGTTAGTTTACTTAAACGCCTTTAGTAGTATATTACTCTTTAGTAGTATTATAGAAGGTACTTTAAAAGTCTTTTCCCCTTTACTCTTATTATCTTCTTTCTTTTCTACTTTATAAATAATCCTAATATAGCCTTTTTTACTATAATTCTAGTATTTATAATCTAAAAGGTCTTTTTTAGGGGCTTTCCTTAGCCCCATAGTAGATTAATTACTATTTATTATTTACAAAACTATAACTTTTTACTTATTATATATATAGGCCTTATTAGTAAAATTAGTAATAAGCCTATTAACTATAATAAGTATACCGCTTTACTAAAAGGATCTAAAACACATAAACTAATCTCTATACTATAAGCTTATTCTTTAAAAGAATATATAAACCTTATCCTTTAAAGTAATTTAACTACTAGCTACTTTTAAGTAATATATAAGTTTATTAAATTTCGTAATATAACTTATAGAGTCGCTTCCCTTAAGTATATATATATAAAACTAATTTTAAAGCTATCTATATAAAACTACTTTATAGCCTATATAGTTCTAAACTAGTATATACTATATCTACTTTCTATTTATAATATACACAATAAAGAATATAGGGCTATTAAAAATAACGTTCTTAATTTCATTACTAATACACAAACTCTTTATATTACTTAGGCCCTTTTTAAACTTAAAACTATAAATTCTAAAAACTATTAAAATTTAAATTAACTAAATAAACTAGTTTAACGCGCCTTTTAAAAAGTATTCCTTTAGTATCTTTAGTCTAAAGTCTTTAAAATAATCTTTTTATACACTCTTTTCCTAATATTTACTTTTTTCTAGTATTTTAATAAATATATATATAAAAGATATTATCTTTAGTATATTCTATATTGTTATATTTAACTTAAATATAAAGAACTATAAACTTAGTATCTATAAAAGGCTAAAAGGATATATTAAAAGTAATAGTAGCCCTCTTTAAGTTATACTAAATAGCTTATAAGTAAGGGCCAGTATACTCCCCTATAGGTTAAAAAGTATAAAGGATTAATCGTTATAAACCTTACTTTTCTTAATAAAGTCTTAATATAGCTATTTAATAATCTCTTTTTAACTACTACTTATAACTCTTAGGCCTTTAATTATCTCTATAAACTAAGCTATTAACAAAAAAGACTCCTCCTTTATATTATCCTATAAACACTTCTCTATACTTAATAATATATTAAGAATCTAAGTAATTTAAATATAAAGGATCTAGCGGTCCTCTTAGTAACAAACAATTAATAAACTAAGTCTAAATAACTTCGTATAAGTTATACTACTATATAATATAAAGTATTATAATTATAATTACTAAACTAGTTTAAATAGGGGTTAGAAATTAATATAAATTTTAGTTAAACCCCTACTTCTAGGATTTAAGGGCCTATAGACTTTATATAAATATAAAATAAATCCTTTTTATATAAATTAAATTAAAATATATTTAAGCTATTTTTAGCTTTAGTAACACAAACGGCCCTTGTATTTATATAAACTAATTATAGTATTCCTTACTACAAGCCTCTTACACTTAAATTACCTAATACACTATTACAAAAATAACTTAAATATATTCTAACTAAATTTATATAAAAAGGATTTATTCTATATTTATATAGAGTCTATAGGCCCCTAGATTCTAGAAATAAAGGTTTAACTAAAATCTATATTAATTTTTAACCCCTACTTAAACTAATTTAGTAATTATAATTATAATACTCTACGTTATATAGTAGTATAACTTATATAAAGCTATTTAAACTTAGTTTATTAACTATCCATTACTAAAAAGAGTACCGAATCCTTTATATTTAAACTACTTAAATTCCTAATATATTATTAAGTATAAAAAAGTACTTATAGAATAATATAAAAAAGGAGTCTTTTTTATTAATAGCTTAGTTTATAAAAATAATTAAAGGCCTAAAAACTATAAGTAGTAGTTAAAAAGAAATTATTAAATAGCTATATTAGAACTTTACTAAAAAGAATAAGGCCTATAATAATTAATCCCCTATACTCCTTAACTTAAAGGGGAGTATACTAGCCCCTACTTATAAGCTACTTAGTATAACTTAAAAAGAGCTACTATTACTCCTAATATATCTTTTTAGCCTTTTATAAATACTAAGTTTATAGTCCCCTATACTTAAATTAAATATAATAATAAAAGACGTACTAAAAA
Organism: Colletotrichum musae; assembly: GCA_027406025.1. Taxonomy (NCBI): domain Eukaryota; kingdom Fungi; phylum Ascomycota; class Sordariomycetes; order Glomerellales; family Glomerellaceae; genus Colletotrichum; species Colletotrichum musae. Next base: position 383,757 of record JANVYC010000001.1, on the reverse strand, counting down.
TAACGTTTTTTATATATATATCTATTAAAATACTAAAAAAAAGTAAATATTAAAAAAAAAGTATACAGAAAAATTATTTTAAAAACTTTAGGCTAAAGATACTAAAGGAATACTTTTTAAAAGGCGCGTTAAACTAACTTATTTAGTTAACTTAAATCTTAATAACTTTTAGGATCTATAGTTTTAAACTTAAAAAGGGCCTAAGTAATATAAAGAGTTTATATATTAGTAATAAAATTAAAAATATTATTTTTAATAGCCCTATATCCCTTATTATATATATTATAAATAAAAAGTAAATATAGTATATACTAGTTTAGAGCTATATAGGCTATAGAGTAGTTCTATATAGGTAGTTCTAAAATTAACTTTATACGTACATACTTAAAAAAAGTAATTTTATAAACTATATTATAAAATTTAATAAACTTATATACTACTTAAAAATAGCTAGTAGCTAAATAGCCCTAGAGAATAAGGTTTATACGTTCCTTTAAGGAATAAGCTTATAGTATAAGAATTAGTTTATATATTTTAAATCCTTTTAATAAAGTAGTATACTTATTATAGTTAATAGACTTATTACTAACTTTACTAATAAGGCCTATATACATAATAAGTAAAAAGTTATAGTTTTATAAATAATAAATAGTAATTAATCCACTATAGAGCCAAGGAGAGCTTCTAAAAGAGACCTTTTAAATTATAAATACTAGAATTATAGTAAAAAAGGCTACATTAGGGCTATTTATAAAGTAAAGAAGAAAAAAAACAATAAGAGTAAAGGGGAGAAGACTTCTAAAGCGCCTTTTATAATACCACTAAAAAGCAATACACTACTAAAGGTATTTAAGTAAACTAACCTACTAAAGCCAGACTCTTTTTTAAGTCTAAGGATATTATAAAAAAACTTTAAAACTATTTAAAATAATCTAAAAGTAGCTAAAAGTAAAGTAGAAATAGCTAAAAAAGAGCTCGTAAACAATAAGTAGGCTATAATACTTATAAATACTCTTTTTTAATTAACTAAAAAGAAAATAAACGCTTAACTTTAGAATTTTAGAGTAAGTATATATATAATTAATAATATAGTATAGTATAAGAGTTATATAGTTATTATAAACTAATAGTAAGTTATAACTAGTAATAGGCTAATTTACCTAAAGCTTATAGGGGTCGTTATTTTATACTTCTATAATAGTTACGTTATAGAGCTATAAAACGTATTATATTTACTAATCCTCTTTATAAATATATTTAATAAAGAGTACCTTTATAAAGCCAAAGGCTATTTACTTAATAAAGTACTAATTGTATAAAATAGAAAGCTTTTTAATAAGCTTAATATTAAAAAAAGGGGTTTTTATTTATCCCTAGTAGACTTAAACCTATTAGTTATACTTTATTTTATATAAATAAAGGAATAGTAAAAAGATACTTAACTTTAGTATAAAAGATTTAGCTACTTAGAGTATTATAAGTTAATTAAGTTAATTAAGTTTATAAAAGAATATACCTTAATAGTAAAAGATATTATACTTTAACCCTACTTAATATATAACTTATTAAAGAACTTATAGTATTTACTTTATATACTACACAAGCGCGCAGAGTACTTAAGAAATATAGTCTATATAAATATAAAAAAAATTAAACTAGCTATATAGTACACTTACTTTACTATTATTATAAATAATTAATTTTATAACTAGGATATAATATTATTAAACTTAAAAAAAAACCTTATTTATAAGTTTACTAACTACGTACGCGGCTAGTAATAGTATTTTAAAGAGCCTATTAAAGTTATTTATACGGATAATACTAAAGAGTTTATATCTTTATTTTTAAACATTACTCTAAAAGATATAGGTACATAGGTAGAGTCGTTTTTTCTATATATTTATAAGTAGAACAGTATTATAAAGCACTTTATTTAAATAGTTATAAATAAAGCGCGTTTTATATATATTAATATAAATATTCTAGCTAAGTTATAACTATAAATTATATTAGTTACTATATATATAGTTAATAAAAACTTTACTTTAGTAGTTAAAGAAGGAATACTAATTTAAATATTTATAAAGGATTTAAAGCCTAGAAAACGCTTTATTCTAAACATTAGTAACTTAAGAGTTATTAATAACTACTATTTTACTAATATTAATTCTAAAACCTAAGTAAAAAGTAAAAAAATAAACTCTAAAGTTAAAAAAAGTATTTTTATAAACTATATAAGTAATTAAGTTTATTAAGTATAGATTCTTAAGTACTAAAAAGTAATAACTTTATTAATTATTATTTTTTATAAGTTTATAAGTTTTAAAAAAGCGGATCTTTATTAGTCCCTACTATTAAAATAAGGAGCGGAATTTTAAAAATATTAGTATACTATTTATAATAAACTTATAGTTTTTTAACTTATACTTAGTATAAATAAAAACCACCTACTAAATTAAAAAATTAAACTTATAACTTAAGAAGAGTTATTAAATAACTTTGTTTTAATAGTTTTTAGTACAAAGATCTAGCTATACTTAAACCTAATAACCCTTATAAAGGCACATAATAGGCCTATAAAAGACTAAAAGCTATAAAAAGAAGCTATATACATAGAAATTCTAATCCTTATTAAACAAGGAGTTCTTTCTTTTATTCTAAAGAGTAAAGTACTAAAAAGCGCGCAGTTTACTATAAAATAAGTACTTAAGTATAAAAAGGCTTAAAGGATTATAACTAAAAAAAAGGTAAAGATTATAATAAAAGGCTTTTAATAAATATATAGAAGGGACTTTATTAAAATATATATATTAACTTTATAATTTACTTTTTAAAGAATCCTTTTTATATATATTTACTAAAAAGAGCTTACTATATACTAATAGGATTTTATTAAAGTATATCTTAATAAGGATCTTAATAAATAAATCTATATATTACTATTTAAAATACTAAAAAACTTCTTTTTAAATACTTAATTTAAATACTATATAGTAAAAGTTAGTTATAATCTAAATTAAAATTAAGTAATTTTATTATAAAAGGCGTTATATAGACTCTACTAAAGTAGTTAATAGTAGTAAGTAAAGCTATAAGAGGTTTTTAAGTACTATAGCTTTAAGCTACTAGCCTTTAATAATACTATATACTATAATACAAAAAATAAAGTATCTATAGTAACCTATATTAATAATATTATTATTATTAGCTCTAAAGAAGCTATTAGCTATGCGCTTATTATAATAAGTAAGTAAGTAGAAGTTATTAACTTAGGAGTCCCCGATTCGTTCCTAAGTATTAAACTATTATTTATAACTATAAAAACTATAATTTACTAAAGTACTTATATAAAAAACATTATAAAAGAATTTATTTAAAAAATATACTTTACTAATACCCCTATTAAAGTAAAAGCTTTTATAGTTACTATATTAGTTAAAAGTAAAGTTAATAAAAGTCTTTAAGAGTAGTATTGTTAAATACTTAGTAAGGAGTAATTCGCTACTTAAATAACCCGCCTAAATATCGCCTTTAAATATAGCTTATAAAGGAGGTTTTTTTATGCGCTTTTTAAATAGTATTAAAAAAAAACTATATACTTAGTATATTACTCTAAAAGTCACTATAATCTTAAGATCTAGTATACTACGTAGAAGGGAGTAGATAAAACTAACGATTTTAGTTTTAAAAACTACTATAATAGTAATTATACTAAGTATCTTAAAACCTTATAGTTAATAATTAAGTAAGTGTTTTTTATAGTTAGTAGTTTAGTATTATAGAGGTCCTATTATTAAAAAACTATAGTAAAGTTTTTTATAAAAGTAAAATATTATACTACTTTAGTAGTAGCTTTAGAAGTTATATAAATCTAGAGTTTTTTTTTAAAGTTAAAAAAAGAGCTTTTAGAACTAGTCCGCGTATAGGCTAATAATATAAAAGTAATTATACTTATAAAGGGTAAAAGTAGTAATAACTAAACTAAGTATATAAAAGTTTATAACTACTATACTTAAGAGACTATAGAGTATAGGAAAGTTAGTTTTAAATACGTTTACTTAAGTAATAATATTATAGATATACTTACTAAACTACTTAAAAAGCTAGTATTTAAAAAACTATAAAATATATTTAAACTAATTAATTTAGAGTACTATAAATTTAAATAGCTTTATAGTAAAGGGGAGTATAATAGTATATTAAGTAATTTAAGTATAAAAAGCTTATAGTAAAGAATACTATAATTAACTTATATAAATATAAGGGCTATTTGTGTTATTAAGGCTAGAAATAGTTTAAATATATTTTAACTAAATTTATATAAAAAGGATTTATTCTATATTTATATAGAGCCTATAGGCCCCTAGATCCTAGGAGCAGGGGTTTAACTAAGATCCATATTAATTTCCAACCCCTACCTAAACCAGCTTAGTAATTATAATTATAACACTCTGTGTTATACAAGGTATTACTATGTAATGCTTGTTTTATTTAAGTTGTTCCATACACTATCCTTAAATGTCTTTTGTATGTATTGCTTAAGAGAATACCGTTTTTGCGTTGTAATAAACAAGCTTATCCGTGGTTTAGGACATTATAGGGTTACTTCCCGTGATATTAAAACGCGGAGTCGGCGGTACCTTAGGCGACGATGTTTCGTCTAATGGTCTGGGAGCCACATAGCACATAAGATTTAGTTCTATTTGTGTCAAACTCTGATGTATCTGAATGATCGTCTGTAGAAATGGAATTTCAAGAAGCTTCAATTTGTTTTCTTTAGCAACCGCTTTAAGTCGTTTCTTCTTCTTATCGTGATCGAAGTAGTACTGCATCATCTACACTACCTACCTATGATAGGTACTTGGTACACTGTACTTCAGTGGGGGCGGTACCTTATTACCGAGAGCCCGGATCCCCACGTCACCGCACGGGCCGTTCAAGCCTCAGGCGCCACCAACGTTGCAGCGCTGCAACGCACCGCAGCGCAACGGCAGCGCAACGGCAGCGCATCGGCTGGCGCGCCATGGCGCTGTTGACCCCCCCTGTCCTGTCCTGTCCTGTCTGTCACTCGACGGTGCACCCACGGCGCGATCGGTGCCCCAGTTTGTGTCAAATTACTCATCATTTCGGTTTGATGATTTGGCGCAACTTTTTTTTTTGTCCTTATTAAAAAAAGGGGCAACGACAGTCGACAACTTCACAAAATCTACTGGACAAGGTTGAAGAACGCATCTCGCCCCGTTACGAACAAACAACGCGCAGAGGGTGCGGCCGGAACCACCCTGAAAGTCCCTTCGGACCCGGATATCGTACACAGAAAACCCCCCAATCCCTTACGTTACGTTACGGTCCTTCTCGAGGGTATCCAGCCCGTGTCTGCTTCCACCGTCTCCACTCCCTGCGGTGCAGAAAGCGGAACCTTCACTTCTTCTTCTCTCTTCTCTGTGCTTTGCTTGCCTGCCAAGACAGTGTTAGCCCTGCACAGCCGTTTGAGAGACTCCACAAACAGTGCTGTGCTCGAAGGTGCGAGGGAGAGAAAGAGAGAATCTTGGAACCGTGGAACATCCGTGCGAAACACGACACGCCGCGCGCTGCTGCTGCCACAGGCCTCCAGCCACACACACACGCCCCCCCCCCCGGATCACGTTCATGTCGCCCATCTGTCGATTCGAGTCCATGAGACCTTACTTGGTGACGGTGTGAATTTCTCACCTGGCTTCTTCTCCTTTCCCCCGACGACGACGACGTAACGACAGCATCAACAAACCCCCTATCCATCTCCCTTCCTTCAGCAGCCATGGCATCCCATGAACTACCTGCTGGCCTCGCGCCTGCGCCCACGACGGCCTCCCACCACAAGAAGCACAAGCCCTCATCTTCTCTGGGCTCCCTCTATGAGGTCCTCGCCGACCTTGACGAGACGCAGCTGCACTACCTCATCCAGGAGATGAACCACACCGGCCACCAGAACGTCCCCGTCTCCCAGGCCGTCTCCGCTTTCGAGGGCCCCAACACCTCCAAAGAGCTGAGCTCTCTGAGAAGGGCCAGCATGATCCAGCCCTGGTCCGGCGTCCAGATCCCGTCCGACGACGCCCCGCCCCTCCCGGATGCCCATCCGTCCGGACAGTCATCCGCCCCTGCCGTCCAGCCTGCCCCCGGCGTCCAGAGGCAGCTCTCCAAGTCGCAGCAGGGCAAGCTCCGCCTGCAGACTGCGTTCCAGAGGGCTCCCTCACTGAGACAGGGTCGGCGCCAGGAGAAGCCCGACGTTGTCGCCGCTCCCGAGGCCGTTGCCCCGAAGGCCCCGGAACCCCGGCCTACCAACGGACACCCTCGGCCGCCGGCCAACGGTCACGACGCCGAGGCTCCCAGGCGCGCCTTCACTCATCTCGGCGTCGTCAGCCCAGAATCGCACGAGCCCTCGACCCGGCAGAGGGCAAGGGAGGGCAGCGTGAGCTCCATCAACCTCCAGCAGCCCAGCCGCGCCAGGGGCAAGTCCATCGCCTACAAGCGCATACCGCGTCCGGACTTCAACCTCCCCGCCGGCGTCACCGTCTCCGACCTCCTGCAGCTCCTCGAGGTCGAGTTCCACTCCCAGCAGCAGCACGCCTCGTCCACGGCGTCGTCGTCCCCCTCGTCGTCGTACTCGGCCCAGTTCACGCCCTACACGCGCCTGGCGCCCCCGCCCGTGCCCGCCATCAGGCCCGGCATGCTATCCCAGACGCCCAGCTGGCCGGGCGCCCGGCCCCTGCGCAAGTTCTCCTCGAGGCTGGACATGGCCCTCGAGGCGGAGCGGAACGCCTCCGGCGCCGAGGAGATTGGGCTCGGCATGCTGGAGCCCAGGCCCGTCCGCTCGGCGTCGGCGGGGAACCGGAGGGGCTCGGCGGCCAGCTTCCAAACCGTGAGGACGCTGTCGATGGAGTCGTTCGGCAGCGGTCTGCTGGGCGACGCGCCGCCGACGCCGCCTGTGATGGAGGGTATCTTTGACGTTCTGGAGAACAAATAAGCTGCTCCTCTCAAGAAGAAGTAACCGGAAGGTCGGTTCATGTACATATCACATATCTCGCGCTGGTGCGCGCACTCTCGTTTCTAAAGGCGTCATCTGGGGGCGGTTGGGGTTCTCTTTGCCATGTATTATTTTAATAATCGCTCAAGATACCTTAGACTTTTCTGCTGCTTATGGCACGCAAAGCTGGCACGGATAGCTGGCACGGGGGCTGCATATATGAGGAGGATCTAGAGGAAAGAAGCATGACGTTGGGAAGTCCAATATACACTCGCTGTACTATTTCATTTTTACAACTTCCAATCTGCGTTAGAAGAACACATGTGAGGACATCGCCCGTGGTATCTTTCTTTACCGGTCCCATAGACTGTCGTTGTTTAACTACTCCAGCCTCTGCGTTGTCCAGATTCATGCCAGCACCTTTGATCTCCAGGACCAAGTCGCAACTGGAACAAATCACGCGAAGCACTCACAGATCGACCTTCACTGCGACGATGCTCTTCGCCCAGAACCCGCTGATGAACAGCCACGCCTTCCTCTGGCCGTTCTCCTTGGCCGGGTCGATGGCCACCAGCACCGCGCCGGCCGCCGAGCTGATCCTCTGGCCGTCGTCCTCGAAGAGCACCCGCTTCTCCCAGCACGCGCCCTTCTCGGTGCTCTCGCAGTTCGGGATGGGCTTGGCGTACCACACGATCGAGGAGAGGTCGGCCGCGGGGTCCTTGATGTTCTTGGCGAGCTCGACGACGTTGGCGAGGCCCGGCAGGACGAAACCGCTGGCGTCGTGGCCCTCGGAGCGGTAGGGGTCGTCGAACCAGCTGGGGTTGTCGACGGGGGAGTCGAAGTAGATGGAGTCGAGGATGCTGATGGTGCTGTTCTCCGGGCCCGAGGGCAGCTGGCCGATGTGCATGATGCCCGCGGAGCAGTCGTCGATGAGGATCTTGTCCGGTCCGTAGTGGCCCAGGCCGTTGTTATTGCGCATGCCGCTGTGCGCGACCTTGGCCGTGACGCCGTCTGCGACCGCCTCGGCGGAGAGGTCGTCGATGCGGACCTGGATGGTGTCCGACCAGGTCGTCCCCGGCCAGAGGTCCTCGAGGTGGCGCATGAAGCCATCGCGGTAGCCGTGGTCGTTGGTGACGTAAAAGGTGCGCGGGTCCGAGGCGTAGATGTCGTTTGGCGTCTTGATGAGCGGGTCCTGGACCGAGCGGATGTGTCTGGCGGTGGAGGATCCGATGACGTGGTGGAAGATTTCGATCCGCGGGTTGGCCTTGATCGGGACATCGTGGTCGGGCCTGTTTTCGTGCCTCGATGCGACGAAGTTTGGGTGAGGGACGTGGTTTACTGCGAAGATGTAGACGGCGTCTTGGTTCTCCGGGTCGGTGATGACGTCGATGCCGTGGGTGATGAAGGCCCTGTCATAGTCTTCGAACTCGAGGCGCTTCGTGGTCATGTCCTGGGGGCGGTGTGAGTCGTCTACTCCTTGGTTCGTATGATTCAAGTCATCGAAGCCTCACCTTAGGATCAATGATGTGAATGGAGCCTACGAACTGGTTGGCTTTGGCGGGGTCGTTCATGGTTCCCAAGGGGGGGAACCAGGCCTTGCGGGACTCCGCATCGTCCTCACAGGCGGTGAAGAGGAGCCCGCTCGAGACATGGTGATGGATGTCCTCGCAGTGAACGGTGTCGCCAATGAAGGTGATGTCTCCGGCGGCAACGGGCGTGTTGTTGATGGTTCGCGACCAGCCGATGACGGTCGAAGTCCGCTTGATGAGGGGGCCGTAGGTGTAGCCTCCAAACACGGCTAGACCGGCCACGAGAGCTGGAACCAAGGCCGCCATCTTGATGCCCGCCGATTGATATGTCGATTCTTACCCAAGATGTCCCGTTGCGGTTTTCGGCGACTTGTGAGAGCTACTCAAAGTCAGATTAGCTGGGCAACCGTGAGAGCGTACAGCTACTAGAAAGCCTAGGCTTTGGGGGCAAGTGGTACAACGTACTAGGCACCTAAGGATGTATTAGGATGTCTCGTGTGAAGGTCGGACTCCCGGAGTGCTGTCGAGGGTCGCGAGGTGAGATGAGGGGGAGGTCCGGGACTTGCTGTCCGCCTGCGGGGACATAAGCGGGAGCTGCCTCGGCTCCGCATACGCCGTAACAAAAGCTATGTACGCAGGGCCGCACCGCTGTGGGGTAAAGTGAGACACGTTTACGTCATGTGCGGAGAAGTGAAGAAGGAATGAAATGCTTGAACGAAGCGGTAATGGCCAATGAGGGATTGAATCTCAAGTGAATGAATCGGTATTGGCCTCCGTAGTGCAGTGTGAGTGTCCAATCCATGGTTTACAATATTTTCTAGACCCCAACTTCTAACATGCTGTGTAACCAGACAGCTGCAGAGTGAGTGAGTGGACCTTGAGCCGGAGACTTTGGAGGTTTGAGCGGGGGGCCGAGGTGAGAGGTGAGAGGTGAGATGGGAGATGAGAGCCGGCTCCGAACCATTCAAGTATTTATTCAAATGAGAAGATACGTCGTGCCTATTCTGTCAAGACTGATTAACAAACTCATCTCTTCCTTCATCTTCCTTTTGTGAAGCTATGAGATTTGATTTAACCATGTTGGCTCATCAACAGGGATCCCCATTCATAAAAAGTACTTAGGTAAAGGACTAGTCAGTCGGAATTCTCGCCTATCGGCGTGCAACCTTTCATGTCATCCCCTATCGCCCAACATGGGACGTCCAAATACCTGTCATCTGATTTACCACTTTCACATTTCAGACAACACAAAACCCAACGGATGAGATTCATCGTGAAGATGAGGATGACCCCCCCGTGGACCCCTGGCATGTGCCAGGGAGCCACACGTCACAGCCCCCCCGAGCTTACCGTTTTGGGTGAGTTGAAAACAACCTCGGCACTCGGGCCAGCACTGCCGACCCCCCGACGCCAACCGGCCCTCCTTGGCTCTTTCACCTGTCCGAGAAGACGCGCATCTGACAGGAGAGCTTCCATCTTTCCGGTGCGTTACAAGAGCCGCTCGACGCCATTGTACTTGGTCTCATCTCACCCGACTATCTTGTACGCTCAAAACAAGAAAACACACCAAATACTCAAGCTCTCACACAATGGTCACCGTCGCCAGAAACGCGCCACGTGGCGCGACCAGCGCTCCTCGCCAGTCGCTGACTGTCGTTGATAACCGCACTGGCAAGTCCTATGAGTTCCCCATCACGAACAACTCCGTCCTGGCCACCGACATCAAGAAGATCAAGGCGGCCCGCGGCCAGGACCGTCCCGAGGATGAGACCGACCAGGGCCTCCGCGTCTACGACCCGGCCTACATGAACACTGCCGTCGTCCAGAGCAACATCACGTACATCAACGGACAGGAGGGCATCCTCCGCTACCGCGGCTACCCCATCCAGCAGCTCGTCAACAAGTCGCACTTCCTGGAGTCCGCCTTCCTTCTCATCTACGGCGAGCTTCCCACGCCCACGCAGTACAGCAAGTGGCAGGATGAGATCACCCATCACACCTACATCCACAGCGACATCGAGGGCATGTTCAAGTCCTTCCGCTACGACACCCACCCCATGGCCATGCTCCAGTCGTCCTTCTCCGCCCTGGGCGCCTTCGCCCCGGAGTCGAACCCCAGCTTGCAGGGCCAGAAGCTGTACACCAACGCCGCCTCGGGCGACATCGAGGCCCTCAAGATGCTCGACAAGCAGATCCTCCGCATCATCGGCAAGGCGCCCACCCTCGCCGCCGCCTCCTACCGCATGCGCCAGGGCCGGCCCTTCAACCGCCCCGCCCAGGGACTCAGCTACACCGGCAACTTCCTCTACCTGCTCGACCACCTGAGCGGCCATGAGTACCAGCCGCACCCGGTCCTCGAGAAGGCCCTCGACGCGCTGTTCATCATCCACGCCGACCACGAGGTCAACTGCTCGACCGCCACCGTCCTGCAGGTCGGATCCAGTCTCGTCGACCCCTACAGCGTCGTCTCCGCCGGCTGCGCCGCGCTCTACGGGCCTAGCCACGGCGGCGCCAGCGAGAGCGCCATCAGGATGCTGATGGAGATCGGCAGCCCCGAGAACGTGCCCGCCTTCATGGAGAAGGTCGAGAAGAGGGAGCGCGTGCTCGTCGGCTTCGGCCACCGCGTCTACAAGAACGTCGACCCCCGCTCGACCGCCATCCGCCAGCTGGCCGAGGAGGTCTTCCAGGTCACCGGCCGCAACCAGCTGCTGGACACGGCGCTGGAGCTGGCCAAGTACGCCCGCGAGAGCGAGTTCATGAAGAAGAGGAACCTGTACCCCAACGTCGACTTCTACTCGGGCCTGATCTACCAGGCCATGGGCTTCCCGCTGGACTTCTACCCGGTGCTGTTCGCCGTGCCGCGGTGCGTCGGGTGGCTGGCGCACTGGAGGCAGCAGATGCTGCAGAAGGGCGGCGTCAAGATCTGGCGCCCGCGCCAGCTGTACGTCGGCGAGGGCGAGCGGGAGTACGTCGAGGCGGAGAGGCGGAAGGAGAAGGCGAACAAGTCGGTGTTTGACGAGCCCGTGCAGGTCCACCACGGCGGCGACAGCAAGAGGAACGAGCTCGCCACGTACAAGGACGAGATGGGCCAGGCCTGGAGGGGACGGGCGAAGCTCTAAACGGTGTTGGTTAGGATTACTAAGGCGTTTGGATTCTAGACTGTTACATAGAGGCCATGATTGTGGTACCAGGATAGCATGTGTTTAACAATTTGACGAATTACTCTACTCTGAATGGGGCCCATCGTCTAGAGAAACGCTGTGTATGCAAAATGGATGTGGCTCTGAGGACCTTAAAGGGATTTCAGGCGTGTTTGTCTGCTCGAGACTGGAAAAAGCAAAAAGAATATGGATGAACATGTGTTTCTATTCCGAAACCGAGAATCGAACTCGGGGCTATGCCTAACCTCTCAAGATGAGAGGGCATCATGTTGGCCACTACACCATATCGGATGGGTTGTTGAAAATTTTGAAAGCATTGTGATAATTGAGGCGGAGACATGGTGGAGTTGAGAGGGCAACTGCAGTGTGTGGATCCTGGCGACAATTTGGGGTGGGCGACTAGCAAGTCAAAATGGCAAGGTTGTCTCTTGTAAGTTTCCACTCTGTGAGACTCATCAGGCGCCGAGATGGCGGCAGACTGTCATTTGAGTGAGTTACGGGCGGAGACATGTTAAGGATGCGGTGGACATTGACTCAGTTATCAGCAAGGTGGAGTTGCCATCACGTTGGTTCTCTATGTTCAACCTCGTTCACCCTGTAGAGGGAGTAATCCCAGTCTCCTGTTCAACTAGTTCTCATTGCGATTGATCTCAACAATGGGAGAAAAGCAACAGACACCTTGAAATAAGACATTTGGTATGAGATGACTCAATTGTGTTTAGCTGAGGTAGCTGACCTATCTGATCTGACTGCCCTTTGCCGATCCGCCCATTCGAGTCCTCGACAAAGCAGAAACTTTTCATTCTCGGTTGATGACAACCATTTCTATATGCAGTCGAAATGCAACGTGTGAATCGCGCTCATTAGGCATCATCACGTGTACGCTTTTTGCCAGCGTCTTCCTCGCACCACACACTCCCTTCGTGTCTCCTCCTCCTCCTCCCACACACTCCTTCCCGCGACTTGCTGAGGTATCATTGTTTCAACAGACTCCTAAAACGGAAAACAACAAAAATTAATCTGCTTGCGTCCCCATCGGGACCTTGCGGACGGACGCTCACCGGCTACCCGCGCTGGAGTAGCCGTTGTTGCCCTTCTCGCGCATGTCCTTCTCGTTGGTGATGGTCCTGCTGCCGAGCGTGGGCGAGGACTCGAGCTCGACGCCGCCGATGGTGTAGTAGTGGCCGAAGACGCGGCTCTCGAGGTCCGGGTTGGCGCCGTGCTGCTTGTGCGCGACGCGGCGGAAGTAGATGCGCTTGGCCCACTTCCAGGCCTCGACGCCCATGAAGAAGAGGACGGCGCAGACGAAGACGATGCCCCACTCCCAGGTGATGGGCGCGTGCTTGAAGACGCTGGTGTTGAGGACGGGGATGTAGGTGAGGGGGAAGATGGTGACGAAGCCGATCATGATGGCGAAGAAGAGGAGCTTGTTGCGCCAGGTGTCCCAGAACCACTGGGTGAAGTACTTCTTGCTCTTGGGCTGCATGCGGAAGAAGGAGCGGCGCATGTTGACCATCTCCCAGGCGAGGAAGAGGGCGAACCAGGTCAGGGAGGCGAAGCAGGTGGCGCGGGCGCGGAAGACGGTGTCGCAGCGGTCCGAGTAGCTGTTGTTGCAGTTCTCGCCGAAGTCGCCGTCGCCCCAGCCGAACATGACGAGGACGAAGGAGGCCAGGCAGAGGGCGGCGGTCCAGAGGCCGTAGACCAGCATGTCGAGCATGAGCTCCCAGGTGAAAACACCAGTCTTCATCTGTTTATTGGGTTAGCCATGTCGGACTCAAAAGCGGGAACTGCTGGCAGTACTTACGTTCTGGGGAGGGCGGTCCATGATATCCGGAGCAGCGATTTCGAATCCAAGAGCCATATCGGGGAGACCAGAGGTAATCATGATAATCCACATGACCTCGACGGGGGCCAGGGGGAAGACGGACAGACCACTCTCATCCTTGAAGGCCAGACCGATGAGCAGGGTGCAGGCCTGGGCGACGTTACAGGCCAGCACGTGGAGGACGAACTTCTGGATGTTGTCGAACATGCGGCGACCCTCCTCGACGGCGTTGAGAATAGATGCGAAATTGTCGTCAGTGAGGATAATGTCAGAGGCTTCCTTTGCGACGTCGGATCCGCTCTCGCCCATGGCGATACCAACGTCCGCACGCTTCAAACTGGGAGAGTCGTTGACACCGTCACCAGTCATGGCGACGAAGCGCTTACGTCGGTGCAGGGCCTCGATCATGCGCACCTTGGTCTGGGGGGCACAGCGAGCGACAACCAGAGGGAGGTGGGGCAGCCTGTCGATCTCGTCATCCGAGAGCTTGTCGAAGTCGCCGGCGGCCATGACCATGGTCCTCGCGACGTCGGCCGAAATCTCGTTCATACGGGTAGGGAGAATGCCGACCTCGAGGGCGATGGCGCGGGCGGTCTCGGGGTGGTCACCGGTCAACATGTGGACGCTGACGCCGGCCTGGTGGAACTGCTTGACGGAGGGGGCGGACTCAGGACGGGGAGGGTCGTAGAGACCGATCAGGCCGCGGAAGATCAGGTCCTTCTCGAAGTTCATGCGGTCCAGGTTCTCGTGGTTGTCGACAGTGCCGATGTCGGCCTTGCTGGCGAAGGCCAGCACACGAAGGCCGAGACGGGCGAGAGCCTCCATGTTGGAGAGAATGTCCTTCTCGATGTCCTTGGTGAGCTCGACGACGTCGTCGCCCATCTGGATGGTGGGGCAGGAGGAGATGACGCGCTCGACAGCGCCCTTGGTGAAGAGCCAGGTCTTGCTCTTGCCGGAGTTGCTCGCCTCGGTGTCCTCGAAAATAACGGACATCTTCTTGACGTCGGAGTCGAAGGGGAACTCGGCGATCTGCCTCCATCGGTTGTTGTCGCCGGAGAAGCGGAGACGGTTCCAGTTGAAACGGGACGCAAAGACCTGGATGGCAATCTCGGTAGGGTCGCCACGGGCGTGCCACTCACCCTCGGGGGTCTTGTGGACGTTGGCCAGGTTGGCAAGGGAGGCAATGTTGAAGTAGTCGGTGAGAACCGAGCTCTCGAGGATCAGCTCCTCCGTCTTCTCAATCTTCTCACCATCGGCATCCTCGCTTCTGAAGTCGATGTCCTTGGGCTGGGTGGGCTGGAGGCCGATGTCGCCGACGGTGGGGTTGAAGGGCTCCTTGGTGCTGCTAACGGAAAAGGTTCCCTTTCCGGGGATCCAGGCCTTGCGAACAACCATCTTTCCCTGGGTCAGAGTACCAGTCTTGTCGGAGCAAATGTCTGGCGCAGAAGTTAGCACAAGAATTCAAAGAGAGATGCGGAAGCCAACTCACTCGTGACACCACCAAGGGCCTCCAAACTCTTCAGCTGGCGGACAATGACGTGTCTGCTAACCATGCGCTTCGTACCAGCAGCCATAGTAATGGTCAAGACGACAACCAGGGAGGCAGGAATCATGGAAAGACCAGTGGCGACGGCGTAGATAACGACTTCCTGCGAGCTGTTGAACTTGTTGGCTCCCATAACGATCAAAGCGCAGACAACGGCAGTACCGAAGAGCAGGATGGCCAGCTTGGACAGCTTCCTCTGGAGCGGTGTTCCAACATTCACTCCGAGGAATCGTCCAACAGCGTCCGAGCCGGTCAGGGTCCAGGCCTGGAGGTAGCGGCCGAAGTTGGCAGTGCCATCCTCCTTGCGCTTGACCTCACGGCGACGAGAGTTCTTGCCCCTGAGGGCGGCGGCGATCTGACCAATCTCAGTGAACATTCCCGTGGCGAAGACGATGCCGCGGGCGCGTCCCTTGGTGACGGTTGAGGAGCTGTAGGCGACGTTGAGACGGTCGCCCGGGCCAGTGTCGTCGTCAAAGGTCGAGGCAGCCTCCTTGCGGACGGGAAGTGACTCGCCGGTGAGGAGGGCCTCGTTGGTCTCGAAGTTGACAGCCTCGACGATGCGGACGTCAGCAGGGATGGTGTCGCCAGTCTTGAGTTCGACCATGTCGCCGGGAACGATCTCGACGGTAGGGACAGTCACGTTTCTGCCGTCACGGACAGCCTGAGCAGTGGGGGAGCTGAGGGATCGGAGGGAGTCCATGGTCTTTGCGGCCTTGAATTCCTGGTGGAAACCGACGGTGATGTTGAGGAAGATGACGGCTGCTACGACGGCACCTTCGATCCAGGACTCGATACCAAAAGAAACACACATGGCCAGAATGAGAACCTAATTACGGCATCTTGGTCAGCCTGAGCGGCGGGCAATGAGAGTGGGGGGTTTCTTACCAAAGTCATGGCGTTGGCAATCTGACCGATGAAGATCTTAACGGGCTGCACACCCTTGTCGGCGCCGAACTCGTTGCGACCGTACTCGTCAAGACGAGTCTTGGCGTCCTCGGGGCTCAAACCATCATCGGGGTTGGCCCTGAGCTCCCGGACGACGTCCTCAACAGTGAGGGAGTGAGCCGGACGGGACATGGGCTTGTTGGACTGGCCGGAGACGTGGTTGGCCATCGCCTCGGCTTCGGGATCTTTCCCCATGTTGGATTGTTGTTGTTTGTGAAGTCAAGCAGAAAAAAAGATGATTGTTGAAACGGCTCAAGTATTGCGAGCGGAAGAAGGGGACGGCGGTTGTTGAGCGGTCCTCAGGTGTCGGTCTCCGGGCGGTGCCAAGACTCTGGAGATCGGATCCAATCGGAGTGGCAGGAATGAGGTCTGGCTTGCTTAGTCTCTTGACGACGGGTGCGGTATGGAACGGGCAAAAGTGTGAGGTGCTCTTATCCAGGTTCAAGCACTTCTACCCCCTTAAGGTCAAGAGAACAGGCGAGCATAGGTGGGAGGAGGAGACAAAGGAGGTGCTCGAGGGGAGGAGACGATCTCTGATGATATCGAGAGAAGCTGGGAAAGAAGAAGCGGAAGACTCGGGGGGACTTGGACAAGATGTATTCTCTTGGACTGGCCGGGAAAGGCGCATGTCGACTCTGGGCGTATGACTTCATCGGAGAGAGATAGGCGGGCAACGGGGGGGCGCAAGGCGCCCACATCTCTCTCGCCGCCTCTCACTCGTCAACCCTGGGACAGGTCGATGAGAGAGACTCCCGCCCGTGTATTCCTTCAGCCTTGGCGGCTCTGCGCGGGGCAGTTCTGTACTCTGGAGAGCGAACCATACCGGACCGGACCAGGGGGAGTGTAGAAGACCCCCCCTCCCCTCACCCTTCACCCCAGGCTTTCCACAGCGTTGGAGCTGGGATTCGGGGGAAAGCCAAAAGTTGCTCGAGGACACGCGAGCTATTCTCGAGCACGCAATCCCAGATCTCGGTGGGAATCTACACTCCTGCCTGCCATGTTGGGCTGCCGAGAGTCTGGGCAGCGGGCCTCATTCTGGGCTGTTTTGCCTGGCTGGAGAGTCTGGGCACCGTAATACTCGGGTGCTTTTCCTTGCGCGGGAAGCAGACAGTTGGGGCGGCGCCTCTCCGAGACAAGGAGGGGTGGGAGGGGTGATGCGTTCGGTGATGATGGGATACTGCGCCCAGAGAAAAAGATAGAGAAAGACGAGACTTTTGGACCTTATCCACCAGCCACTTGACCAGTCACGACCGCAGACTGCCCTCCCAAGAAAACGCCCAGTGTGGGGGCGAGGACCACTCCTTCTAGAAGGCTGCCGGGGTGCTGCCAGGTCTGCAGTAGTGTAGCTGCGCAAGTATGAGTTTCTGTTATGTGCGAGGTGGTATGCGAGGTACGCCCATGGCTTTCCGTGTGGACGGAGTCGCATCCGTAGCGCGGCGAGACTGAACTCTTTCTCGCGAGTTTTAGTTTGAGATCTCTGCACTCTGCATGCACTGCGCCTTGAAGTTGTGTGGGTTTTCCGGGATTCCATACTCAGTAAGTCCAACAGAAACGAAAGCAAATCTGACTATCACTGAGCCGACTCCCGGGGGTTTCCGGACGCAGGGGGAGGAAGGTAGAGGAACGGGCAGAGGAGCCTAACAGGAGGAGGGGAAATATCAACTTCAACATGATTGTGGATACGCCGCTGAGCGGTGATTGCGGCGGTTGCAGGGGGATTCAGAGCGGCCAAGACGCTGCCGAGAAGCCGTTTCCATGAGGCGCGGGTTAGAGTCCGCTCAACGACCCTCGAGTTCCTGGGAGGAGGAGGAGGAGAGAGGGGCCCCGGAGATGGATGGAGACGACGGGGTTGGGAGTTTGGAACGACGTCTCGGCGCCCATTCCATATTCCTCTTGTCCTCCTCCCCCCTCGTGCTCATCCTCCAAGTCCTCGCTTGACGACCCCCCCTGCTCTGTGCGGCCCGACTCGTTTGCGTTTCCCTTTCACAAACGGGAACCCCAGGCCGATGCTAAGGTTCGGTCCTCCCCCAAGTCCAGTGACGCCGTGAGGCAAGTGACGTACGCACCATACGACGCGCGCGCACCATGTGCCTCCCTCCCTCTGCTTAGCCTGGGAGGCCTCTCACAGCACTGCACAACTATAAAGCGCCGTGTTTTGTCCCGGCCCTAGAGGTGGCGAACGGAGGCGGTCCTGGAGGGGAGAGCCGTCGGCGTCGAGGACGACGCCCCGGGACCCGCCAGAGGTTCGAGACCTCCGAAACCCGTCCGTCTCAACGTTCGCGACCGTGAAAATCCGAAAATCGAATCAGGTCGGGGGGCTCCGAGCCTCCCTCTACCCGGGTCCCAACCCTTCTGTCACACCATCTCTGCACTTGCAGGCAACGAGAGGGAAGAGTAGAGGGAGAGGGAAAGGGAAAGCGAAGCATCCATCGAGCTGGTCCCGGCCTTTCTCGTCCGTTCGTCCTGTCCTTGCCGGTCCGGTCGGGGGGGACCCCACACACGAGAACGCCTGCCGAGACTTCTTTTGCGCCCAAGTTTTGACGCCTTGCGAGCATCGTGAGCGAGGGCGAGCCGCGAAGCGAGGACGAACCGGGATGATGACCCGGTATGGCCGACACGACCTCCCGGGCGCGATACGGGCGTGGGGCGAAGACGGGTCTGCCGAGAAACACAGCCACCCCGAGTGAGACGCCCAGGCGCTCGGCGGCGGAGGGAGGAGGGCGAATGGAAGCACGGGGCCCGGTTTTGGACTACAGATGGAAATGTGTCCAAGGTATCGTGGGATCCTCAGATAGCGCCATGTTGGGTTATGAGTGGTCCTGGGCACCAAGCCTCCCAAGACCGTCGATAACCCGTGCTAACCAGCTGCGGACACGCCTTCCTCGGCATGTGTGTGTATGTGTCTGGGAAGCATGTTTGCGGGATACTCGGACGAGGAAGAAGAGAGAAAAAAAGAGGCCTGACAAGGATCCTCTTCGACTCTGAGCCTTCTCGAGTCTTTGCCAATCTCAACCGGCATGCTGCCCATGCTCGTTTCGGCGCCGAGAGGCAGATACAGCCGTGGTATTGGACGGCGGACGTCTTGGCCGCCCCGGAGAGTGGACATCGGATGGATCTTGGATGGCAGG
Source organism: Colletotrichum musae (assembly GCA_027406025.1). Taxonomy (NCBI): domain Eukaryota; kingdom Fungi; phylum Ascomycota; class Sordariomycetes; order Glomerellales; family Glomerellaceae; genus Colletotrichum; species Colletotrichum musae. The sequence continues at coordinate 364,617 of JANVYC010000001.1, read as the reverse complement.
CCAAGGGATGACGGGCGACTCGGCGCGTTCTTGGCTCTTGGGAGCGTCACTTTGGGAACAATGACATGAAGTGTGTGAAGTACTGCCAGTGGAAGTATTCTCTCGTCTGCCAGTTGGGGCGCCGAAGCGCCGTCCGCTGTCTGTCCGCCTGCCCGCCCGCCGCTCCTCCAGCGGTTCCACTCTCCTCTCCTCCAGCGCCGCCGTCGGCCTTCTGTGCGGTTCGTTCCTGGTCTTGGTCTTGTCTTGGTGTTTCTTGGACCGTGGGTTTGGTTATTTCTCCAAGCGAAAAGGGGACCACTTCCTCCCCGGAGGACGTTATTGCAACTCCATTGCTCTCCATGGGGGAGCTCCACGTGCGCGCTTCCCTCCAATATCCCGTTGGAGGGGCACACACGCAGAACGAACGTTGTGTCGTCCTTGGAGGGGCTCACTCCTCATGAGGGGGGCACACCCCCCCTTGGTCCCCTCCCCGGTTAGCAACCCTTGGAGTTTAGTTTCCTAGTACTGAAGCATCACCGAGGGGCTGAAGAAACCGCCACCAACCCCGGTATTCCCCCGCCCATCCACTGATAAGTCGGCTCACACCCCTCCAGTTGCTTCGTTTTTCTGTTTCTCCTTCTGTGCGTACGAAGTGTCTGTGCCTTCTGCCCAGAGGCCCAGGCCTTGCTGGTTGGCCTATCTTGGGTTGTGCAGGGGGCGTTTCCCCCGCTTACCAAGGATACCAAGGCTTGTGTCGCCCACAGCGTTTACGTCACAACAAGAGAACTATTTTTCTTGTGCATCCGTATGAGTTGCGTACCTACTGGCGCCTGAGTCGCTGAAATTTAAAGCCAAGCCTCTTGGCTAGACGTAAAGAGGGGTTGATGTCGCCGGGGGTTGTGGGTATTCAGGGAAGCGGAAAAGCCTCCAAACATGAAATGGATAACGAAGTGGAAATCAACGGCCATTGACGATCCATTGATTTGCGCAGAAGCGTTTCTGGGCGTTTGGCGGCGGTGAGAGGCGTTCCGTCAAGCAATTGCAATTGCTCATTCTGTAACCTGTTCGTTTGATAAGAGCATTGGCACGCGATGCGGTTACGGTGCGGGGGAATTTGGTTGAGTACCATTGAGTGAGTAAGTGACTCGTGAATTGATTGAGTGGTTGTCGGTCAATAAGTGAGTGAGTGAGGGGCTGTGCTTGGCTTCTGATGAGTGAGCGATCCAGTGACACCGTGATGGAAGCATTGCGATTTCTGCATGTGTGTACATCATCTCTCGGCCGGCCATCCTACATAGCCGAGAAACCCAGCCAGCCGGCCATTGAAAATGAGAAGCTTCTGCCATGCCGCGCCGCGTCGTGTCGCCCAGGTGTCATCTGACCGAGGCCTTGTTTTCTTTGGTTTGGAGGCCACCCTCGGCGTTGAGGTGTGCGGAGAGAGCCTGTTAAAGGTGACGGCGGCGCCACCACCGAGGCTTGGAGAAGTGAGATTGCGCGTGACCGTGTGTTTCCCAACAATTGCTGAAAGTCAGAGTCCCGTCTCGCAGTGATCGTCTGGCGACAGAACGCAGTCACCACCACTGCCACCACCGCGTCGGTTTAGCATTCTGCATCTTCCCCATTTCTCGGAGGCGCGGGGCTTGTTGAAATGCCCCCCGCCACGTTGCAGCAGGCCGGATGGACGAAGTCGGCATTATTCTGCTCACGCTGTTCCTCTTTCTGCTTATCTTAGGGCCCCTGTACAGACCGTGCGTGCTACCTAGACGAGAGAGAGAAAGCCTTCTTTCCCCGCAAACGAATGTTTATGATAAGAGCTGACGAGCCCCTCTCGGAGCAGCATCTGCATTACGTACGCGCGGATCAAGGACCATCGTAAATTCCACCCCCGGACGTCCCAGTTCAAAGATGCCCGTCGAAAGCTGAGCACCGTGTCCGAGTGCACGATCATCGGCCGCGAGAAGCTGGACATTGAGTCGAAGCTCAACAAGCATGATACTGGGCCTGAATGGTGAGTGCGATCCTCGTTGCTGCTCAGCCTGTAACGCGAGGAACGGAGTGGGAGTCCGGACAGGAAGGGGTACGGACATGGGCAGGCCTGCGGGAACGACAACACACAGCGGGGTCGTTAGGCGCAGAGTTTGTTTCTTCCTACTCTTGAGTTCGCTGTCACTGACTCTCTCGCTGCCGGTAGTCCCATATGCATCGGACCACTGTTCGTCTCAAGCGACGGCAATGCGACCGGCGGAGGCCCGATGCAGGCAGGGCCCTCGCAGCCGTCAGGCTCCGGCGGGGATGGAGGCGTTCTAGAAGCAAGTGGAGGACAGACGCAGAGCGGTATCGGTGCTGCCATATGGAAGAAGTTCGCAGAGAGCAGGTGGAGAGCGAGGGTGATGCAGTTGTGGACGGGCGACGATGCGCACAACACATCGTCGGACGACCAGCCCAACGACGACATCTTGACGCTCAAGAAGTGCCAGCACGCGTTTCACGCCAAGTGCCTCTCGTCCTGGTTCCTCATTGAGCGTTACGACTGTCCCGTCTGTCGAAGTCAGTACTGGCAGACAAGAGAGATGAGAACCCGGGCGGCGGGGCCGGCGGACGGCATTGCTCGGCCGCCTCCGGCGAGAATCACTGCTGAGCGAATGGCCGTTCCGATAATCTGAGGTGGGTTGGTGTGAGATGGAATGAGATGAGAAGAGAGAAGAAAGGTGAGGGCATGGTTGGCGGTGAGAAACGAGAGATGAGTGACGAGTGATGATGAATGTCGGATTTGCTTTGAGATACCCAGGTGAGAAAGCGATGAGGGATCAGAATTTGTAGATTTCGATACGGATAGGTACACAGATGAAATTGCTGGTTTCAAACATTTCATGATGAAGCCGTCATGTTGTGTGGGCAGTGAGATTTCATCGCCGATTGAAAAGTGAGACGAAGCCGAGCGCTGTATTTCAGGGCCCACCAGCCGCTGAAGCGTGCTAGGGAGCGACCTAAAATTAAGCTACAGGGCTCCATTCCCCTGGGACGCCGGGAGATGGGGAGCCGCATGAGCGTCGAGGCAACCTACTCACCTCAGTGACTTTGGTACACGAGGGCGTATCATCGGGAGGATGCGCTGTTGCATCCCTCATGGCTAATGTCGCTTTCCTCCAACTCTTCCAACATCAGTCTCACGAGGACACATGCAGACACGTCCACTTCATTACCAGACACATTCGGCGAACTGCGGCCTAGCCGACAACTGATTGGATCCGTTGCCGGGAACCGGGCGGCAAATAGATCAGCATTGCAGGCCGTGATTTCTCGGACGAAAAGCGCTAGTGGGCTCGAGGATTCGCATGGTGAGTGATACCACACATCGGGCCATCGAGATCGCTCCGTCATCGCCGGAGGGTTTGCTCAGCTCGCAAACTAAATGTCAGGAGACTATCGGGAGGTGCGTTTGAATAGTGTCCAAAAGCCAACAGGATGTGTAGGCGCAAACACCCATCGAACTCAACGGCAATCCTTCCTACACGAGAATCAAGTGGGAGCATGTCTTCTAAAGTCAAATATATCTGAAGAAGCGGCATCGCTTTGTCACCGGCGACGGAAACTCGTTCCACTTCACTCATCTATCGGTTACCTTTCGGGGCAATCTCCGAGCCACCACATTGGTTGAGACGACAGGAGGTAACGAGAGGCCCTCCTCGGTGGACTCAGCCCAGCAGGGAGCACATCCACACTTACACAGTCCGCGCGGGAGTGCCTGAGACTTGATAGAAGTACCTGCCACAAAGTGGAATGTATTTTCGACTTTCACTACCTAGCTCACCCGAGAAGAGAAGACGGGAGGGCAAAATGGGTTCGGTGAGCTGGCATGATTCAACATGGGTCTGTCTGTCATCGTGTCGTCAATCTCTTGATTCAAGCTCACAACAGGTCCCACCCCGCCGTCGGAGCCGAAATGGACTCGGCCAGACCCTGTCGTCTAGCCATTTTTCTTTTTGCTTCATTGTATAATTCTTCCTTTTTCTTTTCATGCGTTTCTACCGTTGTTATTTTGCATATTGTGGGCTCCTCTCCGTCGGTAGAGAAAGGTGTGGCGCCGCAGGTGAGATGGAGGTTGGATGCGTCGCACGTTGTTTTATCGGTGACGTCGTCGAGCCTGACGCCGCTGATTCGCCTGAAGCCACTGCAAGAATGACGCACTTGACCTGGACCGTGCTTTTCCACTTCCTCTCACTCACTAACTCACTTACTTTCTCACTCTCACTTCAGTATTGGTTCATTGTATGTTTCTCTTACTTCAGTCTCCTTGGCCTTGGTGAAATCGAGTACCTACTCTATTGAACTACCACCTATCGAGTCACCCCTTCGTACTCACTGTCAGAAGAAGGCAAAATTGGCTGTGCTTCTTGCTCCTGGTTGAGACGGGTTTCGTTTGTGAGTAAGTGACAAGATCCTCCTCTCAACACTGTTGGTGGGTGACCGGGGTAGAGCACCGTCAGGGTCCGATGTGCAGATGTGACCCACGAAGTGAGTCTCCGGCAGGCAAAGGTGAAAGACATCAGACCCGGCCCAACCGACGTAGCACCCTATCATACCGTGCCGTACACGGAGAAGATGCTGCGTGCACGTCGTTGATGGGGACGCGTGTGGCTACGGTATCCGTTCTTGAGCTACAAGCAATGAGGTAACGGGGGTACCTGCGCCTCGACCCGTCTCGCCTCACACAAATTGCATGCTCCTGTCTGACCTCACTCGCTCTAGAGTCCCCATTGACGACGTCAAACTCCCAAGCCTCTCACGCAGCTTAGCTCTCTACACCAGACTGCACACTGACCAGCCGACTGACGCCCCTTTCTGCCCATTCTTCCCGTTTCCCCTTCTTCATATTCACTCCTGCAGCCCCCTTCTCACCTCGGTCTGCTGTTTACAGCCGCCAATACTCTTTCTCCCTTTCCCTACCTGGGTATTCCCTTCTCTCACGTCGGACCTTTCTTTCCCCCACACATCGAGGAAAACATGTACGTAACTGTGCTGGTCCTACCTACCTACTGGGGTCCTGTGATCGAATGTCCATGTACATACTGACATCCGCTGGATACCTTGAACAGTGCCCACCGCATAACAAACACCCACTCCCACACATCTTCTCATCCCCAAGGCCCAGACCATCTCACCCAAGCCGTGTGTGGTGCTGGACTTCACAGATCCGCCTCTCCCCCGTCGTTTGACTGCATGAGGAGCTTTTCTTCCGCTGTGGCCAATCATCGGCTTTCCGCACAACGACTTCTCCGTTCCATCAGATCTGTGCCGTCACCTGTCCCGCCCCTGAGCTCATCACTCGCCTGCTCCTCCTCTTACACCTACTCTTTTACGCCTTCATACATATATCCCCTGCTGCCGAGCTACTCGAGCACCATGGCCGCACCCAAACGCAACAAGTCTGCCGCCTCCAAGGACCGGTCCGAACCCGATCCATCCAAGCTCGTCGCCGAAAAGCCACCACCACCGCGGAGGTCCAGTCGCCGCCGCATCCACGACGTCAAAAAAGTTACCGATCCCGGTGCGGCCATGGGCCCTCCCCAGTCCGAGTTGCAAGACGATCAGCCACCAGCCAAACGCCGACAGATTACCCGCAAGATGGTCGAGTCCCACGATGGCGTGCGTTACGCCATGAGAGAGCTCAGTGAGATGGAGAACCGTCTACAGAACGCCACACGGGCCCAGCGTCTCGTGATCGAGGCCAGCCATGTCACGAGCTCCGAGAAGACAAAGCCAGAGGACCGCGCCTTTCGACCGTCTCCCAGTGCCCAGGCCTTTCAGCACCCTGAGGCTGACGTACGCGAGAAGGAGGAGGAACGTTCCAGTACGCCGGACTTGGACGCTGCGCCGATCGAGGGTCCGGCTGGAGAGGCGGCCGTAGCGGATGTCGAGGACGATAAGATTCGCGAGGAAGAGGCCCTCGAGAAGGGGGCTGCTAGAGCACCGCCTGTCAACAGTGATTACTTGCCTTTGCCGTGGACCGGTAGGCTAGGATATGTGAGTTTCTCCGACAGTCTTATGGACCACAGAACTTACCTTAAGTTAGGCTTGCCTGAACACGTATCTGAGAGCCGCCAATCCGCCTGTGTTCAGCTCGAGGACTTGCCGCATTGCCTCCATACTGCAGCACCGGCATCCCCTCGCTGACCCGAATCAGCCAGAACACGCAACCAAAAACCGACCGGATGAGACGCAGCCTGCCGACATCGCTCTCGGTCAGAAATATGTCGAGGTGCTTGGGCTAGCTAACGCGCGCGACATTGTCAAGATGCTCCGGTGGAACGACAGGTACGGCATAAAGTTCATGCGCCTCAGCTCGGAAATGTTCCCCTTCGCCAGCCACGAGGAGTATGGCTACCCCCTTGCCCCTTTCGCTTCCGAGGTACTGGCGGAGGCTGGCAAAGTTGCCGGCGAGCTGGGCCACAGGTTGACTACCCACCCCGGCCAGTTCACGCAGTTGGGCTCCCCGAGAAAAGAGGTCATCACCGCGGCGGTTCGCGATCTCGAATACCACGATGAACTCCTCACCCTTTTACGCCTGCCCGAACAACAAAACAAGGACGCCGTGATGATTCTTCACATGGGAGGCACTTATGGAGACAAAGCATCTACCCTAGATCGGTTCCGTACCAACTATGCCAAGCTGTCGCCGTCTGTAAAGAGGCGTCTCGTCCTGGAGAACGACGACGTTTCCTGGTCCGTTCACGACCTCCTGCCAATCTGCGAAGAGCTAAACATACCCCTCGTCCTCGACTTCCACCATCACAACATCGTCTTCGATCCAAAGGAGTTACGTGAGGGCACCGAGGACATCAGGAAAGTGTTCGATCGCATTCGGGCGACTTGGACTCGCAAAGGCATCAGGCAGAAGATGCACTACAGCGAGTCCTGCGCGGGAGCAATCTCCCCACGCGACAGGAGAAAGCACTCAGCGCGCGTGAAGACGCTGCCGCCCTGCGCGCCTGATATGGATCTCATGATCGAGGCCAAGGATAAGGAGCAGGCAGTGTTCGAACTGATGCGCACCTTCAAGCTTCCCGGGTACCAGCTGTTTAACGATGTTGTGCCCTTCGAGCGGGAGGACGAGCTGAGGCCGAACAAGAATGCAAGCCAGAAGAAGCCAAAGAAGTCGAAGAAGAAGAAGGACGACGATGATGACGTCGACATGGAGGAAGCAGGCCCCATCGTGGAAGAGGCGAAGACGATCCCTCCCGAAGAGTCTGGCATGGGCGGCCCCGTTATGCGCGTGTACTGGCCTGAAGGCATGGAGGAATGGCTGAAGCCCAAGAAGCGGGAGGTTAAGCGGAACAAGACGACGACGCTCAAGGAGGAATCATGAACCCCGAACCACTACAACACACATGTATCATAGCCTCAACTGTACACTACCACCAGCGTGTCACGACGATATGAGTCCCACCAGCGGCGGGGTTTTGCGCAACTTAGCAGAAATTTGACAACCTTATTATCTCATTGATTCTCATGCGCGGCCGCAAAGCGGCGGAGTTGTCTACTCGCCACCGGCATGTCAAGTGGCGAACCGATCAGGGTGTAAAGTGGTGAACTGACGTATACAGATCGATGAATATGTGGGTGTGTGGAGGTCACAGACGTACATGACTTACCACGAACAGGCGCTCGACAACCACATGCGACGTCTTGGGCGGCTCAAGAGATACCCCGGCTGTCTAGAATCTGATTTAATGTACATAAAATGGGAGGCTACGATACCCGTCAAGCGCCAAGTTGTGGTCGGTAGCCTTGGGTAGTCTGGGTAGTCTGGGTAGTGTAGTCAAGGATTGAGCGAAACTACCCAGCTATGAATTTCCGTTGTTTTCTTCCTGACAAGGTGAGGATAGCCAACAGGTGATCCTGAAGACAATGGTCATGAGCCATTGGTTTTCAGCGTCTCTCTCAGAGTTGCTTTTCAATGAATTGCCGACAGCTCACCCCGTCATCGTTTCTCTTTCATGACAATCGCATCTGTTACTACGTTCGTTGTACCGTTTGGTCCTGATCTCATGTGAGGCATCTTTGCCAACACAGTGACACCCGGGAGTCTGACGCACAAATGGGTATTGTCGACCATGCTAGCGCTTGAAGATAAGCCCTCGCACTTCTACGTCGTGGCTGCCTCGCGTTGCATGGGGATCTTATCAACGTTACGACGTATCCGAGTGCGGGTGAAAGCTTAGCTGCGAAGAGGCAAGGGGGCCCCCTGGGTACGATATCGCGGGGTTCGAAAACCTCGAATGGGGAGGTGTCCAGGTCCTATCCATCCCGGAGGTCTGCAGGCCGGTAACACCATGATATCGAAACGAACGCTGGGATGAACTGTTATCAGCCCGCGTGGAATCGGAGTTAAGAAAGCATAAATGCCATTGATTTCCCGCACGGCGGACCTGATGTTGTTCCTGAAGTCAGATGGTTGTATGACATCGTGCAGCTGAAATCATCCCGTCTCTGAGACACTTGGGGGCACCATACCCGTCCTCCCGAGCGCCCGTGATCACGGACTACATCCTCATATCTCCCCTTAAAACAGCCCGAGAAGATTTCTATTTTACAAGCCAACGAAGATATCACCGCAGAAGCGATGGAGGTGACGAACACTCACGATCCCAATATCACGTTTGAAGAATATCTATACTGGGCCAGTATCACCCGTGCAGAGGAAACTGAAGCCAACGAGAGATATGTGCAAGCTCGGGGGCCTATGACCCTGAAGCGCGTGCTCGAAGATCGGTTCAGGAAAGGCGATGAACATGAACGGTTCGAACGCGGCAACTACAGCAGTGCCGGGTCAGATACAAGTGCCGGCGAAAAGAACGGAGGTGACAAGACGTTGAGATCGTCGCCGGCGGAGAGACAGGCTGGCAATGTGACCCCCGAGGAGTGGAAGAGGGCGAGTCGGGCAACGAGGACGGCTGGTTGGGGCGCGGTATTCTACCTCATTACGACAGACATCTTGGGACCCTTTTCGACGCCGTGAGAACGATCCCCCACATTTGATGGCATACAAACTGATCGAACTACAGCTGGGCTTTCTCTCAGATGGGCTACGGACCCGGCGTGGCCCTCTACACCGTGTTTGGCGTCATGTCCTTCTAGTAAGCCCCAATTCGCAGTATTTTGTTGTTTCCATGCTCATACGAGCAGTTCTGGCTGGATTCTCTACAACGCCTTCCTCGGCCTCGACTCGGACCGGTACCCGCTGAAAGGCTACGGCGACCTGTACTTCCGCGTTTTCGGCACGTGGTCGCGGCATGTCATCAACTTCGCTCAGACCCTGCAGCTTCTCCTCTTCGTGTCGGTGCTCATCCTCGGAAACGGACAGTCCATCTCGCAGATCTCGAAGGGACCGAACGGAGGCCCGGGGATCTGCTTCGTCGCCTGTCTCATCATCTTCATGGCTGCGGGTTTCATTCTGGGCCAGATTCGGACGCTGCAGCGGTTTTCGTGGATTGCTAACCTGGCGGTTTGGATCAACCTCTTGACCATATTCATCTGGTGAGTTTTTTCCTCGTCTCGTACGCCGTGTTGATACGAGTGAGGTTATGGCTGATGAGGATTCAAGCATGGGCGTTGTGGCGCACTCTCCGCCAAACTTCGCTGCGACCCGCGCGTCCTTCGGAGATGGCTTCGGGCCCGGCCCGATCCGTACCTTCGCCGGCACTCCGCCCGACGGCTTTGCGTCCGGAGGCACCGGGTTCTCGGCGTCGCTCAACGGTCTTAACCAAGCCGTCTACTCGTACGGGGGCTGTCTGATCTTCGCCGCGTTCATGTCCGAAATGCGCCACCCCATGGACTTTTGGAAGGCGCTCCTTTGTGGCGAGCTCTTCATCTACTCGATCTACCTCATGTTCGGGCTGTACGTCTACTCCTACCAGGGCCAGTACTCGTTCAACCCCGTGATTCAGGGCCTGAGCCCATGGGGCTGGCAGACGGTGACCAACATCCTGAGCCTCGTCTCGGGGCTCATCGTCGCGGCGCTGTACGGCAACATCGGGATGAAGGTCTTTTACGTCGAGTTCCTGCAGGGCTTGTTCGGGCTGCCTGCGCTGACCGAGCCGATGGGGAAGATGCTCTGGGCGGGGGCCATTCCGGTGTACTGGTCGCTCGCGTTCCTGGTCGGCGCCGCGGTGCCGCAGTTCTCACTCGTCTCTGGGTTCATCGGCGCGCTCTTCATCTTATCGTTCACTTACACGCTGCCTGCGCTGCTGGGGCTGGGGTACTACATCAGGATGGACGCGATGCTGCCTGAGGAGGAGCGCTTTGACCCAATGTCCGGGACGTACAGTTACGTTGACGGCGGGTTTTGGCGATACTGGAGGGGTTTCAAGAGGAGGCCGGTATTCAATGCGTGGAACATCTTCTACATGCTGGGCGGGTTGGTGACGACGGCGTTGGGCATGTACTCGTCGATTGTCGGTTTGGTCGATGCCTTCAACGGCAAATCGCAAGCAACAAGTTTTGGGTGTAGTAGTCCAGTTTGAGAGGTCTGGGGCTCCTTTACCGACTCCTCTGGCAGGCGTGTTAGTCTTTGGATGCTGTTGATATCTCGCAAGTGTTATTCTCTCGTGCTACTTATTTTAGTTCTGTCTCTCGGCCCCTCGGGGCCGAATATCCACAGGCTCGGTCGCCAACCGAGATTAGATGCATCCACAAACCCACAACGGCTCTTGTCAACGGGCAACCTACAGCCACAAACGGTCTGGCTTGGGGCGAACGCCTACTTAGTTGACGAAATTTGCGTTTGAGTCAGCAGTCAGCCAAGCATTCACGCGGCATAGCCTCGTTTCCTCCGAATGGTGTAGTTGGTTCATCACGTTCGACTGTAATGGTTTACTCCAAGATGATCGAAAGGTCCCTAGTTCGATTCTGGGTTCGGAGAACGATTCTTTTTGCTGTTTTCCCCTAAAACTGGCGGTGTGTGGCACGATGTTATGCCTGCGTGTTGGTTGGTTGATCTTTTGTGCCACCTGCTGGTTTGCGACTGTCCGAATTCCCGAGGCGCTTCGACATTGGTCTTGTTTCAGTAGCCCTCCTTTTTCTTATTTGCCGTAGTTGCAGATGCAAGAAGGCCTCACCGCTTCAAGAACGGAGCACTGTGACAGAACCAGTTGCTAGCAGTATCCAGGTATTCCGGCTGATCAAGCAGGTAGCCATGCCAGCCCGCGGACTTTTCCGTTGTATTTGGGTTGTAAAATAATCAATACGAAGGGCGGTACCCCTAATGAGCGTTGAGCTCCGTTTCCCATGAAATCTAAACCCCCCCAAAAATATCGCCGATGCTTGACCCAATGTTGAAAAGATGGTCTCTCCCGTTCGTAATGCATAACCGTTAAACCAAAACGCCGAAATATGTAAATGACGTGACATCTCTTCTTTGCCGTCCTTCCCAGCGAGCAATGTCTCACGGGAACATTTCAGACCCGACCTTTCGGGTGTCTAAGTCTTCAACCCCACCAGACTGAGGAACTCATTCCTGGTCTTCTCCTTCTTCTCGAAGGCGCCAAGAACGCAGCTGGTAATCGTGCTGGTGGTAGTCTTCTGCACACCGCGCGTCACCATGCACAGATGGCTGGACTCCATGACGACGGCAACACCCTGCGGCTTCAGGACCTCCCTGATAGCGTAGGCCACCTCCTTGGTCAGTCGCTCCTGGATCTGCAGACGCCTGCTAAACATCTCGGCAATGCGGGGAAGTTTGGAAAGGCCAATGACCTGGTTCTTGGGGATGTAGGCAATGTGCATCTGTTGCGGTCTGTGTCAGCTAGTGTTCTGTCCCGCCAATGCATTCGTGTGGGTGGGATGTGATGGCGCGTACCTTGCCAGTGAAGGGGACGAGGTGGTGCTCGCAGAGACTGAAGATCTCAATGTCCTTGATGATGACCATCTCGTTGTGGCCCTCTTGGAAGATGGCGTTGTTCACGATGTCGCCGACATTCTGCTGGTAGCCCTTGGTGAAAAAGAGCATCGCCTCGGCGTAGCGTCTGGGGGTGTCAAGGATACCGGGGCGGTCGACGTCCTCGCCGACGCACTCGAGAATGGTGCGAACGGCGCCCTTGAGCTTGTCCAACCTCTCAGCAGCCTCTTCGGGGCTCTCCTCGAGTCGCTTGCGGGTGCCGATGCCTGTCCAGGGGGTTTGAAGTCAGTCAATGGTCGGCGCGGGGTTCGGACGTGGGGTGATTCACTTGGGCGACTCAGGCCATCAAAGTCAATGACGGGACTCGGCGAGCGCGTCACGGTGCCCTCGGCCTTGTGCTTCGACTTCTTCTTGGTGTGAGTAGTGTCGCGCGGGTCGCGCGCCGGCTGGCTCAGACTCGGGCGACGCTTCTTGGAGGTCGAATGGCCGTTGACCTCGGCTTCTTCGTCGCGATGCTTGCGCTTCGACGACTTCTTGGAGCTCCGCTTGCTGCTGGCCTGGCTAGCAGTGTCGCCGTCGCTGGCGTCGCTGGACGAGCCGTGCCCATTGTGACGGCTGCTTCTGTGCTTCTTGCTCTTCTTGAGCTCGACGCCCTCGGATTGGGTCATTTTGGGCGAGATGGGCGGTTGCGGAGGAAATTGGATGTTGGAAACGGGATGGAGGGGAGCTCCAGAGAAAAGCGACCCGCCTGGAGAGTCATGGCGCTGGAGGACAATCGGAGAAGAAAATTCGGTTACACAGCCGGCGGCCTTATCTTATCGCTAAGCACCGCACCTGTAGCACCGGTACCACCGCCTGTAAGGTAACACCATCGCACCCCATGTTTCCGACTCCAGGGTCCTGTGGGACTTGGTTTAGCTAAGCTGGGCGACCCACACGTTACCTCACCAAGGTGTCTAGGTACCTAGGTACGTACACCACATTGGTCATGTGACATCGGCCTTCCTGGTGGCCTTCAACCAAGGAAGGAAGCTTCCGTTTAACGTATGGGCGCAGTAGGTCACGAATTTCCATCCCCGACTCCAGCACGGTCTACAACTACAACACCCTCGTCCTGCAACGCGTCGATTCTTATTCGAGCGAAAATAATTTAACGAAGCGAAGTCAACGAACCTCAAGAGCATCCACTGCGCAGCCAAGCGCGCCGCGAATCTACTATTCCTCACATTCCGCAAGCCGCGTCTACCGACTTCACGATGGCTTCCCCTCCGTATGCGCATTCTCCGACCGCACACTCCCCGCCGTATCCATCTTCTGCACAGCTCCCAAGCAAGAAGCGGGCATCCGACGGTGGTTCGCAACCATCCAACAAGCGTCGCAAGGCATCCACCCTCTCAGTCACGTCCGCCGCCTCCGCGCACCCCCTTCGCCAGACTTCCTTCCCACCCGAAGCCGGATCGCCGTTCCCGCGGTCGCCGTCGGCCGACAACGCGAGCGTCGTCAGCGGCAGCCAAGTCAGCGCCCCTCCGAAGAAAAAGCGCGGTAGGAAGCCTAAGAACCAGACGAACGTGGAGACGAGAGAGCAGACACCCTCGCTGGTGGGCGGACGCGCACCGACGACCGTCAGCGGCACAGGAACGGCAGGCGAGGGTCAAGATGACGGCGCTAACGACGACGATGACGACAACGATATGCGGATGGCACTCGTGGATACCACGGCGAGGACTCAGGAGCAGAAGCAAGAGGAGATAAGACTCCGAGCGATGCTCGTCGAGTCCTTCGACCCAGAGCAGTACGACCGCTACGAACTCTGGCGCGCGGCCAAATTGACAGAGGCCGTGGTTAAAAGAGTAAGCCTTCTACCCCGTCGTCCGACGACCAGTTGACGGCTTGTCATCTCGCAACTTGTCATACTGACGCATCTTCAGGTTGTCAATGCGACGGTCTCTCAGTCCGTCCCGCCCAATGTCGCGCTTGCCGTCAAGTCGGTCTCGAAGCTTTTCATCGGGGAGCTTATCGAGAAGGCCCGGGATGTTCAAGGAGAATGGATCAAGGCGACTGGCGAGAAGCAATCAGAGCTTCCGACCCCGCCTCCCTCCACCACGGGCGAATCCGGCGAGGTTAGTCAAGCGGTCAAAGATGACAGAAGAGGACCGCTGCGGCCGGATCATCTCCGGGAGGCATGGCGACGCTACAAGATGTCGGGAGACGGTGGCTGGGTTGGCATTCAGGGCTTGTGGCACGAACAGCAAAACAGCGGCGTGGAGCGCTTCCCAGTTCGTACCGGCGGACGACGGGTCTTCAAGTAGACCTGGCGCATGCATGCCACGTTCAGGATGCTGGCAGGAAAGGCGCAGCAGCGCTGGTAATATCAGGGGACGAGGTTTGTAGGCTTCCGTATGATACCCATCTAACCAAAGAGTTAGTTTATTAAGGATGACACTTTTCTTTTACACGTCCAGGTGCAGTTCAGGACGTGTCCACCACATCTGCATTCCACATTTATCGTGGCGTCTGTACGTGCACAACTGCGCTAAGCGACATGTCTGACGGCCAAGCCGTGCTGATGCTGTCAGGAGTGTCAGCGCAGACGCGCACATGCTTCGGTGCCGAGGTCTAGGCTAAGCAGCGCGGAAATAACCTCTCCCGGCCACGCGGACCAAGCGACAAGGTGGAAAATTTGCTGCCAATCGCCCCTCGTCGGTCAAGGTGTTCAGACAGTTTCCGGGTTACAAAGTCGGCTGAAGGGGGTTCGTCTGGAGTTGACGCAATGCCGTACCGCTCAGATAACGAGCGGTTGCTGCGGGAGGAGCGAAACCAAGGGGCAGAGAAATCTCAGTTGCCGTCCCAAGACATCACCCAAAGGTCTTTAACACAAAGGAGGTCGAGACGGGGAAAACACACGACGAGGTTCTGGAGAATTTGAGAAACCTGAAGCGGGCCGGGATTGTGACAAAGCCTGGGATGGCATCGAGGAAGAAGAGAGAAGAATTGGTTCCCTTTTTGGCCATCCCGATGCGAGAGAGGGCCCCGGAGCCGAAGCATTGCGTCTGTTTGGACCTGACAAGCGATGTGGCACCTACACTTTGACGCGCCGTGCGACGGTGCAAACGAGCCGGTCCAATCAGTTCCGTCTGGCGTTGCTCCTTCGCGCCAGGCTTCGACTTCGGCCAAAGTTCGGGGTGGTTCTTGTCTCGTCGTCTGTCTTGCCGGTGGAAAAGTCGATTGCCTTCGTTCTCGTCTCCGCACATGGTGGTCTGAGCCGTCACCTCCCTCTCCCGTTTCACCCGGATTCTGATACTCGCGCAAGAGTTTTCTGCCCTCTGGCTTCAGCAGAGCTTCGAAGACTACCTAACTTGCGGCGGACTCTGAGACACAATGGCTTGCCTCGGCTGCGGTTCTTGTGAGATTCTGGAGGAAACTCTCGAGCGGTTCAGCCACCCCCCTCATAGTCGTTTGATACGGCCAGCGACTCACAACGCGAGAGCGGCGCAGCTGAGCCGGGAATAAAACAAACTAACAAGTCAGACCCTTCCCTTGCCATACGGACGCCCACCCACACACCAAACACGAAGTTCGGAATCGGCACGACTTCTCAATGGTTCCCCGGGTTCACGAAGCTAAAGATGTTTCTCAGGTTGAACGGGAGAGGCTGGCCTCCCTATTTTTGAGTTGCGGGTGTGGCGGCCTTCAGACTAAGCCGGAGGTGCATCACTTAGTCCGGCACCCGGCGCCATTTAGTCAGATCCTGGATGGCATAAGGCAGTATTAAGCATCGGCCACTGGCGTAGGATCGTTGACACTTTTCGCACAGAGAATGAGGCGCAAGTGTCACGAGGCCCCGGACTGTTATGTCAACGATCCATCAACCGAAGCCACCCAAGTTTAAGAACATGCGATATCCCCCGGCACTAATAGGCCATGATCGTCGAGGCCTATGGATCAGCATGGGTGGAGAGGGACCCTTCGTACATCTGGAATGAGCTCGCGCCCATGGATGGCCCGACGCTCGCTTGCCGCGGGCCTGAGTCGAGTCGGCCTGGTGCCGATGGACGATTCCCAGCCTCAGTATTTCCGCCGTCGAGCAACACCTCAAGTGGAATTCGGAACGAAAGTCCGGAGCAGAGCCGCCCCTCTCCCATCGGCTGCTGGGCCCTGTGGGGGGATCGCCAGATCAGCTTCGGCGGGAAGACAAGGTTGGGAGGGGGGGGAGGGTGTCAGGGATCTGTCCGCACGTTTCACGTTTCACTTCGGCGAGCGACGTCGTATCATGCAGCGGCGAGGCGGCGGACTTGTAGCGTTCAGCAGCAGTCAACCCTCATGTTCGGGGACGCTTCCGTTTGACGTTTTAAAATAACTCCTCCCAGCGGTGGCGGCGGCCCTTCAGTCCAGGCGGTGCCAGAAGGGCTTGGCGGACACGAGATGTTGGGAGGAACCCGAGCCCTCTTCGACTCTTGAACCTGCGATGAGACGCTTACGTTCGGAGAGAGATACGGCAAGAGTCAGGATGACTAGGTTGGCCGAGTCGTGCGGAGAAAGAGGCCGCAAGTAAAGCTAGCCAGCGAACGAACGCTTAATGCCGTATATTGCAGAGGTGCGGGATATCGGCGGACTGCCCGTCGAGCTTGAGTGGAATAAGCGCACAACCATCGGCAGGGTTGAGGCACCCTCGAGAATCAGCTGCGAAAGACTGATTCCGTCCTCATGATTCGTGCGATGCGAGTGGCTCAGCGAAAAGCTACCCGCAGCGGGATATGTTCTCTTACTGATCCATGCACTGACGTCAAGCAGAAGAGGAAGGCAAGCAAGTCAATGCGACTGCGGACGGGAGGCCTGTCCCCGGAGAGTGAAGAGGTGCCTCACTTGCCATCTGTCTGTCTGCCTTTGCTGTCTTCCTGCTGCTCCGTCCGGGCCCCCCGTCTTGCCCCCCCCCCTCACCTCCCAAACCGTATGGTGTTGGGCTACCGGGGTGAACCGTGAGATATATGTGAGACGGACTACGCTTTTGGGAAAGTGATGAGTTGAGATTCCAGATAATGTTGCCGTCTGTGCGAGGGAAAGGTTGTTTTGCGCCCCCTCTCTTGCCCCCTCGTCTGTGAGCCGCAAAGGTGCGGCTCCCCGTCTGTGCCAGTCTATAAGCACTTTGGAGGGCCCTCCTCTTTCGGTTTGGTTTCGATTCCTTGGGTTCTTTACGATTGCTGGTCAAACACGGAAGGAGAACTACTACCTCTCATCCCCAACTTGGACGGATTCTCACACAACCTTTTCCATCCAACAACACCTCACGTAATTCTACACATCGAAAAAAGCAAACAAGAGTCGACGACAATGAAGTTCACCGAGATCACACTCCTCTCCCTCGCCGCGGGCGCCTTCGCCGAGGCACCCACGAGGGTCTTCGTCGAGCGTGACCTGGCCACCATCCAGGGCGTCATCACGCAAGTCGGCAACCAGCTCAAGACGCTCAACACGGCCATCCAGGGCTTCAACGGCGACATCACGGCCCTGGGCACGGCGGCGGGCAGCTTCATCACCACGCTCTCGCAGGGCACGACACAGGTCGAGGGCACGAGCGAGATCACGCTCAACGAGGCCCTCGGCCTGCAGCAGTACGTCTCGGGCCTGCAGAACGACGGCAACGCCCTGATCAAGGGCCTCAAGGACAAGAAGCCCGAGTTCGAGAAGGCCAACCTCTGCGGCGTCCTCGGCACGCAGATCACGCAGACGGGCGACAGCGCCCAGAAGCTCATCGACGCCGTCGTCAAGAAGGTGCCCCAGAGCGTCCAGCAGGTCGCGGCGCAGCTCGCCGGGTCGTTCGCCAAGTCCATCTCGGACGCCAAGGCCGACTTCGAGCCGGGCAAGTGCAACAACGCCAACGGCATGAACTCGGGCGGCATGATGGCCAACTCCACGATGCCCGGCGGCTCGCGCCAGACCGGTCCCGCCAAGGCTGGCGCCGGCTCCGTGTACGTCAGCGCCGGTGCCGTCGTCGTGGCGGCGTTTGCTTCTCTGTTGCTGTAAGCGGGTTATAACTAGATCGAGATTGTGTGACGGACGGAAGAGCTTTGTGTGGTTGGGAGTTTGGGAACGACGGGAGGAGTCTCCAAACTTTTTTTTTTCTTTCTCAAATTTGTCTCTATGGCGAACTTATCCCTTCGTGTCGGCATGCTGGGAGAATGCGGATGCGCTGTATCATACGGGTTCAGGTAGACAATGCGGAGCTCGCTTCGTCTTACAGTGAATTCATCATTTGTCTCTCCAACCCTTGAGATGGGATCTGTCGCAACTAGCCGACTACGTTCTGATTGCTGTGGGACGCTGCTGCCCTTGACCTCAATCCAGAATCATCCTGAGACGCCGTGCGGAATACGGACGTTGAAGACGGCAAATCATGAAGTGCAATGCCGTTCCCCGATGCGGCAGGCTCGTTCGGTGCGGGCGAGTCCTCCGCGGAACTGTGACCGGGTTCATCCCTAGCAATCATCTTCTTCCGGAACCACGGCAGGAAGTTATAGTATCCGCCGCAGGCGAAGACGCCGCACCACAGGACGAACTCGGTGGCGTAGATGACGATGCCGAGGACGTCGACGGTGGGCTGGAAGAAGATGGAGGCGAGGGAGAAGACGTCGCCGGCGGCGTCGATGGCGACGAAGATGAAGGAGATGCCGCGGACGGTGCGGTGGACGTAGATGTCCCAGTAGTGGCGCAGCACGCCGGCGGCGAGCAAGGAGGCGGAGAGGACCGCCATAATGATCATGGGCCACTCGACGCCGCGGGACTTGGGGATGCGGAGGGCGAAGACGAGGGCGGTTTGGATACCTGCCATGACGGCTGCGATCGGGGTGACGACGGCGAGGCAGCGGGTTTTGGACCATTTCTGTGATGTCAGCGATGAGTTACGACCCGGAGAGGGAAGGGAGAGACGAACATGCTCATAGTAGTAGCACTGGATCCAGGTGACGAGGCTCAGGAAGGTCAGGATCTGGGGCTGGACTTGCAAGGCAATGTTGAAGTCCTCGACGATGTTGTAGACGCCCAGCGGCACGCCGGCCCACGCCCATAGCATCATCATGGAGGGCTGCAGTCCGGTCGCATTGTGGCGGCGGTAGTTGATGACGATCTGGGGGATGAGCTGATAGGATTTGTCAGAGATGAGGCCCGAGTTGACACGGAGATGTTTACCAAACCTGAATTGACCAACAGATCTGTGATGCATTAGCGACGACCTCACCGAATGTTTAGGTTGGCGGATTGACTTACTGCACCCAGGGTGCCGAGGGCGTTGGCGGCAGCTGGCACGTCCATTCTGTGTGTGTTTTGTTTGGGACGCAAAATCCGAGCTGCTCTACTGCGTAGAGTCAAGTTGGTAGTTGGTTGTGATATAATAACACAAAGTTCGCCGGCATCGGGGAGCCCAAAAATAAGAGATACTGAGTGGATGACCGAGAAAAAAAGGCAAAAAGAGTTGTTCTCCCCTTCCAGAATCGAACTAGAGACCTTTCGATGAGAGTGGATAAACCATTACAGTCGAACGTGATGAACCAACTACACCAAGGGGAGGATCGGGGCTAAGCCCCGCTTGGTACGTTGCAAACTGATGGCTTCAGCGTGCCTATGATCCTAGTCGCGCGCGTGTGGATCTCCGCCCGCCACAGCATCCTTACTTGTGCACTCTCGGCCTGCCCGCCCGAGGGCCGGAACACCACGCCGAACCAGTGTCACTTGGTCCCTGGGTAACCTAGATAAGTGAAGGTGTCTGTTGGTATTAGCCCGCATCTTCATTTGTGGTTCACTGCGTGGCGGAAGCACATGCATCGTCGTGCTGCTCAAGTTGCGTAGATCCAACCTCGAATCTCGACGCTTTTTGTCACCCAATACGCCCTCATGATACTCCGCCCTGACCCAAGCCAACATGAATGTTCTTCTCTAGTTCCTCACGAGACCACACGCACCGTGCTGCCCACCTCCCCCCTCTCAACGGTCTCGACCCTAGGCTCGACCTTGCGCCAAATCTCCTCAGCGACCTCCTCGACGCTGGCTCCCGCGTCGACCACGATCAAATCCTCCTCCTCCTGCCGGAACTCCCGGTCCGCGCGGCCCTCCTCGCCCAGCCCGCCGTCGGCGCCGACGCGGCCGAGGCTCAGGCCCCAGAAGAGCTCGCGCACCCGCCGCTGGAACTCGGCCTTCTCGTACAGCTCGCCGCCCCAGCCGCCGCGCTCCTTGGCGACGGCCTCCTCGAGGTCGAGGAAGAGGACGAGGTCGGGGCGGGGAAGGCCCAGCTCCGGCGCGCGAGCCCAGTGCAGGTTCAGCGAGGGGTTCTGCTTGGCTGCGCTGTAGACTACGCCTGAGTGGTAGTACCTGTCGCAGATGACTGTCGTGCCTGACGCGAGGAGGGCTTGGATGTTTTTTCTGGGAGGTGTTAGATGAGGAACAGCGGTTGTGGTCAAGGGGTTGAGGGGATGCTGCTTACACTGCCTCCCATCTGTTGGCGCTGAAGAGGAGGTGGATGGCGTGGTCCTCCATCTCGACAGAGCTCTTGAGGTAGCCGTCAATCATCTGTCCGATGGGTGTTGTCCTGTCTATGAAGTTCCTGTCGTTAGCTCCAAGACAGCTCGGCAGGGCATGCCAGAGTTGCTCACCGGGAAACCGCATGGTCTTGACCTTCCTCCCCAGCTCGACAAACCGCTGCTCAAGGAGTTTGACCTGCGTCGTCTTGCCGCTCCGGTCCAGACCCTCGAGCGCAATAAAGGCGCCGCGGACAACACCGGCCGGGGGAGGCGTGGGAGCGGTCTCTGCAGCCGGGCCTCCCGTGGTGGACGAAGCGATGGCCGCCGTGGCCAGATCATTTATGGATGCCATTGGTGCTTTGGTATGTGCCGGTGACAGGCCCCTTTCTCCTATGATCTGACAAGGTACTGAGGCCGTAGGTAGGTAGTTGAAGTTGAAGACTCGAAGATATCCGATGGAGTTGAGCTGGAATGGTACAGTGCGAGTGGCGTGTGATGTAGCGGTTAGTGGGGGCCCCTGCCCCGAAAACACTGCACCGGTAGGTACGGGCACCACCTGGAAGCGTCACTGTCACGTGGAGCTCCAACGGTTCGCGCTCAAAACGTCTTCTGAATGCGCCATTCTCGACGAACGACAGGTGGGGTGTGGTATCTTGCTGTGCCGTTGCCGTCCATGGACTGCAATTCGGCTCGGGTGATCCAAGATCTAGAGCACTGAGTTGATAAGATGCAGGTAGGCTACGACGCCGTACCGACCCCGGCCGTGGATTGCCTGCGCAAAGAAGGGCCCAGATCATGAGACGCCAATAGGACTCTATTGATGATGGAGAATTCGAACAGGATAAAAAACAGCAGTACTCCAGTCCCAATCCTTTGTACACAATACCAAAACCCGCAAATTCCTATACGAAAGTCCCTGGAAGCCCGTTGCCAAAAGCGTTCCGTTCGCCTAATCCCATCCGGTTGGCCTACCCAACGCCGCATTCCTCATGAGCCCGTCATTAAAAGATGGTGAATAGTTGGGAAGCGAAGCAACAGAGAAAGAAAAAGCCCAGTGAGCTAAGCAAACCACGCAAGCAATCATTGGCATCCCGCAACAGCACCTTCTGCGTCGTCTTTTGCACTCCCGCTCTCCCACAACTCGAAAGTTTCGCCAGTGCCTTCTATTGGCTCCAGCAAGGCTGCCTTGGCTGCCGGTTCAGTAGACTTGCCCATGAGCTCGTCGACGTCTCTGTGCTCGACGACGGGCTCAACAGGCGCAGGGACGACTTCTGGAGGCTGGTCGTGTGACTCGGGAGCAGCCGTGGGTTGTGCCTCTGCCTCTTCCTCGTCATCGTCGGCGGGCACAAGAATGACCGACGACTCGTCGCAGCCGAAGGCGTAGAACTCGCTGGCGTCCATCTCGCCCAGAG
The DNA here is from genome assembly GCA_027406025.1 of Colletotrichum musae. NCBI lineage: Eukaryota > Fungi > Ascomycota > Sordariomycetes > Glomerellales > Glomerellaceae > Colletotrichum > Colletotrichum musae. Next base: position 342,823 of record JANVYC010000001.1, on the reverse strand, counting down.
CAGTCCTCTCCTTTTCAAAAATCATGTCGTCCTCGCTGGCGCGGTGTGCTGAGCGTCGGGCCGAGGTCTGGCTGACGTCGTCGGCCGGCGGCACATTCTCCTTGTCGCGACCCTCTGCGCGGTCCCGGCTGAGCTTGCGCTCGCTCTCCTCGTCGGAACTGATGTCGAGGACGCAGGTGCCGTGCTGGAGCATGTTTGTCATCTCTTGCTCCGGAGTGTCCTCGTGAATGTCGAAGAACCAAGAGGCCTTCAGGTCAGGCTCGTGGAGGTCTTTGACAGCATTGCGAGATGACGTAGCAACGGATGAACGGGCGGCGTAGCTTGGGATGGTGCCCTTGAGGGCGGCGTCGAGGCTAAAGGGAGCCGACGAAGACGACGGAAGGTTGAACAGAGGCGGGTCTACGCGGGTGTAGGGACCGGCAGTGCGGCGGCGGCTCGAGAGCAAGCCGGAGCGCTTGCCGCGGGTCGGCGAGCGGCCGGCGGGAGCAGAAAGCGGGGACGACTTGGCGATGCCCGAGTTGATCTTGGCAGCGGGTGACTTGGGCTGGAGCAGACTGCGTGGCCGGGGGGCGGTCGACTTGCTGACGCCGGCGAAGGACGGCTTGTCGGTGAGGGGCGCAGCCTTGGTTAGGACGAAGGATGACGGCTTGAGAGAGTCCTTGGAGGGGAAGAAGCTGTTGTCGAGGCCCTTGGATCGCTTGGAGAAGACGACGGGATCGACATTTTCGCTGTCGTCGGTATCTACAATGTCGGAGGCCTTGCGCTTAGCACCAGAAGCGGATGAAACGGCTAAGAACAATGTCAGTCAACGGAACTTCTGAGCAAATCGATTCTATTGTGGAGATTTGGGCACGGCGTAAACAGAGAGAGGACATCCGGCGTATGCTAAAACAGCCTGACGGAAGGGTGCAGAAGAGCCACAGCGAGCAGGCAGCACGATACTCAGGTGACGTGAGACCAGGCACGGAAGGCCACTGGTTTGTCATTTTTGTAGAGGATCAAACTTACCATTTTGTCTGTTCTTGATGCTCGTCAAATTCTGCAGTCTGGCCCCGTCGAGGGGTGCAAATGGCTGACGGGAAAGAGTCGCCATCTTGTGGATCGTGGCAGCGGATGTGTGTTGTGTTTGCGCGCGACGGGTGGGTGTGGATATGGGCGCAGCGCCGATGTGGATTTCCGTGGTGTTGTCGACGTCGTGCGTGTGCAAGGCACTCAAGTGCGCAATTCGCGATTTTTTCGAGTCGATGCCCGACTCCAGAGTCGAGTCGAGACGAGGCCCCGTCTGCTGATCAACGGCCGAAAGTCGCACTCGATTCGCGGGGGGCCGGACGGGGGGAGCCTGTGAATTGCGGTATCCTGTCGGTACCTTGTCCCCGGCAAGGCAAAGCAAAGCAAAGCAAGCAGGCGTCAAGTCAGCCAGATAGACGTTGGTCGAGGTGCGAGTGGGCGGCGAGACGGGGTAGTTGGCGTATTTGTTTGTTTGTTGTTCTCTTCTCGTCCACGCAGTGAAGTCGAGATGTGTCGGATGACGGTTGGTGGTTTTGCTACCGCTACTTCTTGCAGGAAGTGGATGAGAGAGCGAAAGAGCGACAGGACCAGAGCTGTCTGCAAGAGCTGAGCTGACGTGGGGTGGGAATGGTTGATGGAGAGGGGGACAGAGGGAGAAAAGAGCGTGAGAGGCCGCGAGAATCGATGGGGGGGAGCAGGGGTTTGTAGAGGCGGACGAGTATCCTGGTCTCTTTTTTCGCGCGCGTACTACTATGTACAGGGCCGGGGGGTGGGAACCGACGGGACTTGGATGGATAGGACGGCGGACGACAGGGTCGAGGCCAAGGTCGTGGCTATGGTCGGCCAGTGATGAGGACGAGATGGTCTCTTGGTGGGTAGCAGGCGGTGTTGGTCGTTTAATGCGAGGCCTCTAGTAGGTCACGTATCCGTCCGTAGGTGACTATCGACAGAGAGAGAGAGGTGAGGGGTGTGCGATCAGACGAGACGGGTGCGGGCTAACGCAGCCAGAGAGAGACAGGCAGATGGAATATGATATTGAGACGAACGGTGTGTGTGTTTGTGTGCGGGAAGACGCTTCCGCAGTTCGAGATGCAGAAGTCAGTGGTAGGAGAAGGGTACAAGAATAACGCGAACGGTAAGAAAGGAAAACGGGTACCTTGCTCTAAAAGAGACGGACTGCCAAAACACGTCGCACAATTGGGGAGGGGATTGCCGGCTGCAGGGGAGGGATCATCGCTACGGGTAAGGTAGGACGGGACGACAGGGGATTAATTAGCCCATCTGCTCAGGCCCGGGCAGGTATCTCGGTACGTAGCTGAGGCGAGATAGGTACAAGACACTGGAAGTGGACGCTCAGGCCTCAGACAGACGGAGACGGGCTCAGCGACGGCGCCATCACCGTTGCAAGGCCATTAAACTGCCTAGGTACCGTTGGCAAATTGGATAGTATCCAGGGGGGAAGACGTGTTCGAAACGTGCAACTTTCGTGACATAGGCCAATGGAAGCCCAAATGCACCTGCCCATCGAGGGAATTCAGTTCTCACTGCTGCCGACTTCTACGCACCTGGCTCTGGACGGTCACAGTAGCATCCCAAGAAAGGAAACAGCAGGTCAGCCATCAAGTCTACCTATACTGAACGCACCTGCTGCGGGAAAGTCGAACTTCATGCAACTGCTGCCTGGCGCTGCTCATTCGCCAGCGTCGAAGCGGGGCTACTGCAGCAGCTGCAGCTTCCTTCCTGCTACCGCGACACGCAGCCAATCAGACGCGTTGGGTGGTGAGGTGCGACACGACGGGCGAATGGCGTCGGGAAAATCACGTCGACGTCGTCCCCATTCGGGCAGGGAACAGGGGTAACGCCTTCCAATCGAAGCGCGACTTCCACCAAGGGAGTGACCGCTCCTTCCCGGTCTGGTCTGCCTTCTAGCCAGGTTCCTACGCCTATATCCGTAGATAGGTACATCTATAGTACCTACCTAGGTACCTAGTGTACTCGGATAGTGCAGTGTGGACACTGGACTCTGCCTTACGGCTGCGGATCTCACACTGATCCTCCATCATCATCATCGCGTTGATAAAGTCCTTTCCGTCCCCCACCCGTCAGCAACCGCGACGCGAAGTGGCAGCCGCCTTCTTTCCATGCGAGCAATTTGCAGCCGGATCAGAAATTACACGTACCCGCTATCTCACCTGTCACTTCCATCACTTTGCGGGTGCGTATCACAACTCAACGAAATAGTGTGGTATCAAGCGCCTTGCGTCTTGATGCTATCTATCACTGCCACCTACAATACCTACCTACTGGGTACGTATGTAGGCCCAAGCTCTCTGTCCCAAGCTCCCTTCTCCCTGCGTGAGCACCTCTTCCCAAATACATCCCTTCGTCGACAGAACCATCACCAAGCCTTGAACCGGCATCAAGTAGTGGTAGCCGCTACTGTGTATCCGTACTGGAATACCTAGTGCTGGGCATCTCACAGCATCGCCCCTCATTCCAGCTACCACTCGACGGCCAGCACAGCTCTCCAAGTTTGGGCCTTCTTGACAGCAGCAGGTCGACACGGACCCCGCCCTTGTCGGCCTAGCCGCCCTCACCAAGACACTCATCATTCCTGGCCCGTCAAGATGCAGGGGAGATGAGCTGCTGCGAGTGCTCGTATCGGCACTTCGCCCTCGCCCTCCACTTCCCCGCTCGAGCCAGTAGTGTAGACAGATCAGGCCCCGGTCTGGTCGACTAGGTACGTCTGACGTCCCTTGGCTTTGTATCCGTACGGATAGACGTGATGATCTGCCCAGACCCGCGAGAAGGGCACGCCAGGTCCCCCATCGCGGCCTCTCAACACCACGGATGGCCGGCCGGCCTCGCGCCTCTCGCCTCCCGCGATCCGGGCCCTCTGGATGACGGGCCTCCGCGCTGCTGTAAACTGTTGGCTTGACAGCCTCTCACCAATGCACCACTGATCCTTTCAAACCTAACACGCTCGTTGGCATTGAGCCTTCGAGATGGCCGCTCTCTTAGTCGACCATGTCGCTTCCTCAGGGTGATACTTATTACTATTTGCCCCCAGCTTTGGGTCTAGGCCTGATCATCGCACTGTCATTCGTTGACCGGATGAATCTGATTGTTGCTGGCCGCTTGTCGAGGCCTATAATCGCCACTCGCCGACCACAACGGCAATGGTATGACGATGGACGAACAATGGTCGCATAGCAAACTCGGCCTGGCGGTCGTCTCAGCTTCGCTCTGGATTCCCTGACTGGTTTAACGAGCCTGGCTAGATGGCCTTCCGACTGACTTGCATATATGCCGTAGACCGGAGGGTCCAGCCAGCGCTGTCATTCCTCCTCGCATATCTTGATACAAAACGACAACTTGACGTCGGCCAAACCAACTTGCCAGCGTCTCTGGTCCAGTCTGTTCCCACCCGTACACCTACTCGGACTGAGGCCTCTCTCAACGATACTACTGGGCAGTGGGCTCGCTAACACGGTTCATGCACGCACTCAAATGCGTTTCTTTTCATGGTGCCACGTCGTCCAGCCTGCTCACAACGACGCCCGCCATGTCAAGCATAAATCGAGGCTGAGACGGATACCGCCTGACCCCATCGTGCTACAAGGTCCTCGAAGTTGGGTGTGCGAGATGATGCAAATCGCCTACATACACGTTGCAGTAGCCCGGCCGTCCAAGGCGATGCAGAATGACAGAGGTGGTTGGTTCCAAAGTTGCCACCACTTGCTTCATCAGTGGCCACACTACATTCAACCGTCTTCTTTTTCGTGTGTTTCGACTGCTGCATGGTCAGCGTTCCATCTGCAAGGCCTAAAATGACTACTCGGCAGAAGTAACTTAGGGTTGATGTTGGCGCTGTCCATCAGCTGAGAGTGAGACTCGCCCGGCCGTCCTTCGCATCTACAACCGCGCGGATACGTGGAATGGTTTTTCGCTGCTCCTCTCGTTTGCCTGAAATAACTGAGCATGGGTTGAATGGCTATCTCCCAGCTCGTTTGCATCTGCCAGGTCAAATCTTGGGATTCCCCGTCAAACTGACGGCTTCACGAGACGCAGCGGCTTTCTGGAAGCTCCTGATCCAAGCTGAGACAGCCGTCATTTTAGCACCCGTCTTCCACAGGCAGACGTGACAGCTAACGACGTAAATCAGGTGGCTGGTTTCAAAGAACACGAAACCATTACGCACCAGCGGCTCTTTCGTTTGCTTTTTTAAACTTGAACTTTCTTTCCGTCTTCAGCTACTGCCCGCTGTGTCCCGATGATCTCTAATCCCGCGGTGGTGTCCCCCCGCCGAACAATCGGCGAACGAGTGGAGACGCGCTTCCGGGCTAGCGGGCACACCGCATCGTGCAGGGACGTCGGGCGTTTCAGACGACACCTCGGCCGATACCCGTTCGAAAAAAATCGAGGAGGTTGGGAAGTCTTTGTAGTATCTGTCTGGACAGGGATGCCTCCCAACCTCGTGGATTTTTTTTTTTTTTTTGGACGCGGGTAAGAGTGCAGAGTTTGCATTGCAGATTGCAGTCGTGTCGCTTTCCTAGTCCGGCTTTCGTCGGCCCCTTGCAGGAGTAGTCGTAGGCTCGACGAGCCGGTTTGGCTTCTAGAGGGGGCGTGGTAAATTGGTTGAATGCATTGTCCTGGGACGTTCGTGTCTGATCGTTTGCTTTTGCGGTGTGACACGTGGCTAGCCTATATTTTGGCTCACGGCTGGGGGTTGTGATCGATGTGTCGTTGTACGGACCAGAGCAATGTCCGGGGAAAGTGACTGCCTGAGCTTTCGAGAAGTGTCAATGAAGTTTTTTACATTGAATTTTAGAAGTGGAAAATTGCGACGTCATCATAGGAAACTGTCGAAAGTTGGTTTGTTCCTGACCTCATCCGTTCCACCATCCTTCCCCAAGTTGATCTATGGCTGACTGCTATTGTCATCGTGAACGGTTTGATATCCCCCAACCCCTAAAGATAAGTTTGCTCCCATAGATTTCCGTTCTAGATAGACATCCTGCTCATTCGTGTGGCCTTATGTCCTCAAACGGTCCTAGTCTTGGTGAGCTTCAACGTTGTAATTCCGAATCGAGGTTCTGCCGTCAAGCTCTTGTAGGTTTCTGTGTATCACTGGACTTATGGACAAGCACATTCGACTTGACAAGTACGAACTCAACCCGGCTTCTTTATCCATCATATCTTTCAGTTGAGTTGATAAGCTCGTTGTACTACATTTACACAGACTCTTAGCTTTGGGTTGACGTGGAGTCGAGACGGATGAGACCGAATCCATCACAAAGACTGTACGCAAGAGGAGATAACTCATGATCCTGCACTCTAGTTTGAAGCGAGTTCCAAGTCACCGAAGCCTCTTGCATACAGATGCGTCACTAAGAACCAGACCTTGGCTGTCACCTGGTGTTGTCACTGAGCAAGACTGAGCGTTGTTGTGTGTTGAAGTATTCTATTATTAACCTGTTCGCTAACACCAGATCTATTACGATTATTCCATCCAAACCATCCGCTTTTCGACCCTTTCAGTCCGGAAAAGACGACGAATTAAGAGCGTCGCCTGAGTGTTTCCGGATCGATCCAATGCTGAAGCAAATGCCGCGAGTTGTCCGCAGAGTGCTTAAATGCCGGAGGCGATCGCCTGTATCGAAGAGACTTAAGCCCACAGGGACTTGATGAAGTCGAGAGCGCGCTTCTTGTACTCGCCGTAGTTGCCGTACTCGGCGTAGCTCTCGGGCGCAGCATTCTCGTAGTCGCCGTAGGTGGCGTAGCCGCCCGCGGGCTCCGCGTACTCGCCGTAGCTGCCGTAACCCTCGCCCTCGGGCTCACCCCCACCCTCACCCTCGCCGGCGCCGGTGTAGTCGCCGTAGGTGCCGTAGCCCTCACCCTCACCCTCGCCGGCGCCGGCGTAGTCACCGTAGCTGCCGTAACCCTCACCCTCGGGCTCGCCCTCGCCCTCACCCTCGCCGGCGCCGGTGTAGTCGCCGTAGGTGCCGTAGCCCTCACTCTCGGGCTTGCCCTCGCCCTCTCCAGCGTAGTCGCCGTAGCTTCCGTAACCCTCGCCCTCGCCCTCGGGCTTGGCAGCCTCGGACGTCTCGGGCTCGGGCTCCTCAGGGGCGGGGGACTCTTCCGCCGGGGCGGAGATGGGAGTGACGCTCGAGTCGTAGAGAACGCCGGTGGTGGGGGTGGGGGTGTCTTCTCCCTCGCCCGGGACGACCTGAGCGACAGGGACGGCAAGGACGGCCGTGGCGGCGACGAGCAGAACGGCGGAAACCTTCATTTTGGCTGGTGGTGCTGGAAGCAGGGGTTCTTTTTGCGGTGGACTGCTTGAGGTGTTGATGGCTTGGGCCGTTTGGTTGGCTTTGAATTGAAGATGCTTGTGGGTGAAGATGCTGCTGCTGCTGCTGAAGGAAGTCTGAGATGAAGGGTGGATGGAGGGGTACTTATGGGAATTCAAGAGGCACCTTGAGCAGATGATGTGGACTTGACCTCCAAGGTGTGCTACTTGCAAGGCTTCCTTCAGACAAGGAACCTCTTGTGCCCTCAACTATGAGGGAATGCTGCGAGGCCGCTAGCAGTCGATGAGATGGACTCAGGGTCTCCTGGCTAGACATGCCACGACTGGCAAGGCTCGCTGGCGGGGGTACGGAACCGTGGAAGATGCAAGCGGAGTCTTGGACGGCCAGCCAACGGGATGAGCGGCTTCTGGGCTGCGTATGGCGTCATGAAGTCAACCGGATGCATCTTTGGTGGGCGTGGGACGACCAGAACCGCTACCTGGATGTCTCGGAAGAAACTAACGATGCCCATCGAGTCCAGGCAAAGAGCGCCACTTCCAGGAATAGAGATTTGTCGACCGGGGAAGCATAGACGTGATCTCTTGCTATGAGAGTGTCTGGGCCGCAGGCATGATGTTGGTAGAGTCCCGGAAGGTCACAGGGGATGTTGGTGAGAGAAAGATGGTCTCGGAAGCATCTTCAGCCTGGGCACATAGACACGTCGGTAGAAAAGCCCAGATGGAGGAAAAAGTCAAATTCGGTGTCTCAGTAGTATAGACTGAGTATCATCTCCGCTAACTTATTTACTGCCAAGGAGACTCACAAACACCTGGTCTGGCCAAGCCATGAGGTACTAGTGACTGATGCTTGGCGTACCGGAAGATAGGACCGATGGTACCGTTTCTGTGGCTACCTGGCTGAGTTTAGAGCTGCGTCTATACTTTGATTAAATGTCGTAGGACTTAAGATTACATAGATTCCAACCCGGGAATAGCCTCAAAATGGCGTCGAGAAGACTTGGCCTTGAGCGGGCGAGGTTGTCCGAGACGGGAGGTTCTCCGTTCCGGTTGTCGCCTGGCACGTCAGCCCTACTGACACCGCGGAATCGGCTGCAAGGCTTGGCAAATGGATGTGCGCAAATCAAGGTCAAGCTTCGGCTTGTAGATATTCCATGTTTCCTTTTCTCGATTTGGGGATGTGCCGAAGTTTGACGTGGTTAGAGCTGCGACAACTGCGTGCCTTGCGATGTCTATGGGCATGCCTGTCTCCCAGAATTCCGCGTGTTGCCCATCGAAGGACCCTACGAAGATCGGACTCATTTCGCACGCGGCGCCGCAGGGAGCTCAAAAAGAATGTCGATCAGCTGTCTGCCGTGGTTCGAGTCTCTCGGCGTAAACCCCACAGGCCGGATTGTGTCGGTTGGGAACAGGAGCAACCGGCAGAACACGTGCGGAAGCGGCTTCGGGGCGCCGGAGTTCCCGAGGCCAAGTCGGCTCGGGCATCGCAGTCGACATTTGCGGCTTCAATTGCTCGCAAAGAAGGTGGGATAGACTTGCGATAGCGCCAGCTGGACCTCAAGTGGCTGCCATACTTTGCGAGAAGCCTCCGAGAGTCAGAGGCCTAGCCCAGTACGCCGAAATATAGTTAATTGGTACGCAACGTTGGGAATCGTGGCTTGAAGGCTGAACGCTTCGGTTATCTCTCAATCGGGATCCTTGTGGCACAGAGAAAGCTGTGACAACCGAGCATCGCACTGATAGATGAACCGTGAGGACGCGGGTCAGGTCCATGGCAGCGTCCTGCACAACTTGCTACTGATCTGTACGAGATGCTACTCCGGATGGCTCCGGAGACGTCAAACCAAGGGAGACCATCATGTAAAAGTCTCCGCCACCATTATCAGGTATTAGGTACAACGCCCTCATTCTTCGTCATGAACTACGGGATTCCCAAGTCGAAAGAAGCGAGCTCGCCGTCATCGCGCAGACAACCAATCCTGTACCTCGCGAGTTATGTGTAACTCGCACATGCTTGCTTACTCTTGCCGCCTGCTCATGCCGGAAGACCGGAGTTCCTTTTTAATCATTCAACCACAGGCGTCAAGCTGCAGATCCCATCATTGATCTGGTCAGTTGCGGTGATCATGATTACGGATTCTGCAACAGGCCCTTTGAAGAAACGACCAGCCGGTTCGTACGGCGTGGTTTGGGCTTGGCGGACCACGCGAGGAGCAAGACGCGTTGACGGGATGGTCGAACGGGTTCGTGGGATGAACCGCATGCGCCGAGGGATCAGCTGCGGATTTTCCATGTACGGCAGAATTCCTGTCGCGAATGTCGTGTTCTGGTGCCAATCTCGAGGGGGGGGCAACCTCGTCTTCGTGGTGTAAGTGGGGAGACGGGGGCAGGTTGAGCATTCCGGCTGCTTTCAGACATCGCGCGTGGCAACCTGAGCAATGGCGCCCAGCGATTGACAGCGCCTCATCGTACGTGGTGTTAGCGAATTGTGCGTACCTGTGTTTCTGAGGCTTCCCATGTTCGGCTTGGGCGGGCATTCCTCACGTCAGACATCCCTGGTCGTCGTGGTTCCTCGCTCCCTCCCATCGATCCCACCTCCCCGGTTGCCCAGTCCACATCCGCCCCTCCTTCTTCGACTTTGGAGAAAAGAAGCAAGAAAAAAAAGACATCAGGCCATGTCGTAGAGGTTTTCTTTTGCTGAACTGGTCTTGCTCGACTACATCTCGATATCGAATCGCCCCTTCATCGACGATGATGGAACCAAAGGAGTCCGGCTCGTACACGAGGCCGCTACCGCTCGCCGAGCGACTTGACGACTCCGAGGAGGACCTTGAGTCCCTCGATCCCGGCCAGAGCAGCTGGGAGAACAGGGAAAGGAGGAAGAGGTGGTGGAAATACGCTGCGGCGGCGGGTGTGCTAGTCATCTCCAACTTCGTCTCGGCCCGCGTCGGTGCCCATTTTGCTACGGACAGGACGGATCTCGACGGGGCGTGTGCTGAGCATACGACGCAGTGGTCGCCGGTGTTGAAGGACGTCGACATCAAGTACGACTGGAAGGCGTTTAACGGATCGTTCATGCAAGAGGATGTTTACCGGAAGGAAGCTAGTCCCGAGGTCGATGCGGCATGGGAAGCCCTTGGTGTGGACTGTGAGTGGTCCCGTGGTGTGGTCTTTGAAGCGGTAATCTAACGCAGAGCAGACCGCGCCGGTGTGATATCCATCGAGGATGGACTGAAGAGCGGCCTTGACATGTCGTTTGTGAGGAGGTCGGGGCAGTATGGCGAGGGCTTCTTCGTCAACGTCGAGGGGATGCATCACCTTCACTGCCTGGTAGGTCAAGCCGCGATGGCATCACGTCCCGGCAATGCTAACGCAGACAATGCAGAACCTGGTCCGAAAGGCACTCTACTACAACTATCAATACTACAAGGACATGGGCATGCACGCTTTCAAAAACGACGACAACATCCTGAAGCTCCATGTTTGTGAGTGAACGCGGCAGCCGGTGCGGGGTGATGTCTGAGAATCCACGAGCTGACCATCTCGCAGCACACTGCCTGGATACCGTCCGCCAGGTGCTCATGTGCAACGTCGACACCGCCGTCCTGGGTCAGGTCTGGGCGAACGACCCGCCCGCGGCGTTCCCTGACTTTCACACGAAACACATGTGCAAGAACTACGACGCGGTGCGGCAGTGGGCCGAGAAGCTTCAGGTACGTGGTGCATGTTAACTTGTTTGTATGGGAATGGCTGGCTAACTCCTTCTTAGGCCCCTGAGCTTGACAAACTTCCCAAGAACTACACGATATCCCCTAAACCTGAGGACGTCATTCCTCATACGCCATGACGATGTTTTCCTATGTTTGGACAAGATATTGAGAGCGAAGAGCAAAGATCTTGGCTGGCTTCGAAATTCAGCTCGAATAATTGAGTTCCATGGTGTCATTAACAGTAGTTTTGCATCTTTCCCGTCCGTCCATCTCAACTTGATCAGTACATGTATTCAACTACTCAAACTTGAACTCTTGCCCAACAAGCTTCTCACTCAGCTTCCACAACCTCTCAGCGTCAATCTTGTTGGTCGCCCAGGGCCACACGTCCTCGTTGTTCTGGTCCGCGACGACGCAGTCGTCGAAATAAGCTCCGTTAAACTCTACAGCGCCGGTCAGCAACTCGAATAGCACAAGAAGCGACTCTCGTGTGAATCTCACCTTCGAGGCCAGGAGCAAACGCCGTCTGGACGTGCGTGGCGACGCCCTGGTCGGTGGACTTGAAGTCGAAGTCCTTCCACATGTACTTGTTTCCCAGCGCAGCGTCCTCTTTCTCTGCAGCGCCGCAGTTAATTAACCTGTGAGCTCGTGGACGCTGATGCATGTGCGCGACTTACTGAGGTCCTCAAAATCCTCTAGGTGGGTTCCGAGGTTCGTCCAGATGACGCCCGGGTGCAGGCTGAAGCTCAGCAGGCCCCTGGCGCCGAGCTTCTCGGCGAGCGAGAGCGAGAAGAGGCAGTTGGCTGTCTTGGACTGGCCGTACGCCTTCCACGTGTTGTATGTCTCGCCGTCCTGGACCGCGGCGTCAGTCTCTGGGGTTTGTGGGGAAACGACGTGAACGGGTAGGGGGCAGCATACCTTGAAGTTGTAATCCGACCACCGGATGTGACTCAGCCTGTGGCCGTTGCTGCTCAGGTTAATGATCCTCGGCGCCGAGGCGGCGAGGATCTTGTCGATGATGAGGTTGGTGAAGAGGAAGTGGCCGAGGTGGTTCGTCGCGAACTGGCTCTCGTAGCCGTCCTCGGTCTTGGAGTAGGGCACGGCCATGATGCCGGCGTTGTTGACCAGCACGTCGATGTGGGGGACATCGTCCCAGCCGTTGACTTCCTCGGCGGCCCGGCGCGCGTTCTTGAGGGAGCCGAGGTCGAGCTGCAGCGTCCTTGTGGCGACGGACGGGTTGGAGGTCCTGATGGTGGAGGTCGTCGTCTGGAGTTTGGAGGTGTTGCGGCCGGCGAGGATGAGGAGCGCCGGGGAGGCGGAGGCGATCGTCTCGACGAAGACGGCGCCTAGGCCGCCTGGGGAGACGCCGGTTACGAGGACGGTCTTGCCTTTGATCTGGTCTGCGTACTCCTTGACGAGGTCGCTGCCGTTGGTTTCGGCGTTGAGTTGAGGGGCCATGTTGGGTTGTGCGGGTTAGTCTTGTTGGAGGTGAGGTCTAGAATTGGAGGCTTTTGGCGGGGAGATGGATGGTAGGTCTTAGTAGTTCAGCATGTTCGAGGTGCTAGATGGAAATGTTTATATATGTGTCTCGTGAAGAGCATCATTGTTAGTATGCCAAGCTCAACGGAGACGTCATGCAGCTTTTCCCCTCTCGCAACACCAATCGCATGGGGTAATCACGGAGAATGTTGACTTATCCCCGGACGAGTTGAAGATGCAGTTTTAACGAGTGTGAGGCGTCATATTTTAGCTCCTTACCTACGTCGAGGTTTGAGAAGGATTCTGGGGTGGCACCACGGAGTACAGGTACGATCTGGAACTTCACAGCAGGCGAGCTTCAGTGTCTTCGTTCCTAGCAACCAATGACAACGGGCAAAGAATGAGTGACATCCCGCGGGTAACCACCGTAAATCCGGTTCGGCAGAGCCTCTTAGATGCCCAGAGTATTAGGTACTTTCAAACCGGTGATGAACTCAATTGGACAGCTAGCTTTCAGGGCAAGAATGCATCGGCGTTTAGTAGATGGGTGACCGTTGGTGCTTACTGGTTGACGACTGCCTATCGCCGACGCCGTCATCCATAGCCTATTCGCATCGGAGTTGGAGTGGTCGATTAATAATAAAGAAAGTGATCTGCGCATGGAACCTCGCCAACATCTGTCGATGAGGTCGAGCTCCTTCCTGATCGAATGCTTATATCCTCGGAGTTTGGAGATATCCATTGCTCAAGACCGGCGGCACAGCCAAAGGGGTCATCTTAGATTCGACCTTCGAGGCAGGCTCCTAGTTGAAGCTCTCGTAATATTTCATCATGTAAGTGACTTCTCCTATTACCTACCTATAGACAACGTCGCCGCATTATCTGAGCAGAAACCCTGGCAATTATCCTAGCTGTCCCCGACGGCGCTGCCGCTCGAGCGTCCTTTCCCCCACACTCCGGTCTGATCAACACCATCAAAGTGGCCCGCCGACGCTTCATTTCACGAGGATGAGGAGCTCTTGCCCCAGAAAACCCATCTACGATTACCCGAAACGGAAAACGCAGTCCTCGGCCTCCTACAGTCGCCGAGGGGGGTTCTTGGCTGTTACCCAGGTCCTTGGGTCCATTGTGCATGGGCCTCGACCAACCAAACCATCGTCGATCAAGAAGCGCATCGCCATCCAACCCACATTCGAGCAAAAACAGATCCGTTGGTTGATACGAGCTTTCAATATTGCAATGCGCCCTTACGACGACCAAAACACTCAATGCACCTGTAATACGGGTCTTGGCAGGGATCGCGGCCCCCGCGGCATGTGCGGCCAATGAAGCCTCCATCTCGGACCCCGCGGCTCGTCGCCCTTGCGCGTCCACCTGCCATGACACCCAGCGGGCGCACCCGTCTTCGTGGTCCTTTTATTGACGTCGTCTCCTCGTCTGTGTCCCAGAGCACAAGCTTCTACTCTCAACCCCTCTCGTTGTCCCGTGCCGAACGTGTCCTACCACGTACATCTCACAACCTCGCCCGAGTTGAACCTCTACCTCTCTCTGATCACGAAGCACCGCCGACCATACATCTCGAAGCCCTTGGCAGAAATATGTGGAATTCATTGTGGTGTGCAGATCTTGGCTCTATAACGACGTGTCTTGATATGTACAAAAGAAAAGAGAATGCCTATGCCGGCAAGCCAAAACACCCCAAACGCCGATATGCCGTCTGCAACGCCCTAGTCGATCGTGGACTTGTTCTGTACACAAGTATGTATGACATACCCCCCATCATCTCGTTGACTCGTCCCGTTACTCGTCCCGGACGCAGAGAGACTCGATCCAGCGCGCCAGCTCCACACTCTTGACGTCGATTGCCCTCCAAAAGATGTCGCTACCCCAGATAACCGGGACTCCAAGCGCCAGAATTCCGATAAACCACGCGAAGAGACGTCCAAACATTCCCGCCGTGTCACCGCCACCGACTATAGCCCAGACGACCGGCATCCAGCGATGCGAGAAGACGTCCAACACGGGTCCGTGGACGAGGTAGAGGGCGAAACTGATGTCGGCAAGGTACTGCGCCACTGGCGTCACGAAAAGGTTCTGCAGGAACTTGATCTGTTGCAGCGCAAAAACGATCTGGATCGAGCCGAGGGCGTACCAGGGGAACGACACCAGGTCGCCACCCATGGTGAAGAATGGCTCCATGGTGTTGTGCCAGAGCCCGGACAGGCCCGGGGTGATGTCGGCATGCTGGTTCGGCCATCCGGCGACGAAGAGGGCGAAGATGAGGTTGCCAACGAGGAGGGCCTTGAACAGTAGCACCCCAACAGAGTTGGACGACGCCGACCCGGACGTGGTCGAGGCCTCCATGTCGGACGCCTCCTTGTCGTGGATTTCCGCAGCAGCGCGCTCGCGGCGGGCGTCCTGAATCAGGCCGATCTCGGCGATTCCCATACCGCCGAGGAACTCAAAGGCAGCCCAGTGGCCGCACTTGAGCGAGTAGATCATGATGGCAAAGACGGTTGCCAGGCGCAAGTACGTCTTCATGCGGCTCACGCCGGTCAGGACGACAAACAGCAGCAGCGAGTGGGCGAACTCGATGGGAATGGTCCAGAGGTGGACGTCGTAGGGCAGGAGTTGGGTGATGTCCCACTTCCAGCTGAAGGTGATCTGCCACACGGCGTTCTTCCAGTCTATCAGCTGCTCCCACAGTGTGGGCAGCGGCTTGCCCATAAAGCCGAGGCGGATCAACACCATGATGATAAAGGTGGACGCAGTGATGGGGAGGAAGAGTCGAAAGCCGCGGCGGAAAACGCTGCTCGAGAGGGTGCGATGCAGTCCATCGTAATCGTGTTTCCTAGCTTGTTTGAGGGCCTTGAGGGAAAGGACGAAGCCCGAGATGACGAAGAAGATGTGAACCATGGGACGTCCGCAGTAGATGACGCGCAGGAAGGGCAGCTGCAGGGGCGACGAAGCGGCGTGGTCGTTCTCGTCTCGAATTCCGTACGGCTGGGAGTACCATCCGACGTGCTTCTCTGTAAAGTGGCAGAAGAAGACGATCAGGGAGGCAACACCTCGCAAGCCGTCAAGCCATGAGGTCGGGTACAGGCGTCGGGCCTTGAACTCGGTTGGTCGAAGTCGGCGCTGGACGAAGGAGGGCAAGAGGAAGAAGAGGAAGGCGAGGAGCCGGGCGAGAAAAGGCTGTCGCTGCGCGGGTGCGTTGTTCAGTCCGCCCGGCGATGAAGGCTCGGAGTTGGCGTTGGCCAACGGGGCGTAGGAGTGAGAGGTCGGCGAGAAACGAGCGACGGCTCCACGAAGGGAGCGAATGGCTAGGGAAATCATCGCGATGGCATGCCCGTCTTTTGTCGATGCTGGAGAGGAGTCTTCGAGCCAGCAACGGTGCTGTGACGTTTTCTTCTATCGCCTTCCGTCTCGGATGGCGGTCGTCGTCGGGTCACGGTAGTGTCGCCGTCAAAGTCGACAGGTCGCAGCGGATGGTATGACAGATGGCGTGGCTTTGTGGACGCGGGTCGGAAGCAACGCGAGAGGGAACGTCGACAACGCAGAAGGCAGGCGAGTAGCCGTCGAAGGAGGGACAGGCGACGACGATATTGGGGATCGAAGCAGTCGGCGAGGGATGATGACACAAGTTCGCAGAGAACCAAGGCGTCGCGAGGGAGAGGGTGAGTGGGGGGGGGTATAGGGACAATATGAGGATGGGGATGGGCTTTCAATCAACTACCTAGGTAGGTACGGAAGGAGTGCCCTGGATTGGTTTCGCGGAGCGATTGACTTGGCGCTAGTTTCAGAGCGGGAAAGGGGGACCTGGAGCTAAAAAGCCGTTGGTGCAGTAAAGTTGTGATTGATCTACCTAGGATTGGCGTCCGTCGGGCGAAAGGTTAATACACAGTGTATGGGCCGGGCGGGAATAGGTACTGAAGGTATCAATATTGACAAGCGGCGATGCAAGGGAAGCCGGAAATGGAACAGGGCAAAGGGCAAAGGGGGAAGCAAAAAAGCAAACGGGCAATCAAGCAAGCAACCGGGTTGGCTGCAGAAACCAGGCCTTGTTCCGTCCGAGAGAGGCAGGAGATGGGCACACTGAGGTGGCAGTGGACAGTGGATGGCGACTGCGACTGCGACCGTGACTACAGTGTGAGTGTGAGTGTAAGTGTGAGTGGATGGATAATAAATGAGGCAGGATCCGATTGCCTGTTGGTGTCAGTGGTTCCTTCACTTTTTAATTGAGATTCGCTATGGATCGAATTTTGACATCTCACGTCACTACCTAAGGTAGGTCCTGCCTTCCTCACCCTTATTTTACAAAGGTCAGAGTCCGAATCTCAAAAGCAGGTACGAGACGTGTCAGGAAACGGGAAGGAACGAATACGCGACACACAGACAGAGGAAGAGGCAGGTACGAGTTCGAGTTCGAGTTCTCGAATGGAGAGACAAATGTAGTGGATGCGACTTTCCAGTGTTCAGATGAGACGAGACGTGACGTGGACCCGCGCTGTTCTGCTTTGCCCTGCGGAACACTCAAGGGACGCAAACGCCACGGTGCATCATGCGGATTGCGGCAAGCGCGAGGGGCAAACACCACCGTGGGAAGGCACGCCGCAGACAAAGCAGACTTCTTCCCGAATGTCCATATCAACAAGCACCTAGGTAAGCAATTAGGTACTTATGTGAGCAATGGGTAAGCACGGTACGGAATGGATGGATATACTATCCGTACCCGGCCCAGTCCTCCCCGCCTTGCCTCCTTCCTGAGTCCCTGATGATGAACGATACTGGTCGGGAAGGCCCAGGCCCAGGTGGTTCCTTCCAGGGTCCTCCCTTTATTTGTCGCTCTTCGTGCCCATTGGCCGGAATACCTCCCTTCTGTTGGGACTCAGGCGGGACCACCTGTGCTCTAGCGGCCCTTACCACCGGGTCCCGCTCGGCGGCAACTTTTCCGACAACCTCCAAGGTACAACTACCACTATCTACACTGTAAGGACTGAGATAGAATACCACCACTATGATTTGTTGACCTGGAAGCAATAGGAAGGGCCATCTCTTTCTATCTTATAAGAACCACGGAACGGTCCCTTTCGCCGAAACTTGGAACCCATTGATTGACAAACCGAAGGAGCAGCGGCGCCGGCAATCACCGGACTACCTAGCTACAGGAGACACATTGGTAGGTACTTTGGGTCAACGCCAATCTGCGTGGGGGCCGAGGTTCCTACTCCTCACTTGCTTTGTAAAATAGGGAGGAATGATGGCAATCGTCTGTTACACCTATACTTAAGCTCGAAACCCAGCTAATAAACGAGTAATTCGTCCCCAACCACGTCCTACTGCGTGCGCGAACTTTCTCATTCGCCATGAAGAAATCAGCCCGTCTCAGATCCCATCCCTTTTTACAAAGTGCCACCAAGGATCGAGTCACGCCGCCCGATTGACCAATTGCCTCGACACATCGCTGAAGCCGCGGCGGAACCGTAAGCTGACTGCGGGGACCGGAGATGAGAACCTAGACGAGGTTAACCATCGCACACTACGGAGTACCGTACCACCATCAGCAAACCAAGTCCAGCTTTGGGTCTTCCGCAGGGACTACTTTGGGGTGCAGAAAATTTCAGCCCTACAGCTCACGGACATCTCCCTCGGACACTTTCGTGTCGTGTACGGATACGCGGTGCACACTATACTAGGGCGAATGGCATCGTGTCAGTCGAACCTGACAGCCAATGGACGACCTCATCAGAGTATTGGTTATAATGAGTAGCCTGGATGCTGCCTGTTCGTGCTCCGTGTTTCGTCACTCTGCAGTCACGGATGAGGTTGGCGTCACTACCTACCGACTAGGTATTACCTTTGGTATCTCAGTGTGCTGCTGACAGCTGCTGTCGCGTTGCCTGCCGCCTCGCCGTCCAAGGCTGACAGGCTGAGTCGCAGTCGCACCTTGGGTCCAGAACGGGTAACTTTCCTCTTGCATTTTCCCCGGGAACTCCTCACATTCTCTTCATTCCTCCCGGCTACATCTCAGAGACATGGATTTGGTGTCTCGGACCCCGCAATCCAACAGAACGGGATCCCGAGGAATTCTGCCCACCGACAAGCCTCGGACGCGGCGGCATGCATCTCATCTCTGCAACAAATGCGCCAATGCGAACTGCGCAAATTGTAAGTATACGAGGCGTATACGAGGCACGTAATTCGAGGCCGGTCGCCTTGGGCTGAGGCCAAAGGTGACGCAAAACGAGGCAAGGCGCCGTAAGGCAACCGACGGTCACTCCCGCATGCAGGTTTGCTTGTAGTCTAGACTCACCGATGAGAGAAGGGAGGGAGAAAGAGAGAGCCTCGGCTTTGAGTGGGCAGAAAGGCGGTGACTCTCTACCTACCAAGGTCGTCTCCATTCTCCAGTCCCCAGGGACCTGCGGTCCTGCACAGCCCAGCGGCACGGAAGGACGACCGGTCAGACGGGCCCGGAGACAGGACCGAAAGGATCACTGGCCGATCACACCCTCTCCACCCTAGACTGAAGAGAAAAGAAAAGAAAGGCGCGCCGCCTACGTTCATAGGCTATGGCTACCTATGCTTACCGTGCAATTGGGCGGGCGGGTTGGCCCAGACAGAGTGCTTACCCGCCAAGGATCTGGCTGACATTGCTTACACTACGACGACACCACGGACACGCCGTCTTCAACGTCGAACCATCCAACATGCCGTAAGATGCACGTTGGTGCAAGTTGCGGCGGTCTCCTGCACACCGGCGGATATCAGTGGCGAGGCAGGCAAGGGAGACATGTTACTTGTCGGATATCGAACTCGTTGGTCTCCATAGCTATCACGTACACTACGGAGCAATACCGGTAGCCTACTCACCTACCTATAGGAGGTTATCTA
Source organism: Colletotrichum musae (assembly GCA_027406025.1). Taxonomy (NCBI): domain Eukaryota; kingdom Fungi; phylum Ascomycota; class Sordariomycetes; order Glomerellales; family Glomerellaceae; genus Colletotrichum; species Colletotrichum musae. The sequence continues at coordinate 323,428 of JANVYC010000001.1, read as the reverse complement.
CAGTGCACAATCACCAACGGCGGCGGGGCCGCACCACGCCTCGGATCTACCGGCGACGGCCCGGTGCTTGCTAGTCTCGACCTCAACCCCGACCCGGCCAGCGGCAATGCGGCGGTGCTTGCTGGTCAGAGGGCGTCCAAGACTATGAAAACCCACGTGACGCAATGCGATGTGATCCATGCGACCCGACGCCGCCTTGTGGAGGACGGGAACGGCGCATGCCAGATAGGTAGTCAGCGGCGTCCCGTACCTAGGTAATTACACGGAATTAGCACCTAAAAGTACCCAGCACTCAACAGGTAACGCAGATGCGCAATGCGTCTTGTTGCTTACCGAAGGTACTTCCTACTATTATAGGTACTACCTACCTGTCTAAACATCAACACCGAGTCTGTCACTCAACTCAACAAATCCATGGCCAAGAATGAATTCACAGCCCTGGTCGCATTCGCCGAGTATTACGACTCACATGCGTGATGGGTCTTGACCCGGGGGAAGATCGACCCTTACCTCGAGAATGCGTATTAGTGTACCCATCTCGACGCAGCCGAGCCGCACTGAGTCTCACGGAACACCCGCATGATGTGACATAGCCAACAGAGCCGCCAGATACAGACAGACACATTGACACACTCATCGATTTACCCGGCTGAGACAGAGTCATCATGGTCCCGATGCTACCCAGTGCCAAAGGCGCAGTCGCGAGACGAGATGATAGTCATGGCATAGCAGACGAGGAAAAGCAGAGAGCTGAGTGTACCCAACCCTGTCAGGTACGAGATGGTACCGACGATTGGCTCTCGTTGCATCTTGTCGACGCCGTCAGGAACTCGTCGTCTTCAGCCGTTCCCAGTAGGCCGCCCTAACTGTGTTTGGCCTGGTGTCTCGCCCAATCTCGTCCGTTTTCGTCTTCTTCGTCCGGACCAAGGGCCGATGCCACTTTCTTTTTCTTCTTGCGACCCATCATCAGCAGGCAGACAACATGGCACGCAGGGTGTGCTCAGCTGCGCCCCGGGAGGCCCCCACGATGGGAGACTTGACGAGACGATACCGTCCATTATTGGCTCGGCCAAGCACGATGGACAGGGGGGCGCCGTTGGTCCCTAGCATCACTGCATCGGACCCCATCCAATCGCCGCCTACGAGTTGTCACCAACTACATTTCTTCATTGCAGTAGCTCCTCCGTCCGGCCAAGCCCGCTGCACCTATTATCCACAGAGAGAAGAGGAACAGCGACTGGACGCCTTACCGCATGGCAAGGCTGCTGGCGGGAGGGTTAGAGGAACCCCTCCCCCCCTTTGGCCAGGACTAACACCGACGGATCAACGTCTAGTGTTATTGCCTACTCTTGGCCCAGGGGGGTTGAAAATTAACGAAACTAGAGAGGAGAGGGAAAGAGAGAGAGAAAAAAAAATTGACCCATGACAGCTCTTGTGGACCTTTTACATCTGACCTCAGCGCCAATTCGGAGCTACGACGAGACCAACAGTGTACCTGCCTACCTATCTACCTAGAGTAGGTACCTACCTATCTTGCCTGATGTCGTCGCCGGAGAGGAACCCGCCCAGCCTGGTGATGGTTCCTCAACACCAAGCCGAGCTACAGTGTACCTACCTACCTACCTACCCTGGAGCAACTACGTAGGTAGCAGGTGCAATGGCTGCTGCCTCTCATGCCCCTTCCCTTTCCGCCTCGCACTGCCGCAAGGCAGGCGCAGACAGGGTACATTTGACCCTTACCTGCCTATCTTGCCTTACCGTCACTAGCACGTTGTGTCATTCCATGTGATTCCCATGTTCGCCTCGAACTACACTGCACACCCCTCCCCCTCCACCTCAACCTCCACCTCCACATCCACATCCACGTCTCCTTCGGTGTTCGCCCTCCCATGCAACCCGTAAGTCCGTTCCACGAGGAGGATTCTGCGGCTACCTATATGAAGGAGAGGCTCTTCCCCCTCGACGACGACCAAATTCCTTTTCAATTTCCTCTCTCTCTCTCTAAACCTACCTTGACTGATATACCCATACGACTCTTTTCCTTTTCTTTCCCAGTTTGAAGTTTGAAGCGAACTGGATCTCTTCTTCGACATGTCTCACACAACACCACAAGAACAGTTCCCCAGGAACCAGCCGGCCCTGGCCGAGAGGCTGGCAGCAGCTCGCCAGCTAGTCCAGAGGTCCATCTCTCCAGTTCCTCAACAACCCGAGCCAGCCGTCGGCTCCACCTCAGAACAGCCCGAGCCCGGCAACTTGCTCCAGGATGTCAAGAAGCTCGGCTTCGAGGACTTTGATACCCTCGTCAACTTCTTCTCCTCGGCCGTCGAGGGACAGATCAACGATAACGAGTTGCTCCTCGAGCACCTCATCCAGCTCTTTGCCAAGCTGCCCCAGAACACCGTCAAGGGAAAGAAGCTTGAGAATGGGCTTATCCATCAGCTCTGGAACGGAATTGACCACCCCCCCATGACCACCCTCGCCGAGGAGCACAAGTACCGCGCTGCCGATGGCTCTGGCAACAACATCCACGACCCCAAGATGGGTGCCGCGAACACGGCATATGCCCGCTCGACCCCGGCCAAGAGCTACCAGAACCCCAACCAGCCCGAGCCCGAGATGATCTTCGACATGCTGTTTGCCCGTGGCACCGAGTTCAAGCCCCACCCCAACAAGATCTCCAGCGTCCTCTTCTACCTGGCCACTATCATCACACACGACATCTTCCAAACGGTAAGTCTCGATCCCTTTTCCAGCCTCTACATCGTTTCCGGGCCTTATAACTGACTGGCTGCGCGATACAGGACGGCCTCAGCGGCGTGAACAAGACCTCTTCGTACTTGGACCTCGCTCCCTTGTACGGTAGGAACCAAGAGGAGCAGGACGCCATGCGCACGGGAAAGAATGGCTTGCTCAAGCCCGATACTTTCTCCTCGAAGAGAGTCCTCGGCTTCCCCCCTGGTGTTGGTGTCATGTTGATCATGTTCAACCGCTTCCACAACTACACCGTCACTCAGCTGGCAAAGTAAGTCGCCGAAGCCGTCTTTTGCACTGCACGGACAAGCATCGCTAACCTCTACATCAGGATCAATGAGAACAACCGGTTCCCCAGGCCATCTGCTGATGAGCCGGAAGACTCGGCTAAGTGGAAAAAGTACGACAACGACTTGTTCCAGACGGCTCGCCTGATCACCTGTGGTCTCTACGTCAGCATCATCCTCCGGGACTACGTCCGCACCATCCTGAACATGAACCGCTCGTCATCTAGCTGGGCTTTGGATCCCCGCACCAACGAGGGCAAGAGCATTCTCAGCCAGACCACCCCTGAGGGAACTGGCAACCAGGTGTCCGTCGAGTTCAACCTCATCTACCGTTGGCACAATAGTATGTCGCCCAGAGATGAGAAGTGGACCCAGGATGTCATGAAGAAGGTCCTCGGCAAGGACCCTTCGACCATGACCTTGAAGGATTTTGGCCACCGCATGAGGGACTGGGAGCAGGAAATCCCCAATGACCCCGCTGCCCGCGGCTTCATGGACCTGCCCCGCAACGCAGACGGTACTCTCAGAGAGGAGGACCTGGTCAAGATCTTCAAAGAGTCTGTCGAGGATGTCGCCGGCTCCTACGGCGCCAACAGGATCCCCGAAGTCATGCGCCCCATAGAGTTGATGGGCATTCAGGCTTCTCGGAACTGGAACTGCGCCACCCTGAACGAGTTTCGCGAGCACTTTGGCCTGACCAGACACCCGACATTCGAGGACATCAACCCGGACCCCGAGGTGGCCGAGAAGCTCAGGTTCCTCTACGGCACGCCAGACGCCGTCGAGTTGTACCCCGGTCTTATCACCGAGAAGGCCAAGCCTCCTATGGCCCCTGGAAGCGGTCTCTGCGGCAACTTCACCATGACGAGGGCAATCTTGTCTGATGCTGTCGCACTGGTCCGGGGCGATCGCTTTTACACGATCGATTACACGCCCAAGAACCTGACCAACTGGGGGTGAGTTTTCCCGTGTTCTTTCAAATGACTGGTATAGCTAATGCTGATGAAACTTAGATACAACGAAGTCAACTACGACCACAACGTCGACCAGAGCCACGTCATCTACAAGCTCGTGTTCCGCGCCTTCCCCAACTCCTTTGTCAACAACAGCATCTACGCCCATTACCCCTTCACGGTGCCTTCGGAGAACAAGAAGATCCTCGACAGCATTGACAGGTCTTACCTCTACTCCTGGGAAGAGCCCAAGCTCAAGTCGCCGACGATCCCCATCATGTCCCACCAGGCGGTCAGCGACGTCTTGTACAACCAGGAGGACTTCAAAGTCGTCACTGGACCCGCCATCCGCCACCTGGTCGGCCAGCCTGGAAAGAACTACGGTGCAAACTTTTGTTTGTCTGGCGACACTCCAGTCAACGCCGCGGACCGCACCGTGATCCGCAAGGGTCTCATCTCTGGCCCCTGGGAGAAGGAGGTATGGAGGTGGTTCACCCATGCGACGCCCAAGTTGCTTGAGCAAAACAGCTTCGCCATCCCCCGCGGAAGCAGAGAGGCTGACATTATCCGCGACGTCATCAACCTGACAAACACGCGTTTCAATGCTGCGCTGTTTTGCATGCCCATCAAGAACGAAGAGAACCCCTGGGGTGTCTACACCGACCAAGAGCTGTACGCGGCTCTGGGAGCTATGTTCCAGTGTGTCTTCATGGACCAAGACATTGCCAACAGCTTCAAGCTGCGCACCATTGCTCGCGAGCTTGCCCAGGACATGGGCAAAGTCGTTACCCTGATTGCACAGACCGTATCCAAGGCTGGCTTGATCACCGACATTGTTGCCAAGATCCGCGAAGGCGAGGCCTCACTTCCCACCTACGGCAACCATCTGATGGAGCGTCTGCTTGCGGATAGCAAGAACATCGACGAGACCGTCTGGACAACCATCATGCCGCTCATCACCGCCAATGTCGCGAACCAGTCCCAGGCCATGGCCCTCTGCGTCGACTACTACCTTGACGACGCCGGAAAGAAGCACCTGCCCGAGCTTTACCGCTTGGCTCATGAGAACACGGAAGAGGCGGATGAGCTGTTGATGAAGTAGTAAGTTTTTTCACAGTTCCTTTTCTATGAACAACCATCCTAACTAGAGTACAGCATGCTCGAGGGTTGCCGCCTTCGTGCCCCGATTGCCGTCTATCGTGAGGCTGCCACCACGCAAGTCATCACCGACTATGTCCCGTGCTTGCCTAACGAGTCAAACCCTACCTCCCGCGATCCCATCATCAACCCCAACCTCGAGGCCAGCAAGCACGAAGTCAAGATCCCCAAGGGCAGCAAGGTTGTTTGCAACTTCATCACTGCTGGGCGCGACCCCAACATCTTCCCGGACCCCAACGAGGTGCGCACCGACCGACCGCTCGAGTCGTATGTCCACTTCGGACTGGGCCCTCACTGGTGCGCTGGCAAGGAGATGAGCCGTGTCGGCCAGACGAGCCTGTTCAAGCAGATTTTTGGCCTGAAGAACCTGCGCCGCGCGCCTGGCGCACGTGGCGAGCTCAAGAACGTCCCGGCCGCAGCGTGGCCGGGCCAGGTGGGCCTTCCGGTCGAGGGACAGAATGGACACGCGCAGCCGCAGCCGTGGCTTGGTCTCCGCGCATTCATGACCGCTGATCAGAGCTCTTACTGGCCCGTCCCGACGACGCTGCGTGTGCACTGGGATGCTTAGATGAGTAGCAGTCTTTGGGATTCATGTACGAGAAATGTATGATTATGAAGGAACATGCGGCAAATTGGCAGTTTGGGAGGGTACAATATTAGTATAGCGTCTTCGAACTTGAACATCATTCTTTTATTCGGTTTAGTTCCATGCGCCAGAGTGCTTCCTGTCTGCAACCCAACTGTGTTTCGATGGAGATCTGCGTGACGGTGACGACATCTCGACTCAACACAGCTGAAATTGAATGACACAACGTAATGAAATGACTATTTGCCGTGAGCTTGAAGCTAATTACCATAACTTGCTTTCTTAGAACCATGCTTTGAACGTGTAACAGCTCTGAAGTGGAATTTCCCATCACCGCGACAAGCTCTCCTGCCCGACTGCAGATTCTGGTGAAGAATAAAAGCTGTTAAAAAGAGAGCACCTCTCATCCAGAACCGTGGCATTGGCTGGAGCCGCGATAGCTGCCACGTCCCCGACGTCGCCGATGACCGTGGCATCGGCAGGCGCATAGTCGGACCCCACGGCCGGCCAGCCCGGCCCAGCAGCCGGGTTCTTTGTGAATCGAGCAATAGCTCTCCTAAAGTACTCGTAGACGGCATACGACTGCGGTGTGTGGGGGGTGGCCGTCGGCGATGTGAAGAGCAGGATGATCTCGGACCCATGGAACTTGCCCAGCCAGGAGTACTCCTCTGGGAGCAGGTGCAGGATGGAGGCGTTGAAGGTGTAGCGCCAGGTTGGGATGTTGTTTGATGCTGCTGTCGATGCGAGCTTGGATTGGGGCTGTAGGGTTGTTAGGAAGATGGGAAGTGTGATGATAAGATGGGACGACTTACGCAGGCCCAGAGGTAGTCTGTGTAGATGGCGGCAGCGAGGTCAAAGTCTGTCTTGAGCTCTGGGTCGGAGCGGTAGGTTGATACAATTGCTCTTGTGACTTCTTCCCGAACGAAGGCGGGAGGGAAGAATGCTGATAGGAAGGCTGTGATGTTGATCTGGTCGTTGATCAGGCCCCGTCCCTCCTGCGCAACGGTCCCTGTCAAGATTGGCACTTTGGCGACGTTGCCGCTCCTCCAACGCTCGGCTGGCTTGTCCATGACTGTGAGGTTGTCTAGCTGCGGGCCGAAGGTGATTCTGTGAGCCCGCATTGCGTCTATGAGCTTCGCTGCCGGGACGTCGGTCATGCAGGGTAGGTCTCCGGCGGGACAGCCCACGGCGGCGGAGAGCTGGGACCACGCGGCGTCGGGGTTTGAGAAGGGGGAGGACAGGGGCCCGATGCTCATCTGTCCGCTTGACATTATTGCTGCGCGGAACGGCGGCGGGGAGTTGGTGTGAGCTTGCAGGTGGAGGTCGACTGCGAGGGAGCCTGCGGACTGGCCCCATATCGTGACCTTGGCCGGGTCGCCGCCGAAGGAGGCGGCGTTTTGTTGGATCCATTCGAGGGCTTTGCGTTGGTCGTGGAGGCCTAGGTTGCGGTCTAAGTTGGGGACTTCGGGGGCGGAGGGGAAGCCGAAGACTTGGTTGTGTTAGTTATTAGGCCTGTGACCGGTGGGGTTGGGGGAGGTAGACCGTTTGTTCTGTAGTTGAACGTTATGGCGATGATGTCCTCGTACGCCGCGAATGGTGATAGATCGGAGCCGCCGTGCCCAAGTTGCCAGCCGCCGCCGTGGATGAAGACGAGGACTGCGCGGGGGGCGGTAGTCACCGGCGGGATGGGGGCGAAGACGTTGATTGTCAGGCAGTCCTCGCTCTCGAGCGGTTTTGGGGTGTTGAAGAGAGTTTCTAGTCGTTCTGGTCTGGGGCCGAGCTCTTGATTCCGGTCAGTGAGGGCATTCGTCTGGTAATGAGAAGTAGGATGGGGTAGGTACCGTTGAGGCCGAAGTTTTGGTGGCATGCTGGGCCGAATGCTGTGGTATTCAGGGGTGAGGACCACGGGGCCGGATCGGAAGGGCGGGAGAAGTGCCGTGCTGTGGCGTAGGGGATTCCTAGGAATTTGTTCACGGTTGCTGTGTTGTTAGGGAGCTTCGTGGTAAGGCCGAGGATGACTCCCGAAGAGATAGTGGCACTTGGTTGCGGCGTGGTCGTGGCTGTTGCCCCGGCGGATAACACGAGAATCTGCTGAAGATGCATGGCTTTGGAAGCTGTAACAACGATGATATGCAGAAAAGAATTAAAGAATGGATCGAAACCGGATAGCTGTCAATAGTGATATGGACATGTACTGATGTATTTATACTAGAACCAAGTTCATATTGCAGAAGCTGTATCCTGACGTGGACAAACACCGCCCATATCATCTAGGAGAATTTGTCTTGTGAGGTCCCGACTGACGACGATCGATACTCCTCGAATTGTGGTAGCCAGACATGGCGCCGCCTGAAGGCTTCTTCTGTATGGCTGTTCCCCATGGCTCAATATGCGTCTGACATGCCTTCCCGGGCCATCGGGTCAGCTTTCTGCAGGAAAAGCATGTCTTGCACTACCCGCCCCGCCAGTGGTAGCTCGAACACGAAAAACGAAGCCAAGACATGGCTTGCGCAAAGGAATGCGACCCCAACCAACACGAGATACGAGCGCGAACGGGCGGGGTTGGGGGTCGCATGCCCCCGGCGCGCGTTGGGTTTCGGTGAAAGTGAGAGACAGTGGCCAAGAGATTGAACTTGCATGTTGATGTGTATCGAGATTTACAGAAACCAAACAAACAACCATTTTGGAAAGGAGAAGAACAAAGGAAATAAGCGGCGAAAGCCATGACAATACAAAACGCTTCATCCCTTCGTAAACCATTACCTCGCGCGCACATTCGCTCGAGTAGCCCCCCTGAATCCCACCCGCAACCAAGTTCCTTCTGACAGCCCCTTAAATGGGCTCCGGGCTGTGAGTTACGACGATGGACGGCAAGGGCGGCTTCAAGACGGCTACCCCGCTAGACACACCCAACTGCCCGAGCGTGCTGTCCCCTCCGACCGAAGACCCGCTGATCGATCCGTCCCGCCGCACCCCCGTGTCCACGGCCAGCTGCTCCCAATCTCTCGCCCACGCCGTCCCCGGGGGAGGCGGGCACGGCTTGTCCGTGTTCACCGGCGCCTTGCCCGGGATGAGAATGTCGGGCGGCGCGGGCGTGATCGTCACGACCGGCGCTTTTGGGACCTTGGCGGCCGGTGGCGGTGCCTTGGACACGCTCGTCTGCTCCAGCTCGGGGAACGGCGGCAGGGGTTCCGGGATGGGGAGCATGATGCCGAGCGAGTCCGGGTACGGGTACGGGTACGGTACGGGCGGCACGGGCGGAACGTCGCGGGTGGTTAGGCGCTTTGGGTAGCTGGCTTTGCGGACGAGGCGGGCTCTGGCGGGGGCTGGGACGGTGTGCCGGTGGTTAGCGGGGAAGTAGTAGTAGGCCGGGGGAGTCTGGGTCCGGCTCGGCGGCCGGCTGGTGGTGAGCTCTACCGCTTTGGGGTCCTCCTCCTTCTTGGCCTCGTCCTCCTTTGCTTCGTCCTCGACGACGATGACGGTGGTGGTGCGTCGCTGGAAGCAGGGCAGGTCGAAGGGATGCGCTGAGATTTCCAGGACGAGGATGATTACGATTGCGCTCGCGCTGGAGGCGGGGTTAGCTTGGAAGGCGGACTGGCGAGGGGTATGGCGACTTACATTCCCACCATGGAGATGGCGAGGTTGAGCTCTGTGATGGGGCTCTCGACGAGGAAGCCGGGCCAGCCTGCGATGGCGACCGATGATAGGATGACAGCAGGGATCCAGAGGAGCAACCCCAACCGAGAGACGATGACGGCCCACGAGACGAGGGGCGACTGCAAGGCTTGTTTCCGCACGAACTGTTCGTTGCGGAATGAAACTAGCAAGTGCAGCACGAGGTACATTGGAGATATCATCGACTGCCGAGCGTGGTTAGCGGGCCATTCCAGTGCGTGGCCGAGACGGAGCGGTCTCACAGCGAAGAGAATGAAGCTTTGGGTGAGACAGTCCCGCTTCCCCGACCTCGAGGGCCGAAACTGAAGAGCCGACGCGGTCAAGCCTCCGCCCGCTGAGACGAACAAGAGGAACATGGCGATGCTGATGAGGATGGGCAGCGGCTTGGGGGGCGATTTGGTAGAGACGTCGCTGCCCGTCATGGACGACTTCGTCTCCAACGACTCGACGCTAACGGCGTCGTCGGCCTTGTCTTTGGCGGGAGGAGCCATAGCGAGAAAAAGAAGTAGTGAGCTGGCTGGAGAAGAAAACAATTGCCTGTGGTTGTGGAATAGAACTCATTGTCTGCCAGGCTTGTTCTTATATCTCTCGAGTGAGGATGGCTGGACACATCGCGGTGCACCCCAGCGCTTGCTGGCGTGGCGGGTGGGCTACTCGGCATTCCAACGTGAGACAGCGTTTGGAAGACCAAACTCGTTGGCGAGGGGCACGCTAGAACGACTCGAGACTCGACACTGAAGATCTGTCTTTGCATTCCTAATCTTGGCTGTCATGTTAGAATGTCGGGCTGGGTTGAAGGACAGGTTGTGGCTGACGTTTCCAACTCGATCGTGATGCCGCGGGGGAGCCTTGGCCTTCAATGCACATGGAATTGATACCATCGTGAGAGTACCAGCTCGGGGACCGCTTGGCTAAGAGAAGACGTATTAAGTTAGTCCACTAGGGAGAGAAGAACAACAATACAACGTGGGGTTGGTTGAGATGGCGCAACAAGTATACAGTGGTCTCACGAAATGTGGTAAGATATGCGATGATAAACTCCAAATCATATATTCAAAGGAACCAAAAGGTCCTATTACGTATGTTGATGGTCATTTGTGACAATGAGCGGAAGCCTTGCCATCCGCAGAGAGCGCCGTCAGGGGCGCCAAATGAGAGGTTGCCGAGGCAAGAGATGGGCGAAACCAAATGCACAACCCAGCCAAAGGAAAGTGGACACTCAATCCAATTCAGGCTCCAGCCTCCGTATCAACTTGAGGCCCATTTTAGATCAGCTCTCCCAGACGGGCCTCGCGGTCGCCAGCCCAGTCGTCCTTCTCGTAGAAGCGGAAGACGAGATCGTAGTCCTCAAAGTCGTGGACGATACGGTCGATGCGACGGTATCCACGGACGGGGTCAACGAGGCGGTTGGAAGCGGTGGCCCTGGAGGCGTGGTTGCCCATGCCGTACGGGTTGGCGCTCTTGCCCTTGGCCTCGAAGAGGGTGACGCTGAAGCGGCCGGGCTTAAAAATGTCGACAACGTGCTCGATAATCTCCGCAGTGGTGCGGCCGCTCTGGCCGCCAGGGACGTTGGTCTCGAAAGATGCGAACGAGCAGTTGGGCTCAGGGGTGACGTGGACGGTGAAGTAGTGGGCGGCGTTGGCGCCCTTCTCACTCTTGGAAGCATCCTCGTCGTCGGTGACGGCGGGGACGACACCGTTGGCGGAGAATCCGCAGGGGCTGAAGAGGTAGGCGTCGACACGGGCACCGGGGTACTTGCTCGTGGGGTAGACGCTCGACAGGCCGCAGCCCTCGGAAACGACGGTGCCGAGAGCGTGGCCCTCGGTGGTCATGGCCTCCTTCAAGGCGCGGTCCGCGTCGGAGAGGTCTGACTCGCCGACCTGGGCGAAGACGTCGACGGGCTCATCATCCGAGCTCTTCTCGTGAACCTGGGAGATGTCGCCCAGGCTCTGGTGGGCACTGTCCCGAGCAGCCTGGGTCTGGGGCAAATGCTGTTTGTCGGTAGCGACCGGCGACAAATAGAATTGCTTCGCGTTCTCGGGGTCGAGATCGGTCATCAAAATCTCCAGAGTCTCGTCGTTGTGCTCCTCGACCCCGCTGCTGAAGCTGGCAACGCTGCCAGTGGGAATCTTGGACACGGAGCCGCCGAGAGCGTCCTCCTTCTCGTCGGGAGTGCGAGGGGGCGTCAGGGTGTTGTTCGGCGACGTGATGTAGAGGTACCAGTGGTCACCGTTCATCTTGCCGACCATGTAGGCGCTGCCGCCCTCGAACATGTCGTCCAGGTACTTCACCTCCTGCCTCCAGCTGCGGTGGGGACCCTGTTGGCGGTCGGGGAACAAGAAGTTCTTCCGGCTGTAGAAGACGCGGTAAGGGGTGGCAGCGGCCTTGATGTCGGTGGCCTCCTTGGCATTGTGGAAGGGGAAGCCGGCGTGCTCTGCAGCAATGTGGAGAAGGCGCTGCAGACCGAGCAACAGAGTGGTGGTGCCGCAGGTCTTGAGGATGAGCTTGTGGGGGAAGACGAACAGGCTGGACTCGGAGAGCAGGTAGGCGTCGACGGAGTCGGACTCGAGAACGGACAAGATCTTGCAGTTGACCATGTCAAGCATAGTGACCCAGGTGTCGGCAGAGACGGCCTTCAGTCCATTGGGCTGAGCGCTAGGGGGGAGGGCCTCGGGGCCGGGGGCGAACCAGACCTCGAGGAGCTTCTCCGGGCCCTCGAAGGCGTTGCTCGAGTCTAGGTCGGCAGCCACATCGTGATTGATGGTCAGGTGAGGGGTGGCCTCGGCAGGAGACAAGGCATAGTCGTTGGGAACCGAGAGGTTGACCATCTTCAGCGGAGCTGGCTGTCTGGGTGCGACCCGGCAAGCACTTGAAGAAGGATGGACGTGTCGTGTTTCCCGGAGGAGGGCTAGAAGTCCGCGGGACACTAGCTACCACTCAAACGAACTTTGCGGCGTTCGTTCGAGAGAGTAGGCCCACAGGAAGGTGGACTTTCGTGGAGGCTGGCGGAGCCAGCAGCAATGCTATGGATAGAGGAGGTGTAACGTCGCTCGAAAGGACGTTAGGGGGGCCGGGCTTGGAGGGGTAGCAAGAAAACTCTTGGGACCGGAATTGTGGCTCTCGAGATGGGCCTCGCTCTGGCAGACACCGATACCTGTGGCGGAGTATCGGACCTAGCAGACGAGGTTATCTGCGCGATCGGGATTTGGAGGGCGTGGGTGAGGAGGAGAGCAGGGAACTCGTCGTCCGTCAGTCGAGGTGATTGGTGCTTGGGTATTCAGCAAGTGTTATCTGGGCCTGCAGGGTAGACAATTGTTAGACCAGAACTGTATGCGAGGGAATTGCGAGAGGTGCGCTTGATGTTTGTCTTCTCGGGGGTGGAGGGAACAGTAGAACATACTTTGCGGGCTTGGAGAGGAAGCGGAGGAGATCGATTCGGTTCATAGACGGCCAGGAATCGGCTGGGATAGCGGGGCAGACGAGCCAACGACTACTTTGTCACCGTGATGTGGTGTTAGATACGCGTCGTGATCATTGAGATGTTCAAGTCGGTGGAGATGGATTGCGAGGGCAGTGGGAGCGGTTTGCGCGGGGTAAGTTGCGTCGCGAGATATCGTGAGATGGTGTCTCGTGATGGGATCGGAAGAAGCAGGATGTTTGCGCCGTTAGATCAGTCGCGGGTTGGATGGCCTGCTGGAAGGCAGAAGAGATGGATTCGGAAAGATCAGAAAGAGATTTCCCGTCAGCTGGTACACAAATCGGAACGGCTTCACAACCGGATGTCGACGTGGAGAGGAAACAATTTTGAAGCTCCCAGCGGGATTCTGCGGTTGTGGTGGTGGTGGTGGTGGTCTGGCAGTGGAGGGGGACGACGTGCGCGCCGTGGCAGTGGGTAAAGGAAAAAAAAAAAAAAAGTTGTTTCCGCTCTGCTGCGTCGTGCTGCGCTGGTGGGATGGGGCGACCCCTCGTCTGCTCTCCACCGCAAATTTCAGCCCAAAGTCACTGGTCAGTGTTAAAGACGCTCCCGTCCAACGTTCCTTCCTGGATTTGGCAAGTACACTATACCTGTGTACGCAGGTACCTAACCTGTGCCATGTGGTGTAATGTACCTATCTTCATCCCATATTCTACATCTCCGTATTCCGTCCCTGTATTCCTTGACTAGGTCGACTTTCGCATTGCCTTCCTTTTCATCGCCTATCGTCTGCGCTCTTCGGATCTCTCTGCTTTACCCGGCCCTTCGCGCTGCACAGGACCGTCTCGCCGACGAGAAACATGGATGGTGGGGAGCTCTGCCCGGGATGGAACGGAGTCAGGAGACAAATTCCCGTCCCGTGAAAGTGACAGGTACAAAAAGTACCTGCCTACCCAAGACACGCAGGTGAAGTACCTGACGGATAGGTAGTGGAGGTTCCCCGTGCTGGCTCATTGGCTGCTACAGCGCCATCAGCCACTGAAGAATGCTGCGAGACGTCATTTTCACCGACTGGCCTGGCCAACCTCCGGCCCACGGCACCAAATCGTCGATAATGGAGGGGTAAGCTGCGGCTTGCTGCCCACAAATAGACACACCAAATGCAATGTGGTGTATAATGCCCAGAACGCTTTACTCAACGGTCGTTATCGCGGCGAATTCATTTGCCCTGGGATAGCGGTGACACACGATGTGCAATGAGAAGGAACCAGCGTTGTATTCGTTTGCATCTCCGTCATGTACACGTGTAGATGCGGTGAGCTGAGCCACTAATTTGAGTGCCATCACTGCCATGTAGCTAGGTAGGTCGTGCCTTGCACGACCGCCCTCGTGCTCGCGGTAGTAGGTACTCTGACAGCATCCACTGACAGCAGTTGTACCGCGTGAATCAGGCACCGCTGGAACTTTGGCGGGGCATTTCCGGGGAGCTCCCAAGGATTCTGCCAGTCTTCCAAGCCTGCCACGCATCGACTTCTGGGCCGCTCATCGGGCGCCGGCTGCTATAATAGCGGGGTTGCGGCGCGTTACATCCAGGTAGGTAGGTAGGGTTTAGGTACCTACCTAAGTCTCCTAGGTAGGTACCAGCGACCATCGTATCACGGCTCGGTGTATCTGATACTGATGGTCTGCGTTGCGCTGATAAGCATCCGTGGGCCGTACTTGGCTCACCAGGTTTGGTGCGTGGTGTTTCAACTCAACTCTCGATGCCGTCTTGGTTTCTCTCTCTTCCGCGGTCGTCGCTGGACCTGGCGAGGGACGCTCATGACTGGGCCTGGCTCTCGATCGCCGTTGTCAGCTTCGTCGTGATCTCGCCGAAGATGCGCGAAAGCGAGCAGTCCTGGTACTTCTCGACCAGGGTATCGCCCTTGGGCTGGTCGTCTTCCGGCTTGCTCATCTCTTGGCCGTTGATATGCGTGCCCTGGGGATACTGAGGTCTCCTGCCCGACTCGACGAGCTCGCCGAACTGGGGGTCGATGGGCACGGTGCCGAGGAAGGGCACCGAGAACTCCTGGGCCATAACGGCCCCGCCGCCGGAGCTGAAGATGTTGGTGCACTCGGAGCAGTGCGGGCAGACGAAGCCGCTCATGTTCTCGACGACGCCGAGTACCTTGAGGCCGGTCTTGACGCAGAAGTTGAGCTCCTTCCTCACGTCCGCCGTTGCGACTGCTTGGGGAGTCGTGACGACCACCGCGCCGGCGACCTGTCCTGGACGGGCGTCTCGCATGAGCGTCTCGGCGAGGGAGATGTGCTCGTCGCTGGTACCGGGCGGGGTGTCGATGAGGAGGTAGTCCGTCTCGTCCCAAAGGACGTCGGACAGGAACTGCCTGACCATGGCCGTCTTCTTGGGGCCACGCCAGACGACAGCGTCGCCGCGACGGGGCAGGAGGAAGCCGAGACTCATGGCGCGGAAGGAGCCGATGCCCTTGTCTTCAACGGCATCGTGAACCGGGACGGGGAGCCAGCCACCGGGGGCCTGTGTGACCTTCTCGGCTTCGATGGAGAGCATGCGGGGGATGGAAGGGCCCGTCAGATCGACGTCGAGAACGCCGACGGAGAAGCCCGCTAGGGAGAGCGACAGGGCGAGCTGGGTCGTGACGGACGACTTTCCGACGCCGCCCTTGCCAGACAGGACCTGGTGCAAGTCAGCGTGGGTTTTGACAGCGACGAAGCATAGTCGTGGTGGGATGGCGGGGTAATACCAGCACGATATGCTTGACTTTGGAGAGCGACATTTTCTGCTATTGCGGGTGCTCTGAAGTCGTGGAAATCCGGTAAGGTATGCGATTGTCGCTTTGAGAGGATTCAACGAAGGGCTACCTGGAGAATGTTCAAGTGAGCAATGAGCGCGTGGAAGTCCGAATGTTAAAGAGCAAGTCAAATCCGACTCATTTCAAAGCGAACGCCACGGCCAGACCTGCGATGCCCCCACACTGTCTGTCGGCCGGACCGTGGTTGGTAAGCATTCTCAAGCTGGCATCAGGGCACTTACCCAAGACACATTAGAGTGGAATAGGTAAAATGCGATATTCCTGCTTGGTCTCCAGGTGGTTCAAGTAAGATCTGGCTCGTGTGCACGCTTGCCACTGACACCTCCGCTGCTGTCAGTCGCAAACTTTGACACGTTCGAGAAGGATTCCATCAGGTAGAGGTAGGGTCATTTCGCCCTCGCCTCTGGCATGCCGTCATCGGCGCTCGGTTCTTATCTTATCGGGTCGAGGCCCGTGGAACCTGGGCTAGGTACAGCCACTGAACTACAGCACAGTCCTCAGTGCCTGGACAGCTGGTCTCGGGGCCTACCTACCTAGCGTGCCAGCTAAGGCGCTGTACCTGAAATTGCTTTAGTTACGTGAAGTAGCACTGAGGCATTATGATTAGAACGGATGGACGAAACAAATACAATTCAACACGAGTCTTTATATCTATGATCATACCATAGGAACCAAGGCGAGGTTATCGTTCCTCCTGCGATTGAAATGCTTGGCAGTCAGAAGGCTTGAAACTCGTCTGTGTTCTGAAAGATGCAGCTTCGTCTGAGGATGGGTGGGGCAGAAATGCTTAGTCACCACACTGAAAGTACAGTGCAGCTCCCCCAACCCCCCAGTGTATTAATGCTGCGCTGCGCGCAAACACTGAACACTGCAAAGTCCGTCGCAGCCACTCACAAGAGCTGCCGGCATCCGTGAGACAAAGGCGGCAGTGGAGGTCCACCTTTGGTCCTGAGCGGATCCACCAAGGCTGTCCTGTCCGGTCACAGTCTTGTCCTCCAGCTCAGTCTGAACTCCGTCTCGTCCATCGTTTCCGTCCTTCGTTGAGCAAAAGCCTGTTTATCTTAATTCTGCCTTCGAGCTTCGAGCCGACCCCGAATCTAATCCGCTTCTCAATTCGTACGTCACTTCGTACTCCCGTTCGTTCCGCTACAATCAGCCCTCTTCCTGTTCGCCTCGGACGCCGGACAACCCAAATTACCCGAGCTCCCGTCGCGCATCACCAACGCGATCCGAGAACGAATATGGCCAACTGAGGCCGCATCGCTGCCACGACCACTCGCGGGAGCGCACATCCCAGCCGATCACGCTCCCGCAACACCATGATACGTGGTGACACACAATGGAAGATCCATGGGGCTCTCCGTGGGCGACAACAGACAATCCAGCGCCGTCTCCCGGTCCTTCCAAGACCATCCTCGAGCCTCCGCCTCCAGCCTTCCTCTCCACCCCGAATAACCTGACCGTACCCTCCAGCCAGTCGCCATGGATCGAAGACGATGCATTTGGCGACTGGGCATCCCCAGATCCCGCCCAAGCAGGCAGCGCGTCGCCGTGGTCCTGGGGAAACGAAGTTAACCCGATTGAGCAACTGACACCGAGCTACGAACCGAGACGAAAGAGCAGCACTCCCAAGTGGCCCCGAAGCCGATCAGCCTCTCCAGGCTTTAGAGCACCCATTACCCCAAGCAGTGCGTCTCCGGGCCATTTATCGCCAGATCCGTGGGCGAACCACGTCCCCTCGCTTGCGAAAGACGACCCCGAACCCATTGCACATCTGCCCCAGATACCAGATGTTCCTCCGTTGAGGCTCGAAGACGGACCACTGGATCTGGGACCGCTATCACCGAAGCAAATAATAGAAGAAAATAATACTACAGACGAGCCAGCAACCCTGCAGTTTAGCGAATTCAGCGAGTCTATACCCGAGCCAGCCCCCAAATCTCTAGACCAGACCGATGATGCCGAACCCGTACCTTTTCCCCCAGCTTTTGAGAAGGATGACGGACCTTCTCCCTCTTCAGCTTCCACGGCGTCCCACGAGGACGAGGAACCGCCGGATACGCGGCACGCCGACTCGCCCATCACCTCGATCGAAGATAACCCGCTTCCCAAGAGCTTGCGAAGGAAACCCTCCTCGAAAGTCCAGGAGCTCGTTGAGATGTATGATGGGATTTCCAAGAGAACAACCATCACCCCCGAACCACCTTCCACCCGGCGGAGCACAAGCCGAGAGCCTGATGCCGATGCGAACAAGTCTACGAGAAACGAGTGCGAGGATATCGACTCAGAGGATGACGAGCCGGCGACAGAGCATACGCCTTCCGATTCGATAGAAACCGTCGACGAAGGACCGACAGATGATCCCGCCGACGTCTCAAAAGAGTGGGAGGAAGAAAAGAGGTCGACTCGCCCGCACCATGAACCGTTTGAAGTAGACCTAAGCAAACTCGACGAGCTCATACCGGAGCCAGCCATGGACGACCCGAGAGATGCTGGGGAGGTCTCGGATAGAATCATCACAGACAGCTTCACGGATATATCGGAACGCAAAATGTGGTACAGAGTTTCCCGGCACGAGTCCCTGCGAAAGTACAACGTGGGAGACGACGAGAACTACGTGCGGATTACGTGGTCCAACTCGACGATGCGCACCGAGACGATGACGATCGTTCGACGGTGGATGGAAGAAGACTCGATGGGCGGTCGAGCTTTCCGTGGCGGGTTGGCGGGCAAGACAGGCGGCAAGTTCTTCGGCTGGGACGCGACGACGGAGTCCACGCCCGTCGATCTCGACCGAGTGTTTGGGCGGAAGACGAAGCGACAAGCCTCGATGCACCGGCCGACGCACTCCATCGGCGCCTTGCCTTCTCTCAAGACGGCACCCATGATCCCTGGCTCCAAGGAAAGCACGCCAGCTTCAGCACAGGCCAAGGACAACTGGGAAGGGCTCGCGACGTTTGGCTGGAGTAGCGGTGCTGGTGATGCAAAGCCAGGGCAAGAGGTGAAGCAACCAGAGAAGACGACGTTCAAAAAGCCGCTGCCCCTGGGATTTTCTGGCTTCGACAACACGCCCAAGTCACACGCTTCGCTGCCGGCCTTCACGAGCAAGCCAATGATACCGCCGACGCCGTCCGTGGAAACGACGAATACCAAGGAGGAGGTTGACGAGGACGATGAATGGGGAGACATGGTGTCCCCGACCACGGGCGACGCGACGGACACGGCGTCGATTCCCAAGACCAGCTGGGATTCGTTCTCGACCAACCCGCTACCCGATGGCGGAGCTCTCGTACCCGCGAGTTCCGACGTGGTCGCCAACTCTGTAGCCGACGGGCTCGGCTCCGGGAATAACGCGACGGACGAGGGCAAATCAGGAGGGATGGATATTGGCAGTGCCATCAGCCCCGCCCCCGCCTCCACACCAGCGGCGCCTGCAGACGTACCCCAAAGCCAAGCCCAAGCCCGTCCTGTCCAGTCGCCGGAGTCGACGTACACCTTCAGACCATCGTCAACGGTCAAGCGTCCACCGAACATCTCCGTAGCGGCAACGCTCGACCCGCCAGCCCCATCACTGGATGGGCCAGATGGTAAAGCCGGCGTATCTGCGGGAGGGCTGCTCGATACCCCTCTTACAACGGGTCTCACGACCCCGTCGACAGCGCAGCCGCGGAATAGTACCGATGAGGCTGGCGTAGTGCAGCAGATTGTGCTGAACCTGCCGGACCTGTCGTACATGTTGAAATGATATGAGGCATCTTTGCGGTAGTAGTAGTAGTATTATTCACATACAGGAGGGAGCGACATCTGCCTTGTTTCTCGATAGAGGCATTGGCATAAGGCGGGCGGCATTCATGTTTTCAATATTTTCTCCATCATCTAGCCATGCGATCTAGCGCATCTACTCTGGCGTTTGGTTTGGAAAGGCATCGGAAAAGGGGCCATAGCAAGACCTCTCGATACGCGGCGTGTTTTCTGTACACCAAATTCACACTGATTTCACTGAACCAACCTAACATGGAGTCTCGTGACAATTCCGCGGTGGATGTGCCTGAATCACGACATGGTCGCAGTGCGTAAGAGAATGACACATGACCGGAGACGAAAATGTGCGGTCAGGCCGAGAGAATCCACCGAGAGGTTTGCGAGCGGCTCGCGAGGCCGGGGGGAAAGCAAGCGTGCCCCCCGTCTTCAGACACCGAGTCGCGATCCCGATGTTGATTGCCGTCTCGCCCGTGATTGCCGGCCTCAGTGCCGGGTGCGGGGCGCGCGGGGGTTCGTTCCGCGTCAAGAGTGTCGAGAGACGGTCCTTTTTCCTTGGCCGGTGGGAGGGACTGGGAAGGGCAGTGTATCGTATTGGTAAAGGAGGTGAAGTGGCTGGCTCCCCAAGCGGCGCAGCTGGTTCACTTTCTCCGCGCGCGCGCATCCCCGCGAGATCCACCCGGATAGGGCCCCCTCCCCATAATACCTGGGAGAAAAGCTTACACTGTCTAAGGCATAGCGTCACGGACGTCTCGGGGGGAGTTTGGACGTTGGGGGTTAAAATGGATTCTTTTAGGGAAAAAACTTTGAAACTACAAGAAGGCCCTGACACCCTGCCTTTGACACTTGATTCTTATTCCCGTAAAGGCTGCTGGTGGATTTGATCTTGGGTTTGTTATATTTATCGTCATCTCCCCCGAATCCGATCATCGTCCACGAGGGAGAGAAGAGGAAAAAATCGATTATGGCCCTCACAGAGCTGCTCATCACGCCCTGGGCCCCCGCCCTCTTGGTGGTGGGCGTCGTCGTCTACTACCTGTATCCCTACTTTGTCACGTACGCTCACCTGCGGCATATTCCGTCGCCGTTCCCTGCGCAGTTCACCAACTTCTGGCTGCTGGCCGTCGTCCGGAGGGGAGACAGGTATCTCACCGTCGACAAGATCCACGAGAAGCTGGGCCCCGTCGTCCGGATCCAGCCCAACCATGTGAGCATCGCCGACGACGACGCCATCCAGATCATCTACGGCCATGGAAATGGGTTCCTCAAGTCGTGCGTATTTCTCTCAGAAAAGCAATCCTGTCCACTTGAGACAAAAACACCCTCAACGAACGAGACTGACCCGCGGCAGAAACTTCTACGACGCCTTCGTCTCCATCCAGAGGGGCCTCTTCAACACCAGGGACCGCCACGAGCACACGCGCAAGCGCAAGATGGTCTCGCACACCTTCTCCCCCAAGTCCATCGGCCAGTTCGAGCCGTACGTCCACGAGAACCTGGCCCTCTTCGTGAGGCGGTGGGACGACCTCGTCAAGAACAGCCCCGCCGGCCAGGGCGCCGTCATCGACTGCCTCAAGTGGTTCAACTACCTCGCCTTCGACATCATCGGCGACCTCGCCTTCGGCGCGCCCTTCGGCATGCTCGAGTCCGGCGCCGACATCGCCGAGGTGCGCGAGTCGCCCAGCAGTCCGCCCGTCTACGCGCCCGCTATTGAGATTCTCAACCGTCGCGGTGAGGTGTCTGCGACGCTTGGGTGTTATCCGCAGCTTAAGCCCTGGGCTAAGTACATCCCCGACCCGTTCTTCAGCCAGGGCCTCGAGGCGGTGCAGAATCTCGCTGGCATGGCCATTGCACGTGTGAAGGCAAGGCTCGACAACCCGCCCGACATTGACCGCCTGGATCTGCTCGCGCGCCTGATGGAGGGCAGGGACGATAAGGGCCAGCCCCTGGGGAGGGAGGAGCTCACGGCCGAGGCGCTGACGCAGCTCATCGCGGGCAGCGACACCACCTCCAACTCGTCTTGCGCGCTGTTGTTCCACGCTGCTAGGACGCCTGGTGTGCTGCCGAAGCTCCAGAAGGAGCTGGACGCCGCCATTCCGAACGGTTGTGACGTGCCCACTTACGAGATGGTGAGAGACCTGCCGTACCTGGGCATGGTCATCAACGAGGCGCTGCGGTTCCACTCGACATCGGGCATCGGCCTGCCCCGTGAGATCCCACCTGAGTCGCCCGGCGTCACGATCCGCGGCCACTTCTTCCCGCCCGGCACGGTCCTGAGCGTGCCGTCGTACACCATGCACCACTCCAAGGAGATCTGGGGCCCCGACGCCGACGACTTCCGCCCGGAGCGGTGGGAGTCGCTGACGCCCAGGCAGAAGAACGCGTTTATCCCCTTCAGCTACGGCCCGAGGGCGTGCGTGGGCAGGAACGTGGCCGAGATGGAGATGAAGCTCATCGTGGCTACGTGGGCAAGGAGGTATCGCGTGGAGCTGAAGCAGGACTACATGGACACGCGGGAGGGTTTCCTGAGGAAGCCCCTGGGACTGGATATTAGCATCCAGAGGCGGTAGGGCTGCCCTCTTCTGGCAGGGTGGGAAGTAAGGTTTGAATGTCCATTATATTTGAATCGTGTACATCGAAATATGCCGTCTTTCGACGGCAGTGGTATCAATCGAATACATTGCTTTTCATGTCTGCAAAATCGAACAGTTCACCTTGCCCATATTGTGTCCCCTGAATTACTCAACACGCTTCGCGATGCGACGCCCGACGCCCGGCCTGGTTTAATGGTGTTTCGGCCTCGGCACCGAACGACGGGAATATCCATAGCTCCGATCTCCGTCTGAAATAACATCAGCGTGTTGCCCGAGAAACCACACAAGAGAAGTGTACTTACCAGAATTATGCATTTCTTTCGGGACGCGGAGCCACTATCTGTTATCACATATATATCTCCGGCTAAAGGTATGACGAATCGGGGCGTCATGTCACCCTGTCCCTAGTTTTCCCACCGGCGGAACAAGTCTGATTCGAACATCGCGATCAACCCTTTGCGGAGAAAGCTGGTGGTGCTGTTCGTCGCACTCAAAACTCGTTCTGGAACTCGCCCTGGCTCCACTCGTTGGAGAACCACGCCAGTGAATCGAGGCCCATCGGTTCCATGGTAAAGTCAAGGCCATCCAGAGCCCCCTCGAATGCGTTGTTGATTTCGAGCGACCCCGAGGCGGCCTGCTGGGGCGCCACGGCTGCCTGCTCGTCCTGCCTCTCCGACTCGGGTACCTGAATGTCCTCCCAGGCGATACCGAAGGGCCGATTGGTGAGCTCATCGGCAGCGGGCGCGCCACTGTCGGGGTCGTCCACGAGGTGCACCTGTTGATCGCGGCGGCGACGAGACACACGCTTGGGCCCGGTGCCGTTCCTGTCGTCGTGCGGCTCTTCGCTCATGAGCCGGCTCGGCGTGGCTTGTATCGACAAGCCGTGGTCCATGAGGCGTTGGAGATCAGCTTGCTGTTCACGGGCACGGGTCAGTATCGGAACAAGGGAAGCGAGACGGGAAGTGGCTTACGATGGAGACGGCAGCTGGTCCGGAGCAGCAGCCCTTTGTCACGTCGAGGCAGATGGAAGCCTTTTTTCGGAGGACGTCTGGTGTCAGACCGTAATCTTCGGCGTTCAGGTGGAAGATGTAGTATAGCATGCGGATGCACTGGTAGGCGCACACGGGCATGTCCAGGTCGGCGACCGGGTAGTGATCTAGGGCCTTGATAGAGGTGAACATGTTGGACATTTCCATCGCATGCTCGAAGCATTGGCGCTGGCAGCCCGCAATGAAATCTTGACCCAGCCGTTCCGCAGCGGACCGTGAAAGCGAATCCCGAAGCCCCACGAGTCCTAGCCGGTATAGGTCGCAATGGCACTGTCGCCACCAGATGTGGAGCATGATGAAGACGCACAGCCGCGGGGAGTACGCTCGTAGCCGCAGACTGTTGTCAGACCAGCGGAACGATACGGGTAGACGCTCGGCGAAGTCGGAGAGCTCCTTGGCGAAGGCCTGCAGCTGCTCTCTCATCCGGCTCAAGTCGTCGTCGCTGGAACACGATGCAGCGCGTTTGGCGAACTTGAGGACCCTGCCACGGAGCCACAGGATGCGCACATGGAGGGCCAGGCTGCCAATGTCGTCGTTCTCGGACTCTTCCGGACTGGGGACCAGAGGCCGCAAAGACGGCGGCGGGAGATCAAACTCGAAGTCTCTCTCGTTGCAGGGGAGAGATATGTGAATGGACTCGGGGGTCCACAGGGTTAGGTCCCTGAAGCCACCGGCCATGCCCTGGTCGATCATGAACAGAGCCCACATGAGGCGGCGCCTCGACTCCTGAGCGAGGAAACACAGGTCCGTGTTCTCGTAGTTGAGACGCAGGGCCATGGCAAAGCGGGCTGCCGTGGCAGCGAGGACGAAGGCGCTGGAGAAGCGACGGGTGAAGATGCGGTACTTAATGATGAGAGCGAGGGTCTGGACCTTGATGGTGGATGGGTTCTCCAGACTCTTCAAGATCAGGGCCTCGGACTCGTCGACGCACTTCTCGCCATACTCCTTCGTCCCGGGACCCAGGTCGGTAAGAATGCTGGTGATGCCGATGAGGGCGAGCAGGAGCGGACGGTCCAGGCGGCCGGCGTGATGGCGTTGCATCAGTGATGCCCGGTGAAGGAACGACAACATGGGAATGTGGTGAGCATGCCGAAAAAAGTTGTCGAGGGCACGACTGATGAGCGACTCGAACTGGGGGTCCGATGTTGAGCTGGGAAGAAGTCAGTAAGGAGAAAGCAACGCGAGAACGGGGATTGGATTAGCCGAGCATAAACATACAGCTCTTGGTTAAAGGTGCTCGGCGTATTAGAGGCGATGGCATCCATTCCGCCCATGTCGGAATCGTGGGCACCATCTTCCCTCGACTGCGATCGACGAGCTTGTGACTCACGGGTAACAACAAGCTGGGTCGACGACGAGGTTGGCGACCTCACAACATGATCGAGTAGGGGTGTTTGATGGATGCTCAAACGAGCTCGTTTCGAAGCACGATAGATGCAGTCGATGCCCTGGGCGCGACAGCGCTCGCAGGCAGGAGTATGGCCGCTGCATCTCGCCTTGCGAGAGTGACAACTCTCACAGGCCTGGCGGACGCGACGCCTGGGCAGAGGGAAGGCCGGAGCAGACGAGGATCCATTCGGATCCGAGTTTGGGTCCTCGTAAGTACACGAGAAACCAAGACGCTCACAATTGGTGCACATGTCCCGTCGGCCATCGCAGCGGACCTTCCTGGCGCGGCACGTGACGCATGTCGTCGCCGAGGACCGTTTCGTCGGCTTGGGTGACACGGACGAGGCTGAGGATGTCACGGCGGCGGCGGTAGCAGCAGCGGTGACAGGTGCTCCGAGGTCGCCAGTGGCAGCAGCGGCGGCAGCAATAGGAGCAGCATTTGTTGTGGCGGTGGTGTTTGTGTTTGTGGTTGTGGTTGTCGCGGCTGTCGGTGGTCTGCCGGGTCGGAGATGGTGACCCAGGTTGTCGTTGCTATTGCCATTACGGTTATTGATGCTGCTATCGCTGCTGCCAAACAAGTCGGCCATTGTCCCAGACGCGAGCCCACGGACGACCCGGAAAAAAAATAAGGAAAAAAAGCCAAAAGCGCGCGCGCGCCCTTCACGTTTCCTCACCGGAACTCGGCGGCGTCTGCAGTAGACATGGAGATGGATGAGGCTCGGTCCAAGAAGTCATGGACTGCCCGTAGTGTGCCGGAGAGGAATCGGCGTGGGTCTTTTTTTGCGGTGTGAGGCAGGTGCAAGGAACTGAGTGACTACCACCTGGGGAAGGCACAAGCGCGTTTCGGTGTAGGTTGTGCTGTACAGCGAGGTACAACGAGCGACTACGGAGGAAGAATCCGGGGAACATCAAGAGAGACCCGGCAGACCGCAAACAACAATTTTCTCTGGGCCTTTCGCTCATTAGAATCATCCACCAAGGCAATACTGCACTCTACCCACGCATGCCCTTGACCGGGACTTTCGGTCTCTGGGCGGCATTGAGGCCCTCGAGCCTTGGGAGTTGGGACGGTCTTGGTCTTGGTATTGGCACTAGCTGGAGGTCTCCTACAAGCACAAGGCCCTGGGGCTGGCTGCCTCTGGCGACGTCAACTGGCTCAGCGCCGAAGATTAGTGGGGACAGGCCCCCATGCCACACTGCAGCCCCCAAAGGACCCAGCGCAGCTCCCCGAAAAACTCTCCGGAGAATGACGGGAAGGCGCTGAGGTGTCATGCCTCAAGTGACTTCCACCACTTTATGGACTTACAGGTACCAACTTACTTACCTAGGTAGGTAAGTATTACTCACGATACCACCGAGGTTATGACCTCAGTTAGATGCACGAGAGAAGATAGGACACAAGAGTTGATGAAAATCAACTTCAACCACTCGGAAGAAAGAACGGCAGACCAGCGATTCGGTATAGTCGAGGAGTCCACACCCGCACACTGCTCGGAGCACGTCACAACCGACAGCTCATCCCCGGGCCTGTGGTGTTCAACATGGAAATCCTACCGCACCTTAGCTGCCTACCAAAGGTCTCTTTGGACTGGAAAAAATCCACGGTTCTCTGCCTAACCTTTGCTAATTATTCTAACCAAGAGGTCACGCGACACATGGACGAAGTGAGAACCGCCTGATTAGTGATGTCGAACGATGCTGCTGTCGGCTGTCGGTAGCCTGGTGCCGATAGCCTCCACCGACAGCCGCCACAGCGTCTGGCAATGTGTGTGTAGGTAACTTCAATCCTGCACTTGCTAGGTATCTGTACACAGCAGTAGAATAATACACGCCATCCTGTCCATGAGGAGGGAGTGAACAAAGAATGACGTTCGCAAGCAAATTTATATCAAGAAAAGATTCAATTGCGAAGAAGCTTGAAACCCCGGGTTCTAGCCATAGTCTGGTCACCACCACCGAGGGATGTCCTATTCCGACCGCCGACGACAGCAAACTCGGCATTTTGTGTCCTCGGCAGTGTCACAAGCTTCATCGCAACATCATTGCATTGGTTGGCGGGATCTTACTTTCCCGCCACCTTGTACCTATCCGCAGGTTTCGGAACGTAATAACGCCGCAACTCGAAGGGCAACCTGATTGTCAGTGTCCAATGTCGCAATATTGATGCGATATTGGTAGGCAATGGATGTGTAATAGGTACTTCCAGGAAGTACCTACGTACTGCAATGGCCTGCAGCCATCTGGGCGGTGAAGGACCCAAGGTCAGATTCTGCCAGGATTCTCCTTCACCGATGGCTTAGTGGTGAACGGCAAGGTGAACCCCCTGACCGAGACACTGAATGGAGGGGCGTCTTATCGAAAAAATATACCCCACCAAACCCCCGCGATAGAGAAATTTCCCATTGCGTTCAAAATCATTCGCCGCTTCCGCCCGCACCTTCAGACGTCAGCACCCTGGACCGATACTCTCTCGACCGTCTTTTTTCTTCCAGAATTGACGCGATCCAAACTTGTCTCGAATTTTCTAACAAATCGCCGCCATGTCCGCCGACGCACCCCCCGCGCTCGCGGTCGCAAGCCCCACGGCCCCCGAGGAGCGCAAGCCCATCCACGCCCTCGTCGTGGATACCGGCCCGTTGATCAAGAACGACCCTCCCGTGAGCACCCTTCTCGCCCAGGCCGACGAGCTCTACATGATGCCCTCTATCCTCGACGAGATTCGCGATGTCAACACCCGCACCCGAGTCCAGACGACGCTGCTTCCCTTCGTCAAGCTGCGCAACCCCCGCCCCGACAGCATCAAGTTCGTCACCGACTTTGCGCGCCGCTCTGGTGACCTCGAGGTTCTCAGCAGACCCGACTTGCACCTCCTGGCCTTGACCTACGAGCTGGAGGTTGAGAAGAACGGCGGCGATTCGAGATTGAGGAAGAACCCCAACCAGCGCGCACCCGCCGACCAGGCGTCTGGCAGCGATGCTACCGAGGCCAAGCAAGACGAGAAGACCGCCGAAGGAGAAGCACCAGCCGAGGTTTCCGAACAGGCCGAGAGCAGCACCGCAGTGGAAGATGCCAGCGCGACACAGACTGAGGGCCAGGCAGAGACAACAGACGCCGCCGCCGCGGCAGATGTCGCACAAGACTTGGAGAAGTTGAAGCTGGAAGATGCATCGACTGCCGAGGCAGCTGCGCCCACCGAGACGGTACAGGCCGAGGCCCAGGACGACGGATCGGACTCCGAGGACGGCTGGATCACCCCATCCAATGTCAAGAAGCACAAGGAGAAGGACAGCAAGCTGCTCCAGCCGACAGCGCCGGCGATCGACGTCAAGGTCGGCATCCTCACGTCTGATTACGCCATGCAGAACGTCGCCCTGAGAATCGGGCTCAACCTGCTGTCGCCGGCCATGTCGCGCATCACCCAGCTCAAGACTTGGGTCCTGCGCTGCCACGGATGCTTCCAGGTCTGCAAGAAGATGGACAAGCAGTTCTGCCCCAGCTGCGGGCAGGCCACGCTGACGCGCACCTCGTGCACGACCGAGGAGGACGGCACGTTCAAGATCCACCTGAAACGCAACTTCCAGTGGAACAACAGGGGAAACGTCTACAGCATCCCCAAGCCGGTTGCCGGCACGGCGAGCGGCAAGCTCTCGAAGCACGCGGGCGGCAAGAACAACTGGGGCACGAACCTCATCTTCGCCGAGGACCAGAAGGAGTACGAGAGGGCCGTGGGCGACAACCGCCGCGCCCGCAGGAGGGACCTCATGGACGAGGACTACCTCCCCAGCATCCTCACCGGAGACCGGACCAGCGGCAACGGCAAGGTGCGGCTGGGTCCTGGTAGGAACATCAACGGCCGCAAGAGGAGATAGAGGACGAGACACGGCGCGGCTGCACTGCGGCCAACTGGATGTTCGTATGTTCGGCATGATACCATGATAGACACTCTCAAAAGGATGGGAAAAGAGCAATAGGGACACTCGTAGGAATGGGAAAGAAAAAACCAAGGTTGAATTTTTAAATGCGTCGCTCGAGCGTATATCCGCAGAGCAGTCTACCGCAAATCCGGACCGTGTAACAGACTCCGATTTCCCCTATGAACACAAGCCTTCCCCAAACGCCTTCGTATGTGCCGGAGCAGAGAGGCTCGCGGATCGTCCGCGAACCGTGGTGCTCTTTTCCCAAACCGCGAATCGCTGATGTTGTCTCTTGCCAGTCGAACAAGCCGTCGCCGTCATGGTTCTGGTCGGCACGGGGTTTGTCTTCGGCCGGGTATATGATGGTAAGATGTCGATCGTGTAGTTTAGAAGTTTACTCCGTCTCTGGGAATGCTTGTTAGAGAGGGGCTTTAGCTGCAGAAGACGAAGAGAGCTTACTCTGCTGGGTAAGGAGCAGGTTGAAGCGGCGCTTCAGCGTAACACGCTGGCGCGACCACTTGTCGTCGGGGGAGAAACGGGCAGGGTGGGCGGACTTGGTGACCTTGCCATCGGTGACCTTCTTGAGGGTGTAGAGGCGCTTGCCCTCGGCGTCGAGAGTGTACATCAAATGCATTTTGAAGTCGGTGATGAGATGTGCGGGCGTGGGCGTGGGATGTCGGCGATGTTGGCAGCTTGAGCTTCGGTGGGTGCGCGATAGGAATCTCGTCAAGAACTTTTTTTTCCTGTCGACGCAGATATTTCCGCCCCACGTGACCCTCGGTCAGCGTCCAACCAGGATGGCGAATTGAGGCGCCTCACCGACCTCTGCGGGGTGCACCCTTGCGTCTCCACATCTCGAGCTTCGCACGCAGTACCTAGGTACACTGGAACTTTGTCTGATGGGCCGCGGTCACCGACGAAAACTCGAAACCAAAAAGCCGAAAACTAGAAACAAAATCTGGCTGTATTTCTTTTCTACTTTACAGTTTGCCAACAGGACCTTCTCACGAGCTTCCCACTTTTTTCAAGGTATTTGTGACGCTTAGCGTCTTCTCAAGACACAGGGAGAACTGTGAGTCTTGACACTTCCCTAGGTAGACTGCGACTCACGCTCTCAGTCTAGGTAGACTGAGACTCACGCTCTCAGTCTTGAGTGTTTCCCTCCAACAAGAGGCTTCAGATTCGGCGCTACAACCTTTAATGATTCGAAAACCGCGCCTAAAAGGCGAATACCAGCGCCACTCAATCAGTGGTGGTGACCCATGCCCTGCTCCTTGAAGGGTTTGATGCTGTGTCCGTTGGGGAAAGACGGCCCTGCCAAAATCGTTAGTCTACAGCGGCCTTGGTATGTTTTCACATACTTACCGAACTTGGGATGAACAATGTAGTTGTCCTGGTATACGTCCACTGTTTGCTCCTTTGAATATTGCATCACCTTCTCGAAGTCAACGCACTGGTGTGGTGCCGTTTGATTGACAATAGGCTGTGAGTTCTTGTCGGTCCACATGTGGGTGATGATAGACACATCGCCACGGCAGGCAGCTCCCATCCGGAGAACCTCCAGGCAATGTTGGTTGTGCTCTCGGTTCGTCGCGATCTCCTCCTTGGTCGCGTTGGGGTAGTAGTGATCGGGGCTCAGTGTTTGGTAGAGACGCTTCTATGCTGTGGGTTAGCGGCTGCTCATGCAGGCTCTTAACGAGGAACGCCTACAATGCAATGCAGCTCATGGAAAACACTCAGCATTCCGAGGTAGCCTCCGTCCGGAAGTTTGACGGCTTCATGTTCTCGGCCCCAGCGGTGCACCCACTCCTCCGATACTCGGATGTTGTTGTCTGAGATTCCCGAGTTAGTTTCGAATCATTTGGTCGGGCCAGGCGTACAAACATTGAAGCAAATCCTTCCACGCCTGGTCAACCTCCGGTCTTGGCTCGCCAGTGTATATGCCATGAGGCGGGCCCTGAATAGGGAAGATTTCGAGGTGAGTCTCTTCGCCTATATCATACGCAGGAGCTTCGAGCACAAGGTCAGCGGCAGGCGACACCCTATTCACCGACAAAACTCACAGTCTACCAAACTGAAAACTCCGGAGTTTGACGAGTTGCGGTGAAACGAAATGAAGAACACCGCAGAGTATGCAGTCATCAACAAGGCGTGGAGAGCCCACACCCCGAACCTCTGCAATTTCGATGCCTGACGCTTCTGGGCCGCCGCAAGCTCGACTTCTACGTCGTCCAGACTCGATGCTGACCTTTCGTCGGAGTATATGGGCGAGTAGTCTTTCTCTTGTCGACCCATCATGGCGCAAAGACGATCGGGAGAATGCTAGCTAAGAGCCTTGGTCGAGGAATTCGGGTGTAAGAAGGGTATGTGTTAGGAGCGGACTACTCCCTTCAACGTCGACTTTCAAAGAAGTATCGCAGGCAAAGGTGAGATCGTATTGGTTTCATCAGGGACAAGAGGAACCTCTGGTCCCGGGGCTTCTAGACATGACCCTACTCAAACGCGGGGAACGGAGCTCGGGTCCTTTCATCCAACCCCGCGGCAACTACGAACATACATCTGACCAGATGACGAATAAGAGAGAGAGTAAGTGAAGGATTCATCCTTTTCACCTAATCTGGAAGGTCCTGAGTGACACGTCGGTCTGACCTCGCACGATGTTTCGCGGCTGCGAGTAAGAGAACGGTCTGGATGAACGCATCAATAAGCGCAGTGCGCCTCGACTCGACGCATACGAATCCTTCGATAAGCAACAGAAAACCAAGACGGCAAATTTCCCGCCCGAGAGCAGATCTTAGTGCCGTCATCGGATCCTTTCCGGCGGGAAGCTATCCGGTTCTTCCTCATTCCGCCGCTTATCAACTCGCCCCCTGCGAACGCATCTGAGGACGGATCGCCCAGCCAGAATAAGCATCAGATCCCCCGCAAGAACGCTCGTGACAAGAATTCATATCAAATTTGAGGTATTCCTACCATCGCGGGGTGAGTTTCCCAACGTCTTCGTGCCATTCTACGCGTTATCATTTGCCCAGCCATGTGGAAACAGACGAGACCGTTACGCACTCAAAGTCTCTTCTTAGCACGCGCGAGTTACACTAAACGGCCATTCCGGTGGACCGATCTCAATCTCAGCCAGACTCTCCAAGTTCTGCTGATGGTGTCTTTTGCTTTCAACGCTACTAGATATCCGTATCCTCTAGTCTGCGGGGCGTTGAACTAGATTCAAATGGGAAGGTCGCTGCTAGTTGCAGTTACGACCCTTCTTTTCAAGTGGCCGTTGTCAATAGCCTATGGAGACTAGATGAAATCCTTCCAATGCAGCTGTTCTGGTTTGCGGAAATGGAGGGGCAAAACGTCAGCGTGGTCGATGTGAGTCGTGGCTATCGTGACTATGTGGCGATGTCAGGAAGAACGCGATTCGCCAGCTCGCAAAGCTATCCAATGTAACCTGCCCCATTCATCGGTCCCATCAGCTTGCATGGTTTGTCTTCCTACGAGAACTTTTTGATCTGAGGAATACTCTTGCGTCGGAACAGCCGGTTTTGAGACGCGAGATATTGGTCAACATTTGCCATAAGAGCACCAAAGTCCATATGGGTTTTCCGCGGCTCTCGGAAACAACCAAGAAACGTCGGAGTCTTTAGTCGCTGCACACCCCAAGTTGAACTTGACCCTGCCAAAGCCATATCGAAGAAAATTCAAGCAAGATGAAGATCTCTCTTGTTCTCGCCGCTCTGACGGCTTGCGTTGCGTCGTTGCCGACAGCCCCCAACCCTGGGCATGGTAAGTTGACCAAAAATGTCGACTTCGGGAAGCCTTTGCTAACTTTTCTCAGCTCAGACAAGTGCCGACGAGTCTTACCTCCCCATGAAAGCTCGTGCCGAGACAAGCGCGGACGAGTCTTACCTTCCGATGAAGAGAGTCGAGACCAGCGCGGACGAGTCGTATGACCCGATGAAGCGGGCAGAGACCAGCGCAGATGAATCATACCTTCCCATGCGACGGGCGGAGGCCAGCGCCGACGAGTCTTACGACCCCATGAAGCGAGAGGAGACCAGCGCTGACGAGTCGTACCTGCCGATGAAGGCTCGCTCTGACGCCGCGGCCGACGAATCCTACGACCCCATGAAGAGGGCTGAGACCAGTGCGGACGAGTCATACTTGCCTATGTAATTGATGATCCCGTCGAAGACGCCGATCTAGGATCGGCAAGTCAAGTGCTAGGTGCGGACATCGAGTTTGAGTTACGAGAGGTTTCCAAGGTTCATGTTGCTAGTGTGTATTCATGAAGACAAGCGGCGATTGTAGCCAAGTCCCACGAAGACAAGTTGTGAACATGCCGATTCAGTTCACGATGCAAATTGAAGAACTTGAACTGTACGCTTCAATGAAAGTATTGCGGCCATGCCTCAACTATTGCACATCCGCGTTGCCAGGTTTCTTTGCAGGTGATGGGCGTAGTTTCCTGGCCGGTCGATATTGGTTGTACTTGGAGGTGGGGATACCATCCAGGACCGGGTGCATAAGCTGCCTTATCGGATCGTGGCCGAGCGTGTGCTCGTCAACGCCATGGTTGGCAGGGAGGATAGGGAGATGGAAGTTCAAAATTGTTGAAATGGATTGGACATCCTTGCCCGATGCTCCCGCACCCTCGCCCGGGCCGTGTCTAGGCCCCGCTGCAGCCCGGGGTTCCATCGTTCGGCCCGGGTGTGCGGTATCCTGGGGGCGCTCCAAGGTTTAGCCAGCTCGCCTCCTTTTCCGAACTGCTTTTCATAGAGGCCATGGTCATCGAGGTAGCACATGAATGGGCGCCCAAAAGTAAATACAGCGGGTACTGATATGAAAAACTCTGTCAAACAAATGTTGTGCGCGCAAAGGTGCGTACAACAGTGAATAAGTGGCGTATGTCTCCTATTTAACCCTAATAGCAGTCTCACTCTCCGCTAAATCATTGCACGATGCACACGAATTCCCATTCCTTGCCTTAAATACCTCATCAAGTCTCACCGCCACCATGACGAGCCTCGTGATTTTCGATTTCGACGGCACGCTCTTCGACACGCACGCGTCTATCGAAGAAACAATTAAGCTCACTTTCGACTCGCTGCTGCCATCGCGCCCCCAGCCCCCTGCCGCGGAGGTCCGCAGACTAATTGCCAGCGGCGCCGGCCTCTCGGACACCTTCCGCTCCCTGCACCCCGACCCCGCCGTCTTTGACGAGGCATCCGACAATATCGACCGATGGATCGCAGAGTATCGCCGTCTCTACGCCCAAGAGCGAAGCCAGTCTCTCATCCGACCCTTCCCCGGCGCTGAGGAAGTCCTGTCGCACCTGCGCCATTCTCGCAAGATCCCCGTCGCAATTATCAGCAATAAGGGCGTGCAGGCTGTCCGCGATGCTCTGCACGCCAATGGCCTAGACGAGTATGTGTTGGAGGATCTGATTGTGGGCGACAAGACGCCCGGCGCAACGAGGAAGCCCGACCCGGGGAGTTTTACCGATGTACTGGTGCCGGCAATGCGGAGGGCCGGATACTACGGGATAGAGGGCGTGGCGAGCGCGTCAAAGGTGCTTGTGGTTGGGGATACGGTCGCGGATATTGAGTTTGCTCGCAATATTGGTGCCGAGGCGTGCTGGGCCCGGTATGGGTATGGCGATAGAGCAAAGTGCGAAGAACTGATACCGAAGTTCACTGTCGAGAAGCTCATCGACGTGGTCGGCATTATTCAGGATAAGGGGATAGTAACTGAGTAAAGACATGCGCTGAAGGGAAGGAGAGTATAGGCATGGATACCTGCCCTGGAGCTGCACCATTTTCTAGACAAGATTGGTGATACGAACAGTCTAGGCACGATGGAAGCAGAGTACGACCGAAGTTCTCAAGATCCCAAGAGGCTGTATTTGTGTAGTCCTGCAGAAACCAGTTGGATCTCTGATGCTATTCTCTGAGAGTCCCACTGTGCTGACTCTCCTTGATCAAGACTTCACCATCCCAGCCACCTATTACCTGTGCGAACCCTGACCGTTGCAGAAGGGGATAGGGTACTGGTCGCTGCTGCAGAGACGGAGGACACCCTTGATCCAAAGCATGCTTCCATAGTTCTGGTTCTCATAGGAATCAGACGTGAAAGGCGTGCGCTTGCGTTCGGGCCCGTCGGTGCAGCCGTTGTAGACGGCACCCTGGATACGGCGGATACTCGGCTGGCTGATGATCACGCCGTACTTTCCAGTCGGAACTGCAAAGGACAACGACTGGGAGTTCTCCGTGCTCCATGTTTGAGAGTAATCAATGGACATGGACATGCCGAGAATGCCTTCGGCGAAGGAGGTCGAGATCGAACTGCCGATAGAGAGAGTGTTGGAGATGCTGTGGCCGGCCGTCACGGCAATGGTGGCGTCACCGCCGATGCTGCCAGCAACAGGAGAAAGAGGAATGTCCCATCCGAGAACAATCTCGTCGGAAAGGACCTGGAACTCGGTGCTCTGCTCGCAACGGCGGTTGAGTGGAGAGACATCGGTGTCGTTCAGGATGGCTACCGGGCCAGCCACCGGAGTACCTGCCTCCAGCTTGTCGTAATCGGCAGCCTTCATCACGCCAGTCGATCCGTCGTTGTGGATAACAATAACATCGTCCGGCGCGAATACGCGAGAGGACGGAAGCGCCGTAACGCAAGTAAGAAGGAAGGTTGCAAAAAGATTGGACGACAACATGTTGTCTAGATGTAATGAATGAACTGGTGTTGGAAATGGTAAAGACTGAAAATTACGACGAGAGGTGCGCCTTGGTGAGCCAGAGGAACGAGAGGTCAAGTTTCGACGCAGGCCGGTGGCACAACATCTTATAATGACGCCGTGCAATAGCTTGACATTCACTGAACATCAATATGGACTGTGTTCCGGACCTGTGTGGACTGCCCCGCGAGGTCCTGCAGGAGAAAGGCAATTTGGAGATTGCAATCTGATTAAAGGTACACTCACCTCAGGCTGGCAACGGCTCGAGTCATTGCACAGAGCAAGATTCGAGCGGCAGGTGACACTCAGTGTGTGGAGGTAAAGCGGCGCATGAGTTCATATCAGCAGCACACACACTAAGAAGGCAAAGGGTGGCTTGGCGGGAATGGATACAACCAAGGCGGTGGCCTCGTGTCGACTCAAAAAACAGAAGGAGATTCTGATGATAAGAATGTCTACCTAGGTAAATGAACATGGCGGCCCTTCAGACTAGATGGAGCCCATCACCTACTAGGGTCTGTAAAGACATAGAAAAGATACTGGAAAGACTTTGAAACAACCTTTCGAAAGTTGTTTTCGCTCTTGTCTTCACCCGCATGATTAGGTATCGTCTTCGTGTGGTCATAGTTCCCAACACACACGCACAGTGCCGCCAATCTTGCGCAGGTTCGGCATGAGCGATCGTCGAAATAACAAGTCCAAAAGTGCGTTTCATCGAAATGAAGTGAAGTCCATTACTTGCCAAATCAGTCCACAGTTTTTCAGCTTTGTTGGCGCAGACAGGGGAAGGGTAGCGGACTTGGAGTCCGCATGCTGCGATGTCGGGCTCACCGTCGACTAGTCAGTGACTGATCTTCTCAAGGTTCATACGCAGAGAGAAGAAAGACACCAACGGGTTTCCGAGAGGACCGAGACTCTCGTACTGCAAGACCTAAACCCTAACTCCTCTCTAGACGTGATAGGTTCCTTCATTGGTAGCCTTTGTAGATGGGTGGACCCTGCCCATGACTTGATGAGCCACCTCGTATCTATAGCCCCTGGAATATCCAAAGATACCCGCCGCTTGAAGTAAACAGAGTATCGAGGGACCCTTGAGGGTCCGAGAGGCTTCTGACTCGAGAACATGATGAGTTTACAAGTGTAGTGGTATATAAATATTGGTGCTGAGAGGTGTATTGATGGAATCATGTCGTTGGAGTTGCCCATCATCAACAGTCTTTCGTTTCAATTCAAGATCATTCTGTTGTTTTCGATTCCCACGTTCCTTTCTTGAAATAGGGCCTCCAGAGCTTCTGTCCAACATGTTGCCCTCCGTCACTACCCTGTCTTCTCTTTTCATGTTTCTGGCTGTTGCGTAAGTTACACCGTAGTTCCCGTTTCTTCTCCAATTCGCGGTCATCTTGCTGACACAGCTCGCAGAGTGGCCGATCCCCATGACAGCTGCACATGCCACAATGGCGATAGCTACAACTGGCGCATGACAACAGCGGCATGTGCCTTGTATGACTCTTCGAACTATCCCGTATGATATTCCTTTCTACAGAGGGATCAATTTTCAGCGCTAATAAAGTCGGTTGTAGTGGGGAGGAACTTGGTATGACACTCCTTCTGGTCGAGTAAGTTACCCCATGCCACGCCTGGAGCTAGAGACTTGGATCAAATGAAGACTAACTGCCTCATTAGTGCCACAAGAAGACGGGTGGATACATTGAAGGTGACCCGTGGGAGTACTCTTGCAAGCAAATCGCCACGAAGGGTTTCCAGTGCGGCGATGGCGTTGGAACATGCTATGCTCCTCCCGACGAGGTCTCTGGATGGTGCTAGAGTGACAAACAAGCATTTGGACTTCCGTTCCAGCTGCTGGTAGCTGGTAGATGCGGTGTTTGAAACCTAGCCTCAACTTTGCGTCGGAAAGTCTTCTATGAACAGTCATTCAGTGAATGCCTTCAGTATGCAACAGTGTGTGAAGACAAATTGAAATTCTATTCCGACGAGAAAATTTGAACTGGTTCACATTTCAGGCCGTAGATTCCAAGAAATCCCACATAGCCTCGAATTCCTCCCCATTACATCAGCGGATACACGACTGTGTTTGCGTAGTCGATGTTCTCATCGGGACACTCAATTCGATCCATGCAAGTCCCAAAAAGTCGATCCCAAAGACGAGTGTGTTTACCATAGTTGCCACTCTTCTTCCAGCCCTGGCGGTGATGTAAATCATGATCCTCCAAGACGAGATCACAATTCAGCCACCTCAGAGGGTAGGCGAAAGGGGTCGGCGTCGTGGCGTAGATGCGAAGCCCGCTGTGTCCGCTCAGCTCGGTGAAGATGACATATTGCTGACAGAGCCACCAATCGTAAAAGCCCATCGGCAAGCCCATGAGCCTCAAGGTCATGTAGGTGAGTAGGGGAATGCCAGCGATGTCCCAGAATTCTTGCTCGGAATCAGCGAAAAGGGTTAGGAGGGGGTTCGGATGCTTGGCCATGTGGTGCGTTCGATGATATTTCCAGAGCGACTCAGACTCATGCATGAGTCTATGGTACCAGTAGAACCAGAAATCAAGAACAACTCCATAGAGACCTATTTCGAGAGGTGCCAGTTTCCAATTCATGGTGCTAGGTGCCTCGTGGCGCCGATATGCCAGGATGACCGCCATCATGGACCGGAAAGTCGACGTCGACACAAGTGATTGCAGGACTTTTTTCACGCTCCTATCGGGGACGCCATCGCGTTCGTGTTTGTCGCCGTCCAGGAAGCCGTAAAGGTGGCCCATGTCTCGCATGATGTTGATTTGGTGGATCGCGATGAGCTTGATTGCGGCGCTGTAAAACACAAACGCAGCAACAGGGTGCAGATTGAATCCGAAGAAAGAAACAAAGCTCTGCTGAATGGCCAGAGGAATAAAAGCGTGAAACAAAATCCACCTGTGGAATTGCCAGTGTGGTACGTACGGAACCGGGTCGCGTTTGTCGTGAACAGGAACTTTCTGATTGAGGTCGACGTGTTGCAGTCCGAGACGCTCGATAATCCAGTGGTGATAATTCCACGAGCGCCTGTCGCGAAGGCGCCAGGTGGATTGCATGGGATTCTTGACATCGGCCATTTGTGTTTGATGAAAACTGTCAACTATTGTGAAGATTCAAGAACGGGTCAGGTATGCCGCTGCTGATCGAAGGACTGCGGTCGGTAATGTAAGTTATATAGAGAGCCAGGTTGCTGGGAATATATATAGTTTCATCTGATCTCGACCCTCGGCCCTGCCACCTTCACGTGTTTCGTCACCGATGGCAGTAGTCTGATAAGCTCAGACAGTACGTCACCCGTGCGAGCCGTATTTCCACGGCTTGTGACTCGTTTCTTGTTCATTTCCCCAAGGTTTACTACCAGGCTACCTCCTGTTGGACCATCGAGCTTGCCGGCGATTGTTTCACATGGCCGAGGGACTCGCACTCGCATAGCCGCGACAGCTAAGTTGAGACGAAGAAGCATTCCCGATCGAATGACATTCTAGGCCGAGGAGAGGTGGCCTCAATCGACAAAACGAGAGTGCATGGTGGATGGCGACTGGACTGGCGAGGACGCGGCCTATTCGTAACGCTTGAGCTTCACCGAGATTAGGACACATAAGAGAAGAAACACGTGAAATTTGTACTAGTGCCTGACAGACAATACCAGGAAACTATCCATTTGCACTCGTGAATGGATTGCATGCGTGGCAAAGACGTAGCTTATGCTTCAGAGTAAGCCTCCCCGTTACTGCTTGTGACCCAGGCTTAAGGCAAGGGACACGGAGAAGAAGATACACGGTGCTACGATTCTCTCCTGCCGGTTTTCTAACAACTTTGATGAGAGTTTTCTCGTCGCTGAAAACTGTGCGTTTATCTGGGATACAAGGGCTTGGCTATGGCCGAATGCTAAGAGGCAGAGACACAATAATGGCATAATATGGAGTCATGTGGAGAGAACCCAATTGAATGAAGATTTCCAAACATTTCTAATGATGTCAACTACATGGGGATGCGTGCGTCAGAATGGAGACGTCAAGAGTTTGGGAACACAGCTGCTGCAGCCACGCGACGTATGCTGGTGAAGATGTCTTCTGTGCCGAGGCAGCTTGACAATGATTATGCTCTCCGACTCTCCGAGATTCGTTCGGATGACAACCCTCTGGACCCACGTCCTGGGATCTAGGGACCAGGTAGGCGACTGCCGCACGCACATATCTTTGCTAAAGTCGAAGTCGCGCCTGGCGCTTACAGCTCGTGCTGAAAGCCCAAATGGGGTTGACTATTGAGAACAAATAAGACGACGCTTGGATCACGAACAGACGGCTTATTTCCGAAGGCTTATCCAACTTCGCAGATCATTCATTATTGTAACGATAAACAACAATTGTATTACAACTTCTTTCTATGCGCTTGCGGCCGCAACCTTGCTGACCAAGCCAAGGATTCCAGCAGCAGTGACAGGGGTCTCAGACCTGGCGAAACCCTCCTTGAAAGGAAGACGTTCTTGCTCTACGACCTTTGTTAGTCTTATGCGGCGAAGACAATCAAGGAGTCTTTGTGAAACTTACCAAACAGAACCTTGACCCATTCAGTGTTAGCGTTTCCATCGACCAAGTTGCCGAAGATAGAGAGGTAGAGTGCGGTCTCAATGAAACTGAACTGAACACCATCGGCGTTCAAACTGAAGTCGGGGTTTGCAGCAGCGGCAGCCTGAAGGCGTGCAGCCCTAGCCTTAGCAGCGGTAGGAATGGAAATGGTCGACTCGGTGAAGTGCGAGGCAACAGACGCCCAAATTTCCGGGTCGAAGCTGTGGTTGTCACCGAAGTAGGTGTCCTTGCGGCTGAGACTGCCATCGTGCTCGATGACTAGAAAACAGGTCGTTAGTATCTTGGGTCGGCCGAAGCATCCGGATTCTAAATTTACCTCCGTGCGTGTTCAAATCATCCAAGTTGAAGGTAGCGTTGTTGCCGGTGGTGGAAGTCAGCAGCGCCTTCTGACCCACGAGGGTAGTCGCCGCCGGGTCCAAGTTGACAGCAGCTGTGAAACCGGCAATCAGGTCGGCGAGGGAGACGTTCAAGCCGTTGCGAGGAAGATATCCATGGTTGGCAAGTGTGTTGACCATAGGGCAGGGACTGCGGCCTGGAGGATGTCAGTGTCATTGAGTAAACTACAAGAGCGATCTGATAGTTGTCATGCGACTTACGGTCAGCAGCAGTCGGGGCTGCCCAGTCGTTGGCATCGCGCCGGACGATGGCAAAAGCATCGGCCGTCAAAGCGACAGAGAAGATGAAAGCGGACTTGAAGAGCATCTTGATTGTAGTTGGGAACGAATGAACGGACGGGCCAGAATGAAGAACGAGAGACGAGGCGTGACGCGATGGTGTCAAAAGTTTTGGAAACGGCCAACCATTGAACGGGTTACCCCAGGGTAAATAAAGCTTTGTCTTTGACATCCCGAGTCATTTGATGGGAGAAAACAGGCCCACTAAGGCTGTACACAATAAGCTCACGGAATCGCCGGCCGCTGTTACCCCATTCCCCTTTCGTATGTAGAGCCGCGTGGTCCGCGGCGTGGAGTGCCAGGTGCAGGGCGACGATGCGTGATGTAAGATTGCGTATCCACCCCTGATCGCCGTATGCAAGGGGCTCCATGATGGAAGACATCCCGAATCAGGGGGTCTGCCGACAGGAGGGACCACTAAACCCCTTTTCAAAAAGATTTGTCCAATGACCGCATCTTCAAAAGTCATCAAGGCATTGACGTGAGCCTCGGTAACTTCGGGGAGCTCTATTTCTGGATATCCCCCGGCCACGGTCTTCTGCTTACGACCCACGGATACCACGCTCTGCAATGGTCCGCCGGGCTGCAAGATGCCCCGAGTCCCAGAGAGAACCACCGGCTACAAGCCGCATCTGCGATCCACTCTTCTTTGTAGTTCTTGTCCCGCATCGGGCCGCAAAGCTTGGGGCTGACAATGGCTCTTGTGAGTCCAGAAGTCAGAGACCCTGGCTGCATTCTTGTTAGAGTAGTCATTGACACGAAAACCCCTTATTGGACGAGTCCTTCGTGAATGCCGGGATCACGAAGGTCAGAATTAAGCATCGTTCTCCATCAATTGTCCGAAGCCTCAGCGGTAACTTCTTTTTACGACTTAGTATCAGTACGCCTCATGGCTCTTCAGCGACGATTTCCTGGGCGGATAGTCTGACATACAAAGACGACCAAATCCCTACTACACCATCTAGCCTGCCTTTTCCACTCTTATACTTGCCCTTAAGCGAGAGGGCTAAGATAAATTAAGACATCAACAAACATTCGGAATTTTAATATCCGCAGATTAGTGAAGAAAAGAATCTTGAACATTCTTCTGTCTTAGATCTTGTTTTGGTTGCACGTGCGTGTTCCGTTCTAGAGTTCCCGATGCTAACACAGCTTCAATCCCTAAAAGAGGTAGGAATGTGTGTCTGGAATGCGACAAGTTGATATGCTTGTTGCATCCTCCCTACCTTCGCACATCTGCGCAACACATTGCCCGTCGTATAAGAATTCCTCAATTTCTAGCCAGTTTAAGGTCCATCCCCCCTATCTACTTGTTCACCTACATCCTCTGACTCCTGCGTTCTGCTTTGGCGGAGCAAGCCTTCCAGTTTCCTACTCCGACTAATCCTACATTTGTTACTGCTTCGACGATATTCCAACGATGGCTGCCAGATCTGCAGCCTTTGCCCTCGCCAGCACGATTGGTCTACTTTCGACAATCGCCAACGCAGCTACAATTGCAGCACCCCAGAGCGGTTATCAATACGCCGCCTGTATGATTCCCGCGAACTTCAACGAAGTGTTTATTGCGCAGAATGATCTCTCGTCGAACGGCAACATCGTCAATTGCATGGACCACTGCTACACCCTGAATGCTGCCTACGCCGCAATAGGTAACACCATCGGACAGACGTGCCATTGCTCTGCTCCGAGGCCTCCAAACGCAAACAACGCAGAGACAATAGTCTTTTTTGGGCCCCCGGGGTTTGCCAATCAGTTATGTACCACCGTCTGCCTTGCTCAGCCAGCCTACTACTGTGGCGGGGACTATGAAGGCGACGTGATGTACATTGTCTACGGCGTTGTACCCTTCGGATCCAATGCAGTGCCTCGCACCACTAGCACCTCATCAACCACCACTGTCACTTCGACTTCGTCCACCATCAGCTCTATCTCGTCCACTAGTACTGTTACCACAGCCTCTGTGACCACCACCAGCTCCACGAGCAGCTCGGTGGAGTCTGATACTTCCACGACATCATCAACCTCCTCGGCCAGTACGTCTTCATTGTCAAGCAGTACAATCGAAACCTCAACTTCGGTTACTACGAGTTTGTCAAGCACAGTTAGCAGTTCTAGTAGTAGTTCCACTTCATCGTCAATCGCCCCGGCCAGTACGTCTTCATCATCAAGTGCTGCGATCGAAACCTCGACCTCAAGTACAGCGAGTTTGTCAAGCACTGTCAGCAGCTCCAGCAGTAGTTCCAGTACTTCGGCTGGTGCCAACACTTCTACCACAGAGAGAACGACATCTTCAAGTACTTCCACCTTGTCACCAGCTTCTGTCGGC
The DNA here is from genome assembly GCA_027406025.1 of Colletotrichum musae. Lineage (NCBI taxonomy): Eukaryota > Fungi > Ascomycota > Sordariomycetes > Glomerellales > Glomerellaceae > Colletotrichum > Colletotrichum musae. Next base: position 280,718 of record JANVYC010000001.1, on the reverse strand, counting down.
AGTACTAGCACCTCCATCACCAACCGATCGTCCAGTTCAACTACTGGGGCATCGTCCAGCGTATCTGCCTCACCTGGGAGCGTGGGGGCTTCTACGTCTAGTGTCTTGTCCACCCCAGCAAGCTCTATCAGCACAAGCCCTACACAATTCCCCATAACAACCTCTTTATCTACTCTCACGACAAGTTCCACTTCCACCCCGGCACTGAGCTTTAGCACATCTATCTCCACATCCTCCACGTCCCTTACTTCTGCATTGTCTACTGAGAGCTTAGTCAGTATCCCAGTAGTCTTCTCCATTATTGCGAGGGCTCTTCAACCACCAGCAGTGCCAACAGGTATTTGAAGAGAACATGGGGGGTCGATATTGACGTTAGAAAGTGAACGGGAATCAGACAATGATACTGGAAATTGTTTAAACTTGAATATTAAGCCTCCCTTTCGTCGATTCATACTATGGACGGGTAATGGCTTCCTGGGAAACGTCCAACGGATCTTTCAGAGTACAACCTTATAAACATTTGCCCCAGCTCTTGGGCGAATAGGAAGGGGCAATTCTGGAAGGCAAGCTGCCAAGCAAGTTGCCAAGCATGAGGGGATGTGGAAGTTAATAGCCTAATAAGAACCGCAGCAGCCTTGGGCCAGGGTCATGAAAACCCCGCGTTCGGGACAAGAGCGCGCGACGAGGTGCGGAGATCGATTTGGCCCTTGTGTTCGAGGATATAAGAGCGGTGGAATCAGCCTCAGCGTCAGATCATGCACACGAACTCTCAAGCTAGAACTTGACCTTCTACACATGGTATATCGCGAGATCTCAGAGTGCAGCTTTGGACTAAAGATCTTGACAATAGAGCTTCCAGTCGTTTCAGATGACTCAAAACATCGTCCACCCTACAAGTCAAAGCCGACAGAGGGAGGCACCTGTCCTCGTCAATGAAGATGGAACTGGGGCATCGGATGAAGATGGTAGATCATCGTATCGGTCGGCACATGTAATAAGACTCAACGCTCTCATGGTGAGTCTCTCCATCCCCATCAGCTTCCAGACTCTGACGAATTGGCCTAGATCGCGCCGATGGTCACCATCACTGCTTGGGGATTCGATCTGGCACTTACGAATGGCGTTCAGTCTCTGGATGCCTTCAAGGAGCGGTTTGACTACCCCCAAGGAGCAGGACTGGGATTGTACGGAGCCTCGACCCAGCTCGGAGGAGCATTCACAATTTTCGTCGCTCCTTTTGTCATCCAGAAGCTGGGCCGCAGGGCAATGTGCTTCATTGGCTCGGTGATTGTTATTGCGATGGCTATCATGGAAGCCTTTGCAGTAAACTTCGAGATGTTTATTGCGGGAAAGCTGCTTCTCGGTTTCGGATCGACTTGTTGTCAAATTGCCGCTCCTGTCTTGGTCACCGAGCTGGCATATCCCCGACAGAGGGCCCGCATCACGGCACTTTACAATACCTCCATCTACATCGGCTTGATTCTGGGAGCATGGATTGCCTATGGCACCCGGAATCTTCCCGGCGACCGTTCCTGGCAAATTCCCTGTCTTCTCCAGATCGTCCTTCCGGCTTATCAGTGTCTCACAATCTTTCTCTGCCCCGAGTCTCCACGATGGTTGGTTGCTCGAGGCCTCGAGGAGCAAGCAAGACGATTGTTGATCAAGCACCACGGAGGAGGAGTAGAGACTCCAGGAGTTAGAGCCGAGATGGAGGAGATCATGGCGGGCATAGAATCAGACGCTTCCCGTGTGCGGTTCAACAGGCGAGACATTAGCAATCTTCTTTCCCACAAAGGGAACCAGCACCGCCTTTTGATAGCCACCGTCGTAGCAGTCGGCTCTCAGTGCTGCGGTTCTGGCCTTATCAGCGCTTACTTGCCCCAAATCCTGGACGGCGTCGGCATGCGGTCCACTGAGGAGAAGACCATGATCAACGGAATCATCAACATCTGGACTTGGGTTGTTGGAATTGCCGCTGGAATCGCAATTCCCCACGTAAAGAAGAGGCGCCTGTTTCTTTTCAGTACGGCCGGCATGATACTGACTTTTGCGGTCTGGACGGCGCTCTCGGCAGTATACAGCAGCAAGGGTGGAAACCAGTACGGGATTGGTGTCGTCGCCATGATTTTCGTCTACAACTTTTTCTACGGGGTGAGTTTTGTATCCAGGACCGCAATGAGCGGATGGAAACTTACTTGAGATGCTGCAGATCTGCTGGCTCCTGCTTGTAGTCGCATACCCTCTCGAGCTCTGCACGACGAAACAGAGAGGTCTCTTCTTCTCGTGGATGTTTTTCGCCCTTTCCATGTCGACTTTTGCCGTCAACTACATCAACCCGATTGGTCTTCAAAACATTCAGTGGCGATACTACATCATCACCATTGTATTCACGAGCTTCATCTTCATCGTCATCTACTTCCTCTTCGTAGAGACACAAGGCATGTCGTTGGAGGAAATTTCGACCGGTGAGTTTCCTGAACTTCGGAAAGCTTTATATGGCTGGGAGTTGACACGAGTCCTAGTTTTTGACGGCAGAGACAACTTTGAGGCTGCGATATCTGCCGTTCACACGTTGGAGATGAAGGCATCAGCAACTGTCGACGAGCCAGGGCAACAACTGAGAAGTGACGGCCGACTTGGTTGAGATGCCATGTGTTAGGATTCATTCGTGTAGGTTACTGGGCGGCCGCTTACTGCCGGCGGTGCCGCTGTAACGGCAAAAAGATGCCGGTGTCTTACGTTAAGGCAACACGTTGTGGAGTAGTACTTGAAAATTTCGGTGTGGAGTGAAACGCGGCACAATTGGCCTCATCCGACGTGGTGTTACCCCAAAACTGAGGCCTCAGTGCCTCTGATGAGCAGATCGGCCCAGCTTTGGCTGACGGCACCGTCGCCCCTGGGAAATCAGTCTCACATGAATCAACGCCGTCGAGTGGCCTCGACACGTGACCTTGTCCAAGCCAGGGTCCTTGGTGGATATTTTATGCCTCTGCAGCCTCCGATCTCCCCGACATTTCCTATCATAACTCCGAGCAACTAGTCCGAGCATTGAGATCGGCTTGATATTTCCTCGACTTATAAGTTCACCGTAGCTCGCACTAGAGTTTACAGAGCCTCACACTCAAAGGAAAGTCAAAAGACAATTACGCACCATGTCATCCGAACCGTCATCTTGGTTGTCGAGACTTGCCGTCGAAAGCGGTTTCGCCGCTATCACGCGGTCGTGCCGCGACACCAAAATACTCTGCTTGCAGCGCTTCGTGCGATTGTTCGCCTACGGTGCATCTTTTCTCATTCTTGTTCATTACCTCTCCAGCCTCGGCTTCTCGGACGAACGAATCGGACTCTTTATGACGCTGACGTTGCTCGGAGACGTTGTCATTAGCTTCCTGCTGACTGCGGTCACTGACCAGGTCGGACGACGGAAGGTTCTGACTGTTGGCGCTGCACTTATGGTCATGAGCGGCTTCGTCTTCGCCTATTCCGGCAATTATTGGATCCTGGTCATCGCAAGCATTTTCGGCGTCATCAGCCCGAGCGGCAACGAGATAGGACCATTCCGGGCCGTTGAAGAGTCTATTCTCGCGCAACTTACCGAGAGGGAGTTCCGGAGCGATATCTTTGCCTGGTACACGCTATTTGGTACTGCCGGTGCCGCGTTAGGCACACTTACCTGTGGCTGGGTTGTTCAGATTCTCGAAGACGTCAACTCATGGACCCAAAACCAGGCATATCGAGCTGTGTTTCTGATCTACGCTGGCCTAGGCGTCATCAAGCTCCTGCTCATCTTTGGCCTGACCTCTGCCGTTGAAGTCCAAGCACCAAAGCCGAACAACGCAAGGGGGAGGACCAACGAAGCTCAACCCCTTCTACCAGAGGAGCCTAGCCAAGACGACGACGGCAGCCGATCCGAACGGCTTGTGCCCACAGTCTTTCAGCGCATGCGATCTCTCGTCCCTTACATCTCTCCACTCTCCCGGTCAATCTTGTTTCGGCTCCTCGTCCTCTTCTGCATCGACTCATTCGCGTCTGGGATGGCGTCCCCCTCCTGGCTTACATACTTCTTCACCACGGTCCACTCGCTCCAGCCAGGCTCGCTGGGTACGCTCTTCTTGGTCACAAACCTCCTCGCCACTGTCTCCAACCTCGTCGCTCTTCCGCTTGCGCGTCGTTTGGGACCCTTGAAGACTATGGTCTTCACACACTTGCCATCCGCCGTGTTCTTGTCGATGATCCCTCTTCCCGACCCTGGTCCTACGGGAACATGGATCGCGATGGCGTTTCTGTCTCTGAGGGCTTGCACTCAGAGCATGGACCAGGCGCCGCGGCAGGCCTTCCTGGCAGCTGCTGTCCTGCCGAGCGAGAGGACTGCTGTTCTGGGGGTGGTTAACACGGTCAAGACTCTGGCGCAAGCGGGCGGCATCGGCTCTGCGGGCTTTTTGGCGGGCAGAAACCTGTGGGTTGTGGTCTTGACTGGCGCCGGTGTCATGAAAGCCTGCTACGATCTGCTGATGCTCGGGATGTTCCTTGGCCTGAAGGACCGTGACGCAAGCACTGGAAAGTCCCGTTCGCGCGATGAGGAGGAGTCTTAGTACAGCTGGGGAACAGCGACAACATTTCAAGTTCATGTATGGTTAAAAAGCTCGCGTGTTTCCGAGAAAATTGTGCCCGCGCGTGGGTGACAAAGTACGCAATAGAAGATAGACCGCAAGTGTCAATTGAACAATACCCACCGCGATTAATCGTTCTTGAAGCCTTCCTTGCGAACGATGGCCTCCAACTTGGGCAGCTCAAACTTTCGGTAGGCAAGCTCATCCAGCAGCCACTCGCCGAACAAAAGTCTGGCAAACCAGACGGATCCCGCCATTCCTCCTGCCCAAAACCAGTTCGTCGTCGCGCCAAGCCAGCCCCAGAACCACCCCTCTCCCTTAAGGGCCTCGGCCACGAGCTGTTTCGCAAAGTCTTCGGTGCTGACGGTGGCGTTGTTCTGTGAGAACTTCAAGCGTTTGGCGTACAGATCCTTGACACAAGTGTAGAGCGAGTTGGGTGGGAGCTCGCGGTCCAGCTTCGCAATCTGGCTCTTGACAGTGCCTGTCATGGAGATCATGACGCGGACGCCGAAGGGTCGCAATTCCTGACGAAGGGTCCGGCTGTATGAGTTCAAGGCCCCCTTGGTGGCTGTGTAAACCGAGCCGAAGACGTAGGGTGAAATCGAAGAGAGACTGCTGATCATGATGATGAGGCCCCGGGCCGGGATCAGGAGAGGCACGAATGCCTGAACCATAGCCATGACGCCGAAAACGTTGGTCTCGAATGTCTGGCGAACCTCGTCCATGTTGATGTCGGTAGCCGGGACGGTATGAGTGAGACCACTGATGGAGGGAATGAATTAGTTAGACCGAGAGGACAGGTGCACAAGGAAGGGGAACTCAAGCCCTACGCATTGTTGACGAGAAAGTCAAGACGGCCACCTGTTAGTTCGGAGACTTTCTGCTTGCAAGCAGCGATACTGTCGGCGTTGGTGACATCGAGGGCGATGGTTGTCATGCCCTCATCGCCAAGGTCCTTCAATACCTCTGGTCGACGCGCGGTTGCGATGACATGAACACCTGCAGCGACAAGATCAGTGGAAATTCAGGGTGTTGACAACTGACAGCACTCCCCACCTTTAGCGTGGAACTCGCGAGCCAGGGCATGGCCAATTCCACCGGGAGTACACCTACAGAAAGAGTGTCAGCACTAAAGTTATTCCTTTCAGGCGGCTTGGTAGCGAGTCAGGGACTGGGATTGGCGGTAGACTGGCATTGACATCGGCTTGCTTACCCGGTGATGAGGACTGTTTTCTTGTTCGCTGGGATGCCCATCCTTCTTGCAAAGTCGTTGGTGAGAGTTTGATCAATGGCCAATAGTGGAAATGCGCAGAGAAAGACAGCTGTGATGTGTCTTCGACAAAAAAGATAAAAGGGGGAGGACAAACAGAATACCCAGCAATGACAGAGATTGGGTCCCGAGGTAAAAATCGAGGGAGCGAACCATGACCTCAGTAATCCCAACTCGAACACAAACTCTATAGGCCAGAGACAGAGACATGTGGGCCGTCCGCGGGTTTCCGCACCGAAATTAAGGGTAAGGGTCTCACCTTAGTCATCTTTAATTAGGTTCTTACGGGCATTCGGTGTGCTCAGTCGCTGTACTAATCGGTTCATCTCACTGGCCTACCTATTAACAGATAAGTAGGTATTACTTAAGTTATTTTGGGTTAAGGTTTAGAGAAATTGAAATATTTTTATTAAGTTATTTTTAATAAAACGTTTATTTAAACTATATATAAGTATTTTTATTAAAATATATTTTAATTTTTAAGTAAAGTATAATTATTTCTATTATTATTATAATAATAAGTTTTATAATATAATAATATTAATTATTATATTTATAAAACTTACTATTATAATATTTTAGTATTATTTATATAATACTTTAAAAATAAAATATACTTTAATAAAATATTACTTAAAATTAATTAAATAAATAAAATAAAATAATATAAGTATATTTTAAATATAATATTTTATATTATTTTTTAAATACTTTATTAAAAAGGGTTTTAGTTAATTATTAAACTTAATACTACCCTACCTTCTAAAAGCCTTTTAATAAAAAAAGCTTATACAAGCTAGATAGCTAGTTAGTTATTTAACTTTATAACGCCTTACTTTCTAAAAGCCTTTTAGTAGAAAAAGCTCGCGCGAGCTAAATAGCTAGTTAGCTATTTAGCTTTATAATGCTTTACCTCCTAAAAGCTTTTTAGTAAAAAAAGCTTATATAAACTAAATAGCTAGTTAGTTATTTAGCTTTATAATACCTTACCTTTTAAAAGCCTTTTAGTAGAAAAAGCTTATATAAGCTAGATAGTTAGTTAGCTATTTAGTTTTATAATACTTTACTTTTTAAAAGCCTTTTAATAAAAAAAGTTTATATAAGCTAAATAGCTAGTTAGTTATTTAGCTTTATAATACCCTACTTTTTAAAAGCCTTTTAGTAAAAAAAGCTTACGCGAGCTAGATAGTTAACTAGTTTATAATTTAATAGAATATAGTTTTTATAATATACTTTAGAATTATAAATATAAAAGAAATAGTTAAATACTAGTGTAGTTAAAAAAAAGGAGTTAACTTAAGAAGTAAGTTATTAAGGCTTATATAACCCTTACTAAGTTATAACTCTTATAGCTAAGTTACTATAGTTATAGTAATAACTAAACTACTTTAAATAAAATAATAAAGTATATACTTATTTAACTTTTTAACTCTATAATTAAAAAGAACTTAAAGAAAAATACTTTAAAGTAAATAACTATTAATATATTCTACTTTAAAAACTATTTAGTTTTTAAAAATAATAAATTCTTTTTTACTACTATTTAAAAAAATCTATTAGTAGGAGCTTTTTAATGTCCTTTTTTTTTAGCTCCCCTTTCTGTACTAAAGTTATTATATATATAACTTTAATAATTCTATTTTTTAAAAACCCCTTTATAATACTTTTATTTATAGTATTATATATCTCCTATAGTTCTAGTATTTTTATTACTATATACTATAAAATCTATTTTAACTTATTTATTTTTATTATGCCCTTTTTTTACTCTTTTTCTATACTAGGAAAGTACTTTTACTAGTTTTTAATACTCCTAGGGATAAAAATCAAAACCCTATACTTAAAGTACTTTACTAGTATACTAATAACTAAATACTTTAAAATAGTTAATTTAAAAATACCCCTTTTTTTTTTCTTTTTTTTTTCTTTTAGGTCTATCTTACTAAATAGATACTTTACTATAACTATATCTAACTTTTCTCTTAGTTTTCCTTTTTCTATATTACCTATTATTTCTCTAAACTTATTAACCTTTTTTTTAGTATTATAAGTCTTTTTTAACTCCTTTTACTAACTCTAGACTTTGTACTAGGCTGTAAGATAACGTAAGTTTACTACTACTTCTTCTAGTTTAATTAGAATTCTATTTATAGTATCCTAAACTTTAATAAACTTTATTAGTTCCTAAACTTTACTTAACTTTAGATTTTAGATATACTTTTTTGTTTAACTTAGCTGTATAGTACTACTTTTAGAAATATACTTTTTAAATAAAGTATATAGTTACTTTTTTATACTAAATCTAAATATATAAATAAATAACAACTCTCTTATATAATTTATATTTTCTATATTTAATATACTTAAAAATTAACTAACTAACTTTTTTTTAATAGTTATAAATATTTTTAATTAATTTAGTAAAAAAGTATTGATTTTTATAGTTAGTATATTATAGTTTTAATTTTTAATTTATTTTTTAATTATATTAAACTTTATATAAGTAGATAATAGTTTTATTCTACTACTTAGTTATTAGTTGTGTTTTTTTTGTATTTCTTTGTTTTTTTTTTTATTTTATTTATTTATTAACTATTTAGTATTTATACTACTTACTAGCTATTATATATTTATGCTACTTATTAGTTATTTAGTATTTATATTAGTATTTATACTACCTACTAGTTGTTTAGTATTTGTACTACCTACTAGTTATTTAGTATTTATACTACTTACTAGCTATTTAGTATTTATACTACTTACTAACTATTTAGTATTTATACTACCTACTAACTATTTAGTATTTATACTACTTACTAGCTATTTAGTATTTGTACTACCTATTAGTTGTTTAGTATTTATACTACTTATTAACTATTTAGTATTTATACTACCTATTAGTTATTATATATTTATACTACTTATTAACTATTTAGTATTTATACTACTTACTAATTATTTAGTATTTATACTACTTATTAACTATTATATATTTATACTACTTATTAGCTATTTAGTATTTATACTACTTACTAGTTATTGTGTATTTGCGCTACTTATTAAATATTCAGTATTTATGCTACTTACTAGCTGTTGTGTGTTTATACTACCTACTGCCTGTTATGTATTTATACTGTTTACTAGCTGTTGTGTATTTATACTACCCACTAGCTATTATATATTTACACTACTTACTAGCTATTAAGTATTTAAGTTTCCTTTATTCTTAAATAGACTTAGTATAGGTTAATTCTTTATAAAAACTAATAATTAATTATTAATATAAGTTTATTTAAAAGTAGTACTTACCTTTTTTTTTTTTCCTTTTTTTATTATACTAATCCTAATACTTATTAACTATAATATATATTAACTAGTAAAATATAGTACTATTATTTATATTACTTATTAAGTTTTAAAAAGTTTAGTATTTATATACTTTTTAAAAGTCTTATAAAGTAGAATATAGCTTAAAAATATACTTTTTTAACTTTTTTTACTTTAGTTTCCTTTACTAAAACTTTAATAAAACGAATTAAATAATTCCAATACTTTTTTAGTTCTTTTTATAATTTAACTCTTTAATTAATAAATAACTATTAACTTTTTTTAGTTAAAGTATTATACCTTTTCTGATTTATAGTCTAGCTATGCGTATTATTCTATATCTCGCTAATACAGGGTCGCTTAGATAAATACTATAATAACGTCCTGTTTTTAGTATAGTCTTAAGTAGTTAAAAAAGTACTTTTATTTCCTTATGTTTTATTACTATAGAGTTACTTAAATAATTACTATAATAATACTTTACTTTTATTATAGTTTTTTATATTTAGAGGGGTAAATTAATTAAATATAGTATTTATAGTATTTATTATATTTTATTTAGAATATTAATTAATAGTAATAACTAAGTATAATTTTAGTAAGAATAATTATTCTAAGTAATAATTTCTATATAAAAAGTAAAAATCTAGATATAATAAAAACTAAAACAAATAGTACTAATAAAAGCCCTATCCCTCTTAATAAATAAGCTATTTTATTTCTTTAATTATTATTTATATACCTTTATTACTTCTTAATTATATACTACTTAGACTACTAAAGTTACTTAGTTTACTTACTTTATATTAAACTAGTCCCCTTAAAAGTAAAGGTATATACTTAAATTTAGTTTAATCCTAACCTAGATAGATACTTTAATATATAATATAAGTAATAAATAATTAATTTTAATATTTAAAATAATAATCTATTTAAATTTATAAATAATTAATATTTTAAGCCTATATAACTTTAAAATCTAAACCCCTAAGTACTTATTACTAGTTTAACTGCTTAAGGGCGAACTATATTCTAGACGGCTTCTATAGTCTATATATTTTTTAATTTTACTAGTAAATCTATATAGTCCCTAGGTAGACTATCTTTATAGTATAGTATTATATACTTAGTATTAGTACTATTAATAGTAAATACCCTTTTAGTTGAGATTGCCCTTAGTACCTATGAGCTATATATATACTTTTTTATATATAAAACTGTTTTTTTGTTTTTTTTTAACTTATTTTTAAGGTAGTACTTATAAAGTTCTTTGTAGTCCCTAATTTATAGGAGTACTAAGTAGAATATAAAGAAGTTTTTTATATAAAGCTGTTTAAAAGTATACTTATTTATATCCCTAGTAGTACTAGGCTTTAATAACCTTTTAAAGTAGTTAATTTTATTAAGGATAGTTTAGTATAACTTATACTAGTAATACTTAGTATACCCTTAGTTAGTATAGTTATTTTTTTATCCTTATATTTTTTAAAAGTACTTTTTTAGTGTACTTACGGTATTACTACTACTTTAGAAAACCGTTATACTAGCTATATTAGTAATTTTCTTAATTTAATGCTAGATAAACTTAACTATATCTTAATTAACTTTTTATATAAATTTTTAGTTTTACTTTTATTTAAATATGATATAGAGTAGTACTTTTTAATAAAAGGATTAAAGTAAAAGATATAAGGTTAAGTTATAGGCCTGTTTTATACTTTTTTTTAAATTTAATTAGTACTTTTTTAGTTACTTAAGATACTTGTAGAATAAATCTTATTTATTACTATTTAGTTATTAAAACTTTTACTTTTTTATACTAATTTAGAAATTAAGTAGATTAAAGTTTAGTTTAAGGTTATTATATACTAAGTACTTATTCTAGTAGACTATAATTTCTAGTAAGAAGTTAAAGTTATATATTTTAATTATTTTTATAAAGCTAAAACCCTTCTTTATTAATATTTCTTTTTAAAGAAATACTATTTCTTTTTAAAGAGATACTGTTTTTTTTTAAAAAGATATTAATAGGATTTAGTAATTATTTATTAAAATATATTAGAATTAGGAATTAATAGGGTTAAGGAATGATTATAAAATAGTAATTAAAATACTATAAAAAAGTATAGTTGTTTTTATAATGGTATTTAGTAATAGAAGTATAAAAATTTAAATAGCGTTTATAAAAAAGAAGTATAGACTAGCGATTGTTTTAATAAATTCTTAATATATATAGGAGTTTATATAGAAAAATGTCTTTTTATAGGGATAAAGTAGTGCTTTTTTATTATAGTAGTTAAAGAAATAGCTTTTAGTAGTTGACTTTATAAAGTTATTATTTTTAAGTTACTTTTTATTTACTTTTTTAATTTTTTGTACTAACTATAAAGTATACTACTACTCTGTTTATTAGTATATATGCTAGTCCTTTTTCTTTAGGTAGTATTTTAAAGAATTATTAAATTTAAATAAAATAGTGTTTAACTTTTTATGGGCTTTAGTTAGAGTTACTTATTTTATAATCCCCTTTAGTATATTATTGTTATATTCTCTATTTACTAAATAAGTATAATTATATAGTTTTTTATTAATTAAACTTAAGTACTTTTAATTAATAGTATAACTTTAATAGTAATATAAATTATAGTTAAAGATTTTATAGTTTAGTTTAGGTTTAGAGGTAATACTATAAGAGTTTTAGAGGTGGTTAATGTAATATAAGGTGTAAGTACTGCTTTTGACTATTAGGGTTAAAGGGTTTATTAAAATATTTTTATTAAAACTAAAGAGTAATAAAAGGGTATACTTAATATCCTACTTATAAAGAAATTAAATAGTATTTAACTAGTAGTAGTACTAAGTAAGTTAAATTTAAAGTATAGAATCCTTTTATAATAAGCTTTATTCTATAACTAAGTTAAAGAGTTAAGGGGATAATAGACTATTTATTACTACTTTAAAACTTAGTAAGTTAAGGTATATAGTATTAAATAAATCCTCTTTTACTTTTTTTTTTTAGTTATTTTAAAACCTAGTTAAATACTTTTTAATAGTTTATACTTTACTATAGTACCCCTTAGTATTTTTTTAATTTAGTAAAAAGAAGAAATTATAAAAGTCGTTTTTATTTTTAGCTATAGCGTTTACTTATATATTTATTTTGTAGGTTAACTATATATATTTTTTAATACTAGTACTAATAAAGAATACACCCCCCCCTTTATTAACTTTTTATTTAGTATTATATACTTACTTTAATACGTTTTTAAATAATTAAAGTATATACTTTTATATTAATAGTTTTTTATATATAGTTTATAAACTTAAGTATACTATATTATTATAAAAAGACTTATATTACTTATTTTTTAGTTGTGTTTTATAGATTAACTTTTTTTTAACTTTTATTAAAGTTTTATATAGGTTAAGAAAGAACGTATAAATTAACTCTTTAGTTATTAATATAAAGTATATATAAGGGATTCTATAGAGTTTAATTTATAGTATTTTACTATTAACTATAATTTTATAACTAAAATAGATACTAGTACTAAGTACTAGATATTATACGGGTAATAGTGTTAAATTTATTAAAGATTTAAAGTTGCTGAGTAAGGTTGTAACGTTTAAGAAGCTGTTAATATTAAAAGTGGCTAAGGCTATAAGTATTAGTAGCTTTTATTTTAACTTTAGCTTAATTTAAAGTGGCTTTAAGTTTATTAATAAAACCCCTAAAATAAGCCTCTTTATTAAACTAATACTAAAGCTTTAAAAGTATACTTTATTTATTCTTACTAAAATTCTGAGTATTAAAAAAGACCTATTAAGTTTAAGTTAGTTATAAGTAGGAAATTTTGTTTATATTTTAGTTTTTATTTCTATAGTAAAATCCCTAATACTTTTAATAGTTATTGTTATATAACTTAAAGACTACTACTTACTATACTTAGAATATATAATTAAACTAAGTTTTATAATAGTTATAATACGTTTAGTAAGTTTATTCCGGTTATTAACTAAACTTATAACTTAAGTATAAACTTTTTATTAATTAAAGGTAAATATAAGTCTAGGGGTTAGGGCTATAGAGTTTTTTAAAGTTATATTATTATTATTATTATTTAATTCCTTAAAATCCTTATTTATAAAAGAGAACTAGGAGTTATTATCTTTTTATTTATTAATACTACTATCTATATTACTATAAATAGTATTATTTTTAATATTATAAGAGCTAGAATTACCCTTATTATTATTAATAGACCTATTATATATACTCTTAAAGTTAGTAAGTTTACTAAAATTCCGGTTTACTAAATTCCCTTTACTTTAACTTTACTACTTAGTATCTATATATTCGCTTTTATTTTAACTAAAGTTACTTTTATTTTAGCTAAAATTACTATTTTAGTTAGAGTTACTTTTGTTTTAGTTAAAGTTATTATTATTAAAATAAGAGTTGTTATTATTAAGGTAGGAGTCGCTCTTACTAAGGTTAGAATTATTTTTAATAAAAGTAAGTATAATAAAGTAATTATAAAGAGTAAGTAAGTAAGTATAAAAAGTATTACTTAATATAGTAATTTAAAGTTAATAATTTAATAAAGTGTTATTTATATTTAAGTAATATTAATATATACTTATATTACTTAGTACTTTTAAAAGGATTTAGGGGATATTAAAGCTTAACCTTAATTTATAATAACTATAGTACTACTTTTTAACTTAAACTAAGTAGTAGACTAAATTTAAAGCTATATAGGCTTAAAATACTAGTAACTATATTAGAGTTTAAAATATAAAAATACTATATTAACTAGATACTTTATACTTATAAGTAATATATAGTAAAAAGGGGGTAAGTAAAGTTAAAACGGTTTATATATAATAGAGTTAGTCCTTTCTATTTATAAGTGTAATTAAGAGGTAGAGTAGAGTTTTTATAAATAACTTATAGGTTTTAAATATTAACTTAAATTAAAACCTATATAAGTTAAAAGTCCCTTAACTAACTAGACTAGCTAAACTAAAAACTATTACTTATTTAATACTCTACTTAGTATTTTAACTCTAGTTTAATTATATTCTACTTTTATAACTCTTACTACTTAAGTAATTCTAATTATAAAGTAATACTTTATATATTATTTAATTATAAACTATTTTAGTTTAAAAACTAAAAAGAAAAAAAAGTAGTTTTAAATATTAACTTTTTTAAAGGGATTACTTCTATTTCTTAACTTATTTATTACTATTACCCAGCTTTTTTAACCCTATAGTAATATTTATATTCCCCTATTACTAGTTAATTTTACTATTCAATATTACTTCTTTATATTTACTCCTCTTTTTTTTTAAATAAATAAAGTTTATTAGGAGTAACTTTATTACTTACTCCCTCCCTATTCTACTTTATATAAAGTTAACTACTTTAGTTATTTTTAGTAGCTAGCCCTTAATTATTAGCTCTATAATACTTATATTAGTAGCTTTATAAAGGCCTATAAGTATAGGTACCTAGTTAATAAAGAACTAGTAAATAACTTTAAGTTTATACTTTTTTAAACTTAACTTTTTACTACTTTTAAATTACTTATACTATAAGTTTAAGTACTTAAGTAAAAAAGTAAAAATACTTTACCTAAAAGTATTAACTAGTATATTAACTATAGTAAAGTAGTAAATACTATTTTTAAAATTAACGTTACTTAAGTTAAACTTATAAGTAAAGTAGTCTGCTAAATAGCTATTTAGTATTTTACTATATTTTAGTTTAATATTTTATAACTTTAAAAACTTTAGTAGCTTTACTTATTTAGGGCTTTTTTATTAACTAAGCTCCTTTACTTTTAACTAACGCTTTTATAAATTATACTGCCTTTAGTAGGTTTATAAGTAGCTCTAGGATGTTTTAACCTACTAAGTATTATTTATAATAAGTCCCTAGCTTTTAATAAGCCCCGTAAAATTAGCTTAACTTAAGTTCTTTAGTTTTTAAGTTAATCTATCTATATAGTATATTATACTATTAAGCTTTTAGCTACCCTTTAGGTTATACTCTTTAATAAAATAGTATAAATAGTTCTATATATTATCCTTAAAAACCTAGTAAAATATAAGGTCCTTAATTAAGTAGTAGTTTTAGTTATTAAAAATAACGTTAAACCGTCCCTTTACTTTTATTTAAAAGCTATTTATTACGTTAAAGTAGTTAATGCTTTAGTTTTTATAAGTAATATTTATTACTTTAACTTATTAGTTTATTTTAATTATAGTTTTTTAAAGTTAAGTTAATATTTCTAACGTTTTAATATTATCTTAGTTACTTATTAATTTATTTGTGTTTTTATATAATACTAGATCCTATATTGTGTTATTATTGTTTTTTAGCTCCTTAGTTACTATCTAGTTACCTACAGTATACTTATATTTAGACCCGTTATTACTTTTAAGTAGAGGGTTTATATCTTTAGTACTTTTGTAATAAAGAATCTCCTTTATAATACCCTCTAGCTTGGACTTAGGTTTGTATTTCTAGGTATTTACTTTATAGTTATAGTAGTAATGCTTTTTTTAAGGACTAGCTAGGCTTTTGTTATAAAAGAGGCTTAGTATTTCTATAATAAGTATTAGCTCGTTTATAGTTAGTAGGATATATAATAAAGCTTTTTAATTTAAAGAAACTATATTAACTAAGTCCTAAAGTAAAAGGGAACGTAAGTACTTATTTAGCTTTACTTATTTCTATTTATCTAGGCCTTTAGTAGCTTTAAGTATACCTATAAGCTTTATAACTACTAACTCTAAATCCTTATAGTATATTAAATAGAACTTAAACTCTTAAATAACGTATTTAAATATACTAATAAATAAATCCTACTAACTCTTTATTAACTTACTTATAAATATTAATATTACTATTAATCTTCCTTTAGTTATATGTATTTTAGTAGTAAAGCTTAACTTACTTTATACTAGTATTATTATAGTACTAAGTAGCTAATTAGATATTTTAATATTAATAGGTTAGTAATTTTTTTTTTAAGGTTTTTACTATAAAGTGCTGTTTAAGGATTTAATTTATTATAGTTACGGGTAGTAGGATACGCTATATATAATAAGTAGTAATTAACTAATATAGTAGAGAAAAGTTAATATACTAAGTACTTTACTATATTTAGGTTATTTATAGTATAGACTAAGGCCCTATAGATAGTATATAAGTACTAAGGCTACTTTAGAAAGTTAAATGCCTAGGGTAAAGCTAGTTAAGAGTCCTTTATAAGTAGCTCTACTATATCTTATACCTAGTCCTTAAGTCCTAGTTACTTTTACTCTGTTCTTACCTTTTTAATTTTAAAGTTATATACCCTTAAAAGCCTATATTTATAGAATAGACTGCTTTTTACTTACTAATATACTACTTACTAATATACTTTTAAATAATAAGTACTATAAGCGGCCCTAGGAACTATACTAAATACTTATCTTTAAATATAACCTTTATTAAAAATATAATTATAACTAAATTACTAAACTTTTAATTAATATAAGTTTTTAGTTTTAGTATTATATTTAAGTTTAGTACTAATAAGTTTTAATTAATAAATTAAAATACTAGTTTTTAGGGTCCTTAAGATAAAATTTAAGTATAAATAAAAAGTAGTTACTTCTACTATATATAAATTTAAAAGTATACTCTCTTATTAACTTTATATTCTTTACTAACTAAATAATACTAATACTATAATTAATACACTTTTCTAAAATAGTTTAAAGCAGTATAGTATAACCTTGATAATTACTATAGCCTTATAGGTAAAAGGATTGTTTTTAATACTAAAGAAGAAGAAACGCTTAGTTAAAAATACTAACTTAATAATATACTACCTATTTACTAATACTATTTTATAAAATAAAAACTAAACTAGTCCTAATAATTTAAATAATACTAATAGCTAAAAGTAGCTTAATAACTAACTATTATAGTTTAATAGAGAGAATAAGTAATTGGCCCTTTTAAGTAGCACTAATAAGTTTAATATACTATAAGAAGATAAGACTGTAAAAGGAGAAGGTACTAAAAAGGATAAAGAAATATTTAATAGTACTGCGTTTAATATAAAAAAAGAAGAAAAAAAGGGTACTAAGGACGTACTTGATAATTTATTAAAAACATTACTCTATAATAAAGTTATAAGAAAAAAAGAGTTTTATAAAAAGAGAGTAAAAATAGTTAGTAATATAGCCTTTAAAGCTATTGTTTTAGTCCTTAGTTATAAGTTATAGTTTATTATTTAATTTAAATATAGTATTAAAAAACTATTTAATAATACTAACTTAAAGAATAGTAATATTATAATAGTTTATTTTTTTATATTTTTTAGTAGTAATATATTAAAGTACAACTTTAATACTTATATAATATAGTTTATTATTAAATTAATAAATATACTAATTATAGTTACTAAAAATTAATATATAGAATAGATTTAACTTAATTTAGTTAATATAGTAAGTATAGTTAAGATGTTTTTTAATAACTTTTTTATTAGTATAAGGAAGAACTTTTTTTACTTTACTATAGAGTTAAAGGGCTTTAAAAAAAAAATAGTTACTATATAATAAGTTAAGGTTAGTAACGCACTAGTTAAAATTTAAGAGTTAGTACAATTAGTTATAAAGTTATAAGTTAAAACTAATTACCCCTATTATTAGTCTATCCTTTATAAACTCTATTTAATAAGTATAAAGGAGAAATAAAAAGTTATTAAAAAAGCTATTACTTTACTAGAAAAAAGTCCTACTAAAATATAAATTACTAGTTAGTATTTTAACTTAGTATTCTAACTAAGAGTAAATAACTTTAGAATAAAAAGAGGAGTAACCTAGGTCTTTAAAACTAAAGATATTATTATTTACCTCTTTTAAATTAATAAGGATAAGTTTAACTATATACTCTAAAAGGCTAAGATACTACAGGTCCTTTATAATAAGTAGGGGAAGGGTATACTACTCTTCTACCTAAAAAGTATTACTAAGTAAGTAATAAATAGCTTTATAGTTATATAGACGTATCTATAGCTTTATACTAATATAAACTAATAACTACTTAAAGTTAATAGTTATTTTTAAATAGTTTTAAACTCTAGATATCTTTAACTAAACCCTTAACTGTAATAGTAATATCTTTACTGTATTATTTAACTAATTTATACCCTATATTACTTATATAGTTACTATAATAAATAGTACTTATATAGACTTTAGTATTTCTAACTTAACTATAGCTTAAATTAATCTTACGTTTAATACACTATAGCTTTATACTATATTAAACATTACTAAGTAGTTTATATATATATATTAGTTTTATAAAAGTACTAAGTAGTATAGTATTAGTAGTTTTAAGGATATTACTAATATATATATAACTACTAATGGCCCTTCCTCGTTAATTAAAAAGCCAGCTATACCTTAATAATACTATTTATTTAGGGCGTTCTATAAGTTATTATAGAGTAGAATTAATTTACTACTAAAAGAACTAGCGCCTTTTATTCTAAGAATCTATTTTAATATATTATATTACTAGTTATATATAGAAAAAGGACTTGTTTTTCTTTAAATAGTAATTTTAATAAAATATAACTAATAGTTGTAGACGCAGTACATAAGCTATAACTATATAGGTTTAAAGACTAGTTAGTTTCTAAACAGCTTATTTTAAAATCTATCTACTATTAAATTTCTTCTATATTTATATTATATTAAATATATATAAACGCGTTATACGTAATAGAGCGCGTGTAGTAGGTAGTTAATCCGCGCGTACCTACCTAATTTAAAAACTACTTAGTATTAAAGTAATAAGTAGTTAATTTATACGTACTTACTCGATTTAAAAACTACTTAGTCTTTAAATAATCCAGTTTTAAAATTTACTTAATATATTATTACTTTATCTTTTTTTACTAACTTCTTTCTTCCTTTTTTTTTATACTTCTCTTATAGAGTCCTACTATCTACTTTAAAACATACTATAAATAAAATAATCCTACTTTTATAACTTAATCCTACTAAAAACGGATAGAGTTTATAGTTTATAATAATACTAAAAGATAGTCTATAGAACAAGAGTACTATATTTAACGTAGTATACTATTATCTTTTTTAATTACTTCTAGTATCTTTCTTAATAGGTTTATAAGTATTAAAAATTATTAACTAATTTATTATAGTAAATAAGTTTAATATTAAAAGGCTTAAGGCCTTTTTTTAAAGAGTTTTAAAATATATAATAAACGTAATTAAAAGATCTAAATACAGTACTTAAGCTACCCCTAAACTTATCTTTATTAATAATATAGTTACTAACTTAAATATTTTTAAAAAAATTATTTAAAGTAATTTTAAAATTATAGTTTATAAGTTTTTATAAAACCTAAGTAAATACCCTTTTATAATTACTAAAAATAAAAAGCTAGTAATACTTATTCTTAATAAAAAAGCCTAGTTAGATATATATACTTTTTTTTTTAAGTACCTCTTCTAAAATACTAAAACTAATCTTAAAAAGCTCGTTTAAAGCTTAGAGTCCTACTATAACAGTATATATACTAATAGAGTCGCAATATCTAAACCAGCCTATATACTTAATTTAATTCTCTTAATAGTCTATAAAGTATTACTAATTAACTATAAAAGTATAAACTTAATAGTTACTACTCTTTAGTATAATAAGTATAACGTCTACCTCTATAATACCTATAAATATATTAAAAAGTAAATATCTTAACTAAAAAACAACTCTATTAAAGAGTTTATATATAAATATAAATTAAACTAATAGTATAGTTAGGGAAATATAACTATTATTAAAAAGGTTTTTACTTAGATATTAGGACAGACTACTAAAAAACTAAATAAAATACTAAAAAACACTTATATTCCTTAAGTACTAACGTCTATCTAAAGGAACGGAGCATTCCTACTCCTACTAATAATAAAAACTAAGTATAAATACCCTTCTCTCTTTTTAAACTAAGTTTACTAAACTAACTATTTTACTATATAGTTATAGGAGTTTAATTTTAGTACTTTTATTACTCTTAGAGATTATAGAGGTACTCTAATACTTACCTACCACTAAAAGTATATTTTATAAGATCACTTTTTATATACTTAGGCCCTTTAAGTTATTTTAAAACGGCTATATACTTATTTAGGAGTAAGAATTTATAAAGAGCTTTTTTATTTTTAATATAACTAGTTTTATTTAGTTATTTAATTAATATAGTATTAATATTAAAATAAAGGATAATAATAAAGATAATAATAAGAGTAAGAATAATAATAAAGATAAGGATAAGAATAGGGATAAGGACAAGAATAAGAATAGAGATAAAAATAAAGATAAAAATAGGGATAATACTACTATAGTTAATATAAATTAAATAGGTTAAAAAGGGTAAAATAGTATAATTAAATTTATTTAAAAGCTATATATTAAGGATAGCTTTAGTATATATAGTAAAAATAAATAAAGATTATTTTATTAATAAATAAGCCTATACCCTTATTACTTATATACTAAGTTATATAATAGTAAAACTATACTACTAAAGTTGGGTTAAAGAAATAGTAACTAAACTTAGCTATATTAAAGATAATTACTAAATTTATTATTATAAATAAATTTAGTACTAAAAAGTTTAAGTTCTTTTATAAAGGAATTTATAAGTATACTAATAATTTAATTAAAAGATCTAAGGGGACTAATATTAAACCTAAATACAATTTTATTACGGGTACTATTACTAGTATTAAAGTTTATGTAAATATTAATATAAACTACTTTAGAAAAATAGCTTATAAGCTTTATAATACTATTACTAATAAGTAGTTTTAATTATAAAGAATAATAAGTAGACTTTAATATAACTCAATAGTTAAAATTATATTTACCTATATACGTTTTACTTTAAAAAGCTAATAAGTATTATAAAAGCTATTTAAAAACTATATAACCTTTAAACTCTATTATATTTATAAAAAAACAATAATTAATTATTTTCTTTACTTAGGGATTACTTTATTAGTTTATTACTTAACTTCTTTTTTTTAAACTACTAATAAACGTAGTAAATAAGTTAAAAAGGAACTACTTATTTAGGGTCGCTAGGTTTAAAGACCGTCTAGGCTTTAAATAAGTTTATTTTAAATTTTTTTTAGTACTAGTATAGTCTATATTTATACTAATATAAGTAAATACAGACGCATTATATATAGTAAAGTACTTATCCTCCCTCCTTTTCCCCTACCTTTTCTACGTAATCTTCTATAAAATACCACTAAGTAAATATACTAAGAAACCCCCCTCCCTAACTTAACTTAACCTATATATAAACTATTAAACTCTTCTAGTCCTTTATTTACTAGCTTTAAGTATATAGTTTACTATAATATTAATAACACTAATAATACTAATAATAAAGTTAGTAAAACTAATACTAAAACTACTATTCTATATTTATAAAAATAAGGGCACTATATTTAATACAGTATAATACTTTTTTTAGTAGCGTTTAATATATTTCCTAATACCCTTATAAGTATTAAATATAATTACTTAGTTTATTACTACTAATTCATTAGATACTAATAAGCTTAAGGCTTTTACTTAAAGAGTTTTAAAGTATATAGTAGAGTTAATTAAATAATCTAAATAAGCTACTTAAACTATCTCTAAACCTATCTCCTTTATAAATATAGTTACTTATATAGTTATTTTTAATAAAAGTATTACTTATTAGCTTAAAAGTATAGCCCGTAACTTTTTTAAAAAACTAAATAGATATAAGTTAAAAATAACTAAAAATTAAAAATAAACAATACTCCTTCTTAATAAGTAAGCTTACTTAGATATATATACTTTTTTTTTTAAATACTTACTATAAAATACTAGAAATAATTTTAAATAGTTAGTTAGGAAATTAAAGTTCTACTATAGTACTAAGTGTACTAATAGACTTATAGTATATAAACTATCCTATATACTTAGTAGTATTATTAAAGTTACCTATATTATAATACTTATTAACTAAGATAGTTTAGACTCTATAGTTATAGTACTTAAGTATAATAAGAATAACGTTTCTTTATATAATAGCTATTAATATATTAAAGAGTAGATATTTTAAAAAAATACTAACTTTATTAAAAAGTATATTTATAAGTAAAAACTAAACTAATATTAGGGAAAGAGTAATATAACTATTATTAAAGAAGTATTTACTTAAGTATTAGAACGGACCCCTAGGAAGCTAAGTGAAATACTTAAGAACGCTTTTATTCTTTAAGTATTAACGTTTATTTAGGGTAATAGGGTATATTTATTCTTACTAATAATAAAAACTAAGTATAAATAAAAGTACTTTCTTTTATTTTTAAACTAAGTTTATTAAACTAACTATCTTACTATATAGTTATAAGAGTTTAATTCCAGTACTATTTATACTTCTTAACTTAATATATATACTAAAGTACTTAACTACTACTAAAAGTATATTTAGTAATATTACTTATTGTATGCGTAATACTATTCTATAGTTTAATAATAGTTATATACTTTATAATAATAAGGGGATTTTATATAATTAACTTTTTTTTAACGTTATTAAGTATATTTAACTAGAGTAGTACTTTAATAATATTAAAATAAAGGATAGTAATAAAGATAATAATAAGAGTAAAGATAGGAACGAGGATAAGGGTTTAACTTTATTATTATTTTTAGTAGTATTTTTTAACTTAATAAATAAGGGCAAGAATAGAAATAAGGATAATAATAAAAATAATAATAATAATAAAAATAATAGGAATAAAAATAATAATAAAGAGGATACTATTATAGTTACTACAGATAGATAAACAAAGTTAAGATAGTATTATAGAAATATTTAAAAAATATATTAAAAACGGCCTTAAGATATATAGTAAATATAAATAAATATTATTCTATTAATAAATAACTCTATACTTAAATATAAACTAAGTTATATAAAAGAAAAACTATAATACTAAAGCTAGAATAAAATAATAGTATTAAGAATTAAGTAGATTTTTCTTTATAAAAAAGGTATCCTTTAAAGCCCGGTCTATATACTAGTATTAATTTTAAAGCTATATAGTTTTTAAATATTCTAAGTATACAGCCGCCGCGCCCTACCCTTATACGCGTCCGTAATAATAAAACAGTAAATAAATAACCTACTATACTTATTAACCTTTCTCCCCTCCCTTATTAGTTTATATTTTCCTACCTTTAATACTTCCTACTTAACCTATTATTAAAATTATACTTTACTTTATTTCTATTACAATATTTAGCTTATTTATATAAAGCCTATTTAAAATATCTTTTTTATTAAAACTTTATAATAAATTTAAAATCCCTAATAATAAACCCTACTACTAAGTTATTAAGCCCTCCTACTAAAAAACCTATAAGTTATAGTTAAAAACTATTACTAATCTTATTATTTACCTTAAGGAGCGGCTTTTTATACTATTTCCTAACGTCTTCCCTTTACTTTATTAGTAAAGAAACTACTATTAGTAGGAAACTACTATTATTAGTATTATATTTTAGTAATCCTACTTAAATTCTACTTATAATAATAAAATTTTTAAACTAAATAAAGAATTAAAGGAACTACTACTTATTCTTTATATTTTTCTAATTAGTTAATAAATTATTAATTATTTTTAGTATATAGTCCTAGGATTAGTTAGTATACTAATATATACGTTAAAGGCCTGCTCTTGCGCCTTAACGATTTACTTTATAAGTTTTTTTATTTACTTTAATTTATTTTTATATTATATATTAAATATATAAGTAATTATATCTAGACTTTATATCTTATAATAGTAAAACTAAAAAAAGCTAAAACGCTTAAGAAATACTATTACTATATAAAATTATAGTTTTTTATAAAACTATAGTTTAAAATAACTTTAAAACTAGAATATACAGAATAATTAAAATATATAAGTTTACTATATATCTTAATTTTAAGTAAGTATATAGACTATACTGCTTTATATTAATATATTTAATATTTCTATAGTCTCTTTTTTATATTAGAGTAGTTATATTCTCTATATAGTTTAGTTCTATAATGTACTAATACTTAATACTAGTGTTCTAAAGCTAGTACTCGGTATACTCCTAGCTCTAAAAAAACTCAATATAATTAACTGCGATTTACTGTATTTTAGAAGTATTCTAAATATTCTTAATATACTATACTATGTACTTAGGAAATTTAGTATAAAGTCTATTAGTATTAAGTTTTTTTTTAAAAACTATAATAAGTTAAATAAAAATATAAGTATATACTTTATTTTAAAAGGATCTTTAGAAATATAGAATATTATTAAGGCTGTTTTATAAATAATATTTATTATAGTACTAAAAGCCCGGGCCTTAAATATTAACTTTATATTAAAAGGTAGAGTTTTTTATTAGTTTTTTAATTTAGTACTAATAGAGCTAGGTACTATAGTAATTTTTTTTTACTATTTTTTTAACTAGCTTAATGCTTATAAGTATAAAAACTACTGTACTATATTATAATAAAAATACTAAAGCTTTAAGGAGTAGCTACTCTTTACTCTCTATTTTAGTAAGAGTAGTAATATATATAGTATATAACGCTTTATATACTTATTAACGTAGTAGTATAACTACTATAGCTAGGATATAGTTAGTATAATATTTAAGGAGAGGAGCTATATTAGGCTCTTTAACTAGTATACCTACCTCTTTTATATTTTAAAAAACAAGCTTAATAGAGAGATTTACTACTTTATAAGGGATTAGTAAACTATACTTATAAGCTTTATTTGTTCTAATCCCTAAGTACCCCTAGCCTTTTACCTAGTCTATTATACTAATAACTAACTTATTAATGCTATTACGCTAATTATTACGAACCCCTTTATTATTAGCCTGTTTATACTAGAGTTATACTACTTAAAAACCCTTAAAAAAAGCCTTAAGGTTTATATTATTTAGTAAGTATACTTCTAGAACTAAAAATAAATTAAGCTTTATTTATACTATAAAGAGCCTATTATAAATAACTATATTTAAGCTATAAAACTTAACTAGAATATAGCTTACTCTTATACTAGTATAGATTATTAATAAACTTAGGAGTATGTGGTTTAGAAGGTAATTATAGAGTAGACCTGATCTATTATAGAGGATAGTAAACCTACTAGATTTTAGTAAAGTAGTTACTATATGTATAACGTAATATACTTACTTACTTATAAGGTATAGAGGCGTAGTTAATTAGTTATATAAGATTAGTATGTTATATAGTATAATTATAAAATAGTAACTTTTTATAAAAAGTATTAAAAATAAAAGGCTTTATATTTTAAGTTTTTAGTTTTAAATTAAAAATACTACTTTTTCTTAATAGATAATTTAATTACTTAGGTTTTAAAATAATTTAGGTTTAAAATATATATATAAACTTACTTCTATTTTTAATACTATTTAGTATTAAAAAGTTAGTTAACCTACTTTTATTTTAATACTATTTAGTATTAAAAAGTCGGTTAGCCCTACTACGCCTTAGATCCTTTAATATATCTGTATATAGCTTAGGCTAAACTACTAGTATAGTATAATAACGCCTGCTTTTTAATAATATATTAGTAATAATATAAATAGAATAAAATGATAGAAAAAGGATATTTAATAATAGTTTATTACCTTTACTTATTTTTATAAAAAACTAAAGTATTTTTAATTATATTACTCTTATTTAACTTAGTAATACTATATATATATACTTACTTAACTACTTATTATACTTAGTATAATATATTTATTAATTAACTCTATTTACTATAGTATTATAAAAAGGTATTTTAAAAAACGAATAAGAGTTTATAGTACGTTTTTATTTAACGACTTAATAATACTAGGATAGTTAATAGGTAGTAGTAAGTATAAATTAGGAATAGGGCCTTTATCCTTATTAAGGAGTACTAAAAAAATAAAAAAGATACTAAGACGTTTTTTACTAACTATAAAAAAGAACCTATTAATTTAATAAAGCTATACTAATATTTTAGTTCTTTAATAGCTCTTTTATACTAGTTCTTAAACTCTAGAGGTAAGTTATATAAGTACTGTATATATAATAATTAATAATAATAGTACCCTACTAAAGTCTACTATTAAGACTTATATATTAATTTTACTCCTAAGTATAAGTAAATATACTACTTATACTTTTAATAGCTAGTATAGTAGTATTTAATACTATAGTACTCTACTAAAAATTAAATATCCTTTTACTAAAATAGGTACTTCTATACCTATATTACTAGAAACCCCCCCGCTTAGTAGTAATACTACTAGTTATATATTGTAGGAAGCGTAGTAGTTATACTTTTAGAGTAACCCTAAAGGGACGTATAATAATAATAAATACTAAAACTAATACTAATACTTAATTAAATACCCTTTATATTATACTAATAAATTAATAACTAAGAATTATTTTAGAGCTATTAATAATTCTATATATTCTACTTTATTAGAGTACTATAGTATAACTATATAGTATATTGTGATAGTTACTAAACTATAGAGTATATTATAAAGAACTACTTAAGGCCACTTACTTAAATTTATAAAGTATTATGCTAAAATTTATATACTAGTATACTTAGATAAAGATAAGCTAAGTATAAATAAAGTACTACTAGTGGATGTTGAAATTTAAATAGCGTTGCTACTACTACTTGTATTAATACTAGGAATACTATTATAGTAAATGTAGTTATAATACTTAAGTAGGGAATAATATGTATATATATACTTTAAGTATTAGAAATAAAGAGTTATTTATTTAAAAAGTTTACTTTTATTTTATTAATATATAATTTATAATAGGTATACGGGCTTATAATTATGTATAATTATTTTAAGGATAGCTGGTTTTGAAATAAGCTTTTTATTAGTACCTTAGTTTACTAAGTACTATACTATTATACTACGTTTTTTTTTCTAGCGCGTTTGCCTCTATTTACTTTATGCTTTAATATAAATTATTTGTTTAGTAACTTAAGGTATAATAGACTTATTTAACTAAAGCTCCTTTTTATATTTAGTCCCCCTTTTATATATTAGGCCTTAGTAATTTTTTATACTAGCTTAAATAGTTTTTATAGTATACTAAATATATTTAAAATAGCTACGTCCTTAGGTACTATATTTAATATAGCCTCGTAGGCCTACTAAAGCTTAACTACTAACTTTTATAGAGGAATAATAATACTATAAACGAGCTTATTTACTATTTTAAAAAAGTAATAAAATAAACTATTATTTATATAGTTAACTACCTTTAAAACTTAATTAAAAACTAAAATATACTTAATAATTAATTAGTAATTAGATATAAAAGAGGAAAACCCTAGTTAGTCCTTTAACTTATTTAGAGAAGTAAATAGGGACGTAACTTATAAGTCCTTATATTTAGTAAAGAGTAAATAAGTGCCTATACCCTATTTTTGTATTATAGACTTTAGAATTTTTAAGTTCTAAATAAAAAAGTATAGATTCTTTAACTTTAGTTTATAATAGTAAGCAATATAGTTTTAAAACTTAAACTCCTATTACTTACTAAAACAGCTATAATTTAAATCCTTAGTATTATTTCTATACTACTATTACTAATCCTATTACTCTTTTTAAATCTTTTTTTTAAGTATATTAGTATTATTACTTACTAGTACTTTTTTTAGTTTAAACTATATATCCTTAATTCTTTTAATACTAAACCTAGTTATAATATTAATATTAATAAATTAATTTAGTTTATTAGTTTTAAGAGTAGTTAGTAATAAAGCTATATTAATAAAAGGATTATTTATATTTATTAGTACTTTTTAGTACTTATTTATATTTTTTTAAATACTATATATAAAAGTAAGTTAAGTAATAAGATAAATATTAGTTTTAAAGTTACTAAGTTATATTAATAGTAAATTAGTAATTAATTAAACTTTATTAAGTAAGAGTTTTTATATAATTAATTACTAATTCTTATAAATACTAAACTCTTTAAATATAATTACGTACTATAAATACCCTATTATTACTATAACATAAGTAGCGTTAAAGCTTAGTATTACTAGGTCAATTTAAACTTTATACTTATAGGGTTAAATATAACGTGCTGGGGTTAACGATCTTAACTCTTAGTTTTAGTTATTACTCCTTTAAACTAGGTTTAACTTCTATCTTTATAATATATTAATATTAATAAGTATATACTACTGTTGTTTAAGAGGGAAAGTAGCTAGAATTACTTTGATTTATAAAAAGGTTAGATTTAAAACTAGTACGTAATAATAGTTTAGTATAATGCTATACTATAGGTTTATTTTAGTTTTTAAGTTATTATTTAATATATTTACTATTTTATAAAAAAAGTTAAGAATAATAAGTAATATAGTTTAGTAAGTATGTAGGTTATTTAGTATATATTAAATATAAAAGAAGTATAAATAAAAAGATATTCTTAGGTTTATTAATAATTCTTTTATAGGTAAAGAAAAAGGAAATAGTTACTATAAAGAAGTTTAGAGTTAAGATGTTTTTTTTTTTTTAGGGGGGGGAGGGGGGGGTAAGTTAAATTAAGCGCCTGCTTTATTTAGAATAATATTAGTTACTTATATCCCCTATACTCTATTTACTATTTTTACTATTTTATATAATATAGTAATTAGTATTACTATTAATTTACTAAATTTTATTAAAATAACTTATTAAATACTTACTTTAATATAACTTTAATACTTTATTAATATTATATAGGTATAATATTAATAAAGTATTAGTATAACGTTAATATAATATTAATATATTATATAGCTTAGTATATACTATCCTACTATAGAAATGTACTTAAAAGTAAGTAAAGATATAAATATGTATAACTTAAAAGAGAGTTTTAAAACTATATAGGCTTTAATTTAGTTAAGTACTTAGTAAAATTATTATTCTTTACTTATTACTAGTTTAGCGTTTCTTTATGGCTTATGACCTTTTTTAAAATTTTAGAGTATCCCCTTTATTAATTACTGTTTTTTAATTTATTTTTAACTTAACTTAGATACTACTTTAAGTCTTTTTAGTTTTAGGGTTAATAAAAACCGCCTTAACTTTTACTTATTTATTAGTTCTATATACTAAATTCTAAGTTACTTATAAGTAGAATATATACTTTTCTTTTTTAGTATGTTTTTTTTAAAGTTAAGGCTTTTAGTACTAAAGACTTTAGTTAGGGTAATAATATAGACTTTACTAATAAGTAGTATAGTACTACCCTTTATAAGTATAGCTACGGCTTTATAGTTGTTTTTTTTAGAGTTACTATTAAATAACTTATATACAACAGTAGGGTACTAAGCTACTTTACTCTTAAGTATAGTAGTTACTTTACTTTTAAGAGCTATAGTTGCCTTACCCTTAAGGGCCATAGTTACTTTACTTTTAAGGGCTATAGTTACTTTACTTTTAAGGACTATAGGTGCTTTATCTTTAGGGGCTATAGTTACTTTACTTTTATTTATTATTAAGAAGCTAGTTATAGTTGTGTTAGTAGTATTATAAGTATAAACTATACTTAAGTAAATATTAGTTCTAAGAAGTTAAATATTTATAAGTAATTATATTTATAATTCTATATAAAAGTAATAACTTTATTATTAAAAATACTCTTTTTTTATATACTTTAAAAAATAGTATTAAGAATAGTTTAAGTAAATAGTAATATTAGTTAAGTACTACTATAGTTATATATAAGTAATATATAGTTTAGTCTAGGCTATAAATAGCTATTTAAGTATTCTATTTTTAATTATTAATTAGAATAATAGTAGATATAGTAATAAAGTTTATTAATATATAGGTATTTAATATAAAAAAAAAAAAAGTAAAAAAGTTATTAACTTTTTAAGACGGGGGAAAAATTAGGGTTAAGCTAAAAAAAAGTTAAAGTAAAGGGGAAGTAAGTAAGTAAATTAGGTTAAGTTAAGTAAGTAAGTAAAGGAGTTAGTATTTACTTACTTAGGGTATATCCTTAGTTATAAAAACTAAAAAAAGCTATACTTATTAAGTATTTAAAAGCTATATAACTATTAAATATAACTTATTATAAGTATATTATACTCTATTTCTTTAAATACTAACCTCTATACCTACTTTTTATTACTAATTTATAAGTAATTACTTACTTAGTATACTTCTTTTTAGCTATTACTTTAAACTTAGCTACTAATAAGTCTAATTTCTTTTTTTCTATAATAACTATAAACTTTTTTTTTTTTATAATACTTAGCTTTAATATCCTATCCTTTTTATTAAACTTAAAAATATTACTTTTATTTTTTATAAATATCTATAAAACTATAATACTACTACTAAAATTATAACTATAATAAAGGCCCTTAAGTTAATCCACAAATCCCTTACTTTTATAGTAAAAATTAAAAAACTAAAAATAAAGTTTACTTTTACTACTAAAAAAAAAACTAAAATTAATATAAAGTAAAGTACTATACTTACTATAAAGTACTTTTACTCCTATATAAAAGTACATACTAATAATTATAGTAATTTCTTACTAAAGTACTTACTAAGTACTTTAAAAATATAAAAAATAATAAAAAGTTAATTATTAATATAGCTACTATAAGTAACATTACTCTAACCTTTAATAGCTATACTACTATAGCTATACTAATAACTAACTAGTAGCTTTTTATATTACTCTTAAGTAAATAAAAGCTTATAAAGTAGTTAACTTAATTAATCTTTTCCTAGACTTTAATAATAATACTAATACTAACTTAATATTACTTAGTTTTAATAGTATTATAAGTAATAACTTAAATAGTAAAGATAGTACAACTAATACTACTAACGCATTAGTTATAAGTAGTATTAAGTAAAGGGCCTTAAAGGCCTTTAAAGTTATAATACTTTTTAAAAAAAGGGTAATAATTTATATATTATACTATATATATATATATATATATAAAAAACTAGGATACTAATACGGGTATAGTATAGGTACTTAAAAGTAAATTACTTTAGTAAATAATATAAATACTAAGATATAAACTAAAGTAGTTATTAGTATTTTAGATTAAGTTATATAGCTTTGTTATATAATAGAGAAATAGAGGTTTGTATTATATACTAGAACGAAGTTATATTAATAGTTTTAGTAGCTTAGAGTAATATAGTTTAAGTAGGAAAAGGATAGATAGTTAATAACTTTAATAAAACATTTAATATAGGTACTATTGTGGATATAGCCTAGTACTTAGGCTTATAATAGTAAGTTATAGTAGATTAAAATTTAAAGATTTAAGTCTAGTTAGTGTTTATAACTACTCTACGAAAGTTACGATATTTAAATAGCTATAAAAACTATAACTTATACTTAGTAATAGAATTTCTTTAATATATTAATATAGAATCTTTTCCTTTATTTATTTAGTTTAAAATTTAAAGATTTAAGTTAAGTTAGTATTTATATTTATTTTATAAAAGTTGCGATTTTTTAAGTTCTTTTGTTTATTTAGTTACTTTTTTTTTAAATAGGTAGTTAAACTAAAGCTCTAGGGACTGTAGTACCCGCCTTTAGCTTATAGTATAGTAGTTAGCTATACCCCTATTAGTTACTCTTATATTTTAAGGCTAGATAGTTTTAAAATAGGACTTATATTTTATTTTTAATTTAATTAAACTCTACTATTTATTATTTAAAAAGTAGGCGACTTTAAGAATATATAGTAGTAGCTTAGAGTAAATAATTATTAAAATTTAAATACTTAAAAAAGTATAAAATAAAGGATATAGTAGTAAATAAGCTCCAGCTTTAGTTAGTTAAATACGTAGAGTATAGTTATAAAAATATATTAAAATAAGAGGTATTAAAAAGTACTTATAGTAGGTTATAGTATTTAAAACCTATATAACTGGATAATAAAAGTAGTACTAGTCTAGTAGACTCCTAGGGTAGTACTTAAAATAAAGTCTATATAGTTTTTAAATTTAAATATAACTCCTAACTTTATACTCCCTCTACGTTATACTCTTATAC
Organism: Colletotrichum musae; assembly: GCA_027406025.1. Classification (NCBI taxonomy): domain Eukaryota; kingdom Fungi; phylum Ascomycota; class Sordariomycetes; order Glomerellales; family Glomerellaceae; genus Colletotrichum; species Colletotrichum musae. Next base: position 248,298 of record JANVYC010000001.1, on the reverse strand, counting down.
TAGTAATATTTAAACTACTATTTTACTCGTCTTACCTACTAAATAAAACTAAACTCTAGAATAGTATAAAAAAACACGTTTTTAAAAATTATATACTTATTATATTAATAAAGGCTTCTTTTATTAAATTTAGTATTTAGATAAGTAGTAGGTATTATTTATAAAGATATATATAGTATAGTAAGGTATAAGCCCTGTAACTACTAAGTGTGCTGTCCTAACTACCTAGCTAAGATTCTTTTTAAACTATACTATAATAGATATTTATTAACTATATAGTTAATTTCTACTAAACTAAGGACGAGTGTATTATAGAAGCTTTTAAAGGTTAGTATATCTACTATAATTCTAATTTTAACTAACTTAAGTATAAAGCGATTAATAAAGTAGACTTAATAGTTAACTTAGATAACACTAAATTTAATAAGGACATAATTAAGAACTTTAATACTAGGCTCTTACTAAAGAGTAGCTAACGCGCTGCACTAGACACTAGCTCTAAAGACTAAAGTACTAATATAACTACTGGTTATATATAAAACGTAAAGTATAGAAGCTATACTACTAAAAAGGCCGTTAACTATATAGTCCTATAGCCCCGCGTAGGGGCAACCTATAAGCTAGTTGTATATAGCTTAGGTAAAACTATTACTTATAGTTAGGCCTTATGGGGATTTTTATAGTTAAAAAAAACTATTATTCTATACTAAAACTGTTTTATTATTATTTACTAGCCCCTGTATATATCCCTACTACTAAATATATACTAACTAGGCTACTTATTTAAGAAAACTATAAATAGTACTCTATATATATATTGTAGTAGGAAACGTTGTTGTATATAGATAAAAGTACCTGTTTTTAGTAACTAAGCTACGTTTTTACATTAGTATAAAGTTAATAATATATATAAACTATAAATTAATTTAAAAAAGGGAGTATAAATTAATTACTATAGGTATTATAGAAGTAGCTATTCCTTTTAGCTTTAAACTACTTTAAAATATAGTTAAAAAAAAGAAAAAAAACTTATTTTAATAATTCTTTATAAAATAAAAAAAAAACCTTTAAATAATAAAATAGATTTATTTAATATAAATAAAATAAATCCTACTATTAAATTTTTTCTATTCTTTAATTTTATACCTTACTATATTATTATAGTTTCCTTTATAATTCTATAAGTAAGTCCCTATATTAAAAAACATTAAGTTTAACTAAGTTAATAGTAATTAATTTTACTTTATTAAATACAGCTCTTTAGTATAACTAACTATAAATAATATAAAAGAATAACGTTTATATAAATAAACTCTTAGTTAGTATAAAATTCTTCCTTTAGATTTTTAAAAAATTACTACTAAAAATAAGGGTAGGGAAAAACTCCTTAATAAGGACTATAAATAAAATATTAACCTAGTATTTACTTAAACTAATAATAATAACAAATAGCTACTATAAAAAGACAGACTATCTATTACTTCTATAGAAGTAAATAATACTTATAAGCTATTTAGTAACTTAACTTTACTATAGTAAGTAAAAAGTATAAATAGCTATGCTAAAATTAAAAAAATGTTCCCTAGTCTTAAACTCTAGTAAACTAGCCCTTAAGTACTATAATAAGGAAAGCCCTTTAAAAAAGAAATTATTTAGAATTTATTTTAAATAGAATACAGACTTATTAAACTTAAAATAATAGAGTTTAATAACTTATAAGTACTTTAAATATTACTTTTAAAAACGTTAAACTAGTAGCTCTAAATTATACTATACTTAATAGAGGTTATAAATAGTAAAGTTATAATAATAATAAAAGATACTAAGTTCTATACCCTCCCCTTAATCTAAGTAGCTAGACTACTTAAATAAAACGTTAATATTAATAAAATCTACTAAGGGTTCTTTTTTTTTAATAGAGTTACTAATAATACTTAGTACTTTAACTCGCTTTTTAGTTAGAAAAATATAAGTAAAATTATAGGTATATAAGTAGTAGTATAACTTTTGTTTTAGGGATAGAGTAGAAAGATAATAGTTACTGTTTTTACTATACTATAATAAAAAGGCAGTACTATTTACAGCTTAATAGTATTTAAAATACTTTAATATACTATTCTGTATCCTTAGCTAAAAAATAGCCTCCTATAGTTACTCTTAATTAATAATAATACTACTATATTTTAAACTACTGGTTTATAATAAATGTTTTACTACCCGGGTATATAAACTAAGGTATTAAAATAAAACGCCCTTAACTAGGTAATTAATACTTATATAATTTAACTAGTTTATAAAGAGCTCTAATGTGTCAGAAGTACAATTAATTCTATTATGTTTTATAACACTTTATTTTAGTACTTTTATTCTTAACTTAAGTTATTTAACTCTAATATATTATTATTAGTACTAGGTACTATAGCTAATAAAGAACCTATAAAGGATAAGGAAATTGATAACACTAATAATGCTTTTTTATTAAAAAACTTAAATATATTATTATTATTACTAGGTATTTTAGTTTTTAAAGAGGATAAGGATAATAAAGATAATAAAGATAATAAGGAAATGTTTAATATAGATAATTATCTTTTATTAAGTAATTTAAATAGTATAAGTAGTTTAAGCTTCTTTAATAACTTAAATAAATTAAGTAATAAAAGACTACTAGTACTTTATAATTAACTAGAACGGGTACTTAAACTCTTAAACTAAGTACTTTAGAAGGCTAAAGAATTATATTAAGAATTTAAAATAGGTATAAATAATATATAATAGTATTTATAGGGGATATTTTGGGCCTTTAAAGTAAGAAATTTAACTATAGAGTTAAAAGGAATTTAGTAGATTTTTACTAGGATTTATAAAGAAGAATAAGTTTATTATAGTTAACTAGGATAGTTATAAAAGCTACTACTATAGTTACTAGCTCTTTATAATTAAAAAAGAGATATAGCTGCGTTACTGCTACTAGAGTTACTAGTCTGTAATAATTAAAATAGAGATATAGTTGTGTTACTAGAATAGTAGTTAGTAGTTCTAAGTTAGTAAAACTAGTTACTAATTTTTAATTAATAAAATAAAAATATAACTTTATTAGTATAAAAGTAGTTAAAATATAATAATATTTTAAATATAGTAAATACTTTAAGGGAGTAATAACTGTATTAACTAGTTTTTAATTAGTAAAATATTTTAAATAGTAATATACTTATATAGTTAGTAACATAGTTATAATATTTGTATTTAATTAAGGTATTTTATAAGAAAATGTATATAAGCTCTGATTTATTAATAAAAACGTATATAATAGTATTACTAGGCGAATCTGTATTAATTTTAATACTATACTATAATAGTTTAGGAGTATAATTAACGGAGTAGTAACCCGCTAGACTTTAAATGCTATATATACGTAGTAGATATTATAATATAATAGTATTAGTAGGCTAATCTATACTTATTTTAATACTTAGTAGGAACCGTTTAAATATACCCCTAATAAGTATATATTTAACTCTATTATATATACCCTTTAACTTAAAACAACTATTATTATATTTTTTTATACTAATACTACTAAGTAAACCCTTATTAACTCTTATATATAGAAATACTACTAGGCCTCTAATAGACTTACTAAGTTTAAGTATTATAAATATATTAAGTAATAAAGTTAAAGATATTATACTTATAGTAAAGTTTTAAAAGTATAAGGCTAAGTTATAGGATACTTATAGTTTAGGAAGAAAGAAAAAAAGGGTAAAGATACTTAAAGTATATATAGATAAAGACGGTAGGATATAAGCCCTAGGTATGTATAGTAGCACTATACTACGGGTTATACTTTTAGTATATAGTAAAATACTAAAATAGTTAAACGTATTTTATAATTATTTTATAGGGGGTAGTATTATTTATTATTTTTTATTAGTGTTATTTTTATATTTATTATTTTATAAATATATTATAGTAATTTTATTTATAGCTTATAGGGCTTTTTTATTTATTTTTTTAGTACATAGTTAATATAACCTACTAAACCAACTTTTAAAACTAAATAGTTTTAAAATAAAATATACTTAATAAGTTTTTAAAAGTAGTTATTACTATTAATAGTATTATACCCCTTACTTATATATTAAGAATAGTAAATACTAGTAAACTAAGTTATTTATAGAATTAATTAACTTTTAATTTATTTTTACTTTTATAAAACCAGTTTATATAAGAGTTAAGGTCCTTTAAAAATAAAAGTTAGTATTTACCCTTTATTAACTATAAGTAATAGTTTACTTATTAAGTCCCTAAGCTATATCCTTTAACTCTAGTTCTATTTACTTTTTATACAATACTTATACTTACTACTTAGCTTTTAATACTCTACTTTAGTATTAGAATTACTAAGTACCTTTAAGAGTTAAGTAATTATTACGTCTTTACTAAAGAACGGGCCTAAGTTAGTTATAACTTTTTTATAAATATAAAGTAAATAGTTATTTATAAAGTAGGTAATAACTATAACTTTAAGTATATTAAAAAACTAAGTAAAAATACCCTAGTTATAATTTCTAACTTTACTAAAAACTTAATTTAATATAGAAATATAGGAGACTAATAATAAATAACTAAAACTATATAACGTAATTAGTATAATATATACTAAGCTATATAGTTACTAATAAAAGAGGGGGTATAAATTACATACTTAAACTTATTTACTAGTATAAATATAAAGGCTTCTATACTTTAGTAATAGTAAAGTAACTATACTAATTTAGTACTTTTAAAAACCCTTAATATAGTATTTAAGTTAGTTTAAAAAATATTAAAAAGAACCTTTTTAGTAATAGTATCGTTATATTATCCCTACTTATACAGCCCTAAGTTAATATATATAAAGCGCTATAGGGTATAGTAGCTAATATTAAATTCCCTTTATAGCTTAGTAATAAAACTTATATAGTTTTAGTAGATTTATAGTTTAACCTTAATATTAAGTTAAATAATATTAAGGTTAAACTATAAATCTACTATATTAATATAAAAAATAAGTCTAGTTAGTATTTTAATAAGGGCTAGTATCTTATTACTTATATATTATATAACTTTATTTTTATAAACAGCGATATTATAGTTATTAGTTTATTAAATAACTATAATAAAACTAGAGTAGTAGTTTATAAAAAACTAGTTAAAAATAAGTCTAGCAATACCTAGTATACTTTTACTAAGTATAATAGACTTAGTTTACCTTTTATTAATAATAGTAATACTCTTTATCTTTAGTATGTAATAAAACTAAGTAGTAAGAGTTATTAGTTTATTAAAGCTATAACTAGAACTAATAGAAATATTAATTTAATAGTTATAGACTAACGTATTTTTTAAAAAAGCCCTAAGAGTAAAAGATTTAAGTAATAGAATAGAAGTAGCGTTACTATTATAGATACTCTAAGTAATAACGTTTTATATCTTTTATTATTTAGCTTTTTATATAACTTTTAATAATTAAAAAAACTAGGTAGATTAAGTATTAGTACTCTTTATATTGTTAGTATCCTTAAAATTAAAAAGAATAATAACATTTAAGTTATTACACTTACTCCTTAACTTCGCCCCCTAGAGAATCCTAATTAAATAACTATATACTCTAAGAATAAAGTTAGGCTTAAGACTCGTTTTAAAAATACCTAAAATAGTTATACTATTCTTTTCTATACTAAGTTTTAATACTTAAAAAGTAATATTAGTTAATACATTATTTCTTTTTTTTAAGGGATAAGGAATTAGTAACTTACTTTTAGTATATTTTTATAAATAGTTTTATCCTTTAGACTATTAGTACTATTATATATAATATATTTATAATTAGTAGAGTTGCTTTTTATACTTATTAGTACTTATTTTATTAAAGAATAATATATTTAATAGCTTTAGTTAATAGTATATAGAATAGAATATACTAATAGTAGGTTAATACTAAGTAGTATAGATAAAAAATAAAGAAGAAATAAAAAAAAAAGGCTTATAAAGAAATAATAACTATAAATAAATATATACTACTTAACGGATAGGATATACTAACTATAGGTTAATATTAAGTAGGATAGGTTAAGGGTAAAAAAAAAATAAAGAAAAAAGAAATAATAACTCTAGGTAAATATTTACTTTTAACTAGTAACTACTTAGATATACTAAGTAAGTTAGTATTAAGTAGGACTAGTTAAGAGTAAGAGAGAAATAAAAAAAAAAGGCTGGGCTATAAAGAGGTAATAACTCTAGATAAATATTACTATTTAACTAGTAACTACTTAGAGGTACTAAGTAAAGTAGTGTTAAGTACTTAGCTTTAGTATATAAAACTAAAAGGGCTAGTTAAAGCAAGACTCTACTTACTCTAATATAATTTAAAGGCTGTATAACTTTTAAATAGTTTAACTTAGAATATATAATTATTTATTAGTTTAGAATAGTACTTTTATAAAGGAATTTATAACTTGGGCCTTTTTAGTAAGTAAAGCTGCTGTATATATAGGTCTAAATTAAGTAACTCCTACTGAAAAATTATTTTTTTTAACTACGCCCCCTTTTTATACTTATACTTATTGCGCCCTTTAAAAAAACTAAAGTTTATATTCTTTTTATTTTTAAGTATACTAATAAAGTAAGATATAATAGATACTAAAGAGTCTTTAACTAATAGTTATTATATAGTAAACTAACTTTATTTTTTTAAATAATACTTATTTAGAATTGTTTTTAACTACTTAATAGAATTGTTTTAAGGAGGTTTATAGTAAGATATTTAAGGAAGGCGTTTTTTATAATAGAATTTTTATTATTGCGTAGAAGGGTAAGTAACGCTTGGTAATAAGCTATTTTAGTTACTACTAATAGTAGTACTAGTACTAAATAAGAGCTTTAATGAGCTTAAAAAGGAGGAAATTCCCTAGGCTATTTTGGTCTTTAGTAATAAGGAGGATATTAATAAGGTTGAGGAGAAAAATACTAATAAGGTTTATAATTTCTTTTATACTAAGTTCTGTGTTTTAGGTGTGTTAATTAGTTATAAAAAGATAGCTATAAAAACTAAGCTAGAGATATTTAAGCCTATTTATTACCCTCTTAGTACTATACTTACTAAGTAGGTGTTTACTAAGTGTAAGTCTTTTATAAACCTCTACGCGTAAGATACTTAGTTTATGTTTTTAAAATAAGTTCTACTAGTAGTAATATACTTAAGTTTTAAAAGATACTTATAAAGTTTAAGTTAAAAAAGTATAAGTTTATTTAAAAGTATTATGTATTAGATAATTAATTATTTATAATTTTAAAATAGGTTTTATTAGTAATAAAATACTTAAGTTTTAGAAGAAGTAGTAAAGATACTAAAAGTACTTAGGAAACCTATCCGGGCCTACTTAAGTAAAAAAAGACGGGTAGATACTACTAATACTAGTAATTCGCTTTAATACAGAGCTCTTATACACTTAGTAGTTAAATATATAGCTAGGCTAAAAAGAATTACTAAAATACTATTTTTTTAAGACTATTTAGGGTTAAAATATAAAGGTAAAGTTTAGTTAGACCTATATCTATTTAAGTAAATAACTTAGTGTACGTACTTACCTAGGGACGAACTATACTATAAGTAATACTAAAATAATAGGGTACGGATTTAACGGGCTACTATGTGTATAGTATTAGGCCTACTTATATCCGTAAGTACCTACTACCCTAGTTTTTATAAGTAGAGCTGTATAAAGTTAAGGTTTATTTTATTATTTACTTTATTACTTAGAACTAAAGCGTTTTTTAATATTTAATTAATTTTATAAAGAATAAACTACTACGCCTAAAATTAGATAATTTAAGCTAAGCTCTATAACGGTTATAACCTTTTAGTAAAACTAATAAAAATAACTTATACTTAGTAATAGAGCTTTTTTAATATATTAATACAGAATATTCCCCTTTATTTATTAAAATTAAAATTAAAAAATCTAAGCCTAGCTAGTGTCTTTTATTTATTAATTAAAGTTATAAACTTTAAAAAGTTATAAAAGCTATAATTTATACTTAATAATAGAACTTCTTTAATATATTAATGCAGAATATTCCCCTCTATTTATTAAAATTAAAATTAAAAAATCTAAACCTAACTAGCGTCTTTTATTTATTAATTAAAATCACAAACTTTAAAAAATTATAAAAGCCGTAAGTTATACTTAGCAATAGAATATCTTTAATATATTAACACAGAATATTCCCCTCTATTTATTAGAATTAAAATTAAAAAATCTAAGTCTAGCTAGTATCTTTTATTTATTAATTAAAGTCGTAAACTTTAAAAAGTTACAAAAACCATAAGTTATACTTAATAACAAAACATCTTTAATATATTAACGCAGAATATTCCCCTCTATCTATTAGAATTAAAATTAAAAGATTTAAGCCTAGTTAGCGTTTTTTATTTATTAATTAAAGTTATAAACTTTAAAGAGTTATAAAAGCTATAAGTTATACTTAGCAATAAAACGTCTTTAATATATTAATACAGAATATTCCCCTCTATCTATTAGAATTAAAATTAAAAGATCCAAGCCTAACTAGTATCTTTTATCTATTAATTAAAGTTGTAAACTTTAAAGAGTTATAAAAGCCGTAATTTATACTTAGTAATAGAACTTCTTTAATATATTAACACAAAATATTCCCCTCTATTTATTAAAATTAAAATTAAAAGATTTAAGCCTAACTAGCGTCTTTTATTTATTAATTAAAGTTATAAACTTTAAAAAGTTATAAAAGCTGTAATTTATACTTAGTAATAGAACTTTTTTAATATATTAACATAGAATATTCCCCTCTATTTATTAGAATTAAAATTAAAAGATTTAAGTTTAGTTAGTATTTTTTATTTATTAATTAAAGTTATAAACTTTAAAAAGTTATAAAAGCTATAAGTTACACTTAGTAACAAAACGTCTTTAATATATTAATATAGAATATTCTCCTTTATTTATTAAAATTAAAATTAAAAGATCTAAGTCTAGTTAGTATTTTTTATTTATTAATTAAAGTTATAAACTTTAAAAAGTTATAAAAGCCGTAATTTATACTTAATAATAGAACTTTTTTAATATATTAACGCAGAATATTCCCCTTTATTTATTAGAATTAAAATTAAAAAATCTAAGCCTAGCTAGTGTTTTTTATTTATTAATTAAAGTTATAAACTTTAAAGAGTTATAAAAGCTATAATTTATACTTAGTAATAGAACTTCTTTAATATATTAACACAGAATATTCCCCTTTATTTATTAAAATTAAAATTAAAAAATTTAAACTTAAAAACCCTAAATATATCAACGTCCTTACTTAGTAAAGTAACGTTCTATTTTATCTTAAGTATATAGTAGTACTAATAAAACTTATTAAGTAGTTAAATAATAAGTAAGTACTTTAAATTTAAAGGCTACTTATATAGTTATAAAGTTGTTTTTATAATAACTATTAAGTATTATAGTAGTATACTTTATACTATAAGTTTAAACTATAAAAACCTTTTTATTTAGAATATCCCCTAATACCCTGTTACTAACTAACTTAGTTCTATTTTACTTAAGTAGCTTTACTACTAAGGATATTAGAGTTACTAGTATTAATAATAGCTATAGTACCGTAGTAAAAGAGTATACTAGTAGTAGTACTAAGCTTAATTTATAAGTAAATAGAAGTTAGTTACTATTACCCTTTAAAGCTAATATACTTTTTTACTAAGTAGGTTAAGAGTTATTAAACTGTAGTTATACCTTTTAAAGTTTAATTTAGGCCTTTATTATTAAGTTATTAATAAGTTAGGGTTTAAAACTAATAAAAAAATAAAAGTTAAGTTAAATACTAATTTACTTATTTAAGAACTTTAATTTATATTAGTTTTAGAAAAGTAGTAAACTAGTACTTTACTTAATATTGTATTGGGGCTAGTAATAAAGATAAAGTTAGCCTTACTAGAGCACTAGCTCTTAAGGGTACTTTTTATAGCTAAAGACGACTTTACTAGACTTTATTATACTATAAATAGTATTATACGTTAAAGTTTAAAATTAGGATTAAATTTAATAGTAAAGAATTTAGGTATATAGAGTGTAAGCTTACTATTAATAAAGTTCTAATCCTTCTTAAACTTCTTAATTAAAGCTACTTTAATTAATTTTAGGGCTTTAGGCTAATAGTTAACTAAAAACTAAGTATTAGTTATTAAGTATAATTATTATAAAAGTAAAAAGTATTTAATATATATATAACTACTATTATATTACTTTTATATAAATAAAGTTATAATCCCTTTTATATTTTAACTCTATATATATAAATAAATATTAATTTAAAAGTTTAGTAAATAAAAGCTAAGTATTGTTAGTAAAGTAGGATCCGTTACGTATAAATAGTTTTATACACACTATAGCCTAAGTATAAGTAATTATAACTACTACTATAGTATTTAATAAAATACTGTTACTTAGTACTAAGGTACTAAGTGGATTTTAAAACTATATAGCCTTTAAATATTAACCTAGTTTAAATAAACTAAAACGCCCGTATATATAACTTAAGTACTTAGCTACTTAATTAAGTAATAAGCTTTTTTAAACTAAATAACTTAAAATTAAAAAAAAAAAAAAAAATACCAACCCTAACTACATAATTAAAAACGCGTAGGAATCCCTATAGCTAGTACTACTATAAGTACTCCGTTTATATACGAGTAATAGTAGTAATAGTTAAGCCTTCCCCCTAAATATATCTTTTTTTTCTATAAAGCTACCTTTAATATTACTTACTTTATAAACCCCTTATATAAACTTTTAATATTATAATTACAAACGCTTTAAAGTCTAGTATTTCCTTTGTTTTATATAAATATAAACTATTTTAATAACTTACCTCTATAGAGTATAAAAGAAGTTTATAAATAAATTAATATTATATAACTTTTTTTACTCCTATTATTATTACCCTATTCCTTATACTAACTTATATATAAGTAGTATTAAGTATAGCTACAGAAATAAAGAATTTAGTCTTCCACTAATATATTTATACTAATATATATACTAGGGTTAAGCTATACTTTAGCTTAAGATATAGTAACCTAAATTAAAAATACTAAATAATAAAGTAACTATTACCTTTTAGTACTAATAAGTTAAAAACTAAAAAGTAGTAAGTAGACTTTAATAAAATAAAGCTTATTAATAATACAAAGCCTACCAATAAAGTAGGGCCTTTCTATAAAACAATACCCCCTAATAATAAAGCTACTACTAATAAAAAAAATACTACTAATAAAGTAGAGTCTATTATTAAGAAAGATACTATTAAAAAAGAGTCTACTAATAATAGGGACCTTATTAATAAAAGTAACGCTACTAATAAAGCAGAGCCTATTGTTAAAGAAAATACTACTACTAAAAAAGAGTTTATTAATAATAAAGACTCTACTAATAAAGAGGAGCTAAAAGGCTAGACTAAAGCTATAATATAACTTACCCGAATTATAGAAGTAGACTCGACCTATAGCTAAGCCTAGGTTAAGTCACTATACTAACGCCTTGTTAAGGAGCTTATAATAAAAAGCCTAATAATAACTAAGAATTACGTTACTAAGTCAGGACTACTTTTAATACAAAAAGCTTATAAATATAAATTACTATTCTATAGTATCTTTTTTAATAACTTCTATAGAAATATAGTTAGTTTTATTAACTCTTTATAGTTAAAATAGTACTATAATAACTAACTAAAGATACTTAATTTATTTAGCTATACCCCGTAGTAAGTAACTAAATTATTATAACTATATAATAATATAAAACAGTATAAATCTAAAATTAACAGAGCTATAATTTACAGTATTTAAAAAAGCTATAGCTTAGTCTAACTAAATCTCTTTAATAATAACTTTATTAAAATATTAAATAACCTAAATAACTTATAAACTATAAAGCTTTATAAGTACTATAATATTACTAGTTAAAAGGGCTAATTAAAGTTTAACGTTCTTAAAGAGGTAATACTTTATAAACTAAATATTCTTAAGTTATAGTATAACTAGGGTTTAAAAAACTTAACCGTCCTACGGGCATTATATAATACCTTTAAGCTAGGGGGGTTATTCTTTACTACCCACTAAGCTACTAAGTTATTAACCCCTTTATATACTCCTACTTAGTATTATATACTAGTTAATATATTAAACCTTTAGGGACTAGAATAAAGCTAGTTACGTTTTAATACTTAGTAAGTCCCTTATAATACTATAAAAAATCAATAACAGTGTGTTTTAAGACTTAGTAAAGATAGTTAAGGATAAGTTAGTACTATTGTATTTTTTATATTTCTACTAGTTAGAGGCTGGAATATACCTACGGGCTATTCTAAAATACTTATTAATATAGGCTATAGATAATAAAAGGAAGAGGTCTATTAAGGGCTTACTTAAGTAGACTTAGGCTTAGTTTAGTAATAGTACGTAATATATTAATTTAGTAGTATAGTAATATTAAATATTAACTATATATTTCTTAAAATTATAGGTATAAAGTTACAAGTTATAGTCTAAGTAACTAAACTATAGAATTAAGTATATATAGTTTTAAAATAATAAGCTTAATAATTATAGAAGTGTAAATACTAGAACTTACTAGTCTATTATACAGGAATTACTTCTATTATCCCTACTCTAAAAATTAAAAAATATTATTATAGGTAATTATACTTTTTTAAAAGACTTACTAATTTAAAGGCTATATATCCTTAAAAGTATAGATAGATATAAAGCCTAACCTTTTCTCTCCCTTCCTTTAATAAATCCCTATACTATTACTTAAATATACTATATTACTTATCCTACTTAAAAAATATCTTAATAGCTATATTAAATAAATAACCTATTTTATAGTACCTAAGTTTAAGTATTACTAAGCCCCCGTTCTTTTTTATTAATATATATTAATTTTTATATACACTTTTTAATTTTAGTTTCAATAGTAGTAACTATAGGTAGTATAGCTATACTAAACGCGACTTTATTTAAAGTATAAATTAAAGTCCTTTTATCTAAAATACTTCTTTAAATAATTTAAAGGGTTCTAAAGAAGTATATTTAGTATTTTATAGCTTTAAATAAGTAATTTAATACTCTAGCTACTAAGACTAAATAAACTAGTATAAAACTAAACTAACTTATCTACCGACCCCCCTAAATCTTATTTATAAAAGTTATAAACTATATACGCACCCTAGATATAGGTATAAGTAAAGTTGCGTAGCGCTAGTTTAGTAAAAAACTAGGCTTATTTACTACTTATCCTTTTAAAAACCTTAAAACCGTTTTATTCTATATTACTACTTATAGTAGTATATATTACTTAGTTAGTTATTTAGTAAAGGCTACTTATATATATAGCTTTATAGTTAGTAGTTAAGGGACTTATAGTATTTAAGGAGTTAAGTATCTCTTCTAAGAGTATAAGAATATTAAGAACCTCTAAATTAGCTTTAATTTTAACTTTACCCCTTTAGGTATAAACTAGAGTTTTAGCCTTACTAGCTTCCTAAGCTTCTATACTACTAAGGTTACTTAGGGGTATAATAAATTACTAGACCTCTTTTTTATTACCCTTATACGCTCCCCTAAGCTTATATCTACTTATATCTTTAATATATTAATAACCCTAAATATATACTATATTATTCTAAATAATACAGCTAAAAAGAATAAACCTAGTACATTAGGGGATATTTACTTCTCTTTACTAAAAAGCCTTTAAATAAAACTCTAGTATTAGAATTCTATCCCCCTTATCTTATAAATAAAAACACTTATAAGGCTTAATATTAATATTAACTAGTTTTACTTAACTATAAAAGAGCTGTACCCTTTATTATACCTATATTAACTATAGTACCTAAACTTTATATTTAAATAGTTAAATAGTAGCTAATAAATACTATACTTAATAAATAATACTATAGTAAATAAGTATAAAAACTTTTAGTTAACTACTAATACTAAAATATAGTACGTTTTTAAGTCCTTTGAAAAACTAAAATTTCTAACCTACTTAATACTATAAATTGTTAAATTAAAAAGTACCCTACTAGGCGAATTTATAATATACTTACTGTAGTTTAAGTAGCTATACTTAAAATACTATAACGATTTATATATATAGCTAGTTGTACTATAGTACTACTTAGTAGCTAACTACTATTCTATACTTATTAGACTTACTATTAATATATTACTTAGAAGTATTTTAAATAGGGAGAGGGATAAAGTACTTTATAGGATAAAATATATTTTTTTTAACTTAGTATTGGTTTATAAAGAGGTAGATAGGGTTAAGTATATACTTTAAAATAACTAAGAGTTTAAAAATAAATAAGAACTAAAATTAAAATAAATAAGTATAAGTTTAAGTAGTATTAAGTATACTTAGAATACTATTTAAAAACTTTATAACTTTAAAATAACTTACTTAGTACTTAATTAGTTAGTAAAGTTATACTATATATTTATACTAACTTTAGTTTATTTTATATTCTTTTTTTAGTTATAATATATACCTACTTAGCTAGTTATATATATAGAGTTATAGTTATTTAAACTAGAGTTAGTTCTTACTTAAGTAACTTAAAACTTACTTATTATTAAACCTACCTAGCTATTTAACCTACTATAAAACTATACTTTATTACTAATACCCCTAACTACACTAAATTACTATCTAAACTCTATAGTAGCCTTTTTAAATAACATTCTCTATATACTATAATACTACTAAAGGCTTTATAGTAATAAGTTTATTATAACTTAGTAGTTACTTTAGTAAAAGATATTTATTAAAAATAGTAAAGAATATACTTAGTTAATAATATATAAGCTTTAAATAACTATTATTAACTTTAATAGGAGTATAGTAGATATAGAGGTATTTTTTAAAGAAATTATTGTATTTATACGTAAACGAATTAAACTACTTACTATAATAATACTAGTATATAAACTATAAAAGTAAATACTTAAGGAGTAAAGTACTTTTAGTAATAACTTAACACGTATTACTAGTTATTTAATAAAATAAGAGGCTATTATAGATTCTATATTTATTTACCTATAGCTAAAAAAAACGCTACTTTCTATAAAGAAAAATAGTAATAAGGTTTTTAGTCTTTATATATATAATAAATATAGTCTAATAAACTAGCTACGTAGAGGGATAGAGCAGTTACCTATAGCTACTTATATATAAAAATATAATTTAAAAGTTAAAACTAACTTTACTAAGTTTATTACTATAACTAAAAAAAAAAAGCTACTCTTAATAAGTTAAAATAGTAATAAGTATACTCTTTTAGATACGTATTATAATAAAAGATATTAAAAGAGTAACCTATCCTCTAGTATAACAACCCTCTAGTTACTAGTAAATAAAGAAAAAGGTAAAAGTAGTATAGACTTAGTTAAATAGTATATAGGCCTTTATAGAAATAGTAATATTAATATTCCTAGCCCCTTTTTAAGATATATAAAAATACTAAGCCCTACTAAAGTCGTTACTATTAATACAACATATAATAAAGAAGCTATAAATAGTTTATAAAGTAAAATCCTCTAAACCTTTAGCTCTAAAAAGGTTACTATTATACTATATTAATAACTAAAAGTACAGTCCCTTAAACAGCAAAATACAAAAAAAATTACACATTTCTTTTACTTTATCCTATTAAATAACTATAAAAAAAACATAATCAATCTTATTAAAAGTATTATTTTAAATTAATACTAATAATCTCTCTAAGCCTAATAAGAATCTAATAAAAACTAGTCTAATATCTTTACTTAAGTATCTTTAATAATTCAGAGGTTCATTTCAGAGCAAAACACATTATTAGTCTTTATAATAATAAATAACTTCCTTATATTATAACTATTACTACTTAATAATTCCCTCTATTCTATAGCTAAAAACACTAATAATAACAAAGTAAACACTACTATAAACTAGTATATTACTAAGGTTAAAAATAAAAAAAAAAAGGGTATATACTAGTTTAATAAAGTAAAAACCGTTATACTTTAAGACCTTAGAATTAAAGAGTTTTAGTATAACTAGTAGCTAAAAAATACAATTATACCTTACGTATTATACAAATAGTTTAAATAGGGCGGATTAATATTTAATAGTAATACAAAAACTAAGTAAACTAAGGCTTTTACTAAATAGTCCTAACTAAATTTACTAACTAATATATATAATAGGGATAGAAGTAAGATACTTACGATCTTAGTATTAAAAAAATATTTTAATAAAGTTAGGAGTATTAACGGGGGGCTCTATAACTATCTTACTACGCTTATAAATAATACCTATATCCCGGCTTATACTATAATCGGCCTATTCCTAAAAAATTATTAAATAAATACAACTAAAATAGAGGATAAATTTATTAGTACTATTTAAAACTATAAAGTAATACATAGTACTAAAAACTACTTAGTAAAGAGCTTAATTACTAATGTGTTTAAAGAAATATAGAAGCTAATAGCTTTTAGTTGTATTATAGAAATTTAAGTATAATAGAATCCTAAAGAAACTACTATAGCTTAAGAAATAGAATATAGCTACTTAGGGCTAGAGAGGGTAGAAGTTATAACGTAGGATTATATTATATATTCTTAAAATAAAAGTTAGTTTTAGTTATTTTTTTTATCTTTATTGCTAATACTAATTATTATATTTTAATATAGTATTCTGTATATAAAAACTTCTTCTTTATAGGTTAGGTAGATATAAGTATTAATTAACGAGGGTTTTAAAACTTAGTTTAGTAGTAACTATATAGATAAATCCTAGTAGCTAAGAAACTAAGAGTTAAAATAAAGTTAAAAAATAATAAAATAATACTAGTAGTTTATACTTAACTTTTATTTTTGTTATTATAATTAAGATACCTACTATTAAGTTATATACTTTTTAGTATATAGGTGTATATTTTAAGCCTAAGTAGGTTTAAAACTAGTAATAGTTAATTTTAAGTTAGTTGGTTTTTTTTTACTATTTTATTAAGTAGTATAGGTTAGTTAATTTTAATAATTCTTTTTTTTTTTTTTTTTTTAAAAAACGCTTTTAGTAATGCGTAGTTGCTTTTTAAAAAAGAAGGACGCCCTTTTTATTATACCTATTAAGTTAGACTTAAGTATAAGTTTTACTAGAGAAGGAAGGTAAGGCTAGGGCTGTTACTACCTACCTATTCTATATACTCTTTAAGTTTTTTATTTTTCTTTTTCTTTTACTAGTTACCGCCTTTTATAATTAATACGATAAAACTAAAAAGATATATACGTCGCCGTTTTTTAAATATTTATAACTCTTTAATACTATTTATAGTTCTTCTAGGGCCCTTAATATTAATAAGCCTAGTTAAGGATACTAGCTATTACTACTAACCCGTTTTATATACTCTCTATATTTTATTTTTTTAGTTATTCTTTATTTATAATTAACGTAATAAAACTAAAACTTATACTTATTACTATTTTTTAAATATTAATAGTTCTTTAATACTATCTACACTTCCCCTATAATCTTTAATAATAATAAATACACTTTATACTTAAAATAAATACTCGTAATAATACTATTTTAATTATTAATACTCTATATAAACTTAAAATTATAATATCCTAGTTTAAAAAGGATATAAAAAGAAATAACTATAAAAAATTATAGTATACTTAAATAAATAGTAACTACTAAGTATCTCTATTAATTTACTACTACGCGCTTTAGTAGAATACTAATACTTAGGTCTAGAATATATTATATCTATATATAATTAAGTTAATACTTTTAAGTTTAATTTATTTTATACTTTTAAACTAGATATTAATATAAGTAGTTATAAAATTAATATATAAAGTATAACTAAGGAAATTTAAAGGGCCTATAGAAATATATTATAATATTAGTACTAGGATACTATAATTAAAGAGTATAACAAAGCGAAGTTAACTACATTTCTATTAATAGTTTAAGTAAACTAAACTAAGGATCTTTTTATTATTAATAGTAGCTTTAATAAGTATACCTACTAAACTATAACTAAATATTAGATTTATAATAAGTAGCTCTAGACGTTTTTTTTACTACTATAATATAAAAAAAATAACCCTAGAGTTTTTATAGCTAAAGAACTAATACTAGTAAATAATATATATAAGGGTACTAAAAAGTATAAAACTAAATAAACTAGTTAGAGTTACGTAGCTACTAGCTTTCTAGATAAAGACTATACAGATAATAGCTATAATAAAACGTATATTGCACTTACTAATAACAATAACGACTTTAATACTACTAGTAATAATAAAGCTAAAACTACTTTATAGTATAGCTTAACTTAATATAAAAAGAAGAGTAGCTATTAGTAGTAAAAAAGAGGTATAGTAGATACTTACTTTAATATAATTAATACTAAAGTTAGTATTAACCCTATTACTAAACCACTTTAGTTATTAATAATTTATATTAACTAAAATAAAAGAGACTTAGTCATTACTAGTACTATACTTAAAAATATTACTATTATTATTACCTTTTTTATAAAAAAGAGTAAATTAAAAATATAAAAATTAAACTATAATAAAAATAGCAATATAGTTAAGGGTAGGGGCGTTAGTAATAAAGTCTACCCTAGCTTAGTTATACTAAATACGCATTTTAAAAAGTATAAAACACTAAAAAGGGTCTTAATAGAGGTAATTTAGCTTATATATATTTATATTAATACATACCCTAAAGAAATAAAGTACTTATATTTAAACTAGAACAAGTTAGGACTAGAGTAGTAGGAGTAATATACTATAAAGGATAAATCTATAAGAGTAAATAAGGTATAGTATTAAATATAACCTCCCTTTCTTACTACTAATTATACATTAGTAGTATAGAATAACCCTTATATTACTATTAAAATACTTTAACTATAAATATAATTTAAATAAACTCTATATAACAGTTACTACTACTTAACTAATAAACTAACTATATTACCCCCTCTCCGTCCTCTACCCTACTTAGTAATAAAATTAAGTATTCTTTATAGTTTAATTTATTATTTTTACTTAAAACTTTCTATAGTTTTTATAAGTAAGTTTAATTATAATAGGAGTTAATATAGAATTAGGATTAAGTAAGCCGCTTAACCTAAGGAGTAAAGATATACTATTAACGTCTCGTAACAACCGCATTAAAACAACGTTACTAGTCTTTATAGGCTATAATATATTAGGGCCACTAGTGCGTAGAGTATTCTTATGTACAGTATTCTCGCGGGTAGTGTTTTCACGGGCGGCAGTTAACGTTTATTAAAAACGCTTTATAAAGTAGTAAATCTTTTAGTATATAAATATCACATAGCACACAACCAATCTACTAATCTATTATAAAGCACTATTTATACTAAATAGAGTAAACAGCTACTATATACTAAGCTTAATATCGTTCTTTTTTATATAATTTAACTTAATACGCAAAACGGCCTTAGTTTATAGTTAGGATTGTGTAATATATATCTATATTAATATATAAGTAGGGGGTTTACTAAGGACTAAATTAGTAGCGTTTATTATAGTAAGTATTTATATTAGTTATTAAAATTAATTAAAGTATTAAAAAAGGGAGGAGAAAAGTAATAAAACGCAGTTAACTAAGTTACCTCGTTAGTAGTATATACATAAGCAACTATAACGAGCAATACTAGTATAAAGAGTAATAATAGTAGTAGGCCCTATTACTTTAAATACTAACTACTTAATAAAAACTTACTATATTAGTTAATTAACTTTATTAAAACTAGTTAAGTAATACAGCTATAAACCTATATTATATAAATCTAATAAGGGCTATAGTAGAATAAATAAACTAGTAATTATACAGGTTATAGGTATTTAGTTTTTAGTTAATAAGTAGTAGATACTATACTTAATAATAATATTATCCGTAAAAAGAGACGTACTATTAAGGACCTACTTAGAGAATTTAGTATACTTACTATTATATTAAACCTAAAGATATACTAAAATATATGGTTTAGTATTAAAGAAATTATAATATATTTACTAAACTTAAATAAAATAAAAAATAAATACTAAACTAAGTATAGTTAGTATAATTACTTAATTAAAAAGGATAATATTAGGGATAAAGTAGTAGTAGATTAATATTAAACTAAAGTAGACGTACTACGTTTATAAAAATATCTTACTATACCTTAAGGCCTTATAATAACGCCAGAACACTAAGAGTAGTTAGGCTCTAAGTAGGTCTAATACAAAGAACTCACACTTACTTATATATATTATAACTTTAATCTAAAGAAATTATAAATATACTTAAGTAAAACTAATTTTAAAAATAAATAGCTTTTAAACCCTACTTTTCCCTAAGTAGAAAAAGTAAAAAGTAGCTACTTAAGTACCTAAGTAGCGTAGATCTCGGAATAAGGATATAATAAAAAAAAGGTTAAGTACAAAATAAAGAACTATAAGTAAACTATTAAGTTAATCTATTTTTAAAAAGTATATATTCCTAAAATTTAAATATAAATAAAGCACACAAAAGTATATATACTAATAAAAAAATAATTACAAATACTAAAATAATATTAGTAATTATAGGGGACCCGTAGTTAATACTAAAATAAAATAATAAAGTATAAAAGGTATATATAATATTTTAAGCCTATATAACCTTTAAAGTTTTAAGATAGACTTATTACTTAGTACTAAATACAAGGGTATAGGCTAGTAAAGTAAAGAAAGTAAAAGTATATATAAAATACAACTAAACACAAATTAAGACTTATTTATATAACGTTAAATAAAGGAGTAATTATATAAGTTATAAAGAGCCCTATATAATAATAATTTTAATTTCTATATCTCGAAACTACTTAGTTATATAATAGTATTATTACCTAGTATTAACTTTAATATCTATATTAGTAAAACTACTTGTGTTATAGCTTAGCCCCGCCTATATTATAACTTAGCCTACCTTTTAAACTGTATTAACTCTCTAAATAGGTTAATAGTAAGAAATAGGGACTAGTTAATAGACTAGTTAAAAAGGGCATTTATAAAAAGCCTAGCCGTAATGTCCTTTTATAGATTAAAAAAGTTAACTACTTAAGTATAGGTGTTTTAAGTCGGTATAACAAAAAAAATTAGCCTCTTTTACGTATTTTAGACCTTCTATTAAATTCTAGTAGTTTTAGCTATATTAAAGATGTCTTTTACTATATAAAATATATTTATTAGGTTGGGTATAGTAACTTCTAGAGATACACGCGGTTTTTTTATAGTAAAGGGAGTATTATTATTAATAAATATAAAATAGTAATATCCTTTTAAAGGGCTATAGGTACTAGTAGGGTTAAATATAGTAATAGTAGTATATATTAGGACTAGTTATTTATTATACTTTATTAATATAATAATAAAACTTAACTCAAGGGGCTCTATTTTAAAAAAAGAATTAGTACTAGTACTTTATACAAACTTTATATATCCCTACTTTAGTTGTATTATATATAGAGTAGTTAGTACTAGGGCGCGTTATTATTATTATTATTATTAATATAACTTAATAGTGTATAAGTAGGAAAGTAAACGAGGCTTATTTATATTAAAAAAAGAGTAAATAAGAAGCACTTAACTTAATAGGTAGTAGTAAATATAGGCCAGCTTAACCTATATCTAAGACTAGTTAGTTAAGGTATATTTTAAAATACACTTTAAAGGCTATATAGTAATTAAATTAATATAAATATTAGTATATAATATAGCTAGGGTAGTACTTTATAAATTATAAAAAAAAAAGTAGGCCTATAAGCTATTTATTTATTTACTTAATACACTACTAAATATATATTTAACTCTTCTTAAAGCTATATTAAAAATAATAAACTAGTATTAACTAAAAAGCACTTAAAAGCTTAACTAAATAGACTCTACTATATAATTTAAAACTATTAACTAAAGAAAAGTAGGAGTATAAGTACCTTAGTATTAACCTTTATTATAAATAACTCTATAGTAGTGTAGTTAAAGGCGAGTAGAAAAGGAGATATTATTTATAAAAAGTATAAAAGGGTTAATTATTTTTAGTACTTATTATAAAAATAAAGAAAAGAACCTAGAGTTTTAGAAAAAGGATAAAGTATATATAAAGACTTTTATAACAATAAAAGGTCTTAATACTAATCTAATAAAGTATAAGTATAATAAATTAACTATGTATAATTAAACCTATAAGTGCCCTTATAAGGGGTCTAACTCCTTATTTAAATAAAAAAAAATCTCCCTAAGTATAAAACCCTAGTAATTTATATATTCCGTTTCTAGCGTTTAGAGCTACTCTTAGTAAGCCACTTCTTGTATTCCTACGCTACTTACGCGCATACCTAGCTGCTTACTAGATACATTGTCACACTCCCCTTTAACTTAAAGCTATTTAAATCTATATTACTTACTAGCGCTCCTAAGGCTTAGTTTAGCCCTTAAGTACTTAAAGATAGGTCTCTTAAGCGGCTTAGTAAGTAAATCCGCGATATTTTTTTTAGTATAAATATACTTAAACCTAACCTCTTTATAATTTATAGCCTCCCTAGTAAAGTAATTATAAACCTAAACGTAATAGGTTTAATTATCCTTACTTTTACCCTTTATTAAAATAATAGTGCTAGTATTATTAGCCCTTACCCGAATTGGCCCCGGGAGGTTTTTCCTAAGCTTTAAAAGGAAGTTCTGTATTTATACTACTTCCGAGGCTGTAGCCGATACTATATAGTACTTAGTTTTTATTAATAACTTAGTTATAGTTATTTAATAAAAGGATTTCTATAATACTAAACTACTAACTATAAAGAATATTTATTTTATAGTAGATTTTAATATTAATTTATACCTAGTATAGTTACTATTATAATAGCCCTTAAGGCTAAAGTTATTATTTTTATTATTCTATTTAATAGTTAAATAGATAATAAATAAATTAAGCTAGTGCTTAGTATATTATACTATATAAGTAGCTACTTTTTAATATTAATAATAAGGCGCGTGGGAGAACCTCCCCTATAGACCGTAGCTATAGGAGAGATTTAGCTAAGTTATTATAGTACCGAACCCTTCTTTACTAACTAGCCGCTAGTACTAGAATTAAAACTTTAAATTAACGGCTTTATTAATTAGTATAGTAATATTAAGAGTCCTAGTCTTTACTAAAGTATTTATTAGTTTTATTTTTTTAATAAATTCTTTATTAATTTTTTTAAAGTAAAAGCTTTAGTTAATTATTATTTTAGTAGCTATAAATACTAGTTTAATACTAAGGAAGGATTTAGGGACCCTTAGGTTTACTACTTTAATATACTTACTAACGTTGTTAAATACTCTAGAGACTGCCTTTTTAGGGCCTATAATAATTATATTATTAATGTAGGTTGCTATAGAGACCTTTTTGTTAGGGTTGTGGTACGTAGTTGTATTTAAAAGAAGCCTTTTAAAGCTATATATCTTTAGAACTTCTTATAACTTAACTTATTACTACTTTTTACTTTAATAAAGTCTATATAGAGCTTTATATAAAAGGATTACTTAATTTTAAAAGGTATTATAATTTATAACTACTGTGTAGTATTTAAATTAAGTGTTAGTAAAGAAGTTTTTAAGGAGCTTAAATGGTAATATATAGATGTTTTTATTAAGGTTACTATTAAGGTAGGCCTTAATAAAATCCTACTAGTGTACGGTATAACCCTTTTACTAAGTATAAGTAAAAAGGATTCTTTATAATACTATTCTTAATATAGATATATATATATTATAAAAGTTTTACTTATATACTTATAAAAAGCCTTTTATAATAATTCTAGCTTTGTATTTAGTTATAATTCTTTAAGTTTTTTTATACTTAAGTACCTATTTTACTATTAGATAGGCTCTTTAAAGAGCCTTAGTACGGAGTATAAAAAAAAGGACTCCTTTTTTAATTAAAAAAAGGATCTCGGTATACGTAGCTTCTTTTTATAAAAGCTAGTTACTAGTAGAACTGTTTTATACTTTAGAGATAGTAGTTAGATTTAAGTAGGGCTATAGAGCTGTTTCTCCTTAAGTAAAAGGCCCTTTAGCTAGTAGTTACTATATACTTAAGACTTTTATAGGTTAGGTCTACTTAAGTAGCTTTATTATTAGTTATATTAATTATAGTTAGTTATATACTATTTATTAATACTTTTTTGAACTTAGTCCTTACTCTAGGGGTAGGGATTAATAGAGATTAGTTTTTTTAAAGTTTACTAGTTTATAAAAGACTATAATTAACGTTGTTTTAATTGTTTAGTGCTCTGGTAACTATATATAGTATACTTTTAAACTTTAGAAGTTAACGAGAATACTTTCTTTAGCCCTTAGCGCTATTTTTTTGCTTTTAACTTTTGTTTTTAGTTTAATATTAGTAAAGTACTTACTATTAATAACGCGTAGGTAGTTAATATTTAGGATTAAAGGCCTTATAGGCTTAACTTTTTTAAAGAGTACTTAAGCCGGGGTTTTATTTTTAACTACTAAAGTAAAGCTTCTATTAGTAATATATATAACTACTTTAAGGATTTATAGTTATAGTTTAAGTGGGATATTTATATTAATATATATTAACTTAGCCTTTTTAAGGATAAGGCGGATAGCTCTTTTTGTAATACTATTTTGCTTATATATATAAAGTAATAAGGATTTAATAATAGTGCTATATTTTTATAATAGGGTATTTAAAAAAGTTACTATAAACTCTTTAGTGTTATTAGTATAGATAATTTTAATATTAATTTTATACTAAGTTTTTTAAGTAATTATATAGTTAAGTAGTTAATAAGTAAGGTTTTTTTTTAAGTTAAATAAAAGGAGTATTTAATACTTTAACTTATTATTAGTAATAAAGTAGAAGTAAGTAAACTATATAGCTGGCTTGATTTTGTTGATATTTATATAAATTAGATCCCTATAGCGCTATGCTTTTTTGTAAGGCGTTTGTAGTAAATATTTTAAGCTTTTTAATATATTATAAGTAGTGTAAAGTTAAGGAACTATATCTTTAAGTGTTAAGGGATACCCCTTTATTAGCTTAATAGATTTAAGTAGCTTATAATACTTTAAATAGTTAAATTATTAATACTATAGTTACGTTTTTTACTACTACTAAATAGTTTATATAATCTGGCTCTTTTTAGTAGTTTTGCTTTTTATAATAGATAAATAAAAGCCTTATTTAGAGATATTAAGGGTATTAAAAACCCTACTACCGGGACTTATAAAATTATTACTACTTAAAGAGTCTTTTATAAAATATAGTTATTTTCTACTAAATACGTTTATAGGGAAGTTTTATATATATATAATATTTTATAACTATATAACTTTATTGTTTTTAAACTTTAAAAAGATAGTACCTATAAGTTTTAGGTAAATGTCTTTAGTACTAGTTTTAATAAGCCGGGGATTTATTACTTTTTTATAGTTTAAAAACTATAAGGGATTATTAATTATATAAATGTTAGTTTTAGTATTTTATAGTTACTAGTTAAAGACTATAAAAGTAGTCTTTATTATGTGTTTTAAGGGCTTTTTAATGTTTTGGTTTTTAGATGAATTGTTAATAATAGCTTTAAAGTTTTTTTAATAGATTTTTGTAAAGTATAACTATAAGGGTTTTTTTTTTCCTTTTTTAGGGCGCTTTTAGAAGTATCTTTTGAATTTACTATAGTAAAAGGCTAATTAGTAACTGTTTCCCCTTTGTTCTTAGCCTTATCCTTTTTTTTTTTAGTTTTATAGTTAGTTTAAATATAGCCCTTTTTACTATAGCTTTAATACTTATAATCTATTTTTAACTTCTTACTACCCTTAGTGCGTAGGGTACTACTTATTAACTATATAACTATTACCTTTACTTTACTACTAGTATAATATTTATTAACTAAGTTAAATATTATTTCTTAAAGGTTTAGGAGGAAGTCTTAATAATAAAAGGATCTAAAGTAAGTAGTTTAGTTATACTATTAATTATGGGTTCTTTTAAAGAACGCGTGGATCTTATTTTTAAGCTAAAAAAAGCTTTTTATAGTATAGTATTAATAGGCGAGTTTATTAAACTTTGTAATATATATTATAGGATTGTTTAACTTAAGAGTTAATTAGTATAGCTTATCTTAGAACTAGCTTTATAAAACTAGTCTACTATTAGTATAGTATTAAGTAAATATATTCTATATATCCGTAGCTTGTATAAAGTATACTACTAAAGCTATAGGGCCCTTAAAAATCGTCTTCTTTAGTTTAAACGTAATTTTTAAGTTATTTTTATATTCTATATACTATATAGGCTTAGTATAGTGGTGCTTTATTAATAATATAATTTATATAAACTATATAAGCTAGTTAGAGTTACCTTTTAATAGGTACTTTTTAGGTATTTTTAATATATAGCTGTTAAATAGGCTGTTTTATACGACCTTTTCTTTACCTTCTTTAGGCTCAGTATATTTAAATAAACTAAGGGAAGGTGTTAGTGCGTCTATTATTATAATATTTAACTTTACTACTAGTATAATAGTAAAGCTCTATAATAAAACGGATTAATAGCTATAGTTGTTCTATATTAGGGCTAGTAGATACTAGGGGATTAGCTAAAGAGGTGTTGTATAGTGTATCTCTAGATCCCTGGGCACTTTAGGGTTAATCCCCGGAGTGCTCTCTATAACTATAATCGTAGGTAAGACTCCTACAGGCTTTACGCTTTTAAGCCGCTCTTTTTTAAGTACTATAATTTTTTTTTTTATAGTTTTAATAAGATTACTAATTCTTTAATTTACTATTAAAGTACTACTACTACGTCTTTACTAGTCTCCTTTTTATTATCTTTAATACACTCTTTTTAAATACTTAATAATATTATAAATAAACTACTAGTTAAGTAGTAAGGGTCTATAACTCTACTAAGTAACGGGTAGTTAGTTAATTAATTATAAATAGCTTTATATAAGAAGTTATACTACTATATAACAATAAGGGGTTTTAATACTAATTTAATAAAGTATAAGTATAATAAATTAACTATATATAATTAAATCTATAAGTACTCTTACAAGGGGTCTAACTCTTTATTTAAATAAAAGAAAATCTTTTTAAGTATAAAACTCTAGTAATTTATATATTCTGTTTCTAGTATTTAGAGTTACTTTTAATAAGCTACTTCTTATATTCCTATACTACTTACGTACATACCTAGCTACTTACTAGATATATTATTATAACTTTTAAAACTACTTAGTTTTTAAATTATAAAGTCCTAATAGTTTAGTTTATTTATTTATTTATTTATTATTATTTATACTATTAAAGGGCCTATTTAACTATAAATAACTATAAAAGCTTATTTTAAAACGCTCTTAGGGGTATATAGTGTATAAAGGATCCCTTTAATAAAGGGAACTATAGTATTTAATAAGCTATTTTATACTATTCCTAGTTTTAAGTTAAGTTATATTTAGTGCTACTTTAGTATTTAGACTTACGGGGCCGTAAGGGTCTACTTTAGGGCCTATAAAGGACCTGCGGCTACTTAGGGGCCGTTATTTTTTTAGAAATTCCGGCCCCTAGGATATACTAACTTATAAGTCAATTATTTTATTTTTTTTAGTAAATTAATTTTTTAGGAAATAAAATATCTAGGGAAAACCCGAATCTACGCGTTTAAGAATAAAACAGGGCCAGGAGCTCTATAACTAAAGTACTTAGTAAATTAAGTAAGTATAAGCCCTTTTATAGTAGCTAGTACTTAAATAAAACTACTTAAAGGTAATAAAGTCCTTTAATAAGGCTCTTTAATAAACTAATAGTTTAGTAAGCCCTAACGGGCTTAGTTTACTATTAATTATTAGGATAGACTATTGCTATTGTGTTTTATAATTTAATACGTAGTATACTAAATAATTTAGGGACTTTTTATGTCTGTAAGGGTAGAAATAGGTACCTAGATAATAGAACCTACTATAGTAATTATAAAAATTTCTATATCCTAACTTAACTATTAATAAGTAGTATAGGGTTAAGTGTAGTAAAAGAAGTTTTTTAGAGTATTAGCTTAAGATACTAAGTTGGCCTGAGAGATAGAGGCGCCTATCTAAGCTGCGTACCTACTACTAGCGAAGATAGTTTTAATTATATTTTTAAGTAAGTTTTTTTAGGCTTAAAATTATTAGTAGGGGGTTTGGTACGGGTAGAAGTAATTTAGAACCTTTTTTAGTGAGTCTATTTATTAATTTATTTCTAGGAATATTATAATAGCTTAGGACTTAGTATATAAAGATATGTTAAGTAAGTTAAGCGTTTTAGGCCTTTAGTATTACTACTTATGAACTAGAGGGTGTTTAACTAAAGTTCTAAAGGAATTAAATAATAGAGGTATTATTAAAGTAAAGATATATAGTTTCTGTTAGGGGATAAAGGGAGAGGGCGGTATAGAGGGTACTAATAGCGCCTTTAACTTTTGTATTAAAGACTTTAATAAAACTAAGCTAGTTTTAGTTTTATTTAATAGTTTATTTATTATGTACTAGAATAAAGCTGTACCTAACGGATCCGGCTTTAGATATTAAACTATTAAAGTAAGTAATAACTTTAGTAAAGGAACGTTTTTTTAACTACTCTATAAAGGCCTTTATAGCTTCTTTTTTACTAAAAAAGAAAGAGTTAAAGGGGGTAGGGGGGACTAGTACTGGACGAGGGTACTAGAGGAAAAGGTAGTAGGTTTTTTAAAGCTGAGTTTAACGGGCCTTTAGGACTAATAGTGGTTTATATAGTTAGTGGACTAGGGGGTAGTTAGTATTAATATAGTAAAGGTGTATAGAAAAGTAAAGGCGAGTAGTGTTTAAAAGGATAGAAGTTAGGGGAATTCCTACTTTTTAGTAGAGTAGGTTGTTTAGTATAGTATACTAAGTAGGAAGTATTACTCTTATAGCTACTTATAATACTTAGTTAATAGCCTTAATATACTAGACTTACTTAGTATAGACTGTTAGGGCTTTAAGGGTAGTATTAGGTTTTAACTGCTTTAGTAGTGCCGCCGGCTTTATAGAGCCGGTATACTAGGTTTTAATACTAGTTAAGGCGGACGGAATAATACACGTAATAATAGCTTTATGGGCTAGGTGTAGGGGGAGGCTGTAGTATATACTACTAAGTCCCTAGAGGAAGTTAGCTATTCTCTAGGCCTTTTAGACCCTTATACTAACGTATTAACAAAAAGTTAAACAGTAATTAAATAGGATACTAAACTATTATATAGTGTTTTTTAATAAAATAGGAGTAATAGTAAAACCTAAAGTAATAATCTAGAGTTACTTTTTTAAGCTAAGTTTATTTTTAGTATGTTTTTAGGTAAAGTAGATAGCTTTATATTTAGCTAGATTAAATTAAATATAGTTATTTATACCCTACTAAAGGACGGTCTATACTTTTTTATTAAGGATTTATGCGTTTTTTTTAAGTATTAGTAAGGTAGTAAGGATATTTATATTATTTATATAACTAAATTAGGTATTAGAGTTATTATAAAGGAGTTTAGTAAAGTATAGAAAGTAGAGTACTAAAAAAGCTAGGGAACCCTAAAAAAGGCTGTATTATAGTAGAAAGGTTTTAGTAAAATAGCCTTTAAAATATACTTTAGTATATTAACTACTTATAAAGGATTATATAAACTTTACTATTAACTTAGACTAGTTTTACTATTTTAGTTTAATATATAGTTAGTTTTAAAGTATAGTATTAAAGGCCCCTTTAGTATTAAGGGTAACTAGAGTTACTATAAGTTTAACCTTTAGTACTACTTTTATATTGTGTATAGTATAAGTAGTAAGGTTAAACGCGCTCTGCCCTAGAAGGGTACTATATTGTTATAGGTTAAGGACCTAGTTAAGAACTATACTATATACTATTTAATAGGTAAAGAGCCTTTTTAGGCCTTTTTTTAAATAAAAGAAGAGGGAAATAGAGTAGTATAATTTAGCTTCTTTTAAGTTTTACTTCCCCCTAACCTTTTTAAAAAAAACAACTTTAGCCTTTTTAAAAGGAGTAAGGTAATACCTATAAGTAAAGTATCCCTTATAAAGGGACTTAACTACCTCTATAATAGTAGGCTATATAGTAGTAAGTAGTTAAATGGTAAGGCTATTTACTTTAGGGGTTGTATTTTTAGTAAGTATAGCTACTTTTGTTTATTTTGGGGAAATAGTAGTGTTTTAAAGGATAGGGGGGCTAGGAATAATTAGGATAGTATCTAGGTTAGGGAGGTTATTATTTACTAAGAACTACTTTAGTAGTGCTTTTTAGAGGATACAGGCTTTTTCTAGTATATCCTTTATTAGTATTTTACTTACTTTAAGTAGTAGTATATAGATAAAGAGTATTTTATTTTACTAGTAGGTAATTTTATATAGTTTAGTAGGTATAGTAGTACTGTTAATACGGAAGTTTTAGTAGGCCTTTTTAGTTTACTTAATAGTATTATAAAGGTCTTTTTTAGTTTTTTTAGAAGTAATATAGTAGTTATAGTTTTTATAGGAGGGTACTAGGTAGTAGAGGGATTACTATTATTAGGTACTATAATACTTAACTCTTATAATAGTATAGTTTTTTATTTACTATAGAGCGCTTTTATACTATCCTTCTTTATACAGAGGAGATTAAATTACTTTAATAGTACTTATAAAGTAGGAATAAAGAGTAGTAGTAGTTAACTTAAGTTAGGTAATAGTAGTCCCTTAGGGAGTAGTAGGGGGAAGTATATTTGTAATTAGTAAGGTAAAGTGTTTAAAGGTGTAGTTTAGTACTTATACTTAAGTAGCTAGGGACTTAATTAGTGCTTTACTATAAGGGATAGTAATAAAGATAGGGTTATAATTAAACTTAAAGTATAGATTATAGTATATAAGTACTATTACTAGTAGGATATTAAAAAAGGTAAAGTTTAAGACGTGTTTTAGTTTATATATAGGGGT
Organism: Colletotrichum musae; assembly: GCA_027406025.1. Classification (NCBI taxonomy): domain Eukaryota; kingdom Fungi; phylum Ascomycota; class Sordariomycetes; order Glomerellales; family Glomerellaceae; genus Colletotrichum; species Colletotrichum musae. The sequence continues at coordinate 217,113 of JANVYC010000001.1, read as the reverse complement.
TTTAGTTTTTTTAAAGTACTATATATTATAGTTATTAGTTTATTTAGTAATAGTTCCTCTACTATTACTAAAACTTATTTTAGATTTCTAAAGGGGGTACTATATATTAAAATCGCTAGCTACTACGTAGTAAGGGGGAGGTATATAATTTATAAGGGCTATTATAGTATTTAAAACTACTCTATTATATTTATAAATATTAACGAATATAGTATTTAGTACTTATAACTAAAGAATATTACGGATAAGAGTTAGGTATAATTACTAAACTATAAATTTAGTTTATATATATATAAAGACTTATAGCTTTATTTTTTAGTTATACTAAGTATTTACTAGTATAAAAACTTTATATTAAGGGTAGTTATATACTATTAAGCTATTTATTTAAAAAAACTAGGGTTTTTAAATAAGTATAAAAGGAGAGATTTTTTTTTTTTACTTTACTTTTTTCCTTTACTTTACTTTTTTTTAGGTATACTTAATTATAGGTGTCCCTCTATACCTACCCACGCGCACCTATACCTACGCACACGCGTACCCACACCTACGCGTACGCGTACTTATACCTATACATACCTACACCTACGCGTACCTAAACCCACGTATACTAGTACCTACGCGTCTCTATACCTATACGCACTAGTACCTATATATACTTATACTTATATAACTTAACTCTACGTATACTAGTACTTATATATACTTATACCTATATAACTTAACTCTATATATACTTATACTTATATATACCTATACCTATATAACTTAACTCTATGTATATCTATACTTATACATACCTATACTTATATAACTTAACTCTATACGTATTTATAACTTAACTTAAAGTTAATTCTAAATAGCTACTTAAAATATATACTTTATATTAACTTTTTTTTTTTTAATACTCTATACCTACTCCTAGTACTAGCTTTAATACTAACTTCTATACTACAGTACTTTTTATTCCCTCTTTCCTACTTAGTATAAGTACTTCCCTCTTAAACTATATATAGGACCTACCTAATACTTAGCTTACCCTCCGTCCCTCTACCGTTTTGCTCCTTCCCCCTTCTGTCTTTAATAGGTAGGATATTCTTGCTTAGGACTGAATTGGTTCTAACTATTGGTTAGGATTGGTTGGAAAAATTTAGGTACGGACTATATAAAACCGATTTAAGATAGAAAATCCGGTATATTATGAAATTGGTTATTTAGTAGATAAAACATCTTGTTTTAATATAAAAAGGAATAACTTTAACGTTTAAAATCCTAAATAAGTTACTGTATAAGTAGTAGAACCGATATTTCCTACTTTAAATTAGTCCTTAGTATAAGCCCTTTCTTTATTACTATTGTACTTCTTACTTATTTAAATAATACTTTGTACTATTTATACTTTTAGTATACTTATACTTTTTATATATTATATACTACGTTATTATATATTTGCCTATTTAGATGTACTGATTTAGATTAAATACTTTACTATAGGTAATTTTTTTTATAATTTTTAAATTAATAATAAACTTAGAATAATCTATTAAACTTTAAAGAGTAAGTATACTACTTAACTCCAACTACTATACTATCTTAGCTTATTTATTTATATAACTATAAAAGAAAGCTACTATAATAGTTAGTGGTTTTAAAATAGTTTAATGAATAATTGGTTTTTTGTTTTATATTAGTTAAGAGACTTTATATTTTAAAATTAGTTTAATAAATAACTAGTTCTTTGTTTTATATTGGTTTAGAGAACCTATACTTAAAATCAGTTTGATGAACAACCGGTTCCTTGTTTTATATTAGTTTAGAGAACCTATATTTTAAAATTAGTTTAATGAATAACTAGTTTTTTGTTTTATATTAGTTTAGAGAACTTATATTTTAAAATCGGTCCTAGTTTTTTATTTTATATTAGTTAAGTGTCTTTAATTAATAAAATATTATTTTTTAATTTTAAGAGTTTAGTATATATATAGCTTTTTCTACTATACTATAGTATATTATTAAAGTACTTAAATGTTTTAAATTAGTTTACCTCCCTTTTTAAACGGTTTTGTATTGTGTTATGCTTCTTTTTATGCTTTTGTTTAAAGATAACTTATTAATGTTACTTATAAGCTAGTTTACTACTTATTTTTTGTAAATTCTCTGTATATTATAAGAATACGTAATTTTACTATATCCCTTTAAACTGGTTATAATGTTTTGAAATTGGTCTTAAGGCTTAATTAAAAACTATAATTAGTTTTAATCCTATATTCTATATGTTTTTGCTACTTATACTAGTACTAAGATACCTTTTTAGGTAAATATCGTTAATTGTTACTTAACTATACTTTTTATATAAACTTTATTTAACCTACTTAGTCTTTTATTTATTATTTAATTTAATTTACTATTATAACTATTAATAAGTCTTAGATTTCTATAATTTATTATATACTATTCCTTTGTTACTTAGTCTATAGCTAGAACGGCTAAGTATAACTACTTAAGTTTATTATATATTTTTTATACTAAGTACTTTCTTTATCTACTCCTACTTACTTTTTACTAGCTATTTACTTTAACCTATACTTAACCTGTTAGAATATAAATAACTAACTAACCCTAGAGATTTTAATTTTACCCCCTTTTTTTAATATACGAATTATACGGATATTTACTTATAGTAGTAGTGTTACTTTATACTAATAACTATTAAACCCCGTAGTTATAATACGTGGCTATATTCTAATTTTAGTCTTAATAACTTGTAATTTTTTATTTTTTTTAAAGGCCTAACTACTATAGAACTCTGTTTTAGATATACTTAGAAAAACGCTAATAAGAAAAAGTAAATTATATAGTTAGATCTTTTTTTTTAACTTAAACGGGCTAACTACGCTAATAATAAATAAAACGAAAAGATCCTTACTAACGTCTTTATTTTTTGTAACTATTATTAAGAAGCTACTTTTATAAGCTATTTCTTTTAATATCCTTTACTTTTTACTTAGGTTATTAATAGCTTTTAAAGCCTACCCGTTTTATTATATAATAAGGACCCGCTGCTACTTAAACTACGATGTTGTTGCTGTTTCTTATAGTTTGACGACGCTGAGGACGAGGTTAAATTATCTATATAAGATCCTAGTTCTACTACTACTAAATAGTTACTTTTTTAATACTAGTAGAAGTAGAGACTTTTATTTTAGACTTAATGTTAAGGCTATTTCTCTGGTTTTAAAAACTAATAAAAGCTGTGTTAATAGTTAATTTAATAACTGGAGTTTGTTTTTAGTAGTTTATTACTATTACTTTTTGCTGTTTTATTTTAGTTTTAATACTGAGGCTGCTTACTTGGCTTTAAGAATTAGAAGAAGATGTACTAACGGTTTAAGTAATAGTTTTAGTTTGTATTTAATAGTTTTTTATTATTACTTTTTTTAATCCTTTTATTGCTTTTTCCTTTTTTAATATTCTAGTGGACTTGATTTAAGTGTCTCTGCTTAGACTTAGTAACTTTTTAGGGTTTTTTTTAGAAGAGGAGCTGTTGTTTTAAGTTCTATTACCCCTTGTTTATATATTTTTATAACTAAGTAACTTAAGATACTTTAGTTTTAAGTTCTTTTAGTATCCTTTTTTAGACCCTTAACTTACTTTTAGAGGTTGAGCTCCTTTTTATTTTTATAAGGCTTAACCTTTACTTGGTTTTTATATTCCCTTTGTTTGATATTTTTGACTCTATTAAACCTCTTTTGTTGTTAGATTGTACGATAATTCTTTAGACGCCCTTGCCTCTACTAAACGGTAGTAGCTTTAAACTTTAGTTTAAGTATTATTTGTTACTTTAGTTTGCTTTATAGTTTTTTATTATGTTATTTAATAATAGTTAGGTTTTTATACTTAGTCTTACGACTTTTAATTTATTCCTTTATATATACTATAGTTTATTTAAAACTATAACGTCCCTAAGTCTATAGTTTTTTTTTTTAGCTTAGGAAGTCGCTTTTTTCCTTTATAGTGGTTTTAGAATAACTTACGAAGGCCTTTATGTATATGGCCCTGTTATTTAATTGGTGGATCTATTATTTAGTACTGTACGTCTGGTTTAGTACTATAATTTCTTTTTAGTGGATGTATTAATAACTCTTTTAATTTTAGTGATATGGGTGATGGGATTAAGTTTTCTTCTTTTTAGTTTGGGTATTTAGTTTTTAGAACGTCTTTTGTGTGATATTACTTCTTTGCTTTGGAGTTAGTTGTTGGACGAGGAATAACTTAGGATAGAAATACGTAAAACCCTTTTTTTAATCCCTTAGCTAAGATTTTAAACCTCTTTACTCTGTTTCTTAACCCCTGTATTTCTATTATGTAGTTTTTAGTATGAGACCCTCTTTTACTGTAGTTTAATACGAAGTCCGTTGCTTTTGTTTCTTATTATACTAGGCCCTGAATTGTTTTAGTATATATTTAATGTACTTTCTTTAAGCTTTGTATCCCCTTTCCTCTATAGCCTATCTGTTTGTAGTTTATTTATAATATATTATTACTTGTTTATATGTTTAAGTACTATTTTATATTTTAAGTTGTGTTGCTTTTTTATAAATACTTGGTTACTATACCCTAGTTTATAATACGAGTTAGGCTTATTATATTAGTTAACCCGCTTAGAATAAATGAGTTTAAATATTATTTGATGTATTGTGAACTTATTACTTATATTACTATTGAGTAGTAGTATTTTAGTTTAGTTAGAAGTAGAACTTTTACTATATAGTACGTTATATCTGTTTTTTAAAATTATAATTGTTGTTATGTAAATACTATTTTATATGTGTATATTATATAGATAGTAGTGATTAGTGTTATTAAGAATTGAGATAGTAGCTCTTTTTATATTTTTGCTGACTACTTAACTTGTTGTACGGTGCTTTATAACGAAACTAGGAATGTTAATTATACTATTCTTGTTACTTTGTATTCTTTATAAGCTACTGTACTCTTTTTTATTACTTTAACTTAGTGTCCTTTTTTAAGGAGTTTTTTAATTCTTTTTATTCTACTTACTTCCTTTTTATTAATATTAACTGCTTTACTATAACTACTATTTTTTTTTTTTTAGAATTATAATTGTTTTTTTTGAAATTGTATACTTTTTGTTGTTCTTAATTGGACGGCTTTAGTTTAAGTTGTTTTAACGACTAAATGTATTCTTTGGCCTTATAGCTAGAAGAAAAAACCTTGGTATATTATTGATAGCTGTACCCGTACTACCCCTAGTATATAATAAGCCTACTTATTACTGTTTTTAATTTACAGCTTGTTATTAACTTTTTTAAATACCTTTATCTGAACTAGTATTGGTGCTCTGACTCTGGACCCCTGTACCCGGACTTTTTGTTATTCCTTTTATACTTTATGACTCCTGTGAATGCCTTTACTTTTGACTATGTTCCTTTCTTTTATACTCTATAGGCTTGCTTTGATTTTTTCTGCTTCTTTTTTAATCTTCTGTAATATTGCGATACCTTTTCCCTATTATACTTTATACTCTTCTTTTATACCTATGTTAATTACGATTCTCTGTTATTTATTGTTTATAAGAAGTACTGTTATACTGTTAAGACTGTTACTTTACTATACTTCTTTTTTTTTAAGCTAAAGGCTATTACTTTTGCCTTTTTGTATAGTTAGCCCTATTAGTGTAGTTATGTAACTTTGAGAGTTTGTTTTTATACTTGATTTATATAGAGTGTTCTCTTTAGTCCTTAAACTTTTTTATTACTAATAAGTAAAATACTTTATTGTCTTGTTTGCTATTAACGCTGCTTATACTACTGTTTTTATTTATTGAACCTATTACTATACTTTGCTTTGTTTATTATATTAATGTAACGCCCCTAGTAAACTGTGTTTTGCTTTTTGCGATACGTTTATAACTCTTTATCCTTTGAAGTGTTTTTAATATTTAATTGTATTTTACTTATAAATCTGTATAGTAAACTACGTTGTTATGTTTTTATTTAACGCTTATGCTACTCCCTATATTAATATCTGTACTATGTTAAAGTTTTAACCCCCCCTTGATAGACTTTATATTCTTACGACTTAGAGCTTTTACTTTATTAAACTATTTTTTTTATTTTTTTGGCCCTTTTTATTTTAGTAGCGATATAGATACTTAAATATAAATATTGCCCTTTTTCCCTAAGGATAGACTCTTCTACTAGTTTTTTAAACTAATATTACTTTAGTATAATTTTTACTATTAACTAGTTCTTTTAATTTTTTTATTATAAAATATTATTATTAATATATACGTGCTTATTATATTTAATACTAACTCGTCTCTTCTAACCCTTAGCTTTAACGATTCGCCTGTATACTAGCTTACTTCTATTACTAGGATAATAGGCCCCCTTACTACTAATATTACTAAATTTATACTTTTTTAGTTTAGTCTGTTTATTTTTACTTGCCTTATTTATAATACTTATTTATAACCTAAGTAGTACGTAAGCTACTTTTATACTCTCTATAGGCCTTATAAGGAGGTATATTACTTCCTTATTAAACTACTTTTATATAATAGTAACTTTTATAACTCTATTAAATAGGTTATTTAATACCTTAAGGATAATACTTAGTACAATACTACTATATTTTAGTATAGTAAGGAGGAAAAGTATGCTTTTAGTTAATACTTTACTAGCCTTTTACTCTTTCTATTTGAGAACCGTGGCGACCTTATTCCTTAGTTACTACTCTAGTTAAAACTGCTTGATTTACTATTTATAACTTTTAATACTAATTTTAACTTATTTTTTTATTTAGAATAGTGGCTTTGTTTCTTCTACTATACTATATAGGATATAAAATATATAACTCTATAGGGTTTTCTAAATAAGAAATAACTACTAAATTATACTAAGAAGTACTTAATATTAGTTTATTTCTTTTTAGTATAAAACTACTAGGTTAATTAACTCCTTTTATAGTATTTATAGTTCTAAGAGCTCTTAGGACCCTTTTATATGCGTTGATCTGTACTGTATCTGCTATAACTACTTTAAAAATAATTCAATATACCTTTAGAAGGTTTTTAAATTTATTAAGTTACTTTTTAGAGTAGTTTAGACTTATTACCTTTTTCTGCTTGTTAGGGTTACGCTACTTTTTTTTAACTTTACGGCCCCTAACGACCCAGCTGCTAATACTGTGGCTGCTAATGTGTTAATAGTACTTTACGCTAGCGACTTCCTGCTTTTTAGTAGTGACTACTTAGTAAACGTACCCCCTTTAGCTATTTAAGCCTTTTTTTAAGGAGCTGTTACTAGGTAGCTAGTTTATATTGCTATGCTTTATAGTTACGTTATTAATATACTATTTATATATATTAAAGAACTCTACTTTAGTTATAACTTTACTATTAACGTTAATTTTAGTTTTGTTTATAGGCTTATATAGCCTAAGCTATACAGCGATTAGGAGTATTCCGTTGTTACTAAACTCTTTATTAACTTTTATTCCTTCAAAGCTTTTTACAGGTTATACGTTATACTCCTTAATATTGTAAGTCTAGGGCGATTTTACCTATTCTTTAGTTTTTAAATACTAACTATTAATAGAACAAGAAGAGGACTATTAAGTGGTTTGTCCAAGGACTTAGTTAGTATGGTTTTTCTGTTAAGTCTGCTTTTTTTACTTTAGACTATACTTTTAAGTGCTACTTTGCTGTTTACTATAGGCTTTTGTTGTACTTTGTTTGAATCTTTGTTTTTACTTACGTTTTAAGTTAGTTGCTTCTTTTTTACTTTTTACTGTGTATTGTTTAGTTTACTAATGTGTTTTAAGTCCGACTTGGGGCTAATGCTGAGTACTTTTTGTTTAGCTTTTAATGCTTTAGTGTTTGAGATGTACTTATTAATATTGTTACTTTTGTTAATAGTTAATACTCTGGTTGAGAAGCTGAGACTGTTTATTTTTTTTTAGTTAATTGTTTTGTTTAGGTTTTTGACGATGTAGTTAACTTTAGATTAGATTTGTCTACTTTTTGGTTAATTAAGTTTTTTTACCTTTTTTTTGTCTTTATTAAGAATTACTTTACTAAGGGAATGTTTAGTAACCCCTTTTACTATGCTGTTAGTGCCCTTTATTTAAAGCTTACGACCTTTATTTATTCTACTTATATTAGTAAGGACGTTTTTAGTGTAATTACTGTTTTTAAGGTGTCTTTTGTTGTATAGGGTATTTGGGAGGTTGTTTATATACTCTGCTTTAACGATAGACCTATGTATTTTAATATTTATTATGCTTTGTTAAACTATATTAGTCTAAATATTAACTTTTACTTAAACTATGCTTTTGTTAATAGTGTTATTTATTTTGTATCTTTAGAGATTAAGTAATTCTATAACTCTTTTATTAATAACTTATATTTAACTCTAGGTATAACGTTTATTTATATTTTAGTCGATAGTGAGACTGTTTTTTATGGTTTTAAGGTTAAGGTGTATTAACGCCTGGTGTAACGTATCCTTTTTTTTTTTTAATAACTATTAATACTGTTTAATAGTTTAGTTTTGTTTAATTCTAGTATGAAAACGTTTTTTTTGTTAACTATTTTTATTACCTTTTTGTTAAGCTGCTTAGCTTCTCCCCTGTTCCTTTAGTTAATAGTACGCTACTATTAACTTAAGAGATTTAGTATTATATTAATAGTTTTTTGCTTTATTCTAATATTATTAATAACTACTACTTACTTAAGGATTACTACTTTACTTTTTAATAAACGTTTCTTAAAACTAACTACGTACTTTACTTTATTAGTAGGTTCTAGTCTAACTCTATTGCTAGTTTTAATTAGTTTTACTATGACTTAGCTATAGACTAAATTACTTACTGCTTTATTAAGCTTTAGGAGTTCTTCTATAAGGTCTATAACTTTATTAGTAGTTTATTTGTCTTTATATATATTTATTTAAGTACTCTTTATTAAGTGATAGAGTTTATGACTATTTGGTATATTAATTTGTTTTTTAGTTAGTATAACTTTTTTTGGTAGGAGTATATGATGATGTGGTTTGTTGAGGTTTTGTACTATAAGGGTGATAACGATGCTTATACGAGGGACTTGGCTTTTTATTTCTTCCCTTAATAGCTTTTTTATGTTATATTTTACTACCTCTTTTATATTCTTTTTTTTATTTAGTATGCTTTATAGTATACTAGTATAGTAGGTTTACTTAAGAACTATACTTCTTTTTTCTTTATGTATACGCTTGGTGTTGAGGCGTTTTAGGTTTTTGTGGATAAGATAAGGTGTAGGTTGTATTTTTTTTTTGGCTATGTTTTTAATTAGATCCTTGATAATACTAGTTTGTAAGTTAATACCTTTATTATATAAAGTGACTTGGTTGTTAGAGATAATAATACTGATGATAAAGGCTTTAGTTTGGAATAAATTTTAGATACTGGCGATGCTAACTAGGTTTATAACGCGACTTTGTTAGAGTTTAATATAATTTTGCGATTTGTTAATAAAACTTTGTGGGACTTGGGTATTAACTTAGACGAAGAGTCTGATGCGTTTAATGCTCTTAAACGGTTGCTTGTGCCTGGACTAGATACTTGTGGTGGATATAACGACTAGAAGTTTTGTATATAATTTGTTTGTTACTGTGAGAGAGTTTTTAACGTTTTATTTATTATAGTTAGTTTTTGCTATGTTATTGAGATTATTGCTGTTTTTTTTTGTAAATTCCTTTTATTCTGTTTTACTAATAAGAGCCTTTTTGCTATGTATAAGTAGGCTGGCTATAGTGATAAAACTATATTTATAAAGTACGCTGTTTAAAGTAAGTTTAGTTTAAGATACTATTACAACTAGTGTATATCTAACTACTTTAAGGCGTTTATTAAGTAGTACTTTTATTTAGGTGGAGTTAAGTTAGTTTACTACTTAACTATTCCTTTTATTATAATTAAGTAAGTAGACTCCTTTCTTTATATACTATTAACTATATACTTACGTTCTCCCCGTTGCTACTATAGCTTAAATTTTAGTATTTATAATACTATTAACTTTACTATTATTCTAGAAAGACTCTAGATATTTTATAATGCTTTATAGCTTAGCTGTATTACTATATAGGATAATATAGTAACTTACTTTGTTTTTACTTTTGTTTATACTGCTAGTTACTACTTTAATGTTATTTTTAAACTTAGTTAGGAGGGTGCTTTTTGTTATACTTACTGTAGCGAAGTTAATATTATTATTATTCTTCTTACTAACTCTAGTAAAATAGTTATGACCTTTGCTACTCTGCTTATTACTTATACTAGTACTACCCTTATTATTATTCCCTTTATTTGTTTTATTAAAGAGATAGTTAAGTGTGCTTATAGTTGTGGTATTAAGGTTGTTACTTACTACGAGTTAGTCTACTAAAGTGCCTTTTTTAGTATTACTAAGATCTATTTAATTATAGCGATACTTAAGTCTATTACTAGCTATAGTACTATAGACTCTTTTAATCTAAGAAACGTACTTACGCTTTTTAAGAAGAGTAATTTACTTAATAGGGTTGTTTTTAATAAGTACTATAATATTGTTAAAACTTTTATTAAGTGATGGCGTTTTGTTTTTTACTATATTTTTACTTACTTTATTAGTGTTTTCTACTGGATTTTTTTTACTACTACTCTACTACCCTTTTTGGAAAATATCTTTTTTAGTACTATTAAAAATACTTACTAAGGCGTTTTTAAGACTATTAAGGATATATAAAACTATATTATTTAAAGTTTACTTTACTTATCTTTAGTTACTTTATATAAGTAGTAGCTTTAATAAGTATTTTATATAAATACTAAACGCTTAGACTTTTTTTATTGTATTTATTACTATAGCCCCAATAATAATGTTTTTCTTTTTTTCTATTAGGTGCTTTTTAAGCAAGATTCTGTTATTAGCTACCTATCCTAGCTATATAAAGTACTTATTATCCTTACAATTATACTTAAAGAAGTTAAGAAGGTTATTAAGAGTTTTAGCTAGCTACTTATTTATTCTTTAAAATATAATAAGTACGATTCTATTACCCGTTACTGTATTAAGAAGGCGCTGTAGTGGTAGAACGATACGCTTTCTACTTAGAACCCGCTAGTTAATATAGATATTTTAGAGCCTTACGACGGCGCTAGCCCGACTAGTCTATTGCTTTTTGTAACTTCTGTTATAGGTAAGGGTGCTGATGTGATAGTTAATTGTGTTATTGTTGTTAGTAACGTTATTTTTATTAGTTACTTTGTTTAGATGCTAGGCTGTGCTGTTTATAGCCCTTATTTAAGTACTACTATTTACTTTACCCTATACGTTATATAGGTTCTCTACTAATCCGCCCTTTTACTAAAAGCTTTTAAACTTAATAATACTTTTAGTATATAGGAGTTCTTTAGTGTTATACTCTAAGAAGCCTATTAAACCGTTTTTAATTTTATTAATACAATATACTACTGTTATTAGCCCTTTATAAGTTACTTTAATTGTAATAACCTTTGTACGGAGTACTTAAGGGGTAATGACTTAGAGGTTATGTGCGACTTTTGTGAGTTTTAGTAGAACTCTGCGTACTACACTTAGACTATTACTGTACAACCCTATTTTTAGAACCCTACTACTTTATATATAGCGACTCTACCCTTTACTAACGGCCCCTAAACTAGGGACCCCTGTATTACTTTACCTACTACGCTACCTATTAAGATTAGTTTTTTATCCTTTTTTAAGTTATTATTAAATAATAAGTATTTTAACCTTAACTATAAAGATAGTTAGTTAAGTATATATAAAAAGGACTTTCTTATATTACTAAGTTTATACTTATTTATAGTACTAACCTATAGAACTAGTTTAACTACTAAGAAGTCCTTTTAGAGAGTTTAGTATAGTTATAGTTCTGTATTTTATAATATTATACTACTATTATTTTACTCTTTCTACTAGGCTTATAGCTTTTATATAATATTAACTTTGGTTTTTGTATTTACTTTAACACTAGTACTTATTTCTTCTTCCTACACCTATTTTAGATATAGGCTACTAACTATACCTCTTCTATATAACATAGTATTTACTTATATTTTATTTATTACTAGCTAGTAGTTTAAGGGTTAAACGGTACGTATGTACTTTTTTTTGTATTACTATAATACTACTACTAAATAACTATTTAGCTACTTTAAGTCTAGTACAGGTACAAAGTATTATTAAAAAAGCTATACTTCTAACTCCTCTATTATCCTATTTCTTTTTTAGGCGTTATTTATATTATTTTATTTTTATTCTATTATACTTTTTATAGCGCCCCCTACTACTAGTATATTTCTAGGACTTATACTTAAACAAACGGCCCTTATTTTATATAACTATATCTTAACTATTACTTAGTTATACAATAATACGTTACTTTGTATTTTTTATTAAATTCTACTGGCCCCCTATAGTTATATAGAGCGTAGCTACTAGTTGCGCGATTGCTTAACTCTACTTAATAAAGGCACGGGTTTAGCTAGTAGCGCTATAGTTAAGACCGTTTTAAACAATGGATTATAACTATTATACTACGTTAAATCTAATAAATATAAGTACTCTACTAGTAACTATTTTAGTTATACTTATAACTATAGCAACGGTTTCGATTATACCCCTAGTACTTAACTAGTACACTACTTTTATAGTAGTAAATATTCTAGTAGTTAAGAATTCCCTTACTACGTTCTAGGTTAATAATTTAAATATAGGGAGTTTGTAGTTAAAAAGTATTTTATTATTACTACTACTTGTTTTTACTTTTTTACTACCTATAATCCGTAAGATATACTCTAGGCCCTTTAACTCTTTAGTGCTCTACTAAGTATTACTTAGTACTTTACTAGCCCCGACCTAGTTAACAGTAGTATGCTTAAGTAGTAGTATGGACTTAAGATGTATACGTTCCTTATAAACCCTATTATCTGCGACAATAGGCAAGGACCCCTTATTAATAGCGACTCTAAATAGCTAAGTTTTATAACTTAATAAGGGGCCGTAATTTTAAGTAGACTATACTAGGCTGTTCCCCGAATAGTACTCTTTATTGTTTAGATACTTACTAACTCTAAACTATAGCTTAGTTCTAGCCCACTACGATCCTTTAATTAAAACTATTTAGGTTATTATTATTATAGAGTATAAAGTAGTAGTAGTACTTTTTTATAGAGTAGTATATAAAACTAAAACCTTTAACTATAGTAATACTTTTGTGTTGTATTTATTTATCCTATTTATTAAAACTTTGCTTCACTATATCTACTTATACGTACTACTTTCTCCCGCCCCACCCCTACCTTTTCCCTAAAATATACAGTCTACTAGTACCTTTTATTCCTAAAAACTCTTTTTAGTATACTTCTATACTCTTCTATTTATAAAGCTCTATTTAGCGTATAGAAGAGCTTAGTAAAAAAGTCTTCTAGTATACTAAACCTTTCTTATAAAGCAGTCCGTTACGCTTTTAACTTATTAGCTAACTTTATTACCTACTTTTTAAAAATTTTTTTATACTTTTCTACTCCTAGCTATACTTTATACTAGCCTAGCGCTATAAGTGTGTAATACGTAATCCCTAGACTATTTATTACTAACTTATATTAGTTATAGGTTATAAATACTAATAGTTATACATAGTTCCTAGTATAGTACTCTATATTTACAATAACTTACTTATAAACTTAAATAGGTTTTGTCTTTTTATAATTAAATCCATTACTTCTTTAGTTTTAAAGTAATTGTTTTTTAAAAACTAAAGTATATATAGTATAAAGGCCGCGGCCCTTACTACCCTCCTTTACAGCGCTCTTTCTAATAGAATTAGTACGTTTAAGTCCTTTTTAGTAAAGGGCGTTTCTACTATAGTACTAAACATTAAAGCTATAATAAGTATAAAGTTAAAGAACCTCTTAGCCTCCCCTACTCTATCTTAAAGAAGCCCTAAAGTAAAGTTATAGTAGGCTATAATTTTTAGGTTCTTTATCTATTTACGTAACTCTCTAAAACCCTTTATAAAAATATCTAGTACTTTAGTAAATAGTAGCTTACTTTATATTTAGATCCTCTACCGTATTAGTACTAATATTACTGTTGTTAAGGTACTACTGTTGCTACTAGTATTGTTTAAGTTAGTTTTATTATTGCTGTTATTATTATTATTGTTACTTTTATCCTTATTATAAATATTAAAGTTATGTCTAAACTATACCCTTATAACGTCCCTTACGCGTACTTAGTCTGCGTAGTGCTTAAACCTCTTTTTAAAGTCTCTCTGTCTTGGTGCGGGATCCTCCTTTATAAGTATATTTATTACTCTATTATCTTTTAACTACTCCTTTACAAACGTCCTAGCTATAGCTTAGACGTAGTTTTAGAACTTAAGTAAAACGACTTTAGTAATATTTTTTACGGGGTCCCTACTGTAGTAATATAGTATACCAACGTAGTATTATATTAGTCTTTATAGTAGTAGTCTGTATTACTCCTTACCCACTTCCCTTAGCGCTTTTCCTAGCGATATTAACTCCCTTAGTAGGCTATTTAGTATTATACTAAGGTTATTATAGAGCTCTTTTATAGCTACTAGGTACTATTTAGTTTTTACTTATACTTGTTATAGTATCTGTTTTACCGGCTAAAGTAGTATTGTTTAGAGTGGTTGCTTCTTTTTTACTGCGAACCTGCTGTCTTTTAGAGCGCTACTATTGACCTACTACGCCGTGTGCTTTATTAACGCCGCGAGCACGTTGGCCTCTGCCTTTTTTGTTGCTACTTAGCTGCTAATGTTAAAAAGGCCCGGCGCGTCTTTACTATAGAAGTAGTTATATAGATGTCTATATACCTCTTTGTCTTTTGTTTTTATAAAGAAGCCGCGCTTTTATACACCGCCCTCCCCCGCTATTTTACTTAAGAAGAAGACATTAATTACTACTACTTTACTATTTCCCCTACCTACCTTTACTAGTATTACTTACTATAAAAGTATTTAGTTGTTTAAGGTTAAGTTAAAAATAGTACTTATTATAGTAGTTATTTCTTTAATTGTTAGTAGTACTTTGTTAGTTTACTATAGTTAGAACTAGTTGTAAACGGTTAGTATATTATTACTTTTTATTTACTATAGAGGAGGTACTTATGTTTTTGATTTAGCTTTATATTATTTATTCCTAGTATAAAATATTAAACGTTATTTTTTTAATTTAAGTACTATATTATTTTGTTACCTCTGTGCGCTACCTTTTGTTTTTCTAAAGGATTACGAGCCTCTTTATTAGTAGTGTTTTTTAGTTGTTAATAGAGATCCTAAGTACTTAGTATATTATACGCTTTAGTGTAAGAACTAAGTAGTAGCTCTTCTTTGTTTGTTTTAGTTTATTGCGAGTAGCCTTTAGTAGTGTTATTTTGTCTGAGTTAAGTGCTAGTAGATACTTTACCCTCTACTATATTGTACTATTACTATTCGTTTTTATTTTAGTTATTTTAATATTTACTTTAAGTTCTAGGTGTACGTACTTTAGGAGGCTTTTTTTATTATATAACTTATACGTCTACTAGAGCCCGCTACTATTACTAGTCCTACTAAGCTCCTGAGCGTTATTACTATGTGCTACTTACTCTTTAAGTACTACTGTTCTGTAACGGCTAGTAATTACTTTAATAGTACTTTTAACTACTTCCCACTAGTTACTAAAGTTTATAGGTCTATTGGCTTTTAAACTTATAGAACCAATACACTAGTGTATATACTGTATTATCCATTTAAAATCCTTCCTTATTACTACTACGCGTATAAAATTCGTTAGTTCTTTATAGCTAACTCTTAGGCTATTAAATTATCTAATAAGGTTTACTACTATACTATTATTCTTTAGTTTATTTCTTTTATAACTTTAGTTAAACGTTATATTATAGTAGGATATCCTTACTATACTAATTAAGTACAGCTATATATTTAGTAGGAGTTACCTATACTATATACTTAATACCTTTTTATTTATTACACTTTTAATACTAACGTTCTACACAGCCTTTCCTTTTTACCTCTTAGCCGCCCACTATAGGTATATTGTCCTTTTACTAACTACTCGTTACTTTAATATTATAGTTATACTACCGAGCCTTTAACGTCCCAGTATCCCCTTTACTAGTTACGGATACTTAATATTTACTCCCTTTTTACTACTCTATTAATAAAACACTTTATAATTAATAGTATTAACTCCCTAGTTTATAATCCTATATTAGTTAGTTTTACTTACTTGTTTTTTAACGCTATACCCTATAGGTACAACAATACACAATACTACTAACGGCTAGGGCTTGTAATTAGCTTATTGTAGCTGTTGTGTTTAAGTATATATATATTTATTTCGCGGTTCTGCTTAAAGCCGTTTACTGTTTTTTAACTTACTTCGATCGCTTTAAGAGCTATTACTGGTTACAGGCGCTAGAGGAAATAATATTTACAATATTACTCTAACTAAACGTTATACATTACTGTACTATTTTTGTATTTAACTTAACTAAGGTTTTATAGTTAATTCTATAGGTTACTTTTAATAGTTTTAGTTTTATTAAGATTTTACTTATTAAGGAGCTGTAATATTGGTTTGTTACTGTTACTATTACTAATCGATATATTAGTACTACTTACCCCTTTACTCTATAACACTACTTCTTTCCTTAGATTTAAAACTAAACTGCGTATAGCCTAGTTACGTTCTTATTATTGTTTTAGTAATGCGAAATATAATTAACCCGAGTTAGTAAATATTAATACTATTTTATTAACCTTTTAACTGCCGTTAGGGGTGTTGATAGTTAGGATAGGGTACTTTAATAACTAAGATAATTATATTTAAATAGAGTGTATTATGCAACTTACTATAGCTTTTTTTAGTTTATTTTACTATTTTATTATTAGTATTATAGCTAAGTAGCTACTAGTATAATACGTACTATATATATTAAAATAATATAATATCCTTAGTTTAATACCTCTATTTTTTATTATGCTATAAGTTGTATTAAATATATTACTTAACTTAGTACTAAAAACCTAGTTAGTTAATATTGTAATAGATTGTTTTTAGTTTATTATAGAACAGCTTATACTTAGGTGATATAGTGGGCTGCTATAGTTTTAAGTAGACTCTGTACTAGTGGCCTACTAGGTAGTACTTGTGTGGATTATATAATTTAAGGGAGAATTAGGAAAGGGTAATAAATAGTATTAAGTTAAATTTTTGTTTAATATATATAAAGATATTATATAATTTAGTTTTCCTTTATTTAACTTTTATATAATAATACTATATAATAGTAACTTTATTTATTAAAGTATATTAGTTTTATTATATTTAAATAAATACTTAATAAACTATTAAATATATATAAAATAATAATAACTATAAATAGTAATAATTACTCTATAACTATATATATATATATAACTACTCTACTTATTAATAAATATAAAATAAATAACTTTTAACTTTAACTTTATTTTAAAAAATAATATTTTAATATTAATACTTTAAATATAATATATTTATTAATATAGTAAGTAAAGATATTTATATACTACTAGTTTAATATAAAATATAAGTAAAGTATATAACTAATTTAATTACTAGTATATTATACTAAAATATAGTTAATATTATATATAATTTATAATTAACTTTTTAAAAGTAAAATATAAAATAAACTTTATTAAAATATTATATATAATTATTCATAATTAATTTATATTTAAATTTATTTTATTATAGAAAAAATAAATTAACTATTTATTAATATATATATACTATTTTTACTTTATAATAAATAAGTTTTATATTTAATTTTAACTTACTTTTTTATTTTTAAAATATTTTATATAATATTTTATTATAATATATTTATTTCTTTATATAAACTAGATTTAATATAATACCCTCTTTATACTTTTTTAATATTTATATTTAATCCTTTTATTTAAGTCTTTATCCCTTTTACTAAAAATATCAACTATACTACTTCTATTATAATACACTTTTACTATTAAGTATATTTAAGTATAATACTATAGTAACTCTTGTCCGTTTTCCCCTCTACCGGCTACTCGGTACTTACTAGTTATATACTTTTTTTATTACTTAGTTTCTACTTCTACTTAGTATATTTCTTAATTTGTTGCCTATCCTGCATAGCGATACTAAGACTTTGCCTAAAATAACTATTAACGTCGATCTACTTCTATTTACTTTACTTATATTTTATAATTAAAGGTCGCTAGTAGAACCTAAGTAGTACTAGTGCCTCTTTTAGTTGCTCTTCCCTACTAATAAACGTTCCTTAATTAGGATGTTTTACAACGGCGTTAGGCTAGCTATAGAGTTCTCTTGGGATACATTCCTCTAAATACTAGCTAACGCCTATATAGTTACTTGTAAATATAAAGACATTTTTACTACGACATATACACTTAGTAGTAGGTATTTATAGAAGGGGTAGTTTATAAACTAAATAGAGTTTTATATTACTTTTTATACAATATAGAAGTTTGTATAACGATATGTTAGTACTATTATGGCTACTAAAAATATAGAAATCTTTTATATAGTTTAATATAACTCGTTACTCAAACTTAAAACGCCCCTTCTGGGCTATAAATTTACTAGTTAACTCTATTACTAATTAACTAAGTATAGTTAATTTTTCTAGGTCTTTTATTTATACTAAGTTAATACCTTCTCTGCTTTCCGTTAGTAGAGTCTATATAAGGCTATATAAGTAAGCTTCTATTTAAAAGACTATTTATTAAATATAACTTAATAAGTAGTTTATATAGTAATACGTATATAGCTATAAAATAAATATAGTAATTAATACACTACTTATTCTATACCGCTCTTTATATAGTAGTTCCTACTTACTTTATAGAATAATACTATTTAGCCCTTTTTTATAACTATATATACGTTTCAATAAAACTATAAAAATCACTTTAAATACTTCTTT
Organism: Colletotrichum musae; assembly: GCA_027406025.1. Lineage (NCBI taxonomy): Eukaryota > Fungi > Ascomycota > Sordariomycetes > Glomerellales > Glomerellaceae > Colletotrichum > Colletotrichum musae. The sequence goes on along the minus strand of JANVYC010000001.1, from coordinate 198,020 downwards.
TTTAAGTAAAGAGCGCGTTATATATAACTGCCCGGGTAAATTTTAGGACCTACTTTATTAGTATAAACTAACTACCCTATACTTCTAAACTAATACCTTAACTCTATACTTTAAAGCTCTACTCTAAACTCTAGCGCCTAACTAATAAGTAACTAATAACTATTAATATAACGTACTAATAAGTACTATAGTACCTACCTATAAATTAATCCACTTCTTAAATTTCCTTTTATACTATTACTCTATATTAGCCTTACTATTTACCGTTCCTTTCTTAACTTTAAACTACTACTAAAAAGCTACGCCAAAGACTTAAACTATTTATTAACCCCTTTTTTATTACTTCTACTAATTTTTCCTTCTCCACCGCTTTTTAGTAAGTCCAGCTTTATTAATAAATAAACTTATACTTATATAAATAAATAAGTACGTCCCACTTAGTATATATATATCCTTAATAGTATAAATACTATTTATTTACTTAAAGTATTAATACTTTAATTCATAACACTACACTATTATAATCCTTCTTAATTTATACAGTACCCTAATATTTATAAAAAAAACAATATCTCTTTTTATTTTAAATAATATTACTCCGTTATTATTATTAACTAATTATTATTATTCCTTTTATATATCTTTTAATATTAAAATTTATTTTTTATTTACTTAATATTACTTAAAGTTAATAAAACCTCATAGTAGATTTTATACTTCTACTTAATATACTAAGGGTTTTATACCTTCCCTTTAAAAGTTTAATATAAAACTAGTTACTACTTAACTCTAGTATAATCCCAGCCTTTAATACAGAATATACTATTAAAAGCTCTTTTTTTAAAAGGATTAGTTACTATAAACTAAATACTTTTAATATTCTTAGCTATAAATAATAAGAGTTACTAAGTATTTTAAAAAATAAATTGTTAAATTTAAAATAAGTAAAAAATATCTTAACGTAGTTATCCCCTAATAACCTACTTCTACTACCCTTTCTTTACGTAACAACCTCTAGTATATAGTCCGCTTTAAAGTTGTGCCTCTCCCTACCGCTCTACTAAGAACTAACTAAACACAGCCTTTCTCCTTTTTACCTAAGAGTACCTAATACCTACTTAGCATTCTTTAATCCTTCCTACCCTTACTTAACCTCCTACCTTTTATCTTTAAAAACATTACCTTTTTAACTTTTACTAGCTAACAAAAAAGAAAATCTACTTTAATAGCCTACCCAAAACTAACGACTTACCTCCTATAGTTAACTAGTATATTTAAACTAAATAAAACTAATATAAACGTTATTTATAAACTTATTTTTTTTTTTATATTACACTCTAAATGCTCCTATTAAGTAGCTACGTAATACTTACTACTACTTTATTAGTTTTAATACTAATAAAGCCCTTACTAAAAAGCTCCTTATAAAGTAATCTAATACTAGTTATATAAATGCTTTTTATTTTATTACTTACTACTTAATTAACCCCTTTATTGGCTGCGTTGTTTTTTTACTCTATTTTAAAGATTTAACTACTAACTTTGTTAACGATATTTATAATACCTTTAAAGTCCTTTCTAAAGTCACTATTTTAATTCTACACAGCCCAGTTAATAAACCCTAGTATATATTTACTCTAGTCCCAGTTTTTAAGTGTTTTATATATAAATACACTATTATAATTTATAGCCCCTATACCAACCTCTCCCTATGCCCTTACTACACTAACTTAGGCGTTATCCTTTTTAACGTTACTACAGTAGTTAACTAAAGTGCCTTTATTAAATACTATATCCCCTAATTTACCCACTTTATTAAAACAGCTAGAGGCTATAGTACCCTTATACTTATTACTATATACACCACTAACTACTATAGATAAACTAATAATATTTTAACTAGCGTTTTACTTACTAATACTATTTAATTAATTAATAAAGAGTTAAATAGTAAAAAGGACATTATTAACATTAATTCTAATTCTAATTCTAACTAAATACTTAATCCTAACTAGGTCTTTTTCTATACCCGCATTTATAAATAGTTAGTATTAAAAGTAAAATAAAAAAACTTTTATTAATCCGGCCTTAACTAGCTGCGTTTTAAATATATTAAAAGTAACTATATTAATTGTATTTAAAGTTAATAGATATTTACTAGTTTAGCATAAGTATAGACCCAGCACTCCTTATACTAAAGTATAGTTACTAGGCTTTACCCGGGCTACTATACTCTATAGTATACTACAGCTACCCTACCCACTACCTACTTAGTACTACAAACTTAGTATAATACTAATTTAAAACTCCTTACTAAGTTTAGAATAAATAAACCTTAGTTAATTAGTAGCCTAGACTATACTTAATTAACTAAAGTCTATTATATCTATATAGCGTTTACTACTTAAAATATAATTATAATTATTATTACTAGTTACTATATTTTAAAGTCCTAACTTATTATATTTTAGTTTTCCCGTACACAATATTTTATTTTATAGCTTACTTCTACAGGACTAAAACAACGCATATACACTTCCTAAGCTTTAAATAGCAGTAGACAGTATGCTTCTTACTATATCTAGCATAAAGGTTATTACTATTTAAAGTAATTAGGTAGTTTATTACTAGTAGTTATTCTACAATACCTAAAGAGACGTATATAAGTACTTAAATTAAAAAATAAAAGTAGATAAGTAAGTCCTTTTAGTAGTTTTAACTTAACTTACAAAATAGTATTATTACTATATTACTTATACTGATGTACTATTCTAGGCTGGTAGGTGCTGATGTAGTGGGTATAGAGATATTTTTACTTTATTAAACCTTTTTTTAAGTAGGGTAAATACTTCTTACAGTCCTTCCCTTCTATACTACTTTATCTTTATATACTACAGTATACTATAGTACTTAAGTACTTAGTATTATTAAATAGCTCTATTAAGACCTTATTTTTCTAGCACTAGAGAGGTTTTACTTTATATTATTCTCTAGAAGACTCTATATAACTAGTAACTAACGACTTACCTTTAAATACTTACAATTACAAAGGAGTACGAGTAGTAGTGTACTACTAAGAGCTTTTTTACGATTTAGCTTTGTTGCTAATAAGTCTAATCTATAGGAGTATAAATAAAAATATAGTTTCCCTAGTTATTTTACACTACGTAAGTCTACTAGACGTTTCTTTATATCCCTATTATTATTGTTAGGATACTTACTTACTTATGCACTTTTTAAATACAATAGTAACTACGGCGTGTACGCAGCACTCTATACAAAAGGTATAATACCTCTTTAATACATAAATACCTTTTACCTTCTAGCCCAATTTATAAATAACTACTTTATAATAGACTATATCTACTATCTACACTAATTTCCAACCGCTTTTTTTAAATATATCCCTCTTTTATACAACTATCCTTTTAACTATCTACTTCTTTTTAACAATATATAGCGTATACATTAACTATTTAACACTTAATATTATAATACATCCTATCTAGGCCTATTGTAAATAAATAGCTACTATAGCTTTAAGTAATACTGGAGGAGAAGTAGGTAAAGTTGTTACTATTTTACTTTTGTTTACTAGTAGCTATAATATTAATTACGGTGTAGATAATTGTAAGGACGACGACCTCTGTGTATTGTACTGTATCCGTTTAGGTAGTTGGTATTTATAATATAGAGTAGTTTAAGTATATTATTATTATTAGTATACTACTGCGTTGTGCTGGATTCCTACGCGTTTTAATGTGGCCCATTCTATACTCCTCCCCTTATTTACTATACTATATATAGCTGTTTTTTTTTCGCTTTTTATTTAAATAGTAGACTTTACTATATGACCTTTTAGGACCTAGTGTTACTTTAAATATATTTTTTTGTTTTTTTTTGTTTATAAAGATACGCTACTAGCCGTTCCTTATACTACCGACCCGCTCCTTCTCCATTACTACTACTTCTTAAACTACGCTTCTTACCCGTTTTAGCTTTTTATGCCCTAAACCCTTACTACCTACTTACTTTATTACGTTATAAAGCTTAATACCTACCTATCCGTTCTATAAACCACTTATTCCTACTAGCTATTATTAATTTTTAAATAGTATTATTAGTTAAGTAGGTATAAGTATCTTTTTAACTCGTAAACTATGAGTTAACCCGTCTGTAGAATAAGACAACTAAGCTATACCTAATCCTTTAACACTTTCTTCTTTTTGCGCTTCTAAGTGCCCACCCGGTAGTATACTAATACTTTCTCCTTTTAGCTTTATAAGTTAGCTACTAGTTATTATTTTTTAGTGCGAAACGCTTACTTACGCGGACTACTATAATAAAGAGCTTTTTAAGTAGGTTACTAACGTTGTTAGTTATATACTAAGGATTCTACTATACTAGGCTACTTAGTTTAAGCTTGTACCCTTGCGTCCCCTACTGACTATCTAGTCCTTCTCTGATCTTAAGTAGCTTTTTACTTTATATAAGTTTTACTTTTGTATTAAGATAGAGTTTTCTTAGGCCTATTTTATACTCTACATTATTTACTTTAAGCTCTAGCTACTGTAGAGTGCCTAGCTGGCTGAGTTTAACTTGTATTACTAAATTCGGCCTAACCCTAGCTTGACGCTTTTTGTGTAGTGTGCTTAGTATATAGCGAGGTAGGAGAAGGTATATACGCCTATTTTTATTCTTTTTTTAAATATTTAAAAAAAGCTGCTAATTTGTTAAATAGATTCTACTAACTATTATCCTAACTATAAATAACTTTCTAAATATAACTATATATAAAGCCTTTAGCTATAGTGATAAAGATAGTAGTAATACTAGCTATAGTAATACTAGTAGCGATATTATTATCTATAGGGTAAGTATATGCCTGCGTTTTAGCTCTCTTTACAAAGAGACTTTTAACGAGTCTACTAGACCTTACAAAATCCCCTAATATATCTATAGCCCGATATAGCAATAAGTAGTTTTTGTCTATAATAACTAAGCTCTATACGGTATTGCGCGCTAGGCACGCTGTAGTACGCGGTAATTATATAAGTAGCTAAGAATAAGAGTCTATAAGAACTGTATTCTCTTTTTTTAAGTACTTTGTGTAATGCCTTCCCTGTGACTCCTTAGTTAGTGATATTCCGCTTACTTTACTACTTTTTATATTATAAAGCTATTACAATAGTTACTTACTACTAAAGAGATAACGTTTGGTTATAGTAGGTGTTAAATATTTTAATTAAGACGATGTATATATAGTAGTGCGTTCTATAACCTATTTTTATAGCCTAGGCTAGACTATGGTTTATTACTAAGCCTTATATATAAACACTACTAACTCAGTAAACGCCTATAGTACTTACTACTCTTAATACTACGTTTATAGTATTTTGCTATATACTATAAAACCTAACTAAGGATACTATTAACTAAACGGCCCTGTTTTAAGTACTATTAGTTTATAATATAAACGCCTAAACCTTTTTCTAGTGCCCTTACTTCTTCCCTTTTATTAATCTAACTACAAAACTAATACTTAACCCTTTATAAATTCTATATACCCCGACCTTAAGGCGTTTTTTTATTTTAAATAACACTAAATACTAGTAAATACGTTAGTAGTATTATTAAAGATTAAATAGTAGTCCTTTTCTGCGATTTGTACTTAGTATTTAATATCTTTAGCCTAACTGTCTATAGACTCATAGCCGCGTAGAGGCCATTGCGCCTTCTACTTAAGAGTATGTAACTTCCTTTTCTAGACGTTTTACTTTAGTTAGGTTTCTTTTTTTTATAGTTATTATGTACCTAGTACTCCTTTTTTTTACTACTAGAGTACTTATATCCCTAAATAGTAGGTATAAAAAAAAAAAAAAAAAACGCCTAGGTTAATAAACTTTATATTTTTTATATAGTGCCTTTTTAACTAAGTATCTACTATTATTACTTATTTATTTAAAAAAACCCACCTGGTTATATAAAAGATCCCTTTTATACTTAATTCTTTTAACTTTATTCCTTTTATTCTTTTTAATACTTTAAACCTTTTTAGAATTCTATTAATAGCTATTAAGAGGAAACGTTACTAGCGCTTTATAGTTATAGCTCCTTTCCCGCGATCCGCACTTTAGGTAAGCGTTTCTTCCCTTTAAGTTCCGGCTCTGTACTATTACCTACTTATACTAATAAAAAGCTATTTTAACTTATTAGAATAATAATAGCTCTTTATTAAGTCCTCCTAACCCTTCTATATACCCTTTAATTAATTGCTACTACTCTAGGTACTAATAACCTTTACGTTCTTTTTACTAGTAGCGCTATAACTAAGCGTACGCTAATAAAAGCTAAGTATAATACCCGGCTTATCTATGCCTTTTATACTATTATTAAATACTATATTAGCTCCTATAGTATTAAGATTACGTTCTTTCTGTATAAAGACGTTTTTAAGCCCGGTATAAATACTATTAAGAAGACTATAAACTAAGTTTTTAATAGTCTAAACTATATTAAGTAGGGCCTAAGTAAGTAGGTTTTTAATAAGTAGATCTTTATTATTATATCCTACAATACTAATAAGTAGGTACTTTATACTTATCCCCGTTACTAAAATTACTAGCTAGTGCGCGCTAGGCCTGGCTTATGTTATTACTATTAGTTACTATTATTATATACTTAAGTAGTTCTGCTTTGCCTATACTACTAATGTTGTTACCGTACTTAGCTAGGCTATTAACTACAGCGGACCCAATATATACTAGCTCCCTAATAGTACTATTTACTTTATTATTTAAAGCTACTCCGTCCTCTTCCTGCTTATTATAGTCTACCTTAGTACCTATTTAAATAAAGAGCCTAATAAAGATAGTTTATACAAAATAATACTAGAGTAGGTATAGTTTTAGATAGTTATCTACTAGGATAAAGTTAATATATTTAAGTATAGAATTAACTATAACGTTAATAATAATAAGTAGGTAGTAGTAAGGGCGTTAATATAGGTACAGATAGTACAATAGTCTCTTTTACTCCCTTTTATTTATAAATACTAAAATAGCTTTTAGTAGTAGTATACTTAATATATTAGTTTTATTATACTTACTAGTCCTTATCTAAACTACTCTATACTGCCCGTTTAAAGCTATAGCTTATAACTACCCAATAGCGACCCTATATCTTTATTTAATAGTTTAATACTATAGCCTAGGTGTTTATTTATAAAGTCTGTAGTTTATAAATACTAAGTATATCCTTTATTTACTACTACTAAGTAGAGAAAATTAGGTATTATATAGTGCTTATATAAACGTTAATATTATATAGGCTAGAGACTTATTACTAAGTATTAAACCGCGCCTCGGTACTAATAAACATTAACTAACTATTAGTATTTTAGAGTATATTTATAAATAGGCTAATTAGTGAGTTTATATAGAAAGTTTTTATACTATTTATAATCCATACTATATAACCTAATACCTACTATAACCTTAAGTTTATAATCTTAAACTATTAACTATATAATACCTATAAACTACTAAGCTACTTATACGCCTTTAGTTATTCTAGAGTAACATTTATAACCCTTTTTCTACCTAACGCCCTTTATTAATAGCTTTTACAGCCCTTTTACATTAGCCTACCGGTGTACTACTAGTCTAAAAAGTTTTTAAAGTTAATATATTAAGTACCTACTTACTACTTTAATTTATAATTAACTACTCCGGGATATTACTAAGCCTAAGTATACACTTATAAGTAGGACGTTTTAGTCGCCTACGCGCATAAAGAACACAACCTACTACTAGGGGCCTTTTACAAGGATACTTAGTAGTAAGTCAGCTAGGTTAGTACCTATGCCTTCTGCCTGTTTATAGAGAAAGGTATAATAGTTGTAGAGGGCCTTAGTGGCCTTACTAAGGTAGTAGTCCTACACTAACTAACTATTTATTTAAATAAGAGCTAGAGCTAGTAAGTATACTAGGGCTGTTTCTAGATACAGCTATTTAAGCGTTTAGTTACTATAATAGCTATCTGTACTCTCTACTTAGGTTTTTTTAAGTTAGTAGATACTGTTTTATTTACGCGTTCTTTAGTACTAGTTAGGTAGTACTTTATATTTAGTATATCTTTTTAGTATTAACGTTATTTTTTACTATTTATTATTTAAAAGTCCTAATATTTATATATTCTATAATTAGTTATGTATATAGTTAACGACTAGGTCTAGTCCCTACTATATCTTTATTACCTCCCCTTATCCTTTATAGCTCTATTTTTTTATACTATTCTTAGTTAAGTACCCTGCAGATACTACTAAGTACTACTGACTTTTTAACAAGCCCCTACAGGTCTTTGTAATACTCCCCGCCTACTAGTAGTACTAAACCCCAGCTAGTAAGGCGCGTAACTATAATATACCTCTTTAATAGTAACTTAAGGATAAAGTAAGGCTAGTAATAAAGCTAAGAACTATAAAATTCTATAGTAGCTATAACTATAGCTACTATTATAGTATTCTATAGTTAGTATTCTAGAAGGTATACTTTCTATAGTAGGAATATTAATAAGTAGTAAGCGGCTCTATACTTAGTTATAATTTCTACGTACTATAGGGGAAACTTATTATTAAATGCTTTAATTAGAGTATTTAAAAGGGTCTTTTTATTCTCTGTAATAGTACTTATAATTAACTTTAAATTATTTTTCCTACTCTAGCTAATCGATTTTTAGTTAAAGGACATTAGTACTAACCTATTTAGCGGGTAGTATATACTTTAGTAGAGTATAGTAACTAGTTCTACTCCGCGCAGCCGGGCCCCGCACACTAGCTATTATTATAACCCTTTGCCCGGTTTTAAAAAGAACTTTAATAGTAAAAGGCCCCCCTTATAGGTAACCGGCTAACCTACTAGGCCTAGTAGCGCTACTAGTAACAATTATAAGGCGTCTAAGTTACTATAGTCTACCCTTATTAGTACTATTTACTATATAACATCTATATCCTAATGCGTTACCCGTAGTTCTTTTAGTAAACCCCCTAGTACTACCACTTTATTATTTAGAACGTAGTATAGAAGCTTATTAATAATACTTCTATAGTTAAATAGTATAGCTTTAAGGAGTAGTATTAACTACTCCTTATATACTACCTCTTTATCCTAGTATACTAACTACACTAGTTTTATACTCCCTTTTACTTTAGAGTTTAGTAGAAGTTATATAATACTAGCCGTCTCTATAATAGCTACTGTGTATAGTAGTATTAGTTTCTATTTATTAATACACTTCCTACTTAGCTTTACTATAATAAACACTTTACTATTACTTTTTTAGTCCGTCCCCTTAAATAACCCGTTTTTATCCCTATTTCTATTATTAGAACTATTATCTACTAGGCTACTAGATAATAGGCTAATTTAACTAAGTAGATCTAGAGTACTAAATATTAAGTTAACTATTCCGTCCAGCTTAGGAGGGTCGAGAAAAGTGTTATTGCCTTTTAAGTCGATCTATTTAGCGGACTTACTATTAGCTAGCTTGTTATTTATTAACCCGCCCTACTCCGCAACGCCTAATAACCCCTCGATTTACTAGTAACGCCCAGCCTAGTGTTTTATTATTAAATCCTAACTACCTTACAGCAGACTATAGTTAACGTATAGCTTATTATTTAATACAAAGTTGTTTTTATAGTTTAAGTGCGTATTCTAAAACGCCTTTACCGCCCTACTACTATTATATACAATTACTATAGCAACTGCAACTCTAATAGTATTTTATACTAAGTAGTTCCTAGCGGCCCTTTGCTACCAATATTACTTTTAGGGGTCTAAGTACTTAATTAAGGCCGGGATAATAAAGGCGTTTAAGTGGTATTTATAGACGAATCTAAAAAACACTGTGCAGTACTAGTAGCAGGTTTTTAATAGACTAATTAATGAGTTATTATTAATATGCTTAGTAATACGCTACAATAATTCTAAAGGTAGATTAAGGATCTCTAGTTATTCTATAGTTATTGTTTTTTAAGTTATGTATAGGTGACTATTAGGGACTGGCCTAGACGGGCTGTATTACTACTTAATATATCTTACAAAAGCTATCTACTAGCGTAGTAGCTCTTCCTCTCTTTTTTAGCAATGCAACGTCTCTAGCTCTTTATCGCACTCTTTTCTTTTAAAGCCTTTTATAGCCCCCGCCTAATATAACGCTACTTCTACTCTTACAATTAGTATATAATCTTTATTAACTAAGAATTAATATAACCTATTACTTATATAAAGTAAAGAATTAAGTTATTAATATAGGTTATACAGTTTAACCCCCTACACGCTTTTTCTATTTATACTTATCTATATTAATTAAAATAACTAATTAATAGCAGTAAACCCGAGATTTTCTACTAACTATATATACTATTAGCGACTAGTAACTTTTATAAATATAAAGCTAAGTTAAACCCGGCCTCTATACAGGTAGACCCTACTATTACCTACTTATATTTAGTAATATACCTATATACTACTATTAAATAGTCCCTATAGTAGGGACTACCCCTACTTACTTAATTACCGTTTCTAGTTAATACAGTACCTAAGTACGTATAATAAGCTTCTTTTATACGCGCGGCTAATTAAGTATAAATAACGGGAGTATATACTACTACTAGTTATACATAGCGTCCCGCCACTTTAGTATATTAAACCTAAACTTTAATTAAACGTTATAGTTTATTTATTTACTAATATTAGTACTATAACTACTACTATAAACTATATAGTCCGTTTAAGAATTTTGTAGATTAGATAGTTATTTAACCTATATACTAATTCAGCGTATCCTAGAGATACGCACTAATACGCTTTTCCAATTTAGTAATAGCTGTAGTTAGTTTGTTTTTTTAGTAAAGGCTGATATATTTCTTATAGTAGGCCTATTAGTAACTTAAAATAAATACTATAGTAGTAATAGTTATAAATATACTTTATAAAGGAGCTTTTAAGAAACTAAACTACAAACTTTATTACTACTAAAACCTTATATACACCTACTAAGAACGTATTATAGGGTTAAGTGTACTATATTACTAGTCTATACCTACCCCCTAGGGTTAAGTTAATTAGTTTATTAGCTTTTTATAGCTTTTTTTAATATAACTATTTAATCCACTATAGTATCCTATAAGTTTTGTGTTAAAAGTAGTAATTCTAATAATACCTATAAAAAAGTAGTTAATTAAAAGTTTAGTTTTAACGTTGGTATTAAGTACTTTTAAACGTTAAACCCGGGACTAACTATATTATACTACTCTTCCCCTCTTACCTAGTAAATAAGTCTTTTAATAGGAACTCGGCTTTATATTTCTTCTTTTCTCTATATTAAACTATTACTAGTTTTAAGTTATTTAGTAGGGCCGGATATTAATACTAGTACCTTTTTACTAATAACGTAGTATAGACCGCTATATAGAATATAGTTAATTGTTAAACGTAACTACTACAGTAACCTATTATATATTAACTAGTATATAAAAAACCTTAATACAGCCCCGATCTATACCTTTATACCTATGTACGTAATCCGTAATAGACGTAAAGTAGGCACCTAGCTCGCTAGTTTTAGTAAAAAGCTTTATATATAGAAAGAACGCGCTGTTACTACAACACCGCGCTCTCTACCTAATAATTAAAATACTACGTAATTTATAAAGCTTTATCTTACGAGTATTATAAAATCTTTACTATTACCGCCAATACAGGTAGACCTCCCAGCCTTTCCTCAGGCACTACACCTTCCTTAACTTTAAACTATAAGGACCCTTTTTTACTATAGACTCCCACTTTAAGTAAAGTAAAAAATTTTTAAATTCTATTACTTTAGTAGCTTCCTTCCGCTACCTTTAAAGTTAATAAAAAGGGAAAGAGAGACGGTAGTAGAAAAAAAGAAAGTAGAGCCTTTGTTTATTTACTTATAACCTATAGCTGTCCATAAGCGAGAAATTTTTTAAAAAAACGCGTTAAACCTACTTTTTTATCTCGCCTTCTCCTTAAACGTTACTACTTATACTTTCGCTTTTAATAATTTAAACAGTAGTTTAGCAATCTCTCTTCCCCTATTTCACTAAAGTAAACTTTACTTTTATTAAGTAGTATTACTTTTTTTACCTTTAACCACCTTAACTATAAAATATACCCCTAGACCGTTCTTCTACTACTTTTTAAACTTCCTACTAACCTCTTCCTTTACTAAGCACACTTCCCCCCCCCCCCCCCCTATACCTATACTAATAAGTCCTCTATTTACACTAAATATTATAAACGTTACTCTTTCTTTCTTCTTTATCCTTTTTACTATATTATCTTTATCTATAGTCTATATTACAATAGTATTAAATAAGTAAATTTTAAATCTACCTAGTAGTAGTAAGTCTAAAGCTAAAACCACCTTCCTTACACTAGAGCCTATCTAAAGTTAAGAAACACAAATACCCGTACCGTCCCTATCTTACGTTTCATTACTATAACTAACTAAGTTTAATTCTAAGTCGCTATTAACGCTACTATATAACTTATAATAAAAGCTTAATCCCTAACAATATTATTCCTATTATAAAACAATTATAAATAAATACTCTAACGCTATTTTCTAACCTATTATAAGCTATATATAATATAGTCCACAGCTTATACAAAAGCCACACAGCCAAAAGCAGACTATAGTTATTAGAGCTTACTAACTATTAATTAGCCTTACTATACCCTTTCTTCCCCACCTTCCCCCAGCAGCTTAAGATCTTACCCTTTATTACCTTTACTATTATAAACACCCGTACTAGTACAAAAAAGGCACTTTCTAGTATTTTCTACTATACTATATCCGCCCTACTAAGGGATCCCTTTAACTATAAAAGTATTTCTAGCTACTAACTCCTACCTATTAAATAAAGCTAGCCCGCGCTTATTAACCTCTCTTACTCTACCTTTATATACAACTTAAATAAAACCATCTTTTATATTACACTTAAACACTATAGCATTATTAAGAGTAAGAACTATACTACTTATAACAACTAGTTTTTTATTATACTCTATATTTTAAATAGCCTTACTAACTACTACCCTAAGCCCAACTAAGCTATAAATAAGTTCCTTATTACTTTTAAATTTAAAAATAGCAACCCCTCTTATTATAATCTACTATTATTTAAAAACATTAACAAACCTTATTCCCCAGCTATAAAAAACGCACCGCCCTTACTACTACCCACCCCCTAGGCCCTACTTAACACTCTACTACTTAAGGACTTAGTATTTAAGCCTAACTAAGTTATTAAAATTAGTAACAATAAAGTTAGCGATACTAGCAACGGCAAAGAGGACCACCCCAAGGCGCAGAGTAATATATTAACTACTATAGCCCTAAACAACAAAGTAATAATAAATACAACTACTAATATTAATCTAGTATCTACCCTTTTAAAGGTTATATTAACTAGGGAGGACTAGTTTATTTAAAAAAAGACCTGCGATTTTTTCTAGCACAATATTACTTATTACTTTATTAAACCAGTAAATAGCGTTTATATTACTAGGGCTAAGTAGATACTATACAGCTATTAGGCCGTAGACGTGTTCTTATACTTTATACTTATAACTAATCTAAACTTAGATTTTTACTATTATAGTACTCTTCTAGCCTACTTAATAGGTATTAATAAAACCTAGATAGTACTAACTATTACTTTTATATACCGGCTTTGTATTACTTTACTTACCTATACTTAAGTAAGTAACACAAGTTATTTCTACTACTCTCCCAACAATACGCGCGTATATACTCTTAACTGCGTTCTTAGTATAATCCCTTACCTCTATAATAAAAAGACCCTATTCTACTATATTACCTAAATAGACCTACTAAGTAAATTACTTACTATTATCCCTACCTACCTCGTTTCCTAAACGAGTTAAAGGACTAATAAGTTTTTTAATAAAGTTATTAGTATATCCTTTAGTAGTTAGTAGGTTTCCTTTTATAGTATTAACGTCTATAAGTAAACATTAGTTAATAAACTTAAGGATAAGTAGGCCACTACGCTACTCTACTCTACTATTACTTCTTTTTAGTAGAATAACCTAAACGCCCCCCCTATGTAGCTTAAGGCCGTTTTATTATAGTTAGTACTTAGTACTAACTCCTTTCTAGCTAGTTACCTAGACTTTATTAAGTAAAAGGCTACTATAAAGGGCAGTCTTATCCCCAACCTACTAGCTAATAACTTAAACTCGTTTTTACTATTCTTTATTATTTTATACTATAAAACCTAAAACTATAATAACTAAAAAAGAGTATAGGTACTTATTTACAAAATTAAGTTTAAGAGTAGCTTATTCGTCCCTTTTAATATCCTAAGTTCCTTTTACTTTAACTTTATTATTTTAAACGAAGTATACTACTACTATAGTTTAGAGGCTAACTAGATGCGCTTATTAGTTAGTGTTTTGTAGTAGTAGCTTAAGCTGCTACTCGTTCTCGCCCTTAGTAGTACTCCGGTGCAGGCTAGTCTTAATGACTTTACTCTACTCTTTTCCTTTATTAAGGGCGCCCGCTATATAGTGGATTTTAAGGCTATTTAGAATAAGTTTAAAAGAATATATAAAGAACTTAAGTTTTAATTAGAAACTAATAAAGTTAAGAAGTGTAAAGAGTCTAAGTTTTAACTAGTCCCTGACGAGGCTAAGTTCTATACAGTTCTTAATAAGGCCTTAAAACACTTCCTCTACAACTACTTCTATAGCTACTTTTTTTAGGATAGTAATACAACGTTTTAAAGCTAGTTAATTACTAATAAGCCCGAGGTAAATAGGTAGATATAGTAGTATTTTATTTTTAAGTAGTTTTATTAGGCTCTGTATTACCTAACCCTTAGTATCTATAATAAGATTCTAAAAGATTTATAAAAAACTATTAATAATAATAAGTACGTCTTAGAGTAGGACCTAGTTAGTAGGGTCTTTAACTATACTAGTATACATAAGGTCCTTTTTACTTTTAAGTTTTTTAAGTTTACTAAGGTCCTTAAGGCTACCGAGGACGAGCCTAAAGATAAGTAGGTCCTAACTATAATTAAGAAGCTAACGAAATCCCTTAACACTGTACTTATAAAGGAGTCCTGTTAGTACTTTAGCACAATTAACCCTATTACGTCTAAGTACCTAAATACTATCCTATAGCTATACAAACGCCTTAACTTTATA
This sequence comes from Colletotrichum musae, assembly GCA_027406025.1. NCBI lineage: Eukaryota > Fungi > Ascomycota > Sordariomycetes > Glomerellales > Glomerellaceae > Colletotrichum > Colletotrichum musae. The sequence continues at coordinate 182,754 of JANVYC010000001.1, read as the reverse complement.
GCTAAGTTAGTTACTATAGCCTATACTAACCTAGAAGAGTACGAATATAAAGAGGCTGTTTAGTATAGTTATACTAGACCTAAGAGTCTAGTTATCTTAATACTAACCCCTATAGCGTTAGTGTGGTTAAAATACTATATTGAGCGTTATTTTAATACGGATACGTACCCTTTTACTCTTATATATAGTGCAATATCGCTTAAAGCTAAAGCGGCCGCTATTTTATAGTTCGTTAACTTTACACTAAACAATAAAGTAAAAAAAAGCGGGTTTAAAAACGCTACTAAAATCCTAGTTACTACTTATAAGCAGCTTAGTAAGAGACTCGATAACTTAAAGTATGTAAACTATATAATTTATTACTCGATTATAAAGGCTATTACCCTTTTATATTAGTCTACCGCCTGCCTTGACTAACTAGGTCAGCCCTTTATACTTTATATTTTTAAATTCTAGGTACTTAACTAGTTAATTAAGTGGTTTGTTGTAGGGTAGATAACTAAGTAGTAAAAGTAGGTTAGCTTTAGTAGAATCTTTAAGTAGTTTAAGCTTTTAGGTAAGGACTTTAGAAAGACGGAAGATATAGAGGAGCTAGGAGTAAAAAACTAAACTATATATAGTTTACTAGCTATAGAAACTAAGTAGTACTAGGTAGTTTAATATACGTTACGTAGTTTAATTCCGGCTTTTTATTTTCCTCTATATTATCCTACTAAGATCCTTTATATTTCTTACTCTAGGTCGTTTATTCCCTTTTACAGCCTCTATATAGCTACTAGCAACGCCCTAGGTAATTTATATATCTATTCTTTAGTTAGTAACGCTTATAATATATACTAAGTATTACTATCTACTTAATAGTACTTAGATAATAATACTAGTACTTTTTAGATATTAATTAGTCCCGATATGCTAAACCGGCCGACTTACTATTTAAAAAGCTACTTTTCTTACTCGTTACGCTCTTCTTTAATAACTTTAGGGGCTATAGTGGTAGACTACGCTATTTATAAAGCTTTGTTTTATAAAAATACTAAGATACTTAATATTACTACTAACGTAGGCTGTCTTTCTAAGCTTCCCTTAGGTACTATACCTTTTTTAGTAGGCGTTTACAAGGGCCTTTTTTCTCCGCTATAGGCTCCTATATAGAGTAGAGTTTTTAGGAAAAAAAATTTAAATCCAGTTACTTTAACCCCTTTCTACTGTGCCTTTCTTCTACTACCCTTGTTTTTTATAAAAAGGAAAAGAGTAAGAGTAGGAAAAAGAAAAAAGTAGAGTCCTTACTTATTTACCTATAACTAGCTACTGCGTTAAACCTTTTTTTTTTTTTTATTTTTTTTTTAAACGTTACTACCTCTTTTACTTTTAATAACTTAATTAGTAGTACTGCGATTTCTTTGCTTTTTACCTTAATAGAAGTAAATCCGCTTTCTCTACCTTCTTTTTCCTTAATTATAAGATACTCCCTTAAACTATTATTCTACTGCGTTATTAATTTCCTACTAACCTCTTCTTTTACTAAGCGACCTTTCCTTTTTTATACCTAAAACGACGGGACTTCTATTTCCCCTAGACCTTATAAACGTTATTTTTCTTCTACTACTACGACGTAATACTATCCTCTTTTCTTTCGTTTACTAGTATCTCCTCTAACTACCTCTAGTTCTTATATTTATAGTACACCTTTTATTAGTTAGTTTAAGACTTTATTAGCCTATAGTTACTACCTACTCTATTAATCTAGCTGGCTTTTTTTTTTTTTTTTCCCCTCTTTATAGTTCTACTTTCTACGTCTCTAAGTAACGTCTTTTTATACTTACTAAACGCTTCTTTCCTTTATACAGCTAAAAATAAGTAGAAACTAGCGTCTAAATAGCTCTTAGTGATACTATAAGTAGCAAGCTTACTACTACAGACTCCCTCTATAATCTAAGTAAAGAAGTACCTACTCACTACTTACTAAAATATACTAATATTTATATTTTTAAGTAGCGACTACTTAAATATTATATTTATACCTAGTACTTCCTTTACTCTAAATAGTAAAAACTTATATTATTCTACTTACTTAGTATCTATTTAACTAGTATACTATAGTTAGCAACTACTACAGCGTTAAACTTAGTATTACTATTCTAAGTAACCTTTATAGTAAAATAAGCAGCTTTGTCTTAGTATATCTCTATATATTAGCTAATATTTATAAGTTCTAAGGGCGACTTACAACGTTATTAAACTTACTCCCTACTACTAAGTAAGTGGTAGTAGTTAGTAAAGCGTCTACGTTTTTAGTACTTAACTACTGCATTGTCCTTTAATTACCTTAGATATAACTCTAATACTAGCTTATTTACTTAAGCTAGCTTTTTCTCACCTAGTTTTTAAGGCTTTACTACTTAGCTAAGTTATACTAAGTTCTTGTTTTTATTACTACTATACGCCTAACTAAACCCTCCTCTATTTACCTTTAAAGTTCTTTTTTTTATTAAGTTTAGTATTATAAACTAATAAGACTTTATAGATAATGTAGCTAAAAAAGGTTAAAGAGTAGGACCTATAAGTAGTTTTCTATACTAGTTTAGTTATATAAGTAATAGTACAGCTAGGAGTGTTACGACCCGTTAGTTAATAGACCTTTAATAACAACCCTATAGGGGGCTTAGTAGTTAAATAGGCACGTTAGTCTATATTAGTATAACGACCCTATAGAGCGGAAGAACTAGGATATAAGTTATGTAATAATAAAAAGGACTAATATATAATAAGTGGTTTTAGAGTAGGACTAATAACGCTAAGGGCGGTCTATAGTAATAAACTAATATACCTAACGTTAGTTCTAGGAATAAAGGGATATATTTATAAAGAATAGGACTTATATATAAATAGAACTTAAGTACCCTTAAGTTCTACCTTTTATAGTTCTTTAGTTATTAACTTTATATTAATTTTTAAATACTTTTAGCTTTTTAGTAGTAACTACTATAACCCTTTTATTAAATACTTAAACTAATTACTTAAGTACTTTAACCCTTAAGATCCCTTTAGTACTTATAAGTACTATTATTAGTATTAAACCTTAGCTTTTATTAATATAAACCTTACTATTAAAAAGTTAATTATAATATTTTAATAGTTTTTATTTAGTAAATTAACTTTTAATACTAACTAAATAGTATTCTATAATATTTTTAGTTAAAATACCTAAAGTAACTCTTACTTTATCTAAGTCCTTTAGTAAGTAGATTCGTAACTTTACTTAAAAGTTAAGAAAATAATATATAAAAAATAATAGAAATAAGTTTAGTAATAATAATACTAATAAGTAGTTTAAATAGGCTTACTGCAATATTAAATAGCTCTAAAAGCTATTTAATAAAAATTCTAGTACTATAGAAAAGCTTTAGTAAGCCGTTTAATAAGCTAATAAACGTACCTAAAAAGTTAAAAATCAAAACAAAACCCTCTATACTACTACTAATATTATTAAAATACTTATTTATAATAGTTATAAAAAACTCAAGTTAAACGTACTTATTACCTATAATAGAACCCCCGGATAACTTAAAGGATTCTTAATCTAAGTTAAGAACTATTAGAGTTTTTACTATAATAGTTTTAAGAATAATACTAAACGAGTTATTTACGCTGCTATATTCCTCTATAGACGCGCTCTTTAGTAGATTAAACCTTTCTAAAAACAGTTCTTTAAAGTTAAAACTTTAAATAACTGTACTTTTAAGGTTAGGGATATTTTTTTAACTTTTAAAGGATTTAAATACGCCCTTTAAACCCTGTTCTAAGACCCCAATTAAAAGCGATAAGCTAAGTGCGATTTTGCTACGCTCTAGTAGACTAAGTCTATAACTTACTACGCTACTAAATTTTAATATATTAGTACGTAATTAGACCTTACTAAGGAATCTAGAATCTTTATATTTTACTAAAGCCTAAAGGATAAAGTTAAGGACGAACTTATTAAAATTAACTACTCTAAGGACTTCCTTTAGTACGCCGAACTCGTAATTAAAATTAATAACTATTTTTAAAAAAGACACTATAAAAAGGGAAAATAATAACTTAATACTAACTCTAGTAAAAAATACTAATAGCAACTACGATAATTCTAATACTATAATTAGGGATAATAGCCCTAGTAGAGTAACTAGTAAGGATAAAATAATAATTAATAAAGTACTATTTAAGGATACTATATAGGCCCTATAGACCTTAGTACTACTAAACAATAAGAAACTAGTAAAGGACGTATCTTTAAGTACTATAATTATAATAAGCTAGGATATATAACTAAAAACTACTATTAACCTAAAAAGTAATAATAGTAGTTAGTTTTAAGAAGTAAGTAACTAAACGCTGTTTTTAAAAAAGATTACACTTAACTTTTATAAACTGTGTGTTATAGTAACGAATATATTATTTATAGAAGTAGTAAGGAAAACGCCGGATAGTACCCTAAAAATACTAAACGCTTTAGTTATAACACTACTAATATTACTAAAAAGATACTTATAGTAGCTTACTAAGTGCTTTATTAAAAACTAACTTAAAAAGCCGCAGAGTAACTTAATAATATAAACTTATAATAAGTAAGCTACAACTTAGTAGTACTTAGTAATAAAGAAGTTAAATATAATAACGAATAAATTATTAAGAAACTTAATACTATAATTAAAGACCTCTATTACGCTATTAATATAGAACTTAATAAGGACTATATAAAGTATATTTAAATATTACTTATAAAAAAAAATAAAAGAATAGTAGTATGTACTAATCTACCTGTATTTAGATAGTTATATACTAATAACGTTAAAAGATTAAAAAGGATTATAGTTTATTCTAAAGCCTAGGAAGTATTATATAAATTAAATACACCCTATAACTTAAATAAACTTTATAATATTACTTAATAATATGCTTAGAATAAAATCTAATAAGGGGCTCTATTTAATACCTAGGATTCAGACTCTAAAAAGGAACCTTTAATATAAAAAAAAGAATAAAAAACCCTAGTATACATTCCCCTAGATAACGACTAATAACGAATTCTATTTTACAGAATAGACCCTATTAAAAAAATAGAAAAATAGCTACTTAAAACTATACTAAAAAACTATAAATAGTTAAATATATAGTATAAATGATACTAAGACGTTTTTTAGTTATAATACTTTAAAGATAAATACTAACTTTACTTTATAGAAAAACTTAACTTATAGTTCTTTTTTAAAAGGAAAAAAGAAGTACTATATAAAAACGTTTACTTCGCCTAAAAACTTTATATATAGAGTATTTAAGAATTTAAAGGACCTAAGAAAGTAATTTTTAAACCTAACCTAAACTTCCCTATACAATATCTATATAACAATAATATAGGATAGTAAGAATACTATACTAACTAATACTAGGTATACTATGTTAAGAAAGTAAGGACCCTAAAGAAAAAACGGCTTTAAAAAAAAAAGGGAACTAATTTTGCCCTACTCGTTCTTAATATTAAGAATATCCTTAAAAAAGGAGGAACAATTAAGTACCCTAATAAAGATAGAATATATATAGAAAAGAGGCTTAAGTAGTTAAAAAACTAAACTCGCCTACTGACGAAGGATCATAATAAGTAACTATAATAAGATTTATTTACTTAGTAACGAATATAAGCTTAAACAAAAAATACCTATACCTTAATATTATAGTAAATAGAATATATATTAAAGCTCTAATTAATAGTAGCACTTAAAGTAACTTTATATTACTACGAGTTGTAAATAACTTATAACTACTATAGAATAAAAAGGAGGATCTTTATTTATTTAATAATATAGAAAGAGAAGGAGTATAGTATAGTGGAGGTATTATTAATAAAGAAACTACGCCCCTTACTTTAAGTTACTATAACTAGAAGATATATTACTGCTTTAATATTATAGATATAGAACAATAAGACATTATTCTAAAAATACTATAGTTATAAAAAGAAAATCTATAGATAAATTAGAAGGTTAGTTATTTTTATTAGGACTAAGAAAAGAGTTTAGTTACTAAAGGATATAGTTAACTATTGGCTTTAAATAAACTTTACTACAATATACTAACAATATATTTATTATAATATATTACTTATTTAAAGGTTAAGGAAGTAGTTACTAGGTTGTTATAAGAAAAGGATTTTATTATAATATAAAAAGACTTAATTAATAATAATAATTGACTTTTATTTATCTTAGAAGAATATAAAGTATATAAGAAGCTATTTACTCTAATACTAAAAACAGGTCTACTAGAGTATAGCGCTTTTAACTATAAAATCCCTATTAAAAAAGGATAAATACTAGTATTTAATAGAGTTTATTAGTTAAACTAATAAAAAATAAAAGTACTTGATGAATATATTGACGAATATTTAGCTAAGGGCTATATTAAAGAATTAATATTATTAGTAGGATACTCGATTCTGTTTGTACTAAAGAAGAACAGTAAACTATAACTCTGTATTAATTACTAATAACTTAATAATATCACTATTAAAAACCGATACTTACTACTACTTATTTTAGAACTATAAGATTTACTTTATAGAGTTAACTAGTTTATAGTCCTTAACTTTAAAAGAGCCTATAATTTAATTAAAATTAAAAAAGGGGAGGAGTAAAAGACTATATTCTACTTTTATAAGGGATATTTTAAATACTTTATAATACTCTTTAAACTTACTAATGCCCCTATAATATTTTAGAATATAATTAACTACGTTTTATAAAAAAAGCTTAATATTTTTATAATTATATACCTTAACGATATCCTTATTTTTTTAAAGACCCTTGAAAAACATAAGTAATACGTATACTGGGTACTATAGAAGCTTTAAAAAGCTAAACTCCTTATTAAACTAAAGAAAAGTGAATTTTATATATAGAAAGTGGACTACTTTAGATTTACTATTATACCTAGAATTATTAAGATATTAGATAAGAAAATCGCTATAGTTAAGGACTAGCCGATACTCTAGAACGTTAAAGATATTTAGTCTTTTTTTAAATTTATTAACTTTTATTAGCGATTCCTTAAAGGATATTTAGGAAATATTAAAGTTTTAATTAACTTTACTAAGAAAGATGCTAAATAGGTTTAGATAGATAAATAGGAAACTGTATTTTAAAAGATTAAGAACTAAGTCTTTAATAAACCCGTACTTATAATACTTAACTTTAATTTACTATTTAAAGTAGAAACTAACGCTTTAAACTATACTATTAGTAAATAACTCAGTTAATATAATAAAAAAGGACAACTATATTTATGTGCCTTTTACTTAAGAAAACTTAGTGGACTAAAACTTAACTACTAAATTTATAATAAAGAATTTATAGTAATTATTAAAGTATTTAAAGAATAGAAACTATACTTCTTAGGAACTAACTATAAAGTTATAGTATATATAGATTATAAAAACCTTATACATTTTACTATATTTAAAGACTTTAATAAATAATAAATTAAATAGTTAAAATTCTTTTTAGAATTTAACTTCTATATTATTTATAAAAAAGGATTAAAAAATAAAAGAATAAATATTTTTAGTAAATAATTAGACTTAAAAGTAACGGTCCTAGACAAAACTTAAGTAATTCTTAAAAAGGATTTAAATAGTAACTTTATACTAGTTATTTACCTCTTAATAATTACTAAATAAGTTAGTACTAGTACACCTAGATAAATAACTAATAAAATAATTAAAACGATTTATAGTACTAAAGTATATAAATACTAAGGAGTTATAAAGACTTAAAGAAGGATTAAGTAATACTATAGTAATAAAGTTACTAAAGAATAAGTTATAAAAGCTATTAAGTACTGCGATATTTATAATAAAAGTAAGTTAATATATTATAAACTATATAAAGAACTATAACTACTTTTTATACTTAAAAAAGTATAGTAATTAATTTTCTTTAATTTTATTATTAAACTACTACGTTTAAAGGAACTACTTACTAGAAAATAGTTTAATAGTATTTTAGTTATTATAAATAGGTTTATTAAATATACTTACTTTATTTTATAGATTAAAGTTAGTATAGCTAAAGAGCTTACTTACGTCTTTAATAAGTATATTTTTAGTTAATACAGTTTACTATTAAAAATAGTATTAAATAAAAGAATATAGTTTACTTTAAAGTTTTAAAAATTTTTAATTTTATAACTTAAATTTAAACTATAACTATTTACTATATTTTACCCTTAAACTAACAAATAAACAAAAAGAATTAACTAAATTCTAAAAATATACTTAAAATACTATATTAACTATTAACAAAATAATTAAGTCATACTATTACTAATAGCTTAATTTATTTATAATAGTGTAATAAGAAAAAGTATATAAAACTTACTTTTTTACTTTAACTACAGATTTATACTAACTACTTATAAAGAACTAAAAACAGGACCCTTAGTAGTAAAGGCTAAAGCTTAAATTAATAAAATTAAAGAAATCTATACAAAACTCTAATAAAATTTAGAATTTATTAAATAATACATATATAAATACACTAATACTTTAAGGATAAAGGGACTATCCTTTAAAAAGGGAAATAGTACGTACCTTATTTAATATAATATTAAAATAAAATAACTAAGTAATAAGTTAAACTTTAAAAAACTTAAACCCTTTAAAATTATTAAAAAAATCTTAAAAGTTAACTTTAAACTCGTACTACTAAACACTATAAGATATTATCTAGTCTTTTATATTTTACTTCTTAAACTAGTACTAAAAGGATTACGTACTATAAATCACATTAAAGTTAATTTAAAATAAAATTATAAAGTTAAAAGAATTATTAACTATATTAATTAATAAAATAATACAGAAATTAAGTACCTAATTAAATAAAAAAACTACAGCTATAAAAATAATACATAGGAACCTATATTAAACTTTACTAACACATAAAATAAACTATAAGAATACTGGACCTAGTAGTAAGAACGATAACGTATACTAATTACAAAAATACTAGAAGATAGATTACGCGTTATTAAGCCGTAACCTAAGATCTAACTAATTAAGGGACCTAAAACTAAATAAACGTTTCTTTACTTAGAAACACTTAGTTTAAAATAAAACTAAGAACCCTTTATCAATACACTATTAACTAATAGACCTAAATTAATAAAGTTATTACTAAACCTAAATACTAACTAAAGTAACTTATTTTTTAAACCCACTACCTAAAGATTACTTACTACAAACCCCTTATAGGTATTTAATACCGATAATAAATTACTATTAAAGAGGACTCTATCTTTCTAATTAACCTCTTATATACCCCGCTTAAAGGCCTTAGTTTGCCTTTTATAAACTTTCTTTTAAATTATATAAATATAACTTAAATAACTTACTACCTCTACTATCTAGAATTATAAGCGCGCGAATTTATAATAAAGCGCTAGGAGCTCTTTACTAGCCTTTTTTTCCTTCTTATCCCACTCCTTTTATTAAGAATTTAAACTTTATACTATATAAAGATTAGTACTAAGAAATATAAGTATAAAAGGAAATACTTATAAATAGACGCTACTAAGACTCTATTATATAGCTTCTTTATAGCAATATAAGTTTAATAATAAGTAGACTTTTTATTAAAATAATATAGAACTTTTGTATAGAAATAATAAATACAAAGTATATTACTATTAATTAATTAAGACTCTATATATTTAATAAGCGCGGCCCTTTTATAATTTTTAATTATAGTTAAATATAATTTTGATTTTTAAACGTAACTTAATATAGTATTAGTATTATAAGAAATAAAGAAGTATAATTATAAATCCCTAACTTAGGACTAACAACTTACTTATAATAAAGTCTTAAGAATAAGACCTTTTAAAAAAAGAGCTAATATTATAACCCGTTAGTTAATAAACCTCTAATAACAACCCTATAAAGGGCTTAGTAGTTAAATAAGTACGTTAGTCTATATTAGTATAATAACCCTATAGAGTAGAAAAACTAAGATATAAGTTATATAATAATAAGAAGGACTAACGTATAATAAGTAGTCCTAGAGTAGGACTAATAACGCTAAGGGCGGTCTATAATAATAAACTAATATACTTAACGTTAGTCCTAAGGATAAAGGGATATATTTATAGAAAACGGGACTTATATATAAATAGGACTTAAGCACTCTTAAGTCCTACCTTTTATAGTTCTTTAGCTATTAACCTTATATTAATCTTTAGATACTTTTAGCTTTTTAATAGTAACTACTATAACCCTTTTATTAGATACTTAAACTAATTACTTAAGTACCTTAACCCTTAGAATCCCTTTAGCACTTATAAGTACTATTATTAGTATTAAACCTTAGCTTTTATTAATACAAACCTTACTATTAAAAGGCTAGCTATAATAAAGAGGCTACTCTTTACTACCTTTAGCTAGGCTAAGTTACTTAAGAACTGTGTTTATTTTAATAGATTTAACCTTAAAGCCTTTATTATTAAAACTACCCTTAGTTAAAATAGTATAGTTAAAGTTAGTAGCTTTATTAGCTAAAAGGGCGAGTTAGAGTTTATACTTAATATTATACTTAACGTTATATTAGACTTTTTATTTATTAATACCTATTCTAAAGCTTAGTACTTTTTAGTTACGTTCGCTATATAAAATAGTAGTTCTAGTATAAACGCTAAGTATCTATTTTTTAAACTCGTTTTTAACTTTATTATAGTACCTAAGCCCTAGCTAGCCTATAAGCTATATAAAATTAAAAATAGTAATACTACTACTATTTAGTAGGAATTTATAAAGGTTATTATCCTTAATATAGTACCTAAGCTTTAGTTAGACCCCAAGGACGTAGCTATTACCGACTAAGATAATAATAACGTCGAGGTTGTGGCTATTACTAGACCCTAGAGTCTAGTAGTTATACAGGTCTCGTAGTTAATTAGTTAGGGGATTAATAAGTTACTTTAGGTAAAGACTACTAACTTTTTTAACGTCCCCCCTACTACTATAGAGGAATATATAATAAAGGCACGCGCTGTTTCTGTATTTAGAGCTAGTTAAAAGTTCTTTTTATAGTAAGTAGTGGATATATACTAGTATATTAAACTTATTATATACTTAAATACTAAGGAGTAGTAGAATAGTATACTATTTACTTATAATATAGGGATAAGTAAAATAATTCTTTTTTAGGTCGTTACTTTTATCTACTACCTCGCCCTTACACTCTTTTACTATACTAAAACTAATAAATTTTAAAAGTTTTATAAGGGTTTTAATAGCCCCTACTAGTTTATATATAAGTACAGTATAATCCCTTACCCCTATAACTAAAAGAGCTTTTTATACTACTTTATAAATACGGGGCCTAAGGCCGCCTTACTCCTAATTACCCCGCACAAGCTTATTACTAAAGCTAAGGAAAAGGCCCTTGCGTTCTTTACACCGGCGCTAACTATTAGTTTTAGGGATAAAGTATTTAACTTTAATAGCGTCTTTATTAAAACCTATAATAACTAAAAGTACTATAGAGGAATAAAAAAACGTTTTATTAAACTTAATAAAAGTAAGTTTTTTAATTTAACATTTTAGAGTCTTTTTAAACTTACTATTAAGCTTATACCTAAGGAACGGAACAAAGTCTATACCACTAGGGCCGTTAAGTACCTTACTTACTCTAACCCGCAATAGCTCGTACTATAGCTAAAAGTACTAATAAATAGGTATATTTCGTCCTTACTATTCTTTATTACTAGTTATAAAATTACGTAGTTAAAAAAGAACTAAGATACTTAGTAGGTAAATACAACTAAGTTTATTTACATTAGTAGTAGTACCGCTAGTGTTAAGATACCCGCTATATACTTTAGTCTTATTATACTTAATAAAGTGTATAAGTATACGCGTATAGACACAGAATAGGCCCGCACTGTGTTTAGTATTATTTAAAAGTAGTAAAGTCTACTACTCGTTATCTACACAAGTAGTACACTAATCGCCTTTTAGTATATCGACCTCGCCTTTTTATATACCCTCTTTAAGTTACTCTACTCCTATTTTAATACTATTTATATTATTACCTAGTTAAAAGAACTTAACGGGTTTATTAAGTTTAATACACTAGTAACTAACACTCTATTCTAAGTAGCTACTACTACCACCCTCTATAGCTTTTTTATTTATCTCTTTAATAGTTCCTTTTATAATATCCCGAACTTAACAAATATACCTAGCTATAGTACACTATACTTTAAGTACCCTATTAATACTAAGTTTAAGCCTACTATTAATAAGCTTACTATATAGGCGCACAGGACTTTATTTAAATAGCTTAAGTAGTAGAAGGATACATACACACTATTAGAGTAGGACCTTGCTAATATCTTTTTTAACAACCTAGGTGCGCGTAACGTTACTTTTACTCTATAGTTTCTTAAGTATATTTAAGTTCTATTTAATACTACTACTAAATAAAAAATTATTACTATAACTCTAAATAGTAGAATCACTAACGCCTTTACTATAACTAAGGGGCCTAAGTTATAGTTATACACTAACTACCTATTTATATTAAAAAAGACTTATATAAAAACTATTATTAAAAACTACTTATACTTTTACTGACTTAAAACGATCCTTAAAAAAGTATATAAAAATAACTATACCTACCCCCTAAGTAGCTAGGCGCTAAGCTATAAAGAACCTAAGTATATCTTAATTTATACTACTTTTTTAGTATCTACACTTTAGCTTAAAGTATTCGTAAAAACTATAGACAGAGTAAATAAGTTTAAGTCTACCCTTATATACTTAAAAATACTATTTTCGTAACGCCGTAACGCCGTTTATTAGTTTAGGACGTTTTACTACCCAGATAAATAGCTAAAGACTTAAATACGGGTCTTTATTACTATACTAAATATTAGTGTAGTGGGTCTTAATAGGCTTGTTACCTCCTTATTTATTATTATATACAGGGTCACGCGCTAGTACTAGCTCTTTATATAAGCCGCCGCTCGCGCCTACAAACTAGAATAAACACTAAAAACTAAGGTCTACTATCTATAGTTAACGAACAACCCTATTAAAAAGTAAATCGCGGACTTAAGGGACTAAAAAAAGTCAAACTTTAGAGGCAGTATCCTTACTAAGCTTAAAGGTTCAGCTAGTTAAGTTCAATAAGACATAACTAAAAGAGGCAGTAGTAGTAGTAGTAGTAAATAAGGAGGCACAAGAGCTAACGTTAATAGTAGTATAGCTACTGCGTAGAAGTAGATATTAATAGACAGTTATATAATTAATAATACGTAATAGTATTATAGTCTAAAATACCCACTCCTACTCCTATAATTATAACCTTCTCCTAAAAAGATACTATTAAAGTTTATTATTAGCCTAAAGACCAAAGCGGCGGTACTAAGGGGGTAAGCGCCGCTCTAAATACAGTAGCTACTACTATTTACACTGCTCCTAGTGTTAAGAATTATCTCCTAGCCTATATACCAGCTACTACTACTTATATATACAAAAGTTAGTAGTAGTTAAATTAACTAAAAGGCTAATAATATTTATACACCTAGTTAGCTATTTTTTACTATAGAATACCACTCTTTTTACTCTAGGCTCTGTATTCAGTGTTTACTAATATCCCTATACTAATATACGTATTTAATAAATATATATCTAAATATTAGTATTCCTAGTCCTCTTCCTTTTAGTCCTTATTAACCTTACTCCACTTTGTGCTATTTATCTTTTCCTTAAACTTAGTACTTAGCTACTAGAGTGGGAAGTACAACTTAGTAACTAGCTATAGTACAATTATTAGTATCTTTACAGACTATCCACCGTTAAGTATTAGTATTAGAGTCTTCTTAGGGCTAGACACTAGCCTACGTCGTTTAAACTATTATTAATCTTTTTAGTTTAGTTATAGAAGCTCTAGCTATTTCTCTCTAAAACCTAAAGCTAACTAAGCTCCCTAACCTACTTAAACTCATTCTCGTACCTCCTACTTTCCCCTACAAATATATAAATCTCGTACTAACTAACTAAACTTAAACTATATTTATATAGTTTATTAAGTACCTCCCAGTCCCTAAATACAAACATCACTAAGTAACGGACTAACTTAAAAGTATCCTAAGTCCCTAGCATATACTCAGGGCCTTAGAGGCCCGAATATAGCCTACTGTCCCACTTAGTATTATAGCTAAGTTTAAAAGACTTTACAGTAAAGCATTTAATATTTAACTCTAACCCTACTAACTCGCCTTTTTTTATTTTAAAGGTATAGTTAAATATAAGTACAGACTTTTACCTGTACTTAAAGATATTAGTTTAAATATATTATCCCTTATAGGCAGACCCGTAAATATACCTCTAGTACAGTAGCCGAAACTATTTAATAGGGAACTTTATTATTATTTAGACATAGTAAATAAAGTATACGCTTTATTTAGCTAAATCCTTTTAGGTATAAAGCTACTATACGCGGGTACTAGGTAAGTACGTTATAGGATACTTATTAAGCTCTGTGTCTCTAATGTCTATTTGCTAACGAAACGGGGGTAGAGAGGAGGTTAAACGTCTTAAAAAACGGCTCTATATAACCTTTAATCGTCCGTATTTAATTACCCTATTAAGGAAGTTACGTAGCTTAGGCTATAAATAGCTAATTTAGTAGGAACGCTATAGATTATAAGCCTAAACCTATATATTACTAAACGAGTACCTATATATTATTTTTTAATAGTAAATATATTAAGCTTTACTCTTTTTTCCTTCTAAGTTAGAGTTATTTACTACTTCCGCCCGTTAGTACAAAAACAGCTACCACTATCCGAAGGGCTACTCCTTCCACTACTAACAAAATATCCCCTATATACGAATTTAAAGTATTATAAAAAGTAAATACTAATCCTAATACAGCTATACAATTACTATCTCTTTACTTTCACTAACTATAAGCCTATAAAATCCTTAGTATGTACCTTTTTATTTATTATATATCTATTACTATAACACTACCTAAACAATATTATAAAGGTATTCTATAGTATTAAATTAAGTATTTACTTCTTATATTAAACCCTAAAAATAAGCTTTGTTATACTCCCTAGTATGTACTAGGTACCTGGCCTGTATATATAGTAGTCTATAATAGTAGCTTTAGATTTCCCCCGCGTTTATATATATAATACTTCAATGTAATAGCCGCTCTTAGGGTACAGTAGTACTAACTAGCTCTACTACAGCTAATATAGACCCTTTACTACTTTGTTTTACCGCCCTTTATTAGTAAGTTTTATTTACTTTTTTGTATATAACTTAAGGAAAGAAAGTAATGCCCCCGGCTTTATTAACAAGATTAGTAAATATATTAATTATACTAACTATAACCTTCTAATCCCGTTCCTCCTTCTTCTTCCAGAAGCTATAAGTACCTTTACTATTAATTATACTTACTTATAGCGTTAAACCGAATAAAAGCTAAAATATAGAATTCCCCTTAAGTACCCTACTATACAGGAACTTTGCGTTTAATATACTCACCTTAAGGAGTAGGTTTTGTACTTCTAGAAGCTTAATGTTTTAGTAAAATAGTAAGTTTATAAAGAACAATTTAATAAACCATTAGATAGTACCTATAAAGGCATATAGTTTAGTAAAAGTGTAGTTATTAAACTAAAAACCGATAAAATAGTACTTCTTTACTTTAAAATAGGAGGCTTTTATTAACGTTAGTCTACTATTATATATCTTAAGATATTACTCTATTAATATAACTATAAGCTTTAATAGTATAGTACGTCTAGGGCTAATTATTATACTTATTTATAGCGGTCCGTCTACTTTAGTTACGGCCTTTTTATACCTATACCCACTAAGCTACCACCCGCTAGTACGTACTTATAAAGTTTTAATACAGTATACGGCCTTAGCTACAATACGGGCGCGAGTTCTAAATAGCTTAAACTCTAAGTAGAAAGTAGGATTAAGGTATAATTTTTTTAAAGGCCCCCCCTGCAAGGCAGTAGCCTCCTCTATCCTTTTTTTAATAAGTCGTAAGGTGTCCGCCTACGCGTGGATAGCGGTATAGACCTTGTCTAGCTTAGCTAGGCCGGTACTTAAGAGCTTTACTACGTTATACAGCACCCTTGTGCATCTAATAACTACCGCAGCGTTACTAATAGTTATCTTTATACTCTATAGTATAGTAGCTTTTCTATTCTAGCTAAATTAAATAGCACCTACTACTATTCTTACCTACTTTAGGAGCAGTACTTAGATAGGTACTAACCCCTCTACCTTTTATTTTATACTCTATAGTAAATAGATAAGCTCAAGTCCGTTATAGTCTATTAAAGCGCCTACTATACTATTCCTATTATTAATATTAGTGTTTTTATAAATAAAACACTTTGTTTTTCTATTATTAACTATACTACTAAAGTACCTTTTAGTACTACCTACTACCGTTTTAAACGCCTTTAGGTTTATAATAAAGTACTACTCTACTTTTTAGTTTTTACTAAATCCCCTCTCCTTTACATAGTACTAAACTCTATTAAATACTATATAAACAAAATCCTTACTATTTACTTTACACTATCTCTTATTACACTTATAGAATTATACGTTAGGTAGGGGTAGGTCTTTATTACTCTTCTTTTGTTATACTGTAGTAGGCTGCTTATCACTTTTACTACTTAGTTTAAATAGTTAGTGTTTAGTTTCTTTTTAATTATTACGTACTTTTAGCCCCCTTTTATTCTAAAATAAAACTACTTATACTAAACTTTTAAGTGGTACTTAAGTTATACTAACCTATTTTTAAGTTTTATTTACTATATTATTAAAAAGAGGGGGACCTTTTAGGCTAATAAGTGGTACTGTGCTTAGTGATAGGCCTTGCAGGTACTAGTTTAAAAACGTCTTTATCCGCCTAATTACTCTTTAGTTATTTATTTTAAGTGGGGTAACTAGGGTCTTACTAAGTAATGTTTTGTTAAAGTTTAGTTCCTTTTTTAGATTTTCTAGTATATAAATAGGATAGTTACTAGATTCCCCTTAGTTAGTATTAGGACTATTAGAGTCTACTATATAATATTGACTTTTATTTTAAATAGGAAGAGTATATTTAGAGTAATAGCTATAATACTAAGTATTATAACTATTTTACTAGTAAGTTAGTCTACCGATATAGACTTAGTATAAATATACCTTTTTAGGACTTTGTTCTAAATAGTTAATAGGTTATTTTATAAATAGAATACTTTATTTTAAAGTAACTAAATAAAGTAGTTATATACTATTACTCACTATCCTCTCTACTTTATAACGTCTATTTAGTATTTTATAATTAATATTTTTTAATTAAAAAACTATTCCCTTTATTTATCTCCCCTTTTATATACTTTTAAATAAATACTTTTATTACTTTTGTTTTTTTTAATATATTATTTAATACTATAGTACTACTTTAAAGGAGGCAATACCCCTTTAAGGGGATATTTAACTAGAAATAAACTACACTACTTCTTTAGTATTAAGCTCTTTTTATATTAGATATTAGTAGAGGTATTATACTTATTAAAGCGGGCCCTCTTTAGAAGCCACAACTTAATTAAAAATTTCTAAGCTATAAGGTTTTTAAAGAATCTACTTTTAGGGCAAAGGAACGCTTTATATACGTTAAGAAGTTTACTATAGCTTTTAAAATACTAAACTATTACTAGGTACTAGGCCTAATTAAGTCTAGACTAAATAGGTTAGTTAGGATAGATATTATTAATATTTATATTAACTAAATCCGTACAGAAGGATAACTCTTTCCTATACTTCCTAAGGGTGTACAGACGCTTATTACTAATGTTTTAGTATAAGTAGACAATAGTTAAGTGTGCGTTAATTATATTATTAAAACTAAGTGCCTATGCTGGAGTGCCGTTTAACAGCGCGGATAAGTGGCTAGGACTAGGCCTAGAGGTTAAGAGGTAATTAGGCATAAGGTTAACTTCTACTTTATAAGTACGTTAGGAGTAGTAAATAAAATATAAGAGTAAAGTTAAGATAGTATAGTAAATAGTTAGATTATTAGAGATGTTTTTTAATAGTATTTTTAATAAAACTATATATATAGTATAAAGACTTAGTATTCTATTTAGTAAAGCTAAAAGGCTATTTTATATATACTAAACTATAAAACTATTTTTTATATTTACTTACTATATACTATATTTATTAAATAGTAACGTAGTATACTACTTTTTATAGGTATAGTTATTATATAAAAGAATATAAATATTACTTTATAAAAAAGAATTACTAAAACTTATTTTAATAGAATAAGTTATATTAAATTAAATACTTATAATATATTAAAGTAGTTAAGAGAAATATTAAGAAGATTATAGTTATACTACTCTATAATAAATAGTTTTACTTAAATTAAATATAATAATACTTTAACTTATATCTCGCTTTAAATAAAATATATTATTTTAAATTAAATATATACTCCTAAAAACCGTAGTATTATTCCGCTTAAGTATAAACCGTCCCTTTTAAGTATATCTCTTAGTTAAGTACAAAAGTAATATTAAAGTAAATATATTATTAAAAACTAATATAGTAAATATATACTATTCTATAGTTTAGTAACTACTACTAAAGCTAAAAAGCTTTTACTAACTAAAGTACTATTAGTCTATTCTAGCCCCCTATAATTAATACTTTAGTTAATAGTAGTACTTAAATTATATTTATATATAATAGTAGGTATCTATCTTATAGAATATTCCTACTACTCTTTAGTTAAATAGTAGTATCTTAGTATTTACTCTTATTATTAATTATACTTATAACTATCCTATCTTCTACTAAGGCCCTAAAAAGTTAGTAATATTTATTTTATATAACGGTATAACTCGGTATATAGCTTAGGATAGGGTAGTACCTAGACCTTTTTATAGTGCTATAAGTTATAAGGACGCTTAGTAAGGCACGCGTAGCCCATTATTCTTATACCGTGCATTCCCTATAAAGTATAGCCTTTAATCTTCTTCTAGATATCGCTAGCTATGACTTTAAAAGTAACTACTATATAAAGCTGCGAGAAAAGCTACTATTACTTAGCTAGGGTAGAGGAGTGCCTTTTGTAGAATAACCTTAATAATCTGTATTATTAGTTAAAGTGTAGTAGGGCACTAAGGTATATAAGCTGTATCTAGTTTTTTACTACTACCTACTATAATCTATTTAAGTGCGAGGATAGGGATAGTTAGTTTAGTTAAGATAGAGTATATAATTATCTATATATATAAGGCGGGTATAGAGGTAACTATATCTGTTTATTATCTCCTATAAAAGTAGAACTCCTGCTAATATATACTAACTCAGTATCGGCTTAAGTAATATAACATCCGTAGTACTAATACCCTAGCTCTTAAATATATAGTACCTTTAATTTTTCCTACACAGTACCTCCTTTCTAAACTAACGTTACTCTACTAACTAATCCCTAATATTAAACCCTTTTATTAATTAACTAAAGTAACTATACTTTACTCAGCTCTACGTTCTTTAATTAACTAACCTTAATAAACGTATTATAATCTTTTTAATACCTACTTACTCGTTTAGGTATATCCCTAGGCCTAACGTAATAATAAGTATACTAAATTACTTAGGGCCTTAATAGCACTTTCCCTTTTAAAGCTTAATTTATTATTAAGTATAAGTTTACTATTTACTAACTAGTAGTTATACGCTTATTATCCGCGTTATTACCGGGCTGCCCGTTCCGCGCTAGCTCTTACTAAATCTATATAAAGTAAGTTTGTAGCTACGTTACTTAACTAGCTTTAATAAAGTTAATTAGTTAATATAGTAAGCTTTTACTAAGTAGCTAGTATTTAAAGCTATATAAACTACTACTATTATTACTCTTTATACTAGTATTATCCGCAATAGCTACCTACGCGTACACTACTAATAAGGTAAGTATACTAACTATATCTTAATTATAATCCTCTTTTTTTTTTTAATACCTAGGCTAACTATAATAGCTAATATAGATACTTACTATAATAGACGCTACTGTTTTAGGCCTTAATAAACCCCCCCCCTATACTCCGATATAGATATATATTACATAGTCTTAACTATAGGCTAAGGCTGTTTTGCGTACTAAAGTAAATACTATAGGAGAAGTTAATGCTAAGCCTAGTATAGAGTAGCTAGCGACTCTATTTAGTACTAATAGCGCTTTATAATAAACTAGTAGTTTAGTTTTATTCTATATGATATTTATATACTAAAAAATCTACTGCCTTTTAAGGTATTTTTAATAAAAGTTAGCTACTGCCTATAAGACTACTATACACACTAGTGGCCCTAATACTTTATAGTCTATAGAAACTAATAATATTATTACTATACTGTTATTACGAGATATTAATACTATATCCTTATTTATAGGTTTAAGTAGTGTACTTAATTTTAATTCTATATTAACCCCCCTTATAACTAAAACTACTTATAAAGACTATAAAAAGGCCCGGGCAAAGCTAATAAACTAAACTAGGGATAATACTTAATCTTACTACTAAGTACGATAAAGGACGTAAAAGAGTTAATATAGTAGCCGGTTTACTGGCTGAGTAGTAGTAGCTATTATATAAAGTTTACTATATCCTTATTTAATAGTTAATAGAACTTAATAGTAATATAAGGGCTATTCTATACTACTAATACGTAATTACTAATATAAAAGTAAGGTAAAGATAGAATATTAAACTCTAGACTAACGTTATTATAAGAGCTAAACTAGCTACTCCTATAATCCTATAGTATAAGTCTGTTTTATTCCGTCGTATATCTATAAAGCAGTAACTACTAACCCCCTATCTATAGTATCGTTTCAAACACATTACGTTTTACAGACACATACTAGCTATAGCCCGGCCGTACGTCCACTAAATAAGCGCCTTACATACTAACGTTCCGCCACCGTTAAAAGCACTATAACTAATACTAGCGTTTAGTATTAAGTCCTTTATACTTACGCACTAATAATAAAGCTATTATATACTAGCTTAACGTAAAAAAGGTAGGTAGTAACGGCCACTTCCTACGCCTCCCTTCCCTAATAAGACCCGTACCTAGGTTTAACTTAACTATTATAATAGAAAGGGCGTTTTTTTTAAAAAAAAGGTAGTTATAACTTATTTATATATATATATTATAGGAATAGGGTTAGAGAGTAGAATAAATAGCTAGAGTTAATAGAGTAATAAAACCTTTAGTCTTACTACTTAGTAAAATAGTAAATATTACTAATATAGTAAATATAGAAGTAATAGCTACTTAGTAAGAATTAAATAATTAAAGTAATGTTTAATATAACTGTCTTTATTATACTATTTATTAATTTACACTGGGCTTACTAATACTACCGCTTAAGTATTAATAAAACACCGTCTAAACGCACTTATTAAGTATCGCTAAAGCCTTATAAAGTTAACTACCACTAACAACGTCCTATACTACACTAAGACTATTATAGATATTATTTTATATAGGGTCTAGTTAGAGTTTTAGGGTTTATATTAAAACTTAAGGTAGTTAAGGTTTAAGTTAATTAATATAGTTAACTCGTAGAATACAAACATCTTTATAGGCAAAACAACGTTAGCTTATAGAGCTCGCGATACAATAACTCCTATATACAACGTCGCTTACTATAGAGCTATTTAAATTAGCCCTACCGGTTAATAAATTATAAGTACGTATATTAAATAACACACTAATATACTTAGCTATATAAGTCCTAATAAGGAGACGTTAGCGTAAAGTATTTTATACTATCTACTAGTAATAAAACGCACCGTTCTATCCTTTTTAAACTAACTAACGTCTATCTCCCTTATACAACCTACTTATAACTATAATTTATTTATATATAGATATTTAAAAAAGTAAGCGCCTACTTAATAAAGAATAATATACTACCGTTTACTATTTACTATACTTACCTACGCGTTAAGTATTATCCACCCGCGTAATACTAGCCTATATAGAAAGAGGCCTTTTTATACCCACTACTAACGTCGCCTATCTAGTACTACACCCTTTACTCCTTCCTCCTTTTTTTTTCTAAAACAACTTAACCCAGGTCTTACGTACTTCTTTCCTCTCCCTATAATAACCTTAACTCTTTAATTAATCCTCTATATAATAACACAACAGCTAACATCCTATATCCGTCTCTTAGTATATAAATACATTAATTTTATATATTATTACCCTTTCTACTCTTAAAGTCTACTAGTACGTCCGGCTTAAGGTTAATCTTCTTCCTATAGTTATATTTTAAATACTATTACTTAAATTAATTTAGTAAACGTTCTGTTTTTAAGTTACTACTAATACTTATTCTTAATAGTTATAAAGGATAAACCGGCTACGCTTATCCTACTAAAACTAAAGTATATACCACTTAAAGTATTATTTTATATCCTCTACTTTAGGCTATTAGTATATAATTAACTTTATTTTTAAAAAGTAAATAAAAGGCTTAAAGTAGCTATTAACTTTAACTAGCCCTATATACTGGTTATCGATGTTGTCCCCGAAAGAGACTTCCCCCCCGCCTCTACTATTTAATTACGCATTTTAGAATATAGCCTTACCTACTAGTAGAATAACTTAAAATACTTTACTAATACTTTTAAGTTATTAAAACTATATACTATTTACAAAGGCCGCAGTAGTAACTATAAAGACCCTAAACTATATAAGTACCTAGTAGCTATATATAACCTTAAGCACCTTTAGGTTATTAAATCGCCCTTATTAAACTATTTCAGCCTTATTACTACTATTAACCGATTCTAGAAGCTACGTATTCTTACTATCTAACTTATACCTAAACGGCCTTAAAACACTATACCGCAGTTAGCCCTACTTAAAACGCTCCTATAACTTAAAGTTACTAGAATTAAATAGAGTTAAAATATCCTACTTAATAGTATTATTTAAGTACTTTTATAGTACCCCTTACTAAAAAGCTTTACTATCTAGCTAACTACCCGAACAGTAGTTTAAAGTATAGTATTAAGCCCCGTCTTTTTCCCCTTCTTCTATTAACTCTTTATTAAGTTAAATACTTCTAGAGTACTTTTTTTAATTGCGTAAATTAATACTATTAATAATTTTAAAATTACTACTAACTAACTCTAGTCCGTACCTAAGTACTTTACCCCGCTATTAAGTATAATATAGCTCTAGCAGCTCTTAATTAAGGCTCTATAAATCTATAGCTATTAAGGGTTTCTCTTTATAATAAGTCGCAGGTAGGTATCTAAGACCAAAAGAACGTAGCTAGCTATCCTTAACTTAGTACTCTAAGACCTTTTATCCCTACTTTAAAAACTAACTAACTTAATAGTTAACGCAGACTAGGAATATAAAGCCCTAAAAGTATTCCTTAGTAAAGCGGCCGTTAACCTACTCCACCTAAAACGTTTATAACTTAATAGCTATAAAGTTAAGAAGGCTCCTTTTCTACTTCCCTCCGGTAGTATAACTAAGTTACTCTTTACTAATTTTATAGTTTAGAGTCTACCCCTTATAAAGGAAGAGAGTAAATATACGCCTCTACCTAGGGTAATAGCCCCTTTACACTTTATCTTTCCCCTTTTAAACTTAATTCTCGTAAGTAAAAACAATAGTTACTATAATATCCCTTATAGTAATTCCAAACATTTATAACGACTAACCGTTATTAACAACAGAGGCTCCGCTAAAAAACACTTTACTATTTACTATAGAGTTAATAGTAGGCTAAAAGAACGCTACCTACTATTAAACTAAACCTTACTTTAAATAGCTTATTAAGCTCGTTTATAGACTAATAAGCCCCTTAACTAAACCCGCTATATTATAGTATAGTATTTAATTAAATAGTATAATTATAAGAACTTACTCGCAGCCGAACACATTAGCTTAACCCGTCAATCCGCATACCAACAACTTATTAACTATAGTACACCCGAGTATTAGTAGATATTAGTAATAGCCCTGTACTAGTACTAGAAGTTAAAACTTAATAGATTAGAGGAGATGTATAGTTAGGTAGAGAGGGTAGTATAAAGGTAGGTAAAGTAAGGCTACTATTCCTAGATATAGTTTAAAAAACATTAATATATAAATATTAGTAAAGTAGACTTATACTCTTTTTTTAAACCTTACTATAAAAAATACCGTAATACTGCCCTTATTCTAGGTACTTATACTCGGAATACACTTAATCCACCGTCCTCCTATTTATTGTATATCCTCACAGACGGCATAGACCTATTTCTATAGCTACTCTCGAGTTTACTATATTATTATTAAACCAAGGGGGTATTGTTCTAGCTTATAAATAGAGTAAATTAACTAAAGTAACAAATAGCTTTAAAATTATAACTATTAATAGTAATAAGTCTACAATACTACCTATAAACACACTAGGTAGGAGTAATCCCGCGCACTATAAAGTCTATAACTCATAAAAAAAAGAGACTTTACTTATTAAAACTATAAAGCTATTTATAAATTATACCTAAAATTATAACTTTATAATACTACCGCCTAAAGCACTACCTACTCTAGTAACTAACTACTAACCTCTACTACCTCCTACTTACTTTAAAGCTATAGTAACTATCTTTAGCTTTAAATTATACTATACTACTATATCTTTTAATTATAACTCCTTTAGTAACCTGCGCCTAGTTACTAAACAGAAGCATAGCTACACAACCACATACCTAATATACGCATAATAGTCACTAGCTCCTAGCTTATAGTAGCACAGCCTATACTTTAGTACTACAGTATTAACGTCTATGTTAAAGTTTAACTTTAGTTAACTATCTCTAAGTTTAATAGTAAAGAGTCTAATACTAAAGCCTACTTATTAGAGTACTACCCAGCCTTTGTCCCTATTATTCACATTAATTATAGTAATAACGCCTCTAAGTTTAAGATACATCCTGTTTTTTGTGACCCCTAGCCTCGCAATTGTATATATAGGCGCGTATATACCCTCCTTAAGCTCTATATACCGTAGACGTAGTACAAGCGCGTAGGGCCGCTTTTTAAAACGCTCCTTTACCTTAGCCTCTTAGTTAGAGTCTTTAGGCTCCTTCTTAGTCTCTTTAGTCTTACCCTCCCTTAGGTTTTTATCTTTATTAACGCCTATCCTAATAGCGAATTTTATTAATAGTAGTATAATACCCTCAGCTTTAATATACTTTGCGTACTTTTTAATTACTGTATCTATTACCGTAACAACGTTTCTTACTATATCCTTATTTAATTTCGTTAGTATATAAATACTAATATTACTCTCTAGCGCCTTTACCCTTACTACAAACTAAACGTTAAAATACTCTACCTTAGTAGTCGTCTATAGAACTATAACATTAAAAGCTTAAGGGCTTATTATAATTAGTCTTTTTTTAAAGTCTAGGGGGGGGGGGGGGGGTTAGTTTAACATTAATTAAGTCTAGCTCCTTTTTACAGTATACGTCGTTAACTTAAAGTAAACTAACCTACTACTTTTTATAGTATCTATTATTAAATAAATATAACTAACTTACGTTTCCTTATAGAGTCTCTTATTGTTTCTCTAATTAAGCTAAATACTTAGTTTTAAATTATAGTTTAAAGTTATTTAAATATTTTTTACTTATTATATTAGGAAATATCTAATAGCAGATTCAGCAACCGCCTTATAGTTCTATTATAGCCACTATAGCAAGTAGTAGCTTTAAAGCATAATACTTACTATTTCCACCTAGGGAGTAGCTACTTAGCAGCTAGTAACAAAGGCATAGCTATATTATTCTACCTACATAGCTACTCCTAATAAAGGTCCGTCTAAGTACTACATAGGCAGTAAAGAGATAATAACTACAAATATAGTCCCTTATTCGCAGAATAACTAAATATTAAATACCTTACACTTTATAAATTTACCTTTATACAGTTAACTAGAGACGCAAGACTAACCTAGGCTTATTATTAGTAGTTAGTACTCTTTAGTAGAACCACCCGTATAGAAGCCTACTACATAGCCACTAGTAGTTAGTAACTATTTACTAATTACTACCCGGTCGTAAATATAGCCTTTAAGTACCTAAAGTAGTTTACTAAAGGAGGGGGGGGGACTTTATTCCTTAACACAATTAAATGCCTTATAACAGTATTATAAACATTTCCGTTAACCTAATTTAAAAAGTAAAATATTAAAAATATAGTAAAGGTATAAGCCTAAAGATATAATAAATTAACTTTTTTATAAGTAATTATAACTAACTCTAATATCTAAACTAAACTATTCTTAAAAGTCGTTTTTCTAAATTTATAGTCTTAACTAGTAGTTTTTAACTATAATATTTCTATAACTATTATTTCTAATTATTAATACTTTATACAAAACCACAATTTATATATTAACCTACTATAAACTAAGTATATTAACTCTAGAACTAAGGCTTACTAGTTAACTATAGTAATTAATTAACTATACGTATTTACAATATCACCTTCTAGCTCTTAAGCTATTTTAACTAAATAACTAACTTTATAGCAATCGACCCTACTAAACAGCTCAGCATTCCGTCAAAGTACTTCTAATTACCTAATCTACTTATATAGTAAAGTAAAAGCTTCTTAAACGCCCTTTCCTAATAACCTACCCTACTTATCTATTATTACTCTATATACTACCTCCCATAGAGATATCTACATCGTAGTACTTAGTTTATAGTTATAAGCCACAACTAGCCCCGGCATAATCAAAAAGCAGTATACTTTTTAACCCTATAAAAAAGACCCAGCCTTTTTCTTAAACAGTTAACTATAACCTATTTCTAAACCGTTACCTTATACTATATACCCTCCCCTCTTAATTTTTAAGTAAACTAATTTACTATAAATAAGTAGTTAATTAGGAATATTTAGCCCACTAAATATAAGTATTAGTTATTTACTCCTAAAACACTAGTATAAACGGCTTTATCTTTAGTAAAAAAAGTAGAATATATATACTTATTAAGTAGTAGCTACAGCTAGCTATAAGTTAAGATCTAAAATAGACTTAATGCTATAGGGAGATATATAGTTAGTACTATCTCTATATTTAAATTACTTTTTTATTAACTCGTTTAATACGTCTTTCTATCTAGTATAAATATAGGTAAGTATTTAATACTAACAACTTTACTACCTAAACCGTTATAACTACCCACCCTATCTATAACCTTTAAGATAATATTAAAAAATAAAAAAAAAATCGTCCTAATAACTAAGTAGGATAGAAATTGCCCCTCTAAGAACCCGCGCTATTTTACACTTATCTAACTTTCTATTAATAGTATCCTCTACTTAGTAAGCTTTTTTATAAATAAAATCTACTTAACTACCTTTAATACGTTATACTTACTTTAAATAAGAGGATATACGCGGGCACTAAGAGGCCCTATAGACCTATAGGCTAGGCAAGTATAACTATAATAAAACGAACCTACTACTTTTTTTATTTAAAAAGTACTAGTATCTAAAGAGGGACGTTTTTATTAATAAACTATAAGTATATTTAGTTATTTACTCTTACCTACTACCGTATTTACTACCTTCCCTCCTTCTTTAAAAAAAAAATATTACTAGTAATATTAACATTAAAATACTACCTATTAATCCCTATAATTCTACCTTATTAAAGAATAAAGACTATATATTAAACCCCTAAAGCCGCTATTATCTTTTACACACTTTTATCTTTTTTTTTTTAATTATTATTCTTTAACTTATCTTTTTAGGTAGAATATTAATATAAGTGCGCGCACTTTAATTTACTAAACCTAAGCAATAGTACCAACTACGCGCCTTCCTTACCTGTCCGTAGTAGTAGTAGTAGTAATAACAACTATAAGGATAAAGTAAAAAAAGAGTATAAGTAAAAGAATAAAACTAGTATTTAAACTCTATTAAGTATTATAAGGTCTTACTAAACAGTACAGCTTTTTAACGTATAAAAAAAAAGCTACTACTATATATTTAACGTACCTATTTCTTATTCGTTACCTCTAAGCTTACTAACCTTTCTACTTAATAACAGCTTACTATTAACTAAAGAACATTTATAACTAATAAGCCCACAAACGTACCTACTACTATACTACAACTAGTTAGTAACACAGCTCCTATATACTACAGCCACTACTATAATAAGGGTAGACTCTAAACAAAGTATATTTTACCACCCGTAGCACTTAAATACATTACTAAGGGCGCATACGCGAACTATTATTTTAACAGCTAAAGTAGCCGCTACTCCTACTATAAAAGTTAACTTTAACTATACCTCTTATTAATTAAACAGTTTAATATCTACTATAGAGAATTTAAAAGCCTTTATTATACCCTCCGCCGCTATAGCTATACTAGCGCCGGGCCCTCTAGCCCATACATTTACACCCGTAACAGCCGCACTTCTAGCCCTAACAGCTACTACTAGTTTTATTAACGTTATACAACTTAAAAAGGAGTTTAAAATAATAATAAAGACTTAGTGGAAAAGCATTAATACTTAAATTTATACTAAGATCGCCGCCCTCGCCTAGGCTTACTTTAAAATCTAGTAGTAGTAGTAGTAGTAGTAATAATAGTAGTAGTAGCTAAGTACGTTATAGTTAAAAAAAAAGAGGTAGTAAAAGTATAAACTACCCCTATTATTCTCTGAGATTAAGGGCTATTTTATAGGTAACGAGGGGGATAAAGGAAATAAAAACTTCGCCTCGATATTTAAAGAAGTATTGTGCTTAGTTTTATTAAATTCGTCTAAAGCTTAAATTAGGATAATTATTATTTAATTATTACGTACTATTTAAGTTCTGCACTAGTAGTAGATTAATTATATATTGTATTTAGAATTACTATAGAGTTAATATATAATTATATAAAATTAATAAAACTATTATATATAAATAACGCCTAAAAGAAGTAAGCTACTTATTAACTCTAATGTTTTTAAGAAATTTTATAATTAGTAGGTAATTACTTAGTACGCAGATAAGTTAATCTAATCCAGTACTATAAACCCTTATATATAGTAATTACTCAATAATTACTAGGTCTATAGTATACTAACTATATACTTAGTAGTTTAGAAG
This sequence comes from Colletotrichum musae, assembly GCA_027406025.1. Taxonomy (NCBI): domain Eukaryota; kingdom Fungi; phylum Ascomycota; class Sordariomycetes; order Glomerellales; family Glomerellaceae; genus Colletotrichum; species Colletotrichum musae. The sequence goes on along the minus strand of JANVYC010000001.1, from coordinate 153,483 downwards.
TTTGATTTTTTAAAGTTTAAATAGGAACCTGCTTTTTTTATTAAAAGCACTACATCTATTAAGCCGATCTAATAGGTAATTAGTATTACTTTTAACAAAGCTATAAGCCTCTTAATATAATTACTATAATCCTCGGTCCTATAAAGTTAGTCTATACTATTCGCGAGTCGGCAGGTTTACTAAAATAACTAGCGTACTAATTACCTTATTACGTATCGTTAGTACTATAACATTATTAATACAGAGTCTATAGGCTAATAAAACTACGCGTAGAGTCTTAGTATATATTTAAAAAGGCCTTTTAGTAGCTTTGTTATTATTTATAGTAAACTAAGTAACTAGGCTAGAGGGCTTTTTATATAAATAATAACTTAACTACTTACTTATAAACCCCTAATAGAACCTCTAGAAGTAGAATGATTTTAAGATAAAGACTATAGCTTGCGTAATAATTAGTACTATAAATTCTAAATATACCCCTTTAGTACTATATATAGTAAAAGCAGCTTTAATTAGTAGAATATATACGTCCCCTTAGCTCTTATAAGTAATACTTCCGCTATAGCTATACGTTAAGACAGGACTTTTAGTACCTATATCTATAGTAAAGTAGGTACCGTTTTTTACTTATTCGCACTTGTAGAGGACAATAGAAAACTACTTTAAACCTATCTTTATATATATTTAAGTCACTACTGTGTATTAATTCTAAGAAAGAAAAATACACAGTAGTTAGGCATAGATATAAATGCCTTTAAAAACTTAAATTTAAAGTATTATTCTGTATATTTAAATTAGTATATATACCTACTACAGTTCTTATCAATAGCTATAGAGAAATAGGTATACTATACTTAATTCTAATATAAGATTGTATGCTCTTTTAGTAGCCTTGTGCGTCGTTCTAACTAGGTACAGCTTTATAATAATAGTAAAGTAAAGTTATTATACTAACAAAGTAAATCTCGCTACTACTAACTAGTAGTATTTAATATTTTAGAAACGCTAAATTTAGTATAGAAAGGAAAACTATATAAAAAGTTTATAAATAATAGTAATTTATTATTTTTAAAATTAGCCCTTTACTATTAACTTATCCGTTTTTATTTTATATAAAAATAAGAGTTTACTTTAAGCGCTATAACTCTAATAATCGCTACTTAGTACTTATAAAGCTACTTAACTCCCTAGTAGACCTATTATGTACTACGGTATACAGTTTTAGTTAAATAGAAACTAGAACTAAACCGTTTAGGTATATACTAACTAGTGCTAAACAATATACTAACTATATCTTAATATAAACTAGCCTTCCCTCTACTCTACAATAAATAGTAGGTATTATTTTTATTATAGTTTACGGACCACTTATTTACGTTAAAATTATACTACCTGTTAATACTTAACTTAATATTAGTACTTAATAATTTTAAAAACTCTTACTACTACTAAAGCTAGTGGGTTTAATAGAAACGCCGCTTAATACCCCCCCCCCCCCCCCCCCCCCCCCCCCCCCCCCCCCCGTAATAGCGACCTCTTCTATACTAATTATACAAGTAGGCCCGTCTATAAATACACTACTCCTATTAGCTTTACCTAGCGAATACTTACTATTAAAGTAAATTATAACCTATAGTAACTCGTACTGTTATTTTATAATATAGAAAAACAAAGCTCGAAAAAGACTTTAGTAGCTATAGTTTTAAAGTTTACTTTTATATAAAAATAAACAAAAAACTAACTCTACTTTATATACCTTAATAATAAAAACTTTTCTACGAAACTACTCTTTTTCTATTTAGAAATTACTAACGCGACTCTATATACTTTAAGCCTCTAATCTTACTTATTTAAGTAGAATAAGTTATTAAAATAAAGTTTACTTTATACTTTTATTTTAAAAAAGGTAAAAAAGAAAAAAAAAAAAAAGTATACTATATATAATAAACTCTCCTACTTAGTATAAATGAATACACAAAATAGTAGTATTATAGTTCTAGTCTTTATTAAAGTACGTACTAAGGATAGTAAGTATAGCCTTTTAATACTAAAGAGGCGCCCTTTTTTTAACTTTATTCTTAATGTATTACTAATATAGTTAATTACCCGGGTAAATATATTAGCATACTAATATAGATATAAGTTAACGGAATTAACGCTATTATACTAACGAATTAAAACTAAAAAGGCTAGTCCGTCGCCAATACAGCGCCACTACGTTAAGTTAAATATTACTAACTCCACAAGTACACATTACAATTCTTTATCCCTTAATACACTAAACCAATTACCTATTACTCTCGTCCTTTAACTCTATAGTATTCTAGCCCGTAATATATTAAGAGTCCTAGTAGTTAACTTATTATTTTTTTTTATAAGTAAATAGTTTTATAGATCTCTATTTAGCTTGTAGTTAATACAAAAAACCCTAACCTAAAATAGTACTACTAATAATATAGCTATACTTAGTAAGAGGGTAGGAAATAATATTTCTAACTATAAACTTATATAGTTAAGTAACTTAATATTATAACTATTAATTATAAACTCTTACTATCTATCCTTAAAGCTAGCACCTATCTATACTAAATAGACTAAACTTAATTACTATATAAGGCTGTAACTAAGAAACGCTTTATAGTAGTATTAGCATTAACCCTTTAGTAATAAACGCCCTCCCCTTATACTCTACTACTACTATTATCCGTTTAGTTAACTATATATTATAGATATATATATAGTACTAAGAGACGGGGCACAAAGCGGGTAGAGTTAACTATATTAATAAGATATTTACTAAAGAACGCGTTAAGCTATAATATTATTACCCGTACTATATAGTTTAGTTACTACTCCAACAAAAAAAAAAACAACTTACTACTACTTTTAGTATTTATACTATACTATTTATTAACCCTCTCTAAGTAAGTCTCTTTTATAGTTTAAAATAATTAGCCTAGACTTACTTATAACTAAGTAACTAGGGCACAACCTACCTCTTCTTCTTTACTTTAGAGTTAAATAGTCTTAATAAAGTAAACTACTTCTATTTATTTAAATAACCCTATAACTCCCACTACACCCTAGCCTTTTCCTAGTAGTAGACGTAGTATTTATTAAGGCTGTACTTCTACTAGTTTATATTCTTATTATTAATATACTGTATTAAATACTCCTACTTTAGCTTAAATAACACAAAACCCAGCCAGCCGTACTTAGTTATTACCTAGCTTTAGAACTTATAATTAAAAAAGATATTAGTAACCGGACACAGGGGCTAAGCCCTATACAGATAAAAGCTGGACGCTACCTTAGCTACTAAGTATTTTAAATAGGCGTTACTAAAGTACTAGGCCTAAAAAACGTTTCTATAGTATTTATAGTTAAGATTTAGTTAGGTATAGTCCCTACATAACTCCCTAGGGCTAACTTAGTTTTATTAACTACTTACCTTTTTAACGCTTAGTAGCTTAACCTACTAACTATTCTAGTAAAGGGGAATATAGATTACGCGCAGCTCTAGCCCGTTACTATTATTAGTCTTCTACCCGGGTAATAACCTATAAGCAGCTTCTACGTTAGTATACTACTAAGCGTACTCCTAGGGTAAGTCTAAATTAAACAGCGTCTTAATATCTAGGGTATACCCCAGCCCTTATTAACCTATAATCTATAAGAGGTTTAATTCCGGACTTCTGCTTTATATTGTATTACTACTAGATACCTCTTCTATTAAAAGTAAAAAATAATTTAGTATTATTATATTAAATACATATATATATACTAGTGATATAGTAGTAAAGTGTTTAAAGTTAAAGAGTAGGATACTTAGAGATATTAATATTACGAGTTAAGAACCTCGTATAGTAGATTTAAGTATTTAAAGCTAGTAGCTAATATTAGAAATACTATTACTTTAAATATAAAGTACTGTATCTATAGTTATAGATAAGTAGCTAGATAGTATACTTATAAATAGGGTTTGTACTAGTACTATTATACGGGACTACTAGGAGTAGGAATAAGTAGCCGCCCCCTTCCTCTATTTAGGGGGGGGAAATAACTATAAGCTAGGCCGCTTTAATATAATAGGAGTTGTACCTATAGGTTAAGGTTAATAAGTAACCAGAGACCTACTGCCGTTATAGACTATACTATTTAAGCCCTTGTTTAAAGTAGTAGTACGGTTAATAGATATTAATAGGTAGTTAAGTTAAGTCGTTAGGTTGTTTAGTTATATTATTAAGTTAAATGCTAAATAATAATATAGAACGAAATAGTTGAATAAGAACGTTAAGCTGTACTGTTAAATAAGAAGTTTTAAAAGAACGTTAAGTCAGCTTATTAAGTTAGGTTATTAAGTTAGAGCTATTAGATAAAAACGTTAAGTTGTAATTTTAAATAGTATAATTAAATAAAAATATTAAGTCAGAAATCTTAAATAAAACTATTAAACTAAATTAATAAATAAAAAGTTTTAATAAAAACGTTAAGTTAAGTTATTAAGTAACAATATTAATTAAAACTATTAAATAAAATATCTAAGTAAAATCCCTAAGTACTATTAAATAATAATATTAAGTTAAAATTTTAAATAAAACTATTAAGCTATACTATTAATAAAGAAGTTTAGTAAAAACATTAAGTTAAACACTTAATTAATAATCTTAATAGAACCGTTAAATAAGATTATTAAGTTAAAGTCTTAAATAAGTTATTAATTTAGGTTATTAAATAAAAATATTAACTAAAACTATTAATACTAAACAGCAGGTAAGGGTACTAAGAATAAACGCCTACTAAGTCTAAATATTAAACCGGGTAGAGGGTTATAGTAAAACGAATACGCGCTATAGCTGCGCTTTTACTACTATTATTACTAATAGAGAGATATACTAATTAAGAAGCGACGCGCGCAGTATATAGCGTACTGTAATTAAACTACCTATAAGGAGCCGCAAACACTATAAGACTTATATAATAACTATAGTATTAAGGAAGAGAAGAAGACAGCGTAGGTATAAAGAAGATATCAACGACTTTTATAATAAATATAGTATTAGGAAAGAAAATAACTGCGTAGGTATAAAGGGTTATCGATGACTTTTATAATAACTATAGCGCTAAGAAAGAAAATCACTACGCAGGCACGGAGAAGATATTAACAACTTCTATAATAACTACAGCACTAGAAAAGAAAATTACTACATAGGCACGGAGAAGATATTAATAACTTCTATAATAACTACAGTACTAAGAAAGAAAAATAACTACTAATAAACGAAACAGGCCCGACTTTTAGCTACTTATAAAGAGGCTACTATTTAAGTATAGTTTTTACTATATATATAAAACTTAGAACGTTACTCGTTATCCTTTTAACGCTTTATTAGTAGTATATAGTAGTGCTATAGCTAGTTATTTAGTATATAAAAATACCACTAGGCCGCTACGTTATAGAGGCCTAGCGTTTAAGATAGAGATCGCAGTTATGTACTAATATAGCTAGCTGTGCCCCCCTATAAGTATATACGCAGTACTGCTCTTATTAAAAAAGAAAAAAGAAAAAGGCAAATACTTAAGACTTAGCTCAATTTCTTATACTCGTTAAAACTATACTATTCTATATCGTTACTATATATATTTACTACTCGCCCCTAAACTTATAATACTATTACAAGTCCTTTAGGTCACTTGCGCCTGTGTTAAGCGCGCCCTAGTCCCAGCACAGCTCGTCCAGCTTCCAGGCACAACTACGTATATATTATTATACTTATCGCTCCTAAACAATTTCACAAACTCTTTAATCTTTCCCTTCGCTATATCAAGCAGCTTCTTTAGCGCAGTTTTAAAGTTATTTATCTACTTTCCGTCAATAGTAATAGAGAACTACTTACTTAAAGGGTCTCCCGGGGGCGCCCTAGTATAAAGGTCTATTCTTTCTAAAGACTCGCCTTCTATTATTATTATCTATATTTTAAACTCTTATATTATTTTATTATAGATTTTAGCTATCTTGTTCCTTTTCTTATCCACCTTAGCCCTACTCTTATCTACATCGTTCTTACTATTATCTCTAGTAATAAATACATTATTAGTACAGTACTTACTAACTAATACCTCTTACTAAGCTGTTTTACCTATAACGCCCTTAACCCTTGTTAGTTTGTAATACTAGTTAAGATTCCCTTTTATTATATTGGGTATTCGACTTACTATATTAGTTATTTAATACAGTAAAAAATACTATTTTTTATTAATTTACTTTTAATAAAAAAAATATATCTATTTTAACTAGGTAAAAGAAGGAGTTAGCTATTAATTATGTGTAGTTTATACTTTCGGTTAATAACTAGTATACCTACTATACTATAGCCCCTAAAGTTAAAAAACAGAACGTACTTATTACTAGGGCTACTTAGAATATATTCCTCTTAAGTCAGTTTATAGTATATATAGTACGCAATGTACTTAATCTTTTAAATAAAAGAGATATAGACCCCTTTTGTTACTTAGGTAATAGGCAGGAATGTCTCTTCCTATATAGTAGTTTAGTAAAAGGGTATTAAAAGGCTAAGCCCTTTAATTGTAAGGGGCTTAGACTTTATTTTATATAGCTTAATAATATTGCGGGCTATTACTTTTAGTAATTTATAGACCCTTTACTTATATACTACTATTTATATATTAATAAGTTATAGTAGTATAGTTAGTTTAGTATAACTAGAACTGCTTAAAGAGTATTTAAAGTAGTGTCTTTCTACTACTAGTTACTTTTGTGTTATTATTAAGGAAATATTAATAACTTAGTTATGTACTAAGTAAAGTATATTCTTAATTAATACTCTTTAAGGTACGGTGTATAAAATAATGCCCCCTATAAAAGAGTATAGCTAGGGCCGGTAATGTGCTTTACTAGCCTAGGGTTATAATAGTAAGTTAATTAATAGTTACTAGGATAAAAGGCTTTATTAGTACCTATTTAAAAGAGGTACCCTTAAGAAATACTTTTTTAGTTAGTAGCTTTTATTAATTAAGCTATTATAAATATAGGTTAAAATAAAGTTAGGAATTAGTTAAGTTAGAGTAGTTATAGTTAGGGTTATATAACGTAGTTATTTTTAGGAATATATTTTTTAATTTACTATAACGAGTAGTAACTAAATAATTACTAACTGTATAAGTTAGTGTTTTTTTAAGCTATTTCTCTATACAAGGTCGGGCTAAACTTTACGCTAGCCCCGGCTCTATACTTAGTTAATATAGCGGCGTTATTCCCCCTACCCTAGAAGCTTACTATAGCGTATAAATGGCTTACTTAAGCTAGCTATAACTTATTATTCGGCTTTTAATCTATAGGTAAATACTTCTTAAGAAAGTAATATATAGCTTAAGATAGTAAAATAGCTATAGTAATATTAATAGGGCGAGATAAACCCGGGCTTTTAAAGTAAATATAAACACTAATATTTAAACTATTCTTATTCTATATATACTATTTAGGTACTTTAATAATTAAAACTAGTATAGAACCTTAGCTAAGTAGACTAGCTATTATATAAGTCTAGAACGTTTTATTATTCTAATAGACTTGTTATAGGTGTTAGAGTATAATATTACTACAACTTAGCTTTTAGTTTAAGCTAAGTGTAATTTTACTAAATAGACTTAGAATACTAGGAACTAATACTGATCTACTACTATTAGGTACTTAGTTATTACGACCTGTTAGTTAATAAACTTTTAATAACGACTCTATAGGGGGCTTAGTGGTTAAATAGGTATATTAGTCTATATTAGTATAATAACCCTATAGAGTAGAAGAACTAAGATATAAGTTACGTAATAATAAAAAAAACTAATATATAATAAGTAGTTCTAGAGTAGGACCGATAACGCTAAGAGTGGTTTATAGTAATAGACTAATATACTTAACGTTAGTTTTAGGGATAAAGGGATATATTTATAGGGAACGGGACTTATATATAAATAGGACTTAAGTACCTTTAAGTCTTACTTTTTATAGTTTTTTAGTTATTAACTTTATATTAATTTTTAGATACTTTTAGTTCTTTAGTAGTAACTACTACGACTTTTTTATTAAATACTTAGATTAATTACTTAAGTACTTTAATTCTTAGGATTCTTTTAGTACTTATAAGTACTATTATTAGTATTAAACTTTAGTTTTTATTAATATAAACTTTATTATTAAAAAGCTAGTTATAATATTTTAATAGCTTTTGTTTAGTAAGTTAACTTTTAATACTAACTAAATAGTATTCTATAATGTCTTTAGTTAGAATACTTAAGGTGACTCTTACTTTATTTAAGTCTTTTAGTAAGTAGGTTTGTAACCTTGTTTAGGAGTTAAGAGAATAATATATAAAAGATGATAGAGACGAGTCTAGTAATAACGATACTAATAAGTAGTTTAAACGGGCTTATTGTAATATTAAGTAGCTTTAAAAGCTATTTAATAAAAATTTTAGTACTATAGAAAAGCTTTAGTAAGCCGTTTAATAAGTTAATAAATATACTTAAGAAGTTGAAAATTAGAATAAAACCCTCTGTACTACTACTAATATTATTAAGATACTTATTTATAATAGTTGTGAAAAACTTAAGTTAAACGTACCTATTACTTATAATAGAACCCCTAGATAACTTAAAGGATTCTTAATTTAGGTTAAAAACTATTAGAGCTTTTACTATAATAGTTTTAAGAACGATACTAAACGAGTTATTTATACTACTATATTCCTTTATAGACGCGCTTTTTAGTAGATTAAACCTTTTTAGGAATAGTTCCTTAAAGCCAAAACTTTAGATAACTATACCTCTAAGGTTAGGGACATTTTCTTAACCTTTAAAGGATTTAAATACGCTTTTTAAACTTTATTTTAAAACCCTAATTAGAAGTGATAAGTTAAGTGCGATTTTGCTATACTTTAGTAGACTAAGTCTATAACTTACTATACTACTAAATTCTAATGTATTAGCGCGTAACTAGACCTTACTAAAGAATTTAGAATCTTTATGTTTTACTAAGGCCTAAAGGACGAAGTTAAGGACGAACTTATTAAAATTAACCGCTCTAAGGACTTTTTTTAGTATACTAAACTTATAATTAAAATTAATAACTGTTTTTAAAAAAGATACTATAAAAAGGGAGAATAACGACTTAATACTAACTCTAGTAAAAAATACTAATGGTAACTACGATAATTCTAATACTATAATTAGGGATAATAGCTTTAGTAGAGTAACTAGTAAGGACGAAATAATAACTAGTAAAGTACTACTTATAGATACTATATAGGCCCTATAGACTTTAGTACTGCTAAATAATAAAAAACTAGTAAAGAATGTATTTTTAAGTACTATAATTATAATAAGCTAGGATATATAGTTAAGGACTACTACTAATTTAAAAAGTAACGATAGTAGTTAGTTTTAAGAAGTAAGTAATTAAACACTACCTTTAAAAAAAATTATACTTAACTCTTATAAACTACGTGTTATAGCGACGAATATACTATTTACGGAAGTAGTAAGGAAAACGCTAGATAGTACTTTAAGGATACTAGACGCTTTAGTTATAATACTACTAATATTACTAAAAGGATACTTATAGTAGTTTATTAAGCGCTTTACTAGAAACTAGCCTAAAAAGCTATAGAGTAACTTAATAATATAAACCTATAATAAGTAAACTACGACTTAGTAGTACTTAGTAATAAAGAAGTTAGATATAATAATAAATAAATTATTAAGAAACTTAATACTATAATTAAAGACCTTTATTATGCTGTTAATATAGAACTTAATAAGGACTATGTAGAGTATATTTAGATATTATTTATAAAAAAAAATAAAAGAATAGTAGTACGTACTAATCTACTTATACTTAGATAGTTATATACTAATAATATTAAAAAATTAAAAAGGATTATAGCCTATCCTAAGGCCTAGGAAGTATTATATAAATTAAATATACTCTATAATTTAAATAAACCTTGCGACGTTACTTAATAATGTATTTAGAACGAGATTTAATAGGGGGCTTTATTTAATACTTAGGATTTAGATTTTAAAAAGGAACTTTTAATACGAAAGAAAGAATAAAAGACCCTAGTGTATATTTTCCTAGATAATAACTAATAATAAATTTTATTTTATAAAATAGACCTTATTAAAAAGATAAAAAAATAGCTATTTAAAACTATACTAAGAGACTATAAATAGTTAAATATATAGTATAAATAATACTAAGACGTTTTTTAGTTATAATACTTTAAAGATAAATATTAACTTTACTTTATAGAAAAACTTAACTTATAGTTCTTTCTTAGAAAGAAAAAAGAAGTACTACGTAAGAACGTTTACTTTACTTAAGAACTCTATATATAGAGTATTTAAGAATTTAAAGGACTTAAGGAAGTAATTTTTAGACTTAACTTAAACTTCTCTATATAATATTTATATAATAATAATATAGGATAGTAAAAATACTATACCGACTAATACTAGGTATACTATATTAAGAAAGTAAGGACCCTAAGGAGAAAACGGCTTTAAAAAGAAAAGGGAACTAATTTCGCTCTACTTGTTTTTAATATTAAAAATACCCTTAAGAAAGGAGGAATAATTAAGTACCCTAATGGGGATAGAATATATATAAAAAAGAGGCTTAAGTAGTTAAAAAACTAAACTCGCTTACTAATAAAGGATTATAATAGGTAACTATAATAAGATTTATTTACTTAGTAATAAATACGAACTTAGATAAAAAATACCTATACTTTAATATTATAGTAAACGGAATATAAGTTAAAGCTTTAATTAATAGTGGCGCTTAAAGTAACTTTATATTACTATAAGTTGTAAATAACTTACGACTACTATAGAATAAAAAGGAGGATCTTTATTTATTTAATAATATAGAAAGAGAAGGAGTATAGTATAGTAGAGGTATTGTTAATAGAGAGACTACGCCCCTTACTTTAAGCTACCACAACTAGAAGATGTATTACTGCCTTAATATTACAGATATAGGACAATAAAATATTATCCTAGAAATACTATAGTTATAAAAAAAGAACTTATAGATAAATTAGAAGACTAGCTACTTTTATTAGGATTAAGAAAAGAGTTTAGTTACTAAAGGATATAGTTAACTGCCAGCTTTAAACGAACTTTACTACAATACACCAACGATATATTTATTATAATATATTACTTACTTAAAAGTTAAAGAAGTAGTTACTAGGCCGTTATAGGAAAAGGATTTTACTATAATATAAGAAGACTCGATTAATAATAATAATTAACTTTTGTTTATTCTAGAAGAATATAAAGTATATAAGAAGCTATTCGCTTTAATACTAGAAATAGGCCTACTAAAGTATAGCGCCTTTAACTACGAAATCCCTATTAAAGAAGGATAGATACTAGTATTTAATAGAGTTTATTAGTTAAACTAATAAGAAATAAAAGTACTTGATGAATATATTGATGAATATTTAGCTAAGGGCTATATTAAAGAATTAATATTACTAGTAGGATACTTAATTCTATTTATACTAAAAAAGAACAGTAAACTATAATTCTGTATTAATTACTAATAACTTAATGATATTACTATTAAAAACCAATACCTACTACTACTTATCTCAGAACTACAAAATTTACTCTATAGAGTTAACTAGTTTATAGCTTTTAACTTTAAAAAAGCCTATAACTTAATTAGAATTAAAGAAGGGGAGGAGTAGAAGACTATATTCTGCTTTTATAGGGGATATTTTAAGTACTTTATAATACCTTTTAGACTTACTAACGCCCCTGTAATATTTTAGAATATAATTAACTATGTTTTATAGAAAAAGTTTAATATTTTTGTAATTATATACTTTAACGATATTTTTATTTTTTTAAAGACCCTTAAAGAATATAAGTAATACGTATACTAGGTACTATAGAAGCTTTAAAAAGTTAAACTCTTTATTAAACTAAAGAAAAGCGAATTCTATATATAAAAAGTAGACTACCTTAGATTTACTATTATACTTAGAATTATTAAGATGTTAAATAAGAAAATTACTATAGTTAAGGACTAGTTAATACCCTAGAACGTTAAAGATATTTAGTTTTTTTTTAGATTTATTAACTTTTATTAGTAATTCTTTAAAGGATATTTAGGAAATATTAGAGCCCTAACTAACTTTACTAAGAAAAATACTAAATAGGTTTAGATAAATAAATAAGAAACTGTATTTTAAAAGATTAAGAACTAGGTTTTTAATAAACCCGTACTTATAATACCTAACCCTAATTTACTATTTAAAGTAAAAACCAACGCTTTAAACTATACTATTAGTAGATAACTTAGTTAACGTAATAAGGAAGGACGACTATATTTATGCGCCTTTTACTTAAAAAAACTTAGTAAACTAGAACTTAACTACTAAATCTATAATAAAGAACTTATAGTAATTATTAAAGTATTTAAAAAATAAAGACTATACCTCTTAAGAACTAACTACAAAGTCACGGTATATATAAATTATAAGAACTTTATATATTTTACTACGTCTAAAGACTTTAATAAATAATAAATTAAATAGTTAGAATTTTTCTTAAAATTTAACTTCTATATTATTTATAAAAAAGGATTAGAAAATAAAAGAGTAGATGCTTTTAGTAGATAATTAGACTTAAAAGTAACAGTCCTAGACAAGACTTAAGTAATTCTTAAAAAGGATTTAGATAGTAACTTTATGCTAGTTATTTACTTTTTAATAATTACTAAACAAGTTAGTACTAGTATACTCGAATAAATAACTAATAAAATAATTAAAACGATTTATAGTACTAAAGTATATAAATACTAAAGAGTTATAAAGACTTAAAAAAGGATTAAGTAATACTATAGTAATAAAGTTACTAAAGAATAAGTTATAAAAGCTATTAAGTACTATAATATTTATAATAAAAGTAAGCTAGTACGTTATAAACTATATAGAAAACTATAACTACTCTCTATACCTAAAAAAGTATAGTAATCAATTTCCTTTAATTTTATCGTTAAACTACTACATTTAAAAGAACTACTTACTAGAAAATAGTTTAATAGTATTTTAGTTATTATAGATAAACTTACTAAATATACTTACTTTATTCTATAAATTAAAGCTAATATAGCTAAAGAGCTTACTTACGTTTTTAATAAGTATATTTTTAATTAATATAGTTTACTATTAAAAATAGTATTAAATAAAAAAACGTAGTTTACTTTAAAGTTTTAGAAATTTTTAATTTTATAGTTTAGATTTAAACTATAACTATTTACTATATTTTACTCTTAAACCGATAGATAAATAAAAAGAATTAACTAAATTCTAAAAATATACTTAAAATACTATATTAACTATTAATAAAACAATTAAATTATACTATTACTAACAGCCTAATTTACTTATAATAGTATAATAGAAAAAAGTACGTAAAACTTACTTTTTTACTTTAACTATAGATTTATACTAACTACTTATAAAGAACTAAGAACGGGACTCTTAGTAGTAAAGGCTGAAGCCTAGATTAATAAAATTAAAGAAATTTATATAAAACTCTAATAAAATTTAGAATTTATTAAATAACATATACATAAATATATTAATACTTTAAAAATAAAGGGACTATCTTTTAAAAAAAGAAATAGTACGTACTTTATTTAACGTAATATTAAAATAAAACGACTAAGTAATAAGTTAAACTTTAAAAAACTCGGACCCTTTAAGATTATTAAGAAAATTTTAAAAGTTAACTTTAAACTCGTACTACTAGATACTATAAAATATTATCTAGTCTTCTATATTTTACTTTTTAAACTAGTACTAAAAGGATTATATACTATAAATTATATTAAAGTTAATTTAGAATAAAATTATAAAGTTAAAAGAATTATCGACTATATTAATTAGTAAGATAATATAGAAATTAAGTACCTAATTAAATAGAAAAACTACGGCTATAAAAATAATATATAGGAACCTGTATTAAACCTTATTAACGCGCAAGGCGAACTGTAAGAATACTAGACCTAGTAGTAAGAACGACAACGCATACTAATTATAAAGACACTAAAAGATAAATCACGCGTTATTAGGCCGTAACTTAAGATCTAACTAATTAAAGGACTTAGGACTAAATAAACGTTTCTTTACTTAGGAATACTTAGTTTAGAATAAAACTAAAAACCCTTTATTAATGTACTATTAACTAATAGACCTAGATTAGTAAAGTTATTACTAAACCTAAACACTAACTAAAGTAATTTATTTTTTAAACCTACTACTTAAAGATCGCTTACTATAAACCCCTTATAGGTATTTAACACTAATAATAAATTACTATTAAAAAGGACCCTATTTTTCTAATTAACTTTCTACATACCCCACTTAAAGGCCTTAGTTTACCTTTTACAAACTTTTTTTTAAATTATATAAATACAACTTAAATAACTTACTACCTCTACTATTTAGAATTATAAGTACGTGAATTTATAATAAAGCGCTAAGAGCTTTTTACTAGTCTTTTCCTCCTTTTTATTCTACTTCTTTTATTAAGAATTTAAACTTTATACTATATAAAGATTAGTACTAAGAAATATAAGTATAAAAAGAAATACTTATAAGTAGACGCTACTAAGACTCTATTATATAGCTTTTTTGTAGTAATATAAGTCCGATAATAAGTAGACTTTTTACTAAAATAATACAGAACCTTTGTATAGAAATAATAAGTGTAAGGTATGTCGCTATTAATTAATTAAGACTCTACGTATTTAATAAGTACGGCCCTTTTATAATTTTTAATTATAGTTAAATGTAATTTCGATTTTTAAACATAACTTAATATAGTATTAGTATTATAAGAAATAAGGAAGTATAATTATAGATCCCTAACTTAGGACTAATAACCTATTTATAATAAGGTCTTAAGGATAAGACTTTTTAAAAGAGGAGTTAATATTATAATCCGTTAGTTAATAGACCTTTAATAATAACTCTATAGGGGGCTTAGTAGTTAAATAGGTACGTTAGCTTATATTAGTATAATAACTCTATAGAGTAGAAGAACTAGGATATAAGTTATATAATAATAAAAAGGACTGATGTATAATAAGTAGTTTTAGAGTAGGACTAATAATACTAAGGGCGGTTTATAGTGATAGACCGATATACTTAACGTTAGTCTTAGGGATAAAGGGATATATTTATAGGGAACGGGACTTGTATATAGATAAGACTTAAGTACCCTTAAGTCTTACTTTTTATAGTTCTTTAGCTATTAACTTTATATTAATTTTTAGATACTTTTAGCTCTCTAGTAGTAACTACTATAACCCTTTTATTAGATACTTAAACTAATTACTTAAGTACTTTAACCTTTAGGATCCCTTTAGTACTTATAAGTATTGTTATTAGTGTTAAACTTTAGTTTTTATTAATATAAACCTTACTATTAAAAGGCTAACTATAATACTAGTAAGGGCGAGTTTCTACCCGCGCAAACGGGGTATTTATACTAGAACCTATGCTAGAGATTCTATAAGTTAACTTAGTTAATAAGAACTCTTTCTGTACTACTACAGAACTAGTGTCTACTTTACTGGTTCTTTAGGTAGGGCGTACTAGAATAGATACCCGTACTCCCTATTATACCCTAACTTACCCCCTATACTATATTTACTTTTTATAGTATTTAGTTTAACTACTACTAATATTAAGTAAACTTAGTTTTATTCTTTTTTTCTTCTTTTTCCCTTTTCTTCTTTATTCTATAGTATAGTCTAGTATAAGTAGTTTATAACTATAATACCCTTTTAGTAATAACTCTCTATAGTAGTAGTTAAAATTAAGAAGATAATTAGTAGAAGTTAAGTAGACTACGTGTATTCGCTAAAAGTATATTATCTCTATTCTATTTACTATTTAAAAAATAATGTAGTATACTAAAATTAAGTAGTGGTATATTGTTCCCTTATATTTATCCCGTTAAATAAAGTAAAAGGGAGGCTTTCTGTCCTACCTGTTGTACACCTTAGGGCATAACGTATATAGCTAGTACTGTAGTAGCTTAAATATACTAGTTATCCCTTACGTTCCTTATCCCTATGCACCTTGGGGCATACTACTGTGTATTATTACATATCTATAAAGTATAGCTAAGTAAGATAGTAAGTAGGGACCCTAGCTATAGTTTCTATAACTTATAAACTAGTACTAATAACTAACTAGGTAATACTAAAGAGGGCTAAGTTATAATAACTTGCTTAATAAGTATAAGTGACCCTTTTATACTAAGAATTCTAGGCTTAAAGACAACACAGATCAAAACTTATTTCCTTTATTATAAAACAAACTACTCCTATTAGTAAAGTTAGAGTTTATTTACTGTGTACTAGTGGGGATTATAGCATAAGAGTAACGTAGTACTAACAGTTATATTAGTTGCCCTTTATGCCCTAGTATATAACTAATATAAGATAATAACTAATAGAGAGAAGCTTATCCCTTATAAGGGGCCGATCTTATAGTATAGTAGCGTCGCTTATAGCTATCCTTATACTAGTAGGTATTATAACTTTTCCTTAGGTAATTTATACGTAACCCTATATATAAGGGATCGTATCTCTAGCGTACTACACTTAATTTAAGTTAGTTTATATAAAGTAATTAAAGCTTTTACTACTTTATTCTTTATACTATAGTAGTTAAAATTAAGATTTATAATAGTTAAATATTCTAAGTAATAGAGTTAGTAAATTATTACTTATTTAATTATATAAATATTTATTAAGTAAGTAATAAAGGGTATACTATAAATTAAATTATTTTATTATATATATTATATAGAATTACTTAATACTCTATTTAAATTTAAGTATAATAGTATAATATAATATAATAAAATACTTTAAAGTTAATATTTTTAAACTTTAATACTAGTAATACTTAGTTTATTTATATACTAAAAGTTTATTATAATATAATAAGTTATAATTTTAATAGTTTATATAATAATAAGTAATTAATATAATTAATAGTTTATATATTAAATTATATAATTTATAGTTATTATATTTATATAGTAAATAATATATAACTTATAAAAACTATTTTAACTATATAGTATAATAATTACTAAATTATTAAAATTTATATAAGTTACAAAATATATCTTTTAATAATACTTATAATACTTATTACTTTTATATATATATATAATATATAAAGAATTAGTATTTAATAATATAGTATATCTTTTTATTTACTTATTCTACTTTTTTAATATATATATAACTTAAGTACTCTATATAATATTAGTAAAGTAGTATTTTAACTTTAATATAACTATATATTTAACTATACTAAACCCTATTTACTATATTATACTTTACTCTACTTATACGTCCCCTTTCTAAATTATCTTATACTATCCTTATAGCCACCTTCCCTTAACTAATTACTAACTAGCCTATCTAACGTTACCCTATACAACACAAACACTTACTAGGGCTAATAAGTAAACTTTAACCGCTGGGTAGTAGGAGTAAGGCCCTAGTAGATAATAACGATACTTATAGTAGTTAATAGAAAGTAGAAGTGTACTACGGGCTTTAAAAGTAATAAACCCAGACTAGTAGCTAACAGCTTATTAATACATAATACCCAGTCCGCCCACAAGCGCACAAGGCTATTCCTCCTTACTACAGCAAAAATACCTATTAACGTACTATAAATATCCTAGACGTTAAGGAAGAATAGGCTACTTAAGGTAGTATACGTACGTCGCTTTAAAGTAGTATTTAGTAGAAGTAGTATTAAGTACTCTATAACTAATAACTGTTTTTTTATCTTATATAGTACTAATAACGTTAATTAAATATACTAAGTAACTAGTAAACCCGACCTTATTAAGGAAGATAAGTCTTTTGTTATTAACTGGGCATAGTAGCCGGTCGTTAACTAAAGTAAACTTAAAGTAATAGTAGGATAGTACTATATCTAGGCCCTTTAAGAACACGTGTGCGAGACGGGTACTCTACTAACTAGCCTATAGTAGACCTATAAACTCTATAACTAGGGTAAGTCTACTACCCGTATATAAGTAGTATAACGTACTAAAGCCTAACTTTAGAAAACATAAATTAACTACCGCCTAAGCTTAGCCTACTACTATAAGTAAACTATATTAATTTAGTTTAACCTAATAGCTATAGTTAAATATAGATACAGCTAGTCTTACTCGCCCGCAACCTAGACGGGCTACTTAGCTACAGCTGTATTAGTAACAGTATTAAGCTTATTAAAGCTTTTTAGCTTAGTAGTAAGAAGGGCTTTCTAACCCACTAGTTAATTACTCTATAGAACTACAATAGCTAGTAAGAAATAACAATAAAATAGTATTATACAAAGTTTAGTTTTAAAACGTTTAATATATCGGCCTTTAAAAACCTAGTATACCTCCGTATTAACACTTTCTACTTCTTAATACTTAATACCGTCCTTACTACTATAGAGGCGCTCCCTTTTAACTTACATATTAACTTAGGCTAGGTTAACTAGAACAGGCTTACCACCGCTATTATTACTACTACCTACGCAGGTACTAAGGTTAACTTTAAGCCCGTTTTTTATAACGTTATAGACAAGGATAAACTACGCACTCGCACATACAGCCTATTCCCCTACTTTAATAACGCTATATATACCGCTATTTATAACTAAGTTACTACTACTTCTAAGCTTACTTTCTTTAACCTGTACTACCTCTTCTACACAAAGAGGACTAATACGGCGTATACTGTCCGCGTTCTATATTACGTTGTTTTATAGGTTAATAAAAAGAGTACCAGGGCTATTAATAATATACCTTCTAACGCCTAAAATAAACCACTAATTACATACTACCTCGCTAATACTATTAGTACCCTCTATAACTACTGCAGCGTTGTACTATTCCTAAGAGGTATAAAAGCCCTAGTACTATACCTATAGGCCCTCGTCCTTAACTACACATAGAACTATAGCGCTAACCTCTACTATACTAATAATAACACAAATAGTAGCCCCTCTATTACTCTCTACTACTTAATATATACCGGCTAATTTACTTATCCGTACTAGGCTAGTTTTCTGCGCTTTATTAAGTAAACGGTTAATACTAACAGCTACGTACTCCGCTCCTTATAGTTTTTTAAACTTAAGTCTAGTACTAGGTAATAGCTCCGTAGCCTCCTCCCTAGACTAGTTAGTACGTTTTACTCTAACCTAATACACATAGGCTACTGGCCTAGCCTTCAAGACAATACTAAAAGGCTCGTCGTTTAGTATAGTATTAAGGCTATTGTAGTTAGATACAGCTATCCCTAGTAAACACTCTTAGCTATAATAAGTATACCAAACAACGGCATTAATACTACCCTACCGCCTAATATACCTTTAACTAATCTAGACTTAAATAATAGCAACAGTAGTATTAAAAGTACTACGCCTCTACCCTAGTTATACTTTTAAAGATATATATAGTCTAATAGCTATAATAATAAGCTATTATTACTATTCTAGTCTAAGTCTTAGCTAAGTCTATTATACTAAAGGCAGTTAGTAGGTAGTAGTAACTACTATAAACTCTATTATAATATCCTATAAGAGAGATAGTATTATTTTAAATACATAGCTTAGTTACTATTAATAGTTAATAGGTTAGTAAACGCAGAGAACTTCTCTAGCTAAGTAGTTCAATACTACTAACTAGTATATAGCTGTTTATACTAGCTATTGTGTAGAATACTAGAAATTAGAGTTAGTATTAAAGATATAAGAAAAAAAATAAAAAAAATAAATAGCTTATTAGGTATTGCTGGTAGGTCTTATTTAAAAAACTATCCCTTATATATAATATATACTTATTAATTAAAATACTATAATAACTAAACCCCTTTATAAGTAACTATTATTTTTCTTAATACTACTTTTAAATTATTAGTCTACGTTAGTAATAAAAGACCTAGCTACTATATACTAAAGTGCATAAGTCTCTCTTTATAGTAGTACCTATAGTATATAAAGAGTTCTGTGATACGTTATCTAGCTTAAAAATAACTTATTTTACTTAAACTTATACATAGTAAGGCTAGCCTAGTATATAATATAAATATTACTCTATACTTACTATAACTATCGCCTAAGTATCCTACCGTTATGCTACTCCTTTGTACAGCCATAAGCCCTCCTATACTATAATTACCTCGTTCCCGGACTTTTCCTATATCTAACTACTAACTACTATTTATAAGCGCCCGCCCGTTCTTACTAGTATTAACATTATCCCTTTAATAAATAAGTATAATACTAAATCTTTAATAACTAATAGTAAAAATAATACTAATAAGATATTAACGACTGTTAGTAATAAAAACAATACTAAATCTTTAATAACTAATAATAAAGACGATGTTTTATTAGTGTTAATAAATATTAGTAATAAAGATAACTTAAAAGCTTTTATTATATACTTTAATAGTAATACGTACTTTAAAAACGTCCTATTAACTATAACCTATACTCTTAAGGCTATAAAAAGTATCTTTAATAGGTTTAGTACTAATATTAAAGTCTACTATTACTATAAGTATACTATTAAGTATATTAAGAGTAACTTTAGTAATAACTTCTATTAACTTATACTTATACTCGCTATTACTATATTTTTATTTTTATATATACTAGAAGTTCGCTCTAGGGCGTAGTTGTTTAGTTTAGTAAAAGTTAGGGAAGGCAAGGATCGTAACTAGCTTGTACTAGTTATGGCTACGCGTATATACTAGTCGCTTTACTCTAAGGCCTTCTCCGTTACGACTAATACAGTAGACCCGAATGTACTATACAGTATATATAAAATAACTAAAAAAATTAGTAGGTATTTACCTAGGCACCCGCTAGTAGTCTTGGGCCTAATACTAATATTTAATAGAGTAAAAGGGCTACTATAACTATAAGCTTTATATTCTTAGCTAGGTTAATAATAATAATTAAAGGGCTAACTTATATAACTCTAACGTTTACTTTAAACTAACTAATAACTTTTATAAGTAATACAATAAGCTATATTTCCTTATCTACTAACTTAACTACTTTATTACTAAAGTATTTAGTAGCACTAACCCTATATAGGTCTAGCGCTATATAAGTATTATTAGAAGGCCAGCTACTTAACCGCTTTATACTTAAATAAGGGAGTAACTACTAGTACTATAAGGATTTAAGAGAATTAGAGGAATTAAAAGAATTAGTAGAATTAAAATATTTAAAGAATATAAAAGCTTTATAAAGTCTAAGAAGTTTAGAGGATTTATAAGCTTTAAGGGATTTAGAAAATCTAAAATATTTAGAAAATTTAAATACTTTAAATAATTTAAAAGATTTAAAAAAGTTAGAATATTTAAAAAGATTTAGAAGATTTAAAAAGTTAGAAGATTTAAAAGGTTTAAAAGGTTTAAAAGATTTAAAAGATTTAAAAGATTTAAAAGATTTAAAAGATTTAAAAGACTTAAGAGATTTAAAGGATTTAAGTAGTTTAAAGGGGTTTAAGGGGGATAGAGGGTTAAAGAGACTTAAAAAATTTAGGTTTAAGAGGTTTAAAAGAGTTAAAATATTTAAAGGATTTAAAAGATTTAAAAAATTTAAAAAGACTTAAAAGGTTTAAAAAATTTAAAACGTTTAAAAAGTTTAATAGTTCTAAAAGAGCTATAATAGTTAAGTAGTTTATAATATTTATAAGGGTAAAAGGTTTAAAAAGTTTATATAATTTAAATAATTTTAATTATTTAAAGAATTTTAATAACTTAAATAACTTAAAAGAATTAAATAGCTTAAAAAATATAGTTAATATATACTACATATTAAATATAGTACTATAATAACGCCTAGCAATAAACAACAATTAAATAACTTTTTCTTCTTACTAAACTATTATTTATTTTTTTTTTACTACCCTTTTTATAAAGTTAAACCTTTTTTATATAGTTAGTCGTACTTATAGCCTCCTTTACAAGCCTTCTATATATAAATAGCACCCTAGTATATTAACTAATAATAACTAATAGACTTAATAAATATCTATACCTTCCCGCCCCTATTCTATAGTAACTAATAATTCTATTTCTACTACTACTTCCTACTATCGACCTAAGTAGTAAATAGTTATTACCTATACTACTTCTTTTTATTTACTACTAACTAAGTAAATAGCTAAAATCTTAAGTTTTATTAAAGAAATTAGTTTTTTACTAAAGTAGGATTTATACTATTAAGTCTTATAAGTATTAAATAACTATATAACGGCGCTTTATATAAGTCTACTAAAACGCGAATCTGTATTACTAATTAACTTATTTATAATAGTTTACTTTCTCGATTTTATTACAGTAAAAAAAAAAGAAGAGGATATAATAGCCCGGCTTACTAGCGCCTACGTTATTAAAAAATATACTATAACTACTACTAATACTAAAGACTTTATAGTTTTATAAAAAGTTATAGCTAGTACCCCCGTTTAATAGCTAGATATTTTAACTATAGGTTGGATAGATATAAAGGCCTATAAGATCCTTTTACTTTTTTCTAAACTTAAAAAACTCTTTTTATACTTTACCTAGTTTATTATTAAACTATTACTACTCTTAATTACTTTACTTTAAGGATCTATTTATAAAATTAAAATAAACTAGTTAAATAGGGATTTACTATTCCCTAATAAACTTATAATAGAGTCCCTTGTCTGTTACCCAACCCTTACTATTACTATCCTACCCGATATTATATACATACTAAGACTCTATAACAACAATAGCGCACTGTTCTTTCTAGCACTTAAATACCTTAAAATAATAGTTTTTAGTAGTTCTTTTATTAGTTTACTTTTATAAATAAAAAACCTTAAGAGCCTCTACGTTTTTATTTAGTAGACTGTTTTAAATAGGCATAACGACCCTCTAATAAAGGGAGATATACGCGACCTTTTAACTATCAGCCAACTTAGCTAGCTAATAAAACTAGCTATTAATTACTACTAGAACTAGCTAAAACCTATAAAGCTTAAAAGAACTATAGTACTACTTTAGTAGCTAGAGTAACTTAAACTTACTTAGGGTTAGCTTTATTTAAACTTAAGTATAACGTTAATTAATAGTTCTGTATACTATAATTAACTTACTTATAATAAACTATAGACTCTTTTTAATTTATACACTACTTAAAAACTATAGTGTCTTATTATTACTATACTATAAGTACTTACCCTAAAAGTTATAATCCTTAGCGCTATTATAATAAAGCTACTAAGGCTCTACTACTTAATACTTAACTACTTAAAACTTAACTATAAGTAGCCGCTCTAACCTATTAAAGAGGCTTAAGGTCACTACTTTTCCCCTACTCTTAAGGAGCTTTATATTTTTATAGTACTTAACTAGTACCTTAGTTTAGACTTTATAAACTAGTACTAAAAGAATAGTTTTACTACTATTAAAAACATACTCCTTAACTTAAAATACGTCTTTTTACTAAGCAGCAAGGCGTTATTTATACTAAGTATATACTTTTAAGTAGGGTAAAAACTTATAATCTAATACTAGTAGTTGCGCGCTAGAACTGGGGACGGGTTTAGTAAAAGAGGACGTGGTAGTTCGTAGGCGGACTAATATACAACCGCGCCTATCTAAAGTCGCCCCTACGCTCCTTAACCAAGGCTACTAAGATATAGACTTAGTTAACGTTACTTAAGTAAATAGTAATAAAAAAATAAGCCCTAATAATATATATAGTAAATAGTACTACTTAGACGCCTTAACTTAAATAGCTCTAAAAAGGCGGTAAATAGTACTATATACTATAATATAAATGTACTATATATTTAGTAGTATCTACTTTACCTATAGTTAACTTACTATTAACTAGTAAATATCTTTATTTTAAAAGACTAAACTATACTAAGAATTAGTATACTAAATTAAATAGAGTAATTAGTACTTAAAATAGCAGAGCGAGGCTCTACTTTATAAAAGAACATTAAAAAAACTATACTTTATATAACCCCTTAGGGGCAAGGCTTTATACTTAAGCTATTAAGACTCTAGTCCTTATTTTATTTAGTCACTATTTATTAACCCCTTTTAAGTACTTAGGTATAGTTATTTATATTAGCGGCTTCTAAAACTTAAAGGGGACTACTAATACCTATACAGTCTTTAGTATTTTTACTAAAAAAAATAAATAAACTTCTAACTATTAATACCTTAAAGCGTAGAGTATATACTATTATAAAATTTATATAGTTAAACACACTTAATTAAAGTAATTATAGTAATATATTTTCTATTTGCGCGTATGCTCTACGTACTAAAATAACGTTATAAATATGGTTTTTACTATTAATGTAGTTATTTAAGTATTTTTTAGAAAAACCCTAAAGATAAAAAACCCCCCCCTCTTAGTTATATAGGTAAAAATATTAATAAATATAGCTTAAAATTAATAGATCTTTATATATAGATTTTTTAATACGTAGTAAGTAAAAAGGATATTACTATAATTATATTAAAATAATAGAACTAATTATAGCTTACTATAATAATCCTCTACCTAGTCCACTATTCTCTATATATCTACAATCGCCCTTAGTTATATAACTTATTAAACTTTAAGTCTATAAGCAAAGGACTAGCTTAAGAATAAACGGAAATATATAATAGCTATATCCCCTTTACTAACTAAATAATTAGTAAACTCTAGACTAACTCTATCTAACTTTATATTACCCCGGACATTATACACTATACCCGTTACTAAGAATAGAATTATATAGCACCGTCCTTTAGTATACTAAATTACCCTAGTTACTATCCCTATAGGGATAAACTTCTTATTTTATTTTACTTAAAAGTACAAGGCCGTTTTAAGTAAGGACCTGTGTTTCGTAACTAACTAAAAGCTAGTCCTATTTTCTATACTATAGCAGTACTAAGTGCACTTTAATACTAAGACCCAGAAATACTAGTTACTATCTACGTCCCGATGAAACACCCTACGGTAGTTAAAGTACAGGTATAGCTGGACCTTTTATAGGACCTTACTGAACTTAGTAGGGACGTGACTATTATTAACTATTAGAGGTGCTATAGGTATAACGGAAAACATTAACAATATACCAGTTAGTAGGCTATATAGGCGCTTTGTAGTATCTAGTACTATCTCTTTATAAGTGTTTAAGGTATTAACGTTTACTTTAGTATATACTAATAGGTTAGTAATAGAGTCTATACTTCTACCGTTCCCCCTAAGCTATACTACAAAGTAAAGCGGAGTATATATATAATTAAGCGTTACAGTATTAACGTCTTTACCCGCGCTAATTAAAGCCTTTACTAGCTTAATAAAACTATTGTACTTATTTATTAAGTTAGCTACTTACGTTATACTATAATAGTTAGTTACTTTATATTTCTAGTTAAACTCCTATATTCCCGTTACTATTATAAGGGCTATATATAGTATTATAAATCCCTATTACTATAGTACCTGCGCGTTTAGCCCTGTACTGTTTTAGATAAGATAGGTAGCTAATTAAAAGTATCCCGTTCTACACACCCTAGCGAGTACTTACTCTCTATAGCTTATTTTAGTATTAATATTTATAAGGCCCGTGTTAATTACTATTTATATAACTTTAGTAGTACTTAGGGATTCTATATATAACCTATAGAGTTTATATAGTACTATAACGTTCTTTTTATTCCTAATATATAGTGCTAACTATATTTAACTGTTAGGGGTTTAGAAACTCCTATAATTTAAGTTTAAACGGCGCGGATCGCGTATATTTATATATAGGTCGCTACTAGTACGGCCCTAGTAGTCCCTAAAGTATTTTAGTAGAAGGGCTTCTACTACCTCTCTGTTACTATAGTAAATTACTATATAGAGTAGTATTTATTTAGTAATATCCGGGTTTATATTCTTTACTTAGTACTTATTAAGTAAGGAATTGCACTACTAGTATAGTATATAAAGCGACCTACTAATATCTACTTTAGCTTTAATTATTTTTTATACAAAGTCGTTATAGTATAGAGTAATAGCTACTTATAGGGCCGTATACCCGTTATACTCCTAGCTATTTACTTACTCTAATATATACACTTTTTTTAGTATTTTAGTTTATATATTATTATCTATATTCTAGTATATTAACTACGTTATATTAACGCTTATTAAGTATACTTTAGTATTACTAAAGTACTATATAATTAAGTTAAAAAGTTTATAGTTATTTAGTATAATAGTAAGTATTAAGCCCCTACTATCTTTATTACTTTTAAAGAAGTACTTAAGTACGCGCGGATATAGACTTAACTTAGCTATTATAAAATTAAGCTAATTTAATACTATCACTATCTAGTTAAGTATTACGCCTAAAGTACTGTGTATATAGTTTTAAGCTATAGCTACTACTACTATCGTTAAGTATATTATATTATTAAATATACTTTTTTAGTAGCCTACTACTAGCGTCTAGTACTTTACTAAAGCTAACTAATAACTAGGCTTTATAGTTACTTAAATCGCCTATAAGTAGTATACCTACCTAGGAGATGCACTTAGAATAAAAAGCATTTATAAATAAACTAACACTTTTTATAAAGTATCTAAAAACTTTTTATAGTAGTATAGTCTATCTTTATTATCTTTCTTTATTTTATAAGCTAAATCTAGTAATATAAATAAATAATTAATACTTTTTTAAACGATTTATATAAATACCCTTTTAGTATAACGTTACTAATTAATAAATAGCTACTAGAGCGAGACTAGTAGGTATATACCCTAAATAAGTAGTAAAGGGTATTAAACTCTGCGTTTACACTATCCCTCTAACTAATAAACTATAGTAACTACTCTTCCTCTATTCTTTATTACTTTATTAAAGTCCATATCGCGTCCGTAGTTTTTTATAAACTCCCTTAGTTATAGTTCAAAGTACTAAAAGCCAGCTACTTTTATATATTTTAATTAATCGTTACTTTTACTAAGTAAGTAATAAGGGTAGGGGGGTAGGTTCTAGCACTTATTAATAAAAATAGTAATAATAAGAGCAACCTTTATTAGTTACTTCTATAAATAGCAGTATAAACCAACTCCCTTTATAATATTTATTATAAATAATTTACGTATCCTAGTAATACTAATAAATACACCTCTATACTATATACTAAAGTAATAAACTATTTACTATCTATTATACTAGTCTATTTAGCTACTACTGTTATTACAATATAAATACCTACTTTGTACCTATTATTATTCCTAATTAATAAGTACTATAGTTTATTACTAATACTAACTATATAGGCTACTATTATACTTACTATTCCTAAACCTTCCCTACCTATAAGTTAACTATAGTATACTCTAAGTTAGTCCTAAACCACTATAAACAAGATATTTAACTAACTTACTAATAACTTACCCCTAGTTACCTAAGCAAACAACCAGCTATTAGTTTCTAAGCCCCAGCGCATTCCATTAACTATCACTCTTTCGCACGCAAGGCTTATATATATTAAAACTAAAAAAAAGGTACTCTAAACTATACTTAATAATATAGAGTAAAAGATACTTAATAGCAATAATAAGTCACACTTTATTATAACTATTAAGCTACTTATATCTACTAATATAGAAATAGTATAAATTACAATTAACTTATTACTACTTAGGAGTAAAGGCCAACTACTCTTAGTAGTATAACAGAAGCGCGTTACCGGCAATAGTAGTATAGACCCAAACCCTACCCCTACTAAAGCAGCAAAACGCTAGTTATTCTAACACTTTTTAGCTCTAACTAGTTCCCCATAATACTCTATAACTTAATCTAAAAAGTTATTTTTAATAACTACTACCTACGTTTTTTTATTTATATACTTAAGCCTAAGTACTACTATTACTAGTAAACGCTTTAAAACTTATGCCCTTAACGTTATATAATTTAGGGCCTAGGTTATAGTATAAATAGTGTTTTTTTTATAGAAGTTTTATAGCTAATTATTCTAAATATATAAGCCGGAGTATATCCTACTAAAACCCCTTTTTAGTATATAGTATATATACAATAAAGTATAGTAATAGTTTTTTATATCTACTACTAGTATACAAGTTATATTAATCTATATATATTATATATAAACTATTATATAGTTTAATAGCTATAAATAAACTATAAAATATTATTAAATATAGTTTAGTTTATCTGTATATTATAACGGTATTTACTCTTAATTAGTACTCTAAAATAAGAGTTTATAAACCTTATTCTTTTATTACAATAAATCTCCTATATAGCTAGTAGTCCTTTATATATTTATAAACACTATCTTTATTAGTAATAACGCACGATCCCTTACTAAATAGCTGAAGCCAAAGCCGGCTGGGTAATTAGTAGGGACTAACTTAGTAGGTTATTAAGTTAACTAGTTAGTTTTATCTTTTTTTTTTTTTTCTTTTATAAAGAGGTTTAAAAGCTTAATATAATTAAAAATATAGACTACTAAATAAGTTACTTTTAAACTATAAACCACACCCTATTAAACTACTATAACATAAGTCTAGGCCTTTAAACTTTATAATTCCGTTTATATTATTTTAAACTATACAAAGGTACGACTTTTACTATATCTCGACTATAGAAACGTAGTAAAAATTATAGATAGTTTTACCCATAGCCTTTTTATACCCCCCTTTTATAAATCCCCTATTTATAAATCCCTTATCTACCCCTCTACCTAACTTAAAGGGCTCTAAGTAAGAATTAAAATATAAAAGCAAGAATAAAGAATAAAAAGACAAGAAAGAGGAGTAAAAAAAAGACACTAAAATACTAAATATTTTTAATATAAATAAAGAGGATAGTAAGAATAGGGATTTAGTTACTAAAGATATACTTAAAGAGACTAGGACTATATAAAAGAACCTTTAACAAACAAACAAAAGAGTTTTATAATATAAAAAAAATAATATTAAAACCTTCTTTTACTCCTAAGTAAAGGACCCTCTCTACCTTAAGTATATCAATAATACCCTTTATTGCAAAAGTATTAAAATAGATTTAAGTAGTATTATTAAAGACTACAATATAAAAAATTATAACGCCCCTACAATACAAACTAAGTTTAGAACTATTATAAAAAAAAAATACTTTTAGGACTCTATATATTTAGTTTATAAAAACCTTTTTAACAATACTACTATTAATACTATTTATAATACAACTTAGTTTAACAGTACTATAAAGGAAACTTAGACTATTATATAATAAAAAAGCCTAAGCTTTATTTAATCTTTTTTACTAGTTAATAAAAAACTAGTATACCTCTATTAAATCCTTATAAAATATGTCTCTAAATAGGGAAAACTATACCCCTATCTATTTTAATATTACTATTTTATTTAAAAGCTTTAAGTAGAAACTTATAGCGTTCTTTTATAAACCTATTAATCTATATACCCTCTTAAACAGTACCCTTTATTACGTTATTAAGTCTTTAAGTAAACTCAGTATTACTATTTCTATTTACTATTTAAATAATATCTTTAGTTATATAAAAAAGTAAGTAAAGGTTAAAAACGGCCCCCTTAATACTTTTAAATACTAATTTAGTATAAGCCAGCTTAATATAAGTTACCTATAATCCCTAACTCAGTTATTATTTATAATATCTTTAACCCTTTCTACTATATATATAAACTAGCTAGATATAGTTAGGATTATTTTATTAGACTTACTACGTTACTTTTTGTATTTTACTTAAAGCTTAAAGCCCTTCCTTTCTAGCGTCAGTTTAATTTTACACAACTCTTTAATAGGGATATAGTTATAGTATATATCCTTTTATATAAGCCTCTTTTTAATAAAGCCTTAAGGTTTATTATTATTATGCGACTAAGACGCTTTTTAGTGATTTATAGACGAATAATAATAACTTAAAGTTCTTTAACGATACTATACTTTAACTTTTAACTATTGTACAAGAATTAACTAAGAAGTATTTATTTAATACTTTATTTATAAGTAAAAAGAGTTATATAGTAGTTATTAACGTTCTTTTACGAATACTACTTAGGGGTTAGAAAAAGCTACTTAGTAAAAGAAGAGTAAAGAGTACGTTTTATAGAGGAATTAAAAGTAAAAGTCTAAGTCTATTTACCTTTTTACTAATTAGTATTACTTAGTATAGTTAACTTTTTAAGTAGTGTATTTTCCCTATATAACTGCGCTAGTGGTTTATAACTAGTAGGTTTGTATCCGCCCCTTAGATTATTTTTAAAGGCTAGTTTATTAACGTAGGGATTATGGGTCTATATACCTAGGTACTTTTTACTTAAAAATAGGTAGCGTCTATACTACTAAACTTAAAGGATAGACTATATACATAAAAAAAGGATATATACTATAGTAAAAAAAATATAGGCCTTACTACCTTAGGCCTTTAGGGCGTTTAATATCTAAAATAACTTTAGATACTTTACTTTCGCTAGTAGGTTGGGCTTTAGATACAGCTATACAAGCCTTAAACGTTTACTTAACTTATTTATATATTTCTATTAAGCTATTTTATTACAGTTTATTAGTTATGTATCTTTTATAAAAAAATATAAAAAAAACTCTATTTTATATTAGTTATGTATTTAGCCGTCCATAGTAATTCTATTAACTCTAGTTAGTATACTTTAGTAATTAGAGCTTTTCTAGTAGGATAGGTATAAGTCCTAGAATATATAACTAGTAAGGGGAAAAGAAGCCGGGCCTACCTGGGAATTAGTTCTAAATCTACCCCCTTGTTAGAGGAGACTTTTACTATTAAGCTATTAGAACTTCCTAGCTATTTATTACTAAGGCCTGTATTTACTGTACTCCTAATAATAAAGTTACTATTAAGATAGGTATGCCTACGAAGGCGCTGTTAGAGCTAACGGCGCTTATAAGTCCTAGCTTCCCTATTCTATTTCTAAACTACGTATAACAGCAGTAGTAGGGGCCTATTTTTTTCTATTTTAAATAGACTTAGCCTAAGATAATAAATAGATAATACGTTATTTTAGTATTTAACAAATTAATTTATTAGACCTAGTTGTTTTTAAAATAAATATACTATTATATAAGTCAT
This sequence comes from Colletotrichum musae, assembly GCA_027406025.1. Taxonomy (NCBI): domain Eukaryota; kingdom Fungi; phylum Ascomycota; class Sordariomycetes; order Glomerellales; family Glomerellaceae; genus Colletotrichum; species Colletotrichum musae. The sequence goes on along the minus strand of JANVYC010000001.1, from coordinate 122,195 downwards.
AAGTATAACTAAACTAACTCTACTATTATAGAATACACACTACTATAACACTCTTACCTATATACCTCCTATGTACTAGGTTACTAGCTTTAAGCGTTATAAATAGCTAGTATAGTGTATTTATTTTAGAAGTGTTTAAGTATATATACCCTTTTTCTTTTTATACCTTATTTATTAATAAAGACCCCTTAAAAAAGAATAAGAAAGAAACTCTCCTTTACGTAGCCTACTTATCCCTATCTCCTACTATACCTACTATTAAAAGGTATTAATAACTAGTAGCTTTATAATTTAGAGTATAGTATATACCCCTAGATTAGTATTTATAGTATACTTAGGCTAGTATTCCTTTTACTACTAAGTAGTGTGATACTAGAGACGTTACTAACAACCATACTACACAGCTCCTCTAGGTAGGTCGGTAGTACCGGGCTAGTTAGTATAATACTAGCACGCCTTCTATATATATACTATATACTATATATAACGTTAGCCTTACTCGTTACTAATAAACTAGCTTAGTAGAGTTTTAGTCTAAATAAAATACATTCCGGACTAACGCCGTACTAGTATAAACCCGTATAGTGTTTAGAACAAGCGTAAGGCAGTAATATTTTTACTTTTAATATTATTAGACCTAACTTATCCGTATACTTAATTTACCTCTATTATTCTAGTATTATAGAACAACTACTATCTTTTATACACAGCAGCTTACTAGGACGTCTAGTCTACACTATTTTAGCTATATTATTATTTAAGAGTATTTAGTAATACTATATATAACGTTTCAGCTAAATAACTAATACCCTTTAGTACAGCAGCAATTAAAGTAACTTAAAGTATAGCTCCGGTATTTAGAACTAGCTTAATAACTACGTAGATAGAATAACGCTAGGTAATATAATAGGGACAGTTAGTAGCTATACTACTATATAAATAATAGTAGCTACTATACTAATTTTAAGGTAAATACTATAAATAATATTACGTACTAGCTATTTTTAGTAGATATATATACGTTTTTTAAATTCACTATTACTAATAATAGTAAAGTAAGTATAGCGATACTCTAAACTACCTACCTTTCCTATAAACCGTTTTATATAAACGCTTACTTTACATCTCGTTCCAATAATAGTATCGCTATAGCTACTAATAACGTTAGTTCTACGATATATAATTAGAAAGAGGAAAGAGACTATTAGTTATACTCTCCGGCTAAGTACAGAACTATTACTACCTCTAAGTTTCGCAGTAGGCTTTACTACTAAGCCGTTACCTAGTCTAAATATCCGGGCTAGTAATATAATACACTACTTTGAAATTACTAAGTATTAATAAAATAGCTAATAGCTACTAGTAGGCTAATAAACGAGTTAGGAGAAGTACTGCGGCCAACTATATCTATTTTATATCTACTACTAATTACGGCTTATATATCTTATATTTTACATTAAAAGGCTACGTTTAAACTAAGTAGACTTTATAAAAGGGGAGAGTATTAGAATTTAAATAAGTTAACTAGTAGTTAGATACTAGAGGTAGTTAATACTATTTTGTTAACCTTGCTATATTGCTTTCTATATTTTATATAGACTCTAAAAGTCCCCTTCTATAGTATTAGTTTAATTTTATACAGACCGTTATTAAGGATATAGTTATAGTGTATACTATCCTACATTAGCCCTTTATTAATAAAGCCCTTAACTTTACTACCTATTATATAATTAATATACTATTTAGTAATTTATAAATAAAGGATAATAGTTTAAAGTTTACTAACTATAATATACTTTAACCTCTAACTATAAACTAAGTAGTATTTAATAATAGTTTATTTATTTAGTATAGCGCGACCCTTAAGGACGAATATATAATTAAAAGTATATATAATACTTATTAAGGACTTTAGTAGGATACTTTAAAGGAGTATTACGAGTACATAGCCCTAGTTTATAAAAAAAATAAGACTAAGTTATTTATTTATAAGAAGTAGAGTATCTTATACCTAGCTCTACTATATTTTTAGTAATTACTAAAACTATTCTTACAAGTAGTACTCTACTATATTCTAATTTTTTTAACTATAAAAGGAAATTTAGCTTATTCTCTATACTTATACTAACTTTCTAAATATCCCGCCTAGTTAGTTAGTAGTCTCTATAAAACAACCGGTAGTAGTTAACTTCTAAGCGCTAATTAAATAGGTTTAATCTAGAATTATACTACTTTATAGCCTCTTTAACGTTACAGTTTATTATTATTATCTTACCTCTATAGACTTTATTAAGTAAGTAGCTAAAGGTATATAAAAGAGACTTAGCCGTCTAGTTATTTTTAGTAGTATAGTAGGTATAGTAAAGTAGGGCGATAGATATATTAAGAAAGTCTTTACTTTTAAGTAGGTACTTAAATCCCTAGTATAAACGGTCTATAAATAGGTTAATATTAAGCCGAACTATTAAATTACCGTTTAAGGAAGTAGGTACACGGGTAATAGCCCTAATGTCCTTAATATACCTATAGAATTCACTACTACTACTAAGATTAATTTATTAGAGTAGAGTGCCTAGGTATTTTTTAATACCCTATGGGCCTATAAAAGCTTAGCTACGCTTATTTAATATCTATAGAATACTAAAGTGCTTTTTTATAATACTACTAACTACTATAAAGCTCTATTTTCTAAAGGGTTTAATATATAAATAGTTTATAGAACGTTATAGTTAACAGTAACTGCGTTTGTAAGGATAATACAGTAAGTTATAGTAAAGGGTTTTTTTATCTTAAGAATACCTCCTTTAATAATAGTAATAAGGTTTTTTTACATAGGTAGGTATAGTTATAAAAAAAAGTAGATATTTTAACTAGCCTATATATATACTAATTTACTTATAAACTATTAAATAGTATAAAGTAAAGTTTATAATATAAAAAGAGTAGTTTTAAGGGAGGGTACTAAGTTAAATAGAGTAGTTATTCTAGTTAAACTACTTAAATACTAATATATTTAGCCCTTAAAAAGTCTCTTTAAGTAAGCTATAGCCCTTTAACTACCACCTACAAATTAAACTACCTAGTATATCGCTCCTTAAGCTTTTATTAAAAGTTAAAGCTACTATTATTAAAGCCTTAGCTCTAGATAGTTTTTATTATTTAGTCTTACTTGCATAATATAGTTAGTTATACCTTAAAATAGCTATCCTAGGTATATAGAGTATAGTTCCCCTAAATAGCTTTCTCTAATATCCTATCCTACTATACAAACGTCTACTATATACAAGTAAAGTACGCGTTATTATTAGTACTATTTAAACGCCTAGCTACTTAAATAGCCCTACTATAATAAGGGTAAATTTTAAGTATATTTAGTTTCCCTATCTTTATATTCTTTATAATATCTAAATTATTAATAACGTTTAATTTAAACTATTTTATATAATCTATACATTCTACTCCTAGGTCTAGGTTATTTACATTAACGTTTAGTAAGTTAGTTATTCCGTTCTTATAACAGTCTAGCTACTGCCCCAGCTCTATACCCTTAATATCCAAAAAGCTACTCCTTTCGACGCGTTTTTATTTAACAGCCCACTTAGCTTATACCAGCTACAGAAAGCACACTTTATATAGTAAACTATAGCTAAAAACAGCTACTTATAGCTACTACTTAGTATAATAGTTAATACGCTTCACACCTTATTACACTTCTATAGTCTAAAAGAGGCAACTATATACCTACTATATAAGATAAATAGTATTTTAATACTAAAACGTCCCTATAAAGCCTTATAGTACCCGCCCTTCTACCACTTATAGTTAATTACACTTATACCGTCTAACACTACTATTATTAACTCCCTTTACTACTTACCTACTTTAAAATAAATAGACCTTTTACTCTAAAACTACTAAATTAGTACTAATACACTTACTATTATATTATCTCTTACAGGCCTTAGGGAACTAAGACTCTATTATTATAAAAGTAATAGTAGTATTATTTAACCTACCCCGTTTTTAGAGTTTAATATTACTAATATAATAGGGGGAATAAAGTATCTAAAACTCCTTAATATTAGGCTTAGTTAACACTACGTTTAGAACAGGCATAAGGTATTTAAAAGTCTCGCCTATTTAAACTACTTTATTAAGGGTATCTATTTTAACTTTTATATTAAAGTAAACTTAGTTAAGTAAAAGATATAGTTATAATTAAAACTTATAGTATTTGTTACGCGTAGTACCTCCTATAGGCCTATTAGTAAGTATAAGTAGTAGTACTTTAATTAAAAAGTTAAGTTAACTCTATTACTCTATATATTTCTCTAGATTATAGTATTTAACTCTAAGATAGATAACTATAAATAGTTATTATATAAAAAAGTTAAGTATATACTATAAATATTAAAGCTTATTAAACGTTTTATAGCCTAAACTTTAATATTATATTAAAAAATAGTATATAGTAAGTATAGTAAATAAACTTAAATTCTTTAAACTTTAGTTCCTTACCTACTAACGATACATAACTTTATTTACTACTAGTATTTATAACCCTCCCAAGCCTAATTTAATATTCGTCCCTAATTACTAATTTAATACTTTTAATAATTAAAGACCTTCCTATACTACTAAAATACTACTATATAAAAGGAGATTTAGTTATACTTTAAAAAAATTATCCTAAGGCCTTAAGTAGTACTAAATATATAAAAAGCTAAGCTATTAATTATAAAAGGACAGGCTAAACGCCCGTTAATAAAGTTTTAAAAACTATAAAATTATATAAGTAATAACTTATTATTTAAAAAAGGATTACAACTAGTTTCTCCTATAGCATAATAGTACAAAAGGCACTACATAAGGATACAACAACAAACCATACTCTTTATATTTCTATACACTTAGTAAAAAAAGTTAAATAAGTTATTTATACAAAATAAAACCTAAATAACCTATATTTAAAGCCTTTTATAAATAAAGTTTTAGGTAAAAGTGCCTATAAGTATTACTAATAGTACTTATATTTTAAAACGCTATTTAATATATACATATAAGTAATATAATTATAGTAGATTCCTTAAGTATAAAGCTTAACCTAGCATACGCAGTAGTAAGTAGTATTAAGATAACTAAGAGACCTGTACTTAATACTTCCTAGTCTACCCTTTTAAACACTAATAGCCGTTCCTAACGGCTTCGATCCTAGGCTAAAATCTAATACCACAAACGAGTTTATATACATAAAGCTTAATAAGGATATTTAAATATAAATACTAACAACTACTAAAAAGAAGTGTTATATACTTAAGTTTATTTAAGTATTCTATAGTTTACATCGTCTACTACTCCCTTTTTAATACTATTATAAATTACTAGTAAGAATTCTAGTTAAGTATACGGCTATATAATCTTCCTTTCCTACGTAAATAACTATATACTTTACTTTTCCCTAGAGTACTACGATACAGCTATTAAGCTTATAAAGGCTGTTTTAGGACGGTTCTATATTAAAGAAGGTTAAGACTTATAATAGTTCCTAAAGACTAAAGTTATTTATAACTATAGTAAAGTACTTAAGGCCCCTATAATCCTTTAGTATTAACAGGCTTACTAAACGACTTTAAAAATACTTAATAAAATAAAGGAAAGTATATATGTTCCTAACCCAGCTAAGTAAGTTCTTTTTATTTAAAGGAACAGTAATAAATACAAAAACTAACTAGTATTAAAGTAACGTCGGCTCTATAGTATACCTAGTAACAATAGCCTAGCTTAGTACTACTTTTATAGTAAGCCGTTTTATCCGCTTTAACTAAAATCCCAAGCTGGATTATACTAACAAGGCCAAGAAAGCTATAGACTACCTCTTTTACTAGTACGTATTGTACTTTTTAATACAGCTATAAAAAAGAAAGCTCTAAAAACGGTTTAGTAATTGCTTTAAATACTAACTTTACTAATAATACTATATATTATAAAAACTTTTAGGCCTTTACTATTAATATTTTTAGTAGCTTAGTTAAGTAGTAAGTTATTAAATAGAATATATTTACCTCCTTTACTATAGGGGCTAAACGGCCTACGCTCCCCTAAGTAATAAAAGAAGCTATCTTTATAAGTAGTTTAATAACAGCCCTTTATACGGATTTTAGAAAGAATAATCTAGTAGCTAGTTTATTAGTACTAGTACTAAGTGTTTAGATCTAGTACAATAAACGGCTAACAATTCGCCTTATTAATAAAGACACAGTTTAACTACAAGTAAAGCTACACTATATCAAAATCTATACCCACTACTTATATAAAGATACTTAAAATAGTTGCGTTATAATTAAAATTTTCCTACAATACAGCTATTAGTCGATTAGATTATAAAGCCACTTACTAGTATACACTTTAGAGCGTTCCTTAAGTAGCTAAATTTTATTAACTAAACTAGCCGGCTTAAGATACGTTATTAAGCTAAGCTTAATAGTAAGTAGTTTATTAGTTTTAAATTTATTAATAAGGAATAGGATAATAGATTATAGGCTTTAATTGCCCCGGGGTGGGGGTGTTAATAGGTATAATAGGGGTAATTAAAAGCCGAGAATAAGTAACAGAGATACTAGGCTAGGGAGGTTTTAAAGAGGTACTAATTGCTAAGTAATTACTTAGTAATTAAGCTGTTAAGGTAAAGTACTTATATATATAATGTTAATTATAAAAAAGAAACTTACTATACTAAAGTTTTATACGGTTAATAATTAAAACTTTAGTTTATACTAGTTAATTTATATAGTATAAATAAAACTTTTTTATTACTTATTTAAGTATATAGTAGCTCCGCTAAGGCTAGATGGACGGATACTGTATATAAATATACTTAAGTAGGTAAGTTACTTTATAAAGATACGTTATAGTAACTCTACGCAACTTACCTCCTATCTTAACTGTACTTATAAGTATAATTAATTATTATAAACTATAATATTATTTTAAAGTCTCTTTTACTAGAATAAAAAAATTAAATAAAGTATTTTTTTTATAAGGCTATTAATTAAGTAGTAAAATAATATTATTTTATTCTCTAAAGAGTATAGTAGAAATAAAATACTTATTATTTTAGTAAAATACTTTTGTGCTTTTTATTTATAAGATAACTTTAAAGAATAAATATAACTAACGGAATAAATAAATAAACCCCCTTAAGGCTATGTATATATAATTAAAGTTTTAAGAGTCCTTAAGGAGTAGATAAAAAAGTCCTCTTAGCTATTAAAGCTTAAAAAAACCTTTCCTCTTTAAAATACTTACTATATTAACTTTATTTAGCCTTTTTAAAAAAATATAACTAGTCCGATACTATTAATACTTAATTAATAGTATTAAAGCTTTTAATAAAACGTTAAGATAGTCTTGGGTAAGTTATTTTTTTTTTCTCTAATGTTAACGTTGCTCTAGAGCTGATTCTAACTATTATTATAATAAATCTCCGCCCTAAGCGTAAACTCTTAACTACTACCGCTACTGATAATACCCGCGGCCGCTACACCCGCGAGCCCTTTATTAATATAACCTCTATCGCTAGCGCCTCTATTAAAAACGTAAAAACTTATAAGGCCTATAGTAATAATAAGATCCTTAACTATAAGTTCTGTTTTTTTACTAGCTTTAATAAGAGTAAAGATAAAGATAAAGATAAAGAGGATAGTAAAGAGGGCTTTAATAACAACGCTAATAAAACCTTAAGCTAGTTTATAACTAAGAACCCTTATACTTAACCTACCGTTACTACTACTTATAATAGTTAAGTCTCTTTTATTAGCTCTTGTATTACCTAGTTATTTCTTACTAACGCTACTAGTAATAGGGTTCTATCTTTTTACTACCCCTAGGATACCTCCGCCTTTCCTAGCTACGATAGTAGTATTACTTACTCGTTTTTTATAGCTAGCTTTAGTTCTAAAGCTACCTAGTAAGTAGCTATAAACCTCTTTTCTATAAGTTACAGCACCTTCTCTATCGGCTTTAACGCTACTACTAACTATTAGTTTTTTAACTTTCTCTTTTACTTACTTATTAACCCCTATACCCTAGTTTTCCCCCTTTCTATAAGAGACCTTTACTATAATAGATTACTAAACTTAGTTACTAAGGGCCTTTAGATCCCTCTCTACTATACCCCTAATAGCTTTAGTAGCTAGGTTAACTTTAGAAGTAGTACCTCTAGGTACTATAGTAAGTATAATACTAATAATAAAAGTCTTAAGGGCTCTTTTTAAAAAAAGTCTGTATTAGCTAGTAAGTATAGCTATTATAACTTATTAGGTCTAAACTACTATGTGTCCTATACGTAGGGGATAAGTAGTTAAGAGGGACAGGAAACTTTACTAATATAAGATATAAAAGGACTCTTAGAAAAAGGATTACCTATAGTCTAGGTTTTGTATAGATAAAAAAGACTAAGCGCTTAGTAGTAATTATTAAGTATTTATCTAGCCGGTATTACACTTATTAGTACAGTAGGGATAAGGGAATAGGACGGGTAGATAGTTAGGACTTAAGTATATATAAGACCTACTTTTTATAGTTATTTAGACGTTAACGTTGTATTTAACTTTAGATATCTTTATTACTCTAGTAGTAGCCTCTATAACCCTTTTAGTAGATACTTAAACTAGCTACTTAAGTGCCTTAAGCCCTTAGGATACCTTTAGTAACTATAGTACTATTACTAAACATTAAGCCTTAGCTTTAGTAGATATAAACCTTATTATTAAAAGGCTAGCTGTAATATTACGAGACTGAGTTATATATTAAAACTAACGCACCTACGTTCCTTAAGGGCCTTTACTAACTAAAATATGTAAGTATATCTTTATTTACTACCTATATAGCGAAATTGTCACTCTTAATTTAAATATCCCTCCTATGTTAACTTAAGTATTTAGGCTCTATTAGTACGGTATTTTAGATATTAAGAAGCTCTAGACTCTTTTAGAAAAGCCCCTAGCCTTTAGTAATAATTATCTAAATAATATCTCTATACCTATTATTTTTATTAACTAGCTAATTCTCTTAGAGCCTACCCGGAATAAAAACGAAAAATATAAATAACTATATTACTTTAAATAAAACGGTTTTTTAAGAGTCTTTACTAGAGTAAAGTTATTATATATAAAATTTAGAGCTAAGAACTATTACTATAAAATATAATTTAGTTTTTTTTTCTTTTTTAAAAGTAAACCTTACTTTTAGTTGTTTACTTAATACTATTTTAATTAGTATTATAGAAGGTATAGCTAATATTAAAGACTCTTTAAATTAGTAGTAAAATTTAGTACTAATTAGTAGTTAGAATAACGCTATAGTACTAGAACTTACTATAGTGTACTTACTATAGCTTTTTTTAAATAGGTTAATTAAAAGCCCTATATAAATTATATATAAAAAACCTACTTAGTTAAATTATTTAAACTAGTTTGTTTTTTAAAATAAGTATTATAAATTTTAAGCTTCCCTTTTATACTACAGATAATAATTTTTACTATAACTCTTTTATTATAATTAGTTTTTTAATATTCTAAAGGGACTTTAGTAAAGATACTAAACTAGATATTATTAACTTTATACTATAGTCTCTTAATAGTTACCCCTTTTCTTCTACTATCTCTATACCACATTACTATTAAAGATAGTAATAGATAATATACTAATATCTTAAAGTTATTATAATATCTGTTTTTACCTACCTACTCTTTTTACTATTTTTAAGTGCCTGGTAGTACAGAACGTACTAAGGTACTACTTAGACCCTTAGGAAAACGACTTAATACTATCTTACTAAGTTAGTTTAGCTTAAAAAACAGAACCCTAGCTATTTATATACTGCTATAAGTTTAAGCCTATAGGCACTAGTTCTTATTAGCTGCTTAGCTATGTTCCCGGCTCTTTATACTTATTAATAGTTTAAAAGGTATATAAAAGGGAATAATTATAATATCTTTAAGCCTCTTTAGTATATTTTCCCTTAGTAACTTACTAGCTAGAGAAAGGCTATATTAAATATAACTACCTTTTAGTAAGTATAAAAAGTACTATATTTATAGTATTATAAAAGCTTATTAAATCCTAGATATTACTATTTAACTCTTTTTAACTTTAGTATCCGTTACTTAATCTGTATTTACTATGCATTAATAATAAATACTCTGTAATATAAGTATATTTAATCCGTCTACTTAGAACGGCTTTACTAATTAATATATCCTCTTTAAAGTCTTATTACTATATTAACTTTATAGTTTATTACTATATTAACTTTTTTATTAATAGTTAGTTAAGTACGTGTTATAGTAAGGGTTTAGAACCCTTTTATATCCCCTCTTAATAAATATATAATAAACTTAACTACTATTAACTTATTAAAGGACCTAGTACTACTATAATATTATCTAGTTCTGTTAATAGTGCCGGCTTTAATATCTCTACTAACTTAATATTAACTACTCTACTATAATACTTAAAAAGTAGTTAAATATTAAAATTTAACTTTAGTATTCTATAATATAACTGTACTAGTAACTAGGGCATATTCTTTAGTTCCGGCGCTCTACTGGGATTCTTTTAGAAGCTAGTATTTAGCCCGAGGAGCTAAGAACGAGTAAACCTACTAGCTCTGTAATAAATAAACGGATTAGTTAGGGCTAGGTTTTTTATTACCTTTTTATATTAACCCCTCCCCTTTTTTAAATAAATAAAGTTTATTAGGGGTAACTTTGTTACTTACTTCCTCCCTACTCCGTTTTATATAAGGTCAACTACTTTAGTTATTTTTAGTAGCCAGCCCTTAATTATCGGCCCTATAATACTTGCGTCGGTGGCCTTATAGAGGCCTATAAGTATAGGCACCTAGCTAGTAAGGAATTAGTAAGTAACCTTAAGCTTATGCCTTTTTAGACTTAACTTTTTATTACTTTTAAATTATTTATACTATAAGTTTAAGTACTTAAGTAGGAAGGTAAGGATACTTTACTTAAAAGTACTAACTAATATACTAACTATAGTAAAGTAGTAAATACTATCTTTAAAATTAACGTTACTTAAGTTAAGCTTATGAGTAAAGTAGTCTGCTAGATAGCTATTTAGTATTTTACTATGTTTTAGTTTAATCTTTTATGACTTTAGGAACCTTAGTAGCTCTATTTATTTAGGGCTTTTTTATTAACTAAGCTCTTTTATTTTTAATTAATACTTTTATAAATTATACTACCTCTAGTAGGTTTATAAGTAGCTCTAGGATATTCCGACCTACTAGGTATTATCTATAACAAGCCCCTAGCTCCTAATAAGCTCTATAAGATTAACTTAGCTTAAGTCCTTTAGTTTCTAAACTAACCTATCTATATAGTATATTGTACTACTAAGCTTTTAGCTACTCTTTAGGTTATACTCTTTAATAAAACAGTATAAATAGTTTAGTATATTGTCCCTAAAAACTTAGTAAAATATAAGGTCCCTAATTAAGTAGTAGTCTTTATTATTAAAAACAATATTAAACCGTCCTTTTACCTCTATCTATAGGCTACTTATTATATTAAAGTAGTTAATACTTTAGTTTTTATAAATAATATCTGTTACTTTAACTTATTAATTTATTTTAGTTATAGTTTTCTAAAGCCAAGCCGATATTTTTAACGTTTTAATACTACCCCTATTACTTATTAGTTCGTTTATGTTTTTATACAACACTAAATCCTATACTATATTATCGTTATCTTCTAGCTCCTTAGTTACTATTTAGTTACCTATAGCGTACTTACGTTTAGACCCGTTATTAATTTTAGGTAGAGGGTCTATATTTCTAGTACCTCTATAATAAAGGATCTCCCTTATAATACCCTTTACTTTAGGCTCTAGTTTGTATTCCCTAGTACTTACTTCGTAGTTATAGTAGTAACGCTTTTTTAAAGGACTAACTAGGCTTTTATTATAGAAGAGGCTTAGTATCTCTATAATAAGCGTTAGCTTATTTATAACTAGTGGGATATATAATAAGACTTTTTAATTTAATATAACTATATTAGTTAAGCTCTAAAGTAGACTAAAATATAAGTACTTACTTAGCTTTACTTATTTTTACTTATTTAAGCCTTTAGTAGCCTTAAGTATACTACTAAGCTCTATAATTACTAACCCTAAATCCTTAAAGTATATTAAATAGGACTTAAACTCCTAAACGATATATTTAAATATACTAATAAATACATCCCACCGACTCTATACTAACTTACTCGTAAATATTAATATTACTTTTAATTCTCCTTTAGTTATACGTATCCTAGTAGCAAGGCTTAGACTACTTTATACTAGTATTATTATAGTGCTAGTTAGTGGACTAGATATTTTAACGTTACTAGGTCGGTAATTTTTGGTTTAAGGTCTCTACTATAAAGCGCTATTTAGGTATTTAGTTCGCTATAGTTATAGTTAGCGGGACGTACTATATATAACGAGTAGTAATTAATTAATTTAGTAGAGAAAAGTTAATATTTAAGAACGAAAACGTAGGCACAAAGTAACGCACCTACTAGTTAGAACCCTAGTTGCCCTACCCTACTCTATGTACTATTAGCTAATAATATTAGGAGTAATAATTGTGTGTAATTGTAAAATAAAAAAATAAAAATCCCTACTTAAGTACGCTTTATATATTGTGTTTCTACTTTAAAAAATAATATTCTTTACTAGTTAGGAGTAATATATACCTACTTTTATATAGTATTACCTTTTTTTTTAGGAGAATCTACTAGAAACCTTACTACTACGCTAAAGGAAGGCGATGTTAACTTATTTACGTAACCTACTAGCCCTTTTTGTTTTTAGTATATCTAGACTTATTTAAATAACTATTAGAATAGTTTTAAACTACTCTAGACTCTTATTTAAATATTATAAAAAAAGTTAAAAGAGTTTTAGAAGGTTAGTATTTTATTTATTAAAGTATTTATTATAGAACTAACTATTAAGTTATTAAACTATTAAATATAATAAATAACTAAACTACTATACTTAGAAGGTCTATAGCTTTAAAACTACCTATTTTAAACTATAGTACTTTTAATAAATAAACTATAGTAGCTAAATAGCTAGTTTAATTAAAATAGGATTTTAAAGTAATTAAATATAATTTATTAAACCTTCTTTACTTTTAAGTAATTAAAATTATAAATATATAAATAAAAAGTAAAGTAGTAATATATATTAATAGTACGCCTAGACTAGTTAATATTATTAACTAAGTAGAATAAAGAGTAGTTACTTAAGTTAATTTAATTACTTTAAAAAAAAGTACTAAAAAAGTAATTCTTATTAAGAATAGTAAAACTAAAAGTACTTACTATAAATATTAATAATATTATATAAAAGTATAATAAAGTACTCCTAGTATACTATAACTATACACTTTTAACTTTATACTATACTAACTATTAAGACTTAGTATTTAAAACTAAGTTTTTAATACTAGAATAAGTAGTTTAATAAGTTTTAATTAAGTAGTTTATTAAGGAACTAAAAAATAGTAATCTTTATTAATAAGTTATTATAATAGTAGCTATAACTTTAACTAGCCTTAAACTAGTATATACTATAGTTTAGAATACTTAATAAGTTTTTTAAAATTAGGGAAAAAAAAATAAGTACTTATTAAATAATAAAAGGACTAATTTCTTTTTATACCTAGTATAGTATTAAAACCTTAAACTAAATATAAACTACGTCCTAGTTTAATAAGTAAACTACTTATAGCCGCCTTTATACGTAGTAAGTGCGTTTTAATAGGTACTATGTATAATAATAATTTAAACTTAATTTCTAAACTAAACCTTAGTCCTTTAATAAGTAAAACTATAAAAAATATAGTACTTTTGTATTTAAAAGTTATAAACCTACTTTACTAAGACGTAAAAATAAGAACTTATAGTACCTTTTAAACTAAAAGACTTTTAAAACACACTACTTAATAGTACTAAGAATATAAAGCTAGTAAAAATAATTAGTATTTAGTATAACTAAATAGACTATAAAAAGCTAAATAGTACTTAGAGGGGGATTTTATAGTTATAGTTTATATTTAAAAGTACTATAAAGACTTTTAAAGTCTATAGTAGTATTACTTAACTTTTAAAATTAAGTAAAATAGAATTACTTTAATGGGGATAAAAGAAGTAGGATATGTAGTTTTAGTATATATAATTTAAGTAACTAAAAGGGTTTTAGAATTCCTAATTTAGTAAAAGGCTATTATTATATAGATACTATAGTAGTTAAAGTACTAAAGTAGTAGGTTTACTAGAGTATTATTTAGTAGTTAAGTATTAGTTAATAACTTATATTATTTATATATAAAATAAGTTAGTAAGTAGAAATTAATAAAGATAGATATTTATAAGTAAAAATAAATAAATAATAAAAGGAGTATAATATAAGGGTTAAAACTTATATAAAAGAACTTTACTATAGTAATAAAGAGTACTATATAAAAATAATAATATTTAAAATAAAAACTAAAAATAAAAAAAAAATACTATAGTTTAAATTTATAAAGGGAAAAAACTAGTAACTAAATAAAGGGCTATAGTTTTTTTTAATATAGAAATAGAAAAAGAAAAAGGATAAAAAGGAAAGGTAAAAAAAAAGGATATAAAAAAAAGGTAAAATAAAAATAAAAACAAAAATAAAAAAAAGGATAAAAGAAAAAATAAAAAGAAAGATAAAAATAAGGATAAAAAGAAAAAGATATAAAAGATAAAAAAAAGATAGAAAAAAGAAGGATAAGAAGAAAAAAAAAGGAGGGAGAAAAAGGATAAAAAAGGAATATACTATAAAAGAAAAAAGGAGGAGTTAAAAAAAAAAAAAAAAGTAAAAGAAAAAAGTAAAAAAAAAAAGTAAAAAAGAAAAGTAAAAGAGAAAAGTAAAAAAAAAAAAAGTAAAAGAGAAAAGTAAAAAAAAAAAGTAAAAGAGGAAAGTAAAAGAAGAAAGTAAAAGAGGAAAGTAAAAAAGAAAAAAAAAATAAAAAAATAAAAAAAGAAGTAAAAAAAGAGAAGAAAAAAAGAAAGAATAAAGGGGAGAAAAAGAAATAAAAGAAAAAAAAGTAAAAAAAAATAAAAAAAAAGGATAATAAAAAGAGATAAAAGAATAAAAAAGAAAAAAAAAAAAAAAAAAAAATAGGTAAAGAGTATAAAGTAAAGGAAAGGGTAAGAAAAAAAATAAAAAAAACTTAAAAATAAAAAAAAAATAACTAAAATAGAAGTAGTTAAAGGAATAAGTAAATAGTAGTAAAGTATAAAATAAAAGTATAAAAAGAATATATTAAAGAGTTAAGTTAAGTTAACTATAAAGCTATAAGTATAGTACTTAGGTTTAACTATATTATAGTAACTAAAAAGTAAAGAATATACTAAAGCTACTACTATTTATAGTATTAAAGCTATTTAGTTAATTAAGTAATACTATAAACTATTTTAAAACTCTTTATTTTAGAATTACTTAAACTTATATTAATACTTAAAAATAAATACTTTTAAAAAGTAAATAAAAAATAGTTTAAATTAATAAAAATAAAAAAATACTTAATAAAATAGTACTTATATCTTTTAGTAGCCTATATACTAAATAAGTAGTATTAATATAAAAGTTAAGACTTATAACTAATTAATAACTTAATTAAAACTAGTATAAAGTTTAATTTAATTAAACTTAATAAACTTTTAAAGCTTTATATATACTATAACTATTCCCCCTTTTTACTATAATTTACTTAAAAGAATTTTTTAACTTTTTTTTACTTTTTTTTATATATAACTATAATTACTAATATAATACTTTTATATAAATAAAAATTTATATAACTTTAAAAACTTAAACTATAAAAACTAAACTAACTTTATTAAACTTTTTAAGTTTTACTCTAATACTTAAAAAATATAAGTACTTTAACTTTAATAAATAAAGTAACTCTAACTCTAAATTTAGTTAAAGTTTAAGTACTTTAATTTAACCCTATTAAATAAAACTTATTACTTAAGTTATTTCGGGTTAAGGTTTAGAAAAATTAAAATATTTTTATTAAGTTATTTTTAATAAAACGTTTATTTAAACTATATATAAGTATTTTTATTAAAATATATTTTAATTTTTAAGTAAAGTATAATTATTTCTATTATTATTATAATAGTAAGTTTTATAATATAATAATATTAATTATTATATTTATAAAACTTACTATTATAATATTACTTAAGTTATTTCGGGTTAAGGTTTAGAGAAATTAAAATATTTTTATTAAGTTATTTTTAATAAAACGTTTATTTAAACTATATATAAGTATTTTTATTAAAATATATTTTAATTTTTAAGTAAAGTATAATTATTTCTATTATTATTATAATAGTAAGTTTTATAATATAATAATGTTAATTATTATATTTATAAAACTTACTATTATAATATTTTAGTATTATTTATATAATACTTTAAAAGTAAAATATACTTTAATAAAATATTACTTAAAATTAATTAAATAAATAAAATAAAATAATATAAGTATATTTTAAATATAATGTTTTATATTATTTTTTAAATACTTTATTAAAAAGGGTTTTAGTTAATTATTAAACTTAGTATTACCCTACTTCCTAAAAGCCTTTTAGTAAAAAAAGCTTACGCAAGCTAAATAACCAGTTAGCTATCCAGCTCTACAACGCCCTACTTCCTAAAAGCCTTTTAGTAAAAAAAGCTTGTATAAACTAGATAGCTAATTAGCTATTTAGCTCTATAACGCCCTACTTCTTAAAAGCCTTTTAGTAGAAAAAGCTTATATAAACTAAATAACTAATTAGCTATTTAGCTCTATAACGCCCTACTTCCTAAAAGCCTTTTAATAAAAAAAACTTACCTAAGTTAAATAGCTAGTTAGCTATTTAGCTCTATAATACTCTACCTCCTAAAAGCCTTTTAATAAAAAAAGCTTGTGCAAGCTAGATAGCTAATTAACTATTTAACTTTATAACACTCTACTTTTTAAAAGCCTTTTAGTA
Organism: Colletotrichum musae; assembly: GCA_027406025.1. Classification (NCBI taxonomy): domain Eukaryota; kingdom Fungi; phylum Ascomycota; class Sordariomycetes; order Glomerellales; family Glomerellaceae; genus Colletotrichum; species Colletotrichum musae. Next base: position 105,105 of record JANVYC010000001.1, on the reverse strand, counting down.
GAAAAAGCTTATACAAGCTAAATAGCTAGTTAGCTATTTAGCTCTACAACGCCCTACTTCCTAAAAGCCTTTTAGTAAAAAAAGCTCGCACAAACTAAATAACTAGTTAGCTATCTAACTTTACAACACCCTACTTCCTAAAAGCCTTTTAGTAAAAAAAGCTTATACAAGCTAAATAGCTAGTTAGCTATTTAGCTCTATAACACTCTACCTTCTAAAAGCCTTTTAGTAGAAAAAACTTATACAAGCTAAATAGCTAACTAGCTTATAATTTAACAGAATATAGTTTTTATAATATACTTTAGAATTATAAATATAAAGAAAATAGTTAAATACTAGTATAGTTAAAAAGAAGGAGGCTAACTTAAAAAGTAGGTTATTAGGGCTTATATAACCCTTACTAAGTTATAGCTTCTATAGCTAAGCTACTACAGCTACAGTAATAGCTAAACTACTTTAAATAAAATAATAAAGTATATACTTATTTAGCTTCTTAACTCTATAGCTAAAAAGAACTTAGAGGAAAATACTCTAAAGTAAGTAGCTATTAATACATCTTACTTTAAAGACTATCCGGTCTTTAAAAATAATAGATCCTTCTTTACTACTATTTAAAAAAATTTATTAGTAGGAGCTTTTTAATATCCTTCTTCTTTAGCTCCCCTTCTTGTACTAAAGTTATTATATACGTAACTTTAATAATTCTATCTTTTAAAAACCCCTTTATAATACTCTTATTTATAGTATTGTATATCTCCTGTAGTTCCGGTATCTTCGTTACTATATACTATAAAATCTATTCTAACTTATTTATCTTTATTATACCCTTTTCTTACCCTTTTTCTATACTAAAGAAGTACTTCTACTAGTTTTTAATACTCTTAGGGATAAAAATCAAAACCCTATACTTAAAGTACTTTACTAGTACACCAACAACTAAATACTCTAAAATAGCTAATCTAAAAATACCCTTTTTCTTTTTTTTCTCTTCTTCTTTTAAGTCTATCTTACTAAATAAATACTTTACTATAACTACATCTAACCTTTCCCCTAGTCTCCCTTTTCCTATATTACCTATTATTTTTCTAAACTTACTAACCTTTTTTTTAGTATTATAAGCCTTCTTTAACTCCCCCTACTAACTCCAGACCTCGTACTAGGCTGTAAAATAATATAAGTTTACTACTACTTCCCTTAGTTTAATTAGGATTCTATTTATAGTATCCTAAACTTTAACAAACTTTATTAGTTCCTAAGCTTTACTTAACTTTAAATTTTAGATATACTTCTCCGTTTAACTTAGTTATATAGTACTACTTTTAAAGATATACTCTCTAAATAAAGTATATAGTTACTTCTTTATACTAAATCTAAATATATAAATAAATAATAACTTTTCTATATAATTTATATTCTTTATATTTAATATACTTAAAGATTAACTAACTAGCTTTTTCTTAATAGCTATAAATATTTCTAATTAACTTAGTAAAGAAGTATTAATTTTTATAGTTAGTATATTATAGTTTTAGTTTTTAACTTATTTTTTAATTATATTAAACTTTATATAAGTGGATAATAGTTTTACTCTGCCACTTAGCTATTAATTGTATTTTTTTTGTATTTCTTTATTTCTTCCTTTATTTTATTTATTTATTAGCTATTTAGTATTTATACTACCTACTAGCTATTGTGTATTCGCGCTGCCCGCTAGCTGTTTAGTATTTGTATTAGTATTTATACTACCTACTAGCTATTTAGTATTCGTACTACTTACTAACTATTTAGCATTTATACTACCCACTAGCTATTTAGTATTTATACTACTTACTAGCTATTTAGTATTTGTACTACTTACTAGCTATTTAGTATTTGTGCTACTTACTAGCTATTTAGTATTTATACTACCTACTAGCTGTTTAGTATTTGTACTACTTACTAGCTGTTTAGTATTTATACTACCTACTAGCTATTATGTATTTATACTACCTACTAGCTGTTTAGCATTTATGCTACCTACTAGCTGTTTAGTATTTGTGCTACCTACTAGCTATTATATATTTACACTACCTACTAGCTATTTAGTATTTATACTATCTACTAGTTATTTAGTATTTATACTGCCTACTAACTGTTTAGTATTCGTACTACTTACTAACTATTTAGTATTTATACTACCTACTAGTTATTTAGTATTTATACTATCTACTAACTATTTAGTATTTATACTACTTACTAGCTATTTAGTATTCGTACTACCTACTAACTATTATGTATTTATACTACCTACTAGCTATTTAGTATTTATACTACCTACTAGCTATTTAGTATTTATATTACTTACTAGCTGTTGTGTATTTATACTACCTACTAGCTATTTAGTATTTATACTACCTACTAACTATTGTGTATTTACACTACCTACTAAATATTTAGTATTTATACTACCTACTAGCTATTGTGTATTCGTACTACCTACTGTTTATTATGTATTTACGCTACCCGCTAGCTATTATATATTTATACTACCTACTAACTATTATATATTTGCGCTACCTACTAGCCGTTAAGTATTTAAACTTCCCTTATTCTTAAATAGACTTAGTATAGGTTAATTCTCTATAAAAACTAATAATTAATTATTAATATAAGTTTATTTAAAAGTAGTACTTACTTTTTCTCTTTTTCCTTTTTTTATTATACTAATCCTAATACTCGTTAACTATAATATATATTAGTTAATAAAATATAGTACTATTATTTATATTACTTACTAAGTTCTAAAAAGTTTAGTATTTATATACTTTTTAAAAGTCTTATAAGGTAGAATATAGCTTAGAAATACACTTCTTTAACCTTTTTTACTTTAGTTTCCTTTACTAAAACTTTAATAAAACAAATTAAATAATTCTAATACTCTTTTAGTTCTTTTTATAATTTAACCCCTTAGTTAATAAATAACTATTAACTTTCTTTAATTAAAGTATTATACCTTTCTTAATTTATAGTTTAACTATATATATTATTTTATATTTCACTAATACAGAATTACTTAAATAAATACTATAATAACGTCCTACTTTTAATATAGTCTTAAGTAGTTAAAGGAGTACTCCTATTTCTTTACGTCTTATTACTATAGAGTTACTTAAATAATTACTATAATAACGCCTTACTCTTATCGCAGTTTTCTGTATTTAGAGGGGTAGATTAATTAAATATAGTATTTATAGTATTTATTATGTTTTATTTAAGATATTAATTAATAGTAATAGTTAAGTGTAATTTTAGTAAGAATAATTATTCTAAGTAATGATTTCTGCGTAAAAAGTAAAAATCTAAATATAATAAAGACTAAAACAAACAGTACTAATAAAAGCTCTGTCCCTTTTAATAGATAAGCTACTTTATTCCTTTAATTATTATTTATATACCCTTACTACTTCTTAATTATATACCACCTAGACTACTAAGGTTACTTAGTTTACTTACTCTATATTAAGCTAGTCCCCCTAAAAGTAAGAGTATGTACCTAAATTCAGCTTAATCCTAACCTAAGTAGATACTTTAATACACAATATAGGTAATAAATAATTAATTTTAATATCTAAAATAATAATTTATTTAAGTTTATAAATAATTAATATTTTAAGTCTATATAACTTTAAAATCTAAACTCCTAGGTACTTATTACTAGTCTAACTACCTAAGGGTGAACCGTATTTTAAATAGCTTTTATAGTCTATATATCCTTTAATTTTACTAGTAAATCTATGTAGTTCCTAAATAAACTATCTTTATAATATAGTATCATATACTTAGTGTTAGTACTATCAATAGTAAATACCCTCTTAGTCGAGATTACCCTTAGTACCTATAAGCTATATATATACCTTTCTATATATAAAACTATTTTTTTATTTTCCTTTAACCTATTCTTAAAGTAGTGCTTATAAAGCTCCCTACGGTTCTTAACCTATAGGAGTACTAAGTAAAATATAAAAAAGTTCTTTATATAAAGCTATTTAAAAGTATACTCGTTTATATCTCTAGTAGTACTAGGCTTTAATAACCTTTTAAAGTAGCTAATCTTATTAAGGATAGCCTAGTATAACTTATACTAGTAATGCCTAGTATACCCTTAGTTAGTATAGTTGTTTTTTTGCCCCTATATCTTTTAAAAGTACTCTTTTAGTATACTTACGGTGTTGCTACTACCTTAGAAAACCGTTATACTAGCCGTATTAGTAATTTCTTTAATTTAATACTAAACAAACTTAACTATATTCTAATTAACCTTTTATATAAATTCCTAGTTCTACTTCTATTTAGGTATAATATAAAGTAGTACCTCTTAATAGAAGGATTAAAGTAAGAGATATAAGGCTAAGTCATAGGCCTATCTTATACCTTCTTCTAAATTTAACTAGTACCTCTCTAGTTACTTAAGACACTTATAGAATAGATCTTACTTACTACTACTTAACTACTAAAACTTCTACTTTTCTATACTAGTTTAGAAATTAAGTAGACTAAAGTTTAGTTTAAAGTTATTATATACTAAGTACTTATTCTAGTAGACTATAATTTCTAGCAAAAAGCCAAAGCTATATATCTTAATTATCTCTGCAAGGCCAAGACCCTTCTTTACTAACGTCTTTTTTTAAAGAGATACTATCTCTTTTTAAAGAAATACTGTCTCTTTTTAAGGAGATATTAACGGGATTTAGTGATTATTTATTAGAATATATTAGAATTAGGGATTAATAGAGTTAAAGAATAATTATAGAATAGTAACTAAGATACTGTAGAAAAGTGTAGTTATCTTTGTAATAGTATTTAGTAATAGAAGTATAAAGATTTAAATAGTGTTTATAAAAAGGAGGTATAAGCTAGTAATTATCTTAATAAATTCCTAATATATATAAGAGTTTATATAAAAAAATACCTTTTTATAGGGATAAAGTAGTGCCTTTTTGTTATAGTAGTTAAAGAAATAGCCCTTAGTAACTAACCTTATAAAGCTATTATTTTTAAGCTACTCCTTATCTACCTTTTTAATCTTTTATACTAACTATAAAGTACACCGCTACTCTACTTACTAGTATATATACTAGTCCTTTTTCTCTAGGTAGTATCTTAAAGAATTATTAAATTTAAGTAAAACAGTATTTAACTTTTTATAGGCCTTAACTAAAGTTACTTACTTTATAATCCCCTTTAGTATATTATTATTATATCCTCCGTTTACTAAATAAGTATAACTATATAGTCTTCTATTAACTAAACTTAAGTACTCCCAACTAATAGTATAACTTTAATAGTAGTATAAACTATAGTTAAAGATTTTATAGTTTAGTTTAAACTTAAAGGTAATACTATAAGAGTCTTAGAGGTAGTTAACGTAATATAAGGTATAAGTACTACCTTTAACTATTAGGGTTAGAGGGTCCGTTAAAACATCCTTATTAAGACTAAAGGGTAACAAAAGGGTGTACTTAATATCCTACTTATAGAGGAACTAGATAGTATTTAACTAGTAGTAGTACTAAGTAAGTTAAATCCAAAGCATAGGATCCTTTTACAATAAGCTCTATTCTACAACTAGGTTAAGGAACTAAGGGGATAATAAGCTATTTATTACTACTCTAGAACCTAGTAAGTTAAAGCGTATAGTATTAAATAAATCCTCTTTTACTTTTTTTTTTTAGTTATTCTAAAACCTAGTTAAGCACTTCTTAATAGTCTATACTCTACTATAGCGCCCCTTAGTATTCTTTTAATTTAGTAAAAAGAAGAAATTACAAAAGTCGTTTTTATCCTTAACTATAGCGTTTACTTATATACTTATCTTATAAGTTAACTATATATATTTCTTAATACTAGTACTAATAAAGAATACACCCCCCCCCCTACTAACCTTTTATTTAGCATTACATACTTACTTTAATATATTCTTAAATAATTAAAGTATATACCTTTATATTAATAGTTCCCCATACGTAACTTATAAACTTAAGTATACTACATTATTATAAAAAGACTTATATTACTTATCTTTTAGTTACGTCTTATAGACTAACTTTTTCTTAACCTTTATTAGAGCCTTATATAGGTTAAGAAAGAATATATAAATTAACTCTCTAGCTATTAATATAAAGCGTATATAAGGGATTCTATAGAGTCTAACTTATAGTATTTTACTATTAACTATAATCTTACAGCTAAGATAAATACTAGTACTAAGTACTAGATATTATGTAGATAATAGTATTAAATCTATTAGAGATTTAAAGTTGCTAAGTAAGGTTATAACGTTTAAAAAGCTATTAATATTAAAGGTAGTTAAAGCTATAAGTATTAATAGCTCCTATTTTAACCCTAGCTTAATTTAAGGCGGCTTTAAGTTTATTAATAGGACCCCTAAAGTAAGCCTCCCTATTAAACTAATACTAAGGCTCTAAAAGTATACTTCGCTTATTCTTACTAAAATTCCGGGTATTAAAGAAGACCTATTAAGTCTAAGTTAGTTATAAGTAGGAAATTTTGTTTGTATCTTAGCTTTTACCTCTATAGTAAAATCCCTAATACTCTTAGTAGCTATTATTATATAGCTTAAGGACTACTACTTACTATACTTAGGATATATAATTAAACTAAGCTTTATAATAACTATAATATATTTAGTAAGCTTGTTCCGGTTATTAACTAGACCTATAACTTAAGTATAAACTTTTTATTAATTAAAGGTAAATATAAGCCTAGGGGTTAGGGCTATAGAGTTTCTTGAGGTTGTGTTATTATTATTATCGTTTAATTCCTTAAAATCCTTATTTATAAAGGAAAACTAGGGGTTATTATTTTCCTATCTATTAATACTACTATCTATATTACTATAAATAGTATTATCCTTAATATTATAGAAACTAGGATTGCCCTTGTTATTATTAATAAACCTATTATACATACTCTCGAAGTTAGTAAGCTTACTAAAATTCTAGTTTACTAAATTCCCTTTACTTTAACCTTATTACCTAGTATTTATATATTTACTTTTATTTTAACTAGAGTTACTTTTATTTTAGCTAGAATTGCCGTTTTAGCTAGAATCGCTCTTATTTTAGCTAGAGTTATTATTATTAAAATAAAAGTTATTATTATTAAAGTAAGAGTTACTTTTACTAAAGTTAAAATTACCCTTAATAGAGGTAGGTATAATAAAGTAGTTATAAGGAGTAAGTAAGTAAGTATAAAAGGTATTACTTAATATAGTAATTTAAAGTTAATAATTTAATAAAGTATTATTTATATTTAAGTAATATTAATATATACTTATGTTACTTAGTACTTTTAAAAGGACTTAGGGGATATTAAAACCTAACCCTAACCTATAACAACTATAGTACTACTTCTTAGCTTAAACTAAGTAGTAGACTAGATTTAAGGCTATATAGGCTTAAAACACTAGTAACTATATTAGAGTTTAAAATACAAAGACGCCACATTAACTAAACGCCTTATACCTATAGGTAATACATAATAAAAAAGGAGTAAATAAAACTAAAACAGTCTATATATAATAGAGTTAGCCCCTCTTATTTATAGGTATAATTAAGAGGTAGAGTAGAGTTTTTATAAATAACTTATAGGTTTTAAATATTAACTTAAATTAAAACCCGTATAAGTTAAAAGTCCCTTAATTAACTAAACTAACTAAACTAAAAACTATCGCCTATTTAATACTTTACTTAGTATTTTAACTCTAGTTTAGTTACGTTCTACTTCTATAACTCTTACTACTTAAGTAATCCTAATTATAAAGTAATACTTTATATACTATTTAGCTATAAGCTACTTTAGTTTAAAAACTAAAAAAAAAAAAAAGTAGTTTTAAATATTAACCTCCTTAAAGAAATTACCCCTATTCCTTAACTTATCTATCACTATTACCTAGCTTTTTTAATTCTATAATAATATTTATATTCCTCTATTACTAGTTAGTCTTACTATCTAATATCACCTCTTTATATTTACCCCTCCTCTCCTTTAAATAAATAAAGTTTATTAAGGGCAACTTTATTACTTACTCCCTCCCTACTCTACTTTATATAAAGTTAACCACTTTAGTTATTTCTAGTAACTAACCCTTAATTATTAACTCTATAATACTTATATTAGTAGCCTTATAAAGGCCCATAAGCATAAGCACCTAGCTAGTAAAAAACTAATAAGTAACCTTAAACTTATACCTTTTTAAACTTAACTTTCTACTACTTTTAAATTACTTATACTATAAATCTAAGTACTTAAGTAAAAAAGTAAAAATACTTTACTTAAAAGTATTAACTAGTATATTAACTATAGTAAAGTAGTAGACACTATCCCTAAAATTAATATTACTTAAGTTAAGTTTACAAGTAAAGTAGTCTACTAAATAGCTATTTAGTATCTTACTATATTTTAGTTTAATATTTTATAACTTTAAAAACTCTAGTAGCTCTACTTATTTAGGGCTTTTTTATTAACTAAACTCCTTTACCTCTAACTAATACTTTTATAAATTATACTACTTTTAATAAGTCTATAAATAGCCCTAGAATATCCTAACCTACTAAGTGTTATTTATAATAAGCCCCTAGTTCTTAATAAACTCTATAAAATTAACTTAACTTAAGTCCTTTAGTTTTTAAACTAGTCTATCTATACAGTATATTATACTATTAAACTTTTAACTACTCTTTAAGTTATACTCCTTAATAAAACAGTATAAACAGTTTTATATATTATCCTTAAAAACCTAATAGAATATAAAGTCCCTAATTAAGTAGTAGTTCTAGTTATTAAAAATAACGTTAAACTATTCCTTTACCTCTATTTAAAAGCTATTTATTATATTAAGGCAGTTAATACCCTAGCTTCTATAAGTAATATTTATTACTTTAACTTATTAGTTTATTTTAGCTATAGTTTTTTAAAGTTAAGTTAATATTTTTAATGTTTTAATATTATCTTAGTTACTTATTAGTTTATTTATATTTTTATACAATACTAAATCCTATATTATATTATTGTTATTTTCTAGCTTTTTAATTACTATTTAGTTACTTATAGTATACTTATATTTAAACCTATTATTACTTTTAAGTAAAGGGTCTATATCTCTAGCACCTTTATAATAAAGGATTTCTTTTATAATACCCTTTAGTTTAAACTTAAGTTTATATTTCTAAGTATTTACTTTATAGTTATAATAGTAACGCTTTCTTTAAGGACTAGCTGGGCTTTTATTATAAAAAAAGCTTAGTATTTCTATAATAAGTATTAACTTATTTATAGTTAGCGGGACACATAATAAGGCCTCTTAATTTAAAAAGACTATATTAACTAAGCCCTAAGGTAAAAGAGAATATAAGTACTTACTTAGCTTTACCTATTTCTACCTATCTAGGCCTCTAGTAGCCTTAAGTATACTTATAAACTTTATAACTACTAACTCTAAATCCTTATAGTATATTAAATAGAACTTAAACTCCTAAATAATATATTTAAATATACTAATAAATAAATTCTACTAACTCTTTATTAACTTACTTATAAATATTAATATTATTATTAGTCCTCTTTTAGTTATATATATTTTAGTAATAAGGCTTAGCCTACTTTATACTAATATTATTATAGTACTAAGTAGCTAACTAGATATTTTAATATTAATAAGTTAATAATCTTCTTTTTAAGGTCTCTACTATAAAGCGCCGTTTAAAAATTCAGTTTATTATAGTCGCGGGTAGTAGAACGCATTATATATAATAAGTAGTAATTAACTAATATAGTAGAAAAAAGTTAATATACTAAGTACCTTACTATATCTAAGTTATCTATAGTATAAACTAAGGCCCCGCGGATAATACATAAGTACTAAAGCCACTTTAGAAAGCTAAACGCCCAGAGTAAAGCTAGTTAAGGGTCCCCTATAGATAGCCCTACTATATCCTATACCCAGCCCTTAAGTCCTAGCTACTCTTACCCCACTCCTACTCTTTTAATTTTAAAGTTATATACCCTTAAAAGCCTATATCTATAGAATAGACTACTTTTTACTTACTAATATACTACTTACTAATATACTCCTAAATAATAAGTACTATAAGCGGCTTTAAAAACTATACTAAATACCCGTTCTTAAATATAACTTTTATTAAAAATATAATTATAACTAAATTACTAAGCTTCTAGTTAATATAAGTTTTTAGTTCTAGTATTATATTTAAGTTTAGTACTAATAGGTTTTAATTAATAAATTAGAATACTAGTTTCTAGGGTCCTTAAAATAAGATTTAAGTATAAATAAAAAGTAATTACTTTTACTATATATAAATTTAAAAGTATACTTTCTTATTAACTTTATATTCTCTACTAACTAAATAATACTAATACTATAACTAATATACTTTTCTAGGATAGTTTAAAGTAGTATAGTATAACTTTAATAATTACTATAGCCTTATAGATAAAAGGATTATCCTTAATACTAAAGAAAAAAAGACACTTAATTAGAAATACTAACTTAATAGTATACTACCTATTTACTAATACTATTTTATAGAATAAAAACTAAACTAGCTTTGATAATTTAAATAATACTAATAGTTAAAAGTAGCTTAATAACTAGCTATTATAGTCTAATAAAAAGGACAAGTAATCGGCCCCTTTAAGTAGTACTAATAAGTTTAATATACTATAAAAAGATAAAACTATAAAAAGAGAGGGTACTAAAGAAAATAGAGAAATATCTAATAGTACTGCGTTTAATATAAAGGAAGAAGAAAAAAAGGGTACTAAGGATGTACTTAATAATTTATTAAAGATATTACTTTATAATAAAGCTATAGGAGAAGAAGAGTCTTATAAAGAAAGGGCAAGAATAGCTAGTAACGCGGCCTTTAAAGCTGTTATTCTAGTCCTTAACTATAAGTTATAGTTTATTATCTAATTTAAATACAGTATTAAAAAACTATTTAATAATACTAACTTAAAAGGTAGTAATATTATAATAGTTTATCTCCCTATGTCCTTTAGTAGTAATATATTAAAGTACAACCTTAATACCTATATAACGCAGTTTATTATTAAGTTGATAAATACACTAATTATAGTTACTAAGAGTTAACGTATAGAATAGATTTAACTTAGTTTAGTTAATATAGTAAGTATAACTAAGATGTTTTTTAATAACTTTTTTGCTAGTATAAAAGAGAACCTCTTCTACCTTACTATAGAGTTAAAGGGCCTTAAAGAGAGAATAGTTACTATATAATAGATTAAAGTTAGTAACGCACTAGCTAAAATCTAAGAGTTAGTACAATTAGTTATAAGGCTATAAGTTAAAACTAATTACTCCTATTATTAGTCTATCCTTTATAAACTCTACTTAATAAGTATAAAGAAAAAATAGGAAGTTATTAAAAAGGCTATTACTTTACTAAAGAAAAGTCCTACTAAGATATAGATTACTAACTAGTATTCTAACTTAGTATTCTAACTAGAAGTAAATAGTTTTAGAATAAAAAGAAGAGTAACCTAAGTTTCTAAAGCTAAGGATATTATTATCCACCTCTTCTAAATTAATAAAAACGAGTTTAACTATATACTCTAAAAGGCCGAGATACTATAGGTCCTTTATAGTAAGTAGGGAAAGGGTGTACTACTTTTTTACCTAAGAAGTATTACTAAGTAAGTAATAAACGGCCTCACAGCTATATAGACGTATTTATAGCCCTATACTAATATAAACTAGTAACCACTTAAGGTTAATAGCCGTCTTTAAATAGTCTTAAACCCTAAATATCCTTAACTAGACCCTTAACCACAACAGCAACATCTTTACTATATTATCTAACTAATTTATACTCTACGTTACCTACGCAACTACCGTAATAAACAGCACCTATATAGACTTTAGTATCCCCAACCCAACTATAGCCTAAATTAATTTTACGCCTAATATACTATAGCTTTATACTATATTAAACGTTACTAGGTAGTTTAAATATATATACTAGTTTTATAAAAGTACTAGGTAGTACGGCGTTAGTAGTTTTAAAGATATTACTAATACGTATATAACTACTAACGGCCCTTCCTTATTAACTAAAGAACTAGCTACGCTTTAGTAATACTATTTATTTAGGGCGTTCCGCAAGTTATTACGGAGTAGAATTAGCTCGCTACTAAGAAAACCAGCGCCTTTTATCCTAAGGATCTATTCTAATATATTATATTACTAGTTATATATAAAAAAAGGACTTATTTCCCCTTAAATAGTAATTTTAATAAAATATAACTAATAACCGTAAATATAGTATATAAGCTATAACTATATAGGTTTAAAAACTAATTAGTTTTTAAATAACTTATTTTAAAATCTATCTACTATTAAATTTTTTCTATATTTACATTATATTAAATATATATAAACGCGTTATACATAATAGAGTATATATAGTAGGCGGTTAATTTACGCGTACTTACTTAATTTAAAAACTACCTAGTATTAAAGTAGTAGGTAGTTAATCTATGTATACCTACTTAATTTAAAAACTACTTAGTTTTTAAATAATCTAGTCCTAGAATTTACCTAGCGTATCGTTACCTTATCTTTTTTTATTAACTTCTTCCTTTTTTTTTCTCTATACTTCTTCTATAAAGTCCTACTATCTACCTTAAAATATACTATAAATAAAATAATCCTACTTCTATAACTTAATTCTACTAAAGACGGGTAGAGCTTGTAGCTTGCAACGATACTAGAAGATAGCTTATAGAATAAGAGTACTATATTTAATACAGTATACTACTATTTCTCTTAATTACTTTTAATATCTTTTTTAATAAGTTTATAAGTATTAAAAATTATTAACTAATTTGTTATAGTAAATAGGTTTAATATTAAAAGGCTTAAGGCCTTTTTTTAAAGAGTCTTAAAGTATATAATAGACGCAATTAAAAGATTTAAACGCGGCACTTAAGCTGCCCCTAAACCTATCTTTATTAATAACGTAGTTATTAACTTAGATATTTCTAAAGAAATTATCTAGAGTAATTTTAGAATTATAGCTTATGAGTTTTTATAAAACCTAAGTAGATACCCTTTTATAATTACTAAAAACAAGAAGTTAGTGATGCTTATTTTTAATAAAAAGGCCCGGTTAAATATGTATGCTTTTTTTTTTAAGTACTTCTTTTAGAATACTAAAACTAACCTTAAGGAGCTTGTTTAAAGCTTAGAGTCCTACTATAATAGTATATATACTAATAGAATTATAATATCTAAACTAACTTATATACTTAATTTAATTCTTTTAGTAGTCTGTAAAGTGTTACTAATTAACTATAAAAGTATAAACTTAATAGTTACTGCCCTTTAGTATAATAAGTATAATGTTTACTTTTATAATACTTATAAATATATTAAAGAGTAAATATCTTAACTAAAGAATAACTCTATTAAAGAGTTTATATATAAATATAAATTAAACTAATAGTATAATTAGGGAAATATAACTATTATTAAAGAAGTTTTTACTTAAATATTAAAATAGACTACTAAAAAACTAAATAAGATATTAAAGAACACCTATGTTCCTTAGGTACTAATGTTTATCTAGGGGGACGGGGTATTCCTACTCCTACTAATAATAAGAACTAAGTATAAATACCCTTCCCTCTTTCTAAGCTAAGTTTACTAAACTAACTATTTTACTATATAGTTATAAGAGTCTAATTCTAGTACTCTTATTACTCCTAGAGATTATAAAGGTACTCTAATACTTACCTACCACTAAAAGTATATTTTATAAAATTACTCTTTATATACTTAGGCCCTTTAAGTTGTTTTAAAATAACTATATACTTATTTAGGAATAAGAATTTATAAAAAGCCTCTTTATTTTTAATATAATTAGTTCTATTTAACTATCTAATTAATATAGTATTAATATTAAAATAAAGGATAATAATAAAGATAATAATAAGAGTAAGAATAATAATAAGGACGAGGACGAGAATAGGGATAAGGATAAGAATAAGAACGGAGATAAGAATAAGAACAAGAACAAGAACAATACTACTATAGTTAATATAAACTAAACAAGTTAAAAAGGGCAAAACAGTATAATTAAATCTATTTAAAAACTATATATTAAGGATAGCCTTAGTGTATATAGTAAAAATAAATAAAGATTATTTTATTAATAAATAAGTCTATACCTTTATTACTTATATACTAAGTTATATAATAGTAAAACTACACTACTAAAGCCGGGTTAAAGGGACAGTAACTAGACTTAACTATATTAAAGATAATTACTAAATTTATTACTATAAATAAATTTAGTACTAAAAAGCTTAAGTCCTTTTATAAAGGAATCTATAGGTATACTAATAATTTAATTAAAAGATCTAAAGGGACTAATATTAAACTTAAACACAATCCTATTACAGGTACCATCACTAGCATCAAAGTTTATATAAATATTAATATAAACTACCTTAAAAAAATAGCTTATAAGCTCTATAACACTATCACTAATAAGTAGTCCTAATTATAAAGAATAATAAACAGGCCTTAATATAACTTAATAGTTAAAATCGTATTCACTTATACACGTTTTACTTTAAAAAGCTAATAAGTATTATAAAAGCTATTTAAAAGCTATATAACCTTTAAACCCTATTATATTTATAAAAAAACAATAACTAATTATTTTCTCTACCCAGGGGTTACTTTACTAGTCTATTACCTAACTTCTTCCTTTTAAACTACTAATAAATATAGTAAATAAGTTAAAAAGGAACTATCTATTCAGGGTCACTAAGTTTAAAAACCGTCTAAACTCTAAATAAGTTTATTTTAAGTTTTCCTTAGTACTAACACAGTCTACGTTTATACTAACACAAATAAATACAGATACATTACATATAACAGAGTACTTATCCTCCCTTCCTCTTCTCTACCTTTCCTATATAATCTTCTATAAAACACCACTAAGTAAACACACTAAAAAACCCCCTTCCCTAACTTAACTTAACCTATATATAAACTATTAAACTCTTTTAGTCCTTTATTTACTAACCTTAAATACACAACTTACTATAATACTAATAATACTAATAATACTAATAATAAAGTCAGTAAAACTAACACTAAAACTACTATCCTATATCTATAAAAATAAAGGCACTATATTTAACACAATATAACACCTCCTTTAGTAGTATTTAATATATTTCCTAATACCCTTATAAGTATTAAACGTAATTACTTAGTTTATTACTACCAACTCATTAAATACTAATAAACTTAAGGCCTTTACTTAAAGAGTTTTAAAGTATATAGTAGAGTTAATTAAACAATCTAAACAGGCCACCCAAACTACCCCTAAACCTATCTCCTTTATAAACACAATTACCTATATAGTTATTTTTAATAGAATCAATACTTACTAGCTTAGAAGTATAGCCCATAACTTTTTTAAAAAACTAAATAAATATAAATTAAAAATAACTAAAAATCAAAAATAAATAATACTCCTTTTTAATAAATAAGCTTACTTAAATATATATGCTTTTTTTTTTAAGTACTTACTATAGAATACTAAAGATAATTTTAAATAGTTAATTAAGAAATTAAAGTCCTACTATAGTACTAAGTACGCTAACAGACTTATAGTATATAAACCATCTTACGTACCTAGTAGTATTATTAAAGTTACTTATATTATAATACTTATTAACTAAAATAGCTTAGACCCCATAGTTATAGCACTTAAGCGTAATAAAAATAACGTCTCTTTATACAATAGCTACTAGTATATTAAAGAGTAAATATCCTAAAAGGGTACTAACCCTATTAAGGAGTATATTTATAAATAAAAACTAGACTAACGTTAGGGAGAGGGTAATATAACTATTATTAAAAAAGTACTTATTTAGGCATTAAAACGGACCCCTAAGAAGCTAAGTAAAATACTTAAAAACGCTTTTATTCTTTAAGTATTAACGTTTACTTAAGGCAATAGGGCATATCTACTCCTACTAATAATAAAAACTAAGTATAAATAAAAGTACCCTCTCTTATTTTTAAACTAAGTTTATTAAACTAACTATCCTACTATATAGTTATAGGAGTTTAATTCCAGTACTATCTATACTTCCCAACTTAATATACATACTAAAGTACTTAACTACCACTAAAAGTATATTCAGCGATATTACTTATTATATATATAATACCGTTCTATAGTTTAACAATAGTTATACGCTTTATAATAATAAGGGGATTTTATATAATTAACCTCTTCTTAACGTTATTAAATATATTTAACTAAGGCAGTACCCTAATAACGTTAAGATAAAGGATAGTAATAAAGATAATAACAAGGGTAAAGATAAAAATAAAAATAAGGGTTTAACTTTATTATTATTTTTAGTAGTATTTTTTAACTTAATAAATAAGGGCAAGAATAGGAACAAGGACGATAATAAAAATAATAATAATAATAAAAATAATAGGAATAAGGATAATAACAGAAAGGATACTATTATAGTTACTACGGGTAGGTAAATAAAGTTAAAATAGTATTATAGAAATATTTAAAAAATATATTAAAAACGGCTTTAGAATATATAGTAAATATAAGTAAATATTATTCTATTAATAAATAACCCTATACTTAAATATAAGTTAAGTTATATAAAAAAGAAACTATAATACTAAAGCTAAAATAAAATAATAGTATTAAGAGTTAAGTAGATTTTTTTCCGTAAAAGAAGTATCCTTTAAAGCCTAGTCTATATATTAGTATTAATTTTAAAGCTATATAGTCTTTAAATATTCTAGGTATATAGCTACCGCGCCCTACCCTTATATACGTCTATAATAACAAAACAGCAGGTAAATAACTTACTACACTTACTAACCTTCTTCCCCTCCCTTACTAACTTATATTTTCCTACCTTTAATACTTCCTACTTAACCTATTATTAAAATTATACTTTACTTTATTCCTATTACAATATCCAACTCACTTATATAAAGCCTATCTAAAATATCTTTTCTATTAAAGCTTTATAATAAGTTCAGAATCCTTAATAATAAACCCTACTACTAAGTTATTAAACTCTTTTACTAAAAAACCTATAAGTCGTAGTTAAAAACTATCACTAATCTTATTATTTACCCTAAGGGGCGGCTTCTTATACTATTCCCTAATATCTTTTCTTTACTTTATTAGTAAAAAAACTACTATTAATAAGAAACTACTATTATTAGTATTATATTTCAGCAATTCTACTTAAATTCTACTTATAATAATAAAATCCTTAAACTAAATAAAGAATTAAAAGAACTACTACTTACTCTTTATATCTTTTTAATTAACTAATAAATTATTAATTATCTTTAGTATATAGCCCTAGAATTAATTAGTATACTAGTATATATATTAAAAGCCTACTTTTATACCTTAATAATTTACTTTATAAGTTCTTTTACTTACTTTAATTTATTTTTATATTATATACTAAATATATAAGTAGTTATACCCAGACCTTATATCCTATAACGGTAAAACTAAGAAAAGCTAAAACGCCTAAGAGATACTGTTACTACATAAAATCATAGTTTTCTACAGAACTATAACTTAAAATAACCTTAGAGTTAAAATACATAGAATAATTAAAATACATAAGTCTACTATATATCTTAATCCTAAATAAGTATATAAACTATACTACTCTATATTAATACGTTTAATATTTCTATAGTCTCTTCCTTATACTAGAATAGTCACATCCTCTATATAGTTTAGTTTTATAACATACTAATACTTAATACTAGCGTTCTAAAGTTAGTACTTAGCGCACTCCCAGCCCTAGAAAAACTCAATATAATTAACTACAATCTACTATATTTTAAAAGTATTCTAGATATTCTTAATATACTATACTATATACTTAAAAAATCCAGTATAAAGCCTACTAGTATTAAGTTCTTCTTTAAAAGCTATAACAAGCTAAACAAAAACACAGGCATATACTTTATTTTAAAAAAACCTTTAAAAATATAGAATATTACTAAGGCCGTTTTATAAATAATATTTATTATAGTATTAAAAGCCCGGGCCTTAGGTATTAACTTTATATTAAAAAGTAGAGCTTTTTATTAGTTTTTTAACTTAGTACTAATAAAGCCAAGTACTATAGTAATCTTTTTTTACTATCTTCTTAACTAGCTTAATACCCGTAAGTACAAAAACTACTATACTATATTATAATAAAAACGCTAAGGCTTTAAAGAGTAGCTACTCCTTACCCTCTATCTTAGTAAGAGTAGTAATATATATAGTACACAACACTCTATATACCTATTAATATAGCAGTATAACTACTATAACTAAAATATAGTTAGTATAATATTTAAAGAGGGGAGCTATATTAAACTCCCTAACTAGTATACCTACCTCCCTTATATTTTAAAGAACAAGCTTAATAGAAAGATCTACTACTTTATAAAGAATCAGTAAACTATACTTATAAGCTTTATTTACTCTAATTCCTAAATACCCCTAGCCTTTTACCTAGCCTATTATACTAATAACTAACTTACTAATACTATTATACTAATCGTTATAAACCCCTTTATTACTAACCTATCTATACTAGAGTTATACCACCTAAAAACCCTTAAAAAAAGCCTTAAGGTCTATATTATTTAATAAGTATACTTTTAAAACTAAAAGTAAATTAAGCCTTACTTATACTATAAAGAGCCCGTTATAAATAACTATATCTAAACTATAAAACCTAACTAGAATATAGCTTACCCTTATACTAGCACAAACTATTAATAAACTTAAAAGTATATAGTTTAAAAAATAATTATAAAGTAAACCCAACCTACTATAAAGAGTAGTAAACCCACTAAATTCTAGTAAAGTAGTTACTATACATATAACATAATATACTTATTCATCTATAAAGTATAGAAGCGTAGTTAATTAACTATATAAAATTAGTATATTATATAGTATAATTATAGAATAGTAACCTTTTATAAAAAGTATTAAAAATAAAAGGCTTTATATTTTAAGTTCTTAACTTTAAATTAAAAATACTACTTTCTTTTAATAAATAATTTAATTACTTAAGTTTTAAAACAATCTAGACTTAAAATACATATATAGACCTACTTCCGTTTTTAACACTATTTAGTATTAAAAAGTTAGTTAATCTACTCCTATTTTAATACTATTTAGCATTAAAAGGTCAGTTAGCCCTACTATACCTTAGATCTTTTAACACATCTATATACAGCCTAGACTAAACTACTAGTATAGTACAACAATACCCGCTTTTTAATAATATATTAGTAATAATATAAATAGAATAAGATAATAAGGGAAGGATATTTAATAATAGTTTATTACTTTTACTTATTTTTATAAAAAGCTAAAGTATTTTTAATTATATTACCCCTATTTAGTCTAGTAATACTATATATATATACTTACTTAACTATTTATTATACTTAGTACAATATATCTATTAACCGACCCTATTTACTATAGTATTATAAAAAGGTATCTTAAAAAATAAATAAAAACTTATAGTGCGTTTTTATTTAATAACTTAATAATACTAGGATAGTTAATAAGTAGTAGTAAATATAAATTAGGAATAGAGCCTTTATCTTTATTAAGGGGTACTAAAAAAACAAAAAAGATACTAAAACGTTTTTTACTAACTATAAAAAAAAACCTATTAATTTAATAAAGCTATACTAACATTCTAATTCTTTAATAGCTCTTTTATACTAGTCCTTAAACCCTAAAGGCAAGCTATACAGGTACTGCGTATATAACAATTAATAATAACAGTACCCTACTAAAGTCTACTATTAAGATTTATATACTAATTTTACCCCTAAGTATAAATAAATACACTACCTATACTTTTAATAACTAGTATAGTAGTACCTAGTACTATAGCACCCTACTAAAAATTAAACATCCTTTTACTAAAACAAGTACCCCCATACCTATATTACTAAAAACCCCCCCGCTTAGTAGCAATACTACTAGTTACATATTACGGAAAGTATAGTAGTTATACTTCTAAAATAACCCTAAAGGGACGCATAACAACAATAAATACTAAAACCAATACTAATACCTAACTAAATACCCTCTATATTATACTAATAAATTAATAACTAAGAATTATTTTAGAGCTACTAATAATCCTATATATCCTACTTTATTAAAGTACTATAGTGTAACTACGTAGTATATTGTAATAGTTACTAAGCTATAAAGTACGTTATAAAGGACTACTTAAGGCCGCTTACTTAAACTTATAAAGCATTATACTAAAATTTATATACTAGTATACTTAAACAAAAATAAGCTAAACACAAACAAAACACTACTAGTAGATATTAAAATTTAAATAGCGTTGCTACTACTACCTGTATTAATACTAGAAATACTATTATAGTAGACGTAGTTATAATACTTAAGTAGAAAATAATATATATATATATACTTTAAGTATTAAAAATAGAGAGTTATTTATT
The DNA here is from genome assembly GCA_027406025.1 of Colletotrichum musae. Lineage (NCBI taxonomy): Eukaryota > Fungi > Ascomycota > Sordariomycetes > Glomerellales > Glomerellaceae > Colletotrichum > Colletotrichum musae. The sequence goes on along the minus strand of JANVYC010000001.1, from coordinate 84,470 downwards.
TAAAAAGCTTACTTTTATTTTATTAATACACAATTCGTAATAGATACATAGACTTACAATTATATATAATTATTTTAAAAACAGCTAGTCTTAAAATAAACTTCTCGTTAGTACCCCAGTCTACTAAGTACTATACTATTACACTACGTTCTTTTTTCTAGTATATTTACTTCTATCTACTTTATACCCTAATATAAATTATCCGTCTAGTAACCTAAAGTACAATAAACCTACTTAACTAAAGCTCCTTTTTATATCTAGTCCCCCTCTTATATATTAAGCCTTAGTAATTTCCCGCGCCGGCTTAAATAGTTTCTATAGTGTACTAAATATATCTAAAATAGCTACGTCCTTAAGTACTATATCTAACGTAGCCTTATAGACCTACTAAAGCTTAACTACTAGCTTCTATAAAAGGATAATAATACTATAAATAAGCTTATCTACTATCCTAAAGAAGTAACGAAACAAGCTATTATTTATATAGTTAACTACCTCTAAAACCTAATTAAAAGCTAAAATATACTTAATAATTAATTAGTAGTTAAATATAAAAAAGGAAAACCCTAGTTAGTCTTTTAACTTATTTAAAGAAGTAGATAGGAACGTAACTTATAAGCCCTTATATTTAGTAAAGAGTAGATAAGTGCCTATACCCTATTTTTGTATTATAGACTTTAAAATCTTTGAGTTTTAAATAAAAAAGTATAGATCCTTTAGCTTTAACTTATAATAGTAGGTAATATAGTCCTAGAGCTTAAACTCCTATTACTTACTAAAATAACTATAATCTAAATCCTTAGTATTATCTCTATACTACTATTACTAATCCTACTACTCTTTCTAAATCTTTTTCTTAAATACATTAGCGTCGTTACCTATTAGCACTTCTTTTAGTTTAAACTATATATCCCTAATCCTTTTAATACTAAGCCTAGCTATAATATTAATATTAATAAATTAGTCTAGCCTATTAGCCTTAAGAGTAGCTAATAATAAAGCTATATTAATAAAAAAATCATTTATACTTATTAGTACCTTTTAGTACTTATTTATATTCTTCTAAATACTACGTATAAAAGCAAGTTGAGTAATAAGATAAATATTAGTTTTAAAGTTACTAAGCTATATTAATAACAGACTAGTAATTAACTAGGCTTTATTAAATAAAAGTTTTTATATAATTAGCTACTAATTTTTATAAATACTAAACTCTCTAAATATAATTACGTACTATAAATACTTTATTATTACTATAACATAAGTAGCATTAAAGCTCAGTATCACTAAGCCAATTTAGACTCTATACTTATAGAGTTAAACGTAACGTACTAGAGTTAATAATCCTAACTCCTAGTCTTAGTTATTGCCCCCTTAAACTAAGTCCAACTTCTATCCCTATAACGTATTAACATTAACAAGCACGCGCTACTATTATTTAAAAAAAAAAGTAGCTAAAATCGCCTCAATCTATAAAAAAGTTAAATTTAAAACTAGTATATAATAATAGTTTAGTATAATACTATACTATAGACTTACTCTAGCTTTTAAGTTATTATTTAACGTATTTACTATTTTATAAAAAAAGTTAAGAATAATAAGTAATACAGTTTAGTAAGTATATAGGTTATTTAGTATATATTAAATATAGAAGAAGTATAAGTAAAAAGATATTTTTAGGTTTATTAATAATTCTTTTATAAATAAAGAAAAAAGAAATAGTTACTATAAAAAGGTCTAAAGTTAAGATATTTTTTTTTTTTTAAAGGAAAGAAAGGGGGGTAAGTTAAATTAAGCACTTACTTTATTTAAAATAATATTAATTACCTATATCCCCTATACTCTACTTACTATCCCTACTATTTTATATAATACAGTAACTAGTATTACTATTAATCTACTAAATCTTACTAAAATAACTTATTAAATACCTACTTTAATATAACTTTAATACCCTACTAACGTTACATAAGCATAATATTAATAAAGTATTAGCATAACATTAATATAATATTAATATATTACACAACTTAGTATATACTACTCTACTATAGAAATATACTTAAAAGTAAATAAGGATATAAGTATATATAACTTAAAAAAAAGTTTTAAAACTATATAAACTTTAATTTAGCTAAGTACCTAGTAAAATCGTTGTTCTTTATCTACTACTAGTCTAGCGTTCTTTTATAGTTTATAACCTTTTTTAAAACTTTAAAGTATTTTTTTTATTAACTACTATTCTTTAACTTATTTTTAGTTTAATTTAAATACTACTCTAAGCCTTTTTAGTTCTAGGGTTAGTAAAAACTACTTTAACTTCTACTTATTTATTAGCCCCGTATACTAGATTCTAAGTTACTTATAAGTAGAATATGTACTTTTCTTTTTTAGTATATCTTTTTTAAAACTAGGGCTCTTAGTACTAAAGACCTTAGTTAGAGTAATAATACAGACTCTACTAATAGGTAGTATAGTACCGCCCTTTATAAACGTAGCTACGGCCTTATAGTTATCTTCTTTAAAGTTACCGTCGGACAACTTATACACAATAGTAGAGTACTAAACTACTTTACCCTTAAGTATAGTAGTCGCCTTACCCTTAAGGGCCGTAGTTACCTTACCTTTAAGAGCTATAGTTGCCTTGCCCTTAGGGGCTATAGTTGCTTTACCTTTAAGGACCGTAAGCACTTTACCCTTAAGAGCTATAGTTACCTTACTCTTACTTACTATTAAAAGGCTAGTTATAGCTGTATTAGTAGCGTTATAAGTATAAACTATACTTAAGTAAATATTAGTCCTAAAAGGTTAAATATTTATAAGTAATTATACTTATAATTCTATATAAAAGTAGTAGCTTTATTATTAAAAATACCCTCTTTTTATATACTCTAAAAGATAGTATTAAAAATAGCCTAAGTAAATAGTAATATTAACTAAGTACTACTATAGTTATATATAAGTAATGTATAGTTTAGCTTAGACTATAAACGGCTATTTAAGTACTTTACTCTTAATTACTAATTAGAATAATAGTAGATATAGTAATAAGGCCCGTTAATGTATAGGTATTTAATATAAAAAAAAAAAAAGTAAAGAAGTTATTAACTTTTTAGAATGGGGGAAAAATTAAAGTTAAGTTAAAAAAAAGTTAAAGTAAAGGGGAAGTAGGTAGGTAAATTAAGCTAAGTTAAGTAGGTAAGTAAGGGAGTTAGTGCCTATCTACTTAAGGTATATCCTTAGTTATAAAAACTAAAAAAAGCTATACTTATTAAGTATTTAAAGGCTACGTAGTTATTAAATATAACTTACTATAAATATATTATACTCTATTTCTTTAAATACTAACTTCTATACTTACCTTTTATTACCGGTCTATAAGTAATTACTTACTTAGTATACTTCTTCTTAGCTATTACTTTAAACCTAGTTACTAATAGGTTTAATCCCCTTCCCTCTACAATAACTACAAACTTTCTCCTTTTTATAATACTTAGTCCTAATATTTTATCCTTTTTATTAAACCTAAAAACATTACCTCTATTTTCCACAAACATCTATAAAACCACAACACTACCACTAAAATTACAACTATAATAAAGGCCCCTAAGTTAATCCATAAATCCCTTACTTTTATAGTAGAAATTAAAGAACTAAAGATAAAGCTTACTTTTACTACTAAAAAAAAAACTAAAATTAATATAAAGCAAGGCACTATACTTACTATAAGGCACTCTTACTCCCGCACAAAAGCACACACTAATAATTACAGTAATCTCTTATTAAAGTACTTACTAAGTACTTTAAAAATATAAAAAATAATAAAAAGTTAATTATTAATATAACTACTACAAGTAACATTACCCTAACCTTTAATAGCTATACTACTATAGCTATACTAATAATTAATTAGTAGCTTTTTATATTACCCTTAAGTAAATAAAAGCTTATAAAGTAGCTAACTTAATTAATCTTTCTCTAAACTCTAATAATAATACTAATACTAACTTAATATTACTTAGTTTTAATAGTATTATAAGTAATAACTTAGATAGTAAAAACAGTACAGCTAATACTACTAATGTACTAGTTGTAAGTAGTATTAAGTAAAGAGCCTTAGAGGCCCTTAAAGTTACGACGCTCCCTAAAAGAAGGGCAATAATTTATATATTATACTATATACACACATATATATATAAAAGACTAGAATACTAATATAGATATAGTATAAGTATTTAAAAGTAGATTACTTTAGTAAATAATATAAATACTAAGATATAGACTAAAGTAGTTATTAATATTTTAGATTAGGTTATATAGCCCCGTTATATAGTAAAGAAATAAAGGTTTGTGTTATATACTAAAATAAAGTTATATTAATAGTTTTAGTGGCCTAGAGTAATATAGTTTAAATAAAAAAAGGATAAATAGTTAATAACTCTAGTAAAACGTTTAATATAAGTACTATTATAGATATAGCTTAGTACTTAGACTTATAATAGTAAGTTATAGTAAATTAAAATCTAAAAATTTAAGCCTAACTAGCGTTTATAACTACCCTATAAAAGTTATAATATTTAAATAGCTATAAAAGCTATAACTTATACTTAGTAACAGAATTTCTTTAATATATTAATATAGAATTTTTCCCTCTATCTATTTAATTTAAAATTTAAAGATCTAAGCTAAGCTAGTATTTATATTTACCCTATAAAAGTCGCGATTTTTTAAGCTTTTTTGTTTATTTAGTTACTCCTCTTCTAAGTAGGTAGTTAAACTAGAGCTCTAGGGACCGTAGTACCTACTTTTAACTTATAGTATAGTAGTTAGCTATACTCCTATTAGCTACCCCTATATTTTAAAGCTAGATAGTTTTAAAATAAAACCTATATTCTATTTTTAATCTAACTAAACTCTACTATTTATTATTTAAAAAGTAGGCGACTTTAAAAATATACAGTAGTAGCTTAGAGTAAATAATTATTAAAATCTAAATACTTAAAAAAGTATAAAATAAAGAATATAGTAATAAATAAGTTCCGGCTTTAGTTAGTTAAACGTATAGAGTATAGTTATAAGAATATATTAAGATAAAAAGTATTAAAAAGTACTTATAGTAAGTTACAGTATCTAAAACCTATATAACTAAATAATAAAAGTAGTACTAGTTTAGTAGACTCTTAGGGTAGTGCTTAAAATAAAGTCTATATAGTCTTTAAATTTAAATACAACCCCTAACTTTATACTCCCTCTATATCACACTCCTATACTAGTAATATCTAAACTACTATTCTACTTATCTTACTTACTAAATAAAACTAAACCCCGGAATAGTATAAAAAAACACATCTTTAAAAATTATATACTTATTATATTAATAAAAGCTTTTTCTATTAAATCTAGTATCTAAATAAGTAATAAGTATTATTTATAGAGATATATACAGTATAGTAAAGTATAAGCCCTATAACTACTAAGTATACCGTTTTAACCGCTTAACTAGAATTCCTCTTAAACTATACTATAATAGATATTTATTAACTATATAGTTAATTTCTACTAAACTAAAGATAAGTATATTACAAAAGCTCTTAAAGGTTAGTATATCTACTATAATTTTAACTCTAATTAACTCGGGTATAAAGTAATTAATAGAGTAAATTTAATAGTTAATTTAAATAATACTGAATTTAATAAAGATATAATTAAGGACTTTAATACTAGGTTCCTACTAAAAAGCAGCTAACGCGCCACACTAAACACTAGCCCTAAAGGCTAAGGTACTAATATAACTACTAGTTACACACAAGATACAGAGTATAAAAGCTACGCTATTAAAAAGGCCGTTAGCTATATAGTCCTACAGCTCCGCATAGGGGCAACCCATAAGTTAGTTATATATAGCTTAAGTAAAACTATTACTTGTAGTTAGGCTTTATAAAGATTCTTATAGTTAAAAGAAACTATTATCCTATACTAAAACCGTCTCGTTACTATTTACTAGCCCCTATATACATCCCTACTACTAGACACATACTAGCTAAGCTACCTGCCTAAAAGAACCATAAATAGCACTCCGTATATATATTATAGTAGGAAACGTCGTTATATATAAACAAAAGTGCCCGTTTTTAGTAACTAAACTATATCTTTATATTAGCATAAAACTAATAATACATATAGACTATAAATTAATTTAAGAAAGGGGGTATAAGTTAATTACTATAGGTATTATAAAGGCAGCTATTCCTTTTAGCTTTAAACTACTTTAAGATATAACTAAAGGAAGGAAAAAAAACTTATTTTAGTAATTCTTTATAAAATAAAGAAAAAACCTTTAAATAACAAAATAGGTTTATTTAATATAAATAAAGTAAATTCTACTATTAAATTTTTTTTATTCTTTAATTTTATACTTTACTATATTATTATAGTTTCTTTTATAATCCTATAAGCAAGTCCCTATATTAAAAAACATTAAGTTTAATTAAGTTAATAGTAATTAATCTTACTCTATTAAATACAACTCCTTAGTATAACTAACTATAAACGACGCAGAAGAACAACGTCTATATAAATAGGCTCTTAGTTAGTATAAAATTCTTCCTTTAAATTTCTAGAAAATTACCGCTAAAAATAAGAGCGGGAAAAAACTCCTTAGTAAAGACTATAAATAAAATATTAACCCAGTATTTACTTAGACTAACAACAACAATAAATAGCTACTATAAAAAAACGGACTATTTATTGCCTCTATAAAAGTAAATAATACTTATAAGCTGTTTAGTAACTTAACTTTACTATAATAAGTAGAAAGTATAGGTAGTTATACTAAAATTAAAGAAATATTCCCTAGTCTTAAACTCTAGTAAGCTAGCCCTTAAGTACTATAATAAAAAGAGCCCCCTAAAGAAGAAATTATTTAGAATTTATTCTAAATAAAATACAAACTTATTAAACCTAAAATAATAGAGTTTAATAACCTATAAGCACTTTAAACATTACTTTTAAAAACGTTAAACTAGTAACTCTAGATTACGCTATACTTAATAGAGGTTATAAATAGTAAAGTCATAATAGTAACAAAAGATACTAAGTCCTATACCCTCCCCCTAATCTAAGTAACTAAACTACTTAAATAGAACGTTAATATTAATAAAATCTACTAGGGGTTCTTCCTCTTTAATAAAGTCACTAATAATACTTAGTACTTTAACTTACTTTTTAGTTAAGAAAACATAAGTAGAATTATAGGTATATAGGTAGTAGTATAACTTTCGTTTTAGGGATAGAGTAAAGAAATAATAGTTACTATTCCTACTATACTACAGCAAAAAAACAGTACTATTTACAGCCTAATAGTATTTAAAATACTCTAATACACCGTTTTGCGTCCCTAGCTAGAAAATAGCCTCCTATAGTTACCCCTAATTAATAATAATACTACTATATCTTAAGCCACTAGTTTATAATAAATATTTCACTACCCAGGTATATAAACTAAAGTATCAAAACAAAACACCCTTAACTAAGTAATTAATACTTATATAATCTAACTAGTCTATAAAGAACTCTAATATATTAGAAGCACAATTAATCCTATTACGTCTTATAATACCTCGTTTTAGCACTTTTATTTTTAACCTAAGTTACTTAACTCTAATACGTTATTATTAGTACTAAGCGCCGCAACTAGTAAAGAACCTATAGAGAACAAAGAAACTAATAACACTAATAACACTTCTCTACTAAAAAACTTAAATATATTATTATTATTACTAAGTATCTTAACTCTTAAAAAGAATAAGGATAATAAAGATAATAAAAATAACAAAGAAATGCTTAATATAAATAATTATCCTTTATTAAGTAATTTAAATAGTATAAATAGTTTAAGCTCCTTTAATAACTTAAATAAGTTAAGTAATAAAAGACTACTAGTACTTTATAATTAACTAGAACGGGCACTTAAACTTTTAAACTAAGTACTTTAAAAAACTAAAGAGTTATATTAAAAATTCAAAATAAGTATAAATAACATATAGCAGTATTTATAAGGGATATCTTAAGCCTTTAAAGTAAAAGATCTAACTTTAGAGCTAAAAGGAATTTAGTAAATTCTTACTAGAATTTATAAAAAAGAATAAGCCTATTATAGCTAACTAGGACAGTTATAGAAGCCACTACTACAGTTACTAGCCCCTTATAATTAAAAGAGAAATATAGCTATATTACTACTACTAGAGTCGCTAGTTTATAATAATTAAAATAGAGATATAGCTACGTTACTAAAACAGTAGCTAGTAGTCCTAAGTTAGCAAAACCAACTACTAGTCCCTAATTAACAAAACAGAAACACAACCTTATTAGTACAAAAGCAGCCAAAACGTAATAATCTTCTAAATATAGTAAATACTTTAAAAAAGTAATAGCTATATTAACTAGTCTTTAATTAATAAAATAACTTAAATAGTAATATACCTACATAACTAGTAACGTAGTTAAAATATTTTAATTAACTTAAAGAAGTTTATAAGTAGATAAGTATAAGTCCTAATTCGTTAACTAATACGTATATAATAAACTTACTAAGTAAATCTATATTAATTCTAATACTATACTATAATAGTTTAAGAGTATAATTAACAGAGTAGTAACCTACTAAACCTTAAACACTATATATATATAGTAAATATTGTAATATAACAGTATTAGTAGGCTAACCTATACTTATTCTAATACCTAGTAGGAACCATCTAGACATACCCCTAATAGGTATACATTTAACTCTATTACGTATACCCTTTAATCTAAAATAACTATTATTATATTTCTCTATACTAGCACTACTAAATAAACCCTTACTAACTCTCACACACAGGAATACTACTAGGCCCCCAGTAGACCTACTAGGTTTAAGTATTATAAATATATTAAGTAATAAAGTTAAAGATATTATACTTATAGTAAAGTCTTAAAAGTATAAAGCTAAGTTGTAGGATACTTATAGCTTAAAAAAAAAGAAAAAAAGAATAAAGATACTTAAGGTATACGTAGACAAAGATAGTGGGATATGAGCCCTAGGCACGCGTAGCGGCACTATACCGCGGACTACACTCTTAGTATATAGTAAAACACTAAAATAGCTAAACGTATTCTATAATTATTTTATAAGGAGTAGCGTTACTTATTATTTTCTATTAGTATTATTTTTATATTTATTACTTAGTAAACGTATTATAGTAATTCTATCTATAGCCCGCAGAGCTTCTTTACCTATTTTCCCAGTACGTAAGTAACGTAACCCACTAGACCGACTTTTAAAACCAAATAGCCTTAAAACAAAATACACCTAACAGGTTCCTAGAAGCAGTTATTACTATTAACAGCATCGCACTCCTTACTTACGTATTAGGAATAGTAAATACTAGTAAACTAGGTTATTTATAGAATTAATTAACTTTTAATCTATTTTTACCTTTATAAAACCGGTCTATATAGAAGCTAAGGTCCCTTAAAAATAAAAGTTAATATCTACCCTTTACTAACTATAGGCAATAGTCTACTTATTAAGTCCCTAAGCTATATTCTTTAACCCTAGCCCCGTCTACCTTTTACGCAATACTCGTGCCTACTACCTAACTCTTAATACTCTACTTTAGTACTAGAATCGCTAAGTACCTTTAAGAGTTAGGTGATCGTTACGTCTCTACTAAAGAATAGGCCTAATTTAGCTATAACCTTTTTACGAATATAGAGTAAGTAGTTGTTTATAAGGCGGGCGACGACCGTAACTTTAAGTACTTTAAAGAGCTAAGTAAAGATGCCCTAGTTATAATTTTTAACTTTATTAAAAACCTAATTTAACACAGAGATATAGTAGACTAATAATAAATAACTAGAACTATATAACGTAATTAGTATAATATATACTAGGGTGTATAAATACTAACTAAAAAGGGGGTATAGATTACGTACCTAGACCTATTTACTAGTATAAATATAAGGGCTTTTGTGCCCTAGTAATAGTAAAGTAACTATACTAACTTAGTACTTTTAAGAACCCTTAAGACGGTGTTTAAGTTAGTCTAGAGGATATTAGAAAGAACCTTTTTAGTAATAGTATTATTATATTAGCCTTATCTATGTAGTTTTAAGTTAATACGTATAAAGTACTGTAGAGTATAGTGGTTAATATTAGATTCTCTTTATAGCTTAGTAATGAGACTTATGTAGTTCTAGTAGACGTAGTAGTGGTTAATATTTAATTAGATAATATTAAGGTTAAGTTATAAATTTACTATACTAATATAAAAAATAAGTCTAGTTAGTGTTTTAATAAGGGCTAGTATTTTGTTACTTATGTATTATATAACTTTATTTTTATAAATAGCGATATTATAGCTATTAGTCTGCTAAATAACCGCGACGAGATTAAAGTAGTAGTTTATAAAAAACTAGTTAAAAATAAGCTTAGTAATGCTTTATATAGTTTTAATAAGTGTGATAGTTTTAGTTTACTTTTTACTAATAATAGTGATACTTTTTGTCTTTAGCGCGCGATAGAACTAACTAGTAAGAGTTACTAGTTTATTAGAGCTGTAACTAAAACTAATAGAAATATTAATTTAATAGTTATAGGCTAATGTGTCTTCTAAAAAAGCCCTAAGAGTAGAAGATTTAAGTGATAGAATAGAGGTAGCGTTGCTATTATTAATACTCTAAGTAATAACGTTTTATATCTTCTATTATTTAGCTTTTTATATAACCTTTAATAACTAGAAAGATAGAGTAGATTAGGTGTTGGTACCCTTAATATTATTAGTATCCTTAAAATTAGGGAGAGTAATAACGTTTAGGTTATTATACTTACTCTTTAACTTTGCCCCCTAGAGAATCCTAATTAAACAGCTATATACTCTAGGAATAAAGTTAGGCTTAAGACCCGCCTTAAGAACACCTAAAACAGTTATACTACTCTCTTCTATACTAAGTTCTAATACCTAAAAAGTAATATTAGTTAATGCGTTATCTCTTTTCTCTAGGGGATAAGGGGTTAGTAACCTACTTTTAGTACATTTTTATAAATAGTTTTATCCTCTAGGCTATTAGCGCTGTTATATATAATATATCTGTAATTAGTAGAGTTGCCCTTTATACTTACTAATACTTGTTTTATTAAAGGATAATACGTTTAATAGCTCTAGTTAATAGTATATAGAATAGAATATACTAATAGTAGGTTAATACTAGGTAGTATAGATAAAAAATAAAAGAGAAATAAAAAAAAAAGGCCTATAAGGAAATAATAACTATAAGTAAATATATACTACTTAATAGGTAGGATGTACTAACTGTGGGTTAATATTGGGTAGGATAGGTTAAGGGTAAGAGAGAAATAAAGAAAGAAGAAATAATAACTCTAAGTAAATATTTACTTTTAACTAGTAACTACTTAGATATACTAAGTAAGTTAGTATTAGGTAGAACTAGTTAAGGGTAAGAGAGAAATAAAGAAGAAAGGCCGGGCTATAAGGAAGTAATAACTCTAGATAAATATTACTACTTAACTAGTAACTACTTAGAGGTACTAAGTAAAGTAGTATTAAGTGCTTAGCCTTAGTATATAAAACTAAAAGGACTAGCTAAAGCAAAACTCTACTTGCCCTAATGCGATTTAAAGGCTATATAACTTTTAAATAGTTTAACCTAGAATATATAATTATTTACTAGCTTAGAATAGTACCCCTATAAAGGAATCTATAACTTAGGCCTTTTTAATAAGTAAAGCCGCTGTATATATAGGTCTAAATTAAGTAACCTTTACTAAAAAATTATCCTTTTTAACTACGCCCCCTTTCCACACCTATACCTATCGTGCCCTTTAGAGAAACTAAAGCCTATATCCTTTTTATTTCTAAGTATACTAATAAAGTAAGACATAATAAATACTAAAGAGTCTCTAACTAATAGTTACTATATAGTAAATTAACTCTATTCTTTTAAATAGTACTTACTTAGAATTATCCTTAACTACTTAATAGAATTATTTTAAAAAAGTCTATAGTAAGATATTTAAAAAAAGCGTTTCCTATAATAGAATTTTTACTATTATATAGAAGGGTAAGTAATACTTAGTAACAAGCCATTTTAGTTACTACTAATAGTAGTACTAGTACTAAATAAAAGCTTTAATAAACTTAAAAAGGAGGAAATTCCCTAGGCTATTTTAGTCTTTAGTAACAAAGAGGATATTAATAAGGCCAAGGAGAAAAACACTAATAAGGTTTATAATCTCCTTTATACTAAGCCCCGTGCTTTAGGCGTGTTAATTAGTTATAAAAAGATAGCTATAAAAACCGAGCTAGAAATACTTAAGCCTATTTATTGCCCTTTTAGTACTACGCCTACTAAGTGGGCGTTTACTAAGTGTAAGTCTTTTATAAACTTCTATACGTAAGATACCTAGTTTACGTTTTTAAAATAGGTTCTACTAATAGTAACGTACTTAAGTCCTAGAAAATACTTATAAAGTTTAAGTTAAAAAAGTGTAAGTCTATTTAAAAGTATTATATATTAAATAACTAATTACTTATAATTTTAAAATAGGTTTTACTAGTAATAAAACACTTAAGTTTTAAAAAAAGTAGTAAAGATACTAAAAGCGCCTGGGGAACTTATCCGGGCCTACCTAAGTAGAGAAAGACAGGTAGATACTACTAACGCTAGTAATTTGCTTTAATATAGGGCTTTTATATACTTAGTAGTTAAATATATAGCTAGGCTAAAAAGAATTACTAAAACACTATTTTTTTAAAACTATTTAGAGTTAAAATATAAAAGTAAAGTTTAGTTAAACCTATACTTATTTAAGTAAGTAACCTAGTATACGTACCTACCTAGAGACAAACTATACTATAAGTAATACTAGAATAATAGAGTATAGATCTAATAAGCTACTATATATATAGTATTAAGCCTACTTATATCTATAAGTACCTACTACCCTAGCTCTTATAGATAGAGCTGTATAAAGTTAAGGTTTATTTTATTATTTACTCTATTACTTAGAACTAAAGCGTTTTCTAATATTTAATTAATTTTATAAAAAACAAACTACTACACCCGGAATTAAATAATCTAAGTTAAGCCCTATAATAGTTATAACCTTCTAGTAAAACTAATAAAAATAACTTATACTTAGTAATAAAGCTTCTTTAATATATTAACACAGAATATTCCCTTTTATTTATTAAAATCAAAATTAAAAGATCTAAGCCTAACTAGCATCTTTTATCTATTAATTAAAGTTATAAACTTTAAAAAGTTATAAAAGCTATAATTTATACTTAATAACAGAACTTCTTTAATATATTAACGCGGAATATTCCCCTCTATCTATTAAAATTAAAATCAAAAAATCTAAGCCTAACTAGCGTTTTTTATTTATTAATTAAAGTTATAAACTTTAAAGAATTATAAAAGCCGTAAGTTATACTTAGTAATAGAACGTCTTTAATATATTAATACAGAATATTCCCCTTTATTTATTAGAATTAAAATTAAAAGATCTAAGCCTAGCTGGTATTTTTTATCTATTAATTAAAGTTATAAACTTTAAAGAGTTATAAAAGCTATAAGTTATACTTAGTAATGGAACGTTTTTAATATATTAACGTAGAATATTCCCCTCTATCTATTAGAATTAAAATTAAAAAATCTAAGCCTAGCTAGTATTTTTTATTTATTAATTAAAGTTATAAACCTTAAAGAGTTATAAAAGTTATAAGTTATACTTAGTAACAGAACGTCTTTAATATATTAATACGGAATATTCCCCTTTATTTATTAGAATCGAAATTAGAAGATTTAAGTTTAGTTAGTGTTTTTTATTTATTAATTAAAGTCGTAAACTTTAAAGAGTTATAAAAGCTGTAATTTATATTTAGTAACGGAACTTCTTTAATATATTAATACGGAATATTCCCTTTTATTTATTAGAATTAAAATTAGAAGATCTAAGTCTAGCTAGCGTCTTTTATTTATTAATTAAAGTTATAAACTTTAAAAAGTTATAAAAGCTATAATTTGTACTTAATAACAGAACTTTTTTAATATATTAACGCAGAATATTCCCCTTTATCTATTAGAATTAAAATTGGAAGATCTAAGTCTAGCCGGTATTTTTTATTTATTAATTAAAGTCGTAAACTTTAAAGAGTTATAAAAGCCGTAAGTTATACTTAGTAACAGAACGTCTTTAATATATTAATGTAGAATATTCGCCTTTATTTATTAGAATTAAAATTAGAAGATCTAAGTCTAGCTGGCGTTTTTTATTTATTAATTAAAGTTATAAACTTTAAAGAGTTATAAAAGCTATAATTTGTACTTAATAACGGAACTTCTTTAATATATTAATACGGAATATTCCCCTTTATTTATTAGAATCAAAATCGGAAGATCTAAGCCTAGTTAGTGTTTTTTATTTATTAATTAAAGTTATAAACTTTAAAGAGTTATAAAAGCTGTAATTTATACTTAGTAACGGAACTTTTTTAATATATTAATATAGAATATTCCCCTTTATTTATTAGAATTAAAATTAAAAGATTTAAACTTAAAAACTTTGAATATATTAACGTCTTTATTTAGTAAAGTAATGTTTTATTTTATTTTAAGTGCGTAGTAGTATTAGTAAAACTTGCTAAGTAGTTAGATAATAGGTAAGTACTTTAGATTTAAAGGCTGTTTATGTAGTTATAAAGTTGTTTTTGTGATAACTATTAGGTATTGTAGTGGTATACTTTATACTGTAAGCCTAAATTGTGAAAACTTTTTTATTTGGAATATCCCCTAATGCCCTGTTACTAGCTAGTTTAGTTTTGTTCTACCTAAGTAGCTTTACTACTAAGGATGTTAGAGTTACTAGTATTGATAATGGCTATAGTGCTGTAGTGGAAGAGTATACTGGTAGTAGTACTAAGCTTAATCTATAAGTAGATAGAAGTTAGTTACTATTACCCTTTAAAGTTAATATACTTTTTTATTAGGTAGGTTAAGAGTTATTAAACTGTAGTTATACCCTTTAAAGCTTAATTTAGGCTTTTATTGTTGGGTTACTAATAGGTTAGGGCTTAAGATTAATAGAAAAATAAAGGTAGAGTTAAATACTAATTTGTTTGTTTAAGGACTTTAACTTATGTTGGTTTTAGAGAAGTGGTGAACTAGTGCTTTACTTAATATTGCGTTGGGGCTAGTAATAAAGATAAGGTTAGCCTTACTGGAGCGCCGGCTTTTAAAGGTGCTTTTTATAGCTAAGGACGACTTTACTAAACTTTATTATACTATAAATAGTATTATACGTTAAAGTTTAAAATTAGAATTAAATTTAGTAGTAGGGAATTTAGGTATATAGAGTGCGAGCTTACTGTTAATAAAGTTTTAGTTCTTTTTAGACTTTTTAATTAGGGCTACTTTAATTAATTTTGGGGCTTTAGGCTAATAGTTAATTAAAGACTAAGTATTAGTTGTTAAGTGTGGTTATTGTGAGGGTAAAAAGTATTTAATATATATATAACTACTATTATATTGCTTTTATATAAATAAAGTTATAATTCTTTTTATATTTTAATTCTATATATATAAATAAATATTAATTTAGAGGTTTAGTAAGTAAAAGCTGAGTATTGTTAGTAAGGTAGGATCCGTTATGTATAAATAGTCTTACGCGCGCTACAGCCTGGGTATAAGTAATTATAACTACTACTATAGTGTTTAATAAAATACCGTTACTTAGTACTGGGGCACTAAGTGGATTTTAAGACTATATGGCCTTTAAATATCGGCCTAGCCTAGGTAGGCTAAGACGCCCGCGTGTACGACCTAGGTACTTAACTACCTAGTTAAGTAATAGGCTTTTTTAAATTAAATAACTTAAAATTAAAAAAGAAAAAGAAAAAATACTAACTCTAACTACGTAATTAAAGACGCGTAGGAATCCCCGTGGCCAGCACTACTATAAGTACCCTGTTTACGCACGGGTAACAGTAGTAATGGTCAAGCCTTCCTCCTAAATACATCTTTTCCTTCTACAAAGCCACCTTTAACATCACCTACTTTATAAACCCTTTATACAAACTTTTAATATTATAATTATAAACGCCTTAAGGTCTAGTATTTCCTTTATTCTACATAAATATAGACTATTTTAATAACTTACCTCTATAGAGTATAGAGGAAGTCTATAGATAAATTAATATTATATAACCTTTTTTACTCCTATTATTATTACCCTATTCTTTATACTAACTTGTATATAGGTAGTATTAAGTATAGCTATAGAAATAGAGGATCTAGTTTCCTATTAACGTATTTATACTAATATATACACTAGGGTTAAGCTATACCTTAGCTTAAGATATAGTAACTTAAGTTAGGAATACTAAATAATAAAGTGACTATTGCTTTTTAGTACTAATAAGCTAGAGACTAAAAGGCAGTGGGTAGACTCTAATAAAATAAAGCCTACTAATAATACAAAGCCCGCTAATAAAGTAGGGCCTTTCTATAAAACAATACCCCCTAATAATAAAGCTACTACTAATAAAAGAAATACTACTAATAAAGTAGAGTTTACTATTAAAAAAGATACTATTAAAGAAAAGCCCACTAATAATAGGGACTCTACTAACAAGAGTAACACTACTAATAAAGCAGAGCCTATTATTAAGGAAGATACTGCTACTAAAAAAGAGCCTATTAACAATAAAGACTCTACTAATAAGGAGGAGCTAAAAAGCCAGACTAAAGCTATAATGTAACTTACCCGAATTACAGAAGTAGACTTAACCTATAGCTAAGCCTAAGTCGAGTCGCTATACTAACGCCTCGTTAAAGAACTTATAATAAAAAGCCTAATAACAACTAAGAATCGCGTTACTAAGTTAAAACTACTTTTAATACAAAAGGCTTATAAACGTAAATCACTATTCTACAGCATCTTCTTTAATAACTTCTACAGAAACGTAGTTAGCTTTATTAACTCTTTATAGTTAAAATAGTACTATAACAGCTAACTAAAAACGCCTAATTTATCTAGCTATACCCCCTAGTAGGCAACCGAATTATTATAACTATATAATAATACGAGATAGTATAGATCTAAGATTAATGGGGCTATAATTTATAGTATCTAAAAAAGCTATAGCCTAGTCCGGCTAAATCTCTTTAATAATAACTTTATTAAAATATTAAATAACTTAAATAACTTATAAACTATAAAACTCTATAAGTACTATAATATTACTAGTTAAAAGGGCCGATTAAAGTTCGACGTCCTTAAAAAGGCAATGCTCTATAAGCTAAACATTCCTAAGTTATAGTATAACTAGGGTTTAAAGAACTCGACCGTCCCGCGGGCGTTATATAACGCCTTTGGGCTAGGGGGGTTATTCTTTACTACCTACTAAGCTACTAAGTTATTAACCCCTTTATACACTCCCGCCTAGTATTATATACTAACTAATATATTAAACCCTTAAGGACTAGAGCAAGGCCGGCTGCGTTTCAATACTTAGTAAGTCCCTTACAATACTATAGAAAATCAACAACAGTGTATTTTAAGACCTAGTAAAGATAACTAAAGATAAGTTAGTGCTATTATATTTCTTATATCTCTACTAGTTAAAGGCTAGGATGTGCCTACGGGCTATTTTAGAATACTTATTAATATAAGCTATAGATAATAAAAGAAAGAAGTCTATTAAGGGCTTATTTGGGCAGACTTAAACTCGGTTTAGTAATAGCGCGTAATGTGTTAATCTAGTAGTATAGTAATATTAAATATTAACTATATATTTTTTAAAATCGTAGGTATAAAGTTACGAGTTATAGTTTAAGTAGTTAAACTACGGAATTAAGTATACGTAGTTTTAGAATAATAGACTTAATAATTATAGAGGCGTAAATACTAGAACCTACTAGTTTATTATATAGGAATTACTTCTATTATCCCTACCCTAAAAATTAAAAAATATTATTATAGGTAATTATACCTTCTTAAAAGACCCACTAATTTAAAGGCTATATATTTTTAAAAGTATAGATAGATATAAAGCTTAACTTTTCCCCTCCCCTCCCCTAATAAATCCCTATACCGTCGCTTAAATATACTATATTACTTATCCTGTTTAAGAGATATTTTAATAGCTATATTAAATAAATAGCCCATCTTGCAGTACCTGAGTCTAGGTATTACTAAGCCCCCGTCCCTTTTTATTAATATATACTAACCTTTATATACGCTTTTTAATTTTAGTTTAAACGGCGGTAACTATAGGCAGTATAGCTGTACTAAACGCGACCTCGTTTAAGGTATGGATTGAGGTCCTTTTATCCGAAATACTCCTCTAGATAATCTAAAGGGTCCTAAAGAAGTATATTTAGTGTTTTATGGCTTTGAATAAGCGATTTAATACCCTAGTTACTAAGGCTAAGTAGACTAGCGTAAAGCTGGACCGACTTGTCCACTAACCCCCCTAAATCCTACTTACAGAAGTTACAGACTATATACACACCCTAGACACAAGTATAAGCAAAGTCGCGCAGCGCCAGTTTAGTAAAAAACTAGGCCTATTACTTAAGTTATTTTGGGTTAAGGTTTAGAGAAATTAAAATATTTTTATTAAGTTATTTTTAATAAAACGTTTATTTAAACTATATATAAATATTTTTATTAAAATATATTTTAATTTTTAAGTAAAGTATAATTATTTCTATTATTATTATAATAGTAAGTTTTATAATATAATAATGTTAATTATTATATTACTTAAGTTATTTCGGGTTAAGGTTTAAAAAAATTAAAATATTTTTATTAAGTTATTTTTAATAAAACGTTTATTTAAACTATTACTTAAGTTATTTCAGGTTAAGGTTTAGAGAAATTAAAATATTTTTATTAAGTTATTTTTAATAAAACGTTTATTTAAACTATATATAAGTATTTTTATTAAAATATATTTTAATTTTTAAGTAAAGTATAATTATTTTTATTATTATTATAATAGTAAGTTTTATAATATAATAATATTAATTATTATATTTATAAAACTTACTATTATAATATTTTAATATTATTTATATAATACTTTAAAAGTAAAATATACTTTAATAAAATATTACTTAAAATTAATTAAATAAATAAAATAAAATAATATAAGTATATTTTAAATATAATATTTTATATTATTTTTTAAATACTTTATTAAAAAGGGTTTTAGCTAATTATTAAACTTAGTACTACTCTACCTCTTAAAAGCTTTTTAGTAAAAAAAGCTTACGTAAGCTGGATAGTTAGTTAGCTATTTAGCTTTATAATACTCTACTTCCTAAAAGCCTTTTAGTAAAAAAAGCTTGTGCGAACTAGATAGTTAGTTAGTTATTTAGCTTTATAATACTCTACCTCCTAAAAGCCTTCTAGTAGAAAAAGCTCGCGCAAGCTAGATAGCTAGTTAGCTATTTAACTCTATAACGCCCTACTTCCTAAAAGCTTTTTAATAGAAAAAGCTCGCTTAAGTTAAATAGCTAGTTAGCTATTTAACTTTATAACGCCCTACTTCCTAAAAGCCTTTTAGTAAAAAAAGCTTATATAAGCTAGATAACTAATTAACTATTTAGCTTTATAACGCCTTACTTCCTAAAAGCCTTTTAGTAAAAAAAGCTTATATAAGCTAAATAGCTAGTTAGCTATTTAGCTTTATAACACTCTACCTCTTAAAAGCTTTTTAGTAGAAAAAGCTTATATAAACTAAATAGCTAATTAGCTATTTAGCTTTATAATACCCTACTTCTTAAAAGCCTTTTAGTAGAAAAAGCTTATACGAGTTAGATAGTTAGTTAGCTATTTAGCTTTATAACGCTCTACTTCCTAAAAGCCTTTTAGTAAAAAAAGCTTATATAAATTAAATAGCTAACTAGCTTATAATTTAATAGAATATAGTTTTTATAATATACTTTAGAATTATAAATATAAAGGAGATAGTTAAATACTAGTATAGCTAAAAAAAAAGGAGTTAACTTAAAAAGTAAGTTATTAAGACTTATATAACCCTTATTAAGTTATAGCTTCTATAGCTAAGCTACTATAGCTATAGTAATAACTAAACTACTCTAAATAAAATAATAAAGTATATACCTATTTAGCCTCTTAACTCTATAGCTAAAAAGAACTTAAAAAAAAATACTCTAAAGTAAGTAGCTATTAATATATTCTACTTTAAAAACTATCCGGTCTTTAAAAATAATAGATCCTTCCTTACTACTATTTAAAAAAATTTATTAATAAAAGCTCCTTAATATCCTTCTTCTTTAGCTCCCCTTTCTATACTAAAGTTATTATATACGTAACTTTAATAATTCTATTTTTTAAAAACCCCTCTATAATACTCTTATTTATAGTATTGTATATCTTCCGTAGTTCTAGTATCTTCGTTACTATATACTATAAAATCTACTCTAACTTATTTATCTTTATTATACCCTTTTCTTACCCTTTTCCTATACTAGAGAAGTACTTCTACTAGTTTTTAATACTCCTAAGGATAAAAATTAAAACCCTATACCTAAAGTACTTTATTAGTATACTAATAACTAAATACTCTAAAATAGCTAATCTAAAAATACCCCTCTTTTTTTTTTTTTCCTTTTTTTTTAGGTCTATCTTACTAAATAGATACTTTGCTACAACTATATCTAACTTTTCCCCTAGTCTCCCTTTTCCTATATTACTTATTATTTCCCTAAGCTTATTAACCTTTTTTTTAGTATTATAAACCTTTTTTAACTCCCCCTACTAACTCTAAACTTTATACTAGGCTGTAAAATAATGTAAGTTTACTATTACTTCCCCTAGTTTAATTAGGATTTTATTTATAGTATTCTAAACTTTAATAAACTTTACTAGTTCCTAAGCTTTACTTAACTTTAGATTTTAAATATACTTTTTTATTTAACTTAGCTATATAGTACTACTTTTAGAAATATACTTTTTAAGTAAAGTATATAGTTACTTTTTTATACTAAATTTAAATATATAAATAAATAATAACTTTTTTATATAATTTATATTCTTTATATTTAATATACTTAAAGATTAATTAACTAACTCTTTTTTAATAGCTATAAATATTTCTAACTAACTTAGTAAAAAAGTATCGATTTCTATAGTTAGTATATTATAGTTTTAGTTTTTAACTTATTTTTTAATTATATTAAACTTTATATAAGTAGATAATAGTTTTATTTTACTACTTAGCTATTAGTTATATTTTTTTTATATTTCTTTATTTTTCCTTTTATTTTATTTATTCGTTAGCTGTTTAGTATTTATACTACCCGCTAGCTATTGTATATTTATACTACCTACTAGCCGTTTAGTATTTATATTAGTATTTATACTACTCGCTAGTTATTTAGTATTTATACTGCTTACTAGCTATTTAGTATTTATACTACCTACTAGCTATTTAGTATTTGTACTGCTTACTAGCTATTTAGTATTTGTGCTACCCGCTAGCTATTTAGTATTTATACTACTTACTAGTTATTTAATATTTGTACTACTTACTAGCTATTTAGTATTTATACTGCTTACTAGCTATTTAGTATTTATACTACTTATTAGTTATTATGTATTTATACTGCCTATTAACTATTTAGTATTTGTACTACTTATTAGTTATTTAGTATTTATACTACTTACTAGCTATTATGTATTCGTACTACTTATTAGCTATTTAGTATTTATACTACCTACTAGTTATTATATGTTTATACTACCTACTAGATATTTAGTATTTGTACTACTTACTAGCTATTGTGTATTTATACTACTTACTACCTATTATGTATTCGCACTGCCCGCTAGCTATTGTGTATTTATACTACCTACTAGTTATTATGTATTTATACTACTTACTAGTTATTAAGTATTTAAGCTTCCTTTATTCTTAGATAGACTTAGTATAAGTTAATTCTTTATAAAAACTAATAATTAATTATTAATATAAGTTTATTTAAAAGTAGTACTTATTTTTTTTTTTTTTTCTTTTTTTATTATACTAATCCTAATACTTGTTAATTATAATATATATTAGTTAATAAAATATAGTACTATTATTTATATTATTTATTAAGTTTTAGAAAGTTTAGTATTTATATACTTTCTAAAAGTCTTATAAAGTAGAATATAGCTTAGAAATACACTTCTCTAACCTTCTCTACTTTAGTTTCCTTTATTAAAACTTTAATAAAACGAATTAAATAATTCTAATACTTTTTTAGTTTTTTTTATAATCTAACCCCTTAGTTAATAAATAACTATTAACTTTCTTTAGTTAAGGTATTATACTTCTCTTAATTTATAGTTTAACTATATATATTATTCTGTATCTTACTAACACGGGGTTACTTAAATAAATACTGTAATAACGTCCTACTCTTAGTATAGTCTTAAGTAGTTAAAGGAGTACTCCTATCTCTTTACGTCTTATTACTATAGAGTTACTTAAATAATTACTATAATAACGCTTTACTTTTATTGTGGTCTTTTGTATTTAAAGGGGTAGATTAATTAAATATAGTATCTATAGTATTTATTGTATTTTATCTAGGATATTAATTAATAGTAATAGCTAGGTGCGATTCTAGTAAGAATAATTATTTTAAGTAATAATTTCTATATAAAAAGTAAAAATCTAAATATAATAAAAACTAGAATAAACAGTACTAACAAGAGCCCTGTCCCTCTTAATAAATAGGCTACTTCGTCCCTTTAATTATTATTTATATACCTTTACTACTTTTTAATTATATACTACCTAAACTACTAGGGTCACTTAGTCTATCTACTCTACATTAAACTAGTTCCCCTAAAAGTAAGAGTATATACCTAAATTTAACTTAATCCTAACCTAAATAAATACTTTAATATACAATATAAGTAATAAATAATTAATTTTAATATCTAAAATAACAATCTATCTAAGTTTACAAACAATTAATATTTCAAGCCTATATAACCTTAAAATCCAAACCCCTAAGTACTTATTACTAGTCTAACTGCCTAAGGGCGAACTATATTCTAAACGGCTTCTATAGTCTATATATCCTTTAATTTTACCGGTAAATCCACATAGTCCCTAAGTGGACTATCTTTATAGTATAGTATTACGTACTTAGCGTTAGTACTATTAATAGTAAATACCCTTTTAATTAAAATTACCCTTAGTACTTATAAGCTATATATATACTTTTTTATATATAAAACCGTTTTTTTGTTTTTCTCTAACTTACTTTTAAGGTAGTGCTTATAGAGCTTTCCGCGGTCCCCGACTTATAGAAGTACTAAGTGGAACGTAAAGAAGTTCTTTATGTAAAGCTATTTAAAAGTATACTTATTTATATCCCTAGTAGTACTAGGCTTTAATAACCTTCTAAAGTAGCTAATCTTATTAAGGATGGCCTGGTATGACTTATACTAGTAATGCCTAGTATACCCTTAGTTAGTATAGTTGTTTTTTTGCCCCTATATCTTTTAAAAGTGCTTTTCTGGCGTGCTTACAGTGTTACTACTGCTTTGGAAAACCGTTATACTAGCTATATTAGTAATTTCCTTAATTTAATATTAAATAAACTTAACTGTGTCCTAATTAACCTTTTATATAAATTCCTAGTTCTACTTCTATTTAAGTGTAATATAGAATAGTACCTTTTAATAGAAGGATTAAAGTAAAAGATACAAAGCTAAGTTATAAGTCTATCTTATACTTTCTTTTAAATTTAACTAGTACCTCTTTAGTTACTTAAAATACTTATAGAACAGATCTTACTTACTACCACCTAGCTACTAAAACTTTTACTTTCCTGTACTAGTTTAGAAATTAAGTAAACTAAAGTCTAGCTTAAGGTTATTATATACTAAGTACTTATCCTAGTAGACTATAATTTCCGGTAAAAAGCTAAAGCTATATATCTTAATCGTCTTTATAAGGCCAAGACCCTTTTTTACTAACGTTTCTTTTTAAAGAGATACTATTTCTTTTTAAGGAGATACTATTTCTTTTTAAGGAAATACTAACGGGATTTAGTAATTATTTATTAGAATATATTAGAATTAGGGATTAATAGAGTTAAAGAATAATTATAGAATAGTAACTAAAATACTATAGAGAAGTATAGTTGTTTTTGTAACGGCGTTTAGTAATAGAAGTATAAAGATCTAAATAGCGTTTATAAAAAGGAGGTATAGGCTAGTAATTATCTTAATAAATTTCTAATATATATAGGAGTTTATATAGAAAAATGCCTTTTTATAGAGATAAAGTAGCGCCTTTCTGTTATAGTAGTTAAAGAAATAGCCCTTAGTAGCTAACTTTGTAAAACTATTATTTTTAAGCCACTCTTTATCTACCTTTTTAATCTTTTATACTAACTACAAAGTATACCACTACTCTACTTACTAGTACATATACTAGTCCTTTTTCTCTAAGCGGTATTTTAGGGAATTATTAAATTTAAGTAAAATAGTATCTAACTTTTTACAGGCCTTAACTAGAGTTACTTACTTTATAATCCCCTTTAGTATATTATTATTATATCCTCTATTTATTAAATAAGTATAACTATATAGTCTCTTATTAACTAAACTTAAGTACTCCTAACTAATAGTATAGCTTTAATAGTAATACAAACTATAGTTAAAGATTTTATAGTTTAACTTAGGCTTAAAAGTAATACTATAAGAGTTTTAAAGGTAGTTAATATAATATAAAGTATAAGTACCACCTTTAACTATTAGGGTTAAAGAGTCTATTAAAATATCCTTATTAAAACTAGAGAGTAATAAAAGGGTGTATTTAATATCCTACTTATAGAGGAACTAAATAGTATTTAGCTAGTAGTAGTACTAAGTAAGTTAAATCCGAGGTACGGGATCCTTTTATAATAAGCTCTATTCTATAGCTAGGTTAAGGAGCTAAGGGGATAATAGGCCGTCTATTGCCACTCTAAAACCTAGCAAGTTAAGGTGTGTAGTATTAAATAAATCCTCTTTTACCTTTTTCTTTTAGTCGTTCTAAAACCTAGTTAAGTACTTTTTAATAGTCTATACTCTACTATAGCACCCTTTAGTATTCTTCTAATCTAGTAAAAAAAAAAAATTATAAAAGTTATTTTTATTCTTAGCTATAGCGTTTACTTATATACTTATCTCGCGGGTTAACTATATATATTTCTTAATACTAGTACTAATAAAGAATACACCCCCCCCTCTATTAACCTTTTATTTAGTATTATATACTTACTTTAATACGTTCTTAAATAATTAAAGTATATACCTTTGTATTAATAGTTCCCCGTACGTAGCTCGTAAACTTAGGTATACTATATTATTATAAAAAGACTTATATTACTTGTTTTTTAGTTACGTTTTATAAACTAACTTTTTCCTAACCTTTATTAGAGCCTTATATAAGTTAGGAAAAAATATATAAATTAACTCTTTAGTTATTAATACAAAGTATATATAAGGGATCCTATAGAGTTTAATTTATAGTATTTTACCGTTAACTATAATCTTATAGCTAAGATAGATACTAGTGCTAAGTACTAAATATTATATAAGTAATAGTATTAAATTTATTAGAGATTTAAAGTTACTAAGTAAGGTTGTGACGTTTAAAAAGCTATTAACGTTAAAAGTAGCTAAAGCTATAAGTATTAGTAGCTTCTGTTTTAACTCTAGCTTAATTTAAGGCGGCTTTAAGTTTATTAATAGGACCCCTAAAGTAAGCCTTTTTATTAGACTAATACCGAGACTTTAAGAGTATACTTTACTTATTCCTACTAAAATTCTAGGTATTAAAGAAGACTTATTAAGTCTAAGCCGGTTATAAGTAGGAAATTTCGTTTATATTTTAGCTTTTACTTCTATAGTAAAATCCCTAATACTCTTAGTAGCTATTATTATATAGCTTAAGAACTGCTACTTACTATACTTAGGATATATAATTAAGCTAAGCCTTATAATAGCTATAATACATTTAATAAGCTTATTCTAGTTATTAATTAGACCTATAACTTAAGTATAAACTTTTTATTAGTTAAAAGTAAATATAAGTCTAGGGGTTAGGGCTATAGAGTTTCTTAAGGTTATATTATTATTATTATTATTTAATTCTTTAAAATCCTTATTTATAAAAGAGAACTAGGGGTTATTGTTTTTTCGTTTATTAATACTACTATTTATATTACTATAAACAGTATTATCCTTAATATTATAAGAACTAGAATTACCCTTATTATTATTAATAGACCCGTTATATACACTTTTAAGGTTAATAAACTTACTAAAATTCTAGTTTACTAAATTCCCTCTACTTTAACCTTACTACTTAGTATTTATATATTTACTTTTATTTTAGCTAGAGTCGCTTTTATTTTAGCTAGAATTGCTGTTTTAGCTAGAGTCGCCCTTGTTTTAGTTAGAGTTATTATTATTAAAATAGGAGTTGTTGTTATTAAGGCGGGAGTCGCTCTTACTGAGGTTGGAATTACCCTTAATAGAAGTAGGTATAATAAAGTAGCTATAAAGAGTAAGTAAGTAAGTATAAAAGGTATTGCTTAATATAGTAATTTAAAGTTAACGATTTAATAAAGCGTTATTTATATTTAAGTAATATTAATATATACTTATGTTACTTAGTGCTTTTAAGAGGGCTTAGGAGATATTAAAGCCTAACCCTAATTTATAATAACTATAGTACTACTTTTTAATTTAAACTAGGTAGTAGACTAGATTTAAAGCTATATAGGCTTAAAATACTAGTAACTATATTAGAGTTTAAAATATAAAGATACTACGTTAACTAGATGCCTTATGCTTATAGGTAATGTATAGTAAAAAGGGGGTAAGTAAAGTTAAAACGGTCTATATATAATAGAGTTGGCTTTTTCTATTTATAGGTATAATTAAGAGGTAGAGTAGAGTTTTTATAAATAACTTATAGGTTTTAAATATTAACTTAAATTAAAACCTGTACGAGTTAAAAGTCCCTTAACTAACTAAACTAGCTAAATTAAAAACTATTACCCGTTTAATACTCTACTTAGTATTTTAACCTTAGTTTAATTACGTCCTACTTCTATAACTCTTACTACTTAAGTAATTCCGATTACGAAGTAACACTTTATATACTATTTAACTATAAACTACTTTAGTTTAAAAACTAAAAAGAAAAGAAAGTAGTTTTAGATATTAACTTCTTTAGAGGGATTACCCCTATTCCTTAACTCGTCTATTACTATCACCCGGCTTTTTTAACTTTATAGTAATATCTATATCCCCCCATTACTAGTTAGTCTCACTATTCAATATTACCTCTTTATATTTACTCCTCCTCTCTTTTAAATAAATAAAGTCTATTAGGGGTAACCTCGTTACCTACTCCCTCTCTACTCCGCCTTGTATAAGGTCAACTACCTTAGTTATTTCTAGTAGTTAGTCCTTAATTATTAGCCCTATAATACTTACGTTAGCGGCCTTGTAGAGACCTATAAGTATAGGCACCCGGCTAGTAAAGAACTAGTAAGTAACTTTAAGTTTATACCTTTTTAAACTTAACTTTCTACTACTTTTAAATTACTTATACTACAAGTCTAAGTACTTAGGTAAAAAGGTAAGGATACCTTATTTAAAAGTATTAACTAGTATACTAACTACAGTAAAGTAGTAAATACTATCTCTAAAATTAATATTACTTAAGTTAAGTTTGCGAGTAAAGTAGTTTACTAAATAGTTATCTAGTATTTTACTATATTTTAGTTTAATATTTTATAACTTTAAAAACTCTAGTAGCTCTACTCGTCTAGAGCTTTCCTATTAACTAAGCTCCTTTACCTTTAACTAACGCTTTTATAAATTATACTACCTTTAGTAAGTCTATAAGTAGCTCTAAAATATTCTAACCCACTAGGCGTTATTTATAATAAGCCCCTAGCTTTTAATAAGCCCTATAAGATTAACTTAGCTTAAGTCCTTTAGTTTCTAAACTAGTCTATTTATACAGCACATTATACTATTAAACTTCTAACTACCCTTTAAGTTATACTCCTTAATAAAACGGTATAGATAGTCCTATATATTATTCCTAAAAACCTAGTAAAATATAAGGTCCTTAATTAAGTAGTAGTTTTAGTTATTAAAAATAACGTTAAACCGTCCCTTTACCTCTATTTAAAAGCTATTTATTATATTAAAGTAGTTAATACTCTAGCTTTTATAGATAATATCCATCGCCTTGACTTATTAGTCTATTTTAACTATAGTTCTTTAGAGTTAAACTAATATTTTTAATATTTTAATATTATTCTAGTTACTTATTAGTTCATTTATATTTTTATACAACACTAGATTCTATATTATATTATTATTATTTTTTAGTTTTTTAGTTACTATTTAGTTACTTATAGTATACTTACGTCTAGACCTATTATTACTTTTAAGTAAAGGGTCTATATCTCTAGTACTTTTACAATAAAAAATCTCCCTTATAATACCCTCTAGCTCGGACTTAGGTTTATATTTCTAGGTATTTACTTTATAGTTACAGTAGTAACACTTTCTTTAAGGACTAACTAGGCTTTTATTATAAAAAAGGCTTAGTATCTCTATAACAAGTATTAGCTTATCTATAGTTAGCAGGATACACAATAAAGCCTCTTAATTTAAAAAGACTATATTAGTTAAGCTTTAAAGTAAAAGGGAATATAAGTACTTACTTAACTTTACTTATTTCTACCTATCCGGGCCTTTAGTAGCCTCGAGTATACTTATAAACTCTATAACTACTAACTCTAAATCCTTATAGTATATTAAATAAAACTTAAACTCCTAAACAATATATTTAAATATACTAATAAATAAATCCCGTTAACTCTTTATTAACTCACCTATAAATATTAATATTACTGTCGGTCCTTCTTTAGTTATATATATCTTAGTAGTAAAGCTCGGCCTACTTTATACTAGTATTATTATAGTACTAAGTAGCTAACTAAATATTTTAATATTAATAGGTTAGTAATTTTTTTTTTAAAGTCTTTACTATAAAGTACTATTTAAGGATTTAGTTTATTATAGTTGTAAGTAGTAAAACGTACTATATATAATAAGTAGTAATTAACTAATATAGTAGAGAAAAGTTAATATACTAAGTACTTTACTATATTTAAGTTATCTATAGTACGGACTAAAGCCCCGCGGATAGTACGTAAGTACTAAAGCCACTTTAAAAAACTAAATACTTAGAGTAAAGTTAGTTAAGGGTCCCCTATAAGTAGCTTTATTGTGTTCTATACTTAGCCCTTAAGTCCTAACTACTTTTACTCTACTCCCACTTTTTTAATTTTAAAGTTATATACCCTTAAAAGCCTATATTTATAGAACGGACTACTTTTTACCTACTAATATACTACTTACTAACGCACTCCTAAATAATAAGTACTATAAGCGGCCCTAGGAACTATACTAAATACTTATCCTTAAATATAACTTTTATTAAAAATACAATTATAACTAAATTACTAAGCTTTTAACTAATATAAGTTTTTAGTTTTAGTATTATATTTAAGTTTAGTACTAATAAGTTTTAATTAATAAATTAAAATACTAGTTTTTAGAGTCTTTAAAATAAAATTTAAGTATAAATAGGAAGTAGTCGCTTCTGCTATATATAAATTTAAAGGTATACTCTTCTGTTAACTTTATATTTTCTATTAACTAAATAATACTAATACTATAACTAATATACCTTCTCAGAATAGCCTAAAGCAGCGTAGTATAACCTTAATAATTACTATAGCTTTATAGGTAAAAGGATTATTCTTAATACTAAGAAAAAAGAGACGCCTAGTTAGGAATACTAACTTAATAGTATACTACTTATTTATTAATACTGTTTTATAAAACAAAAACTAAACTAGCTCTAATAATTTAAATAATACTAATAGTTAAAAGTAGCTTAATAACTAGTTATTATAGTTTAATAGAAAGGACGAGTAATTAGCCCTTTTAAGTAGTACTAATAAGTCTAATATACCATAAAAAGACAAGACTATAAAAGGAGAGGGTACTAAAGAAGATAGAGAAATATTTAATAGTACTGTGTTTAATATAAAGGAGGAAAAAGAAAAGGGTACTAAAAACGTACTTAATAATTTATTAAAGATATTACTCTATAATAAAGCTATAAAAGAAGAAGAGTTTTATAAAAAAAGGGCAAAAACAGCTAGTAATACGGCCTTTAAAGCTGTTGTTCTGGTCCTTAGTTATAAGTTATAGTTTATTATTTAATTTAAATACAGTATTAAAAGGCTATTTAATAATACTAACTTAGAGGGTAGTAATATTACAATAGTCTATTTCTCTGTATCCTTTAGTAGTAATATATTAGAGTACAACTTTAATACCTATATAACGCAGTTTATTATTAAACTAATAAATATACTAATTATAGTTACTAAAAGTTAACATATAGAATAAATTTAACTTAGTTTAGTTAATATAGTAAGTATAGCTAAAATGTTTTTTAATAACTTTTTTACTAGTATAAGGGAGAACCTTTTTTACTTTACTATAGAGTTAAAGGGCCTTAAAGAGAAGATAGTTACTATATAATAAGTTAAGGTTAGTAACGCACTAGCCGAAATCTAAGAGTTAGTGTAATTAGTTATAAAACTATAGACTAAAACTAATTACTCCTATTATTAGTCTATCTTTTATAAACTCTACTTAATAAGTATGAAGGAGAAATAGGAAGTTATTAAAAAGGCTGTTACTTCGCTAAAGGAAAGTTCTACTAAAACATAGATTGTTAATTAGTATTCTAACTTAGTATTTTAGCTAGGAGTGGATAACTTTAGGATAGGAAGAGGAGTAACCTAGGTCTTTAAGGCTAAGGATGTTATTATTTACTTCTTTTAGATTAATAAGGACGAGTTTAACTGTATACTCTAAAAGGCCGAAATACTACGGGTCCTTTATAGTAAGTAGGGAAAGGGTATACTACTCTTTTACTTAAAAAGTATTACTAAGTAGGTAATAAACGGCTTTATAGCTATATAAACGTATCTATAGCCCTATACTAATATAGACTAGTAACTACTTAAAGTTAATAGTTATCTTTAAATAGTTTTAAACTCTAAATATCCTTAACTAAACCCTTAACTATAATAGTAATATCTTTACTATATTATTTAACTAATTTATACCCTACGTTACCTATACAGCTGCTGTGATGGACGGCACCTATATAGACTTTAGTATCCCCGACCTAACTATAGCCTAAATTAATCTCACGCTTAATACACTATAGCTTTACACTATGTTAGACGTTACTAGGTAGTTTAAATATACGTACTAGTTTTGTAAAAGCGCTGGGTAGTATGGTGTTAGTAGTTTTGAGGATGTTATTAATACGTATATAACTACTAACGGCCCTTCTTTATTAGCTAAAGAGCTAGTTATACTTTAGCGATACTATTTATCTAAAGCGTCTTATAAGTTATTACAGAGCAGAATTAGCTCGCTACTAAGAGAGCTAGTGCCTTTTATCTTAAGGATTTATCCTAATGTGTTATATTACTAGTTATATATAGAGAAAGGACTTATTTCTTTTTAAATAGTAATTTTAATAAAATATAACTAGTAGCCGTAAACGCAGTACATAAGTTATAACTATATAAGTTTAAAGACTAGTTAGTTTTTAAATAGCTTATTTTGAAATTTATTTATTATTAGATTTTTTCTGTATTTGTATTATATTAAATATACGCAGACGCGTTACGCGTGATAGAGCGCGTGTGGCAAGTAGTTAATCCGCGCGTACCTACTCAATTTAAAAACTACTTAGTATTAAAGCGGTAAGTAGTTAATCTGTGCGTACCTACTTGATTTAAAGACTACTTAGTTTTTAAATAATTTAGTTCTAGAATTTACTTAGCGTATTGTTACTTTATCTTTTCTTACTAACTTCTTCCCTCCTTCTTCTCTATACCTTTCTTATAGAGTCCTACTATCTACCTTAAAATATACTATAAATAAAATAATCCCACCTCTATAACTTAATCCTACTAAAGACGGGCGGAGTTTATAGCTTATAATAATACTAGAAGATAGCCTATAAGACAAGAGTACTGTATTTAACGCAGTATACTACTATCTTTCTTAATTACTTCTAGTATCTTTTTTAACGGGTTTATAAGTATTAAAAATTATTAACTAATTTATTGTAGTAAATAGGTCTGATGTTAAAAGGCTTAAGGCCTTTTTTTAAAGAGTTTTAAAGTATATAATAAATGCGATTAAAAGATCTAGACGTAGTACCCGAGCTGCTTCTAAACCTATTTCTATTAATAACGTAGTTACTAACCTAAATGTTTCTAAAGAAATTATCTAAAGTAATCTTAGAATTATAGCTTATAAGTTTTTATAAAACCTAAGTGGATACTCTTTTATAATTACTAAAAATAAGAAGTTGGTGACGCTTATTTTTAACAAAAAGGCTTAGTTAGATATATGTGCTTTTTTTTTTAAGTACCTCCTCTAAAATACCAAAACTAACCTTAAAGAGCTTATTTAAAACTTAGAGTCCCACTATAATAGTATATACACTAATAGGGTTATAATATTTAAACTAGCTTATATACCTAATTTAATTCTTTTAGTAGTCTATAAAGTATTACTAATTAACTATAAAAGTACAAACTTAATAGTTACTACCCTTTAGTATAATAAGTATAACGTCTACCTCTATAATACTTATAAATATATTAAAGAGTAAATATCTTAACTAAAGAATAACCCTATTAAGGAGTTTATATATAAATACAAATCAAACTAACAGTGTAGTTAGGGAAATACAACTATTATTAAAGAGGTTTTTACTTAAATATCGAGACGGACTACTAAAAAACTAAACAAAATACTAAAGAACGCCTATGTTCCTTAGGTACTAACGTCTATCTAGGGGGACGGGGCATTTCTACTCCTATTAATAATAAAAACTAAGTATAAATACCCTCCCCTCTTTCTAAACTAAGTTTACTAAACTAACTATTTTACTATATAGTTATAAGAGTCTAATTCCAGTACTCTTATCACTCTTAAAAATTATAAAGGTACTCTAATACTTACCTACTACTAAAAGTATATTTTATAAAATTACTCTTTATATACTTAGGCCCTTTAAGTTATTTTAAAATAGCTATATACTTATTTAGGAGTAAGAATTTATAAAGAGCCTCTTTATTCTTAATATAACTAGTTCTATTTAGCTATTTAATTAATATAGTATTAATATTAAAATAAAGGATAATAATAAAAATAATAATAAAAGTAAGAATAATAACAAGGACGAGAATAAGAATAGGGACAAGGACGAGAATAAGAATAGAGATAAGGATAAGGATAAGAATAGGGACGATACTACTATAGTTAATATAAACTAAATAAGTTAAAAAGGGTAAAACAGTATAATTAAATCTATTTAGAAGTTATATATTAAGGATGGCTTTAGTATATATAGTAGAAATAAGTAAAGATTATTTTATTAATAAATAAGCCTATACCCTTATTACCTATATACTAAGTTATGTAATAGTAAAACTATACTACTAGAGTCGGGTTAAAGGGACAGTAACTAGACTTAGTTGTATTGAAGATAATTACTAAATTTATCGCTATAAATAAATTTAGTACTAAGAAGCTTAAGTCCTTTTATAAAGGAATCTATAGGTATATTAATAATTTAATTAAAAAATTTAAGGAAACTAATATTAAACCTAAACGCGATCCTATTACAGGCGCTATTACTAGTATTAAAGTTTATATAAATATTAACGTAGACCGCTTTAGGGAAATAGCTTATAAGCTTTATAACGCTATTACTAATAAGTAGTCCTAATTATAAAGAATAATAAGTAGGCTTTAATATAACTTAATAGTTAAAATTATATTTGCCTATATACGTTTTACTTTAAAAAGCTAATAGGTATTATAAAAGCTATTTAAAAGCTATATAACCTTTAAACCCTATTATATTTATAAGAAAATAATAATTAATTGTTTTTTCTATCTAGGGGTCGCTTTACTAATTTATTACTTAACTTTTTCCTTTTAAACTACTAATAAACGTAGTAAATAAACTAAAAAGGAACTGCCTATTTAGGGTTACTAAGTTTAAAGACCGTCTAGGCTCTAAATAAGTTTATTTTAAGTTTTTTTTAGTACTAATATAGTTTGTATTTATACTAATATAAGTAAATACAGACGCGTTACGCGTAGTAGAGTACTTATCTTCCCTCCTTCTTCCCCGCCTCTTTTGCGTAATTTTCTATAAAACACCACTAAGTAGACATACTAGAAAACCCCCCTCCCCAACTTAACTTAACCCACACACAAACTATTAAACTCTTTTAGTCCTTTATTTATTAGTTTTAAGTACGTAGTTTACTATAATACTAATAACGCTAATAATACTAATAATAAAGTTAGTAGAACTAACACTAAAACTACTATCCTATATCTATAAAAATAAGGGTACTATATTTAATATAGTATAATACTTCCTTTAGTAGCGTTTAATATATTTCCTAATACCTTTATAGGTATTAAATGTAATTACTTAGTTTATTACTACTAACTTATTAAATACTAATAAACTTAAGGCCTTTATTTAAAGAGTTTTAAAGTATATAGTAGAGTTAATTAAATAATCTAGGTAGGCTACTTAAACTACCCCTAGACCTATCTCCTTTATAAACACAGTTACCTATATAGTTATTTCTAATAAAATTAATACTTATTAGCTTAAAAGTATAGCTTATAACTTTTTTAAAAAACTAAATAAATACAAGTTAAAAATAACTAAAAATTAAAAATAAATAATACTCCTTTTTAATAAGTAAACTTACTTAGATATATATACTTTTTTCTTTAAGTACTTACTATAAAATACTAAAAATAATTTTAAATAGCTAGTTAGGAAATTAAAGTCCTACTATAGTACTAGGTATACTAATAGACTTATAGTATATAAACTATTTTATATACTTAGTAGTATTGTTAAAGTTGTCCGTATTATAATACTTATTAACTAAAATAGTTTAGACCCTATAGTTACGGCGCTTAGGCGTAATAAAAATAACGTCTTTTTATATAATAGCTACTAGTATATTAAGGAGTAGATATCCTAAAAGGGTACTAACCCTATTAAAGAGTATATTTATAAGTAGAAACTGGACTAACGTTAGGGAAAGGGTAATATAACTATTATTAGAGAAGTACTTATTTAGGCGTTAGGACGGACCCCTAGGAAGTTAAGCAAAATACTTAAAAACGCTTTTATTTCTTAAGTATTAATATCTACTTGGGGCGATAGGGTATATCTACTCCTACTAACGATAAAAACTAAGTATAGATAAAAGTACCCTTTCCTATTTTTAAGCTAAATTTATTAAACTAACTATTCTACTATATAGTTACAGGAGTTTAATCCCAGTACTATCTATACTTCCTAACTTAATATACGCACTAAAGCACTTAACTACCGCCAAAAGTATATTTAGTAATATTACTTATTATATATATAATACTATTTTATAGTTTAATAATAGTTATACGCTTTATAATAATAAGGGGATTTTATATAATTAACTTCTTTTTAATGTTATTAAGTATATTTAACTAGGGTAGTACTTTAATAATGTTAAGATAAAGGATAGTAATAAAGATAATAATAAGGGTGAGGATAGAAACGAGGACGAGGGTTTAACTTTATTATTATTTTTAGTAGTATTTTTTGACTTAATAAATAAGGGTAAGAATAGAAACAAAAATAATAATAAAAATAATAATAATAATAAGAATAATAAAAATAAAAATAATAATAGGGAAGATACTATTATAGTTACTATAGGTAGGTAGATAAGGTTAAGATAGTATTATAGAAATATTTAAAAGATATATTAAGGACGGCTTTAAGATATATAGTAAATATAAGTAAATATCGTTCTATTAATAAATAACTCTATACTTAAATATAAACTAGGTTATATAAAAGGAAAACTATAATACTAAAGCTAGAATAAAATAATAGTATTAAGAGTTAAGTAGATTTTTCTTTATAAAAGAAGTGTCCTTTAAAGCCCGGTCTATATGCTAGTATCGATTTTAAAGCTATATAGTTTTTAAATATTCTAAGTATACAGCCGCCGCGCCCTACCCTTACACGCGTCTACAATAACAAAACAGTAGGTAAACAACCTACTACACTTACCGACCTTCCTCCCCTCCCTTACCAGCTTATATTTTCCTACCTTTAATACTTCTTACCTAACCTATTATTAAAATTATACTTTACTTTATTCCTATTGTAATATCTAGCTTACTTATACAAAGTTTATTTAAAATATCTTTCCTATTAAAGCTTTATAATAAGTTTAGAATCCCTAACAATAGACCCTACTACTAAGTTATTAGGCCCTCCTACTAGGAAACTTATAAGTCGTAGTTAAGAACTATTACTAATCTTATTATCTGCCCTAGGGGGCGGCTTTCTGTACTATCCCCTAACGTCTTCCCTTTGCTTCGTTAGTAGAGAGACTACTATTAGTAGGAGACCGCTATTATTAGTATTATATTTTAGTAATTCTACCTAGATTCTACTTATAATAATAGAATCCTTAAACTAAATAAGGAGTTAAAGGGACTATTACTTACTCTCTATATCTTTCTAATTAGTTAATAAATTATTAATTATCTTTAGTATACAGCCCTAGGATTAGTTAGCATACTAGTGTGTACATTAAAGGCCTACTTTTACACTTTAACAATTTACTTTATAAGTTTTCTTACTTACCCTAATTTATTTTTATATTATATACTAAATATATAAGTAGTTATACCTAGACCTTATGTTTTATAACGGCGAGACTGAGAAAAGCCAAGACGCTTAAAAGATACTATTACTACGTAAGATTACAGTTTTCTACAAAACTATAGCTTAAGATAACTTTAGAGCCAGAATACATAGAACAATTAAAATACATAAGTCTACTATATATCCTAATTCTAAGTAAGTATATAAACTATACTACTTTATATTAATACATTTAATATTTTTATAGTTTCCTCCTTATACTAGAGTAGTTATATCCTCTACGTAGTTTAGTTCTATAACATACTAATACTTAATACTAGCGTTCTAGAGTTAGTACTTAGTACACTCCTAGCCCTAAAAAAACTTAATATAATTAACTACAATTTACTATATTTTAAGAGTATCCTAAATATTCTCAACGTACTATACTATATACTCGGGAAATCTAGCGCAAAGCCTACTAGTATTAAGTTTTTCCCTAAAAACTACAACAAACTAAACAAAAACACAGGCATATACTTTATTTTAAAAGGACCTTTAGAAATATAGAATATTACTAAAGCCGTTTTATAAATAATATTTATTATAGTACTAAAAGTCCGGGCCTTAGGTATCAATTTTATATTAAAAAGCAGGGCTTTTTATTAGTTTCTTAACCTAGTGCTAATAGAGCCGGGTACTGTAGTAATCTTTCTTTACTATCTTCTTAACTAGCTTAATACTTATAAGCATAAGGACTACTATACTATATTACAATAAGAACACTAAGGCCTTAAGGAGTAGCTACTCTTTACCCTTTATCTTAGTAAGAGTAGTAACGTATATAGTATATAATACTCTACGTACCTATTAACGTAGTAGTGTAACTACTGTAGCTGGGATATAGTTAGTATAATATTTAAAGAGGGGAGCTATATTAGGCTCCTTAACTAGCGCACCTACTTCCCTTATATTCTAAAGAACGAGCTTAATAGAGAAATCTACTGCTTTATAAGGGATTAGTAGACTATACTTATAAGCCTTATTCGCTTTAATCCCTAAGTACCCCTAGCCTTTTACCTAGCCTATTATACTAATAACTAACTCACTAATACTATTACACTAATTATTATAAACCCCTTTATTACTAGCCCGTTTATACTAGAGTTATACTACCTAAAAACTCTTAAGGAAAGCCTTAAGGTTTATATTATTTAGTAGGTATACTTTTAAAACTAGAAGTAGATTAAGCCTTGTTTATACTATAAAGAGCCTGTTATAAATAACTACATCTAAGCTATAGGACCTAACTAGAACATAGCTTACCTTTGTACTAGTACAGACTATTAATAAACTTAGAAGTACGCGGTTTAGAAGGTAATTATAGAGCGGACCTAACTTACTATAGAGGGCAGTAAACCCGCTGGATTCTAGTAAAGTAATTACTATATATATAACGTAACACACCTACTCGCCTATAAGGCATAGAGGCACAGTTAACTAGCTATATAAAATTAATATATTATATAGTATAATTATAGGATAGTAACCTTCTATAAAAAGTATTAAAAATAAAAGGCTTTGTGTTTTAAGTTTTTGGCCTTAAATTAAGAATACTACCTTTTTTTAATAAATAATTTAATTACTTAGGTTTTAAAACAATCTAGGCTTAAAATGTATATATAAACCTACTTCTGTTTTTAACACTATCTAGCGTTAAAAGGTCGGTTAACCCACTCCTATTTTAATACTATCTAGCATTAAAAGGTCGGTTAGCCCTACTGTGCCTTAAATCCTTTAACACATCCGTATATAGCCCAGACTAGACTACTAGTATAGTATAATAACGCCCGCCTTTTAATAATATATTAGTAATAATGTAAACAGAACAAAATAATAAGGGAAGGATGTTTAATAATAGTTCATTACCTTTACTTATCTTTACAAAAAGCCAAAGTATCTTTAATTATATTACCCCTATCTAGTCTAGTAACACTATACACATACACTTACCTAACTACTTATTACACTTAGTATAATACATTTATTAACCGACCCTATTTACTATAGTATTATAAAAAAGTATCTTAAAAAACGAATAAAAGCTTATAGTACGTTTTTATTTAATAACTTAATAATACTAGGATAGTTAATAAGTAGTAGTAGGTATAAATTAGGGACAGGGCCTTTATTCTTATTAAGGGGTACTAAAAAAACAAAAAAGACACTAAGACGTTTTTTGCTAACCGTAAAAAAGAACCTATTAATTTAATAAAGTTATACTAATATTCTAGTTCTTTAATAGCTCTTCTATACTAGTCCTTAAACCCTAGAAGCAAGTTATATAAGTACTATATATATAATAATTGATAATAACAGCACTCCACTAAAGTCTACTATTAAGACTTATATACTAATTTTACCCTTAAATATAAGTAAATACACTGTCTATACTTCTAACGGCTAATATAGTAGCACTTAGTACCGCGGCGCTTTACTAAAAATTAAATATCCTTTTACTAAAATAAGTACCCCTATACCTATATTACTAAAAACCCCCCCGCCTAGTAGTAATACTACTAGTTATATATTGCAAAAAGTGTAGTAGTTGTACTTCTAGAGTAACTCTAAAGGGACGTATAATAATAATAAATACTAAAACTAATACTAATACTTAACTAAATACCCTCTATATTACACTAATAAATTAATAACTAAGGATTATTTTAGAGCTATTAATAATTCTATATATCCCGCTTTATTAAAGTACTATAGTATAACTACGTAGTATATTATAATAGTTACTAGGCTATAGAGTACGTTATAAAGGACTACCTAAAGCTACTTACCTAAACTTATAAAGTATTATACTAAAATTTATATACTAATATACTTAAATAAAGACGAGCTAGGTATAAATAAAGTACTACTAGTGGATATTAAAATTTAAATAGCGTCGCTGCTACTACTTATGTTAATACTAGGAATACTATTATAGTAGATATAGTTATAATACCTAAGTAGGGAATAATATGTATATATATACTTTAAGTATTAAAAATAAAGGGTTATTTATTTAAAAAGCTTATTTTTATTTTATTAATATATAATTTGTAATAAGTATATAAACTTATAATTATATATAATTATTTTAAAGATAACTAGTTTTAAAATAAACTTCTTATTAGTACCCTAGTCTACTAAGTACTATACTATTATACTATATCCTTCTTTTTAGTATATTTACCTCTATCTACTTTGTACTTTAATATAAATTATCTATTTAGTAACTTAAAGTATAATAAACCTATTTAACTAAAGTTCTCTTTTATATTTAGTTCCCCTTTTATATATTAGGCTTTAGTAATTTCCTGTGCTAGTTTAAATAGTTCCTATAGTGTACTAAATATATCCGAAATAGCTACATCCTTAGGTACTATATTTAATATAGCCTTATAAACCTACTAAAGTTTAACTACTAACTTTTATAAAAGGATAATAATACTATAAATAAACTTATTTACTATTTTAAAGAGGTAACGAAATAAACTATTATCTATATAGTTAACTACCTCTAAAACCTAATCAAAAGCCGAAATATACTTAATAATTAATTAGTAACTAAATATAGAAAAGGAAAACCCTAGTTAGTCCTTTAACTTACTTAAAGAAGTAAATAGGGACGTAACTTATAAGCCCTTATGTTTAGTAAAAAGTAAATAAGCACCTATACCCTATTTTTATATTATAAACTTTAGAATCTTTGAGTCCTAAATAAAAAAGCATAAATCCTTTAACTTTAACTCGCAACAGTAGGCAATATAGTCCCAGAACTTAGACTCCTATTACTTACTAAAACAACTATAATCTAAATCCTTAGTATTATCTCTATACTACTATTACTAATCCTACTACTCTTTTTAAATCTTCTTCTTAAGTGTATTAGCGTTATTACTTACTAGCGCCTTTTTTAGTTTAAACTATATATCTCTAATCCTTTTAATACTAAACTTAGCTATAATATTAATATTAATAAATTAATCTAGTCTATTAGCTTTAAAAGTAGCTAGTAATAGAGCTATATTAGTAAGAGAATCGTTTATACTTATTAGTACTTTTTAGTACTTATTTATATTTTTTTAAATACTATATACAAAAGTAAGTTAAGTAATAAAATAAATATTAGTTCTAAAGTTACTAAGCTATATTAATAGTAAACTAGCAATTAACTAAGCTTTATTAAATAAGAGTTTTTATATAATTAGCTATTAATTCTTATAAATACCAAACTCCCTAAATACAATTATATACTATAAATACCCTATTATTACTATAACATAAGTAGTATTAAGGCTTAGTATTACTAGGCTAATTTAGGCTCTATACTTATAGAGTTAAACGTAACGTACTAGGGTTAATAATCCTAACTCTTAGTTTTAGTTATTGCCCCTTTAGACTAAGTCTAACTTCTGTCCCTATAACGTATTAATATTAGTAAGTACGCACCGCTGTTATTTAAAAGAGAAAGTAGCTAGAATTGCCTTAATCTATAAAAAAGTCAGATTCAAAACTAGTACGTAATAATAGTTTAGTATAATACTATACTATAGACTTACTTTAGTCTTTAAGTTATTATTTAATGTATTTACTATTTTATAAAAAAAGTTAAAAATAATAAGTAATATAGTTTAGTAAGTATATAAGTTATTTAGTATATATTAAATATAAAAAAGGTATAAGTAAAAAAATATTTTTAGGTTTATTAATAATTCTTTTATAAGTAAGGGAAAAGGAAATAATTACTATAAAAAGGTCTAGAGTTAAAATGTTTTTTTTTTTTTAAAGGAAAAAGGGAAGGGCAAATTGAATTAAGTACCTACTTTATTTAAAACAATATTAATTACCTATATCCCCTATACCCTATTTACTATCCCTACTATTTTACATAGTACAGTAACTAGTATTACTATTAATCTACTAAATTTTACTAAAATAACCTACTAAATACCTACTTTAATATAACTTTAATACCCTACTAATATTATATAAGTATAATATTAACAAAATATTAGTATAACATTAATACAACATTAACATATTATACAACTTAATACATACTACCCTACTATAGAAACGTACTTAAAAGTAAATAAAAATATAAGTATATATAATTTAAAAAAGAGTTTTAAAACTATATAAGCTTTAATTTAACTAAGTACTTAGCAAAATCGTTATTCTTTATTTATTACTAATCTAGTGTTCCTTTATAGCCTATAACCTTTTTTAAAACTTTAAAGTATCCCCTCTACTAACTACCGTTCTTTAACTTATTTCTAGCTTAACTTAAATACTACCCTAAGCCTTTTTAACCCTAGAGTTAATAAGAACTACCTTAACCTCTACTTACTTATTAGCCCTGTATACTAGATTCTAAATCGCCCATGAGTAGAATACGTACTTCTTTTTCTTAGTATATCCTTTTTAAAACTAGGACTCTTAATACTAAAGACCTTAGTTAGAGTAATAATATAGACTCCACTAATAAGTAGTATAGTACCGCCCTTTATAGGTATAGCTACAGCTTTGTAGTTATCCTCTTTAGAGTTGCTATTAAATAACTTATATACAATAGTAGGGTATTAAACTACTTTACCCTTAAGTATAGTAGTTACTTTACCCTTAAGGGCCACAGTCGCCTTACCCTTAGGGGCTGTAGTTGCCTTACCCTTAAAGGCCGTAGTTGCCTTACCCTTAGGGGCTGTAGTTACTTTACCCTTAGGGGCCGTAGTTACTTTACCCTTAGGAGCCGCAGGCGCCTTACCCTTAGGGGCCGCAGTTACCTTACTCTTACTTACTATTAAAAAGCTAGCTATAGCTATATTAGTAGTATTATAAGTATAAACTATACCTAAGTAAATATTAGTTTTAAGAGGTTAAATATTTATAAGTAATTACACTTATAATTTTACGTAAGAGTAGTAGCCTTATTATTAGAAATGCCCTCCTTCTGTATACTCTAGAAGATAGTATTAAGAATAGTCTAAGTAAATAGTAATATTAGTTAAGTACTACTATAGTTATATATAGGTAATATACGGTTTAGCCCGGACTATAGACAGCTATTTAAGTACTTTACTCTTAATTACTAATCGGAATAACAGTAGATATAGTAATAAAGCCCGTTAATATATAGGTATTTAATATAGAAGAGGAAAAGGTAAAGAAGTTATTAACTTTTTAAAACGGGGAAAAGATTAGAGTTAAGCTAGAAAAAAGTTAAAGTAAAAAGAAAGTAGGTAGGTAAATTAGGTTAAGTTAAGTAGGTAGGTAAGGGAGTTAGTACCTACCTACTTAGGGTATATCCCTAGTTATAAAGACTAAAAAAAGCTATACCTATTAAGTATTTAAAGGCCACGCAGCTATTAAATACAACTTACTATAAGTATATTATACTCTATTTTTCTAGATACTAACCTCTATACCTACTTTTTATTACCAGTCTATAAGTAATTACCTACTTAGTATACTTCCTCCTAGCTATTACTTTAAACCTAGTTACTAATAAGTCTAATCCCCTTCTTTCTATAATAACTATAGACTTTTTCTTTTTTATAATACCTAGCCCTAATATCCTATCCTTCCTATTAAACCTAAAAACATTACCTCTATTTTTTACAAATATCCACAAAACTATAACACTACTACTAAAATCACAACTACAATAAAGGCCCCCGAGTTAATCCGTAAATCCCTTACCTTTATAACAAAAATTAAAAAGCTAAAAATAAAGCTCGCTTTTACTACTAAAAAAAAAGCTAAAATTAATATAAAGCGAGGCGCTGTACTTACTATAAGGCACTTTTACTCCTGTATAGAAGTACACACTAACGATTATAGTAATTTTTTATTAAAGTACTTACTAAGTACTTTAAAGACACAAAAAATAATAAAAAGTTAATTATTAACGCAGCTACTATAAGTAACATTACCCCAACCTTTAATAGCTATACTACTATAGCTATACTAATAACTAACTAGTAGCTTTTTATATTACCCTTAAGTAAATAAAAACTTATAAAGTAGCTAACTTAATTAATCTTTCTCTAAACTCTAATAACAATACTAACACTAACTTAATATTACTTAGTTCTAATAGTATTACAAGTAATAACTTAGATAGTAAGGATAGTATAGCTAATACTATTAACACACTAGTTATAAGTAGTATTAAGTAAAGGGCCTTAAAGGCCCTTAAAGTCACAACGCCCCCTAAGAGAAGGGTAATAATTCGTATATTACACTATATACACACACATACATATAGAAGACCGGGATACTAATACGGATATAGCACAGGCACCTAAAAGTAAATTACCTTAGTAAACAATATAGATACTAAAATATAGACTAGA
This sequence comes from Colletotrichum musae, assembly GCA_027406025.1. Lineage (NCBI taxonomy): Eukaryota > Fungi > Ascomycota > Sordariomycetes > Glomerellales > Glomerellaceae > Colletotrichum > Colletotrichum musae. The sequence goes on along the minus strand of JANVYC010000001.1, from coordinate 40,081 downwards.
GTAGTTATTAGTATTTTAGATTGAGTTATATAGCCCCGTTATACAGTAGAGAAATAGAGGTTTGTATTGTATACTAGAACAAAGTTATATTAATAGTCTTAGCAGCCTAGAGTAACGCAGTCTAAGTAAAAAAAAAATAAATAGTTAATAACTTTAGTAAAACGTTTAATACAGGTACTATTACAGATATAGCCTAGTACTTAAGCCTATAATAGTAAGCTGTAGTAAATTAAAATCTAAAAATTTAAACCTAGCTAGTATCTATAACTACCCTACAAAAGTTACAATATTTAAATAACTATAAAAGCTATAACTTATACTTAGTAATAGAATTTCCTTAATGTATTAACGTAGAATCTTTCCCTTTATTTATTTAGTTTAAAATCTAAAAATTTAAACTAAGCTAGTGTCTATATTTGCTTTATAAAAGTTATAATCTTCTAAGCTCTTTTATTTATCTAGTTACCCCTCTTCTAAATAAGCAGTTAAACTAGAGCTCTAGGGACTGTAGTACCTACTTTTAGCTCGTAGCGTAGTAGTCAGCTACACCCCTATTAACTACCCCTATATTTTAAAGCTAAATAGTTTTAAAATAGAACCTATATTTTATTTTTAATCTAACTAAACTCTACTATTTATTATTTAAAGAGTAGGCGACTTTAAAAATATATAGTAGTAGCCTAGAGTAAATAATTATTAAAATCTAGATACTTAAAAAAGTATAAGACAAAGGATATAGTAGTAAATAAGCTCCGGCTTTAGTTAGTTAAACGCGTAGGGTATAGTTATAAGAATACGTTAGGATAGGAGGTATTAAAAAGTACTTATAGTAGGTTATAGTATCTAAGACCTATATAACTAGATAATAAAAGTAGTGCCGGTCTAGTAGACTCCTAAAGTAGTACCTAAAATAAAGCCTATATAGTCTTTAAATCTAAACACGACCCCCAACCTTATACTCCCTCTACGTTATACTCCCGCACTAGTAATATCTAAACTACTATTCTACTCGTCTTACCTACTAAACAAAACTAAACTCCAGAACGGCGTAAAAAAACACGTTTTTAAAGATTACGCACTTATTATATCAACAAAGGCTTCTCCTATTAAATCCAGTATTTAAACAAGTAGTAGGTATTATCTATAGAAATATGTATAGTATAGCAAGGTATAAGCCCTGTAACTACTAAGTGTACCGTTCTAACCGCCTAACTAGGATTCCTCCTAAACTACACTATAATAAATATTTATTAACTATATAGTTAATCTCTACTAAACTAAAAATAAGTATATTATAAAAGCTCTTAAAGGTTAGCATATCCGTTATAATTCTAATTTTAACTAACTTAAGTATAAAGTAATTAATAGAGTAAACTTAACAGTTAACCTAGATAACACTAAATCTAACAAAGATACAATTAAGGACTTTAACACTAGGCTCCTACTAAAGAGTAGCTAACGCGCTACACTAAACGCTAGCCCTAAAGACTAAGGTACTAATATAACTACCGGTTATACACAAAACGTAGAGTATAAAAGCTACACTACTAAAAAGGCCGTTAGCTATATAGTCCTACAGCTCCGCATAGAGGCGACCCATAAGTTAGTTATATATAGCTCAGATAAAACTATTACCTATAGTTAAGCCTTATAGGGATTTTTATAGTTAAAAAAAACTATTATTCTATACTAAAACCGTCTTATTACCATTTACTAGCCCCCGTACGCATCCCCACTACCAGACACACACTAGCTAAGCCACCTACCTAAAAGAACTATAAACAGTACCCCGTATATATATTATAGTAAAAAACGTTATTATACATAGACAAAAGCGCTCGTTTTTAATAACTAAGCCACGTTTCTACATTAGTACAAAGCTAATAATATATATAGACTATAGATTAATTTAGAAAAGGGGGTGCGAGTTAATTACTACAGGTATTATAAAGGCAGCTATTCCTTCTAACTTTAGACTACTTTAAAATACAGCTAAAAGAAAGAAAAAAAACTTATTTTAGTAATTCTTTATAAAATAAAGAAAAAACCTTTAAATAACAAAATAGGTTTATTTAATATAAATAAAGTAAATCCTACTATTAAATTTTTTCTATTCTTTAATTTTATACCTCGCTGTGTTATTACAGTTTCCTTTGTAATCCTATAAGTAAGTCCCTATATTAAAAGATATTAAGTCTAGCTAAGTTAATAGTAATCAATCTCACTCTATTAAACACAACTCTTTAGTATAACTAACTATAGACGACGTAGAAGAATAACGTTTGTATAAGTAGGCTCTTAGCTAGTATAAAATTCTTTTCTTAGATTTCTAAAAGATTACTACTAAAGATAAGGGCGGGGAAAAACTCCTTAGTAAGGACTATAAACAAAATATTAACCTAGTATTTACTTAAACTAACAATAATAACGGATAGCTACTATAGAAAGATGGACTATCTATTGCCTCTATAGAAGCAAACGATACTCGCAAGCCGTTTAGCAACTTAACTTCACTACAGTAGGTAGAAAGTATAAGTAGCCGCGCTAAAATTAAGGAAATGTTCTTTAGTTTTAAACTCTAGTAGGCTGGCCCTTAAGTACTATAATAAAGAGAGCTCCTTAAAAAAAAAATTATTTAGAATTTATTCTAAATAAAATATAGATTTATTAAACCTAAAATAATAGAGTTTAATAACTTATAAGTACTTTAAATATTACTTTTAAAGACATTAAACTAGTAGCTTTAAATTACGCTATACTTAATAGAGGTTATAAACAGTAAAGTTATAATAGTAATAAAAGACACTAAGTTCTATACTCTTTCCCTAATTTAAGTAACTAAACTACTTAAATAAAACGTTAATATTAATAAGATTTACTAGGGGTTTTTTCTCTTTAATAGAGTTACTAATAATACCTAGTACTTCAACTCACTTCTTAGCTAGAAAAATACAAGCGGAATTATAGGTATATAGGTAGTAGTATAACTTTTGTTTTAGAAATAGAGTAGAAAGATAATAGTTACTATTCCTACTATACTATAGTAAAAAGGCAGTACTATTTACGGCCTAATAGTATTTAAAATACTCTAATATACCGTTTTGTGTCCCTAGTTAGAAGATAGCCTCCCATAGTTGCCCCTAATTAACAACAATACTATTATATTTTAAGCCGCTAGTTTATAATAAATGTTTTACTACCCGGGTATATAGACTAAGGTGTTAGAATAAAACGCCCTTAACTAAGTAATTAATACTTATATAATTTAACTAGTCTATAAAGAGCTTTAATATATTAAGAGTATAATTAATCCTATTATATCTTATAACGCTTTATTTTAGTATTCCTGTTTTTAACTTAAGTTGCCTAACTCTAATACGTTATTATTAGTACTAAGCGCTGCAGTTAGTAAAGAACCTATAAAGAACAAAGAAACTAATAACGCTAATAACACTTTTTTACTAAAAGACTCAAATATATTATTGTTATTACTAGGTATTTTAGTTCTTAAGGAGGATAAGGATAATAAAGATAATAAAAATAATAAAGAAATACTTAATATAAATAATTATCCTTTATTAAGTAATCTAAATAGTATAAGTAGTTTAAGCTCTTTTAATAATTTAAATAAGTTAAGTAATAAAAAACTACTAGTACTTTATAATTAACTAAAACGGGTACTTAAACTCTTAAACTAGGCGCTTTAAAAGGCTAGAGAGTTACGTTAAGAATTTAAAATAGGTATAAATAATATATAGTAGTATTTATAGGGGATATCTTAGGCCTTTAAAGTAAGAGATTTAACTTTAAAGTTAAAAGGAATCTAGTAGATTCTTACTAGGATCCATAAGAAAGAATAAGCCTATTATAGCTAGCTAGGATAGTTATAGGAGCTACTACTATAGTTACTAGCTCCTTATAATTAAAGGGGAGACACAGCCGCGTTACTACTACTAAAGTCACTAGTCTATAATAATTAAAATAGAAATATAGCTGCATTGTTAAAATAGTAGCTAGTAGTCTTAAGTTAGTAAAACTAGCTACTAGTCCCTAATTAATAAAACGGAGACACGACCTTACTAGTATAAAAGTAGCTAAAACGTAATAATCTTTTAAATATAGTAAATACCTTAAGGGAGTAATAGCTGTATTAACTAGTCTTTAATTAATAAAATAACTTAAACAGTAATATACTTATGCAGCTAGTAATGTAGCTAAAATATTTTAATTAGCTTAAGGAAGCTTGTAAGTAGATAGGTATAAGCCCTAATTCGTTAACTAATACGTATATAACGGACTTACTAGGTAAATCCGTATTAATTCTAATACTACACTATAACAGTCTAGGAGTATAATTAACGGAGTAGCAACCCGCTAGACTTTAAATACTATATACACGCAGTAGATATTGTAATATAATAGTATTAGTAGGCTAACCTATACTTATTCTAATACCTAGTAAGAACCGTCTAAATATACTCTTAATAAGCATATATTTAACTCTATCGCGTATACCCTTTAACCTAAAATAACCATTATTGTATTTTTCTATACTAGTACTATTAAGTAAACCCTTACTAACTCTTATACATAGAAACGCTACTAGGCCCCTAGTAGACCCACTAAGTTTAAGTATTATAGATATATTAAGTAATAAAGTTAAAAATATTATACCTATAGTAAAGTCTTAAAAGCGTAAGGCTAAGTTATAGGATACTTATAGCTTAGGAAGAAAGAAAAAAAGAGCGAAAATACCTAAAGTATATATAAATAAAAACGGCGGGATATAAGCCCTAGACACGTATAGTGGTACTATACTATAGGCTATACTCTTAGTATATAGTAAAACACTAAAATAACTAAACGTGTTCTATAATTATTTTATAGGGGGTAGCGTTATTTATTATTTCCTATTAGTGTTATTTTTGTATTTATTACTTAGTAAATATATTATAGTAATTCTATCTATAGCCCACAGGGCTTCTTTACCTATTTTCCTAGTACATAAGTAACGTAACCTACTAAACCGACTTTTAAAACTAAATAGCTTTAAAATAAAATATACTTAATAGGTTCCTAGGGGCAGTTATTACTATTAATAGTATTATACCCCTCGCTTATATATTAGAAATAGTAAATACTAGTAGACCGGGTTATCTATAGAATTAATTAACCTTTAATTTGTTTTTACTTTTACAAAACTAGTCTATATAGGAGCTAAGGTCCCTTAAAAATAAAAGTTAGTATTTACTCTTTACTAACTATAGGCAATAGTCTACTTATTAAGTTCTTAAGCTACATCCTTTAACCCTAGCCCTATCTACCTTTTATACAATACTTATACCTACTATCTAACTCTTAATATTCTACTTTAGTACTAAAATCACTAAGTACTTCTAAAAGTTAAGTAATTATTACGTCTCTACCAAGGGACGGGCCTAATTTAACTATAACCTTTTTATAAATATAAAGTAAGTAGTTATTTATAAAGCAGGTAATAACTATAACTTTAAGTACTTTAAAAAGCTAAATAAAAATACCCTAGTTGTGATTTTTAACCTCGCTAAGAACTTAATTTAACATAGAAATATAGTAAACTAATAACAAATAACTAAAACTACATAACGTAATTAGTATAATATATACTAGGGTATATAGATACTAACTAAGAAGGGGGTATAGATTATATACTCGGACCTATTTACTAGTATAAATATAAAGGCTTTTATACCCTAGTAATAGTAAAGTAACTATACTAACTTAGCACTTTTAAAAACCCTTAAAACAGTGTTTAAGTTAGTTTAGAGGATATTAAAGAAAACCTTTTTAGTAATAGTATTATTATACTAGCCTTACTTATACGGCTCTAAGTTAATACGTATAAAGCACTATAGGGTATAGTAGTTAATATTAAATTCCCTCTATAGCTTAATAATAAGACTTATATAGTTCTAGTAAACGTAGTAGTAGTTAATATTTAGTTAAATAATATTAAAGTTAGGCTATAAATCCACTATACTAATATAAAAAATAAGTCCAGTTAGTGTTTTAATAAGGGCTAGTATTTTATTACTCGTATATTATATAACTTTATTTTTATAAATAGCGATATTATAGCTATTAGCCTACTAAATAACTGTAACAAGATTAGAGTAGTAGTTTATAAAAAACTAGCTAAAGATAAGTTTAGCGATACCCTGTATAGTTTTAATAAGTATAACGGTTTTAGTTTACTTTTTACTAATAATAGTAATACTTTTTATCTCTAGTGCATAATAGAACTAGTTAGTAAGAGTTACTAGTTTATTAGGGCTATAACTAGGACTAATAGAAACGTTGATTTAATAGTTATAAACTAACGTATTTTTTAAAAAAGCCCTAAGAATAAAAGATTTAAGTAATAAAATAAAAGTAGTATTGCTATTATTAATACTCTAAGTAATAACGTTCTATATCTTTTATTATTTAGCTTTTTATATAACCTTTAATAACTAAAAAGATAAAGTGGATTAGGCGTTAGTACCCTCAACATTATTAGTATCCTTAAGATTAGGGAGAGTAACAACGTTTAGGTTATTATACTTACTCCTTAACTTTACCCCCTAGAGAATCCTAATTAAATAGTTATATACCCTAGGAATAAAGTCGGGCTTAAGACCCACCTTAAAAACGCCCAGAATAGTTATACTACTCTTTTTTATACTAAGTTCTAATACTTAAAAAGTAATATTAGTTAATATATTATTTTTTTTTTCTAGGGAATAAGGGGTTAGTAACCTACCTTTAGTATATTTTTATAAATAGTTTTATCCTCTAGGCTATTAGTGCTATTATATATAATATATCCGTAATTAGTAGAGTTACCCTCTATACTTACTAGTACTTATTTTATTAAAAGATAATACGTCTAATAGCTCTAGTTAATAGTATATAGAATAGGATATACTAATAGTAGGTTAATACTAAGTAGTATAAATAAAAAGTAAGAAAGGAATAAAAAAAAAAGGCCTATAAAAAAATAATAACTATAGGTAAATATATACTATTTAATAAGTAGAATATGCTAACTACGGGTTAATATTAGGTAAAATAAGTTAAGAGTAAGAGGGAAATAAAGAAGGAAGAAATAATAACTCTAGGTAAATATTTACTTTTAACTAGTAACTATTTAAATATACTAAGTAAGTTAGTATTAAGTAGGACTAGTTAAGGGTAAAAAAGAAATAAAAAAGAAAGGCCGGGCTATAAAGAGGTAATAACTCTAAATAAATATTACTACTTAATTAGTAACTACTTAAAAGTACTAAGTAAAGTAGTGTTAGGTACTTAGCTTTAGTATATAAAACTAAAAGGGCTAGCTAAAGTAAGACTCTACTTACTTTAATACAATTTAAAGGCTGTATGACCTTTAAATAGTTTAACCTAGAATATATAATTATTTACTAACTTAGAATAGTACCCCTACAAAAGAATTTATAACCTAGGCCTTTTTAGTAAGTAAAGCCGCTGTATATATAGGTCTAAATTAAGTAACCCCTACTGAAAAATTATCCTTCTTAACTACGCCCCCTTCCTATACCTATACCTATTATACCCTTTAGGGAAACTAAAGCCTATATCCTTTTTATTCCTAAGTACACTAATAAAGTAAAATATAATAAATACTAAAGAGTCCCTAACTAACGGTTACTATACAGTAAACTAACTCTATTCTTTTAAATAGTACCTACCTAAAATCGTTCCTAACTACTTAATAGAATTATTTTAAAAAGGTCTATAGTAAGATATTTAAAAAAGGCGTTTCCTATAATAGAATTTTTGCTATTATATAGAAGGGTAAGTAACGCCCAGTAATAAGCTATCTTAGTTACTACTAATAGTAGTACTAGTACTAAATAAAAGCTTTAATAAACTTAAAAAAAAGGAAATTCCCTAGGCTATTTTAGTCTCTAGTAATAAGGAGGATATTAATAAGGCTGAGGAGAAAAATACTAATAAGGTTTATAATTTCTCTTATACTAAACTCTGCGCCTTAGGCGCGTTAATTAGTTATAAAAAGATAGTTATAAAAACTAAGTTAAAAATACTTAAGTCTACCTATTGCCCTTTTAGTACTATACCTACTAAATAGGCGTCTACTAAGTATAAGTTTTTTATAAACTTCTGCGTACGAGATACTTAGTTTACGTTTTTAAAATAGGTTCTACTAGTAGTAATACACTTAAGTCCTAAAAGACACTTATAAAGTCTAAGTTAAAGAAGTATAAGTTTATTTAAAAGTATTATGTATTAGATAACTAATTACTTATAATTTTAAAATAGGTTTTATTAGTAATAAAATACTTAAGTCTTAAAAAAAGTAGTAAAGATACTAAAAGCGCCTAGGGAACTTATCCGGGCCTATCTAAGTAAAAAAGGACGGGTAAATACTACTAACACTAGTAATTTACTTTAATACAAGGCTTTTATATACTTAGTAGTTAGATATATAGCTAGGCTAAAAAGAATTACTAAAACGCTATTTTTTTAAAACTATCTAGGGTTAAAATATAAAGGTAAAGTTTAGTTAGACCTATACTTACTTAAGTAAGTAACCCAGTATATATACCTACTTAGGGACGAACTATACTATAAGTAATACTAGAATAATAGAGTATGGATTTAATAAGCCACTACGTATATAGTATTAAGCCTACTTATATTTATAAGTACTTACTACCCTAACTCTTATAAGTAGAACTGTATAAAGTTAAGGTTTATTTTATTATTTACTTTATTACTTAAAACTAAAGCGTTTTTTAATATTTAATTAATCTTATAAAAAATAAACTACTACGCCCAGAATTAAACAATCTAAGCCAAGCCCCATAATAGTTATAACCTTTTAGTAAGACTAATAAAAATAACTTATACTTAGTAATAGAGCTTTTTTAATATATTAATATAGAATATTCCCCTTTATTTATTAAAATCAAAATTAAAAAATCTAAGCTTAACTAGCGTCTTTTATTTATTAATTAAAGTTATAAACTTTAAAAAGTTATAAAAGCTATAATTTATACTTAGTAATAGAACTTTTTTAATATATTAACGCGGAATATTCCCCTTTATTTATTAAAATTAAAATTAAAAGATTTAAGCCTAACTAGTGTTTTTTATTTATTAATTAAAGTTATAAACTTTAAAGAATTATAAAAGCTGTAAGTTATACTTAATAATAGAACGTCTTTAATATATTAACACAGAATATTCCCCTCTATTTATTAGAATTAAAATTAAAAAATCTAAGCCTAGTTGGTATCTTTTATTTATTAATTAAAGTTACAAACTTTAAAGAGTTATAAAAGCTATAAGTTATACTTAGTAATAGAACGTCTTTAATATATTAACGCAGAATATTCCCCTCTATTTATTAAAATTAAAATTAAAAGATCTAAGTCTAGTTAGTGTCTTTTATTTATTAATTAAAGTTATAAACCTTAAAGAGTTATAAAAGCTGTAAGTTGCACTTAGTAACGGAACGTTTTTAATATATTAACGCAGAATATTCCCCTCTATCTATTAAAATTAAAATTAGAAGATCTAAACTTAGCTAGCGTTTTTTATTTATTAATTAAAGTTGTAAACTTTAAAGAGTTATAAAAGCTGTAATTTATACTTAGTAATAGAACTTCTTTAATATATTAATACGGAATATTCCCCTTTATTTATTAAAATTAAAATTAAAAGATCTAAGTCTAGCTAGTGTTTTTTATTTATTAATTAAAGTTATAAACTTTAAAAAGTTATAAAAGCCGTAATTTACACTTAGTAATAGAACTTTTTTAATATATTAACGCAGAATATTCCCCTTTATTTATTAGAATTAAAATTAGAAGATCTAAGCCTAGCCGGTATTTTTTATCTATTAATTAAAATTATAAACTTTAAAGAGTTATAAAAGCCGTAAGTTACACTTAGTAATAGAACGTTTTTAATATATTAATATAGAATATTCGCCTTTATTTATTAGAATTAAAATTAAAAGATTTAAGCCTAGTCGGTGTCTTTTATTTATTAATTAAAGTTATAAACTTTAAAGAGTTATAAAAGCCGTAATTTATACTTAATAACAGAACTTCTTTAATATATTAACGCGGAATATTCCCCTTTATTTATTAAAATTAAAATCGGAAGATCTAAGCCTAGTTAGTGTTTTTTATTTATTAATTAAAGTTATAAACTTTAAAGAGTTATAAAAGCTATAATTTACACTTAGTAACAGAACTTCTTTAATATATTAATACAGAATATTCCCCTTTATCTATTGGAATTAAAATTAGAAGATCTAGACTTAAGAACCCTAAATATATTAACGTCCTTACTTAGTAAGGTAACGTTCTATTTTATCTTAAGTACGTAGTAGTACTAGTAAAACTCGCTAAGTGGCTAGATAATAGGTAAGTACTTTAGATTTAAAGGCTACTTATATAGTTATAAAGTCGTTTCTATAATAACTATTAAGTATTATAGTAGTATACTTTATACTATAAACCTAAACTATAAAAACCTTTTTATTTAAAATATCCCCTAACGCCCTATTACTAGCTAGCTTAGTTCTATTCTACCTAAGTAGTTTTACTACTAAGAATATTAGAGTTACTAGTATTAATAATAGCTATAGTGCTGTAGTAGAAAAGTATACTAGTAGTAGTACTAAGCTTAATCCGTAAGTAGATAAAAGTTAGTTACTATTACCCTCTAAAGCTAATATACTTCTTTACTAAGTAGGTTAAGAGTTACTAAACTATAGTTGTACTCTTTAAAGCCTAATTTAGGCCTTTATTATTAAGTTACTAATGGGTTAGGGCTTAAAACTAATAGAAAAATAAAAGTAGAGTTAAATACTAACTTACTCGTTTAAGGACTTTAACTTACGTTAGTTTTAAAAAAATAGTAAACTAGCGCCTTACTTAATATTGCGTTAGAACTAGTAATAAAGATAAAGTTAGCTTTACTAGAGCGCCGGCTCTTAAGGGTACTTTTTATAACTAAGGACAACTTTATTAGACTTTATTATACTATAAATAGTATTATATATTAAAGTTTAAAATTAGGATTAAATTTAGTAGCGGGGAATTTAGGTATACAGAGTATAAGTTTACTATTAATAAAGTTTTAGTCCTTTTTAGACTTTTTAATTAGGGCTACTTTAATTAATTTCGGGGCTTTAAGCTAATAGTTAACTAAAGACTAGGTATTAGTTATTAAGCGTAGTTGTTGTAAAAGTAAAAAGTATTTAATATATATATAACTACTATTATATTACTTTTATATAAATAAAGTTATAATCCCTTTTATATTTTAATTCTATATATATAAATAAATATTAATTTAAAAGTTTAGTAAATAAAAGCTGAGTATTATTAGTAAAGTAGGATCCGTTATGTATAAATAGTCTTATACGTACTATAGCCCGGGTATAAGTAATTATAACTACTACTATAGTGTTTAATAAAATACCGTTACTTAGTACTGGAGTACTAAGTAGATTTTAAGACTATATAGCCTTTAAATATTAGCTTAACTTAAGTAAGTTAAAACGCCTGCGTATATAACTTAAGTACTTAGCTACTTAATTAAGTAATAGGCTTTTTTAAACTAAATAACTTAAAATTAAAAAAAGAAAAGAAAAAATACTGACCCTAACTATGTAATTAAAGACGTATAAGAATCTCCGTAGTTAATACTACTATAAGTACCCTGTTTATACGCGGGTAATAGTAGTAACGGTTAAGCCTTCCTTTTAAATATATCTTTTTTTCCTATAAAGCTACCTTTAACATTACCTACTTTATAAACCCCTTATATAAACTTTTAATATTATAATTATAAATACCTTAAGGTTTAGTATTTCCTTTATTCTATATAAATATAGACTATTTTAATAACTTACCTCTATAAAGTATAGAAGAAGTCTATAGATAAATTAATATTATATAACCTTTTTTACTTCTATTGTTATTACTCTATTCTTTATACTAACCTATATATAGGTAGTATTAAATATAGTTATAGAAATAAAGGATCTAGTTTTTTATTAATATATTTATACTAATATATATACTAGAGTTAAGCTATACTTTAGCTTAAGACACAGTAACCTAAGTTAGGAATACTAAATAATAAAGTAACTATTGCCTTTTAGTACTAGTAAGCTAAAAACTAAAAAGTAGTGAGTAGACTCTAATAAAATAGAGCCTACTAATAACACAGAGCCTACTAACGAGGCAGAGCCTTTTTATAAGATAATGCCCCCTAACAATAAAGCTACTACTAATAAAAGAAATACTACTAACGAAGTAGAGTCTACTATTAAGAAAAATACTATTAAAAAAGAGCCCGCTAATAATAGGGACCCTACTAATAAGAGTAATACTACTAATAAGGTAGAGTTTATTATTAAGAAAGATACTACTGCTAAAGAAGAGCCCGTTAATAATAAAGACTCTACTAATAAAGAAGAGCTAAAAAGCTAAACTAAAGCTATAATATAACTTACTCGAATTATAAAAGTAGACTTAACCTATAGCTAAGTCTAGGTTGAGTTACTATACTAATGCTTTGTTAAAGAGCTTATAATAAAAAGCTTAATAATAACTAAGAATTATATTATTAAGTTAGAACTACTTTTAATATAAAAGGCTTATAAATATAAATTACTATTCTATAGTATCTTTTTTAATAACTTTTATAAAAACGTAGTTAGCTTTATTAGTTTTTTATAGTTAAAATAGTACTATAATAACTAACTAAAGACGCCTAATCTATTTAACTATACCCCCTAGTAAGTAACTAAATTATTATAACTATATAATAATATAAAATAGTATAGATTTAAAATTAATAAAGCTATAATTTATAGTATCTAAAAAAGCTATAGCCTAGTCCAGCTAAATCTCCTTAACAACAACTTTATTAAAATATTAAATAACCTAAATAACTTATAAACTATAAAGCTTTATAAATACTATAATATTACTAGTTAAAAGGGCCGATTAAAGTTTAACGTTTTTAAAGAAGTAATACTCTATAAACTAAACATTCTTAAGTTGTAGTATAACTAGGGTTTAAAGAACTCGACTATTCCGCGGGCGTTATATAACACCTTTAAACTAAAGGGGTTATTCTTTACTACCTACTAAGTTACTAAGTTATTAACCCCTCTATATACTTCCGCCTAGTATTATATACTAGCTAATATATTAAACCCTTAGGGACTAGAGTAAGGCCGGCTGTGTTTTAATACTTAGTAAGTCCCTTATAATACTATAGGAAATTAATAATAGTGTGTTTTAAAACCTAGTAAAGATAGTTAAGGATAAGTTAGTACCGTTGTATCTCCTATATTTCTACTAGTTAAAAGCTAGGATATGCCTACGGGCCATCCTAAAACACTTATTAATACAGGCTATAGATAATAAAAAGAAGAGGTTTATTAAGGGCTTACTTAAGTAAACTTAGGCTTAGTTTAGTAATAGTGTATAATATATTAATTTAGTAGTATAGTAATATTAGATATTAACTATATATTTCCTAAAATTATAGGTATAAAGTTACGAGTTATAGTCTAGGTAGTTAAACTATAGAATTAAGTATACGTAGTTTTAGAATAATAGACTTAATAATTATAGAGGTATAAATACCAGAACCTACTAGTCTATTATACAGAAATTACTTCTATTATCTCTACCCTAAGAATTAGAAAATATTATTATAGGTAATTATACCTTTCTAAAAGACCTACTAATTTAAAGACTATATATTTTTAAAAGTATAGATAAATGTAAAGTTTAACCTTTTTCTTCCCCTCCCCTAATAAATCCCTATACTATTACTTAAATATACTGTATTACTTATTCTGCCTAAAAGACATTTTAATAGCTACGTTAAATAAATAGTTTATTTTATAGTGTTTAAGTCTAAGTATCACTAAGTCCCCGTCTCTTTTTATTAATATATACTAACCTTTATATACGCTTTTTAATTTTAGTTTAAATAGTAGTAACTATAGGTAGTATAGCTATACTAAACGCGACTTCGTTTAAAGCACAAATTAAAGTCCTTCTATCTAAAATACTCCTTTAAATAATCTAAAGGGTCTTAAAGAAGTATATTTAGTGTTTTATAGCTTTAAATAAGTAATTTAATACCCTAGCTACTGAGGCTAAGTAAACTAGTATAAAGCTAGACTAACTTATCTACTAACCCCCCTAAATCCTACTTATAGAAGTTATAGACTATATATATACTCTAAATATAGGTATAAGTAAAGTTGCACAGCGCTAGTTTAGTAAAGAACTAGGCCTACTTACTACCTATCCTTTTAAAAACCTTAAAACTGTTTTATTCTGTATTATTACTTATAGTAGTATATATTGTTTAGTTAGTTACTTAGTAAAGGCTACTTGTGTGTGTAGCTTTATAGTTAGTAGTTAGGGGACTTATAGTATTTAAGGAGTTAAGTATCTCCTCCGGGAGTGCAAAAATATTAAGAACCTTTAAATTAGCTTTGATCCTAACTTCGCCCCTTTGGGTATAGACTAGAGTTCTGGCCTTGCTAGCTTCTTAAGCCTCTATACTACTAAGGTTACTTAGGGGTATAATAAATTACTGGACCTCTTTTTTATTGCCTTTATACGCTTCTTTAAGTTTATATTTATTTATATTTTTAATATATTAATAACTCTAGATATATACTATACTATCTTAGATAATACAGTTAAAAAGAACGAACCTAGTATATTAGGGGATATTTACTTTCCTTTACTAAAAAGCCTTTAAATAAGACTTTAGTATTAGGATTCTATTCTTCTTATTTTATAAATAAAGACACTTATAAAGCTCGATATTAATATTAACTAGCTTTACTTAACTATAGAAGAGCTGTACCCTCTATTATGCCTATATTAACTATAGTACTTAAGTCTTACGTCTGAATAGTTAAATAGTAGTTAATGAGTACTATACTTAATAGGTAATACTATAGTAGATAGGCGTAGAAGCTTTTAACTAACTACTAATACTAAGATATAGTATATTCTTAGGCCCTTTAAGAAACTAAAATCTCTAACCTACTTAATACTATAGATTGTTGAATCGGAAAGCACCCTACTAGGTGAATTTGTAATATACTTACTATAGCTTAAGTAGCTATACTTAGGATACTATAACGATTCGTACGTATAACTAGCTATACCGCAGTACTACTTAGTGGCTAGCTACTATCCTATACTTATTAGACTTACTATTAATATATTACTTAGAGGTATTTTAAACGGGGGGAGGGATAAAGTACTTTATAGAATAAAATATATTTTTCCTAACTTAGTGTTAGTTTATAAAGAGGTAGATAGGGTTAAGTATATACTTTAAGATAACTAAGAGCTTAAAAATAAATAAAAACTAAAATTAAAATAGACGAGTATAAGTCTAAGTAGTATCGGGTATATTTAAAACACTATTTAAAGGCTTTATAGCTTTAAAATAACTTACTTAGTACTTAGTTAGTTAGTAAAGTCGTGCTATATATCTATACTAGCCCTAGTTTATTTTATATTCTCTTTCTAGTTATAATATATATCTACCTAGCTAGCTATATATATAGAGTCGCAGCTACTTAAACTAGGGTTAGTCTCTACTTAAGTAACTTAAGACTTATTTATTATTAAACCTACCTAGCTATCTAACCTACCACAAAACTACACTCTACTACTAATACCCTTAACTATACCGAATTACTATTTAAACTCTATAGTAGCCTTTCTAAATAATATTTTCTATATACTATAATACTACTAAAGGCCTTATAGTAGTAAGTTTATTATAACTTAGTAGTTACTCTAGTAAGAGATATTTACTAAGGATAGTAAAAAACGCACTTAGTTAATAATATATAAGCTTTAAATAACTATTATCGACCCTAATAGAAGTATAGTAGATATAGAGGTATCCCTTAAAAAAATTATCGTACTTATACATAAACGAATTAAACTACCTACTATAATAACACTAGTATATAAACTATAAGGGTAGATACCTAAAGAGCAAAGTACTCTTAGTAACGACTTAACGCGTGTCACTAGCCGTCTAATAAAATAAAAGGCTATTATAGATTCTATACTTATTTACCTATAGTTAAAAAGAACGCTACTTCCTATAAAGAAAAACAGTAATAAGGTTTTTAGTCTTTATGCGCATAATAAATACAGTCTAGTAAACTAGCTACGTAGGGGGGCAGAGTAGTTACTTATAGCTACTTATATATAAAAATACAATCCAGAAGTTAGAACTAGCTTTACTAAGCTTACTACTATAACTAAAAAGAGAAAGCTACTTTTAATAAGTTAGGATAGTAATAAGTATACCCTTTTAGACACGTATCGTAATAAAAGACATTAAAAGGGCAACCTATCCCCTAGTATAATAACCCTTTAGTTGCTAGTAGATAAAAAGAAAAGTAAAAGTAGTATAGACTTAGTTGGATGGTATATAGGCCTTTATGGGAATAGTAATGTTAATATTCCCGGCCCCTCTTCGAGATATATAAAGATACTAGGCCCTACCGAAGTTGTTACTATTAATACGATATATAATAAAGAGGCTATAAATAGTCTATAGAGTAAGATTCTCTAGACCTTTAGCTCTAAAAAGGTTACTATTATACTGTATTGATGACTAGAGGTACGGTTCCTTAGGTAGTAAGATATAAAGAAGATTGTATATTTCTTTTACTTTATCCTACTAGATAACTATAAAAAGAATGTAATTAATCTTATTAAGAGTATTGTTTTGAATTAATACTAATAATTTTTTTAAGCCTAATGAGAGTCTAATAAGGACTAGCTTAATATTTTTACCCAGGTATCCTTAATGATTTAGAGGTTTATTTTAGAGTAAAATATATTATTAGTTTCTATAATAATAAATAGTTTTTTTATATTATAGCTATTACTACTTAACGATTCCCTCTGTTCTATAGCTAAAGATACTAATAATAATAAGGTAAATGCTGCTATAGACTAGTATAATACTGAGGTTAGGAGTAAGAAGAAGAGGGGTATATACTGGTTTGATAAAGTGAAAACTGTTATGCTTTAAGACTTTAGAGTTAAAGAGTCTTAGTATGACTAGTAGTTAAAGAATATAATTGTGCTTTGCGTGTTATATAAATAGTTTAGATAGGGCGGATTAATATTTAATAGTGATATAAAAACTAAGTAAGCTAAGGCTTCCGCTAAATAGTCCTAACTAGATCTACTAACTGATATATATAATAGGGATAGAGGTAAGATACTTATAATCTTAGCGTTAGGAGAATATTTTAATAAGGTTAGGGGTATTAATGGGGGGCTTTACGACTATTTTACTGTGCTTATAAATAATACCTATATCCTAGCCTATACTACAATTGGCCTATTCCTAGAAAATTATTAAATAAATATAACTAGGATAGGGGATAGATTTATTAGTACTGTCTAAGACTATAGAGTAACATATAGTACTAAGAGCTATTTAGTAAAGAGCTTAATTGCTAACGTGTTTAGAGAGATATAGAAGCTGATGGCTTTTAGCTGTATTATAGAGATTTAGGTATAATAGGATCCTAAAGGGACTACTATAGCTTAAGAAATAGAATGCAGCTACTTAGGGCTAGAGAGGGTAGAAGTTATAACGTAGGATTATATTATATATTCTTAAAATAAAAGTTAGTTTTAGTTATTTTCTTTATCCTTATTACTAATATTAATTATTATATTTTAATATAGTATCCTGTATACAAAAACTTCTTTTTTATAAGTTAGGTAGATATAAGTATTAATTAATAAGGGTTTTAAGACTTAGCTTAGTAGTAACTATGCGGATAAATCCTAGTAGTTAAGAGACTAAGAGCTAAAATAAGGTTAGAAGATAACGGAACAATACTAGTAACTTATACCTAACCTTTATTTTTGTTATTATAATTAAGATACCCGCTACTAAGTTATATACTTTTTAGTGTATGGGTATGTATTTTAAGCCCAGGTAGGCTTAAAACTAGTAATAGCTAATCCTAAGCTAGTTAGTTTTTTTTTACTATTCTATTGGGTAGTATAGGTTAGTTAATTCTAACGATTCTTTTTGTTTTTTTTTTTTTTTTAAAAGAACGCCCTTAGTGACGCGTAGCTACTTCTTAAAAAAAAAGAACGCCCTCTTTATTATACCTACTAAGTTAAACTTAAGTATAAGTTTTATTAGAGAAGGAAGGTAAAGCTAGGGCCGTTACTACTTACCTATTCTACGCACTTTTTAAGTTTTTTATTTTCTTTTTTCTTTTATTAGTTACTGCTTTTTATAATTAACACAACAAAACTAAAAAGACATACACATTACCGTCTTTTAAATATCTATAACTCTTTAACACTACCTATAGTTCTCCTAGGGCCCTTAATATTAATAAGCCTAGTTAAGGGTACTAGCCGTTACTACTAACTCGTTTTATATACTCTTTATATTTTATTTTTTTAGTTATTCTTTATTTATAATTAACATAATAAAACTAAAACCTATACTTATTACTATTTTTTAAATATTAATAGCTCTTTAATACTACCTACGCTTCCCCCACAGTCTTTAATAATAATAAATACACTTCACACTCAAAATAGATACTTATAACAATACCGTTTTAATTATTAACACCCTATACAAACTTAAGATTATAATATCCTAACTTAAAAAGGATATAAAAAGAGATAGCTATAAAAAATTATAGTATACTTAGGTAAGTAGTAACTACCGGATATCCCCGTTAATTTACTACTATATACTCTAGTAGGATACTAACACTTAGGCCTAAAATACATTATATTTATATATAATTAGGTTAATACTTTTAGGTTTAATTTATTTTATACTCTTAAGCTAGACATTAACATAAGTAGTTATAAAATTAATATATAGAGTATAACTAAAGAAATCTAAAGGGCCTATAAAAACGCGTTATAATATTAGTACTAGGATACTATAGTTAAAAAGTGTAATAAAGTAAAGTTAACTACGTTTCCGTTAATAGTCTAGGTAAACTAAACTAAGGATCTTTTTATTATTAATAGTAGCCTTAATAAGTATGCTTATTAGGCTATAACTAAACGTTAAGCTTATAATAAGTAGCCCCAGACGTTTTTTCTACTACTATAATATAAAAAGGGCGACTTTAGGGTTTTTATAGCTAAAGAGCTAATGCTAGTAAGTAATATATATAAGGGTACTAGAAAGTATAAAATTAAATAGGCTAGTTAGAGTTATACAGCTGCCGGCTTTCTGGACAAAGACTACGTAAATAATAGCTATAATAAAACGTACGTCGTACTTATTAATAATAGTAACAGCTCTAATACTACTAGTAATAATAAGGCTAAAACTATTTTATAGTATAGCTTGACCTAATGTAAAAAAAGGAGTAGCTATTAGTAGTAGAGAGGAGGTACGGTGGATACTCGCTTTAATATAATTAATACTAAAGTTGGTATTAGCTCTATTACTAAACTGCCCTAGTTATTAATAATTTATATTAATTAGGACAAGAGGGACTTAGTTATTACTAGTACTATACTTAAAAATATTGCTATTATTATTACCTTTTTTATAAGAAAGAGTGAATTAAAGATGCGAAAGCTAGGCTGTAACGAGAACGGTAATGTAGTTAAGAGTAGGGGTGTTAGTAATAAAGTTTACTTTAGTTTAGTTATACTAAATACGTATTTTAAGAAGTATAAAATACTAAAAAGGGTCTTAATAGAGGTAATTTAGCTTATATACGTTTGTATTAATACGCGCTTTAAAGAGATAGAGTACTTATATTTAAACTAGAACGAGTTAGGACTAAAGTAGTAGGAGTAATATACTATAAGGGATAAATCTATAGGAGTAGATAGGGTGTGGTATTAAATATAACCTCCCTTTTCTACTACTAATCGTGTATTAGTAGTATAGAATAACCCTTATATTACTATTAAAATACTTTAGCTATAAATATAATTTAAGTAAACCCTATATAATAGTTACTACTACTTAACTAATAAACTAGCTGTATTACCCCCTCCCTGTCCTTTACTATACTTAGTAATAAAACTAAGTATTTTTTATAGTTTAATTTATTATTTTTATTTAAAACTTCCCGCGGTCTTTATAAGTAGGTTTAGTTATAATAGAAGTTAATATAAAATTAAAATTAAGTAAGCCGCTTAACCTAAGGAGTAAAGATATACTATTAATATTTTGTAATAACTGTGTTAAAATAACGTTACTAGTTTCTATAGACTATAACGTATTAAGGCTACTAGTACGTAGAGTATTTTTATATATAGTGTTCTTATGGGTAGTATTTTTATAAGTAGTAGTTAACGTTTATTAAAAACGCCTTATAAGGCAGCGAATCTTTTAGTGTATAAATATTACACAGTACACAACTAATCTACTAGTTTATTATAAAGCGCTATTTATACTAAATAAAGTAGATAGCTACTACGTACTAGGCTTAATATTGTCCTTTTTTATATAGTTTAGTTTAGTATGCGAAACGGCCTTAGTCTATAGTTAGGATTGTATAATATATATTTACGTTAGTATATAAGTAGGGGGTTTACTAAGGACCGAGATAGTAGTGTTTGTTATAGTAAGTATCTGTATTAGTTATTAAAGTTAGTTAGAGTATTAGAAAAGAAAAAAGAAAAGTAATAGAATGTAGTTAGTTAAGTTACTTTGTTAGTAGTATATATATAAGTAGCTATAACGGGCGATATTAGTATAAAGAGTAATAATAGTAGTAGACCCTATTACTTTAAATACTAACTACTTAGTAAAAGTTTATTATATTAGTTAATTAACTTTATTAGAGTTAGTTAAGTAATATAGCTATAAACCTATATTACGTAAATTTAGTAAGGACTATAGTAGAATAAGTAGACCGGTAATTATACAGGTTATAAGTATCTAACTCTTAATTAATAAGTAGTAAATACTATACTTAACAATAATATTATCTATAAAAAGAGACGTGCTATTAAGGACCTATTTAGGGAATTTAGTATACTTACTATTATATTAAGCCTAGGGATATACTGGAATATATAATTTAGTATTAGAAAAATCGTAATATATTTATTAAACTTAAATAAAATAAAAAATAAGTACTAAGTTAAGTATAGTTAATACAATTACTTAATTAAAAAGGATAATATTAGAGATAAAGTAGTAGTAGACTAATATTAAACTAAAGTAAACGCACTGCGTTTATAAAAATATCTTACTATACTTTAAAGCCTTATAATAATACTAAAACACTAAGGGCAATTAAGCTTTAAGTAAGTTTAACATAAAAAACTTATACTTACTTACGCGTACTATAACCCTAATCTAAAGGGATTATAAGTACACTTAAGTAAAACCGATTTTAAGGATAGATAGCCTTTAAACTCTACTTTTCCCCGAATAGAAAGAGTAGAAAGTAGCTACTTAGGTGCCTAAGTAGTATAAATCTCGGGATAAGGATATAATAGAAGAAAGGTTAAATATAAAATAAAGAACTATAGGTAAACTATTAAGTTAATCCGTTTTTAAGAAGTATATATTCTTAGAATTTAAATATAAATAAAGTACGCAAAAGTATATATACTAATAAAAAAATAATTATAAATACTAAAATAATATTAGTAATTATAAGGGACCCGTAGTTAATGCTAAAGTAGAATAATAAAGTATAAAAGGTATATACAACATTTTAAGCCTATATAGTCTTTAAAGTTTTAGGATAGACTCGTTACTTAGTACTAAATATAAGGGTATAGGCTAGTAAAGTAAAGAGAGTAAAAGTATACGTAAAATATAACTAGATATAAGTTAAAACTTATTTATATAACGTTAAATAAAAAAGTAATTATATAAGTTATAAAGAGTCCTATATAATAATAATTCTAATTTCTATATCTTAAAACTACTTAGTTACATAATAGTATTATTACCTAGTATTAACTTTAATATCTATATTAGTAAGACCGCTTGTATTATAGCTTAGCCCCGCCTGTATTATAGCTTAACTTACTTTTTAAGTTATATTAGCTCCCTAAATAAATTAATAGTAAAAAATAGGGACTAGTTAATAGACTAGTTAAAAAGGGTATTTATAAAAAGCCTAGTTATAATGTCCTTCTATAGATTAAAAAAGTTAACTACCTAGGTATAAGTGTTTTAAGTTAGTATAATAAAAAAGATTAGCCTCTTTTGTGTATTTTAGACCTTCTGTTAAATTCCAGTAGTCTTAGCCGTATCAAAAATATCTTCTACTATATAAAATATATTTATTAGGTTAGGTATAGTAACTTCTAGAGATATACGCAGTTTTTTTATAGTAGAGGGAGTATTATTATTAATAAATATAGAATAGTAATATCTTTTTAGAGGGCTATAGGTACTAGTAGGGTCGAATATAGTAATAGTAGTATATATTAGAATTAGTTGTTCGTTATACTCTATTAATATAATAATAAAGATTAGCTTAAGGGGCTCTATCCTAGAGAAAGAATTAGTACTAGTGCTTTGTGCGAACTTTATATGTCCCTACTTTAGCTGTATTGTGTGTAGAGTAGTTAGTACTAAAGTGCGTTATTATTATTATTATTGTTAATATAACTTAGTAGTATATAAGTAGAAAAGTAAACGAGGCCTACTTATGTTAGGAGAAGAGTAAGTAGAAGGTACTTAGCTTAATAGGTAGTAGTAAACATAGGCCAGCTTAACCTACATCTAAGGCTAGCCGGTTAAGGTATATTTTAGAATATACTTTAAAGGCTATATGGCAATTAAATTAATATAAATATTAGTATATAATATAGCTAGGGTAGTACTTTATAAGCTATAAAAAAAAAAGTAGGCCTATAAGCTATTTATTTATTTACTTAATATACTACTAAATATATATTTAGCTTTTTTTAAAGCTATATTAAAAATAATAGACTAGTATTAGTTGAGAAGCGCTTAAGAGCCTAATTAAATAGACCCTACTATATAATCTAAAACTATTAACTAAAGAAAAGTAGGAGTATAAGTATCTTAGTATTAACCTTTATTATAAACAACTCTATAGTAGTATAGTTAAGGGCGAGTAGAAAAGGAGATATTATTTATAAAGAGTATAAAAGGGTTAATTATTTTTAGTACTTATTATAAAAATAAAGAAAAGAACCTAGAGTTTTAAAAAAAGAATAAAGTATATATAAAGACTTTTAAAACTACCTAGTCTTTAAATTATAAGGTTTTAATAGTCTAAATAGGTACTAATAGTAAACCCAATAGAGTAATACATAGAGAAGTAGCTACAAAGTAAATAACGGACTATATAATAGCAATTACTAAAGAACGTAATTAACAGCTTACTCGTAGTAGTAGTACCGCTTTCTTAAATCACAAACGCCACTAGGGCTCGTCAGTCCCTACAGTACATCACAGTATAGTAATATAGTATAATCTAATTAAAGGTCCATATAAGTAAAGGTTTATCTTAATATATTTAGTACTACTTAACTTAAGTCCTAGTTAGAGTCCTGTATTAAGTTCTAACCCAAAAGGCTCTATACTTAGTAGAACTATATCCTATACCGCCCACTAAGAATTAGTCCTAGGGGCCAGTCTACTATATAACACAACCCTATATAAAGAGGTTCCATCTATAAGAACCTTTTTACAAAGTTATAACACTATCGTCTAAACATAAGTACACCGTTATAGCTTCTACTACAATTATAATCAAAGTTAATAAAATACTACCTACTAAGCCCCTAATAAAATAGTACGTACTACACAATCTATCTAATATTAATAGCACTACATAGTAACACACTAGTAAAACAGGCTCCTATCTAATCTATCCTTCTAGTATAAAATCATATACATCTATCCCTACTAAAGCCAGTAGTAATAACAGAAAAGTAGCACTATTAGCAGTTATAGTCTCTAAAACCACTTTAATATTAACAGGCTAGAATATCTAAAAGTAATATTAAGTTTAGGATGTTATATACTGCGTTATATTATTTCAGGTCTATTAGGGTAGAAATATACTACCTAACCCAGATCCGCGTCTCAGAGTTAAAGTCAAACTATCTATTTACTATTATAAATAAGTATTAAATAAAGAACGTATATACTTAAGTTAACCTAAATCTAACTTTAAACTTATACTTCTAGTAAATTTAATAAATAAATTTAAATAATAGAGATTTAACTTACAATTAACTATATTTAAGTCAATTTACAATTAACAATAGTATTCCTCTTACTTATTAACAAAGGATTCCTCTTAGTCTAAATTAATAATAATAACTAATAGTTTAAGCCTATCTAGTAAATACTAAGAATAGTAAATAAAATAGTAAATATACAAAGGTAAGGGGATACAGTTAACGAGTCTAAACAACAAAAATTTAACCTATAATCAGCTATATTTAAGTTAGTCTATAATTAGTAATAGTATCCCTCTTACTTATTAATAAAGGGTTCCTCCCTATCTATATTAATAGTAATAACTAACGGTTTAAGCCTACTTTATAAATACTAAAAATAGTATATAAAAATAGTAAATATATAAAAGTAAGGGGATATAGTTAATAAATCTAAATAATAAAGATTTAATCTATAATTAATTATATTTAAGTTAGTTTATACTTAGTAACAGAATATTCTTTACTAATTAATAAAGAATTACTTTTCTATACCTTAGCACTAAAAATTTTAAAATTAAGCCTAGTTAGTAGCTATAAATCCCTTAGTACTATTGTAATCCCTAATTAGCTATAATAAGCTTAATACACTATTAGTAACAAATCGAATTCTATTAATCTATAGAGAAACCCTTACTATTAAAATTAATACTAAGAATTTAAAAGTTTAAGCTAAGTTAAAAGATATAGCTATTAGTAATAGTTTAACTTCTAATAGTATCCTACTTCTAAGCAACTCCTATATATTTATAGATACCCTTAAAAATACCCTTATACACTTCTAACGACCTAAAGGACCCCTTGTTTACTTAATACTAATTTTATTTAAAAACGGAAAAACTAAGAATTTATAAAAGACTAAACTATAACTATCTAACTAAAAAAGGGACTTTATAAGTAACTTTACCTATATATCCTATAGTAGAAAGAAGTGTTAAATTACTTTCTTTAGTAGCCCCTAGTTAAATTAAGTTAGTACTAGTAACGAGTAGAAGAACTAGCCCTAGTACTGCTTTATAGTAATAATAGTAGATAACTAAACGAATAAGGACAAGTACCTACTTATTTATAATAATAATTTAGTTAAGGGTATTATAAAAAGTAACTGTATATTATTAGTACTATAGGGTCTTTAGAAAAACCTATAGGAGGTAGTTTAAAAGTAAGGTACTTATATAGTCTAGTACTCTATAAATATAAAGAACTTTAGTACTAATTAGTGCTTACTATATACTATTACCTAAGTAAAGAAGTGGTTGGAGGGCAAAGATAAGCTACTAGTAGAGAATAATAAACGGACAAAAGGCTTTATACGCCTTACTAAAAAGTAGTTCTACTCTATAGCCTAGTACTAAGACTTTAAGTAATTAAAAATTAATTATAAGTATTAATATATTTTATAATAAAGTAGTTTAAGTATAGCTAATATAGACGTAAGTTATAATAATTTTATATTTAAAGCCTACTTAGTTTTAAAAGGTTCTATAGTCTATTATATTAGTAGCTTCTAAAACCCAAAGTAGAATAATACTTATCTATATAAAAACGCTAAATCTAGCCTAAAAATCTAACTTTTTTTATATAGTAGCTTTTTATTAACGCCGCTACTAATACTGCTATTAATTAGTGTCCTACTACTACTACTAAAATTGATTATAAGGTTATTTAGAGACTGTATTTTACCCTATATACTATAATAGCCCTAAATATCTTAATGTTTTAGTTTACTAAGATTAATTTAATACTCCCGTTTATTAACCTTAATAATAGCTCTATCGCAAGGGCTACCAACTATATACACTAAACAATTTAAACGTACTACTACTAATATAACCTTACTAGTAAGGTTTAATAATATAAAAGATTCTATAAGAATAGTTAAAAAATAGAGATTTAGTACTATACTAAGTTACTTAAACTATTAAAGTATCGTAACAATCTACTATTAAACAAGATATAAGAGTTCCTACTTAAGTAGTTTAATTTTAACGTTAGTAAATTAACAATTAGTTAATATTTTAAGGAGGTAGGTTAAACTAATAAAAAGATATATATTATAACTACTTAATAAGATTTTCCCTTTTAAATAATTAATAGTTTATAAGTTATATATAAGTAATTTAAATATAAGTTTATTTAATTATAATTTACTATATTTTTTAACTTTATTATTAATTAATAATTAATATATAAATATATTTATTATAATATAGCTTTATAAAAGTTAAAGTATTAATAATATTTAATTAATTTATAAACTATTAGTTATACTATTAATACTATTAAAACTACTAATACTATTTATATACTTTTATTATTTCTTTAAATCTATTTAATTTAAATTAAACTTTTTTTTTCTTCTCTTACCTATTAACCTTTTATATAATTAATATACTATTTAAACTATATTACTATAATTAATTAATTTAATTTAAAAAGTTTACTTTATTTTTATTAGTATATATTATAATATATTATTAAACTATAAACTATATAGTAATTTTTAAAAACTCTTTTTATATTATTAAAAATTCTAATAACTATTATAGTAGTATTTACTAAGTTAATATACTTAATTAAAAACTTTAAATAATATATTTCTACTTTAACTCTATTTACTATAATTATAATTAATAACTAATAAAACTAATAATATAAAAATTAAATTTATAAATTTTAATAGGTTTTTAATAGTAAAATATAACTAAATTTAATAATATTTATTTATTTATATATTAATAAAGTTTTAAAGTAAGTATTAATATTAGTATTAAAAATACTTAATATTTTAATACTTAAATTAATTTTAAAAACGTTTTTATAAATTATAATAAAAAAACTATAGTTTTTAAGTATTATAAAAAATTAAACTATTTTAAATTTATAAAAAGTATTAATTATATAAAATATAATAAATAAATAAATTAATAAAAATTTTATTTTAAATACTATAAAAATAACTATATTAAAGTTAACTATTTATAAGTAATAGTAGTATAGTAAAGTATAAACTTAACTCTACTATTCTATAAGTATTTTAAACTTTTTATTAAAAAAACTTTAAATTTATTTTTTTTAAACTTTAATTACTAACTTTTATATTTTATAATTAATTACTATTTTTTTACTATATATAAACTAATACTAATTAATAATTAATATATATAGTTACTACTACTTTATAATTATAAATTAATAAAGTTTTAAATAAAAAAAATATTATTATAAATATAGTTAACTCTAAGTTAACTTTAATTACGTATTAATAAATAATATTAATATATTAAGTTTTTATTTAATAATTAAATAAATTTAAAGTTATTTTATTTAAAAAAGTATTTATTATATAATTAATTTATTTATATTTTTTTTAGAGTTTTATATATAAATTTTAATAAAGAGTTTAAAAAAGAATATATTATAGTTATATATTTTTAAGTAGTATAATTTAATAAAAGTATTTAATAAAGTATATTTAGTAACTTTAACTCTTTTTAACTTTATTAAATATTTTTAAATAAAGTTTAATAAAGTATATATACTTTAATACTTTTATTTATTTACTTTTTTTATAGTAATAAATATAAATATAAATATATTAATAATAATAATAATACTATTATTAATAAATAATACTAAATATATTAAAATAAACCTTTATTTATATAAATCTTTAGTTAAATTATATATAAAGTTTAATAAGCCTTAGTAGTATTTAATATTAAAAATAAAAGTACTACTACTATAAATAAAACTTTTATTAATTTTTTTATTTTTTATATACTTATATATAGTAGTAATTTATAATATTTAAAAACAAATTCCTACTTCTTTTATTTAACTTTAAAAAAAATAAAAAAATATAATTCTATAAATATTAATTAATATTAATATTATTAAAAAGTACTATTATATTATAAAAACTTATATAATTAATATAACTTTTAACTAATACTACTAAAGTAAAAATAATAAAGTAATACTTATAATTTTAAAAGTTTTATATTATAAAACTATTAATAATAACTATAATATAAATAAAATAATACTTAACTTATACTTAAGGGATTTAAATACTATAAAAATTTTAAATACTAAAAAAACTATAAATACTTTAATTAATTAAAAAATATAACTACTAAAGTTTTATTAATTTAAATAATTAATATTAATATATTTAATAAAGTTAATAATATTAAAATAAATATTAATAATAATAAAGTAAAAAAAGAAATAGTTTAATTTAATATAAATTAAATTTAATAAGTTTAAAAAAATAGTAAAAAGTATATAAAAAGTATTAGTAGTTTTAGTAGTATTAATAGTATAATTAATAGTTTATTTTAAAATTAATTAAAAATACTTATTACTTTAAATTTATAAAAACTATATTATAATAAATAAATTTAAGTACTATAATAAAAAAATTAATAAAGTAAGTAAGTAGTTAAATAGTTATTTTTTAAAGTATATAGTTTATAAGTTATTAATTACTTTAAAAAGAGTATATAATTAATTTATTTAAAAAATCTTTTTATTACTTTATAAAGTTATAGTTTACTACTTTAAACTATTATATTAACCCTTAAAAGCTTTTTAAACCCTTTAATAACTTTTAGAATTATTTTAATACTCTCTTTTTTTTTTTTTATATAACTATAGAGTTTTTATTTAAAAAGCTTTTAAAACTAAACTATACTTTATAATAATACTTAAAAGTAAATTAAAAATATTATTAATTATTTAAAATATTAGTAATATATATTATACTTTAAAAAAATTATAAAACTACTAAAATACTTTAACTACTAACTAAAGACTCTAATATATTAAAAATTATTAATAGTAGTTTTTTATATAAGTAAATATACTTTTAAAACTATAGTTTAAAAAAATACTTATATTTAAAGTATTATTAATTTAATAATTCTTTATTAAAACCCTTTTTAATAATAAAATTTTTAATATAAAAGTAATTTTTTATAGTATATAGTATTAATTAATAGTTTATAATAAAAAAAGTATTTAAATAAATATAATAAACTTAAATTATATATATTTATAATAAAATAATTATTTACTTTATTAATACTATAACTAAATTTACTATTATAAATTCTTTTAAAAATATATTTATTAAAGTAGTATAAAAAAGTATTTTTATAGTATAAATTAATATTTATTAAAAACTTTTTAACTTTTAAATAATAAATATAACTTATAATAATTAAAACTACTAAATTTAAAAAATATATTAAAAAGTAAAGAATTACTTTTAAAATTATATTAATAAAAACTTACTATTTAATTAATAAAATTTAAAAATACTATACTATTTTAAAAAAAATTTACTAAATTTACTATATTAAAAACCTATTTATATTACTTAAAATTATACTTTAAGTATATATTATAAATATTAATAATACTATAAACTTTAATAACTTTATATTAACCCTTTTTATTTTTAAAGTATACTTAAAAATTAATAACTATTCTTTATTAACTTTAAATATTATTAAATATACTTAAATAATTAAAAAAACTATTAAAAAAATTTAATATATTTATATAAAGTATAAAGTTAATAATACTTTTAATATATATAATAAATTAAAGTTATTTAAAATATTAAACTTTTTTTTTAAGTTAATAGTTAAAGTATAGTATAAAAAAAGTAAGTAATAAAGTTTTTAATTTATTTAATTAATATTTATTCAAATTTATAATAAAAATATTAATAATATAAATTTAAAAATTTCTTTTTTTTAATAAACTTTATAACTATTAAAAAAAAAGTTAAAAATATAAATAAGTTTAAAAATAAAATTAAAAAGATTTTTAATAAAATTATTATTAATATAAACCCTTTTTTATTATAAAACTAATATTAATAAAAGCTTTATAATAATAATAAAACTAACTTTAAAAAACTCTAGTTACTATATTTATTTTAATTAAAAACAACTAACTTTATTTTTACTATTAAATTAAATAAATAAAAAATTATTACTACTTTAAAAGAGTTATTTTAAAAGGTAATTAAAAAATAAATTTTAGTTTTATAAAATTATAAATTTTTTAAAATTATTCTTTTTAATTTTAAAGTTTATAGTAAATTTAAAAAGTTTAAATTATATATTATTAATAAAATTAAAATATAAATAATAAATTAGTTTTATAAAAAGTTTTATTTTATTATATAAATCTATATTAATAATAAAAAAGTATTAAACTTAATATAAGTTTTTAATATTAAATAAATTAATTAATAATTAATTTTAATACTAATTTAAACTTTTATAAGAATTAATATAAAGTTATAACTTTAAAATATACTATAAATATATATATAGTTAATATATAATATAAATATATATTTAATTAAAAAAATAACTAAACTAAATAATTCTTATATACTTTTTAATTTAAATTTATAATTAATACTTAAAAAAAACTTTATTATAGTTATTAAAAAACTACTTTATAGTATTATAAAAACTAAAATATACTTATAAATATATATTATAAGTATTATAAAAAAAGTTTAAAATAAATACTTTAATATATAACTTATTTTTATTAATATTATTAATTAATAATTTAAACTTTACTTTAATTAAAATATAAATAAATAATACTTTTAGTTTTTTAATAAATAGTTTTTTAATTTATAAAACTTTAAAACTTAAAAAAGTAAGCTTTATAACTAAAATAAAAACTTTTTTAACTCTTAAAAAGCTATTAATATTTAATAATAATATTTTAGTATTTAAAATAAATTCTTTTATCTTTTATTGAAAAAGCTAAAATAAAAAACTTATAATTATCAAACTTAATAAAAATTAAAAAACTTAATATATTTTATAATATACTTAAAGAGTATATATTATATTAATTTATTAACTTAAAGTATTATATAATCTTTTTATAATAACTTAATTCTAAAAACCTATAAAGAAATATTACTATTTTTAATAAATAATTCTACTAATAAATTAATAACTAATAATAAAAATTAAAATATATTTCCTTTAACTTTTTAAAAATAAACTTTTTATTTTTATAAATAAACTATTTATTTATAATACTAATTTATTATTATAGTTAGAATTTATTATTATTCTTATATAATATTAATTTACTAATAATAATATATTTAAAATTTATAAAAATATTATTTACTATAGTTTAATAAAACGTAAATAAGTTATATAAAGTATTTTAGTTTTAAAAGTTTATACTATAATTACTAATATTAATATAGTTTATACTATTATAATTACTTTTAAGCTTATTATAAATTATTTAAACTTTTTTTTAATTTTATTCATTCTTTATACTAACTTTTATTTACTTTATAAATACTTTATTAAATTAAATACTATTAAAAAAAATACTTAATAGTAAATATTATAGTATTATAATAATTCTATATATACTAAAATCTCTAAAATATTTAATAAATTACTAAAAATAGTAATAATATTAATAACTTTATAAAACTAAAATAAAACTATATTTTTAAAAACTTTATTTTTATAAATAAAGTTATAATTAAAATAAAAGGTTAAGTAATAAAAAAAGAATAAAAAAAGAGTATTTAAATAAAAAAATCTATAAATTTAATAAAAAAACTAAAAATACTAAAAAATATAAAAAAATAGTAAGTTATATAACTATAAATAAACCTTTAATTAAAACTTATAGTTTTATTAAAAATAAAGCTACTTAATTTTAAAAAACTAAATTAAAAAAAGATTAATTAATAAACCCTAAAAATATTATTTTTAAGTTTTTTTAATAAACCTTTATTTTTTTAAAAAAAAATACTTAAAGTATTTATAATTAAAACCTTAAGTTATAAAAAAAGAACTATTAATATAAAAATAACTATATTAAAGTTAACTATTTATAGTTAATAATAGTATAGTAAAGTAAAAATTTAACTTTATTATTATATAAGTATTTTAAGTTTTATTATTAAAAAGACTTTAAATTTATTTATTTTTAACTTTTGTATTTTTTTATAGTATTTAGTATAAATATTTTAATAAAGGGGTTTAAAAAACATATATTATAACTATATATTTTTAAGTAATATAATTAAATAAAAGTATTTAATAGAGTATATTTAATAGTTTTAACCCCCTTTAGCTTTTAATAATTCTACTTACTTATTCTTTTAGTAATAATAATAATACTATTATTAATAAGTAGTACTAAATAGTATAACTAATATATTAAAATAAACCTTTACTTATATAGACTTTTAACTAAATTATATATAAAGCTTAATAAGTCCTAGTAGTATTTATTATTAAAAAAAAAGGTACTATAAATAAAGTTTATATTAATTCCTTTATTTTCTATATATATAAATAATAACCCACAATATTTAAAAAAAAAATCCTTATTCTATTTACTTAGTACTAAAATATATACTAAAATATAACTCTATAAATATTAACTAACTATATAAACTATAATAAGTACTTTATAGTTAAAAAAATTAATATAATTAACTTAACTTATAACTACTAAAAATTCTTTAATAATAATAAAATAAAGCTTATTATTATTAAAATTTACTATTATAAAACTACTAGTAATAGCTATAATACTTAAATAATTATAAATAATTTATACTAAAGGAATTAAGTTAATATAAAAACCCTAAATACTAAATATAACTATAAATACTTTAACTAACTAAAAAACATAACTACTAAAGTCTTATTAACTTAAATAACTACTTTAATAATACTTAATATTAGTATATTTAATAAAGTAATATTAAAATAGATACTAATAATAATAAAGCTAAGTAACTAAACTAACTATAATTATATAACTTATAAGAGAAGTAATAGAATAGTTTAATTTAAATTTAATAAGTTTAAAAAAATAGTTTATTAAAAAGATATTAGTAGTTTTAATAGTATTAATAGTATAATTAGTAGTTTACTTTAAAATTAATTAAAAATACTTATTACTTTAAATTTATAAAAACTACGTTATAGTAAGTAAATTTAAGTACTATATTAAAAAAGATTAATAAAGTAAATAGTTAAATAGCTATTTTTTAAAGTATATAGTTTATAAGCTATTAATTACTCTAAAGGGAGTTTTATTTTTAACTTTAATTACTAACTTGTATATTTTATAATTAATTACTATTTATTTATTTTATATAAACTAATAAATACTTTATTTTTAATTATAAATAGTATTAAAACCTACTTAACTTTATAGTATATTATAATACTTTTAATATAGTTTAATTAAAAGTTAATATAAATAAACATTAATTTAATATATAAATAATACTTATTATTTATTAAAAATAGTATTATTATTATTATTATAACTACTATTATTAATAAATAGTATTAAATATATTAAAATAAACTTTTATTTTTATAAAGTTTTATTTTAATTATATATAAAACTTAATAAACTTTAATAATATTTATAATTAATTTAAAAGTATTATAATAATTAAAGTTTTTATTAATTTTTTTATTTATATATATATATATATATATAAAACCCTTTAAAGTTAAAATATTTAATAAATACTTATTTACTATAAATACTTATAAATAATATAATAATTATTTTATTATAATATAAATTAAAAAAACTCTAAAAAACTATAACTATTTTTTTAATTTAAATATAAATTTTAATATTAATATAATACTTATATAAAATAACTTTTTAAAAAATATAAAAGTATATTTTATTATATTAAAAACTTAAATTATTAAACTATTTAAAATTTATTTAAAGTAAATATAATAAAATATAAATTTTAAAATAAACTTACTATAAACTTTTTATAATTTAAAAATAACTATAAATACTTTAATTAATTTATATATATTACTATTAATATTATAAGACTTTAAAAAGTTAATTTAATATTATTTAATTTTAATATATTTAATAAAAGTTATATAAATATTAAAATACATACTAATAATAATAAAACTATAAAGTTTAAATAACTATAGTTATATAGTTTATAATAATATTATATTAGTTATAAAAAAATATAATAATAAATAAAAGTAAAAAAATAGTTTAAATTAAACTTAATAACTTTAAAAAAATAATAAATATATATAAATAGTATTAATATTTTTAAAAGTATTAATAATATAATTAGTGGTTTATTAAATTAATTAAATACTTTTATTAATTTATATTTACTATAATAATATAATAAAAAATAAGTCTTTAATAGCTTTAAATAGTTACTTAACTATAAATATATTATTAATAAAGATTTTACTACTAAAAACCCCTTTTTTTTTTACTTTAACTAATAATTTATATATTATATATAAGTAATTTTAAAAGTTAAGTTATTTTTTAATTAACTATTTTACGTTTTATTTTAATATATAAATTTACTTACTATAATATAATTCTAATAAATTTAAAGTAATAAAAGTATTAAATTAATTTTAAAATAAACTACTAACTATACTATTAATACTTTTAAAACTACTAATACTATTTATATACCTTTATATACCCTTATATATAGTATTACTATTTCTTTAAATTTATTAAATTTAATTTAACCTATTTCTTTACCTTTTTTAACTATATAACTATAATTAATTTAACTATTTAATTCTACTATTATTAGTACTTATTTTAATAGTACTTTATTAAATATATTAATATTAATAACTTAAAATTAAAACTCTATAGTTTTAGTAACTATACTTTTTATTTAATTAAAGTATTTATAGTAGTTATTAAACTTTAGAAGTCTTAAAATACTATTTATACTTTTATAGTAATTAATTATAATAGTATTTATAACTATACTATTATTACTTATTTAATAGTATATAAAGTTAAATACTATAATATATACTTTATTTATATATAAATAGAACTTTTAGTTTTTAATTAAGTTAAATTAATTTAAATTATATAAAATAATAAGTTATATAAGTTATTTATAGTTATTTAAAATAATTAATACTATTAAAATATTAATAAATTCTAAGTATAGTTAAGAATTAATAAAAATAAAGTAAAGTATTTTAAATATAATATATTTAGTATTTTTATTTTAAATAACTATTAAATATATAAATATATAAAAAATAAAGGAATTAATAAAAGCTTTATTTATACTACTTTTTAATTAATTATAAATATTAATAAAACTTATTAAATTTTATAGTATATTATAGTATTTATAATTTAAATAAAGGTTTATAAAAATAAAAGTTTATTTTAATATATTAATTATACTATAAATTTAGTACTACTAATTAATAATAGTACTATTATTATTATTAATATATTTATATTTATATTTACTACTATAATAACTATTACTATACTATACTTTATAATATAAAAATAAATAAATAAAAGTTATTATAATAATATTAAATATTATAGTTATTTATTAAAGTATAACTAAAGGGGGTTAATATTAGTATTATTCTTTTTTTAAATAACCTTTATTTACTACTTTACTAAATATATATTTAACTAAAATATATTAACTCTAAATTTTTTAATATAAATATTCTTTATTTAATAAATTTCTTTATTTATTTTACTATAAGTAATACTATAAGTATATTAAATATATAAATTATAATAAATAAATTAATATATTAATATATTAATAATAATAAAAAATAAAAAACTTAGTTAAGAAATAATTTAACTTATAAAAGTATA
The DNA here is from genome assembly GCA_027406025.1 of Colletotrichum musae. NCBI lineage: Eukaryota > Fungi > Ascomycota > Sordariomycetes > Glomerellales > Glomerellaceae > Colletotrichum > Colletotrichum musae. The sequence continues at coordinate 4,064 of JANVYC010000001.1, read as the reverse complement.
TATAATATATAAACTATTAATTAAAAAAAAGAGTTTTTAAAAACTTTAAAAATAATAAGTTAAGTATAATTTAATAAATATATAAAGTTTAAGTATTTTAGTTTTTTAATTATAGTATATAAAAACCTTTAAAGAATTAAGTAAAGTATTTAAAATTTAAATTTTAATAACTTTAATAATAATACTATAATACTATAAAAGTAAATTTATAATTATAATACTAGTAATTATATATATATACTTTTAGTATAATATACCCCCTTAAACTTTATAGTTTATAGTAGTAAAGACTAATTAAACTAAACGTTTTTTATTATAGACTTTTATATTTTAACTATTTTTAAGTAAATAAATATTATTATATTAATATAAATATATAGAGGGATAGGTATAAAGCTATTTATTTATAGATATATATATATTACTACTATAATATAATAATAAATAAAAAAGAATTATAACTATAATACTATAAAAGTAAATTTATAATTATAATACTAGTAATTATATATATATACTTTTAGTATAATAAATACTAAGTTTATAAATCCTTTATTTAAAATATAAAAAACTATTATTAAATTTAAAAACTATTTATTATTTAAAAATAACTTAAGTTTATAAATTAAAGTTATATATTAATATATAAATAACTTTATTATTTACATATATTTTTAATTATTTATAGTATAATTATACTATTTTAAACTTTATTTAATATAATTATATAATAAATATAATTACTATAGTTATTAAAACTTTTAATAATATAAAAGAAATAATTATAATTAATATATAAGTATAAGTTATATTATTTTATAAACTTATTTATATATTATTAAGGAATTTACTAAATAATAAGTTTTTAATTTTTTTTAAGTATATAATATTCTAATAAAGGGTATATAGAAAAACTTAGTAAAAAAATATATAACTATGTAGTAAAGTAGTAGTAAAGGTTATATATAAAGATAAATTAAGTATAAGTTAGAGAATACCTATTTATATAAAAAAAGTATATATATACTATATATAGTTTAATAAAAGCTACTTATTTTTATTAACTAAAAGTAGTATATAGGTTATATAGTATAGTTAATTAAAGTAGTAAAGTTTTTATTTTTAAAAACTTTAATAGCTATACTATATAAATATATAATATATAGTTAAAGTATAAAAACCTTTTAAATAGTATAAAACTTAAACCTATTACCTTTACTTTTTATAAAGTAAAGTTAAGTAGACTTATAACTACTAAGTTAATTACTTTAAAATTAATATATAATTTAAAGTTTAATAATATATTAAAATATATATTAAAAAAAGTAAAATAATATTTTTAAATAAAGTTAATTAATTATAGTAATATAATTTATAATAATAATATATTAATTATAAAAAAGGTTTATAATTAAATAAATTTAGTAGTTAAGAGTCTACCTAACCCTATTTTATAAAAAGTAAAAGTAGTAGGTTTAAATTCTATACTACCTAAAGGGTTTTTATACTTTAACTATATATTATATACCTATATAGTATAGTAAGTTAGAGTTTTTAGGAGTAGAGACTCTACTACTTTAATTAACTATACTAAATAGCCTATATACTACTTTTAGTTAATAGGAGTAGGCAGCCCCTATTAAGCTATATATAGTATATAGTACCTTTTTTTATAAATAAATATCCCCTAACTTAAACTTAAATAAACCTTTATATAAAACCTTTACTACTTTTATACTAAATAGTTATATATTTTCCCTATTAGGGTTTTTTTATATACTCTTTACTAAAATATTATTTATTTATAAAAAGTTAAAAGTTTACTATTTAGTAGATTTTTAGTTTATAATATAGGTATACTTATAGAATAAGATAATATATATATATAATTAAATAAATTAAAAATATAATTTAAATTAAATTAAATAAATTTAAAAAACTTATTAAAGTAGTTTAATATAATAATATATAAAAATATATAAATAGTATTAGTAATTTTAATAGTATTAGTAGTATAATTAATAGTTTACTTTAAACTTATTTAAATATTACTATTACTTTAAAAATATAATAACTATATTATAATAAATAAAGTTATATATTAACTTATATTATATAAAATATATAAATAAATAATTATTTAAAAAAAAAGTTTTTAATAATAAAGTTATTATATAAAATATACTTATTTATACTTTTTAAGTAATATTATATATAAATATTCTTAAAAATACATTTACTAAAAATATATTATAGTTATATAACTTTAATTAATATAATATATATAAGTATTTAGTAGAGTATATTTAATTAGTTTAAACCCCTTTAAGTATTAATACTTATACTTATTTATTTTTTTAATAATAATAATAATACTATTTTTAAAAAGTAGTAAATATAATTAATATATTAAAATAAATTATTATTTATTTAAAGTCTTTATAAAATTATACTATTATAATATATTTAAAGTTTAATAAACTTTAATAATATTTATAATTAAAAAATATAGTACTACTATAAATAATACTTTAATTAATTCCTTTTACTTTTTATATATATACTTAAAGGTTTAATAAAATAATAAAAACTACTTTAAATATAAAAATCTAAAAAGTATTAAATACTAAATTTTATAACTTATTTATTATTATTAATAGTATATTATAATAAGCCTTTTTAAATTCTAGCTTTATAAACTATACTTTAAGTACTAAAGTAACTAAGTATAAATATAATACTTTAATAAGTATAATACTTTATAGTATAAAACTCTTTTTAATATAACTATAATTTAATATTTATTTATATACTTTAATACTTACTATATAATAATATTAAATAACTTAATAATATAACTATATAACTTAGTATTAGTACTATTAATATATAGTATAATTAATTAACTTAAGTTTTAAATATACTAACTTAAACTACTATTTTTAACTTTTACTTTTTAAAAATAATAATTATAAAAATTAAATATAAAATATTAAATTAAACCTATTAATTAAATAAATACTAAATTAAATTTAAAATTTACTATTTTTAAAGAATAATTAAAATAACTTTAATTAAATAATAAAAGTAGTACTAATAACTATAAATCCCTTATAACTAAAATATTAGTATATTTAATAAAATTTAAATACTAAAATACTTATTAATAAATATAAAAGAAATAGTTTAATTAAGTTAATTAGTTATTATATAGAAATAGTATATTATTTATAAAAGAATTTAATAGTTAAAAAAAAAAATAGTTTAGTTTAATTTAAATTTAATAATTAAAAAAAACAATAAAAAGTATTAATAGTATTAATACTATTAATAGTATAAATAGTAATTAAAATTAATTAAAAGTACTTATTACTTTAAAATTATAAAAACTATATTATAATAAATAAATTTATATATTAAAGTAAATAAAAAAGTATAAAATAAATAACTAAATAGTTTTTTAAAGTATATACTTTATAAACTACTAATTACTTTTAAAAAGATTTATAATATACTAATAATAAAAAAAATATTTATAAAATTTTAAAACTAAATTTATTATTTTATAAAAATATAAAAATATATATTATTAAATATTATACTACTTTAAAAATTTAGTAATTTAAAACAACCTTTTTTTTAACTTTTATATATACTTTTTTTAAAATATTTAAAGTATTTAATTTTAAGTCTTTTTAAAAAACTACTTAACTTTAATTTAATTTTTAATATAAATTATTTTTAAAAAAAAAAAAAAAAAAAAAAAAAAAAATTCTAACCTTTACCCTAACTTAACTTTAAAAAAAAATTCCAACCTTTACCCTAACTTAACCCTAAAAATTAAATTTAAAACTTTACTCTACCTTAACCCTAAAAATCAAACTTAAAACTTAACCCTAAGTAACCCATGTGCAGCCCCGTGGTTAGGGTGGTTAGGTTCAGGGTTAGGTTCAGGGTTAGGTTCAGGGTTAGGGTTAGGTTAGGGTTAGGGTTAGGGTTAGGGTTAGGGTTAGGGTTAGGGTTAGGGTTAGGGTTAGGGTTAGGGTTAGGGTTAGGGTTAGGGT